>OZ017750.1:2528681-3793022 GCA_963969365.1 Asterochloris sp. CNOR1
GGGACAACCATGACACAATCAGCATGGTAGCCATCGACAGCCATGGGCATCTGGCTTCTGGCTCATCTTCCAATGGCCTTGATGCTCAGGTGAGCAGCCGGCTGTGCTTGCAGCTTTATGTGTCACACAGCCTGTCTCTGGCTGCTTGGTCACTAATACTGCAAAGCTTTGCAGCTGGCAGGGCTGTGCTGGCACCTGGGTGCATGATGGAGCCCAGCCCCTTGGCCCTGCTTGATGGCCTGGCTGTCAAGGGGTGCAGCTGGCTGTGCTGGCACTCTCCTGCCTCACCACCAATATGCTGGAATCTCAAGGTGCTGCAAGCGTAACATTGTGCTGCCATCCTTCCATTTGGTGACAGCAGATGGCTTTTTATGCGTGCAGCCTCAAGCCAAGGGCGTGCCATGGGCTGGCTATGCCTGCACCCTGCTGGGGCAAGGCGTGTTGTTCGCTGTTGAGCTGCTCCTCCCTGCTGGTAGTGCCTTAGCCTGCTGTGTGCAGTCCCTGATGTCTGTATTCTGCCTGCAGTGCTGTGATAGGGCATGCTTGTTCTGTGTGCAGATTCCAGGCAGGACTGGGGATGCCTGCATCCCGGGAGGTGGGTCTTATGTGGACGACGATGTCGGCGGCTGCGGCTCCACCGGAAATGGTGACCTGCACATCAGATTCCAGCTGTGCTTCCTGGTAAGGCCTGTAAATCAGGTTCTGTCCCTGCCTGAGCTGTGGCATGTCCACAGGCGGTGCAGCGGGCTGCCCTGCCTGGCATTGGCCTGTCTACCAGAGCGCTGTGGCCAAATGCTCAAAGCCAGTGATAGGCATCAGTATTGCTGCAGATTGTTGAGCTGATGAGGAATGGCGCCAGCCCACAGAAGGCTGCTGATGCGGGCATCACACGAATTGCCAACAAGTATCCTGAATATGTTGGTGCAGCCTTTGCTGTGGACACCTCTGGCAAGGTTGGGGCAGCTTGTTTTGGCTGGACATTCAAGTATGCTGTGAGGGACAGCAGCATGAGTGAAGCGGAGCTGCGTGAAGTCAAATCTTTTATACTTGGAAGTACGTGACAGGTTAGCCCTCCTGCCTATCAGCTTCAATTTCTTGTGTGACAGTAAGTTGCTTCATGTTCCTGTGTCTGCTTTCCAACAGTGCTTTCTGGGTGCAGACGTCCATTCATTGAAGTTTGGCATGCCTTCGAGAAAGTGAAGGCTCGTTCGTTTGCAGTTCAGAGAAATCCCATTGCTTTCTTGTATGCCAGCTCCTCCTTCCATGTGACTCTGTCCTCAATCCAGTTGCCACTGCTTCCACGGCGAGACAAGTCCTTCTTATTCCCGTACTTATCCCTGCCTACACAGCATAGCAAAGACAGGCTGAGGCTCTGGCAAGTCTGCACACGCAGCCCAGGTCAATAGGTGCTGAGTCTGGCTGGCGGGTTCTGGCCATCTGGCCTGGAGAAGAGAGGCTGCCATGCACAACCATGGGGCCAGAGTGCCCCCAGGTTGAGCAGTGCAGGGCGCTCTGACTGGCCAAGCAATAAGGCAGGAGCTGCTGCGCCCACGCAGGAGCCCACCCAGGCAGTGCAAGCCCAGCTGGGCTGCAGGAGCGAGGCTGCCAATCGCCATCAGGAACCTGTTTCAGCAGTGAGTGCTTCTTACTCACCTGACCCATGCTTGAACACGTCGTCCAGGGTGCAGGTCTTCAGGTGCTGCTGGAAGATCTCATCTGGGTCTGTGCGCACTTGCGCCGCCAGCTGGCTGAGCAGCTGCTTGCCACGGGCCCAGTCTGGCACAGGCTTGACAGGGCCCTCATCATCTGTGTCCTCGTCACTGTCCCTGCACAAGCAGCCTGACAGATGAGGCACAGGGAGGTGTCGAAGAATGACAGGAAGCGTGTGGGAATGCTTGGCATGAAGCTAAAGAGCTGTGCCTCCCAGCTTGAGCAATACAGTACGCAAGCTTGCTGTAGGGACAGACAGAGTGCTGATCCAGTTGAATGCAGGAGTGTTTCCCCAGTCAATGCAGGGGACCAAAAGAGTGCTCACAAGGCGGCAGCCACCATGCTCCGCCTGCACAGGAGGCTGTGCAAGTGAGCAGCCTCTGCAGCAGTGCACGTTGCTCACTTGAAGGGTGAGATCTGGTATGACTCCATGACAGATTCCTGAGCCTGAGCTGGGGCGGCCCCTGGCAGTGGGGCAGCAGCAGCCTGCTGCAGGAAGGGGTTGAGGTGGCTGCTGGGGCCCTGCATGCACATGGCCTGGCTAAGCTCAGCAGGCCGGCAGATGGTTGCACAGCACTGGTTGCTGCTGAGAACAGAAATGATGCTTGCGGGGGAGACCCACCTGGCTGCTGACGGTTGGCAGCGCTGCCCCTGCATTGGGCTGTTGGGATGTCTGCAGAGGCTGCCTGCTGGGGCCAGTCTCTGTTGCCTGAGATGCTGTTGCAGCAGGCTTTGCCTTCCAGGTCTG
The DNA here is from genome assembly GCA_963969365.1 of Asterochloris sp. CNOR1. Classification (NCBI taxonomy): domain Eukaryota; kingdom Viridiplantae; phylum Chlorophyta; class Trebouxiophyceae; order Trebouxiales; family Trebouxiaceae; genus Asterochloris; species Asterochloris sp. CNOR1. The sequence goes on from OZ017750.1 coordinate 2,531,140, forward strand.
CAGCACAGGCTTGCACACACTGATGTGGCGGCAGACGGCAGGCCTGCGTACTCATATGCAACATGCCAAAAACTCTGCTTGAAGATTGCAGAGCGTTCTTTACTCATCCTGCAGTGGTCGGCAGCCAGTGGGTTAGCTCACACATGTGCAGATGATTCCTTGGAGCACTGTTCCACAGCACGCAGCGCAGCGCGAGTATGCAAGGCTCACCTGCTGCTGCCTGGCTGTCCTGGCGGCCTGCGCCTGCCGCTCCGCTTCGATCTCAGCCTGCACACGTCACAGATGCGTGACATTAGGCGGTGCTGCCCATGGGTCACGTGCTGTACATGCCAGGATGCAGCCAGGCATCGCAATGGCTTCGGGCAGGGAGTGAATTAGGTGCACAACATGTGCACCTCACTCACAGGTACTCAGCTGTGGACTGCGCAACATGAGCCCAGAGGATCACAGCAGCTGCGCGCCCAGCAGCTGCAGCCCAGTACCCCACCCACCTTGCGTGCAGTCTCGGCAACCACCCTCTTCCGGAGGCGCACCTCCTCCGCTCGGCGAGCCCTCTCCTCGCGCTCCCGCCGTTCAGCCTCCTGCTGTGCTTTTCTGCGCACAGATCTGCCAAGCAGTGAGCAGAGGCAGCGAGCTGGAGCAGCCAGAGGCAGAAAAGGTACCAGCACAAGTAGGCCACTGACACACCCTTGCTTGCTGATAGTCCCCAGATGGTCAAGTCGTGTGCAGGATCTGAGCCGCCTCAGCCCGCAGGAAGAAGTGAGCAGCGTTTCAGAAGCGGCTCACCCTCCTGCCAATGCAGCGCTGCTCCTGACACGTTTGCCTGTGTGCTGTTAAGGACGTGGTGTGGCAGGCAACCTTGCTGCACACATGGACTGTCCCCCCCCCACTTACCTGCGCTGAGCAGCCTCCTCCTCGCGCCTGCAGATTGCGGCCTCCTGGGCTGCCTGGGTCTGCTCCTCCCTGGCACGAGCCTGCACCAGGAGCAAAGAGCATGGCATGCTGTCAGGGACCTGGATGTATAAGCATCACCGGGCAGAGACGCCGCCCAGATAGATTGTAGCAGAGAGCAAGCGACTGAGAGTGCCAGGTGAACTATAGTGGCCTGCAAGCTGTGCTGCCCATAGGGGCAGCAGTTTCCCAGCACAAAGCAGGCCGGGACTGGGCACAGCGGCTGGTGAGCATGCGCAGCCTCATGCAGTGAGACCCAGACACCAAGCTGCTGGTCAGCACCATGCACAACTTGGGCACGGCGAAGCAGCCACCCCTACAGCCGCCTGCAGCTGACCTTGGCAGCATCTGCACGGCGCGCATTCTCTGCCTTCTGCTTGGCCTTGTCGGCAGCGCGAGCAGCCTCCTTGCGGCGTGCAGCCTCAGCAGCCTCCAGTGCCTTGACCTGCAGACATGTGAGGACAAAGTCAGCTTGCTCACTCACTGATTGTGGTGTGCTGAGTGCCTGACAACTCAAGCCAGGGATGCACAGGGACATGCCCGTTCAACATGGTAACATGCCATGTGTGTCTGCTGCAAGCATGCTACCGTGCAGCTTGAGCTTAGCAACCTGCCCGACCTGCTTGCAACACAGCACCATGCAGCACTGCAACGCATCCGCTGCTCTGCATGCCCACCTTGACAGGCTGCTTTCCGGCTGCGGGCCCAGCCTGCCCCTCTGCTGGCTTGCTGACCATGGGCAGAAAAGAGCGAATGGTGGACACCAAGTTGGCAGCCATGCTGGCACCGCCCGGCGGCACTGCCTGCCCCAGCACAGCCTCAGCTGCTGCTGCCGGCTCAGCCTCGAGTTCCAAGTCTGCTGCCTCCGTGTCACTGCCACTTTCAGCAGCGGCACCGGCAGATGGGGATGGGCCTGACTCATCCCCATCGCGCTCTGACTCATCTAGAGCACGCACTGCCTGCTCAGCAGCAGCAGCTGGCTCCCCAGCATTGCTGCCTGGATCTGCCTCTATCTCCTCACCATCCCCATGGCTGCCCTGAGATGCGTCTGAGTGTCTAAGGCTGCCACCAGGGGTGGCCGCCGCCGCTGCACCCTCACCGGCCGCCTCACCGCCAGCCCCATTCTCCTCCTGAGGCCTGCAGCTACCACGCAGAGACTTAGAACGCAGGCCTCTGCTGTGGACAATCTGTGCAGCCCAAGCTGGCAGCTGACAGGCTACTAGGCAACACAAAGTGGACACGCAGCTGTAACGCCCTACTTGCAATCGAGATGTCGTTGGGGCTACCTGCCCACGACACAGTGGGTTGTCAAGCTCACCTGGCATCGCTCAACCTCAGGTTGTGTGTACTGGGCGGCAGGTTTGGGAGCTGCCGTCTGTTAGCAGATGCAGGCGCCATGGCCTCAGCAGCCTCCGCCAGGCCCTTGGCAACAGCAGCTGCAGCCCGCCTGGTCGTGTGCTGGCCTGTGCTGCTGGGAATGACCTTCGCAGCTGCTGCACTGGCGACAGGAGTCGCCCTCACACTGCCACCAGCCTGCACCTCAGCAGGCAGCCCCAGCCCCTCCAGCGCCTGTTGGCGCTTTAGCTGCCGCCGAGTGGATCTTGCCACAGAGCCGGCAGGCGCCTGTGTGACAAGAGCGGCGTCCACAATGCCTGCTGCAGCCTGGGCCGCCTCTGCAGAGGGGCCTGCCTCTGCCTGCCTGGCTGCAGACTGGGTGGCAGCTGGGCTTGGCTGGGCAGCTGAGGCAGGTGCAGCATTGCCTTCTGCAGCCTGAGGAGAGATCTTCGCCTTCTTGCTGCTGGGGCCCAGGCGGGACTTGGGCAGGGTGGCTGCGCGGCCACGCTTGCGGCTGTTACTCGCGCTGGGGCCTGCAGACTGGTTGCTGCCTGCTGCCCCTGCTGCACTGGGCGTGATCAGGCTGCTGCTGGGCAGGGCTGCAAGCGCCTGCTGATCAGTGGTGGGGCAAGGGTCCGGGGTGGCAGCTAAGCGAGTCTGGCGTGGCAGCGAGCTGGGCACTGCAGCCGGCTGGGCTGCAGCTGGGCTTGGCTCCTGCTATTGCAGGCCAAGCAAAAATTTGCTGAGTTCAGTAGAGCTCAGACGAGGAAGTGGAGCAATGGCACCATGAACCAGTCAAAGCTGAAGGTGCTGGACGGACAGGGAATCTTTGTGCTGACCATGCATGATGGCTCTAATTGATGCACAGGCGTTGCAGCCACTGCAGGCTGGCAGTAAAGCATTGTGACCTAGCGCACAGTGAGTGCATGCAGAGGCTAGGCCTCTGTAAACAGGCAGCAATGCGCAGCTGACTTGCAGCTGCAACTCTTCAGCACGCCCATTTGCAGCTGGAGCAGCTGACATGCTCAAGTTCAGCAATGCCTACAGACTGCCGGCCATGCAGGGTCACCTGAGCCTCCCCCCCCTGCTGCATGCTGCGTGGCTCAGCCACCTCCATGTCCTCAGGCCCTGCGCTATCCTGCTCTGCAGGCACAATCTCTAGCTGTGCTGGCGCCTCAGCTGCAGCAGCAGGCGCAGGGCTAGCCTCCTTGGCAGGCTTTACCTTCCTGCCCCGCCTGCCCCGAACCCGTGGCGGCGAGGGGAATGCCTGAGACAGAGGCACCTGCTGCAGATCGGCAGCCGGGCCCTCTGCCTCTGCTGTGACCCTGCCTCTGCGGCTCCGCGTGACCCTGATCGGAGCAGCAGGAGCCTCAGCTGCCCGCTGCGCATGAGGTGTGACTCGGCTGCGCGTCTGGCATGACGCGCCCTGGGGGCCTGGCTGCTCAGCTGGCTTGCTCTCCTCTGCATTTAGTGAGGCAGCAGACGGCTGGTCATTGCTGGGCTGGTCAGCCGCAGCAGAGGGATCTGCAGTCGAGGCTGTCACCAAGTCAAACAACTGTCCATCCTTGGCACACAAGGCAGCATGCTGGGCGGGCCAGAACGGCGCTGCCTGGCCCATGCAGCCCCACTGCATGAGATCTACAGGCTGCACTGTGGGCAAGCTCCACACATATGCAGCAACGTGGGCAGCTCATGGCTCCACTGCAACACTGACCTGCTGGCTCCTCTGCTGCTTCTTTTTCCTCCTCCTCTGCAATGGCTACAAGCTCAGGAGCCTTGTTTGCCCTCCTGCCCCCGCGCCTTGGTGCAGTGGCCTACGCAAGGGGGCACCAACCTCTGTGCCTGGTCACTGAGCGTGCAGGCACATGGATGCAGCCCGCAGGCAGGCACAGTCTTGACCTTACCTTGGGTACCCTGGGTGGCCGCCCACGACGCTTGGGCATGGCAGCAGGCTTCTGCAGCTGGCCAATCTGCTCTGCCACCCCACTGCACCGCATCTGCAGCCAGCTGCTATCCTCCGCAAAGGCAGATTCCAGCTCATGAAGCTTTGTGGCCCCTGCTGCACGGACTGCATCCAGCACTGTGCTGAAGTTCTTTGCCATGGGTTTGCCAGCGCCCTGTTATGGCTGTGAGAGTGCTGTCGGATTGACAGGGTGCCTTCAAGCCGTTGCTGGTCAAGGCTGTATGCCCTGCCGCTGTGATACCCTTCGAAGAGCCCTGGAACATCCACCCACAGCTTGGGAATCAGCTTACCTGGGCCAAACGGAGACCGCACAGCAAAATGGCGAGTTGACCAAGGCTGTTTGACCGGGCTTAGCTCCATGCAGAGAGAGCTTCTCAGATTACAAGCGGACAAGTCTCAGAATCGTTGCATTGTGCAGCTGTAGATAAACTTGAAAGGACAGCGGGCGGCACTGCCAGCCCTGGGCTAGGGCGGCTGCCATGTCTGATGAGAGCTGGCTGGTCCTATTAATCCATAATGCTGCAAATTTTCTTTGGCATCAATTGGGGCTGCAGGCTGCAGCACAGCATTGTACATATCCAGGTGGCAAGCGTCCATGAGGTGCACACAAGCACCTGCATGGGGAAGTCATGGTGATGCTGACTGCAATGTGTGAAGCTGTCAGTAATTAAAGAGCGGACCAATGCACTGTTGCATGCAGCGCCTTGCCTGCCCATGACTGAAGGGTGTGCAGCAGTGACCTGCCAGCCCCGGTAAGCACAGGTCACAGGTCAGGTGTGACTGGCACTCAGATTACGTCTGCCACAGCAAGTCTGTCTGCAGGCAGGAGAGGAAGTGTCCCTGCAGTCCAGGATGATGCCAGCCTCACAGGTTGATGGCCGCCATGCTGCAAGCGTGCACATACTGGGTGTCATCCAAGTCTGGCAGAAGAGAAGCCAGCGCTGTTCATGGCCCCAGAACGAGGGGCAGTGATCTTGCACAGCAAGCAGGACTTGAGAAGCCTTTGCAGCTGATATGCCCGGTACAGCAGCTGGTGCTGGTGCCAACAGTTTAAGAGCCAGCGGCAGACTGTAAGGCTACACACTTTTTGCTGCTAAAATCCATGACCTAGAGAAACGTCTGACACCTGCATTGAGTAGCAGCTATGTCTTCTGCGTTACCACGCCCAGACTATCTAGCCCGCTGGTACGATTGCAGCTGTTGGCGCCCAGCGAGGCCGCCTTGGTGAGGCCTCTCGTGCCAGCCTTCCAGACGTCCCCCTGTCCAAGAACCCCCTGCCAAGCTCAAGTCGGCACGAGTGACACCCACAGGCGGATCAGTCATGCAGATGGGCCACTGGCTTCTCCTAGTTGGCATGCTGGGTCTTGTCATCAGCCCAGCACGTGGCCAGGTGCCTGGCATGAACCATGTCTTTGCTGTGGCTCCCCTGAGCATCACAGCAAAGGGAGCAGGTAGGCAGCTGTCCATGTAGGGCGCATCTGGCAGCCATGGCCATACTGCGCACTCTGAAACAGAGGCTGCCTCGCAGCATTTCCTTACCTGAGTAGTCCATGATGCATGCCAGTGCATTGTAACTCTCTCTGGAAGGCAGCTGCTATCTTCATGCTGGCCATGTTGCATGGGCCTGAGACGAGACCCCACTCCGCCAGTGACGAGACCTGCCTGAGCATGCTTGCTGGAGGACTCTGGGTGCCCCCTGGTCATTGAAGATGCCTGGCTGTGAAGGGAGGCTGGACAGCATCCAAACGCGCGCTGACGAGGAGCGATTCCTGGACCGTCTTCTTGGCACCAACTGCTACAGGTATTGATACCCTGCAGCCGCATTGTGGCTACTGTCAATAGAGTAACCAACCGATGTATCCGTCTACATGTTCTTGCAGGCTTGGCCTGCTCTTGCCATTACCACTTCATGTTGTTCTTGCTGGAGCTGCTCACTGCCACTCTTCTGAAACTTCAGCTGTGCTCACAGGTGCTGCAGCTGATGCATTCTACCTTGGCCACCATCAACAAGGACTGGTGCCAAGTATGCTTCTTAGAGTGCCATGCCTTCAAGGTGCTGTCCCTGGCTGCAGCCGCGCTCTGGCCACCATCAACAGGGACTGCCGGAGGCTGGACCATGCTGCCAAGGCGCGCCTGGCAGTGCACCTGACCAACTGCCACCTCAGGCAGCTGGGGCAGCGCACCTTCCAGTGCACGCCCCGCATGAGCCTGAAGGACTGCACGGAGCCCATGGCGGACCGGGATTTTGGGGTCTTCAATGAGTTCTTCAGCAATGTGGACAGGTGAGCTGACTGCAAAGAAGGCATGTAGGTATTGTGCGCAAACAGGCTGTCTGCAGGGAGCAGCTGCTGGGGCCATGGGAAATAAGCTGCTTGACACCGGAAATCTGCACCAGGGCGGCTTTGACCTCACCCTGCAGCCCTCTGGCCTGTCTCAAGCACCTGTACATTGCGTCTCACGGTCTCGCACTGTGACAAGCACTGGGGACTACATTGACCCCAACACCATGTGCCCCTGCAGCATGTGCCTCTTTGCCCAGAGCCAGGAATTTCATCGCCACACTGAGCTCATGATCAACACCCTCCACGGGGCTGCCCAGCATGCCGCCGGCCAGCTGGCGGGCATCGACGCCTCACTGACCGAGCAGCACTCCCAGCTGCACAGCATGGCAGCCACAGTCAAGGATGTGGGAGCCCAGCAGCAGCAGCTGGCAGACGATGTAGCCCAGACCGCAGAGGGCGTCACCGCGCTGCAGGACAACACAGCTGCCCTGGCAGATGCAATGGCGGAATCCCTCAGACATGAGGTGAGCAGGGATGCAGCACAATGCATGCTTCCCTTTTGTGCCTTCAACACCACTTGCTGCACATGCATCCTCAGCATGCTCAGCTGTCATAGTGTCAGTCACGCTGCAGGCGCATCTCATCCTGTGTGTCATCTGAAAGCAGTTGAACGGCAGTCAGGGAGAGTGACTCTCAAGTCCTGTGTACTTTCTCACGACGCAGGCTGCGCTGCTCGACAAGCAGATGAAGCTGGCACTGTCTCTGGATGAGCTCCACACTGCTGAGGCTGCCCGCGCAGAGCAAGTGATGGGGCGCTGGCAGGTGAGGCAGTTGGCTGCCATCGGCCTGGGTGTTGTGTCCTGTTGCCAGCCTGCTGTGGGCTGGCACCAGGACGTCAGCAGCAGATGCCAGCAGGGCCACCTGTTGCTGACGCTGTCTCGCTGCCTCAATCTGCAGGGTCGATGCAGTGATCCATGACTGCTGCTTCCTCAGGCATGTGCAGCTGCCTGCAGGTGGCTGAGCAGCATGCCGTGCTGCTGCTGGAGAGGCAGCAGAGCTACACAGAGGTGCAGATTAGGTTGGCAGGTGACCTCAGGTCTGTGCCGCCAGCTCCCTATGCTGCTGAGCATGTTGCACCAATGCTTCTTGCTTCAAACGCTCAAGCTAGGTTCATCTTTGCGTGAACCAAACCTCTCTTGCCAATGCCCTGGGCCTGCTACCAGCATGGCTGCAGCTGCTGACTACTACTGCCTTGCTGTTGACTGTCACGTGCACATGATGCCCCACCTTGCGTGAGCTGCTCCTTGTGTCTGGCCGCCAACATGTGTCTCCACGCTGCAGGGCGCTGTCTGATGACTCAGCTGGCCTACGCAGCGCAATGGACACCCTGCTGCATTTTGAAGAGCAAGGGCAGCGCATGCTGACACATGTGCTGGGCAGCAGCTTCACCCTGCAGGACCTGCTGTGGCATGCAGCCGCCGCTGCTGCAGTGCTGGCCGTGGCCGTTGCCCCCCAGAGCCACTCTGCGCGTCTGCCGCTGGTGCTGCTCCTGGCTGCAGACATCTTGCTGGAACGGCTGGTGGCAGAGCACCTCGGGCACCGCATGCAAATGGATCCCGCAGGGCAGGTCAGTGTTTTGGCTTGTTCTCTTGTAACGGCGTGCGGGTGCCAGACACTGCCAGCCTGGCAAATGGGTGACAACGTGCAGTCTCCCTCCACCGGGTGCTAGGGATGTTTGAAGTGTGATGAATGTTTGGCCCAACAATGCTGCACCTTGCTCAGCACAGATGATTCCCTGCTGCTGCAGATGGTGCTGAACATTCCAGCAATGATCTCGCCGCTGCCCTGGGTGTACAGCTCAAGCTGGACTCTCAACCCAAAGACTGCTATCCGGCAGGCCTGTGCAGCTGCGGCTGTGGCAGCGCTGCTGCGGGCAGTCTGGTGCTTCAGGCCACCTCAGAGATGCGTCGAGGAGCTCATCAGGTAAGGCTGCAGGACAGCCAGCGCCGTGCTCCGACCCCAAGCTGGGGTCAGCCAGCTCCATGCATGGCTGCTATGTAAACATGAGGTGATGCTTTGCCTTGACAGCTGGCAGCCTTGTGTTCCACAGTTGGCATTCCAGAACAGCCCCTTTGCTTTGCAGGTCAGTGCAGACCCTTGAGCATGAGCTCAGGCTGCAGGCACAGCCCAGGCCCCCCCAAGACGAGCTCAGGCCTGCTGAGGGCAGAACGCAAGCCACTGCAGCCACCAGGGTGGGGCCTGGCCATCACTCAGCTGCAACATGGCATCAGCCGTCACAGCAGGACATTGCAGTCTGGGACCAGGGTCTCCAGGACACTCCAACAGAGCTTCAGCCCCCCAGAGAGGCACAGGATCCCTGCAGTGAGGCGCGAAGTGAGCCTCAGCCGCAGCGTCTTGTCCAGCACGCAGTGTCCACTTCTTGTGGCCGCATGATGATGGCAGCACCAGGCCGACAAAGCCCTGTCGCTGCCACACCTGAGCAGCACCACCTCCAGTTGCCTCAGGAGAGCATGTCAGAGTCGCCGCTGGGCTGTGGCACCAGCACTGTTCAAGCCCACCCCAGAAGCCGGCGTCAAGAGCCCTCCAAGCAGGACGTGAGCACAAGGAAACGTACCAGAGAGCGTCAGCCTGCGCCAGACCAAGGACAACATGCCCGTGGTGACCTGCCAAGCAAAAAGCCACATCTTGAGGGCTGATGCAGCTTCCTGAATCTTGAAGAATCCTGGTTGAACCAAAAGATCAGTCCAAGCCAGATTTAAATTCCTCCAGTATGAGCTAGCATCAGAGCAGGCAGTGAGTCACTGGTCCAGATTGGAGCCCACCTTACTTTATGCAGCCATTGCTGGCCATGCAGCTGAGCCGACAAAACGGTTTCTCAGTCTGTGGTACCTACGCCACTACGATCAAGGAGTAACACTCCAGTCATTGAAAACGGATCGTCTTACTTCGTTGGCAAGCAGACCAGTCGTGTGGTTGATATGCAACAGCAATGTGTGCACTGTGCATGCTGGTCAGCCAGACAGTTCCTGGTCTGCCTGTAGGCCACAGCATGCCAGTGCGTCCTCAGAAGTGGGGATTTGAGCAGGAGCAAGCAGCCGACGCGGCTGCAAGACGCTCTCCCAGTGCTGCTTACCACCCCAATGGGAAATGCAATGGCAAGGGCAGCCAGACCAATGGCTACTTCGACCCCATGCAGCTGTGCTTCAAAGCACTGGCAAGCACACCCGAGAGCCTGGTCATCACGAGTCCCAATGAGGCAGACAATCCCATAGTCTGGTGCAATCAGGTGCACCCTCCCCACAAACCCTCCCTCTGCAGCCTGCTTGCACACAGCACTGGTGCAAAGTACCCAACACGACTGCAGAAGCTCCCTTTGGATACCAACAGCCTCCTTCTGGCTCTGCAGGGGTTCCTACGCATGACAGGCTACAATGAGGATGAGGTATTGGGCCGTAACTGCAGATTTCTGCAGGCAAGCCCCTGTGCAACAGCCTGTTAGTGCTGCACCTGGCCGTAGACCTTGGACGCTGCTTCTCATTCAGCATCTCCGCTGATTGTGTGGTGCACCCACTGGTGCCCAGCCACTGTCTCGAGTCGGGCCGCAGTGTTTCCCTCGCATGTTGAGTGTTGCCCAGCCGCAGGGCTTTCCAGCATTTGTATGGCCTGCAGGGCAGCGACAGCGACCCTGCCACTGTGGCACAGCTGACGGAGGCCATCAGGGCCAGGAGTCCTGTGCAGGTGGAGCTCATAAACATCCGCAAGGATGGCACCCGCTTCTGGTGAGCCATCCTGCCCCAGGCACCTGCAGTGCTATCTTGTGTCATCAATGAAGCCTCACATGGCACGAGTGCAGACTACATGGTGTTGAATGGCGTGCCTGATGGCATCCTGATCTGCCGCAGCCCCAATGGGTTCCTGCAAAGCCTGCTTCTGGTGGCGCTGATCTTTACACCTTCAGCTGCTCTGTCAGCACAGCTTGCCGGCTCTGAGGGGCCTTCCCTTACTGATGAGGCAGATTGATCAACAGCTGCATTGTCCCTGCAGGAACCAGTTGTCCCTCACCCCCCTGTTTGACGCAGAGGGGGTGTGCACCCACTATGTCGCGGTGCAGCAGGACGTGACGGCCCGCAAGGCCTCAGAGGCAGCCACCCAGATGCGGGACTTTGCCCTCAGCACCCTGTCGGAGGGGATCTGCATGGTGGACCCCACGACAGCCGGGCAGCCCCTGGTCTACGTAAATGAGGCCTTCTGCCGCATGACGGGGTACTCCAAGGAGGAGTGCCTTGGCAGGAATGCACGATTCATGCAGGTGAGGCCCAGCTGGCTGGCATACGGGGGCGCTGCAGGGTTACAGCCAGCACCGAGGGGCACAGCTCCTGAGGTCTGGCCTGGAAGGAGAGCACTGCATGCAGGTGAGGTGCATGCAGGTGAGGTGCATGCAGGTGAGGCCCAGTGGGCTGGCCATGAGCTCTGCAGCTGCAGGCACTGCAGAAATGGGCTGCCCGCAGGTGGCGTGCAGCCCTGAGCAACACTTAGCACTGCAGGGGTCGCAGGTGCAAGCACTGCCGGTCAGCTTCTTGTTGAGCGGCTCAGCAGGAAAGCGCTTCATGCTGTCAGGCACAAACTTGAGCTTGGAGCCCCCTGCATGCACTGACAGAAGCCACTGCAAGTCCACACTTCACACAGGTCATGTGCCTGGAGCTACAGCAGGAGTTGTGATACAAGCTGTGCATCCCATCAGGTGATTTCTGTTGTGCTGCACCTGCTTCATTGGGTGAGGGGCACAGTGTCGTGCTGCAAGCCATGACGCCATCATCTCAGAAGGAGCGCCTGGGCCGCTGCACCAAGTGATGCGTCTGGTGCCTAGCCCAGGGCATTTGCAGCGCAGCCACCAATTGAGTAAAGCCCGCCAGCTCAATGCACGTAGGGCCCAGCAGCCCGTTTTAATGCAAGCCATGTAGTCTCGTTGCAGGGCGCACTTTGAACTGTTGTGGGAGACTCCCAGGTGCACTGCACACCTACATTCTTCTGGATGACAGGCTTGACAGCCAACTTGACCAACGGGTCGCACTTTACGCCAACAGGGCCTGCTGTGCAGCAGTGCTGCAAGCCTCTGCTTTTGCAGGACGGCAATCGTAGTGCGAGCCTCCACCTGATGTGTTGAACCAAGAGCGGTCTTGGCAGAGCATATCCAACAGCAGCCCGTGGGAGCTCATCAAATGATCAAGACCTTGCCCAGTGCTGAAAATTCACGTGAGTGGTCTGGCCACAGCATCAGGCTGAGCAGACCTGCTGCTGTTTTGCAGGGCCAGGACACAAGCAGTGAGGCAGTGGCCAACCTGAGGGCAGCTGTACAGGAGGGCAAAGACTGCTCTGTTGAAATTCTGAACTACCGCAAGAATGGTGAGATTCGGTGCGTGCAAAGTGATTGGCAGTGGCTCAAAGTGCGCTCACGTGTTCAACAATGTGCTGGCTGTGTCTGGCATGCACCACTGCGCTCTCTAGTTTGGAGGACGGCGGCAGGGGGAAGCTGTGCATGCATAGCGCGATGAGAACAGCTTTTCATGCACAGCCTCCCCCTGCTGCTGTCCTCCATCTGCGCTGTGCATGCATTGCTGTCACACAGCTGCAATTTCTCATCAATCAGAGGTGGGTGCATCGAAGTTTTGGCTGCGGTGTGAATGCTTCTCTGGCCTGCAGGTGATGCTTTCTGGAATCTTGTCAGCATCACACCAGTGCAGGACACAGCCGGCAAAGTCATGAGCTTCATTGGCGTGCACAGCGACATCACTGAGCTTGTCAGGCGACGAGAGGCAGAGAAAGAGTTGCAGGAAGCCAAGGTGCCTGCCTGTGTTGACAGCCTTTGTGTCCTGCCTATGTTGACAGCCTTTGTGTACTACCTATCTTGTCTGCTGCGGCCTTGTCTGCATTGATAGGCAGGGTACCAGGGTGCCGCCCAACCTCTGGCCGGGTCAAGTATGGTCACTTGTGTGAAAGACTGCTCAGCTGCCATGTCTCCTGGCCCCCTTGCCACTGATGTGGACTCATCACATTCTATAGGCCTGGCTGAGACCCTCTGCTGCTACTTTGTAGGTGGCTGCTGAGACAGCAGCTGAAGCCAAGAGCATGTTTCTAGCCAACATGAGCCACGAGATCAGAACGCCCCTGAATGGCATGATAGCAGTGGCTCAGCTTCTTCTGGCGACTCCACTCACTCCTGAGCAGAGGTGAGGTGGCACTCCATGTTGTGCCTGCTCTGTGCTTGCAGAGCAGCAGGGCTACCTGTGGCGCACTGCTTGGGGGCTGCTGCTTGCGCATGTGCCGGGCATAAAGAGGCACCTCCCCTGGAGTGTGGCCTGCGTGAGATGGCTCTGTCCTGTGCAGCTGCAAGGCCATGTCGACGATAGTGTCTGTTACCCAGATCCCTGTACTGCGGACTCTTTGGTGGCCATGTGGCCTATCCTCTGAGTGTCCTTGCAGGGCCTGGCCTATACCCCCAGCCTCTGTGCAGCGCGTCTGTGTCCCCGACCGATTTCATTTCAAGTCCTGACAGGCAGCAGGCCAACCCCTGGCACACAGGGGCCTTGCTGGTGGCAATGTGACGTCCCCTCCCCTGCCACCACCTGCAGGGAGTTGGCAGAGACCATCCTTGACAGTGGGGACACACTCCTGACCATCCTGGGTGACATCCTTGACTTCAGCAAGATCGATCATAACAGCATGACCTTGGAAGCAGAGCCCCTGGACCTGCGCACTACAGTGGAGGCAGTCATCGAGATGGTGGCTGCAGATGCAGTGCGCAAAGGCATCGAGATCGCGTATAGCCTGGACGAGCCCCTGCTGCACCGCCTGGTCATGGGGGACGCCATCAGGATACGGCAGGTGAGGCTGCCCAGCCTGCCCTGATCTTTTGGCATCTTTCTCACCTGTGCGCCTGGGCTTGCCATCAGGACATGCCCACACAGCCCGCTCTGAATGCTGCACCGTCAGCTAGCCCACACCTGTCGCAGTGGTGGCCTCTCTCAGGGCGCTGCACTTTGCAAGGTGTTGCAGAGCAGGCAGCTCTAGCATCCTTCCGGACTGCTGTCCGCTTTAGGCTAGGCTGGGCATCGCAGCAGCTGCTGGCATCCAAGGCTGCCTGGTCACCTGCAGGGCTGTCAAGGTCCCAAAACAGGCAGCACTGGCCAAGTTGAATGCCCCAGTGATGTCCCTGTCTAGGTCCTGGCCAGAACTACCAGCCAGTGCAGCCAAAGCCACAGAACAAGCTAGACACATCTTTTGAGCCCTTTCTTCACTGTATAGGTATTGGCCAACATGCTGGCCAACGCTGTCAAGTTCACCGAACGGGGGGAGGTTGTTATCCATGTGGCCCTGGAGAAGGGCTTCCCTGCAGAGGATGGGGGCCAGCACTTCCACGTCACCATACGTGACACTGGCATCGGCATCTCCCCCGAATCCATGAAGAAGTTGTTCCAGGTCTTCCGGCAAGGGCACGAGTCCATGTCGCGCAGGTATGGGGGCACAGGTGAGCCAAGACCAGCCCGTGGCATGCACCACCAGCTGCTGTCACGTCATCTTGACACATGCGTCTGGTCAAACAGCGCGGCACTCGGCGCCGCCGCCTGTGCAATGTTGGCAGGCGCATAGCAGCCACTGGAGCTTGAGGGCATGGTGCAGCATGGTCCTGACTGCAAGCTTGGGTACAGGGGGCCCCCAGCTGGCCTGCAAGCAAGCCCCTGTGAAGCAGGTTGGTCGGGACTCCTGAGCATGGTGGAACGTCCAGTGTGCAACCCAGCCTGCTCGCCCAGAAGCTGTCAGTCCCCATCTCACTCTGAGCCAGTCAGTCTGCAGTGTACTTGCTGGTGTTGCTGGAGCAAGCAGGTTGTGCCGCAGTCTGCTGGCACCAGGGGTCGCGGGAGCAGAGCTTTTGCAGTGAAGGCCCCACCGACTGACCAACTGCCCTCCCTTCCTGTGCAGGACTTGGCCTGGCCATCTCACGGCGGCTGGCTGAGTTGATGGGGGGCACCATCTGGGCGGAGTCTGCAGCTGGGAAGGGCAGCACCTTCCACTTCTCCATGATGCTGCCCTGGGCGCCTGAGGGGACGCCCAACTCTGCGCAGTCTTCTCTGGGACGTCACTTGAAGACCACAGCGACTGCTGGCATTGCTGCAGAGGCGGCTGGGGCACCAGCTTCAGCAACTGTTGCCAACCGCTCAACTGTTGGTGAGTGCAGCACTGCAACTGCTTTGCCCTCGTGCTGCTGTGTTTATGACGCAAGCTGTTCCTGCAGCATCCTGAGCCTACATGCACCACTGCCGAAGGGTGTGCTGCATCCACGTCATGCATTGCATACAGCACTGAGCTCAGCTGTGGGGAAGCACATCTCTCTGGGTTATCTTCATCATTCCTCAAAAACATTGACAGCAAACTTCAGAGGTTCCCAAACCAGGAAACGAAACGAAGGTTGTGCAGCATTAAGCTCTGCTGTGCCTCACAACCCACCACAGGCGCCAGCCATTCATCTCTCATCCCTGCAAGCGGACCAATGTGCCATGGTGCAGGCCTGGGCATAGGCAAGGCCAGGGCCGGCCGCACCGGCAGCAGCTCTGTTGTGTCTGCTGGGGAGGGTGGTGAAGTCGCTGGCCACAGCGGCAGCCCTCAAGGGTCGTGTTCCATTGGCAGCGGAATCAGCTCAAGCCCTGGTCAGGTGCCGCACAATGGGCACGCCCTGCTGCCGACCGCTGCTGATGGCACCACAGATGTGGCAGATGGTGCTGCCAATGGCGGATGGTGCTCCAACCGGTCGTCTTCAGACCATTCTGAGTACTCTTCCCATGAAGTGTCCGGGCAGAGCCTGTCCACCACGACCAGCGTTGGAAGTGAGTGCATGCATGTTTTCATCCTGCACTTTGCAGCCACAGACCAAGCTATCTGCATGGCTAGGTAATGCTGTCTGCTGTCATAACAGAATACAGAAAAAGCCAGCACAGGTTCATCTGCCAGCATGCCTCTATCAATGGGTTGACGTTCAACTGCTGCAGGTGGTGGTCACCGCCAGGGCTGGCGCCAGATCATGAACGATGACGCCTGGAGCACGCCCTCAGAGGCGGAGTGCGCAGTGCTGCGCGGACGCCAGGCAGTGGTGGACGTCAGCCACCAGCCCACAGCCCTCCAGGTAACTCCAGAGACGAGCTGTCGGCATGTGGAGGCAGGTCGTCTTGAACCTTGCTGCCAGCATTCTGCCCTGTGTGAGCCTGCCTTGAGACATAGGCCGCTTCTGGAGGCTCTCCTCATTTGAGGCAGTTGCTGCGTGGGTTTGAGTGGTGCTTGGCCCGGCACTCAGCTGCTGCATGAGGCACTGGTACCACCCATCAGCATACAGCCCTCAAGGTCAGAAGTGTCTGTCCTGGCAAGACTCAAGGGTGCAGGCAGTGCTATGGACCCTGATGAAGACAGCTGTGCTTGTAGAGGCCACACCCTGGCAGGCCGTGCTGCAGGGTCTGGGGACTGCAGTCTGTGCTGCAGCCCTTGTTGTGACTTGCTGAGTGGTGCAGAGCACTGGTAGCACATGTGCTTCTTTGATGACACAGCCAGCATCCCGAAGAATCGAAGGCAGCTCCTGCGTCCTTGTTCGGTGCCTGGCGCGGCACAGAGCTGCTATACATGCTGCCTTCTTGAGTGCGCCATGCTGCTGCAGATCTGCCAGAGCTGTCGGATGCTGGGGATGCTGCCTACCATTGGCTTTGCTGCCCCCAGGCAGGAGGTGTACGACTTTGCCATCGTGGGTGTGGAGCAGGCATTGCATGCGCTCAAGTGAGTGTCTGTATGCCACACAGTTGCGGCACAGCTGGACAGTAAACTTTGGGGCAGCGGCCACGACTCCTGCTCAAAGCTCACCTGCGGTGGAAACTTGGGTCTGTGGGCACTTCTGGAGTGCCAAAGCTGCTCCTCAATGTTCATTTGCTGCCGTGAACTGATCTGCTTCACGGGGAAGCATGCTCCTGTGTCTGCAGGGGTGGGTGGAAGGGGCGTCCTGTGGTCGCGCTGGGCAAGCGTGAAGGCCTCCCCATGGGCCTGCACCCGCTGATCTCCTTTGTGGCTCGCCCTGTCAAGCACACGAGGCTGGCCATCGCCCTGCTGAAGGCAATGGCCCTCATGCGCTCCAAGGCGCAGCACGTGCCCCTGCACCCCGGGACCCGCGTGTCAGCGGCGGCTTCGGCTGCCTCGGAGGCGTTCAACGTGCAGGGGCGGGGCATGGCGGGGCAGCAGCGCAGGTTGGGCCATGTGCACCTCTCAGGCATTGGCCTGCTGAGCAGCAGACCTCGTGGGCTGCCTCATATTGCTGGAATCATCCTAAGCCAGCCAAATGCTAGCTGCACACAGTGGTAGCCTTCAATCCTCGTGCAGCGTTGTTGACAGGGTGCCTCCTTCTGGTCGGCCGCAGCCTGCCAAGTTCTGCAGCCAGAACCTGAGGCAATTCCGGGAGCTGTTCTGGTCTCAGCAACTTTCTGTCAGCGCCTGTGCCTGCAGGTGCCTGTGTTACCTAGCTTTGGCCGTGCTGCTGCGCACGAGAAGCGCTGGTCACCCTTCCAAGCCCGGCACTTGTATGCATCTGCAGGTCCCTGGTCATCCCCTTCCACCGGCGCACCAGCCTGGACAACAGCGCTCTTGAGCGCCCCGAGCCACCCCATCCAGGGCCGCTGAGGGAGGCTGCGGTGGCCGCAAAGGCTGGAGCGGCTGCCAGCAGGGCGCTGCCGCCCAGGCTGGCTGTCTCAGCTGGCCGCAGCAGCAGCGACACCGCGGACACAGGCAGCGACCAGCCTGCCCAAGCTGGCACTCAGGCGCCTGCCAGCACCTCCCTGGTGCGTGCCTGCTGCTGACTGCCAGAGCAGAGCATTACGGCGCCAGCTCAGGCGGCAGGGGCCACCTGTGCTGGGGCCATGAAGGGGCTGCTATCTGGTCGGCAGCCGAAGGGCCCATTTGCCGTGACACTTCTCACGTTGCTGGGCAGGCAGCGGTCAAGCAGCTCATCTGGGTTGAGCGTGGCCCAGACCTCATTGCTGAGGACTTGTATGTTGCCCTGCCGTGGAGGTGGGCATGACAGAGACCCCTCCAGCAGTCCTAGCTTGCACACCAGTGATGAGTGAAGGATGCGCAGTCAGTTGGTGAGGTGATCCAAGCGCTTTCAGTCAGACACGGTTGAGCAATCCATGTCGCCGTCTCTGGCCAGGTGAGGGACAGCAGCTTGACAGAGGGCGCAGCAAAGCCAAGCTCATGCAGAGACAAGACTACCCTGCCTGTACACCCAACCTGAGTTGCAAGGCTCCTGCACTGCAGGTGGGCCCGGCTCTCAGCATACTGCTATCTGCTCATGCTGCTAAATCTGTGAGGCTGCCTGCACTGCAGGTGGGGTCTGCTTTGAGCATGGAGGAGGCCCAGCGGCGGGTGCGCTTGCAGAGGGCCTCCCTTGGCACTGCCAAGAGCGTCGCCTGGCCCTCCACCATCACAGAGGAGGACCGCCTCAGCATGACCGGCAGCAGCGTGGAGGGGCGCTCCTCGGACGCCTCCAGCAACGTGTCGCTGGGCGATGGTGGTGAGCGCCTTTGCCGCTCACATCAGCTGGGACCTGCAAAGTTGCCCCCTGGGGGCTGCCCTGGCATGTCCTCAAAGGTCTGCTGTTGCTGCCACATAGGGCCCCCTGATGGCCCTGCCAATGTCAGCTGATGCACCATGGCTCCATAGGCATGTCTGCTGTGACAGGGTTTGTGAGGGGCAGCGTCAGCATGACCATCAGCAGCGTGGAGAATTACGTGTCATGCTGTCTGCAGCAATGTCTTGCCGGCCAATGGGTGTGATGGGGTCCAGAGGCTTGCCAGGCGCTTGACGCTGGCAGGTGATGGAGTCATGTCCGCCATGCAATGGCAGTGGGTGCATTGGGAACAGTTCAGAACACATGCTGTGCCTTTGCTGTGACCTCGCATCGCTTGAGGCGCCGATGTCCCTGCTGTGCATGCAGATGCTGTGTCTGCAACTGGGACGCACCTCTGATGTGTACACCCTCGCTGCCTGCAGACAGCCCCGCCGCGCGCGACGCCCGCCCCAAGCGGCGCAGCGCAGAGCTGTCCCGCATGTCCGATGCGGACCTCCTGCGGCAGCAGCTGCCTCCGCGGCGCAGCCTGGAGGGCCTGCGGTCCAGTGCCTTCAGCCAGGCCTTCCCTGAGGCCGCTGGGCAGCAAGCCGGCCCCATGGAAGCTTCCCTCGCAAGCCCTGCAGTAGCAAGGGTGCTGGAGGGGGCTGCAGTTTCCTCCAGCGGTCCTGCCAGCAGCTCTGGCCTGGCCAATGGCAGCCCAGGAGCGGTCTCCAACACTGCCCCTCGGAGGTCGGGCCTGGCCAACAGCAACTCCCGGGGGATGCCCGGCATGCCCGCCGCCACCTCAAGCAACTGTCGGCCGAGGCAGCAGGCGGCGCCGCTTCGCATCCTTGTTGCAGAAGACAATAAAGTGGGTGATTTGGTCCTGCTGAAGCACACGCAAACTGTGGCTCATGCCGACTGCACAGGGCCGGGGCCGCTGCGTGCCTGACCTTCAGCAAGCAGCTGGTTGCAACTCCTGTTTCCTGCTGTATGCTTGTTGCAGAAGACATAGCAGTGGGTTCCTGGGGTAGCCTGGGTTGAGAAGCAGCATGTGCACATCCTGGCCCCAGCTCATTTCACGAGGAGCAGCCCTGCTGGCCCGCGTGACCATGTTCATGCCGCTGCAAACTTCAACTGCAAATTGTCTGATGCATGTGCGTACATGTTGGGAAAGGCTACCCCTGCCCCGTTCCTGATGGGTTGCCACTCTTCCAGGCATGCGCATGCGTCATGTGCTTACCCTGGCCACTCTGGTGCTGCAGGTGAATCAGAAGGTCATTCTGAAAGTCCTGCAGCGCATGTCTGACACCAAGCCCATCACGAGCACAGTGGTCAACAATGGTGTGGAGGCCCTTGAAGCTCTTGAGAGAGCAGCTTTTGACATCATCTTGTAAGTATCACCTGGATTGGAGCGAGAACCGCCAACTTGGCTCCAGCAGCACTTGAACCTATGTCGTGATGAAGGCCCCTCATGTTGTCTTGTGAGCTTTGCTGTATGTGCTCACACAACCCTTTGTGTACCTGGAATCATCACCCAGGACACGTTTCTCAGGGCTGGTTGCTCCAAGCTGCTTGAGGCAGCTTTTGAGCTCGCCCCGTGGGCACGCCTCTGCCTGCTGGCTGCTGCTGTGCTACCCCACTCGACAGCTTACTTGGCTCAAGGCTAACCCCAGAGCTGCGCTTTTGCATGGAGTGGAGGCCTCCAATGCCATGCACGTCATGTTTGCAAGTGCAGCTCTGGGTTTAGGTGTCAGCAAGATGGATGGCAGAGACTCACCTCAAGAAAAGCTTCCAGCTGTGGGTTTCGTCAGGGGTACACCAGTCGCTGAAACGCCTGTGTCTCCCTGCAGGATGGACATCCACATGCCAGAGATGGACGGTCTGGAGGCTTCGCGCCAGATCAGGCAGCGCTATGCCCCTGAGGACCGGCCTCGCATCGTTGCCCTTTCTGCAGACACCCTACAGGTGAGGGCACCATGTCTTCGTTGCTGGCTGCCTGCTTAAGTGTGGAAGGCTCGTTCACTGAGGCTGCATTGCAGCTGAGGTCCCCATCCATGGCGATGTGTTGCCTCCAGCTTCACTGCCGCCCTGTCTACCTGCCACGTGTTGCGCGCCTCCTGTGTGATCTGTTGTGCTGGCTTCGCCAGCCGCCAACTGCAATTGCCATGCATATGCATCGCTGGACGTGCACCGTCTAGCCGCATTGCCAGCTCAGAATGCCCCCTGACAATGATGGGCAAGCCTGCTGCTGATGTCTGCTGTGACGTCCTTTCCTACAGGTGCTGCACAACAGGTGCAAAGAGGTTGGCATTGAGGAGTTCATCTGCAAGCCCTTCCGCATTGAGGACCTTCATCGAATTATTGCTCACTCTCGCGTCCTTCCCCGCCAGACAGCTGCCCCCATCCTTCCTCAGCCTTCCGTGTAGTGCAATAGAGACATCCGTCTGACCAAGCATAGTGCTTGCGTCAGACAGTGCTCTGCCTGGCTGCCTGTCTCAAAATGACATGCACCAAACTCTGCCCAATCAAACAACAAGTCTTTGGCTGTACCAGTGACACAGCAGGGGAACAAATGCCCCGTCCAGCAGGCTCAGTATCGTGTGGACTCCTGCTTAGGCAGCCAATGTGCAGGTGCAGTGTTTTGACGTCATGAAGAACGCACCCTGAATGAGTTTTGCTTGCTGCCTCACGCTGCCAGGTGTTCACCAGCTTTGAAATGAAATGCTTACAGGCAAGAATGACTACAGGCATGGGCATTGGGCACTTGGAGCCAGCAGGAGAGATGTCAACCTCCTCCAAAGTTTGGGCAGAAGGTAGCAGTGCACATACTGTTTCCAGGCAATGCAGTTGCAGGCTTCGAGCAAGCACTGGCTTCTGGGCTGCGCTGCTGGACACAAGCGGGGTTGTGGGTACAGTCTGTCAAAGTACAGGATCTGGCCATGTGGTTTGAAGGGGGCTAAAGCAGCCAAAAGGCAACCTGACAATGGCAGTGCTCACCGTGAAACAGCAACTGCAGCTGCGCAGGAGCAGGGCGCGCCTGCAGCCCTCAAGATGCTGGTGCATACCCGTTCTGAATGCTAGAGCCCTCCAGCTGCGGGGGGCCCCAGATGCGTATTGAGCAGTCGTCCGAAGCTGAAGCAAACATGTGGTGGTCCCTAGGGTTCCAGCTGACAGAGTTGACCGTGCCTCTGTGTCCCTCCAGCACTGCTAGCTGCTCGCCTGTCACCCTGTGCCACACAAACACCTGCAGCAGCACCAGCTGCTCAGACCTCAGGCCATGGCTCACTTGCCAGCTGGCGCTAACAGCCAATAAAAGGTCCTTCAGGCTCACACAACAATCTGCATCAAGACACCACCCCAATGACAGGGTCTGGTGTTCAGGAAGCGGCCTGCCATACATAGCTGCCAAGGCTGCAGCACGTCAGATGGCACACAATCACAAGCACCCCCCAGCATGGGCATGGCCCTACAGCCTGGACCACACAGCTTGCCTCAAAGTGCTCGTCAACTGGCTAAAGGAGGCAACAGACCACAAGGCCATGGCTGTCCGGCAAGAGCTCTGACTGAGGACAACGGCGAAGAGGTCAGACTGCGGCTCTGGCGGACACATGCACGGCAGACCCCATCCAACAGCAAGCCCTGTGCCTTCAGCCTACGTTAGTGGATTCCAGTTCTGCTGCAAGAGTGATGGCCTGCATGGCAGCCCAGCCCACCTTAGACTCCTCAGAGCCGCTGAGCACAAAGGCTGAGTTGTAACCCCCCAAGCAGGAGCGCACCACATACCGCCCCGTCTGCCCTTGCGCCACCTCATAGCTCATCACATGAGCCACCGGCGGGGGCGTCACGCTGCCACCTGCAGAGCCAGGCAACGAAGGCAGGATGTAGAAGGACTCCCACGTCATGGTTGCCAGGCTTTTGGCACTGCTGGGGCATGCCGTGCAAGCCTTCAGTGACAACGTGCGCATAGGCGCCAAGCAGCAAGGGCTGGGTGGGCAGGGGCTGCCTGAACGCAGCTGCTGGCAGACTGGCCCAGCTGAGCGGGGCACTGCATGCAGCCCCGGCCGGCAGGCTTGCTTGGTCCCACAGGTACAGGGCTGGGACCCCTTCGCTGCCAGCCCACAGCTAGCCCAGTACAGGAGGCACCCACAGCACCCCACAGCCCTGACCTGGGGAGGTGGGCTGAGCGCTGTCAGGGTTAACCTGCCACAGGTGGATCTGCTGGTCGGTCATGTTGAGCAGCAGGTGGCGGTTGTCATCTGCCAGGGACAGGCTCATGATGCCTGCGCCCTCAGAGATGCACAGCCGCGGAACCTCATGATATGAGGCCAGGTCATACACTCGCACCTGCAGCAGCAGGGACAGTGACGCTGCGCTCTCGCATGCATAGCATGTGGGCGAGCCGCATCATTGCAGTAACCAACCGAGGGGACCTGCGGCGGGGCGGGGGGGCAACAGCCTCAGTGGACGCCTGACGCCCGAGAGTACAGAGCAGGCTGAGAGCAGCAGCCCAGCAAGGCATCCTTCTAGAACTGCATCTGCGCATGCTGATGGCTCTCAGCAGAAGACGTGCGGCAGCAGAGCTGGGTCCTCATCTACAAGAACAGAATTTGCTGACATGTTGCATTTACTTGTGCAGCTCCTCCCACACCACAAGTGCTGAACGGACTTGACTTCACATCCAGCCAATCTCACACAGGCATTCATTGCATCAGATGCATGCACCTTAGAGAAGATTGGCAGAAGACAGCCCACCTTCTTCTCGCTGGTGACGCTGAAGAGCAAGCGCCCATCAGATGAGATGGCCAAGTCATGGATGTGGGCGCTGGGCCACGTGCGCAGCACTGTCCCATCAGTCTCTGCCAGTATCAGGTACTTATCATGGCTGCCCGTCACCAAGCGCCGGCCTGCAGGGCAGCAGCAGTGTTGCACTGCATTGCGCAGCAAGGCGCCAGCTGACCGCCTTTATCATCACATTGGCAGGCTGTGCTGCCACAGGCTGTCAGGCAGGGGCCCTCATCCAGGGGGAGGAGAGCATTTGTGGCTGCCAAAGACCAGGCGGCGGCGCTGCACCGCAACGCACGTCTAGGCCTGGGAACAGGCCTCCCACAGACAGCCTGCACTTCATTGCCAGGCACTGCCCTCAGTGATATGCATAGCCTTGAACCCAAGCATGTGACACACACCATCGATATGCCTCAGCTGACGGGAGGATGCAGGGATGCCTGGCGTCTGGCCAATCTACCCAAAGACACTTGCTGCTGGACATCTGGCACACGGTGGACACCTGAATACAGGCGCACAACTCCTGACATGGCACAAATAAATCGCCCCCGAGCCCCATGCCCATGTGTAGCAGATGCACCACAACTCACTGTCTGATGTCCAGAGGGAACTCCTGCATGTGCAGTCTTTGCTGATGCGGTGCATGCCGGCGCACCGACTGTCACGCAGCCATGGGACTACAAGACCTGCTACTTGTACGGTCCTAGCTGGTGCTGTCTAGCAGCCAACACAGCTGCTGCGGGCAGCTGCAGTGCAGGCTGGCACCCGCCACTCACTGTCGGGCAGCCACGCGACCGCAGAGACCTGCTGCGTGTGGTGACTCAGCTCCTGGATGCAGCGGCCGTCCTCACTGCTCCACAGGCGCAGGATGCGGTCCTGTCCACAGGTGGCCAGCATAGAGTCGTCGGGGCTCCATGCCAGAGTGGCAATGGCGTCTGTGTGGCCCTACAGTGTCAGCCAGGTCAGAGTGGAGGCATGTCAGGAGGATTGGTGAGCCAGGGCACAATGGCCACCGTCTGGCCCAGGCGCTCTCTGAGAACCTGATACAATTCATCAGGGCGGCTCAGGACTGCAAGTTTGCTGACATCCACACAGACCCCATCTGGCTGTGCAAGGCAGCAGGCTGCATCGAATGCTGGCCAGATTAAGGGTGTCGCTAATGTGGGGGGCAACAAGCTTGCTGAAGGCAGCAAGCAGCCACGGCAGGTGTCTCCCACACATCTTCAACCCTCAAGCTCCGGCGGGGCAAAGGCGGGTCAAGCCCTTGCCCTCCCTTGCAGCTAGCGGCCCAGCCTATCACAGCAGCTCAGCGTGCCTGGAGGCTGTGGAGGCGGCTGACGTGCCGCCGCAGGGAGTCGATCGAGTAGATGATGGCGCTGTTGTCCCGTGAGGCGGAGGCCAGCATGGTGCCCCCGTGGGAGAAGGCGATGTGCCACACCTCGTCCGTGTGATCTTGCAGCACCTGCAGGGCACCGGCACGGGCACTGTTGCTGACTCTGCCAGGCTGACTGGCCCAGGATCAGCACTTGCCAGACAGCACAGTGGGGCATTTGCAGAGGGTGACATGGACGCAGGATTGACGGCAGTGTGGTGGAGCAACAGGAGACCCATGACAAGGGCACGGCTGTCACTGCAGCAGTGCACAGGCCCCCAACCACCCCACCTGCGTGGTGACAGAGGGTATCTGCTCTGGCCCGCAGCTGTAGTCTGACAATAGGGAAAAGACGGGGACCGGCTGGTTGTGGTAGCGGCAGCGCATCAGCTGCAGCTCCATGGCTTGCTCCACCAGGATCTGCAGGCGCCGGCTGGGCAGCAGGATGTCTGGGGGCAGCACGGCCTGCAGGTGGGCGAAGGAGCGAGCTTGAGCTGAGCATACTGCAGGCGTTGGAGCTACATCCAATGATGAGCAGAGACTCCTTGCCAGCACAACCTGCAGGCATGCAGGGTTGGAGCACTGCGCTGAGCACATCAGAGGTCAAAGCTTGCTGAGAGGCCGTCAGAAGGCAGTCTCCCAAGGGGAAGCACCCTTGGCAGGCAGGTAGGAACTTTGCAAAGACAAGGGCATCATTAGCAATCTCCAGGTCTACCTCCTCTGCACTGCCTTGTAAAAGGCAAACCTGCTCTGCAGTGCCCCAAACTCAGAGGCTAACTTGCAGAGCTTCACCTAACATGCTGGGCAGGAATGCAGCCTGTGTGCCTTCCAATGGCATGCTCAGCAGGTGGTATCCTGACCTGAGCACACAGTGGAGGCTGCTGGCCCAACGTTGCCTCTGCAGCCCCCCAGAAGCCACTTGCAGCAACTGCAGCAGCCGCTCCATCCTGCTGTGGACTCACAGCCACTTGGGTGCACTACTACTTTGAAGAGGCACAGGGCAGCCTGCTGCCTGGCTTGTTAAGAGCCCCACATCGCCCCTGCAGCACCACTGTCGCCCCTGCCCGTTGATGGGCACCCACCTGCAGCAGCTGCTCCTGCCCGTTACGGAGCCCAGACCACTTTGTTTCACAGCTCATTTAGTAGGCAGATCGCCATCGGGCTTTGGAACTGTCCTAAAGCGCCCCTGCAGCACCACTGTCGCCCCTGCCCCTTGATGGGTACCCACCTGCAGCGACTGGAGCAGCTGCTCCCGCCCGCTGTGGGGTCCAGGCCACTTCAAGCGTGAGCACAGCTCCTCCCCATCCTGGCACATGACCGCCTGCGCCAGCTCGTGCAGGCGCTCCGTCTTGACCTTCAGGGGCTGCAGGTCCTGCCGCAGGCAGCGCACCGCTGCCTTGGTGTCGTTGCGATGCAGCGCCTGCAGGCCAAGCATCTGCACTATATAACATCAGATAATTCTGCTATGCAGCACAAGGTGAAGATGTTTCTGACCGTGGCCAGGGTGAGTGTGCTGCCTCACAGAGGTGCAGCAAGCACCGCTGCCATGCTACAACTCAGAAGGGGTGCCCAGCACTGATTATGGTGGCCTGCATTGCCTGCAAGCCAGTGGCAGGGGACTCCAGTTCTCAGCCTGAACAAGGTAAAGGGCAGGGCTGCCTTTCTGTCCTTGCTGGAGATGGGGTGGCAGCGCCTGCAGGGTAGGGCCACCGGGCAGTGAGTGTGATGCCTTCGTGGTGCAGCCCTGCAGCTCCGGCAAGGCTGGCACCGATTTTGGGAAGGCACAGCTGGCATGACTGTTCTCACTCCTGCTGGAGGTGCAGTGCTTAGGCCCCCTGTATAGTTGCCATGCAGCGCCTGCGGGGAAGATTTGATGTCCTGCCGCGGCACACAGCTGCCCTGCTTTGATTGGAAGAGGCTTGCAGACATCTGCGCACGCGAAGGTAGCCACTGCCTTGCTGTCCAGACCACATGCAGGTCAGCCTGTGCTTCTGCCCCACAGAGGCTGCGGCTCAACCTCGTGAGATTGTCAACGCGGTGCTGGCCTGCAGCAGCGATGCACACCGGAAAGGACCCTGCCAGCAGCAGTCAGCCACAGGATGCCTTCTCTGCCCTTGTGCATTTCACTGTCTGCTGGGACTGGTAGAGCGCCTGCAGCCTGTCTTCAATGCTTGCTTACCAACAGCAGCATGTCAGTGCCCAATGCCACCTCACGTCGTGCCCACTACCCCATCAGAAGCAGGTTGAGCCTGAAAGGCAGGACGGCAGTTGCCCTGACACAGAGGCACACCCGTCAGAGGGTTTCTCCTCACAGCCCTGCTATGTGGCTTGCCAGCAGTGTGACTCCCCCTTGAGGTCACACCTTAGACACGCATCCTGTCACACGAGGCATGCATCGCTTTTGTGTTGTCAAGAACCTGCTCTGTTCATCCTGCAGGCCCAGCCCCTGGCACAGAACCAGTCCCTCATTAGTCTGCATCAATTTGGCACTGGCCAGGCCTGCACAAGCACACCACCCTGGGGCTGCGCTGCCTGACACACCTCCAGATACTTCTCCTCGAGGACCTGGAACTTGGCTCGCCGGCACTGGGCATCCTCCAGGCCCAGCTCATCCATCACTGCCGCTGCCTCCTCCCACTTGCCCTCTAGCAATGCGGATCTGAGCTGCTGGACCTCGGGCGCCTGGCAGGCAACCCCTGAGGCCTTCTCCAGGCTGCGGGCCACATTCTCAAAGCCCAGCTCTGCCAGGCTCTGCTCCAGCAAGCGGATGAATTCTGTGCGTCTGATGGACCTTCTGGAGCCTAGCAGTTGGTCCTCAGCTGTCCCATTATGAGCTGCCCCGTTGGTCTGGGCCTGGCTTCGGGCCACACCGTTTTCCAGGCCCTGTTTCTTCGCCATTTTGCTTGGGCGGGGGTGAACTTCTGTTGTTTGCTCCCTACCCCTCTTTGTCAGGCTCTCCATGCGCTACGGGGGGCTGGAGAGCTTTTCATGGGCTGCTTTCGGAAGTTGTTTAGCTGTAAAACCTTTTGCTGTTTTAAACACAGGCCGCAGCCGTTCAATGGCTCTGGGTGCAGGGATCTCGTTTCAGGGAAGGCTCAGACAGCTTGCAGGCCATAAGGGATCTGATACACATGCCCACAAACCGTTTGGGTCATTCGATGGATTTTGTGTATAACAAGGGGACATGCCTTCTGCAAGCTGGACACCAGTTGAACAGATCTGGCTGCAACAAGCCCTTGTCCTTGGCAAGTCGTGACAAATTGCCATGGCTCTGGCGAGAGGCCATGACAAGGTTGTTCATCAGCTACAATCTCTTTGCCACCTGTACATCATATCAGAGGCACCCTTGAGCGCACAGCCAGCGGAGGTTTGAAGGCTGAGCTGCGGCTGATGCACCAAGGGGCAGTTGATACAGCTATTCAAGGGCAGCCTTTGGCAGGCAAGGGAGATATGGATAGGTTACCGATGTCTAGCATGGCACATGGGCATCATGCTAACATACACGAGATTGTCAGAAGCTCGCAAGAGCTAGCTGGCATCCAGCAAGTGAGGGCAGCCAATGCATTGCTGGTGCACACATCTCTGCCCCTCTACAGCGGACCATATGGGGGCTCTAGCATCTGCACAGGCATAGATAGGGCAGGGGAAAGGTTCTCCTGTGCAGGTGCACAGGAAGGCTGGCAGGCTTACTTGGCAGCAGTTCTTTCTTCAATTGCTGTCATTAGGCTGTCATGTAAGTCATGGCAGCTCTGCTGCTACGTGTATCATATGACAGCAGCTCAGCCAGCAGAATCGAGCCAGTGCCACATTTCCTAGCCAAGTGAGCAGAGGAGTTTATCTAGTCAGGAGAGGGCCCACTCACTGCCAGTTACTACTGAAGTACCTAAGGAAGGGGGGAACATAAGCCAATCCGAGAGCTTCAAAGATGTCAGTCTCACAGGTGGCCTCCACGTGGGGCTCAAGAAACTCCTGCTCATGCTGGTATGTATAGCTGGCGGTGCGGGAGTCGCGGAGGCGTCTGATGGGTACCAAGGCCATGTCGTTCAGCCTGAAGGCGTCTGCAGCAGGGTTGAGCTTCTGCGCCTGCGCCTTGGTGTGACTGCGTGCCCAGAAACGCAGCGCTCGCGCAAATGGCCCAGAACCTGTGAAGTGGTTGATGGCAAACACCCGCTGCCTGCAGGCCACAACAGCCACTCAGCTGGTCAGCAGCTGCAAGCTGCAGCAGACGGCACTCCTGCACACTTCAGGCTGAATGTCTGCAGCAGCCAGCCGCAGCAGCCAGCAAGGGCCACATGGCCAGGTGGTGCTCTGCGTTTGCCAGACCAGATGCCAGACTAATTTTGAAGTTGCCTTACCTGCGGGGGTAGACCTTGACATCAATGCGGCGCCGGCAGTCGCTCCCCTGCGGCCTGCACAGCCCCAGCCAGGTCACAGAGTCCTGGTGCCGCGGCTGGGCCTTGTCTGGCGATAACTCGTTGCACAGAAGGCCCTGCGCCAGCAGGCTGCCCAGCAGAGCCTCCAGCAGCTCCCCACAGGTGACGTCTGCAGCGCCCTCAGGGTCCGGCTGGGCACTGGGGGGCATGATGACCAGAATGTCGATGTCCCCTGCAGGCATGAACGGGCATCAGGTGTCCATCTGCCCAAAGCACAACAGTCACAAGTAACACGAAGGCAGCAGGCCACCAGTCAGCCATTGGGTTTGACAGCCGTCTCTGGTCAGCATCGTCTACTTGCAGCTGGGGACACGGCCCCAAAGCGTCACACAACTGCCTGCTGAGGGGCTGCCAGCTGGGTAGGAGTCAAGGCAGCCTGCAAGCCCTGCCAAGCTTTGGGGTGAGAGGAACATGAAGTGGCTGACCACTGCACAATGACACGCTCCGCAAAAAAGTTGTGGGCTCACCTGTGCGGGGTTTCCCGCGCCGGTAGCTGCCTGCCAGGAGGACGTCGGCCTCCGCAGCGTCCCGGCATCCCAGTCTGAGCAGTACGTGCCCCAGCGTCTCCTGCACCCGCTTGAGGACCTGCTCAGCCTGGCCCCGCGGGATGGGCTGCTCGATCTCCTGATAGTACTGCAACCCCACCAACTGCACGGCAGAAGTGGGGATCAGCATGCAACCTGTGCAGGGCTTGAAGGCTGTGAGGCTCCAGCACTAATGCCGCCAATCTGGTAGCACACCCGAGGCAGATTTGGCCAGGGGCGAGGGCTGAGGCTGGGCCCACAGCTATGCGGGAAAGAGGAGGGATTGGCATACACCCAGGGCGCGGCTCTCACATGCTGTTAGGCCCAGGCAGTAGTGCTGCCACTCTGGCCAGGTCTGAGGCAGGACCTGAAGGGAGAACGGCCTGTGTCCAGGGGTTCAAATTGATACCACCGTACATGTACAGGAACTGCTACCAAATGACTCTGACCTGTGCACCAACTACAAACACCACTTCACTTGAGCAACAACAGGGGAGCTCAAGCTGCTGCTTACTCACATCGTTGTGGCAGCACCTAGACCCTACCCATTGCGCAAGCTGGCCAGCAGGCTCTGCTTTCTTTGCCAACGCTCAGGCAGCGCTTGCACCCCACCTGCTGCTCAGTAAGATAGCTTTAGCAGTCCATCTGCGGACACCCACGCCCAATGCCAACACGCCATCTGGCAGCCATGTTCCTTGCCTGCTACGCAGTCCCGTTGTTGGGCAGCAGCATAGGCACCCACCTGCTGCTCGGTGAGATCGCTGCGGCGGCGGACGTCGACCAGGGTGCGGCAGCCGTCATTGTACCACTTCTGGCTGACAACCTCACCCGCCCCAAAGATACGCTGGAACTGCAGGCAGGCAGCGACATGCTTGCGGGGCCCTTGAGAGATCAGGCAGGGTGCATGGTCAGCACACCGCCCGCAGTGTTAGCTCCCCAGCTTGAACGCGCTCTGGGGCTTGTTGTCAGCAATGCTTGCAGTAGGTCAGCAAAGCCCTAGCTATGACCCAACAAAACTTCACTGAAGCTGGCACAGCATAGCACGCCCCTCAACTGCAGCTCCCCACCATGATCTGGTGCTGCCTGTCACACAGCTCCTGCCGCAGATCTCACCAGCTGGAGCGCGCTTTGGCGCTCGCTGTTGGCCATGTAGTTGTTGCGCCGGCAGCCCCCTGTGGTGATGATCTCCTTCACCTTTTTCTTGCTCTTGTCCCCCATGCCCAGGCCATCCACGTCAGCAGCCGAAGTCAGTGGCTTCGTCAGCTCACTCAGCTCCAAGACAGCCCGGTCAATGGCCTGCAGGGGCAATCGCGAGCATCACCACAGACAGAGTCCCTCTTTGACAAGGGCCAACCCGGCTTGCCCAGCGCCAGGCAAGCGCAGTCAGTGGCCTGCAGGGGCAGCCAGCTGCAGAGCACATGGGCCACCACACACACAGTGCAGCTGAGGAGGAGCTTGACCATGACCAGGGCAGCAGGGTGAGCTGCCTGCAATGGCAGCCGCACAAGCCGTCCTCCTCAAGAGGGCACATGGGCAGCGTCATTGGCTAGGGCTAGACTACGCCGTGGCTGGCAAACCTCCTTAACACATTGCAGCACGGGAGTCAATGTGTTGGCATCAAATCACAAGCAGCCCTCCCACAACCACACTCCTGGCTGCTGGTGGGACACAGCTGCCTCGGCTTTCTTGTACAACTTAACACAAAGGCAGGCACGAGCAGGCGCACACCCCCCGATGGAAAACAGCTACCAGCCACCCATGAGCTGTGCTGCTGACCTTGATCTTGAACTGGTCAGTGCCCCGAGCGCTGTAGGTCACCCGCACCAGCTCCAGCTCTGCAATGATGCAGACCTCCAACTCCTGGCAGCAGGCGTGCCCGCACTGGCTGCCTGTGGTGCCGACCTCTGCCTCCAGGGCGCCTGAGTCACCTGCAGCCACAGAGTCGGCTACGGCCCCCTCCGGCTCTGCCTCGTCATCTGTGTCAGGCCGCGTCTGGCTGGGCCCGGCATTATCCTGGGCAGACCTCCTGCAGGGCAGGCCAAGAGCTCAGGCTTGTGGTGGCGCCAGCATGTGCAACCTCCTGCACAGGTTGCTGCAAGCTCAGGCTGCAGCTGGCTCGGGCGGGCGCCACAGTGCCGCACAACACGCTGAAGATGATGGAGCATGTGGGCATGGCACACCACTTCGCATGGCACAGACCATGGCACGCTCGCCAGCAGCACATGAGCTGAGCAAACTTGCGCACAACATGGCATGATTGCATGCTGGGCAGTGGCACATCATGATTGGCTGGCCAAGACGCCAGGACGCACTTGCGCTTGAGCTGGCCCAGTTCACGCTGCTTGGTCGTGTTGATGGTGTTGTTCCAGGCAGCATACAGCATCTTCACAGTCCGCAGGGCGGACTCCCAGTCCCAGGGTTCCTCCAGAATGCCCTCTGCAAGCGGCAGCATGCACATGGAATGGTAGGGACTGGAAAGGCCATACCCCATGTTCTGCGTGCCACTGGAGCTGCAGGCGCTGCACTGTCACAGGGGCAGGCATCAACAGAATCAAATGAAGCCAAAGGCGCATCTGAGCCAGCAGATGCTGCAGATGCATCGGGCGATGAGTCACCACCACCAGGCAGGCGGACACCACCACCCAGCGGCCTCAAACACTCCTTCCAGACGCACCCTGACCCACCATGGCCCCATGGGATGCCGCTAGCGCCACCAGTGAACCTCCGCGCGGCTGGGTCGACGTCTGGATAGACGCCAATCATGCCCCTCATCCCCTCCACCACAGCAGCCTGCTGGGCTCCCAGGGCTGCTGCCGCTGCAGGAGCAGCAGCCCTCGCAGGGGTCCTCCGATGCTGCTTGGGCTGGGGTGATTCTGGCCCTGCAATGGAATCCCCTGCAGCCTGAGCTGCCTGCTGCTGCTGCTGCCCACTGGACCCCAAGACTGTGGGTTCACCCTGCGATTTAGGGCACTGGCCACCAGCAGGGCGCTGCATGGGGGCCCCCTTCAGGGGCTGCAGCATCAGGTAGCAACCATCACTTGTCTATGCATTCTTGTGACTGTATTTGAAACACGCTTTCAGACGCTCAGCTGGGTAGCATGGGGAAGTGCATGTCGGGCTGGACCTGGACTGACGGGAGGCAATGGCGTGCAAGGACTGCGCAGGCCCACTCACACACAATATGGCCTCGACAATCATTCCAGCAGGTCTACTGCTGGAGCAGCATGGGGCCTTGCATGCAGAGGTCGTGCATGCAGAGGTTCGTGCATACAGAGGTAATTCATAATGGAAAACAGGCAGAGCCTACCTGTAGCGGGTGGTCAATGGGGTCCAGCAATTTATTGTGCGCCACGCATCTTGCCAAGAAGCTTGGGTCTACAAACTGCACCCAAGCCGGCAGCTGCAGCTGCTTGCCGTCGTAGACTCTGGAGACCAAGGGCACCTTCAGCAAGGCAGCAACAGACTGAGCAGATGTGGACCAGCAGTGTGTCCCCCCAGCAGGCACCCTGCAGCTGGCTAACAGGCATTCCCTGCCCGACACCAGGCAGGGCGCTGAAGTGGCAGCTGTGGTGGCTCTCAGTGTTTGACAATCTGCCAGTGCCAGCCAGCAAACCATGACGCATGCCAGAGGTCTCCAGCACAGTGGCCAGTACCCTTGTGAAGGCGCCTGCTGTAGGTGTGCATGAAGAATGCAGACAGCTGCCTGGCACACCTGAGGCAACAGCTTGGCGAGCTGCTTGTGTACTACAGGCAGACTAGTATTCCGGGAGGCCACCACAAGGCTGGTTGCATCAGAGATGGCCTCCTCCAGCACCTGCAGACAGGAGCCAGCAGCATCAGCACACATCATCAAACAAGTGAGGCTTCCATGTGTTGGCAGCTGTCATCAGGACATGCTGCCCAGGCTTGCAGTAACAGGAGGCAGCAGCATCGGGGTACAGGAGGACCGTCAAAGTCCAAGTCAAAGCCAAAGTCAAAGCCCTCAGATGACGACCAGGCACAGGCACCCAGCTTCCAAGGTGCTGTGCTACGTAGCCACAGCTGCAGCACAGCTGACTCTGGGTCAATGCCGTGCTCGATGCAGCATGTGTGCCACCGTGACGCTTGCCCCAGTGGAGCGCCAGAGCTGCGGAATGGTGCCTGACTCACCATTCCGCGGTCCTTTGCTCGCTTGATCAGCACACTGCTGTGGGGGAAGGGCCACAACACAATGTGCAGCCCAGCCAGCACCCCACCCCCGCCGCCCACCACCCCGCCGACCCCAGTTGAGAGCGTGGGAGCTGCCTGATGCTGGTGCCCCTGCTGGGGCCCACCCTCCTCAGGTGGCCGCTCAGCGGCGTAGAAGGAGTGCAGGCTGCCGGACCCGCCACCTGATGAGGTGTGGTGCTGCCCACCTCCGCTGGCACCCTGGCCCTGGCTGCCAGTCTGATGGTGATGGGCGCCAGTGCTGCCTGGCAGCTGGGCGCCGCCTGGGCTACCCTGGTGGCCTGAAGGGGTGGGACGAAGGTCCGCAGCAGCAGCGCATTGCCCCTGCCTGCAGTGGCCCTGCTGTGCGCGTTGTGGCTGCGTCTGGTCTAAGCCTGCAGCAGGCCTGGGGCGTCATAGCAAGCTGCATTCAGACACCTGGACAACAGGCTGGGTGGCTGCCAGGGAGACTGCAATGCATCAAGTGGCAATAGTAGAGCACGCCGAGATGCTGAGGGAACGCAGACAGCTGCAAGTATTGAGCATGGATCCTTCCTGTGCTGCGCCCTGCTGGGCACAGCTGCGAGCCATGCATGGGCAGCTATGTACGCCGCAGGCTGCACCATAGGATAAGACACTGCATCTGTGGTAGGCCAAGCATGTGTTGCAGCAGTGCGAGAGACGCGCCATGCACAGCGCCATGTGAAGAGCGTCACCTGACTCCTGGGTGGGGCCAGGCTCCTGTGCCGAGTCTTGCACCAGAGCCTCCTGTGCCTGCCCCGCCTCCTGTCCCTGCTGCTGCTGACTGCCACCAGCGTCCTGCTGGTATGGGAGGTGACCCTGCTGCTGAGCATGGCCATCCAGCTCCTGCGGGTGCTCCCCAGCAGGCTGGTAGCCCTGCTCGACGCCCTGCCTGACAGACTGGTGCTCCTCTGCCGGCTGGTAGTGGGCACAAGCAGCAGGCTGGTAGCCCTGGTGAGCGCTGGGCATGCCAGGCTGGTAGCCTCCAGCCTGCTGGTGCTGGCCAGCAGGTGGGTAGCCCTGGTGGGCAACCTGCATGCCAGCCTGGTTCCCCCCAGCGGGCTGGTCGTGCCCGTGGGGCAGCTGGGCTGCGTACTTGGGTGACTGCTGAGCACCACTGCTTGGGGCGTCCACCCTAGCCCGCTTGGCCTGCAGGCAGCGTTTGCCCTCGAGCCTCGTTGTTACAGCTGCCTGGTGTATCCAACCTCGCCTGCTGGAATTGCAAGAGCACTGCTTACACCATGCCATATCCTGAAGTATTGAAGGCTGGGCACGTACGCTGCATTGGTTGCAGATCGACCCTTGCCATGTGGGCCTGTGCCCACAGCCATGCACACTGGGCCAGTTCAAACCTGAAGTTCTGGTCACACAGTGGCATGCAAGGCTGTGGCAGCAAGGCACCTTGGTCACCTGACGGTCTGTCTCCTGTCCCTCGCCCAGAGCTGGCTGGAGCATGAAACCATATTTCAGCTGCCTGCGCTCCATGGCGAGGTAGATGCAGTCACCCAGTTCCATCTGCGCAGGGCAGGGCATCCATTTCAGCAGCGCCTTGGACCAAGTGCATGTATGCTCCAGATGGGCTGCTGCGAGTTCGAGACCCAGCTTGAGCACAGCTCCAGCCGCTCAGAGGGCATGGGCTTGGCCAGCAGCTTTGAGCAACGTGCTCTGCCACCATGCTTAGTTGAGCTGGGTGTACTGACATGCATGTGAGAGTACTGCAAGCTGAAGGCTCATGGCCCAGGGCACAGCGCAGCGTGGGCCATCCAAACCGCTTGGTGGGCAGCCAATGAGTGGGTTTGCTGGCTTCCTCAGCCTGAAAAAAGGGCTGTCTGTACCTGGGTCACGTCAAGAGGGCTCAACACTTCTGGCCCTGCTTCAGGGGCTGTTGCTGCTCTTGTCATGTAAGAGCGCTTCAGCGCCCTGACCACAGCACAGGTGGCATCACTGGCTGTCACTGTGGCATGCTCACGGCTGACCTGAACAAATGTTAAGCATGGCCTGAGTGAATGTGCCATTTTGCACTGCAGTTGCACTTATGAGCTCCATTGCGCAGCATACTGACCAGTGTGGAACTAACACCCTGCTCCCTCCTCCTCCCTAGAGTTATTGGCTGATCCCCCAGCTGCACGACATAGTCTGTCCGAGTCACTCGGTCACCGACAGCCTGCAGCTGCAGCGCCATCTGGAGTAGGGACCAAGCGATTTCACAGCCTTAATGCGCAACAGAGGCTGCTCATCACGCCTCAACCCAAAAAATTGAATTTCAAAAGTCTGCCAGTTCCGGAAAACATGACCTGAGCAGCGCCCCTGCACAGTGCCTGTGACACAAGTGATAAGGACAGTTGAGCATCTAGACGCAGCCCAACCTCGGACGTCCGCAGCTGTGAGATGCTCAAGCGCCTGGCAAATGCTGCTTGCACCTCCTGGGCAGCCTCGAGATCAAGCTTGAGAGGCTTTCCTTCAGCAGATCTTCAGCAATCTCCGAAGGTCTGATCCGTCTTAGTGGCAGTCTCCTTGATCTGGCAGAGCTTGCCCTGCATCAATACAGACATGTTCCATGCAGCTGCTGGGAGGATTGCCAGACTATGTTAAGATTGTGGAGGTCGGGCCAAGGGATGGCCTGCAGAATGAAAAGGAGCTGGTGAGCCTGTCGCACAGTGCCCGCTCATTGGCTGGTAGAAGGGCACCTACTCACCGGGCTCCGCCCAGTGCGGAACACTGGCCTTTATGCTGCCCAGAGCAATGCTGGCAGACACAGTTCACGGGAGCCTGCTGCCTCACAGCGGAGCTCCTTCTTACGAAGCCACATAGCTAGCATGGAGAATCCTCAGCATCTGGGAGCTTCGCTGATTGTTAGTTCTCGCCATGCCCAACCGCAGGAGGAGGTGTTGCTTGTCGTTCTAACCATTGTATCAGGCCAGCCGCGGGTGGACTGACACTGAGTTCAAGTGTCCTGCCAGGCACGCAGGTGCCCACAGAGGTCAAGGTTCAGCTGATTGAGCAGTTGGCAGATGCTGGGCTGCCCGAAGTGGAGGCCACCAGCTTTGTCAGCCCCAAGTGGGTGCCTCAGGCAAGAGCTGCCCTGTCTGCTGCGTTCATGTAAGCATGCAATGCCGACCCAAGTGCCTGTGCAGCATTCAAGTCACTTGCAGCGATCAAGTGTCCTTCCAGCAATCAAGTGTCCTTCATGCACTGACATGCTGAGGGCTCTGCCTGTGTCCTGCAGCTGGCTGACAGCACCGAAGTCATGCAGCGCATCAAGAGAGCCCCTGGCGTCAAGTACTCTGTGCTGACACCCAACTTGAAGGTCGGAACAGCTCATCCCTGGGACAGGCTTTCACCGAGGTCACACAGTCAGGCGATGTGGCATGGCTGCTGAGCACGACCTTTTGTCATCAAGCATTGGGAGCGATTCTGTCTGCATTCACCTTGCAACAATAGCCACAATGACAGGCTGAGTGTGTCTGCAGGGCTTCCAGCGTGCCCAGGCAGCTGGTGCGACAGAGGTGGCCATCTTTGCTGCAGCCTCCGAAGCCTTTAGCCACAAAAACATCAATTGCAGCATTGATGAGAGCCTGGCCCGCTTTGGGGATGTCCTTGCTGCTGCTAAACAGGCCGGCATCCCAGTCAGGGGCTATGTCTCCTGTGTTGTGGGCTGCCCTTACCAGGTGAGCAACCTGAGCTCCACTCTACAGTGCACTGGGATAGGCCGACGGGCCGCTGCTTTTCATGTTAATGGCACAGGGCATGTACTGTGTGCTGGTCTTGCACGACTGACCTCTGCTCACCATGCCCTGCCTCAGACACACGCGCCCTGAAGAGAGCCATGCTGTTTTTGGAGCGGTGGCCTGCTCTGCAGGGCGAGGTGAAGCCTGCTGCAGCAGCAGATGTGGCCAGGCGGTTGCACGACATGGGCTGCTATGAGATCTCGATGGGGGACACCATTGGTGTGGGGACACCTGCCTCTGTGGCCGCCATGTTTAAGGTGGGCCAGGGAGAGGTCTGCCATGCCTGCCTCGCTTTGAGGCTGGACTGATGCGGTGCGGTGCTGCCTGCTGAGTGGTGCTGTGCTGCTCACCGGCAGAGCAGGGCTTGCATTATCCCGCACCATTATCCTGCACCATGCAATGTGACTTGCTGTGCAGGCCTGCCAGGACCACATTCCCAATGACAGGCTCGCAGCCCATCTACACGACACCTATGGCCAGGTGATCAACATCGTTCACTTCAGCTGTCTGTTGCAGCAGGCTCACTGCTCAGCAAGGGCATACAGCGCAGCTTGCCTGCATGCATCCTCTTCACCCACTTTGTTGTCCTGCAGGCTGTCGCCAACATTCTGACCACCCTCTCCCTGGGCATCAGCACTGTGGACTCAGCTGTGGCAGGCCTTGGAGGCTGCCCATATGCCAAGGGGGCCACAGGTGGGTGCTGCAGTCCCTTCGGGCCATGCATGGATGCACTCTGCTCCACCGCTTGCCACACTCGAATTGCTGCTGCAGGCAACGTCGCTACAGAGGATGTGGTGTACTTGCTTGATGGCCTTGGAATCAGGCATGGAGTGAATTTGGACAAGTTGTTGGACGCTAGTCAATACATCACAAGCGCTCTGGGGAAGTCAAGTCAGTCCAGGGCGGGCACGGCAATGCTAGCAAAACGCTTGACAACAGGGAGTGTACCGTGACACTGGTTTTCTGACTGCTGCTGTTATGTGGGCGTCTGATCATGTCATTGCATGCCCAGACCAAGCAAAACCCCAGCCTACCGTGACTGACTTCTTTGATTGCTAAAGTGTGTCTTTCAAGGATTCTATGTTGTAGGCAGCCACTGAGTCAGGGGGAGGGCATTGAAAAAGCATGTCAGTCTGGCATACTGCGCAGTGAGCATGTGCAAACTATCTTCAAGCCTGTGCCGGCGCTGCAGCAGCAACAGGCTGGACAGCAGGCGCAGCTGGGGGAGGGCGAGGTCCTGGCACTACTCCATTGACTGGTGGTGCCTGTTGTGGGGCCCCAGGCGGCCTGCTGGGGGGTGTGCCCCAGGGCTGGACAGGTAGTGGCCCCATGAGCCCACGAGGTGGGAAGCCGCCATGAGGAGGCATCATCATGGGGGGTGTACCCACAGGAATGAAGACAGGAACGCCCTGGCGAAACCCAGGAGGCAGCGCGCTGGCATGCACAGGGCGGAAGGGCCCCTCTGCTGGCGGCTGCTGGCCATGAGGCTGTGCCGCCCCCTGCTGTGCACCTGCAGAGGCTGTCACTTATGTCAGATTGCAGCATGCAGGTCTGGCGGGAGAGTGCTCTGTGGCATCGGAATTTGCAGGCGCCTGGGAAGGGAGTCGAGTGCCATGCCACACAAACAGGGTGGACAAGGTACAGCAGCAAGTGACCCTTTGCAGGGAGACATGCCAGCACCCCACCCCCCCTCTCATGCCGAAGTTGTCACCCAAGACCCAGCATGATGCTCAGGGACTGCAGACCAAGGTACAGACTGCCACAGGTGCTTGCAGCGTCAGGCAAGATTCAGCTGAGCCCTGCACGACAGAGACGAGGGTCACCTCCTGCGGGGTCCATCCGCTGCCGCTTTGCCTCAGGCCCGCTGCCTGCATCCCCCTGCCGCGCAGCCTTGGTGCCCATGGCTGAGGTGTCCATGGAAGGGTAGAGGGGCCGTCCCGGTCCCGAACCAGGAGGCCCACCCAGGCCGGGTGGTGGCGCCATCCCGGGGGGCAGGTTGAAGAAGTTGGGCGGCGCCTGGCCAGGGAAGGCAGGGGGAGCACCCATCTGGACCTGCAGCAGTGGATCCTGTCCTGGCAGGAGGGCATCCAGAGCAGGTAAACAGCACACTTGACCAAGAAAGTGGTGGCCTGCAACATGGGTGTGCAGTGCTTCAGCACGTGGTGTGAGCAGGCCCACAGCAGGCAGCCAGTCGTCCACTCCGGAAGGGATGTGCAGTTGACCTCACGCAGACATGCTGCAGCAGGCAGCCACCTTGCCTGTGCAGCCACATTGTTCCGCAGCACTGAAGGCAGGTGGCCCTGTGCTCAGGAATGGAGGGCTACCTGCTGGACAATCATGGTGTCAAGATCAGCCAGGCTGTGGCTGCAGTGCACACAGGCAAACCATGGCTGCGCGCAACAGGCAGACGGCCTCGGGCTCTGGCATGGGGACAAAGTGGGAGCTCTGGTGGAGCACAGTGTGTGCTGCGCTAATCTGAGGGCTGAGGGTTGTATGCATCAGGGAACCCACCTGGGAGGGCATCAGGTGAGCATTGTGTGCCAGCGGCGGGTTGTCCCGCTTCTCCATAGGCTTTCCCCACAGCAAGCGGCACCGATTCCCCTGGATGATCAGGCGGTTGCTCAGAGCATCGGCGGCAGCCTCGGCCGCCTCCCGTGTCGCAAACGTCACAAAGGCACAGTGCTTGCGGTCCACCTGCAGACCAGAAAGAGCTGCTGAACTCAGTGCTGCCTGTGAGTGGGTACTAAATGCTTTGCAATATGCAAGGCACTTCATTGAGTGACCATGCAGTCAGCATGGCACAGCTGCAGATGATGCTGCAGCTGAATGTAAAGCTCTGCAGCTGAAATTGCAAGCACCTCTGTCTGCAGGCATCTGCCCAGGCACCGGCCACAATAACTGCCAAGCAACCCTTGTTGCATCCCTGTGGAGGGCAAAGCACCATGACTGCTGCTGCCACCTGCTACAAGCTGATGGGCCTCCAAGAGTGATTGCAAATTGCCAGCAAACTTTGATGCTGCTGTCATCTGCCAGGTAGCTGGTGGGGGCCACTCACCTTGCGCACAGACATGATCTCTCCATGGCCATAGAACTGGTCCTTGATGTGCTGCTCAGTGATGTCGGGGGTCAGCCCGCCCACGTACAGTGTTGTGATGGTTGTGTCCTCTGGGGGTACCAGCTTGGGCATCTCGTCCAGCTGCCCCAGCATCTTCTCAGCGACTGGGTCATTCACACCATAGTACCTGCAGACACAGGTGGTTTGTTGTTGGACAGGTGCCTGCGCAGTTGCCGAGCACGCCCCAGCTCTCAAGAGGACGGTGCAATGGTAGTGTTGCTGTAGCACTGCAGGCAAGGAGCACTGTTGCAGGCACCCTGAGCAGTCCAGCAGGCACTGCATATGGTAGGCATGCAAGCGCCAATACCATGCCAAACGCAAGTCTGCCTCTTACAGTCACCTGTCCTTGATGTTCTGCTTTGCCAGTGGCCCAGAGGTGGGCATCTCATGCCGGTATGGGCACTCTGCGCCACGCTTGCACTCCCCTTTCACGAAGAAACTGCAGATCTGAGCCCTGTTCCTCTGCAGGCAGCATGGGCAGGCGCGTCATGGGGCTGTCTGCACACGCAAAGTTGTGTGGCCCAAGTGCAGCCGGGGCCCAGCTTGGTCTGGCCCAGCACATGCAGAGGACGCTGACTCCAGTCAGCAGGTGGCGGCTGTCACTAAACAGAGCAGCAGCTAGCACACGGGACCCTGTTGGAGCCTCTCAATGGCGGCGTTCCCTGGGCAGCCTGCAACATCATGTGGTGTCCTGCAGAGTGAGCCCTGCAGAGCTTGCATGCGCCTTCAACTTCAAATTCCACCCCCCACCAGCTCGCCAAGTCCACCTCGTAAAGATGCCGGGCAGCAAGCACCGCCCCACCCCCAAATGCTGAATAGTCATGCCTCCAATGCCAGCACCTTGAAACAGCTCAGCAGTGGCCATCTCATCTTAAGCCAATTCCAACAAAAAGTTAGGCCCAGCCCCACCTTGTAATAGGGTGTGGTGCGCTGCAGCCGCAGGATGGTATCATTGGCCTGCTGCTTGGTGAAGGCTGCGTCCAGCTCCCCATCAGCCGCCAGCCTGTCCAACACGTACTCCTTGTTGGCATCGCTCTGGGGCAGATCCTCCAGCTCCTTGCCCAGCGCGCTGTCGCGCACCTGGACGGGCAAGTTGTAGTCCAGGTCCAGCAGGCACACCTGCAGGGCAAGCTTGCACATGGGGCAACTGCAAACCAGGCGCTGCAGACTTTGAGCCAGGCCCATCAGGCACACCTGCAGAGCAGTGGGAGGAGCTTTGAGGACGCTCAATCATGTCAATGCACAGCAGGGCGCTGCAACCTGTGAGCAAGGTCACAGCAGGCAGACCCCTGCACAGCAAAAGAAGCATTCATTGCAGGGAGGGAGCCTGGGCAAGACCTTGTGGGTAGCGGTAAGCGCAGAACAGGAGGGATGCGAGCATGCACGTCCAAAAAGGAGCTCGAAGCCTGCAGCAGCATCGTAAGTGCTGCAGCAGACAGGTGCTGGAATAAGGGCTAGGGGCCACAAGATGCACCCCATGCCTGGAATTAACCAACAGCAGGCAGGCAAGCCTATAACATTGGGCAGCGCGATCTTCCTTGCTTGAAGCCCTGGCCTACTGCCTCACCTGGCAAACATTCTTTGCCTTGGCTACCTCCTGGCAGATGATTGTCTTCTTGTACCTGGCTTCTGCTCCAGGCTTCCAGCGAAAGACGGTGTACGGCCTTCCAGAAATGTGGCACTCGCCGCCATACTCCATCTGCAAGGGTACAGGATGGGTGAATGGACAGCAGCTAATGGTGTAATGAGGCTCCCAACTTCCCAGCCATCCGCAGGCTGCATCTGCTTGATGCCCAAACAGGCTTACCCGCTGCATCCTGACATAAGGGTTGGGCCCCAGGCAGGTCTCACAGACAATGGGGAAGTCTGAGCGCTCCCATCCATCTGCCTCTGGATCTGCCAGCAGGCGGTTTGCCATGACTGAGAGTAATCAACAGGCAGGCCACTCCTGACCACCTGGCCCCACGATACCACAGTGTTTGCCTGATGCTCACTGAGCAAGCTTCTGTGTGTGTGCTGCACCAGCTTCAGCGCATCATGTAGTTGTCAGCAAGACGTGTTGATTTTATGGCATTGGCAGCTACTGCTGCAGGGCAGGGCTCAGCGGAGCACTTTTGATGCTGAAAGACGACTGAGGCTGAGCCTATTGCCATCGTAGATTTTCACGGCCTACCCAATGGAGGAGAGCCCACGATTCACAGGCAAGCGCTGCTCAGCATCAAGCTGCTGTGTCTGCTGCCTGTGTCAGTGAAAGTGGCAAAGCTGCAGGTCCGGCACTGTTCTGTGCTCAGCTGTGCAGTGCTGATCACAGACATGGCTGCGCTGCAGAGTGAGTGATGCCTGAGGATCCAGTGGACACTTCAGTTCTGAGAGAGTTGCGGCAGGCCTGCCATCAGGTGAGCATCAAGCTGTGAGCCCAGAAGACAACACTGTGCAGTTGCTTGACTGCGGCTCATGGATTGCAGGCCAAAGACGTGTATTTTGGTTGCCTGGACAAGCACCTGCCAAGTATCAAAGCCGAGGGGCCTGCAGTTCCGCGGGCCTGCAAACAGCAGCGCCTGGACTTTGAGGCTGCCTGCAAGTCCTCGTGGGTCAGCGCTGACTCACTCTGCTTCAGGCAGTTGCGCTGTGTCCGCCCTCGCCTGCAAGCACGCGGGGCACCTCCCAACGCCCTCGCTGCTCTTCTGCAGGTGAAGCACTTTGACGCACTGCGAGACAAGCGTCTCCAGACGCTGCAGAAGCTGCAGGCCACCATCAGCCGGACAGGCCAGAAGGCTGCAGGCTCCATTGCAGGAGAGCAGCAGAAGACCAGCAGGGGCTGACAAGGCGCTGCCCTTGCTGCCAGGTCCAGCCCAGAGCTGAGGCCAACACCCAAGCAGTGTGCTCCGCTGCCGACAGCATACCAAAAGCAGCGGAGGCAGTAAAACATCCCAAGCCAGGTGCAAAGTCCCCTGTCTTCACAGCCAAATTGCGGGCACTGCCCTGATTGCCAGCGTCATGCCCAGAGAGGTTGGCCTAGAGCGTGAAGATGGCCGCAGGCGGGAGAGAGATGCGGACAGGCGCCCCCGGGACGACCATCACAGGGATGCAGCCAGGTGGGCTGGCAAGCTGTGCATGCAGCTGGGGAATTTGCAGTTAGAGCGTCACAGTGACACAGTAACGGCTGTCGCTCGGTTTGCAGCACTGCAGCGCCTGGCAGGCCCCCCTTGGCAAGCAATCAGACGCCGTCATGCTCTGCTCTGCAGTTGCTGACCTTATGCTCTGGCATGTAGGCGGCGCGAGCGTTCAGACAGAGACCGGGAGCGGGATACTGACAGGGTGCGCAAGCGCAGCCGCAGCCCTGCTGGCCGCAGCAGTCGCCGCCCTGCAGCAGCAGAGGACGACCGGCGCGTGCGCCCCGCAGATCGAAATGAGCGGGAGCACCATCGCCGTGACCAGGACCCCGTGGACGGGCTCCGCGGGGAGCGGGACGCCGGCGGGGGCAGCCGCCGCAATGAACGAAGTCGCGGCCGGTACGGCAGCCGGGAGAGGAGCGCTCCCAGTATGCCGCCCCCGCCTGCCCCAGTGGCAGAGCCCATGGATGCAGATGATGTGGACAAGCTGGCCGCCATGGCAGGCATCGACCTTGCAGGTGGGCCACGTGGGGTGGGATGATGTCTGCAATCACCACCTGCCGCTGTGCTGATGGATGTGCTAGTGCCTGGCGAGCATGAGGTCTCCTGTAGCCAGCACAGCACCCTTTTGCTGGCTTGCCTGGTGTCAGCAACGTGGACAAGCTGGCCGTGGCTGGCATCAACCTCAAAGGTGCCATCGAGCCTTCCAGGTGGCCTCGCAACTGGGATCAACTGAGCCAGCCTGGACAAGGTGGCAATGCCCTTATTCTGAGCTGAGAAGATACCCCTCCTCTTCAGGCTGCTGCATCATGCCTGCCCCCGCGTCTTCCACTGTCAGCCAGCACACACACACACACTTGTTGCCATCCCAGTGCGTGCATGCAGCCAGTCTGCACCCTCTACCGTGTGCTGCAGTGTGGAGGCCACCATGGAATTTGATGCAAGAAGTACTCTCCCCCTCTCTTGCCTCAGGCCAATCTGTCATAATATGCGTCACCCTTGCTGCAGTGCCGGAGCCTGAGGTGGACTTGGATGCTGGGGTGACCCCCGAGGAGATGCAGATGATGGCGGCCATGGGCATTCCCTTTGGCTTTGACACCACGCAGGGCATAGACAGGGGGGACGAGGCCTCCAAGATGGGCGCCGTCAAGGCCAAGCAGACCCGCCAGGCTCGGCAGTACATGAATCGTAGAGGAGGCTTCAATCGCAACCTGCCAGCAGGTGGGCTTTGCATGGTGTGAATGCTGCTGCGGTGAGCGTCTGCATCAACACTCCAGCCTGCCTGGTGAGGTGCTTCGCTGTCGAATCAGTATGAGTTCAGTCACCTGTTCCCAGCAGGGGCTTCTGAGTGATGGGTTGCATTGGCATGCATCCCATCCTGCTCATAAAGAGCAGGCTTACTGAGGTGCTTTGCTGCTTTGA
Source organism: Asterochloris sp. CNOR1 (assembly GCA_963969365.1). Taxonomy (NCBI): domain Eukaryota; kingdom Viridiplantae; phylum Chlorophyta; class Trebouxiophyceae; order Trebouxiales; family Trebouxiaceae; genus Asterochloris; species Asterochloris sp. CNOR1. The sequence continues at coordinate 2,576,019 of OZ017750.1, forward strand.
AGCACAGACTCTGTACAATGTGCTGGACCGCCCCAAGGGCAATCTACTGTCTGGGCAGTCCTACCTGTTCATGACCAGACCATTGAGGTGGTGTGCCGGCTTTCCTTTCTACAACCTCTTTGTCTTCTTCTTGTCTGCAGAGCGCACTGGAGAGAGGGTCAACCTGCAATGACACCTGACAGCTGTGCCATCATACAGCCCTGACAACAACCCCAGTGCCCCTTTCCCTGCATGTCAATCCAGCAGCAAGCGCACGCCCAGACCCTAGCTGCCACCCCTTTTCTGTTCAACATCTGCAGTGACCGTTTTACATGTCCCTGTTTCTGCATTGCAATGTCACTCATAGCATGGGGAGGTAGTTGTGTATTCAGGTCATATATGCTGACAACAGGTCAGCTCATGGTGGTGCTTGCTGCCAATACGCTGCAAGGTACGGGATGTAGCCAAAAACTGGTTCATGACATTCAGGCTGGTGCAACTGGCAGGGGGCCTCAGCATGTGTTCCACTGGCGTCAGGAGCGGAGTTTCAGTCAGGCTGGCTTGCTTGTACAGTCATCTGTGGTGGCCTAAGCGATTCCGCTTAGCAGCATTTGCACGCGTCTTCAGCTCAGTGTATGCGCTGTCCAGACATCTTCTCAGGTCCGCATAAGACACTACCATCATCGAGGCCTCATCTCGGCTCATAAGCACCACCTTTTCGGGCACGCCAGCATCCAACTTGTTGAGGGCCTCCACCACATGGCCCCATTCTAGCACAGGGGCTCCCTCCTCAGTGACTTGGTGAAACACAAAGTCCCTGAACAGCTTCAGCAGGTAACGATCACCTGCAGGCAGCCACACTGTAGGAGTGCATACGATGGGGAGGCTCCAAGGCAGCCCCTGCAAGTCTGGGCATCAGGATCCATCGCATGCTACCCTGAAAAGCCAGAGTGCACAGAACAGGCAAGCACCTCTGACTCCAGCTGCAGCCCCTGCAAGCAAGCACAGCTCATGAAAGTAAGCTGGCTCCCGCCAGCAGAACATGTCAAAGCACTCCTGACTACAGGCAGCCCGCACATACAGATCAACAGGCGTGGCCAAGGCAACATCTGGACAGCAGCCCACACCATGATGCACAGATCATTTTGTACCAATAGCCTAGGCCACTGTGCCACCCCCACTTGAAAAGCTGTCCATGTTGAGAACAGGCTGGCCACAACCAGAGCAGTGTTGGCTGCTTGCCTGTCTCAGACCACTGAGCCTCCAAGTCCTCCTCTGTGGAGCGCTCGCACACCATGGCCAGCCGACAAGCCAGGCGCAGCAGGCGCCCATTCTCCAGCTCCCTGCTCAGCTGCCCCACCAGCGTGTCATTGTGCATGGCCTGACGGTCCAGCTGCTCAAAGGCGTGCTCGTGCAGCACTGAGCACAGCTGCACACAGGGCAGTGAGGAACAGGCTCGGACAGGTTTGAGGCTCGAGGGCAGCAGCAGGCATGGCTGCAATCTGGGCACAAGCAGAGTGGACCCTGACAGAGCAACAAGCCTGCTCAGAGGCCTGCCTGTGCACCCCTGGCAGCACAGGCAGCAGGAAGGGCAGCGAGGCTATGGACAGCCTTACAGAGCGGGAAGGGCGGAGGACATGAGATAGACGGCAGCGGCTGGCACAGTCAGGGTCATGCAGAAAATTCTCACAGCAGCCAAAGGCAGAGCATGGCAGATGTTGATTAGCACCCCGCAAGCTGGTAGCCATGCATTCAGCGGGTGCCACTCTGTGATCTGCTTTGCCATAGGCAGCATGCTGCTCCCAGGCAGGTGAACACCAGCCTCAGCCCTCACCGTGTGCCAGTCCCGGATGTGGCCCGCCTCAATGCTCCCCAGGACAGATGCAAACTGCTCTGTGAAGTGGGCAGCCACATGCTGAAGGGAGGGTACAGCGCCTGCTGAGGCCGCCAGCATCACCATCAGGTGCCCCACAGCAGCAATGTCATCCTGCAGCAAGGGAGCGTCAGTAGTGAGAGATGTGCAGGGTGACCCATGTGCTGCCCAGCATCGCACAGGATTGCAGACAGCAAGTGGGTACTGCGGCGTCTGGCAGTTTTGCACAATGACGTCCAAAGTCAGGCATGACTGGACACTATCGTCATGCACAGGGCAACAACAAGGGTCAGGAGCCAAGCGCCCTGAGACCAACATTTCCAGTCAGGGTTGTGTGGTTGATAGGCACACAAGACTTTCCCTTTGACAAGTTGACACGCCAACACATCCAATGCAGGGGACAGCACAGCAAATGATCCCGTCAGAGTAAGCACAGCTTGGCAGGCAACAACCATGATCTGCTGCATCCAGCAGCAAGTGCTGGGCAGGCAGTGCAGGCTTCAGAAACTTGCCTGCTGTAGCCTCTGCACCTCCTCCAAGACGCCATGATCCTGTTGCAGCGTATTTAGAATGCCCAGAGAGCCTGCAGTCGACATGCATGTGAGTCACTGAATGGCAAGACGCAGCACCACACTGGCCAGCTAGACTTTGTCAAATTGCCTCCTGCCAGCATCTGCTGATGCCAGCCAAGCAGAGGCAGGGGCAACCTGCATCCCAGCCACATGGGCACTGCAATGCTGTCTGCAGCCCACCTGCCCAAAAGATCCATGTGGCTGCAGGACCCTGCTGCCAGTCAGCCAATGCTGCCAGTCAGGCAATTGTGCCCTGAAAAAGCAGCAGTGCCCTGCTGTGCAGCTTTCAGCTATACAGTCCCTCACTGTGGCGTGCAGCAACACAACTCAGAGCGAAGCAGGAGCACACTGCTGATGTGCTTGCATGCTGTGGTGAGCGGCGCACCTCCCTGGATCTGCCCTGTTCAGCAGCACCTGGCAGCCAAGCAGGAGAGCGCTGCTGATCTGGCGTCAGTCTCAGGAGGAAGTGCCCTGGTGGGGCAACACTCACCTATCCGGATGCGGCCTGTGGCGTGGCTGGTCAGCAGCACCTTGCTGGGCATGAGGGAGCCGGTGCGGACAGCCAGCCCAGCACAGTGCACCACGCGCAGAGCAGAGGCCAGCTGCGTCAGATAGCTCCACAGCTGCTCTTCTGAGGGTGCATTGCGCATCAGGCCTGCACAATGAAGCAGCGCTTGGCTGCTTGGATGGAGCATTGCAGCAGGCCTGTTGTGGATACGCGACCTGGGAAGGGTGGTGCAGCATGTAAGGAGCTCTAGCCAGCCCCAGAGAAGAACCAGGCGCATGCAACATACTCCAGATGGACAACGACACCTCTGGGCTGAGCAGCACGGGAAGAAGCGCGCATAGCAGGGCACAGGGCGAGAGGTCAACGCAGCAGGACCCCACCTGCATTGGTACTGTGAGGGTGCATGTGGGCCTGCTCCAAGGTGTAGGCGGCAGGCTGGTATTCGTGTGCAAACACGAGGCAGGGGGCAAACTCGAGCTCTTGGCTGACAAAGGCCTGACGGGGACACACCAGGCCTGGGTGCTGTGCCACCACTGCCCACTGCTCCACCACATCTTGTGCAGCCGCCAGCAACTCAGCTGACGGTGGTAGCTGCAGCACAGCAGGTGAGCAGCCTCAGGGCTGGGCTTGTGTGCAGGTTGTCAAGGTGGAGGAGACGCTGCCGCAAAAGGGCCCGCTCCCGAGAAGGTGTTCTAGCACAGCAGGCAGGGCAGCCCCAATCTGCTGCCGCAGGCAGGCCAAGGGGCACAGCAACAGCCTGAGTTGCCGTGCATGTGCTGCTTGGCGGATATTGTAGTGGCGCAGGATTGTGCTGTGCCAAGCAGCTTTCTGGGATACACCCCAGACAATGGGTTGCATATACAGTGTTCATGCCCTGGCATTTGATTACATGCTACGGGCAGGTGACGGATGATCAGAGGAACCAGGCCAGTGGAGCCTGGCAAGTGCCCACCTGGCGCCCGCTGAGGCGGCGCAGAGCCACCGCCTGGCCATCACCACCCATACTAATCGCCTTCACCACGCTGGTGCACAGGCCAAAAACCTGCGAGGGCTGCTCCTCGGCCTGCGCCAAGTCCTCCAGGGGATACAGCGAGTGGTAGTGCTGCAGTATCTCGGGCAAGCCAAAGTTCTCGGTCATGGGATTTACCTGCAGGCAATATGGCACAGAGCTGGATATAGTTCCCAGGGGGCGGGAGTGGGTGGACGCCCAGTCAAATCCTCATGGGGCGCTCTCAGGCCCCATCACACTGTCTGCTTCAGCCTTGCACTGCTGCACTCACACAGGAAGCAACACAAGACGCCAGGACTCTGTCTGCCTGTCAAGGTCGTGAAAGCTGAGCTGGGCGCTCCCCCAGCCATTGGGTACCTCAAAAGGCAATACCCCTCGATGGAAGCTCAACCCACCTGGGCTTGTATAAGGTAACTGCGGGTCTGCAGCTCCTGGCGCAGACGGTCAGACACAAACTGCGCCTGCTGCTGCACACGGGCAGGGGCAAGGCTGTTTGTCCCGCCTTGCCCGCTGCCCTGGCCTGCAAAGGACAAGGTTCAGATAGCCTAGAAGCAGTGGTAGAAGGATTGCAGCCCCTCAGAGCAAGCAGCCAGATGATGCTGCACTGTCCTGCTGTTCAGAGGTGTGGGTGACTTTGTGGTGCTGATAGCACTGGTGCAGACTCTGCATGTGCCTTGCCATCAACTGGGCACAGGCTGCACTGCAGTCTCGAGGACTGCCAGACATGCGGCAGCAAGCCTGCAGCTTCAGCAGGAGCAGACCATGCCTATGTAGGGGTGGCCGCAGGACCCCCGCATGAGGACTGCTCAACAAGATGTACCCATAAATTTGCTTGGATGGTGGGTCTACCTCTGCCTTTGCCGCGACTGCGCCCATACATGGCTATGTTGCGGCCAATGGGCCCCACCCCTCTGCCACGCCCTCCTCTGTGAGACAGCAGGTGCGGCTGAGCAGCATAGGCCTGCCCTCGCCCATGCTGAGCCCCAGTCTGCTGGGCAGGCGGCTGGGTCTGCTGAGCGGGCGACGGCCTGCAGTCATTTGGTGGTGCTTTGCTTGGCATCAATGATCTGTCACGGCCGCCTTCAGGTCAGGCGCAAAGCCCTTGAAACAGGCCACAGCTGGCAACGAAACTGCAGCTACCTGTCACTGCTGACAACGTTTAGGCCTGCTGACCTTTCAGCGGCAAACTGTTTTGGCACTGCATGAAGAGCAGGCGTGCCTCAGCAAAGCTGCTGCCTTTGCACCTGACACAGTTGCCAACGCGTTACAGCAAAGCACTTGCTGGCTTGGGGCTGGCTCTGGCTGGCCTTGCCCTCCAGCACTAAGCTGGACCAAGCTTGGGGAACAGCAACAGAAAGACCCAGCGACGCACCTGCTGGCTTGGGCATGGCTCTGGCTGGCCATGCGCTCCAGAATGCTGCTGATGCCATCGCTATGAGCAGCGCCGGCAGCCGCAGCTGCCGCAGCAGCAGCCAGCAGCGGTGAAGCAGAGCCATCGGCCGGCCCATGCGCGCTCATGCCCAGCAGGTCGTCCCCCTCAGGCAGGCTGTGGTCCAGCTGCTGCTGCTGCAGCTGGGCATGCAGCTGGGCATGCAGATGCTGCTGCAGCTGCTGCGTGAGGGCCTGCTGGGTGGCCTGCTGCTGCTGCTGCTGCTGTTGCTGCGGAGGCGTCTGCTGCTGCCCCGTGGGCCCTTGCTGGGGCTGGCCCTGCAGCAGCGGCTGGCCCTGCGGCAGCGGCTGCTGGGTGGAGATCGGGGAGCGCAGGACATTGCCTTTCCCGGGTCCGCGCTGCCCCATGAAGCCAGGTACTGCTGCAGGCAACAGTCGATGTCGCTCAGGTACGGCAAGTTGGGAGGACTTCAGGCGGCTTGCAGCCCAGGCAGAGCCAATCGTACACCAACAGGTGCTATGACACAGCAGAGGCATGCTACAGGCATGAAATTGAGTATGCAAGTGGCAACCGAGGGGCCTCACCTGCTGGGGAGGAGTTGCGTGGCACAAAGGGCTGCGCCGTGGAGGACATGCTGGGCATGTTGCGCAGCGCGGCGGCCATCGATGTGGGAGGGGTCATCTGCTGCCCTGGGGAGAAGCCACCCATAGAGTGGCCACCCGGCATGAAGCTGGCTGTGCCGGGAGTGGCCCCAACAAATCTTCCAGGCCCCTGCATTCCTGCCAGGGAGCACATGAAGCCGACTCAGACATGGCCTGCAAAGCAGCAGCCTTTGAGCAGATGTGCTGGTGATTGCACCCCATGGTCACTGCTGTGGGTTGCTCTCAGCAATTGGACAGCCCGGCAGCAACAGGTCCTGATGCGGCACAACACCGGGGCATGGGAGGACGTGCCTGAAGGCAGTGAGGGGGCACCCCACCTGGCCCTGGGCTGTCAAAGCGCAGCCCTGCCCCAAACTGCGCCCCCCCGTGGGCGCCAGGCGTCTGCTGCTGCAAGCCTGGCTGGCCTCCATTGAAGCCTGTCAGCTCCGCAGGGCGCCCAAGCCCTGCTGGCTGCTGCTGCTGCTGAGGCTGGCCACGCCCACCCCCGAAACCAGGCACAAAGGGCTGTGTGCTCAGCCGAGCCTGAAAGAAAGCAGCACGTTCGGTGTCACAGATGTGCTGCCTGTCTCTCTGGCCAGGCAGCAAGCGATATGTGTGCACCAGATGTACAGGTGCTGTAAGGCTCACCTGGAGGGCAGGGTCATAGCCGCCTGGCCCCCCCCGCCTGCGCGCATCATTCATATGCTGGCAGGGGAGCCTGTCAACTCAAGGAGTGCCTCCTTCCTGAGCTTCGCAAGTCGCGCCTAGATGACACTGCAGGTCCAGTGCCCTGCAGGTGATTCCAGCGCTGGGTGAGGTCTCCTGCAGCATTGCCGACATGATATCACAGATGTGCGATACAGATGCAGCACCTTGGACAGAGCAGGCCTTGTGGAGGCCTTGTAGGGGTCAGGCAAGCAGCAGGGCGTCATGGTCACATTTGCACAGGATCATGCAGACAGGAGGATGCGCGGGTGGCAGGCAAGCTCTGATGGCTGTCTAGCTTTGAGCCTGGTCCTGCCACGCTGAAATGGCGCTAGAGGTCTCACCTGAAGTGTCAACTCTTACAGATGGCCTCACCAGAGCAGATCACGCCTCCCCATGATGAGAGGCGGGGTCTGTGTGGGTCGGTAACAACCATGAAGCCACTTGCTTTCTTGTGCCCTGTTCCCAATTGCGCACATTTGACCTGCAGATGCATAGTACATGCGGTAACAAGGAAGCAGGCTATGCTCTACAGGTGCACATGGCCAGCTGACCTGGGGCTTGCACTGTCGTTTTGAGTCCTGATACCGAGCCGGCATTCATGGGGGTGCCTGCCTGAGAGCTATCAACATGCACCTGCAGTGGGGAGCCCGGGCTGCCTGTCAGAGGCTACAACTGGCCAACAGCAGCTTGCACATCTGCCTTTGAGACAATGCCCTCATGCGCCTGAACAGGCCCCTGTTCCTGACAAGGAGCACAGGTGTTGACCGAGAACAGGTATATTGTGGATGTTTTGTGCTCTACAGGACCAAATGCCTACACAGCTGCTGCTGAAGCCACTGCTACCAGCCTCTGCCTTCTGTGGCACAGCAATTCTGTCAGCCTGGTGCCTAGTGTCTTGTGCAGGTGCCAGTGCAAAGAGCTTGACGCTGCTAATGCTAGTAGACCTCACGCCAGCACAATGACATGGGCCCCTAAAAGTTATGTCTGCCATCTTTTGAAGTGAAGCAAAACATGTTTTGAGATGAGGAGAGCAGGATGATGCACCAGACAGGCAGCATCAGGGGCAGCCTGGGGATCAGGGCAGGCAGATGATGCCTGATTTGTATGCTGTGCACATTGAGCAGAGTGAGACAATGGAGAGCCAACATGATGTTCGCGGAACATCAGGAGTGATGATCAGTCAACCTGAGCTGCTGGATTGCTTGGTGGTGCTGAGAGACCTGGGCTGCAGAAATGCTTGTCTGAGCTGTGTCGGTGATAAATACACAGTCAACACCGGTGTAACAGCAGTCCTGAAACTTGTCGGTTTCATGGCGTGGGCGGCAGCTGCAAGATCATTCTTGCATTGTCAAGTCTCAAACATGTGTCAAGCTTTAGCTGCTCTCCTTAAAGTGCCGGGAAGTTTGATGTGGTGGGGGTGGGGAAGCGATCTTGGGCATCGGCGATCTGACCTGTTCTGGCAGTTGAGATCGAGCCAATCTGTCAGGACTGTGCCTCCTCCAGCTGATTGCTTGGTCAAGCAGGAAAATGTCTGCACATGTGATCTAGGTCAACGGCCACCGCCGGTGGCCACCGCTGCAAGACACAGCACCAAGCTGGCCATGGCCGATTCCAAGGTGGAAGAGTACCTCCTCCTTGTTAAGGGTACCAAGGGCCGGGCAACAGCCGATCTTGTGCAGAAAGTCACATCAGAGCCTGGCATCTTTGCATTTGGAGAGTTTCTAGATGCATTAAGCGTAGTACAGGTGAGCTGTGGCTGTGAAAGTCTGCCGAGATTGTGAGATCAGTGTCAGTACATAGGAGCCCCTCTCACTGCAGCTGAAAGGAACAGATGTTGGGTCCGCGCACAACTTGCTGCAGCTCTTTGCTTATGGCGACTGGCCTGCGTACCAAGGTAAGGAGTTCACCGCTCCAGATTGTGCATTGTAGCTGTTCATACTGCCGTATGCTCAGGCAGAGGTCTGTGACGGCTGCAGCGTCTCCATCATGCCCTCTGAACAAGGAGCAGGAGCGCAAGCTGAGGCAGCTGACGGTGATGTCCAAAGCAGAGAACTGCAAGGTTCGTGTGTGCCAACTCAACCTGGGTGACGGCCCTGAGGCTAGCGGCAGGTGCCTGTAGCCTCACAACACCTTTTTGAGGACCTGTCCTGGCCCCGCGCTCCTTCCTGTAAGTGTCGGCCCTCTTATGGGGCTAGTGAGAGCTTGTTGTGCTGAAAACCCAATTCGGCGGCGGCCATGCAGCCAATGCCCCCAGCCCCTGCTACGAGCTGGATCTTGTCATGCCACAGACTGTCAGCTTGACAAGCCAGCTCACCTGCCCCACAGACCCTGGCATACGAGGAGCTGCAGCGCGACTTGGGCCTGCACAATGTGCGGGAGCTGGAGGACTTCCTCATCACAGACTGCTTCTACACTGGCATTGTGAGGGGCAAGCTGGACCAAAAACAGCGCTGCCTGCATGTGCTGGAGGTGGTGGGGCGGGACGTGCCACGGGAGGAGCTTGGCAGGACCATGCAGGGCCTTGCAGCATGGTGAGGCCGGGGCTGCTGCTGCTGATCAACCTGAGATGTTCTGGACAAGTTGGGCAAGCCCAGGCTGCATCCCGAGGCTGAGCCTGACAACTGGGTTGTGGGCTGTGCAAACAGAGCTCCACATGTTGAAGGATCAGGCTGGCTGCTTGGGCTCTGACTTGAAGGGGTGTTGGAAGTCTTCCATCGAGCAGACTGGTTTGCTGTTGGGGTGCACTTTTGACAGCCTCTTTTTGCTGCAATGTTCCTGGCTGCTCCTGAGTAGTGAAGTGGCTCTGGCACTGGATTGAGAGTTGTTTCTTGGGCAGCACCTCCACTTGCGGCAGGACTCCCAGTTGCAAATAGCTGGGGTCACTGATGCTGGCTTTTGTCTGTACCAGCAGCAGCCAACCCTGTTGGGCGTCCCTGCAGGCTTGCCGCAGCACAGAACATGCAACTGACCCTGCAACAAAACGTAACAATGGCTCAGAAGTCAGCAGAGGAAGCTGAGAAGATGCGCACACAGCAGGAACAGCAGATAAAGCGTGTGAAAGACAACCTGAAGCCAGAGGTGGGCATGGGTTCAAGCTCTCAGCACACTCATTGCTATGTTGCATATTCAGCAGCCTCCTAGCAAGTGACCCCACACTCTGCAGTGAAGTTGGCCCGCTTTTGCTGCGCCTCCCACCAAGCCACACTGCACTGGGTATCAATATTGACTTGCCCAAGCTTGTCTTTCGCTGCATCACGCTGCTCTCTGCATTGAAGGGAGTTTGCATGGGCTTAAGAGCCTCCCTGCAACCCAAGCTGCACTGTGCTTGATGTGGTCTGGTTGCGTTCAGCCCTTCAAGAAGCCATGGGCCCACTGCAACTGCAATCAACAGCTGGCTTGGCTCCGCGGCAGCACGCAGTCAGATCTTGGGTGATGTGCAGGTGAGCCCCGGCTCAGGGATGGGCCCTATGGATACTGAAGACATCCTAGAGGCTTATGGTGAGGAGGATCATGGCCCGCCTGGCTTCACTAACAGCAGATCAAAGAGGCGACGGTGACAGCACCCAGCATTAGGAGGGCGGCAGGAAATCTTGCAGCAGACAGCCATAGGATTTTGTTCATCTGGTGCCCATTGATTGTGGCATATGTATTTCAGTAGTCATTCGCAAGTGGAATTGCTAGGCCCTAGCATGTACGCTTTGCATACATTGGTGCTCTGGTGCCAGGTGCCCCCATGAAGGGCATCTGCTAATAGCAAAATCTCAGCTCAGACTGTCTATCAGTGAGAGCCCCGCCAGTCATTGCTGAAGTACCTTCACAGCATGTTAAACACGTCTGCAGCCATGCAGCAGCAGAGACTGCAAGGCAGAACCCCTACAGACAAAACAAGGGGCTTACTTGTTGCCAGTGTACTTGCAAACCGCAGGGTTTTCCCTCGAAGTGCCCTTTAGATTGATGTACTCCACAGGGCAGCCCAGTGCGGCGTTCTCGCCTGCATTGCACAGGGCAATGTAAAACAAGCTAGCTCACTCGGGCATGGTTCTGACACCAAAAAAGGCCAGATGTAGACTGCTGCAAGCTGGAACACTGACAAACATGAGATAGACAGCACTCACTGCCATAGGACGCCACCACTGCACCATGCACCTCAATGGGTTCAGCCTCAAAGCAGTATTGCATGGGGGACTTCTTGTTGCCAACCTGCCCAGGGGCATCATCCTGCAGCAGAAAGGCTAGCTGTGAGACTGCACAGAGGGCGCTGTTTGGGGGGCAAACACTGCTTGCTGCTCAGTGCAGAAGGCAGATGCGAACCGCACCTGCTTCCACTTAGAAGTGTGGTCATGTAGGCCATCCCCGAGACCCAGGCCACTCTCTGATCGCAGGTCATCAGGAAAGGCCTGGCCTCCAATGGTCGTCCTGTTATCTGGGGGTTTAGGCACAACCTTCTGATTTGTCTGCTGCAGGACGCCAGTCTCTGCTGATTGTGCAAAGCTTCTCACTATCTGCTGGGAGGCTGCTGATTGCGCTAGGGCCTGTCTGTGCATCCTGAAGAATTGCAGAGCCATGTGGTTGCTCTGCTAGGATCCCAGTGGTTCGAGGCACAGCCCAGATGCGATGTGAGCTCCACAGATGCCGCAGAGAGGCTGTTGGTCCTCAGTTCTTGCAATCGCCTTCAGATTCCCTCACAATCATGGCTGTCTTCATCATGGCTGGCTTCCCTCAGGTGAAGCTCTGAGGCGTTCAGACCCACCATGTCAGATGACCTTGAGCAGGAGCTCTTTGGGAGTGACTCAGATGACCAGGAGATCCAGCAGAGAGCCCCTTCATTGGAGAGAGGCACGGCAGTAGCAGCACCAGAGCTGGATGAGGATGAGTCTGAGTTACAAGACAAGCCTGCACCAGCACAGCCTGCTGCTCTCATGCGGGATGATGAGGAGGCAGATGAGGACATGGCAGATGCTGCCAGCGATGGGGAGGAGCCAGATGCTGTCAAACCACAGGGGTGAGTGAGCTGGCATGGGTTCTTTGTTTTGGGGCTGAGAGCAGTGTCTTGGCCGCCTCAAGCTGCATGCTGACCCCTGCAGGCCGCCTCTGAACATCACCGTCGCAGCCTTCACACCACTGGAGTCAGGCTCCCTCTCTGTTGTCAAGCTGCCCAACATCGTCAACATCAACCCTGAGCCCTGGAGCCGGGACACCTTTGACCCCAGCACAGAGCTGCAGACAGACCAGAATGGCGACACCCGGCCACGACTTGGCAACACCATCAGGTATGTCCAAGCCTCTGACCTGTGCGGGCATGGCTTACTGACTGCTTGGGTAGTGGGACAGCATGAGGAGTGAACTGCCAGTTTGTAGCTGCATCAGATAGGAGCTGTGCTGCCTCATGACAGGACGGGCTGGCTAACATTGTGCCTGAGGCAATGGGGCCGCAGTGGTTGGGCCGCTGGAGCCAGGCTCCTCAACGCCGTGTGTACAGAAGTAGCTGCTTGTATTATCAGCATGCAGGTACAGCTGGGGATATTGAGGCCAGATGTTGTCAGCCACCAGCAACAACATACAGCTGCGCAACAGCCTTAACCCAGTTGTTCCCATGTGCTGCTGCAGGTGGCGGGAGGGCACCAGCCCAAATGGCAGCCCCCAGCGGCAAAGCAATGCCCGCTTTGCGCAGTGGTCCGACGGCAGCTGGCAGCTGCTGGTGGGAGACGAGGTGCTGGACGTGAAGGAATCTGATATTCGCATGGACCATTCCTTCCTCTATGCTCGACAGCAAGGCATCTTGCAGGTACAGCCACCCTGCCGGCTTTGTCAGGCATCCAAGCAAGCTCATGGGGGGCCATCTGACCTGCTAAGCTGCAGGATCTACATTCTAGGCATCCCGAGGTGCAGCTAGCAGTGGCCAGTCCTGTTGCATGTTGCCGCGCACGGCATTTGTGGCCAGCTGGCACCGGCAGCCCAGGACGCCTGCTGCTGTGCATGGCGGACCCAAGCAGTCACAGCGACTCTGGGCCCTCGCAGGCCGGCTGCTCAGCACACTACAGCTGCACCGTCGGCAATGGGGTCTGGTTCTCAGTGGTGGTGCCTCTCTCTGCTGCAGGCAGTTGCGCAGCTGCGGCGCAGGTGGGCGCTGCAGCCAGCCAGCCTGAAGAGCAGGCTGCACATGCAGCTTGCCTCTGCCATGGACAAGCAGCATGTCAAGCACAGTAGGGTGAGCGCATATGCTGTCTGACAGTGTGCAGCCTGCTGCTGTCTCTTCTACCATGTCGTGACCTGCCCCAGAGAGCCAATCATGCACTACTCTGTCTTGGTCTGTTCTTGGAGACCCCACAGGCAGCAGGCCTACCTGTCCTTGGGTGAGTGCTTGCATGGATTGTGGAGCTCTGAAATGGCAGGGCGCTGACCTGGCTCTTGCCTGCTGGCAGGTCAAGCACACAGCCACGGTGATCGACCCTGGCAGGGAGAAGGAGAAGCGGGCTCAGGAGAGGGAGCGCACCATCCGGAGCAAGGATGCTCTCACACGTCGCCAGGCGAGTATGCAGCCGTTGTAACAACAGGACTTTAGACATTGAACCTAGGACCATCAGCTGCGGCAGTCATGGTGGGGATGGCTGACGCCACCAAGCCAGGAGCCAGCCCTGGCACACCCATGTCAGCCCTAAATCTCTTTCGGTCTGCACCTTACAGCTGTTCCATGGCCCTGCTGCTGACAGGACTGGCCTGCACTGCTGCCTCTGGGCCTCTGCAGCATCTGCTGCTGCGCACGTCGTGCTGTGTCTCTCTTGTCTCGAAGCACATGTGCAGCTTGCCACCTGGCCACTGTAGTGGCTGGCTGGCAGCAGCTGAGCAGAGTGGCAATGTCTAAGAGGCCTTGCAGTGGCCCAGGAGCCTGCCGCTTCAGGGCTCTATATGGGCTCTGCAGGTCGCCGGCTCATGGGCCTTCGCACCGCGTTGCTTCACATGGCTCAGGAGCATTGCACCACATCAGGTCGCCGACTCATGGGCTTTGCACCGCATTGTTTTGCATGGCTCAGGAGCATTGCACCCACATCAGCAGGCCACGGTAAAGCGGGTGAAGACAGCTCTGGCCTCGATCGTGCAGGACCGCGAGATGCGCAAGTACACCATCGCCAGCCCTGGGTTCCGCCAGGCACGCGCTCAGGGCGTCACTGCCACCTACCTGGAGGAGGGGGAGGAAGATGAGTACGAGGACGAGGGGTTGACCCCCTCAGAGCGGGCACGCAGCTCCCTGATTCGTCCCCAGACAGATGCGGCGGCCGAGGTGAGCAGGGCGGTGGCTGGCCTGTGTCAGAAATTCAGCAGGCACAGGCAGATGCAGCCATTGAAGTGGGCTTCCTAAAGCCTGAATTCGTTCTTGGAGCTGGCACCTCAGAGAGGGCATGCAGCTCCCTGCGCCTCCAGACAGATGCCATGGCTGAGGTGAGCAAAGCTGTGCCCTGTGTGAGACGTTTGGCTGACATGCAGCTCATCATTTTGTACGCAGACAGATGCGGCTGACAACTGGGCTGGTCCGCAGTGCCCTGTGAGGCAGGTGCTGAATCCCTCTGAGCACAGATGTTGCATCCTGACTGGTTGCCATGTAGTGCATACAGGCCAGGTTGAATGTCAGCCCTCTGTACTGCCCTCAGGGGCAGCAGCTGCCGAAGTAACCAGGCCTGCACCCCCATGTGGGCCGTGGCAGCCTCTGCAGCTTGCATAGCTGTGGTTGGGAAGGGCGGGTCTGGGTCTCAAATGCAATTGCTACACTCTGTTAGCCGATCAGTGAAATGCACAATGAAGCCACAACTGGCAAGATGCATGAAGCAGTGTGCATAGGGCTTGTTGCTGGATGTCTGGCTTGCTCTGCGGTCTGAGTTGTCTCGTCTGCTCTGCAGTCTGAGGCTGCCAAGCGACTGGCCAGCGCAAAGCGCAATGTCCCAACACAGGCCCGGCAGCCAGCATCCAAGCGGGCCAAGGCTGCGGCCAGCAGTGACGAGGAGCTCAGCGACCAGGACATGGTGAGGCTGTGCTATGGCAGTGCTTGCACGAGCGGCTCTTATTGAAAGCCTAGGTGTAGCACTCCAATACGCATTTGTCTGCAGGATCATGAAGCACTTGCCAGCGACCCCGAGCAGGCTCCCAAGCTGAAGGCCCGGAGGGCAGTGGTGCTCTCTGATGACGAGAGCGATTGAAATTACTGAAATGAGCAGCAGCAGCACCATCCAAAACACATTGGTGCTGCTGCTGCTCTCAATTTGTCCCAACAGACCAGGTTCTACCCCTTTGTAAACTATACGCAGGGCTGTGCACTCAAAGACACATTTCCAAGTTCAATGCCAAAATTCAATGCCAATCAGGGGTAACTGTGTTCCCACATTGCCAGTGGCATCTTAAGGGATGCTGAGCAGCAGCTGCAACATTGGTCCAGAAACCAGCCTTTGATGGCCAGTCACTTGTGGAACTAGACCAAGAAAATTGCAGCAGGCAGCAGCCTTGACAGGCGCATCTTCAGGGCATCCTCAACAGGGAGAAGTGCTGCATGTGATGCGTCAAGGAGGAGAGCTCTTACATGAGTGCTGATAGATCGCTGCCTCATTGCAGAAGGCATCACACTCACCCGAATGGTGGCTCACCATGTGCGATTGCCAGCCTCAAGAAATTTGCATGTGCTGTTGAGGAGGGAGAACACCAGGCTTGACATTCAGGAAGCGGTGCTGGAGGAAATGCAGCAGGCATGGGAGGCTCACAGAGGGACGTAGCTCGCAACTTGCAAGGACACATGCTTGTCAGCAAACAAACCAGGGCGGCTTGTCCCAAATGGTCAGGCACAAGACAGCCCCATAGCTGTGATGTTCTGTGAATGCTACATCTTCTGTCTGATACAAACGGATCTGGCTGTGTAGACTGTGCTGCCAGCACTGTTGCCAGGGTGGAGTTTGCTGGCTTGAATGCTTCAGCTCACCACCTGCAGGCAAGGGGACCTCGAGACATGATAAAAGCAGATCAGTCAGCCATCGCTGGTCACAGCTGGTCCTCACCTGCAGCAGAGCAAGCTCCACCAAAGAGCCTGCAGACCAGGCGTTCTGGTCCGGCAGTGTCCGTTTGTGTCCCCATGCGCGGCAAAGCAGAGGTCAGCCCTTTGCCGTCTGCCAGGTAACCAAGCCTGCCTATGCTGATGACTTGTGCATTGCATTCCTGTATGATGCTGCCTGGCAGGGCGCACAGGTGATCTTCACTGACACCGAATGCAGCATGCAGCCTGGCTTAGGTCTTAAATCCTCTGACCCTCAGACAAAGATGCTGTTTGCGTGCCCAGTCGCTCCCAGCAAAGCTGTGATTGCCAGGAATGGCCGGGCAAAACTCTTGTCCCCTGCCAAGGTACACCACTAAGGCACCTTATCATCATGCCAGGCAGCTGAGCCTACAACACAACTGCTTTGCAGCACCTCATTTGCAGTTCAGCACTGAGTAGGCAGGCCGAGCAACTCAGCAGAGCCCCTTCTGTATGCATGCAGGTGCAGCCAAGACGGCTGCCTAGCACCATTCAAACTCAGGCACTATTCAAGGGGGCCACCAAAACATCTACACCATACATCTGCATAGACTGGTGGGGAAGCCGTTATTTCAGCACCTCCTGGACACTCAGCGTCAGCCTGCAGCCTGAGGTTGCTGAGTGGCTGCCCTGCAGTGGCTACATTTACAATGGACAGCAGGGGAGATTCCAGGACCTACCCAGCAGCTACAGGTGTCCCACATGTCAGGCGCCCAAACGGAGATTCAAGGTCTATTCTCCCCCACAGAAAGGCGGTGGCAGCAAGGCCAGCAGTAGCAACGCACAGGCTGAAGGGTGAGCTCTTGTGCTTGGGCACTCAGCGTGCGAATCAAAGCTTGCACTCCTCATGGAAGCAGGCTTAGGCAAGTCTATTTTTGACTGCCTTTTGCTCATACTTTACAGGGATGGGGACAACGCATCCTACTTCCTCAAGTTGGCTGCCGCTGGAGTTGTACTCTTGGGGGCCCTCTATGCAGCAGCCACTGCTCTGAATAACATCAGGCTTAGATTCTACTTTCAGCTAATAAGCAGCTCTCTTGAGTTTCAGCCCCTCAGGCATCATACAGGCTTCATTGCAAGCAGATGCTCTTATTTTGTCTGATTTGTTGTTTCAAGACATGGTCTACACGTTGTGACACCTTTCTGTTCAACTGAACGACCTGATGAAGCTCTGGCACTGGCATGATTGCCGGCCCACTGCAATCAGGTACAACACCTAATGCCTGCAACCATGAGTCGATGCGTGTCAGCATTGCCTCAGAAGGTGAGAGCCATCTTCACATAGGGGAGGTGGGAGCCTCAATTCTCCAGGGACAATTGTAGTGCAGTGAAACTGCAGGTCAGCTTGCCATCAGCGCTGCGCATGCATGTGCCAGCACAGCGTACACATACCTGAAGTGCCTGACGCCTGTAGTGAGCAGAGCTACGCCATACTTGTTGCAGCACTCCACTGCGTCCTGATCCCTCATGCTGCCGCCAGGGTGCACAATGGCCTTGACGCCGGCTTTGCATGCCATCTCCACTGAGTCATTCCAGGAGAAGGGGAAGAACGCATCGCTGGCCAGTACAGAGCCCTGCAGGCAACAGCAGGTTTCTTGCAGCAAGCCCTGTAGCCACAAGCCTGTGACTACCAGGCAGCATGTTCCAGGGTCAGGGACAGCAGCTGCCACCAGCTCAATGCTGGGGCTAGTGGAGATGTCGAAGCAGAAGGTCGGTATGCCCTGCACGCCGGAGCCTAAGCCCGCACCTGAACATGGGCGCCGGCCTTCTCCAGGGCTATCTGCACGCTCTTCACACGGTTGGGCTGCCCGCTACCCATGCCCAGCAGGCGCCCCTCCTTGGCGACAGTGATTGCGTTGCTCTTGACATGCTTCACGCAGCGCCAGGCAAACTTGAGATCTGCCAGCTGCTGCTCTGTGGGCTGCACCTCTGAGACGGGGGTGAAAGTGATTTCCTCAGGCACTAGGCTGTCAGCCTGCTGATACAGCCAGCCAGCTGCAGGCAGGGCAGACAAAAGCATGGTAGGAAAGCACTTCAGAAGAGCTTGCAACATGAAAGCCTGCTGCCAGCTGCAAACAGGGCAGGCTGGGCTCGGCCCTTCCTTTCCCTTTCTCCCTTGCAGGGGGCACAGCACAAAGGCATGGCAGCCTTCCGCTTTGGGCAGCATGCTGCAGGTAGGTTGGGCAGGGGCACAGGTCGAAGAGCTGCAGCGTGCAGCCCCATGGAATAATGAGACCTCTCAGCCTGCGGGTGCAGGCCGCAGCGCTTGCTTTCATCTAGGCCCCAGCGCAGAACACACGGCCTCCTCACATCAACAACCAGCGCCCAGTGCCGCCCATCAGTGCCATGTGCTGGTGTTTGGCTGACCTCAGCCAGGCACGCGGCTCTGCTTGCCACCTGCTGCCTGGCATCCACCACTCCTGACAAACAGCGGCGCATACGTCCAGGCTCCATTGCAAACAGCACAGTAAGGAAGCACGCACCGGCCACCTGCCGCAACGACCGGCCTGAGGGTGCCCGCAACTTGGCCTCCAGGATGCGCAGGGTCTTGGACTTGCCCCTGAGCTTGGCCAGCCCTGCCTCTGTGTAACCTGGCGCAATAACGATCTCGTAGAACATGCGCGTCTCTCCGTCTGAGGGGCTGCGGAACTCCCGGATCTCAGCTGCAAGTTCCTCGTCCACAGGCCTGCCAGGCAGCATGCAGGGTGACGCTAAGCAGACAATTCAGCTGCACTGGACGTCACAGCATCTCCTCAGCCCTCTTCACCCAAAGCCATACCCTGCAGGCATTGCTGCGTGACAGACACAGGAGGCGCCGTGGTCCACAGCATTGCATAGCTGCTGTCTGCAGCCTGCAGTCTGCAGGGCATGTACGCACACCCAGTACGCCATCTTGCATGCCCTAGCCAGCGGGCTGTAGCTCAATACATGACCATGCCCAGCAGCAGGCTGAGCATTGGTGCATGCCAGTGCTGGTGTCCAGGTGTCAAGCAGCGTGATGCCCTCCACAATACTGCAGGGTAGCTGCCTGCAGGTTACACTTTGCTGAGTGCCAAGCACAGTACAGCCTCCCGCCAAATATTGATAGACATGCCAGGCTGCCAGGGTTCTGCATGTCAGCACCCTCAAGCGCAAGCTTCACCTGTTGAAGGCCACGATGCCTCCAAAAGCGCTGGTGGGGTCTGCCCTGACAGCCAGGCGGTAGGCCTCGCGCAGGTCCTGGCGGCTGGCAGCGCCGCAGGGGTTGGTGTGCTTCACGATGACGCAGCTGGCCTCAGGGAAGTCGCAGACGGCGCTGTAGGCCGCATCACCGTCCAGGTAGTTGTTGTAAGACATCTGCAGGCAGCAGGAGATGCTTTGCGTTGTCAGCAGAACACATCAAGCCGCAGCAAGATGCGTGTGGTTCCGGTGAGCAAGCTTGTTCGGGATACCGCCCAGGTGCGGTGCAGATGCGAGGCCTGATGTCTGCTCTGCATGAAGGCTGGACTTTGGCATGCTGCCTGGCTCCCATGCAGAACCAAAGAGTATGCCAGCGGGCATGCCAGGCCTCTACCCAAAGGGTTGCGCTTTATCAGCGCCAATGCAGCAAGCTGGTCTTGGTGGTCACCTCCTTGCCGTGATGCTGTATTGCTGTGGCAATGCCGCCCTGCCCTGCCTCTGCCAGGGACTGGTCGGTGTAGAAGGCTGCTTGCTGGTGGGGGTTCTCTCCATAGCGCAGCCCTGCTGCCTGCCTCATGGGCATGCTCAGCTCTGGGGGTGCCTGGCCGTCGCCTGAGGCATGGGGCAGGCCAGCACCCGTCAGCGGGGCAAGCACTTTGTGCAGGCAGCTGCAGGCCACAGAGATGCCTGCTGCATTGGACCCTGACATGCCAACGAATCCCGGTAGAACACATTTATTCCAAGTCTGACCATCCGCTCCCAGGCGCACCTTGGTGCAGCCAAGGACACTGGCACAACATGGAGCAGCGGCTGCATGCAGCACAATAAACTGCCCTGCATCCATAAGCTCGCTCACCTATCTGTGTCCAGAGCCACTCTGCCACCGTGGAGTCGTAGGTGGCACAGTGCTGGAAGGCTTTCCAGGCCAGCTCGCGCCGGAATGCTGCAAAGGCCTCCCCGCCGGCCTCCGAGGCCAGGTGGTCTAGCAGGCGCCCATAGTCCGCTGCGTCTACGACCACAGCCACATCTGCATGATTCTTGGCAGCCGCCCTGATCATGGCCGGGCCGCCTGCATTGCAGAGGAATGTGTTGCTGTCTGGAGCTGCTGTCCGCGCGGCGGCCAGGGCCGTGCAGCTTCACAATGTGGCTGGCTCCAGCTGCACCTCATCAAAGCAGGAGCCATGAGGACGCCTCTGGTGCATGTTGCTGGGATGGTAGAGATGCCGGTCAGGCCCAAGCTCCTACTGCTCTGTTGCCGGAGCCAGTCTTTGCAGCTGGCAGCACAGCCAAGTCCAAGCTGATGCTGAGTGATTGCAGCAACATGCTCTCTGAACCCTCACCAATGTCGATGTTCTCCACGGCCAGGTCATACATGGGAGCCTGGGCTGCTGTCACCGTTTGCCGGAAGGGGTACAGGTTAACCACGACCACATCAATGGTCCCAATGCTGTGCTGTTGCAGGGCGGACATGTGCTCTGGGGTGCCGCGCCGTGCCAGAATGCCGCCGTGCACTGCTGGGTGCAGTGTCTTCACTCTGCCTGCACGCAGGCAGGAGCAAGCTGATACTCCCGGCCTGATGCTAAGCCTGTGAAGAAGTCTGCGCTGAAGGTGCCCAATGAGGCTGCTTGCTTAAGCAAGACACAAAGCGTAGCAGAAGCATGTAGTTGCCGCTGCATCAGGCAGCAGCCTGTCCCTGTCACGCTTCACATCAGAGCCGTCCCCGTCACGCAGCTGTATGCCTCCCCTACTCCAAGGCTGCTGCAAATCGTGCATGCAGACCACACCGTCCAGCATTTCAGGGAAACCAGTCAGCTGCTCGACGCGCTGCACAGGAATGCCCTCTGCTTCTAGGGCCTTAGCGCTGCCGCCTGTGGACACCACCTCATAGCCCAGATCTGTCAGGCCCTGCAGCATTTCGAGAGCTTTAGCAGGAAATGTCAGCGGTCAATGCAGCCGCTGATGATGTCCTGAATGTTTACAGATGACGGCAGCATCACGCAGCTGCTCACCTTAGCAAGCATTGCCAGATCTGTCTTGTCAGAGACTGAGATCAGAGCTTTGCCCTTGCTGCCAGATTCGGCATGGCCTGCAAGCAAGACATTGTTCCAGCAGTATGGCTGCACCCAGATGAACATGTGAGGCACTGACCTGACATCGCCTGAGTGTTGGATCTGCTAGCAAACCTATGGTCAAACCCCCTGCATGCCGGGTGCCAGTTGTACAGGGAGATCTGAATGTCCTGCAGCTTGTCAGATGGTCGTTACCTCTTCCTGTGTGCAGCTTGGATTGACCTGGCAGGCTGATGCTGCCTGATGCAGGCAGGCTGAGACAGGAGGAGCAACACTGGCTTGCAAAGCTGCTGGCGGCTATTTTGAGGAGCTGCAATCTGGGAAAGGATGAGCTGGCTGCTTGCCATTGCTCAGTTCTGGAGAATGCGGCCAAGAAAGAGGAGTTGTATGACCGGTCAACAGTCTGCATGGTCAAGCAGCTGAGAATCTCTGTGCCACAAGCACAACTGCCTGGGCCACCCTCTGAGAGGGTGGCCTAGGAAGAGGGGGGTCACTGCGTTGAGCTCTCATGTGTTCTCTGGAACATGCATGGCGGGCTCAACCATGCTTATAACAAGGCTGATGCTTTGAATGACCTGCATACTTTGGACTGCACATTTATTTGTTTGACTGAGACCTGGACTGCGCCTGGGGATGCTGTGTATGACTTGCCAGGCTATGTCTGTCATGAAGTGCACCGCCCCCAGCACCTGCAGAACCGCAATGGCCCCAGGGGTGGCATTGCTGTGTACATGAAGCAATGCGTTGCTGACCATGTTAAATTTTGGAAAGCTGCAGATGACGGGACATACATTTGGCTGCACATTGAGCCGCATGGCGGTTGTACAGAGCATATTGCCTTTGCCACTTGCTACATGCCTCCTTACTACGCTAACAAAACACTGGACACTTTCCGCAGATTGACTGCAGACATGGACAACTTTGCCAGCAGGGTGCCTGCCGGCAAGCAGCCGCACTACTGGGTGTGTGGGGACACCAATGCACACACTGGCACAGCACCAGACTTTATCAGACTCATTGGACATGGTATCTCTTCTGAAGTGCAGGCCCTTGACCAGCTTCCAGCTGACCTGAAGACGCGCGCAAACCTCTGCACCCACAAGGTTGATGTCCGTGGCAAGCAACAGCTGGACTTCTGCAAAGACAACGAGCTGCTCATTCTCAATGGCAGGGCACCTGGCGACCCATCTGGTAAGGTCACATTTGTGGGGAGGGGCGCAGGCACCCTCATTGACTACCACATGGCCTCTGCGTGGCTGGCCAGCTGCTGCATGCAGCTGGCGGTGCTGGACATGGCCAGCGGGGCGTGCCGGGTGTGCTCAGATCACCTGCCGGTTCAGGTCTGCTTCCAGCTGCCCACCACAGATGGGGAACCACCAGCAGCATCAGCACAGCAGCAGCCAGCTGCAGTCCCGCGCGTACCAGACATCAGACTTGACCCAAGTCAAACAGAGGTCTGGCACCAGAACTTTGCAGCGGTTGCAGAGCGGTTGCGGTTACAAGTTGCGGTGACAGATCCAGAAGCAGGGGTCAGAGCCTTCACAGAGTGCATTTCAGAAGCGGCCGCAGACACCTTCCAGCTCAGACGACGGCAGCCTTTAAAAATTATGCAACGCCCACCCTGGTTTGATGAGGAGTGCCGGTATGCTTGGAGGGAATGGAAGGATGCTGAGCGCTCCCCCATTATTGTTCCTTTTGCTGCTTTGAAGCTTCGCAACATGTACAGGGCAGTGCGCCGCAGGAAGCAGCGACGGTTCATGCACCAAAGGATGGCTGACATCGATAAGCTTGCATCGAAAAACATGGCACATTTATACCGCGTGTTTGGCTGGCGCAGGCACTCAGCTTGCCCCAGGGCGCTGCACAGTCAGCATGCACACTGGCAAAGCAAGCTGGGTGGCCGCCCAGAGCCACGAGGAATCCCTGAGCTGTTGACAGAGGACTGTCCCGGTGGGCCTGTTCCATCTGCTGCTGCCTTGAATGCACCTATCACCACCCGTGAGGTTTATGACAGCTTGCAGAAACTGAAGGGGGGCAAAGCAGCAGGGCTTGATGGCATGCCTGCAGAACTGCTCAAGAGTGGCCCCTTCTGCATGATGGAGTGCCTCGCGAGTCTCTTCACTGCAATCCTGCATGGAAGATATCCAGAGCAGCTGAGCACTGGCCTGATTACTGCAGTTCACAAAAAGGGAGACAAGGCAGACCTCAATAACTACCGCCCCATCACAGTCATCCCGGTTCTGGCCAAGCTATTCGCCTCTGTGCTCACGCGCAGACTGGCAGACTGGACTGAGAGGAACAATCTCAGGGCGCCCACGCAAGCGGGCTTCCGGGCCAATCGCGGCACATCAGATCAACTGAGTATCTTGAATTACATAGTCAAGAAATGCCTGTCACAGGGGAAGAAATTGTACTGCTGCTTTGTGGATTTTGAGAAAGCGTTTGACACAGTGGACAGGGAAGTGCTTTGGGCTGTCCTGGCCAACATTGGAGTGCGGGGACAGTTCCTGAAGTGTCTGCAGAGCCTCTATGGTGTTGACTCTGCTGCAGTGAGAACTGCACAGGGCACCTCTGGGGCTTTCAGGTGCTTTCAGGGGGTACAGCAGGGGAGTCCCCTCAGCCCCCTGCTGTTCGGGCTGCTGCTTGACTGCTTGCACAAGGTCCTGAAAGCTGTGCCAGGCAATGGCGCCCCAAGCCTTGCCGATTACTGGTTCACAGCTGCGGGCCGCGAGTGGAAGATGCAAAAGCCTGTGCCGCTGCTGCTCTACGCAGACGACCTTGCCATACTAAGCACCAGAGCAGAGGGGCTACAGAACATGCTTGATGCATTGCAGGTCTTTAGCAAGAAGAGGCGCCTCACAGTGAACCTGGAAAAGACTGAGGTGCTGGTCTTTGAGCTGCGGCACACCCCCTGCCGGGATTTCACATACGGCGGGAGAGTGCTCACCCGCAAGGACAGCTTCAAATATCTGGGCCTGTGGTTCCATGCCACGCAACGGGACTTCCGCCTTGCTCTGGGGAGTCTTGCAGCTTCTGCATGCAAAGCCATGCATGCCATGCGCCGCAGATGCTTCCAGCTTGGCTATGTGCACCCCCAGCGCATGTGCAACTTGTTCAATGCATTGGTGCTGCCCATCCTCAGCTATGGCTGTGAGGTGTGGTTCTGGCACCATGATGCCAGCAGCACAGTCACCAAAGTGCTGGAAGGCGTCCACCTCCAGTTCTTACGTGGCCTGCTGGGAGTGAAACGCACCACGCACCACTTGATTGCCCTGGCTGAGTTTGGCAGATACCCGCTTGCTGTGCATTGGCAAAAACAAGTTGACAAGTTCAGGCTGCGCATCTGCAATGTCACTCGCACTGCATCTGACAACCCACTGTTCTGGGCGATGTTTGACGGCACACCCAATGTGGAAAACCTTAGGCTCCTGCGTACCCCTGCTGGATTTGCTGCCTTGCAGGCCCGCGGGAGGCCTGCCAGCGCCCCCAGCACAGAGCGCCATGAGCGGCTCTTTGCGGAGAACTCAGACAGCACCGTGGCAAAGTACAAGCAGATGCGCGGCTTCAGCGCAGCGTACACCACGCAACCTTACATCCAGCAGATCAGAGGCTACAGACTGCGCAAATCAATGGCCCATATCCGCTGCAGCAGCCACAGGCTGAGAGTTGAGACAGGCCGCTACACATCAGAAGCCAGACACGAGAGGACCTGCCGCCTCTGCACATCAGCAACCGCCATAGAAGACGAGCAACACATCTTGCTGCACTGTCCCCAGCTCGATGACCTGCGCAACGCCCACAGCCACCTATTCAAGACGCCAGGACAGACTTTGACAGACCTCTTTGATGACCATCCCCCAATTTTGCTTGCTAAGTATGTGCGTGCAGCGCTGCTTATGCATCAATCAGTGCTGCTTTTGCCATGATTACATGAATTGTCAGTCCCATGCCCGTTCATTGTGGCCCCCGGACTTTAAATCCATTTCTCTCTCTCGCAATCTCTGCGAGCGGCACTTTTGCTGCACAGGTTAGTGTATGCTGCGCTCAATAGCGATAGAAGCATGAGCGTGAAACAGGACTATCAGGGGGTCCCCTGTCCTGCTGGCTGCCTGTAGGCACGTTTGCTGATGATTAGCCCTCTGCAGGATCCTGACCATCTCTGCTGGCTGCTCCAACCCCACTGTCACTCTCAATAGGTCTCAGCTGACAATTTAGTACCTGGTCACCTGCCATCTTTGCAAGGCCTGAATTTGCTGCACAGCCATTGCTGCACAGCTGCTTACCAACACACTGCTCTCCTGCCTGCGCCCTCTTCTGAGGCTTTTGGCTGTACTGCATGGGCTTCACCTTCCTTTGCCATCCCTGCAACAGCTACCTTTCAGTCTCCACCAATGGTGTCAAACGCAGCTGTCTGGCTCTACGCTCTAAACCCTGCGCCCAGGCTGCCAGAAGGCCCGAAAATGGGGATCTTCAGTACTCCTCCACTGTGGACTCACATTGCAGCCTGGGTGACATCTGCCAGCTACGGGCTTCTGCTTGGTTAAAGCTGACATGCAGTTTACCTGATCAGGCTGGTGCACCCATGTCTCATGCGTGCAGGCAGGCTGCTGCCAGTCCACACGAACTGAGCTGGGCGATGCTCTGCGTGAGACCTGACTCTCTACAAAAGGTGCTCCTTGGACTGCAGAATGTCTCTCCTTGCCTGTGGGACATGAGCAACCTTGCTGACTTGCCGTCTTGCTGCTGTACGTATCAAAGGGGACAACGGCCCAGCAAAGCAACACTGCCGGGCACGTTCAGCAGATGGGACCGCATTGGCAGCTGCCTTCACAGTCTTGCAGGAGGCACAAGGGCGCCTGTGGCATGGCGTGCGTCAGCATTCTCAGTGCCTGACCAGCAGGATTCACATATGTTACTGCTTGCTACATACCCACTGTGGGTGCTTTTGATGCTGGCTTGCCTGCTGAGCGCCCTGGAAATGCTGGCACATGCACCATGGAGGGCTCAGTGCTTCCCTGCGACCAGCAGGCTCTTCTGCCACCTTCTTGGAGACTCCTCCAGCATATTGCTGCTGAAGTGAAGAACAAAAGAGTAGCTCAAAGGCTACTCTGCTCACCCTGACGGAGCTCCTCACCAGGAGCAGTCTGAAGATTAGGGTCAAATTTTTCATGTATAAAAACTGAAAGTACATACTGTGGCCAAAGCAAGTATCGGACCTGTTCAGATGAGATGTCATCCAGCAGGGGACTGCTGGACAGATTGAAGGACCTTGTAAGGCACCCATCTGAGGTAAGCAGTGTGCAGGGTTGGCAGATATGCAGTGTCCTTGCATGTCCTTAGGGGGTGCAATGGTCTAATGTATGACTCTGATCGCATTGTCTGCAGGAGGACCGAAGTTTTTGGCTTGATGACATCAAGTGCAAGGCTTGCTATGAATGTGACACACCATTTCATCTCCTTCTGCGGCGGCATCACTGCAGGTGCGGTTCCGCATGCCATCTTCTTGTTTGTTCAGCAGCAGACATTGGCCTTACTAGAAACGCATGCGAGAACGACATTGATATGCGGAAGTGCCTGCTGGAGGATGCCACCTCCACCGAGACAGCATGGACTGCAGCTCTGCATAACCCCCTGTCATTCTGCAGGATGTGCGGAAGGATTTTTTGCTCTAACTGCTCCAGCAACTACATTTACCCGGATGGCTTCAGGGCCGACCAGGGCCCAGCCAGGGTCTGCAACTACTGTGAGTCTGATACTGGCTGACGCAGCCCTGTTGAGACTTGCCATGTCTGTGCGCCACAAGCTTTGTCACAACCTTTGTCACTGGACAGCCGTGAGCACAGCCTGCATGCTACTCATAGCTAGCCTTTGACCTGCCTGTGTACCCCTGCAGGTTACAGGTTTCACCGGCAGCAGCAGCAGGGGGCAACGCCGTCTTGCTCTCCAACCCCGGCTACCAGGGAGGGCAGGGAGCGGCTGGCCTCGCCCATGGCCCGTCCGAAGTCGGCTGGCGTCCCTGCTGAGCCCAGCGCTGCCGTCAAGATCCTGATGAGCAGGGCTGCCAGCCAGCAGCAGCTGGCCAAGGCGCCCTTGGAGGGGTGAGGGGCTCCTGCACCCAGCGCCTCTCGTGCCAGATGCTGCTAGGCAGGCCTGCTGCTTGGCAGCCATTGCTGTGCAGGACCTCTGTGTGCACAGGAGGCTTGCTGGAGGCAGCAACTGCTGCGCAGGTCGTTGTGGGGGCAGCCACGCTGTTTTGCAGGACCTTTGTGCATGTAGGGTCTGCAGGTCCCAGTGACTCCTAGAGTGGCCTGCGTGGAGCAGACTTCTTACAGCCAGACTCTGTCTGGGAGTGAGGGGCCTGCTGGTTCAGGGTTGCTTGGGACCCCTGGTGGTGGCAGGCACTGGCATTGCGCGGCTGTGACTTAAGCTGGCATGCTCCCTGTAGGCCTGCGTCGAGGATAGGCAGCTTCAGGCTGCTTGACAGGGCCAGGCAGGCTGGCCTGGCAGTCAGCAACAGCGCCAGGCACTTTGACAGCAGGGTGAGTGAAAGACATCAGCATTGTCACGGCCGGTGGAAAGCAGCAGAGCTCCTCTGCCAGGGCCAGAGCATTTCCTATCATTGCAAGCCTGCTTGTCTCCCACTGCCAATGGACAGCAGCTGAGCCCTCTGCCAGGCCCAGGGCATCCCCAATCAGTGCATGCGGGCCTGTCCGTGTGGTGGGTGCCTGCTGACGTCATGGCGCAATGCTGAGGCAGCTGCCAATGTTGCAGCAGTCACGCAAGGCGGAGGGCAGCAGCGCTAAGGGCAAAGTGAAGAAGGATGGCGCTCTGGTCTGGGCAGTACCGCCTGAGCTTGAGAACTTCAATGTAGGCTGCTGCACCTTGTCATGCGATGCGGCTGGCAGTGCCCAGCAGCTGCAGCAGGCGCGCTTTGCATCTTGTGCGATCCCAAGCTGCATGTAGTGCATGTGCCCATGCAGCTCATAGCCTTGCAACAGGAGCCTGGGCTGCCATGGCTGGCAGTTGGCTCTGCCGTCGCCATGCCATGAGCAGGCTCAGCAAGCTTGGGCCAAACAGGCTTGTGGCTGCAGTTGCGTCAGTGAGGCTTGGTGCTTGAAGCTTCTGGCCCAGCTCATACTGGGTGACTTGGACGGACTGCAGGAGAGTGGGCAGGCAGTCGCTGGCAAAGGCCGCGAGACAATGGAGCAGCCTCCCCTCAACTTTGTGGTGGGAGCCCACCGCGAGGCCTTCGCAGCGGTGGCCAACAAGCACCTGGCTGCTGTCGTGGCGCAGCTGCTGGCAGCTGAGGGCATTCAGGACGTGGCAACTTGGTGCCCCCTGATCACTCAGATGGGGCAGCAGGCGGCGCAGGCGCTGTCGCCGTCTGCCATGGCAGCGCACGGTGTCAGCGATCCCCGCCACTACATCAAGGTGGGGGCCGGAGTCTGTCAAATTACCCAGGGGATGTTGCACCCCTGCTCGCCTGCACCAGCTCGACCAGGTGGAGGCATGGCTGCCATGTGAAACAGAGTGCTGCTGCTATGGCTGTTTCACGCAGCTGCAGGCCAAGCTGCTGTGCAGCATGCGGAGGCCTTTCTTGGCGTGCCTTGTCGGCCCATGTGCCCATCTGCTGCAACTTGAGGTATATGTCCAGCACGCGCTGAAGCAGCGTATGCTAGCCCTCACCATTACACGTGCTCCTGCCGCCTGGCTGACCAGGCCGCAGCTGCCCAGCTGAGCACCGCATGCTACCCATCTTCCTCACTCTGCTGCTGCCCAGCTGGCAGGTAGTGAAAGCCCACCTCTTCCCTTGCCAGGCTGCTGCCTTGTCCTGCAGGTGAAGAAGGTGCCAGGGGTAGCGCAGCCAGGAGACAGCTGCCTGGTGGATGGCCTGGTCTGCCGCCGCAAGCTGGCCCACAAGCGCATGCCCAGCCGCGTGGTGCAGCCACGTATCATGATGCTGGCCAGCACCCTGGAGTACCACCGCACGCAGCACAAGCTTTCCAGCTTCGACACACTGCTGCAGCAGGTGAGCTTTGTGCCTGTCTCCAGACACCTGCTCTGCCAGCCGCATAAGCCTCAGCAGAGCACACATGCTGGTACGAGTTTTGAGGAGCATTGCTGAGGGGGACCTCTGCATAATGGGCAAGACTGGCACAAGCGATCGTCTAACCTGTAAAGTGTCACCTTGCAAGCGAGCTCCTCGTGCACAGGCAACAAGCAGCTTCCTGCACCAGACAGACAACACACTGGTGGCCGTCTGCAGTACGTCTTGACGCGTTTCACACGCAAGACGCCTTCCCGCGCCTGCAGGAACATGAGCACCTGAGGTTGGCGGTGGAGCGCATCATGATCATGCAGCCAGACGTGCTGCTAGTGGAGAAGAGCGTGGCCCGTTTTGCGCAGGAGATGCTGCTGGGCAAGGGGGTGGCCCTCATTCTGAACGTGAAGCCCTCCTTGCTGGAGCGCTTGGCGCGCTGCACTGGGGCTCAGGTGCAGCCCTGTGCCCTATCTGCATGCCCGCAGGGTAATGCTTCTTGCTGGGGTGGATTGACTGTGCCTGTGGGTGTGTTCAAGAGGGGGATCTCTGTCTGCTGAAGCGCCTGGCTGGCTGCAGTGGATCAGGTTGCTGCTCAGGCTTTTGGCCATGTGCAAGACGCGCTGATGCTTGCCTGCTGCCTTGTGTGTGCACAGGCCTGCAGCACAGGAGAGCCAGCTGCCTGCCACAGGCGGTGCTGTGCAGATTCCTTGAAAGCTAGGAGTCGCTGTGCAATGCTGACTGTCATTGTTGGAAGCATTACAGTTTCCTTATGTGCTGCAGGTGGCGTCCTCAGTTGAGAACCTGAATCACAATTGCATTGCGTTTTGTAAGGAGTTCCTGGTGGAAACGCTGCAGCCCAGTTTCCAGGTGTGCCTCTGCTTCCTGCATCATGGGGGAAGCATCATGCCTAAACTTGCTTGTCGTCCAGGAAGTGCTGGCGGGCGGCCCCCGCCTCACCAGTCACCTTTCTGCCTTACGTCAGCGGAGTGAGCGCGCATTTGTGGCGACCTGTGATCATCAGCCAGAGCCTCATCAGTCAGGCCTCTCCAGTGCGCAGCTCGCAAGCATTGCATGCTCATCCCTGTCGATCGCTGGGGTGTGACGGGCCTCGCCAATCAAGCCTGCAGCCCAGGTCAATTGAGTGACATCGTGGCCTGCAGGCAGACCACTCCCTAGGGAACGGCGCCCTCGCCCCTGGCAGCCCGTCAGCAGCCACTGGCACCAAGCGGCTGACCAGGGTCACTTCGTCTTCTTCCTCGATTGCCAGCAGTGTGGTCACTTCTGGCGGTGTGGGCTGCAAGACGCTGGTGTACTTCAAGGGCTGCCCACGGCCGCTGGGGTGCACCGTGCTGCTCAAAGGAGCCGGAGTGGAGCAGCTCAGGGCTCTGAAAAGAGTCATGCAGGTGGGGCTGCGCCTCTCCAGCAGCTTGGCTGGTGTGTTGCCTGCCAGTGCGCAGGTTGCAAGGGCGTTCTTCTCATGTCAACTCGTCGTGTAGGGACGGCTGATGTTTGTCCCGTCACCTCTCACCTCACGCAGAAGCATATCATCCAGTGCTTGCTGTGCGGGGGTTCTGTGTGATTCGGGCATTGAGCTAAGATGGGGTTCTAGTACAGTGCTGGCTGGCCGTACTCTTTAGCAAATTCCATGCTGGCAGACCATGGCTGGCCCATGGCTGGGCCACAACCCTGTCTGCTGCAATCAACAATTGGAGAGTGCTGTGCAAGGACATGTCAGCTCTTCCTGCTGGGCATGGACTGATTGCCCAGCCATTCCCGCTCTAGGATGTGGATTATGCTGCAGCGCAGCGACAGCTCAGGTGTCACGCTACGCGGCACCATTGGGGTGTGCAGAGCTTGATGCAGTCTGCGGCCAGCTGTGTCGTCGCAGCGGCAGCTCCAACCTCAATCTTTTATAGCTGAGCGGCACAGCTAGGCCTGCTGCAGCTTGCAGCCTGACCTGCTGTGCAGGGACAGCTGAGGTCTCACCCTTGAGGTGGCCATAGTTGCCTGCAGCTTATCGCCAAGACCACCTGCCATGTGCGCACCATGGTGGTCTCCTGGCCTTGCCACAGCTTGCAGCCTTGCTGCTCACTCGTGGGTTGCACTGGGGTGACCATTCTTTGCTGCTGCAGTTTGCAGCCTATGCCGCCTATCATGGTCGCACAGAGGTAGCCTTCTTGGCAGATGAAGTGGCATCAGCGGCAGCCGCCTCTGCGGGGGTAGACCTGGCCAGGACCTCCAGCACCATGAGTGGTGACGGGGAACCTGCCCCTGCGGCGCCTCAGGACGTGGTTGATCCAGACCCAAAGCCTGCAGCAAGCCAGGTGATTGCTTTGCACAAAGGTACAAGTGTCTCATTACAAAGAGACAACATACAAAAGAAGGATCAGCAGTGTGTGCCTGTTGAGCAGTGTGGCATTCACCTGGCCAGGTAGCACCTGCATGGGGGCAGGGCGAGTTCCTGCCAGCTATTTGGTGTCGCCTGATGCCTAATGCTTTTCCCGCCTGGGCTCACACCTGTGGTGGGCGACCACACCTGCAGGCGCAGTTTGGTACACTCTGCCCAGGGCTGCCTGCGATTCTGTGCAGCACGACCTGCTTGGCAGTCACTCGTACACTTGATACTCAGTTTCACACAGCAAACAGGTCTGAAAGCACTTTTGCAATGTCTGCAGGGGCACTCCATTGCAGAACTTCAATCAGAGGCTGCCTATGAGCCAGTGCAGCAAAAGCTGCGGCTGCAAGGCATGAACCCCGAGATAGGGCACATGCTGCTGGAAGCGCGGGGATCCAACTCGGCACTGGCTCCCATGTCAGCATTCAGCAGCTTCAGCACAGCGTCCTGGAACGGGCAGGACTTTGGCGTCAGCGGTGGGCTGAGCTGTGCCTTTGACGCCTGCCAGCCATTGCAGTGCTGTTCCTGCATGAAGATTCAGCGTCAAGATTGGCTGCATCTTCCCTGCCTGTGTACCTCTGCCAGTGGTGTCGCCACAGGAGTGTTAGACCGGCTGTACCTCTGCTGTCACAGTCCCCATGATTTGGGCTTCTGTTCTGTAGTCAGTACTGTTGCTGTCTCCATGGTGTTTCTTCCAGGCCCACTTGGGTGAAGAGGCGCCATGCACTCAAGTTACATTTCAGTATACAAGGCCTACTGCACAATGTTGGAGATGTACCTCAGCTGACTATGCGGGTGTACACCTGCAGAGGTCTCTGAGCTAGCGGCAGCTGCTGCCAGCGATGCCCAACATGTGGCCGAGGGGTCAGCCTCTGCCACTGCTCGCAGCCGGCCACAGAGTGCCATCCTGTCGGTGTCGCCCCATGTCAGCGTGGGCAGCCCCAGCCCCGGTGTGCTGCACAGCCAGCCTTCAGTCGGCAGCAGTCAGTGGCCATATGGCATGACGCTGGGGCCTGCTGACCACGCAGACGGGGAACATGAGGCTCAGAAACTTGACGCACAGGAGGATGGGGACCACCAAAGTGGTGAGGGTCAACTGGCAAAGGTGCCAGCCACTTGCAAGCCAGGTTGTGCAGGCTGGCAGAGCGCTGATTCCAAGAATGACGCTGATGGGCAGGCACCCAGTGATTGGCAGGCAGCCAAGCAAGAACCAGCATGTGGTGCAAGCTCGACGCACTTTGTCGTTATCCATGCGCAGCATTCTGTTTACTGGTACATCATTGGAACTTCCAGACAGCAGCTGAGGAGTCTGCCTGCTGGCACTAGGTAGAGTGCTGCCGACACAGTGCGGAGTGCACCCAACAAAGGCAAGCAAGTACCCTCTGGCTGACCTGGGTCTGCTTTGACTGCCAGGCACAGTGCTGGAGCATCAGGGGTCACAGACCCTGCGCCGCGTCCATCGCAGCCTGCGCAGTGCCCTTGACCGCATCGCGCATGCTGCCCCTGGGCAGCAGCACGCACCCGAAAAGCAGCCTGCTTCGGGCAATGCATTAAAGAGTGCTGCAGCTCTGCAATCAGATGCTGTGGGCAATCCCCAGCCAGGGTCCAAGCTGCAGCGCCGACTGCCGGACGCACCTGATCTGGTCTCAGATGCAGACGACGAGCCCATGAGTGAGCGGCAGGCCTTCACTGCCGCCCTCCAGTCCATGCCGAGCCGCCTCGATTCAGGCGAGCGGGATCAGGTCAGAGACTTGATTTGCTCTGCAGGCAATTACAGCCTGTGACAGGTCCTAATGGGCGCAATTCTCCTGCACCAAGCAAGTCCATCTTTTGTCTCTGCCATGCAGCAGGTGCACTGCAGTACGCTGCGTCTGCACTGCCCAGAGTCCCCACGGGTCAACAATTCAGAAACTGCTGCTCTGGAATGCGCCTGCAGCCAACCCAACATGGAGTCCCATTCACGTGCACCTGTAGGCCTCTGAGCTGTATGATCGCCAGCGTCTGTATGTGTCCATGGCCTGCCGCAATCCCCACAAGGGCCTGATGTGCGAGCCGCCGGCAGTGCAGCGCATTGACTTCTACCAGGGAATTGATGTTCCCCTGGCCACCTTCCTTGCTGCGACCGGCCCGAACTTTGAGGCCCCTAAACGCTGTGCACACCCGGGCTGTGGAGGTAGGTCCTCATGCTGCTCATCCAGCCCCTGATGGCGCCACTGTTGCCCCCAAGCGCTGCCCAGCCCCCGGACCGTGGAGAGGCTCCACGCAATGGTCACAAAGGCAATCTTGCTGGGACTGAGGAATCTTGTGCCGCAGGGCTGTCACCTCTGCCAAAGTGCCATGCCCAGCATCTATAAAGTCAGCAGACTGAAGGTCAAGATTATCAGCAGCACCATGCATTGCTGTGACAGGTGCCACAGCTGATCAGTGTATGAACAGGTGTGCTGTACTCTGAGACATCAGGTTGCCTGCAGACGGCATCACGTCTCACCTGAGAACATTCCTGCACCATCTGGGGCGCATCACGCTCAGTGTCACGCGGCTGCCGCGCGACAGAGAGCTGCCGGGGGCTGACAGGGGCCAGGTCTGGCTGTGGACACGGCCCCTCAGGGTAAGCAGTGCTGCTGTCAGCACTTGATACACTTGAAGTAATCACAGGGAGTCGAGCACATGGCTGATTTTTGGGGCTTGGTCCATGGCCGTTGGTGGCTCCCAGAGTGCTGCTGGCCTCTGCCTGCATCTGAGTGACGCCCGCTGTTGCAGCCTGCCTCTGCAGAGTTATAGGATCACCTGCTGTCCCCAGCAATGCTGATTGACTGGTGAGCTTCCCTCTGCCTGCAGGTGGGGCAGGAGCCAGCTGCCACTGTCCGTCGTGTGCCCCTGTCCTCCGAGGCCAGCTGCATGTCTGTGGGGCACTTCCTGTCCCTCAGCTTTGGCTCAGACCACCTGCGGGTGCAAGGCAGGGCCGTTCACGGTGGCCATGTTCGCTACTTTGGCATGGGTGAGCACAGCAGCTGCAGGCAGCAAACATGAGGTGGACAGGCCTGTTGCGGGCTTGCTGCCAATGCTTTTGAAGGCTGCACTGGAGCATTTTGCACACGCTGTGCACCAAGTTACTGTGCCTCTGAATTGTTGACCTTCTTAACGAGCTCCTGGCAGCGCTGGGCAGCCAGCTGAGACATGGGGGCCATGAATCTGCGCAGCACTAAGGAAAGGGCAATACTGAGGGGTAGACAACACCTCCCTGATGAGGTCCTGCACAGCATGGGGCACGGAGGCACTTCAGCTTGGCATGCAACTTATTGCGGCGTTGTATTTGTATTGGCTCTTTGGCCTACGAAGCGCCCATGATCAAGCAGCGCTCTGCCCTACTTTGCAGGTGGTACAGTGCTGTGCTTTCACCATGAGGCAGTGCGGCCCAGCAGTGTGCAGCTGCCGTCGCCTCACCTGGCACTAGACCTGGAATTTGAGCAGAAATGGCTGTTGTCAGAGGTCACAGAGTTGGCACAGGTTGGTCCTGCTGCAGCCCTGCCTGTGCTGCCAACCAAGTCTGCATGCATCTCGTGCTAAGCCGCTGCTGCCCATTCACCCTTGCTCAGCAGGGCTGCATCCACATGGGACATTCAACGATCCACAGATACTGCACACCATCAAGAGTCTGTGTATTCAGTGGCAGGCATACTGCTGATGCTTTGGACAGGGGCTGCTTTGAACACAAGAATCAAGTGCATGCCGCCAATAGGCGCCTCTGCGTGAGTTGTGCAGGCATGCAATACCTGCTACACGGTAACCCCCCACCTGCATCAGGATCCTTTGTGGGCAGCACATCATCAACAAGCGTGATTCCTCAGTGTGGGCTTTGTTGCAAAGTGTCTGCCAAGCAATGCTTTACAGCTAACCCGTCACCCTGACCATCAAGGCTTGCACCCCTGCAGGAGGCCAGCGCTGCCTTTGACGCTGTGGATGCTGCGCTGTATGAACATGCCTACACAGCTCACAGGATGGCCAGCCAGGGTCAGGCCACCCTGCCTGAGCTCTGGGAGGTCGCAGACCCCAGCGTGATCAGCCTGCTGACAGCCGCAGCAGATGAGCGCAGCGCCTTTGAGGAGATGGTCAGCAATGTGCATTCGATGCTGCACGAGGCATTGCTTCTTTAAACTTGGGCAGACTCGCTGCTGCATGTGCCATGTGGACGCATGGCTGCATGAGGTGGCGCTTCCTACATGCAGGTCGCCTCACTGCTGCATGTGGGCGGTGCTTAGACAGCGCTGCATCAGGCAGACCCAGGTTTCAGCGGCAGCTGTACATTGTTGCACATGGCTGCTGTCAGAACCACAGATGGTTTTCTGCAGGTGTATGACGTGACCAGCCTGCTAAATCAGAAGAAGTGCATGCTGAGCCTGGAGGCAGCGCAGTGGTGGCACCAGCCGCACAGCGAGGCAGGTGCCCAGGCTGCCCTGGCAGGGGCCCAGGGAGGCTCTCCTGCAAGCCCTGCTGCCGCTGAGGCGGTGGCCCGAGGAGTGGCAGGCACACTGTGGGAGATCACACGGCTTCGCCGTTCACTGGCAGTGATCGTGCTGACCTGGGCAGCCACGCTGCACGACCCCTCAATCCATGTGCGCGACGAGGGCTACGCTCGCTCAATCAGGTGAGGCACCCCTTCCGTCTGGCAGGCACGCGCTGCTGCATCGGCATTTGCCGACGCGTACAGAAGTTGCCTGCATCGCAGTCCCCTGGCTACCTCAGCAACGCCCAAAGTGCTGCATGCTTTGCCATGGCCGCTCACAATGCCGCTGCTGGGCATGCCCTCCCTGCCCTGTGTGGAGCCCACAGTGCTGCATGTTCTGCCCTGGCCAAGCCCAACTCAGCCTTCTCCCACACTGTGGCAGTGCCAGCGCGATGAGCCGCCACGGCAGCATGGCCAGTCTGGTAGATGCAGCGGGGCCCCCTGCCGGGGGTGCGCCTCAGGGGCTCACAGAGCACACTGCGCTCACAGAGCGCACCTGGAGCGCCCCTGGCCACATCGACGTGGCCCTGCAGCAGCAGCAGCAGCTGGAGCCGCGTAGCTCAGGACTGGGGGCTGTGGGGGCGACAGGAGCTGGGTCAATGACGGTTGCAGTGGCCTCCACTGCATCAAGCGTAGGGCACAGTCCAGGTGAGACATGCTGCAGCATGCCCATGCCAGTGTGACGAGCAAGGCACACCATTGCATGAGTGATCAGGCTGTTAAGCTTACCATTCTAGTTCAGCATCTTGATGATTGCTGGCACATGACGAAGAAGATGCTCACCGCTTTCGAGTGCCCAAGGGAGATGAGTGTCAGGCAGCAATGATGGCTCATCTGGAACCGGCTGCCGTGCCTGCAGAGGGCTCTCGGGCGCAGTCCACCAGTGGCAGCATCCACAACCTTCAGGGCGCCACCTCAGAAGTTGCTGCAAGCAATGAATTTCCTGCACCCCAGCCCAGCCTGCCCAGTCAGCCTAACAGGCAGCCCAGCACAGCCCACACCGGTGCCCCGCCAGGTGACCTGCACTGCTGCCCAGTGAAGGCGTCCTCACAGCATGTACACCTGCCCATTCCATGCCATGAGATGGCCTGCATGATG
Organism: Asterochloris sp. CNOR1; assembly: GCA_963969365.1. Classification (NCBI taxonomy): domain Eukaryota; kingdom Viridiplantae; phylum Chlorophyta; class Trebouxiophyceae; order Trebouxiales; family Trebouxiaceae; genus Asterochloris; species Asterochloris sp. CNOR1. The sequence goes on from OZ017750.1 coordinate 2,613,014, forward strand.
AAGTGCTGCTCAGCTGAAGTGTCCCACTCACTCCACTGACCGCTTCTGGTGTTGCAGGGAGCACTGAGCCGACCACTTCAGGTGTGCTGGGCCGCAGCGCCAGCATCAGCACTGCTGGCACAGTCCCTGCAGCAGGTGAATACTCATCAGACCCATGTTGTCTGGGTGTTTGACTGCAGGATTGTTACCTTGCTTGGCTGAGCAGGTAGTGCAGGCCGCAGGACAGAGCTCAGGGCTTGCTGAGATGCACAAGGATGATTGCAGATTCGGCTGCCCTTTGTGACCTTGGTGTCCACACACTGGTTTCCCAACAGTCATCCCGGTCTTGTGTGGCAGGTCTCCTGCCCTGACCTGTGGCCGCCCTCCCCATGCAGTGTCAGTAGCATGTTGTCCCCTGAAGGTGCCACTGCATCTCATCCCAAGGTCAAGCCAGCAGCATGCTGTCCTTGAAAGGTGCTCCTGCAACTGTCTGCAGGACGGGTGTCATGCCAATGCCAAGCCAGCAGCACACAGAGCCCTTTGAGATGCACTGCCTGCAGGGCAGGTCTCTCGCCTGGCCGCACAATGGGAGAAGCGGCAGGAGGGAACCGCAGGGCCCGCCAACAGCCGCAGTCTGTCCCATGCAGCTGCCATGCACCGCTACGCAGCCTCTGCCCTGGAGAACCGCGCTCGCACCCTGCAGTGGCTGGCTGCTGCGCGGCCAGGCGAGCAGGTGGGCTGCCTGCATCTTGCAATGGCTGTGCTGTAGCCTTGCTGTCCTGGGTAGCTGGCCCTCCAGCAAGGGACTCTGCTGTGCAGCACTTGATGCCGCTCTTTCGCTGCCACCCTTCACCCTCACAGCACATGAGGGGCCTCCCTAGATGGTCAACAAGCACCACATGTTTTGCATCCCATTCGAGTCTCACCTGCCGGCTTCAGAGTCCAGCGTGCTGCTTGCCCGCCTGCATGACCTCCTCATCGCAGCAATATATTGTGCAGGCGCCCATTGCTGCATGCACATGGTCGCCCCTGTTCTTTGCAGCTGCAGGGCTGGCTGCCTCCCTGCCTGTGTAGTCAACCGACTGCAGCTGCCTGTTGGTGTGCATGCATGTTGCCTCTGACCTCTCATCATGATCCTGTCTGCAGGGCCCGCGGCGCCTGCCCTCGCGTGTGGCCTCCCGGCTGCAGCCCATCCAGCTGGAGGTGGAGGTGAACGAGGCAGCTGGCAGCGTGCGCTGCACGCTGCAGCCTACCAGCCCACGCTTTCGCGCTCTGCAGGCGCTTGGCAGCGCCATCCCCCAGCTCGCTCAGCAGGTATGCGCAGCAGCACATATATGTTCAAGCTGCATTTTGTCGGGCGATTTTTGCAGCAGTTGGAGGCTTTCAAAAGAGGGGATGCTGTTGCAGCACTGGCAGGCCCCGAATCACTGGATGTTGGGAAACAGGCAAGCCAGGAACAGGATGTTGTCAAAATTGGGGCTCCTGCTCTGCCTGATGCTGGTGGCTGCAATCCACCCTAACGGATGACATCTTGCGGGCGGGTCATCCTTCTGCAGGCCGCTGAGCAGAATGCTACAGGCCCAGGCCAGAAGCCTGGCCAGCAGGTGGCCCAGCAAGAACCCCAGTTGCAAGAGGCTGCGCACTGGGCACCCCCACAGGACACTCAGCCCCAGCCCCCAAAAGGCAACCAGAGCGGGCCACGGCAAGGCACTGAGCCCTTGGGGGCCAGACAGGCCGAGCTGCAGCAGCAGCAGGCGCTGCAGCCGGGGCCACAGCTGGAGCAGCGGCAGGGAGAGGACTCCTGTAGGAGCTCCAATGAGACCACCGGCACAGTGCCGGCACAAGGGGAGTCTGCAGGAAGCCTATGCCTCTCTGCAGAGACGGGCAGGGAGACCAGCGGGCACCCACCAGCTGAGGCTGGCAGCGGCGTCCAGCTGACTGAGAGCAGCGCTGCGGCTAGTGAAGGGCCAGCTCCTGTGATCCCAGCTGGCAACACTCAAGCTTGCCAAGAGCAGGCGCTTGGAGAGGAGGAGGATCTGCTAAAGGTGTGCGGGATCGCCTGCATATGCATGTGCAGGCAGCGCATAACGGCGGCAGCCACTAGGAAGCTTGCGAACTGCTGGTCAGGCACACCTGTATACAGGTATTGCCCTGTACCAGACATGACATTGCCCTTAGAGGGATCGCTGGAAGCCTCAAGGAAAAGGGGGGTCTCAAACCACCAGTTGTCACCTCAAGCGATGGCATCCTGAGCAGCAGAGGAGCACCTTACCTCAACATGGCTGCAGGGCGCCGCTCAGCCAGCCGGGCAGGCTGGCCAGCCTGTCGATGCGGAGGAGCACTTTGACCGCCTGCAGCATGACACTAGCACTGCCTCCAACCTCCTGTCCCACTTTGATGACTGGGAGGCCATCGTGCAGCAGGCAGGCCACGCTGGCAGCGGCGGGGGGCGCGAGGCGGTCAACCCCTCCAGCGGGGCAACTGTGGTCAATGCAGATGTCATTCGCGAGGCTGTGCAGGATTTCCTGCAGCGCCAGGTTCCCGCCTCCAGCGCCCAGACCATGATGAATGGATCTGCACTGGTGAGCCCAGTCCATGACAGGTGTTGCTCTCTGGTCTCCAGTGTGAGTTCAGGTGTCCTGCCCCTGCGGGGGGTGGTGGTGGCCAGCTGCTATGCTTTCTGCCTGAAGCAGGTGCTTTGCATGATTGTGAAGGATAGGAGTGCTGGAGCTGACACTTTGGACGGCAGCTGCTGGCCACTCAGGTCATGGAGCGTTTCTTGGTGCTCTCAGTTCCTAGGACACATCTGCTTCCAGCTGCGGTACTGCGCTGCAGGCGGCGGCGCCAGGGATTAGCAACGAGCACATCAGCAAAATCATGCTGTCAAGCTCAGGGAGCCAGCGGCGTACGGACCTGCAACCAGGCTGCATCCCTCTCTCCTTCGGCAAGGTGAGATGTTGCCCTGCACTATAATGCACCACAACACGCCTGCTGTCCCAGCCAAACCCTGCAAGCAGGTTTTGCTTACAACCGGCCTCTTGCGTGCTGTCCCAGTGACCGTCAAAGGTGCTGCTGTAACTGCCAGACTCTGTTCGCTTGACCTGTGCAGGTGGAGCTGACTGGCAGGGCATTGCTGCCCCCAGGCGTTGATGACACTATTGTGCCTGTATTCGATGACGAGCCCACCTCCCTGGTGGCCTACAGCCTGACCACAAGGTAGCCGCCCCCTTCAGGCAAAATGAGAGGCACTGCAAGGACATTGCCTGCTGTCTTTGTCCACACTGATGCCTGCTCCAAGCACATGACGAGCCCTCAGAAAACACCACCCTTGTACGTTCTGCACTGGTGTCAGCAGCCTGTCAAGCAGGCTGATGGCTCATGGCCAAGCTGTGCGGGCGCTGGCTTGGCAGTGCAGAAACACCTCAGAGCAAGCTGCTGCTTTTGCTTCACGGTTGACCAGCAGCCTCATGGCTGGAGTGGTGCCTGGCTTGGCAGCACACAGGCCTGAGACCACAGTCAGGCTGCTGAAGCATGGCATCTTGGGGTGCAGGTCCTACCAGAAATTCCTGAAGGATGCAGAGGCCTTTGTGCTGTACGGCGCCCCCAAGCCGGGGGCGCCCCTGGCGCGCAACATGCACACTGCGCGCAGCACTCACGACCTGGCTTCGCTGGCAGGGGACAGCGTGCCCTCCACTTGGGCTGATGAGCCCCTGCACTCCCAGCGAGGTGGGTTCCGCCCCTGACACTGCTGCCTAACCCCTCCACATCGGGCCCACAGCTGCTGCAGCCCCAGCCTGATCCGAGAATCTGATGCTGGCCTGTCCCATGATGCAGCTGCCTGCCTGCCCGCAGCAAAGAGGCGGTGTACGCTGTGAGTCCACTGCAAGTGCCTGGCTCCACCTGGCGAACTCCTGCTGCTGCGTTCTGCAGGGCGCAGCCTCGCTGCCCACGGCCACTCTCTCAGCCGGGGTAGTGAAAGCAGCCTGCAAGCAGCTGCGGCTCACCTCTCTCGTCCCGGCAGCCCCCGTACCCCTGCCCAACTGCGCCAGTCAGGCTCCAGCCTGGAGCCCAAGCCTCCTGGCCAGCCTGCTGCTCAGCTGACTGCTCCAGTCCCGCTGCCTCAAGGCCACAGCCCTGCCAGGCTGAGCAGGCTAGCAAGCACCGAGATAGATGCTGCAAGCCCCACACGACCTCCCACCAGCAAAGCTGGAGCAGGGCAGGTCCGTGGTGGGGCAGCTGAGCCGCCTGAGGTCCCTGCTCAGCCTAAATTTGCTCAGCCTGGCAGCTTTCAGCCAGGGGCCTCTCTGCACACATCGGCGGGGCAGGTGCTGCCCCCGGCGCACCAGGTCCCTGCCAGCCTGAGCCCATTCGCTGTGGCAGCCAGCCAGCCAGCTGGGGACCACGCAGACCAGGATCAGGGGCCCACCAGGTATGCAGGGGTGGCAGACCACCCCCTGAGCGAGCCCGGCAGCTTCAAGCCCGATGCCGATCTGCACAGCCCACCGCACCTGGCAGGCGGTGGCATGGAAGCAGGTGATGCTGGTTTTCAGAACATGGGCCGCCCCCAGTCAGGCAGGCCAGCGCAGGTGCGTGTCACCGGCGAGGCTGTCGTCGCAAGCCCAGCCCCCAGCCTGCTGCGGCCAGTCGCAGGTCACCTGCCCCCCAAGCACCCGCCCCCGGCGGGCGATGCCACTGGCGACAGCCCCAGCAAACCTGCAGCAGCAGCGGCCACGCATGATGCAGTCGGAGCAGAGTGGCAGCTGCTGCTGTGTCCTGAGCAACTGGACTTCCGGCACACTCTGGAGGACGAGGCGCCTGGCATGCCCTGGGCGCGCGCCAAGTTCCAGGTGGGCTGCAGCAGCAGGGCCCACTGTGTCTGGGTCAGATTGAGCGGACTCTGCTTGGTCAGCACGCTGCTGCTGATTGGCAGGAACTTGCCGCTAGCTGTATGATGGCGTTCCATAAGAGTCAGTCCAGTAAAGCAGCTGTCCAGGGTAAGTGTTACTGCTGCAGCTGGGTTCTGGGGCTGAGCTCTGGTCTGCATGTGCATAGACTGGCACATGATTACCGTACAGTTGCTGTGCATGAGGTCCGGCAAGCATCCTGCAGCATGCACACAGGGCCTTTGTGCCTGGTGAATCAGGTGTTGCCATTTCTGCTGGGCACCTGCTTTTTGGTAGTCAAGCTTCAGCACCCATTTTGAGGACTACCTGCAGGTGCAAGCCACGGCCTGACAAATCCAGACTCACGCAGCTGCTTTGCCACTACATGGTATGCAGGGAGGAAACACCTCACTGGGCACTTGTCCGCTTGTGCAGACGACAGCCCAGGCTTGTGCTGCAACCTCGTGGGCCTCAACACCAGTTGCTTCCCTGCTGCTGCACACAACTACTCACCATGGCCGATAGTATGCTCAGCTGCAGCAATTGTTCACCTTGTGTGGCCTTGGTGACGTAGTGCGCTGCCTGGCCCCAATTGCATTTTCACTGCTGCAGACAACTGCCTACTACGCCCCCCAGTTTGCTCAGCTGCGGCGGCACTGCGTGGTGGGGGGCGAGGCCGCCTTCCTGGCCTCCATGGCGCGCTGCCGCAAGTGGTCCTCGCGTGGCGGCAAGAGCTCCGCCTTCTTTGCCAAGACGCGGGACGACCGCTATGTGGTCAAGCAGCTGCTCAAGTCTGAGAAGCAGTCCTTTCTGGAGTTTGCTCCTGTCTACTTCAGGTGGGCCCGGCTTTGGGTCAGCAGGCTGCCTCGCGCCCCTGCTGTCAGGATGTAGCAGGCCTCTCAAGAAATTGCCAGTAGGGGACCTCTTGCAGCTTGATGCGCTTGATAGGATGAAGCAGTTCATCTCTGGAGCCTATATCTGCTTGCTTCACGGGCTGCACTGAAGAGCTTGCCATGCCTTACCTTTTTTTTTTTTTTTTGCTGTCACACACTGCCTTGCCCTAACCTGCTCTGTGGGCTGACCTTGGACATGCTCAAGCACTGTGGATGCTGACCACCTCCTTGCTCCACCTGAGTAAGTCTTGGGGCTCAGCAGGAGCCACTGCTGGCTGCATCCTGTGTACAGGGCTGGCATGCAGTTGAAGCTTTACTGCGGGTGCCTGCAGATATCTGGCTGACTGCTGGCGGAAGGGGCACGATACCAGCCTGGCCAAGGTGCTGGGCGTCTTCCAGGTATGCTGCAGGAACGCTTGCCTCCTCATTCTGGTTGCCAGCTGCTGGGACTGATTCAGGGTGACCTTTCTGGGAAGCGTCCTTAGGGAGGGAGCAAGAGGTCCAAGGCGCTGCTCAAGTGAGCTCAAGGCCCCATTCGTGCTGGGGTCATGCAGCCTCACAATGATCCGACCCCTGCAGCAGCAGCTGCTGCATGTCCAGCACACATGCACGGCCCTTCAGCCTGGGCTGCACGCCACCTCTTCTGGTGTCATGCAGCCCCACATGGGTGCCTCCCCTCCATGAACCCTGCGGTGCCAGCAAGTGGGCGGCCTGCACCATGTGATCGCCCGACCTCCTTTGTGCTGCCAGCATACATGCAGTGCGACAGGCAGCCGGCCCCACATGCCCACGCTGTCTCACATCTGCGGCCCAGCAGCCATGTCACACAGCTCACCTTGCCAGGGCCTGGCAGGCAAGCCCGGTCCCCCGGTGCAGGCACCAAGCAGGCCCCTTCTGAGTACTTGCAAGGCCACCAAGCGTGCTCAGGCCCATTCCAAAGCCTCCCACACCTGCCAACACCATTCTCATGCCGTTCCCCTGCAGGTGACCATCAAGCATTTCCATGCCCACCAGAGCGGGCTCCCCCTGGCCAAGGATGGCACAATGGACATCCTCATCATAGAAAACATCTTTTACGGGCAGGATGTCCCTCGCATCTATGACCTGAAGGGCTCTGAGCGCAGCCGCTGGTCTGAGGAGGACCCCTCTGTGGCCGGCAGCGTGCTCATGGATGCCAACTTGAGGGAGAGTAATTTGACCGCTCCCTTGTTGGTAAGGGCTTGTCCACATTGGCTGGAGACAGGGCTTGTCCACATTGGCAGGCTTTGCGTGGTGCTCGTCTGCTGACTGGCAGCACAAGTTGAGGAGGGCCAGTTGCCTGTGAATCATGGGTGGGTGCTGGCAGCATGCTTATGAATGCCCACTTGAGGGACAGCAACCTGACGCCTCCTGGTCTGGTGGGTGTGCATAGCAGGAAGGAGCATGCTCATGGATGCCCACTTCAGGAGAGCAATTTTTACAGCTCCTGGTCTGGTTAGTGTGGGTACCAGGCAGCCTGTATGTGATGGGTGGCTGAGACACCCTTGGCTTCTGGGCAGCATGCTCATGGATGCCGATCTGTGTATGAGCAAGCCGACAACTACCCAGCGGGTGAGTTCAGTCAGACTAGTCCTGGCAGTGTTGGCATGGCAGGTGGGTGCCAGCCACATGCCCTCATGCAGCTGCCTGCAAGTGGCTGTGCCTCCTGGTCTGTGTGTTGTGCACCCACTTGTGGTCTGCGTGTATGGCTAGGTGTGCAAAACCTGGGGCCTGGCAGAAAGTGGGACAGCAGGGTTGTGTGCACAGATCTGCAGCCCCCAGCACCCTGCTCGCTCGTGGAGCCGCCCAACCCCACTCCCCGCTTGTGGACCACGCCCTCCCCCCGGGGAATAGCCCCAGGGTTTGGGGACCTGCAGCCTGCTTGCAGAGTGTCTTGCTGCCTGTGCAGCGGGCAAGGTCAAGGCGCAATCTTTGGCTTCCAACTGCCTGGCCCCACCGCTCTGCGTGCAGGTGGAGCAAATGGCCCATGCGCGCCTGCAAGCCGCGCTGTGGCGGGACACGGCCTTCCTGGCCAGCCTGGGTGTGATGGACTACAGCCTGCTGGTTGGGGTGGACCGGAAGAACCACGTGTTGGTGGCTGGCATCATTGACTTTGTTCGACAGGTGGGCTGGGGTGGTGCCTACTGTGGCCACGCCTTCTGCTGCGAAGTGGTTGTCGATTGCCAGGAAATGCATCCACCACTGCTCAGGTGCCTGCTGACTGGCATGAATGCAGCTCAGGCACTCCAAAGTGCTGCAAGGCTGGCGCAGGTGTTTCCTTGTTTTATTCTCTCCTCAACAGCCTCCTCCGTCAATGTGACCACTCAACCCCAGCATGCTGCTGCCTACAGTACACCTGGGACAAGCAGCTAGAAACGTGGGTTAAGTCCTCAGTGATGCTTGGGGGCGGGGCTGGCAAGGAGCCCACAGTCATCTCCCCCAAGCAGTACTGCCGCCGCTTCAGAGCAGCCATGACGTCCTATTTCATTTGTGTGCCGTCCTCTGAGGCGGCGCCCTCGCCGCTGCATCCAGATGCGATGATGTGAAGCAATCTTCAGCATCATCTGACCCCCGTTATTATTCTCAGCTGCCCCTGCCTTGGCTTGCAAAACTTCTGGATTGTTCTGCATGCCATCTCAATTTTGCCTAATCTGCTTGCATGTCGCATGCTGCCCTGATGCATCTCATTGGACATTTCTCAGTAGTGCACAAGCTTGTCCATTGATCATACATGAATTTGTCAATTTCATTCAGAAGGCACAAGTTGAGCGTTCCTCCTGCTGAGAAATGGTCTCCATGCGGTCCTCATTTCCCATGGCCTGGCCCTGTGCTTGTAATGTGCATCTGCCACAAGATTGCTGACTTTCCATGCAGCTGGTTGTAAGCCCTACTCTGCAGAAGCAGGGAGGCACAGCACTTGTCAGGTAATGTGCAGCCTGCCAGTATGCAACGCCATTTCACACCCACCTTTTGCTTGTACCCCAGGACAGATGCAATGTCTGCCACCAGCCTGTCAGTGCCTGCCTCTGAAAGCTTCGAACGAAGTGTTACCCTCCAGCTTGTCTGGCTTGTCCAGGCCTCTGCTGTGCAGGAACTCAAGAGAGTGAATGCTGAATTGGTGCAGCCACTGCAACATGTCCTGCAAAGATACCACCTGAATGGTGGGTACTGGAGGCAGCAAATGTCAGAGCAGCTCAACGTACTCTACACAGCAGTGACTCCAAAGATGACATAGCAATGGCTTGATGCCATAAGGAGGATGCGTTGAGATTAGCACTGTACATGTAGGCACAGGCAAAGCTGCACATGTCATTCTCTGCATCTTGGACATGTGTGCTCAGGCGAGCACAGATGGCATGAGGCTGCCACACCTGGCCTAGATGCTACTCTACAGGCGCCCCACTGCCCCAGCTTAGCCTGAGGACTCCACTGCTGGGGACATGGCTGGCTTCTGTGGCCCGTGCACTCTGGCATCAGCATGGGTGCTGCACGTTGTCTTGAGTACTGCTCATATGAATAAGCGATGCCCAGAAGGGTGCCCTCCTCCCAGGGCCTTGCCAAGAGCTGCAGCCCAAAAGGCAGCAACTGGGCAGTGTAGCCCATCGGCACTGTGATAGCAGGGTGTACCAGTGTGGGGGGCAATGTCTGCACAAGCAGCAGCACAGTTGCCTCAGCGTGCAGCTCAGCTAGTTCAGCTGTATCGCACTAGAGCACAGCCAAGTACCAGCTCTGTACAAACCAGAGCAGCAGTACTGAGTGAGAAGAACTAGTTCACGCTGCACAGCGTGAATTAGAGCAAGCTTGCCTGGGCTGTTGTTTCCATCTGGCAGGCTGGAAGCTCCCAGCAGGCGTGGGGGAAAGCTCCAGGTCGGGTAGACAATCACATCAACACCTGTGTTGTCCATCGACTGCACAAGCCGCTGCAGGCACAGCACCAGCCGCCCTTCAGGGTGTCAGGCTATCTCATGCAACACCCCAGCATATTTACTTGCGGCCACATGCCCAGCAACAGCAGCTCCAGGGTTGCCGCTCGCCATGCAGCCTGCCGCGCCCAAGCGAGGTACACATGGTCACACGCAGGCTGGGCTGAGGGCACCCCACCCTTGCTCTGAGGAGAGGGGTGCCCACCTTCGAGTGCAGCTGCCCCAGTGCCGGCCAAAACACCCAGCACAACGCCAGAGTCAAGCACCTGCGTAGCCTGCCAGATGGCCCTCACCTGCAGGACTCCCTGCGGCAGGCATCCTGCTGCACACTGCCACAGCCACACAGAGTACTGGGGTTTGCCGCTGCAGCTGCTGGGGAAGCGCTGGTGGCTTTGTACGGCGCCTGGAGGCAGTCAGCATGTCTGTAGAGATGCTTGGGTGGTAGGCCACCGCTGCCACAGTTTCCTGCATAGGCAGGTGGGCAGCACTCTCAGGGATGAGGGGTCCAGGACGATGGCTGTCACAGGGTCAGGGTCTGACAGGCAGAACCGTGTTCATGCAGCCCACTGCTGCAGCTTGCGGGCATGCAGGGTGGGATGCCCCTGCAGCCAGGGGGCGATGCTGTGTCATTGCCTTTTATCGCGGAGCAGGCAGCACCAGCACACTCATGCCATTCTGTGCAGCAGCCTCTCAGGGCGCTCCAAAGATGCCCAGCCCCATCCTCAGGCTGATGTGGAGAGCAGGCTCCACGCTGCAGTTCGGTGCCGCAGCCCCGAGGGGGAGGCACACAGCTTGACGGTACAGTTGCATGCAGTCCACCTCATGCAGTGCATCCACACAACAGCTCCACCTTGAGGGTGGCTATGTGCTTCTGCATGCAGTGCGTGCTGCACAGCAGCCTTGAAGGGCTGTGGTGGCCAGACTGGGGCTGCAGCTGCGTGCTGCACATCAGCTCTGCAGCAGAGTGCGCTGCATAGCCTTTACAGGCTCTCACCTTCAGGCTCCTGAACTGCAGCGACACATTACTGGCCTGAAGGTAATTGGCCAGATCATGGCGCAAGGCACCCATGCAACTCCACAGGTCAGCCCAGACCCCACCAACGTTCCAGAAGCTGCAGGCACAATGTGGAGGTGACCTTTAAATGGCCTCCTGTCAGAAGCAGAACACATCTGTAGCAAATCAAAGAGGAGGATACAGGTTAGATGGCCGCAATCGGCCAGTGATCTCTAGATGCCAGCCTGCTGCCAGCCTGAGGCACGCCTGCCCTGCACGCACCCATAGTTGGGCCCCTGCACAGACATCTACCAATTAATTCGGCCCTGTGCCACCTGAAGTAAGGCCCTATTCACACAAGTGCAAACCTGCCCATCTCTGTTGGCGTCCCAGTCCAGCCCCAGACTATTGCCCTTGATGGTCCAGTTACACACTAGCGTAACTGCCATGGCCTGCACCATGGCTGCAGCAGCAAGACAAGAGTGGTTAGTGCAGTCAAGCAGGCCTGCACCTTGATGCCACCAGCACGCAGACAGTGGCTCTCAGGACAGAGTAAAGTTGAGCGGCAGAAGGCACCATGTTTGAGCTGAAGCTGGTGGGCAGCCATGTATGCAGTAAAAATGCTGCAGGCTCAAGCCGGACTCCTGACTGCAGCGAGGAGGCTCAGCAGTTCACCGCAGCGGCCAAGTCTGTATTCAAGGGCCTCTCGTAGGTAGGCTCCAGCCTGTGGGGCAGCATGCACGTCAGGAAGTGGCGCTTGATGATGAAGTCAGCATCGAAGACAGCAATGACGTCTGAAGAGGAGCGCTTTAATGCATAGTTGAGGTTGCCAGCCTTGCCATCGCTGCCGGTGGGACACTGCAGGTACTTGCACGTGGCGCCGCTGCTGAAGTTGAGGGTCTGCAAGGCAGGGGAGCAAGGCCACAGAGGTGGGCACCACAAACAAGGCCATGTCTGTGTGTGCCAGAGTTAGTGTAGGCAGCCAATGCCACCACAGAGACAGCTGCAAAGCAACAGCTGCAGGCATGTAGCGAGCAGGCTTTCGCAAGCCTGCCGCACCTTGACATGCTCCTGCACAGACTCCTCGCGGCCGTCATCTAGCACCCAGACAGTGAGTTTGCCAGGAGGGTAGTCCAGGTCCAGGGCTGACTGCACCACTGGGCCGTACATGCTCCAGGGGCTCCTTGTAGCGGGGCAGGAAGATGTCAACCTGTAGATGAGGACCAGGGAACATCAGAGCATAACATCTACTTGAATTAATCGGCGGCTGCTGCTGGCGGCTGCTGCAGGCAAGAGGTGCCGGTCATGAGAGCTGTTGTACCAAATGGTACGTACCATGAAATGCAGAGGCACTGTGGATCTTTGTCATGCAACTGTCAATGGTGTGGGCCGGGCAGAAGATTGGCAAGCATTTTGTCAGAGGCTGTGATATAGGCAGACGCACAGTATGATAATGCGAAGTCCACTGAATAAGCCCAGGATGCGTGTATTGGATAGTATTTGCCATTAGGCACTGGGAGTGGTACAGGCACTGGTGCCAAGGCCAGAGGCAGCTCACCGAGGGGTAGGCAGCCTCGTCCATGAAGTCAGACAGGCTCCAATCCTTGGGCTCCTCCTTGTGGAACATGATCCACACAAGGAAGGAGGAGGTGGCCAGGTAGCTGACAATCTCAATGAGCAGGCGGGGCACCAGCAGCAGCGCTACCTGGGCTGCCTTGTTGTGGTTGCTCTGGAAGCCCCACAGCAGGAAGGCTGCAGGTCAACCAGGGGTTGGTGGTTGAAAAGGTGGCATGCATGAAGGGCATGGTGACGGTACAGGCATGGCTGCCTTGATCAATGTGAAGATGGCAAGAAGGGGTACTACTTGACACTCACACGCAAAGCCACTGTGGCTGGCTGGTCTGGAGGCGTTGGCAATACTCCCTCCCACTTGGAAAAAGGGTCTGCAGGCAGTTGGCACCGAACTTGAGCTTGGAGTCCTCTGAGGCTGCATGAGCTGCGCGGCTCCAAGGTTCAGCCCAAGCTCCAGCATGATGCTGAAGCTTACTCACCCAAGCTGTAAAGATCAGCCACAACACCCTGGCATGCCTCCTGATGCGCTTGCTCTCCTTCAAAGCCTCCCGCGCTGATCCCTGCAGAGGGAAGGGAGGGGTCCATTTGGAAGGCAGATATGGACGTGTGCACATCAACACTCTGACTGGGTGCATATTGTGAGAGCCAGGCTGGCAGCCCTGTGATGGCATTAGGGAGAGGTTCCCCCAGCACAGTTGCAAATGTCACCCTGCAGGCCCTGGGGAGCTCTCCATGAGCAATGTGGATGCCTGCTGTCATGCTGTGGCACCTCTGAGAGGGCAGCAGGTGCAGGGACTATGCAGGAGAGGTGGTGCTGGGTGAGAATGGCTGGCTCAGTCACATCAAACCAATACGTGTTGAAGGATGTAGGGCTCAGCATCTCTCAATATCCAGTGGAAGCAGTGAAAGGAAGATGGTCCACTTGGTACATCAGTAATTTCCACTTGATGTAAAGTGACCTAATGTCTGCACTGATATGCAGGCAATGGTATGTGGCAAGCAGCCAGTGCTTAGCTGACCTGTCTGCCAAGCTGCGGGCTTGCCAGCAACAACAAGGTCTCATATTGCGTGTTGGGCTGGCGCAGGCACTCATGAGGGAGACCTGCCAGAGGGCGCTGCACTGTCCGCATGCGCACTGGCATGCCAAAGCAAACTGGGCAGCCGCCCAGAGCCACCGTGACCTGCTGAGCTACTCAAGTACAGGACTAAAGTGGTGGGCCTATTCTATCTGCTGCCACCCTGAATGGGAGTGGTACTGCTTGGGAGGTCTATGACAGCTTGCAAAAGCTGAAGGGCAAAGCAGGAATTGATGGCATCCCATCAGGTCCCCTTGGCATGATGGAGTGCCCGGCGAGCTTTGGAGTGCCCGGCGAGCTTTGAACATTGGCCTGATTGCAGTTCAAAGAGATGTGACCAGGCAGCCCTGCACGACTACCGCCCCATCACAGCCATGCTGTCCAAGCTTCTCCTCGTTGTGTTGACGCAGACACTGGCAGACTGAACTCAGAAACAGCTCAGGGGGCCCACACAAGCAGGCACGGTGGCAAATCTGGGCAGCTCAGGGCTATGAACACCATGATCAACTCAAAAGTGCAGATCATCAGCCAGGCGTGCCAGGGCCGCCACCACAGCAACAGCAGTCGCTCAAGAGGTTCCACCCGTGTACAGTACCCTGAACGCTTTCAGGTTCGAATTGAGTGCATGCAATCTGCATGTGAGACTGGAAGGTCTCAAAACTCCACAACAAATCTCTTCGTGGTGCAGAGTCCACCTGCCTATGTCTCCATAACGTGAAACAATATCAGGTGCCGAGCAAGACGCCTTGAGCATTGCTGATCAGGCACCTGCTCCTGCTGAGACCCCTTGCATCTCCTTCTGGTGAACAGCGTCCCAGCGATGAGCAAGAAGGTAGTGATCATTGGCAGCAGTCATGCTGGGATAGGTGTGGCCCAGGCTCTTGGACCAGCAGCTAGTGTCCAGCTGATAGACAGGTGTGGCAGCTGGCCAAGCAGCTGTCTACTCATGTCACTGCCACTTGGTGGGAGATGATCGTCATGTAGCCAGACCAGGGCCTATGGCTTGCTAGTGGCTCAATTTCAAGGCCTTGACATTCTGCTCAGCAGAAGTTATAACACCTGATGACGTCATTGCTGCAATGAGCATGTCCTTTCACATGCGCCCCTTCATGTTGCAGGAAAGACTTCTTTGAGGTGACTTGGGCAGCTGTGAGGGCAGGCAGTGTGGACCCTAACCTGGCAGACTCTACGCTGGCCCCACATCAGGTGCGGGGACACCTGGCATTGCGTGTAGGGGCCAAGGTGTCCTGCTGCAGCACAGCGCTGAAGTGGATGTTGGCTGCAGCCCTGCCCAGACATAGCATGGGCCGCTGCATTTTGCAATTGCGTGGGTCCAGTGCCAGGCTGGCCCGCTACAGCCTGGCACTCTTGTTGCTGGTGCACAGGCGCCTCATAGCTGCAGCGCTGCCCAGCTTCACAAGGCCCAGCCTGCTGCTAATGCAAGCTGGGTCTCTGTTGGGCCCTGACTGCAGCCCTGTCCAGGCTTGGCATGCGACCTGTCAACTGCTCTCCTTGATTACAGCAACTCTCTGCCATGCAGGACATCCCTAACGTGGGTGGCAAGGTGATTGTGGGAGAGACCGTGGCCATCACTGAGCAAGCTGTCCAGCTCAAGGACGGGAGGGAGGTGCCGTACGACCACTTGGTGTTTGCTGTGGGGTCCTTAAATGGAGGCGCAGCTGGGAAAGGCTCGGACATCACCCTGCAGGACCGCAAAAACACTCTGAAGGTGGGTGTTGTCTGTGCTTGCCTAATGGAATGCCGTGCAGAAGGCTTGAGCTCAGCTCCAAGGCTGCAAGGCTGCCCTGCCGTCCATGCTGTCTGTTGCTGCACAGCCTGCAGGTGGCCTCCGGTGCTGTTCAGTTTTATCTGGTGACAGCACTCTGCAGATAACTGCTTCTGTGATAGCAAAACGTGCCCGATTTGCAGCCCGGCTGGTGCCATCACCCTGCAGGCATCCTGTGAGAAAGTGGAAGCTTCCAAGACTGTTTTGGTGGTTGGGGGCGGCCCCACAGGTGGGCTTCACATGCTGTATGCACCCCCAGCAGGCCAGCAGTTGCACCCTGCCTGTGTGCTGTGATGCTCAGGTGCTTTTCTTAGCATCAGCAACCAGCACTTGTAGGTTTGGCCCACAACCAGCCGCCGCATTGGCCCAGCAGGCCCTGAGCAGCTTTGGGTGCAGCCTCACTCTCTGTGCTGTGTGTGGTCAGGCGCTTCAGCAGGCCAATGCTAGCAGCGCTAGATTTAGACTGCCACTGTATTGCACATGTTCAGTGGCCCAGCAGGACCTCGCAGTCAGCTCCAGTTGCAGCCTGACCCTGCCCTGCAAGGTGTGGAGGTTGCAGCAGAGATCATCACAGCTTACCCAGACAAGAAGGTCACTCTGGTGCATTCTGGTGCCTACCTGCTGGCCCCGAAAGGAGCAGCCTATGGGAAGAAAGCCTTCAACTTCCTCACCAGCAAGGGCGTCAAGGTGTGCTGGCTCGCGCACGTCTTGCACAAGGCTGGTGCTACCAAATCATCAGAGCTGCTCGCCCTGCACAGCTTGAAGGCAACCACCATCAAGTTGCTGCATGTCCGTGCTCTGCATGGCATCATCACATGTGGCCCCCATGCTGGCTCCTGCTTGCCCTGCACAAATTATTGCAACCAAGCTCTTCAGCTTTGAGGCAGCCTTGCTCCTGGTGTGCAGGTCATTCTCAATGACAGGGTGGAGAGCAGCGGTGGCACGGCTTACAACACAGTCAAGGGCCAGGAGCGGCTGCCAGCAGACCATGTTTTCTGGTGCAGCCTGCATGATCCTGCAAGTGCCTGTGTCAGCCTTGTCTGTACAGCTGTCAACCTCAACCTGCCTGGAAGGGTCTGCCCACTGCTGCTCTGTCGTCCTGCTGGGCAGCATCGCCTGCCGCCTGCCATGGCCTGCTGTGTAGCATGACCCGCTCAGCTGACTGGCCTGCTGGGGTACCTGTCCCTGCAGATGTGCTGCAGTGCACCCGGAGCATTTGATACTATCCTTCTTCTTTCAGGTGCACAGGCAACCAGTTGGCCACTGGCTGGATCAAGGCTGCACACCCAGAGATTCTGAATGAGCAGGGGCTGATCAAGGCATGTGCTGGCTGCACTGACCAGGGCACTCACCCCAACCTGCCACATTGACAATGGTGCCTGCCTCTCAGCCTTTGCAGCATTGGCCATGCCACTGCACCGCTTTAGACATGCAGGGAAGCTGGACACAAATGCATTGCAGGTGGAGGGCAACCTGCGGGTCAAGGGCCACTCCAATTGGTAGGCTGCTGCACATCTGGCAAAGCCAGAGGCGTGGCATCTTGCTGACCTCTGCTGCTGTGACATATTCCACTGCCTGCACCTTACCGAGACTGGCCTGCTCACCCCTGTCACATCGCCTCCATCTGAGCTGCACAGCACGCTGGTCTGACTCCTGCTGAGTGTGAAACCCTGCTCAACCTAACGTGAAGTGTGCACTGTGGAGTGTCACCATGAGGATCTTGCTCGGTGCAGACATGCTCAGCACGTGAACGTCTGCCTGCAGGTGGGCCGTCGGGGACTGCAACGACGTCAAGGAGGTCAAGCAGGGCTACCTGGCCTCGGAGCAGGGCAAGGTCATGGGCAAAAACTTGAGGACCCTCCTAGAGAAGGGAGACACTGAGGGCTTAGTTGCCTACAAGCCATTCAATGGAATGGATGTGAGTCAGCGCAGACATGCGTCTCCCTGCATCTATGCTGACTCTCAGAGAACACAGCCGCACTCTCGTATGCATGCCACAACCCCTGCAGCTTGGAATCTCACGGTGCTGAGCTGTACACTGAGCAGCAGACTTTTTGGTCTCTTCCTGTGCAGCTGCTGCACTGCGCAGCATGCTCAACAAATGTTGTGCTGTAGGTATTACTTCCACCTGCAGCAGCACCTTCAGTTGCACTCCAAGCACATGCTCACCATCTGCGTCTTCCTTCTGCAGGTCCAAATCGTCAGTCTTGGCCGGAAGCAGGGCCTGATGTATGTAAAGGGATGGTCGTTCTCAGGTATGCTTCCCTCTTTCTTAGCCTGCCTGTGTGCTGCACGGAATTGTGACTACTTGCTGTCTCAAGTGCTGACTCCTTGTGACACTTGCTCCCTCCAGGCTGCATTCCCACAAACCTCAAGTCCAAGGTCAGCATGCTCCTGCATTGCCTGCAGCAATGCTCATGCACTGTCTGCAATTATGCTCATGCACTGGCACCGGCACTGGCACTGGCGCTGACACGGCAGTCGTGGTACTGCAAGGATCTCATGGTGGGAAGAACCAGGTCCACCATTGGCCTCAAAGCAAGGTGAGACCATGCAGCCTGCCACACAGGCTTCTTGGCACACTGTACAATATCAGAGATCATTCTCCCAGGCCTTTGCCAGACTTGTTCCATCTGTTTCATCACTTTGTAAGCCACTACACTCATAGCACTTGCTTGCTGCAATAGATGGGCAACAAGTAAATGCAAAGAGAGACTGTTTTTCTTCTTTCATCGAAGACCTGCAGCCAACATGTCAGAAGCAGCTAGCCAGATCGCTGTCAACTTTGTGACCAAGTTGCCTCCTCAGTTTCGTGTGCCGGCCGCCTCAGTGGTGACTACCTGGCCGTTTAAAGAGACTGTGCACCTCTATTACCATGGCTACCCGATGAGACAAACATGCTTTGACTGCAGACTGTGCCCTCAGACTTGACCAGGCTTGGCCTCTCCCAGGTTGTCAATGGCTTGCTCAACTTGGGTGAGGGGCTTGAGCTGCAGCAAAGCAGCTGGTGCTCAGCTGCAGTCCTGAAGGCTGTGCTTGCTACACAAACATGGATGTTGCATCCTCATGCAGATCATGCGCGGCCTTTTGACTTCCTGCTCAATGGTGAACTTGTGCGACAGCCACTGGAGGAGATGCTACTCGGGCAGGGGCTGTCAACAGTGAGCATGCAACTCACAAGTCCGCTTGAACCTCACTGTAGAAGCTGGCTGTAACATCATATATACCTGAAGTGCCACAGCTGCCCACAAGCCGCCATGCCTGCTGCAGGAGCGTGTGCTGGAGCTGGAGTACTTCAGAGCGGTGGCTCCACCCACGCCTGACACCAGCCTGCCTCATGATGACTGGTGAGGCTAGACTTTGTTCAGCCGAGCGGCATGCGGCACAGCAATGGCACTCTGTGACCGCTGCCTCCCTGCAGGGTGTCAGCGGTGGAGGGCAACAGCGGTGCAGGCACTTTGACAGGCTCATATGATGGCATCCTGCGCTGCTGGCAGGGTGAGCACCCTTGCGATGATTGCGATGCACATGTGAGCACTGCCTGTGACCGCGCCCAGCCTGGCAAAGGTGCCCTGAGAGTAGCTGCCTCTGCGCTGCTGTGTACAGGCTGTCTGAGTGCACCCGCCGTGCCAGGTCACGCCTGCATCGAGCCAACTGCATGTGCTGGCAGCACACCTAAGCTGTAAAGCGCCCCATGCAGGTGCTGTTATCACCTCATGCTCGCCTGTGGCACACCACGGCGGCGTGACTGCCCTGCGTGCCCTGCCTGGCAGCCAGGGCTCCCTGGCAGTCTCAGCAGGAAAGGATCTGCAGCTAGCTTTGTGGCACCTGCCCAAGGCAGTCGGGGCTGCAGTCAGCAAAGGCGCCATGGACAGGCCACAAGCAAATGCCTGGCAGCAGCTGGCAAGCTACGCTGGGCACAAGGCAGCAGTCGAGTGTGTAGCGCCCAGCCCTGACGGTGCTCGCCTTGCCAGCGGCGGCTGGGACAGCAACCTCTTTGTATGGCCAACAGGTGTGCACCTGCAGCACACAAGCTGCAAGCTGTGTTCAAAGCCATGACACCTTCTGGAGCACCTTGAAAGTACAGTGCGGCTTTGGAGAAAGGCTGTCACCTTACAGAGCTGCATCACGTGTGATCAGACCCTTTCTGTGAAGCTGTGCCTCCAGCCACCCCTGCACAGTGCTAGCACCACACTTCAAACCAGGCGTGCCCGGCCTGCACCGCTTGCACATGCAGGCTTGTGGCACACAGCTGCCAGCCTCATGTCGGTGGCACCTCTTTGAAGGGCTTTTCCCTCCTGCACCTGTGCAGCCTGAACTCCAACCTGATGCTGCCAATGCTCAGCTCCCTGGTCTGTGCCTGACTGGCCAGTGTGCACAGCCGATCACAGTAGCAACTGTGCTGTGCATCATGCAGGTCATTCGGTGGTGGATGAAGCGAGACAGCTGGCAGCAGAGCCTGCTGCGCTATCCATGCCCAAGAAGAAGCGCAAGGCCTCAGACATGTCTGCGCAGGCTGCCTCGCCCACAGTGCATGCGGAGGCTCCCCAGCAGCAGCTGGCGGGGCACACGCAGTGTGTGGCCGGCGTTGCCTGGCCTGAGACACAGACAGTCATCAGTGGCAGCTGGGACCACTCAGTAAGCGACATCATGTCATTGAACCTGTTCATGAAGCGCCACCTGAGATTGTGATCTAGTCCCCACAAGAGTTGCCTGAGCACCTCGCATTGCTGCGGCCACACCAGGCCCATGCACTGCAGCATTGGTCTGCAAGGGCAAGGGCAAGCAGCTGCTCAGAAGTCCTGTGCTACTCACCAACTGGCAGCAGCTGGAGGCCAGAGCTCACTACGACCCTGCGTGCAGGTCAGATCCTGGGACGTGGAGACAGGCGTGCAGAGGGACGCTCTCAACAGCAGCAAGGCAGTGTACGCTGTGGACACAGCCCCAGGCACAGCTTCTGTGGTGGCGCTGGCAGGCGCTGACAAAGCCTGGCGGCTGTGGGACGTGCGACAGCGCAGAGGGGAGGGCCTGGTGCGCCCCACATCGCTGCACAGGGCAAGCAAGCATTCCAGGTGTCAGTCATTCCTCTCACCCATGCCCTGCGCTGCGTTGCAGGGGCTCATGGCCTACGCCAGCCACAAGGACTGGATCACTGGCATTGCCTGGTGCCCCACCTCTGCAACTCATCTGGCAACTGTCTCCCATGACAAGACCTGCAAGCTGTGGGACACCCGCAGCATCATCCCTCTGCACACGCTGGAGGGCCACACCGACAAGGTGTGTCTCTAGCTGCTGCACACACAAGTTGGGCAGTGCAGCTTCACAGGCCTGCTGTGCCAAGATGGCCCCCTCTGCTGAGCTGCTGCTGCATACAGGTGTTCTGTGTCAGCTGGACTGCAGATGGGGAGGTCATCACCGGAGGTGCTGACTGCATCGTACGCAAGTTTCAAGTGCACTTGAATTCATGAATTCGGTAGAGTCTGAAAGTGGTGCAGTGAGGCCAGAGAAAGCATGAAAGCAAATGAGTGTCATGGCCCTCCTTGTCATGCAATGCACCCTTCGCCACCCTTACTATCAGGCTTGCGTTCCCGAAGATAGCTCTGCCATGTCATGAACTTGTAGCCTGGCTTGTTGCCCCCCTCAGCGTACTGATTGATGTCCTTGCCAATTTTGTGTTCTGCCACTGATTTAATTTCAGCCTCGTCTTCACACATGAGAGCGATTGGTGTGCCAACAGGAACCTGGTCTGACCCCTCTGGCACCAGGATTTTGGCCAGGAAGCCCTCCTCTATGCACTCAATCTGCATGGTCGTCGTGCCTGCATTCATGGAACTGGCAGCTTGGGGCAATGGAACTTCCTCGCTGAAGCAAGGCAGAGTGCAGTGAAGCTGCGCTTGGCATGCACCAGCCGATGCCCAGAGAAAAGGTTTTACTGGTGCCCATGATGGGCATGTAGCTGTGTACAGGTAGCAGTGTCCCCTTTTGCCACACGCAGGGCAGCAGCTGAACCTGGCACCAAGGGCTCATGGCCAGAACCTCACCCTCAAAGTCCCCAACCTTGTAGGCATCCTCCGTGAGTGAGTCCGTGTCCAGGTCAAAGAGGAGCTCATACTGCTCCAGGGGCTCCCCTTCACCCTTGGCCCACATGCGGACGATGCCATGGGTCATGGTGGGGCTCAGCTGAGGCATCGCCACGATGCACACATCTGAGGCTGGCAGCTGCCCAGCAAAACCTCTGCTGTTGCTTAGCAGGGATGACAATGCTGATCTGATCTTGGATGCTGCCGGGCTCAATGCATCAAACTCTGCTAGATGCACAGGGCCCAGAGTCCTGGCCAGGGCGCAGGCCCTCACCAGCATGGCACACTTTGACCCGGCTGTGCTAGGAGCCTCTGCTAGAGGGCCTTCAAATCCCCATCCAGAAGTTCAAGTGCTCGTTCATGTAGCCGAGCAAAGTGCTCGGTCAACGTACATTGAGCCCTTGAGTCGTTCCACGCAGGGCCTCTGCGTCTCACCCAACAAGCGGTGATCCCTGCTCCTCTCCTCCATAGCATAAGCCTTGCCCCAGTCAAGTCCTTTCTGCTCCTGTCCCTGGCAGCACCATTCCAGCAAGGCAGTTCCTTCAAGCAGCCTGTGATGGCCCAGCAGCCTCCCCAGCAGAGGGCTGGCCATGGAGTGGACCATGGCAGGGAACCCTGCCCCGACAGAATTCTTGATGACATAGGAGGCGCCTTTGGCATGGGGGCAGTGGGCGGCGGCATCTGGCACCTGCTCAAGGGTGCCAAGAACAGCCCCAGCGGCACACGATTGGCGGGTGGCATTGAGGTATGCTTGTCGTCTTCCTGCCTTGCTTGATGGGCTGGCGGCGGCCATGCAGTGCTATCCTTTAGCGCTCTGCAACTGCATCGGTGTCTGACTGCCACCTCAAATGCGCAGTATAGGCTTGATGCTGGGCCCTACCACTTCCCATGCTGTCTCGCAGTGCTTTGCACCTGCATCGGTGTAGCAAGGCCACGCCTGCTGGTCAGCAGGATTTACAGGTGTTCACCGCGGTGCCCTGCAGCTGCATCAAAATGCTCAAGGGCTATGATTCCTGCTGTCCAGCACGTCTGCTCAAACTCCCAGCGATGTCCTGCAGCGCTCTGCATCTGCAGCAGTCTCTGAAGCTCACGTCTGCTGCTCAGCTTGCCGACTGCCTGGCTCAGTGACATGCTGTTACATGTTGATGGGTTCTGCTGCTGTTCCTGGAGGTGCAGGCCACAACTGCACCTGCTACTCAGCAGGGTTTGAGTTCTGCCCTGATAAGTCTGCTTCAAGGCCTTGCTGGGCCCCAGCAACCATGCAGTGCTATGCCATCCCATGAGCTGCATACCTGCATGTGTATCTCAACTTGAGCAATACTTTCTGCTTTCTTAAGCTAGGGGCCCTTCCTGCTGCAGGCCATCAGACGAGAGGCGCCCAAGCTGGGTGGCAGCTTTGCAGTGTGGGGAGGCCTGTTCTCCACCTTTGATTGTACACTAGTCGCATTGAGACGGAAGGTGAGCAGTCTGCCAGCGCTGCTTGGCATGGTTGATGATGCTGCTCTCCCTGCTGCAGCACTCCCTGCTGAGGGCAGGGTCTCACAGCTGCATCCGTCCTGCAGGAGGACCCCTGGAACTCAATAGCTGCCGGCGCCCTGACCGGCGGGTTCCTGCAGCTGCGCATGGGGGCCAAGTCTGCAGCGCGGTCTGCAGCCTTTGGAGGAGTCCTTCTGGTGAGGCTGCCGTGAGGCTTGGCAGCTCGACGCAGGCTAGCCTGAGCATGTCTGAGCAGGCTCTTGTGGCAGGCATGCAGTGAGGCACTTCAGTGAGGCGATGCAGCCCTTACCTGGGCATGCAGCTTGCTGCTGGAGTCTGCAAGCATGCTGTTGGGAGACACAGATGGTTTACGAGCTCAAGTTTCCAGTGTCGCCTCTGCAGGCCATGATTGAGGGGCTGGGCATCCTGTTGACCAAGATGACTGCCCCGCCTCCAGCCCCTCCCATGATCAACATGAGCCCTGCAGGTGCACCTCCAGGTCCGCTGCATGGGCCTTTACTATACAGTGCAATACTTTGTGCTTGCCGCTTTGTCACCCAATATGGTGTGCACACAGGCAGAGTCAAAGGCAGTTGCAAATCGCAACTCTTCCAGTGCCTGTGCAAAGCCCTTTGATCTTGTCTATTGAAAGCACTCCCACGCATCAATCTCGCTCATGCATTCCTGGCTAGTGCTGGAGTGTGCTGGAGTGGTGCTGGACTCAGGGCCCGCGCTGTCTGCAGGTGTTCCTGCACCAGGCATGCAGCTGCCCTCTGGCATGGGCACGATGCCTGGCGGCCAGTTGGCAGGGGAACTGCCCAGTGTGTCCCAGGAGGCTGCTGCTGGTGATGAGGGCAGCCGCACCAAGCCTGGCTTCTTCTCTGGCTGGTTTGGGGGTGGCGAGTCAACAAAATCACAGGTGAGGTTGTGCGTTTTGCTTAGGCTGGCCCCTTCCTGGCTGAGCAGGGGATGGCATATAGCCAGTTGTCTGAGGCCCAGCTGCATGCTGTTTGAAGCAAGATCGGCTTTTGATCAGTGTTTCCCATGCAGGCCGCATCACAGCCGACAGACCTGTCAGAAGCAGACAAGTTTGCCCCCCCGTCAATGCCAGACAGGCTTCAAGGGGATCCCCAGACGTTCAGATAGAGCCTTTGGCTGCATTCCAGACCCCTTCAAGTGCCTAATTGTCAGTTGGATGGCAGGTCAGTGTACAGTTGACCAACCGTTACATGTAACTTCTGGCCCCGGTCACACAGCTGCCCACTCACCGGCGATCCCCAGGACCATCCAGCCATCACAGGCAAGCTGGAGGCCTGCAAACAGATGCTGGCACGTATGCAGGACATGCAGGTCCCCGATGCTCGAGGGAAGGCAAGACAGCGGCAGCTCAGCACAGGAGGCGGCAGACAATTGCCTCACCCCGGAGGAGCAGGCCCGCAAGATGAAACGGTCAGCCTCTATGGCATCTGGGACAAAGATCGAAGTTCGCCGCAATGCCCAAAGCCACCGCCCCCCAAAGCACAATGTCTGCAGAAGCCAAACCCATTTACTTTGCGCCTGATCCTCCACCTGCATGCTGCATCAAGATCATGTCCACAAGCCGCATGTGTCATGGCTGTGCAATGCAGGCGGCAGGCCAGCAGGGAGCCTGCAAGAAGGGTGCGGCAAAGGCAGCTTGCGACCATGGACCCTCTGCACGAGCGCGTGGAAACGCTCAAAGCAGAGAATGAGAGTCTGAAGGTGCACCTGGCCCAGGTCAAGCAGCAGGGCGGCATCCTGCATCAGCAGCTGATACACAGTAAGGTGCAGCAGGTGAGCAGCCAGGCACCTAAGGTAGCATGATCTCCAACCTGTTCTGCATTGGATGGCCATCCGCCTCCTTGCCTGGAGAGCTGTTGCCCTGCCCTGCAGCAGCCTGTCATCCCGACCAAATGCAAGAGGCCATCCCGGCATGCATCCTGCACACTTAACCCCCCAACAGGAAATGTAACTGATCTGCAGGGGAAGGACAAGGGCCTCCCCTCGCCTTACTCAAACACCAATCTCGCCCCTGCTGCAGGCAAACCTGATGCGCGCCCTCGCCCGGTACACAGGCGGCAGTCCCAGCTCAGGCATGTCATCCTCCATGGCTGCCGCACAGGGGCTGAGCCAGCCGCAGGGGCAGGGCCTTGGCCAGCAGCCGGGGCACAGCCTGCAGCAGGGGCTGGGCCAGCCACAGGGGCTCAGCCAGCAGGTGGCAAACGCCTTCCAGCTCAGCTTGCTGCAGGGGCAGCTGCCTGGCAACATGGCCAAGCAGCAGCCCCAGCAGGCCGCGCAGCAGCACCCAGGGCTGTTCCGGCAGCAGATAGCTGCTGGGAAGGTGGCCCCCCTGAGCACCCTCAGGCAGAGCCAGGACACCTAAACCCTAAACCCTAAACCCCAGCAGGGGCTCCAGAACCAGCAGCACCAGCAGATGGGGCAGGCCCTGGGGCTGCTGGGCGGCCTGGAGTCCATGCTGTCCCTGAGCAGCGCCACGCTGAGCAAGCTTGGCTCCTAACCCTCGGGGTTCACTGTGGGGTCCGGCCTCTCCAGCATGGGGCACCACTTCACTGCCAACCCCTTTGCAGCAGCTGCTGGGCAGCCCTCGCGGCCCCAGCCTGTCCCTGGCAGGGCTGCAGGCCCCCCTGCCGCGCCCTCTGGCCAGGCCCACTCTCCAAGCCCAGATGATCCAATGGACAAGCAGGCCTCTGTGAACCAGCGGCTGAGCAGCTTGGCGGCGTGCCGGCCCCTGGACGCCGAGGGGCGGCAGGGCTCGCCTGTTTAAGCAGGCAATGAGGGTGGCTCAGAGGAGGCTGGCAGCAAGGTGAGAGGAGTGTTTGTGTGACCTTCCCACCGCGATGCTGGCAGCTGGCAGCTCAGGAGGTGCCGCATGCTTCTCTGGCACATGGTCATCTGGCAGAGGAAGTGCATCGGGTTGACCGCAGTGATGCTGGCAAGCCTGCTGTGCCCAGCTTGTAGGCATCAAGCTACTGTTGAATGTAACTGACACAAGGCATTTGACTGCATGTGCAGGCGGAGGGCTCTCAACAGGAGATGCACGTGCAGCAGGGCAGCCCTCACTCTGGGCACCCGCCGCATCATGCCTTCCTGCCCTCGCCCGCCGTGACTGCCATGAACGCAGCTGGACCCATCTCGTTTCCTGCGGCTTGCGCAGGAGCTGGTCAGGAAAGCCTGCAGCAGCAGCAGCAGGTGAGGTTTGCCACTCCGGTCTGTCGATGCACTGCGCCACTGTATTGCATGTCTTGAATCGCCTGCGCTGCTCAAGACCATGTTTGCCCTGCTCTTTGCAGAATCCTTCTGGCCAGGCAGTGCTAGAGCTGCCATCGACCAGCCTGAGATCCAGTGCTAACATCAGCCCTGTTGGCTGGCTGTCAATTGTTGAATAAGGGACCTCCCCAGACTACATGTTCAGAGCTGAGACATCAATGAAGCCCTCTTAAGATGACACTGCTCAGAAGTTTCCGAGACCTCTTGACCCCACTACCCCAAACCAGCATATACTAAGACCCTCACAAAGCTGCGGCCTGGTATTGTTTCATCAGTGCTTGTCAACCCAAAGTCAATCCCACACAAAGAACTGGCATAGGCCGATATTGTCCAGGCCAGGCATACTGAATGCCACTCTGCCAAAACCTACGTGTGACACTTGTGTTATACGCTGACTGATGCTGCTGGCATGTGGTATTGCCTGACCGCTGGCACTGCATGGTGCAGTCTTTGCTGCTGCAGCCAGAGTGTGATCACTTGGACAGCAAAAGACAATGGCGGCTGTCGGAGGTTCCCCCTGCTGAAGTATGGGAATGGCTAACTGCGCCTTTGAGCCTGGACAATGGCAGTCTCCTAGCCCCCAGACATGGTATGACGAGTTCAGGTCTCCTTTCAGAAATTGACAGTGCGGTTCAAAGTGTCAGCATGTCAGGGAGCATGACGCCCAGATGCTGCTTCGATCAGTCAATTGATGGGGGATGAGCAGGAACGCATGTGCTTCGGGCAAAAAATCAGATGTTTCAGGCAGTCCTCAACATTGGGAATGGAGCAGACGTTCTGAGGGGCTTACTTCAGGGGTCTTGTCTGAACAAACTTGCTGCAGCTGGTCCCAAGGCTTCTCTGTGTTGAATTGGGCACAAATGGTGGTGCAGTGGAAACTTGCATCTGCAAGCTGCATGTGCTCATCTGCAAAGCAAACCTCCATGGTGCTCTAGCACAGCATTGCTGCTGGAGAGACAGAACCTCAGTACACCAGTCTGCAGGGCGGATGCAGAGTCCACAAACTATGGGGTAAGGGACATGGTGCAATAACTCATTGTGTGCCAGCGCAAGTGGCGCTGCACGGTGCTCAGGTGGGGCGGAGGCGGACCGCCGAAACCGCGCAAGGTATGGTCTCCAATGTATGGGGCCGGCCCTGACAATGCAGACAGGCTCAGAATGTTGCGGGGTTGGTCCAGCTGCCCATTAGGGTCAGGGATATCGCGCTTGGGGTTCTGGGTGGTACCAATGGTGCACTGAGATGAGCTCACAGCTTGTGGTAGGCAGATGCCAGCAGGCGCGCCATATAGTCCTGGCGCTGCTGCATGTTCTCAAGAGCCTGCAGGGCACAAAGGAGCCTCTGAACTCACGCTGCATGCTGCCCTGACATAAGCTGCGTCCTGCACCCATGCTGCATGCTGCCCTCACACAGGCGATGATCTGAAGTCATGCTGCATGCTGCCCTGACGCAAGCTATGTTCTGAGGGGCAAGGCGTCCGCTTCTGAGGCCCTGCCCAGCATGCAGCCATTGGTTGTTGGGCGCGCTGGAGCTGCACTTTGCACATCTACCGCTTTGTGGTGTCTAAACATGCAGCAGGATGTGCTGGGCAGACTGCCAGGGTCTTTGTATCCTTAGTACTGGGTCAAGGTGTTGCCAAGCTATTTAGAGTGCTGAGGCCCACCTGCCACTCGTAGAAGACCACTGTGCGGACTACAAAGCCATATGACTCCAGCATGCACCTGCAGCGACCACCGCACCACCATTGGCAGGGCAGGGATGAGCACAGCCTGCTTTCCAGCACCCAAAGCTGGGGTGCCACGAAAGACAGCTGCAGTGCTGCCACCCAGCTCAATTGAGGCCTGTTTCAGGTGGCAGAGATGGCAGCAGGTGAGCTGACCACCAGTTCACATGAGGCTATATATTTAGAAAGCAGGCCAGCAAGTGCTTGGAAGGGTCACCTGAAAGCCACGGTCGAGCCCAGGGGCCTGTGGCAGTTTACACTGAAGTTCTCAGGCCCGTCTACCTGGATCACTACCTGCAGCAGACATGCATATTGCTCAACTCAGGTATCATCTCCAGCAGAGCCAGCATCGATACAGAGCCCACAGGAAGGTGCCAGCGCATACACTGAGCAGGTTTGCTCTGCCGACAGAGGCCGAAGCTCCCGCTTCGCATGTACCGCAACAACCTCAACTGCTTCACACGTGCTTCTTTGCTCGGGCCAGCCACAGTCATGCCACACCAGCAGCTCACCTAGCTAACCCATGAGGCTGTAGGCAGGCAGCGGCCAACACACGAAGCCCCTGCCACACAGAGGTGTACGCCACAGAAGTGAGTCCGCAGCACTCTCACCTTACCGCCCTGCAGGGCGATGTCCACACAGAACAGGCCATCTTGCGTGACGTGCTGGTTGGTGTGCTGTACGCCCACAGAGAACAGGGCCCCAGAGACCTCCTCATGAAGCCGGCTCAGGTGCCCTGAACAACATGGCAGCTCCTTCCGCACAATGCAGGCTGTGGGGTACAGGCTGAGATGCGCTTTTTGATGCACTGACCAGCAGGCAGTGCAGGGATATTGCTGGAGTGCCCTGCTCAGCACACAAACAGCGCCCTCCATCTGCAGACCTCACGAGGGGGGCCTACAAGGCCGATAGGGCACATGATGCTCAGCCTGGTGACATCATCTCCACAGACGGCATGACCAGAGCCTGGGCACATGCAGAGGCGGTGCAGGGCAGGGAGCAGGATGCAGCGCTGCGCACCTGTGCTCTGCCCCACAGAGGCCTTCCACACGGCGCGGCCGGCCTCCAGCAGCCCCGTGGGGAAATACATGGCCGGCATGGGGCTGTCCTGCCTGCTCAGCTGGGCAGGGCGTCCTGCAGCAGGACGAGAAAAGCAGTCAGCAGGCAACCGGCGACTGGTAACATGAACTGGGCATGGCACCAGTCACAAGCAGTACAGTGTGCTGGTCCAGGCATCACCAAACAAACTGAGACCACCAAGAGACAAAGCAGGCTGTGTGATAGAGCTGGTGTTGAGAACATGCCTGCACTCACCATTGGAGCCCAGCAGGAGGTAGACAGTGAACATTCGATGCAGATCAGCGGCGTCAAAGCTTGTCACGGGCAAGGCACTCAGCTTCTCCAGAAGCGCCTGCAGACACAGCAACAACTGCTCAGGGCGGGGCACAGTCATCATGCTGCCGCTTGGGCGGCTCAGCTGAGTGGAAGGCACAGGCAGTGAGGTGGGGGTGGTTCACCAGGGGTATGCTGCCCATGTGGTACGCATGACTAGCCTTTGGACACATGCAGGCAGTGTTTTGCACCCCACAGCCACGCTAGCCACGCTGCTCCAAGCACCTCTGCATCATGGAAGGCCCATATGAAGAGCATGCTGAAGTGGTCCTGGACAGATGCAGGCTCACCTTCCAGGTGTCCAGTGAGCACGCCTTCAGCGTGGCCAGTGCCCACATCATGTTGGCCACTTCCTGAGGCTTGAATCTGCAGGGCACCACTCCCACATGTCAGCAATACTGCATGCAAATTGCAATGCGAGCCAAGCTGCAGCCTGCGTTCAGCAGAGGCTGCACATGAGGAGCAGCAGCTGGCAGCGTTGCAGGGCAGCTCACCTGTGCCAGTGGCGCAGGCAGTAGGTGGCTGCCAGGCGCAGCAGGTCATTGGAGGGGTAGTGGAAGAGCCTGGCGTAGGACCAGATGCTGTTGGTGGTGTCCTGCAGGCAGCAGCATTGAAAGCAGGGGACTCATTTTGTTGCACAGGAATCAGATCTACATGTCAGCTAAGTGGGGCACAGATGTAGACTGCAGCATGCCTCAGCCAGCAGGCAGGCCAGCTAGGACACATTCAGGCCATACTCGCTGCAGGGTACAGCCCAGCCGCGCCAACGACTAGATCTTCAGGGCAGTGAACATCTAGTGACACCTGAGGCTGCAGCTTGCTGTGCCCACAGAGCCGTCCCACAGGGCCAAGAACTGGCAAGACGCAATTGGAAACAACCTGCGCTCAGGGCTGCAGCCTGCTGGCACAGTGCTTACCTGCATACAGCACCCCGAAGGTGATGCCACGCACAGATGGCTGGAATGTTTACCTGAGGGCTAGAGTGGATCAGATTGCCAACAGGTGGCCATTCAAAGCAGCTGCAACCCCCACAAGCAGAGCTGTGCCCCCCACTTGTGGGCTGTGTTGAGAAGCTTGTCAGGAAACTGCGGGGAGCCGCCAACAGCAGCTGCGTACCCCTACCAACAAAGCTGTGCCAACAAGCAACAGCCACCTGCGGGCTGAACTGGTCCAATCTGGTAGCAATCTGCAGGGCAGCCATCTCCAGCAGCTGCACGCCTGGGTGGTGCTCCAGGGTGGCAAAGCTGAACAGCATGTTGGCCAGCTCCTGGGAGTTGTACTGGTGCAGGGAATGCATCACACGGCGGGCTGCCACATCCAGCACCTGCACCCCAGGGTTGAACCCCAGCTTGGCGTATGCCCACAGGCTGTTGCTCACAGCCTGCAGCAGCGGCAGCAGCAGGGTCAGGTGGCGGCCTTCGGCTCAGAGCTTATGCACTTGTTGTATGCCATCAACAGGGGCTCGTTTGCAGCACGCCATGGGGTGTCCCTCACATGGCAAGCAAGCGATGGCCCATGCATGAAGTTGGTGCCACGCCAGCTTCTTGAACAGCAGCCCTGCGACCTGATACCAGGTTGCAGGCTGGTTCAGCATGGCAGGGACAGCAAAGGATGACACAAGACCAGAGAGCGAGCCTGGGGCCAGATGTGCCGCACCCACCCCAACATCTGCAATGCCATGGGCAGCAGACCCTTTGGTCTCTCGGTGTATGTGTCACCATTCCTAAAGCCGGTACACACTCTCCACATAGGGCCCAACGTGCTCATCATCTGCAGAGCCCTGGCCAGCAGACTCCCTGTCACTTTGTGACGCAGTGCATGACCTGCCCATCACCTGGGCCAAGTTTGCGCCCTCTGAAATTGACCTGAAAGAACTGGGAAGGACTCCAAGTCTCCCTTGAGCTGAGTCTGCTGCACCTGCTCCACCCTCTACGGAGGTCTGAGCTGCCAGCAGGTCCCTGGGGACGTGCAACAGATGCAAGCCCACTCCGCCACAGGATGCAGGACACCCTCTCACCTGTGGGCGGAAGTGCTGCACCTGGGCGACCATCTGCAGGGCCATGGCCACCAGCAGGCCCTCCCCAGGGTCGTGCGCCAGCGTGGCAAAGGACCACAGCAGGTTGGCCACCTCCTGCGGCTTGAAGCACGCCTTGCTCAGGGCTGCCTGCCGCGCGCAGCCGTCCAGCAGCTCAGCGCCAGGGTAGTGACGCAGGGTGGCAAACGCCCACAGCGTGTTGCTCAGGTCCTGAGAGGAGAGGGTTTACTTTTTAACAACTCCAGCTGTGATGAGCCCAATGAATGGCACTGCAGAGGCATGTGGACGCATAATGCAGCAGCTTGCTGCAGCGCATGCAACATCCAGCCGCACACATGGCTTGCTGCAGCATGCAGAATACATTCCAGACAGTTTGGTTACCTGAGGCACTGACTTGGTCAGGTCCGCCACCATCTGCGCCCCAGCTGCTGCCAGCAGGCTTGGGGGGGGCCAGTAGGCCATCTTGGCATAAGCCCACAGCGTGTTGCTGGTGGCTTGCGGCCTGCAAGCACAGACCAGCCTCAGGACAAGTGAAAGCCCCAAATGACCAACAGTGTTGCCACTGTGGGCTCTGGTTCCAAATAGTGACCAGCACCCCACTGGACAGCAAATGCACTTTCTGCACCTGCTGAAAGACTGCAGGAAAACATGCTCAGCCCTGTGCTGGATGCCCAGGCAAGACCCCTGCAGTCAGCGCTGCGGCCCTGCAGTACATGATAGGGCAGGCTGGCCTACCTGAAGGTGCTGATGATGGCGGCTGCATGCTCCGCAATCTGGTCCAGCAGACCATCCTCTGGCAAGTAGCTCAGTGTGGCAAACGCCCACAGCTGCAGCAGGGAATGGGTATCACAGCCTGTTCTTGTGCAGGAGCGACCAGCTTGAGACACCTGGCTATCATGAAATGGCAGAGGCATAGAGGTAGCACAATGTGCGGAACGACCTGTACTGGCAGCTCAAAGTGGCCACACAGGGTCCAGCAGCCTTGTCCATGCAACTATGCAGCAGGCTTGTCAAGTCAGCGGCGGCCTGCGCTGCAGTTGATCACAGCAAGCAGGGCGCAGTGCAGGGCCTCACTGTGTTGCTGACGGCCTGCGCCTCAAAGCGCGGCAGCAGGGTGCGGATGGCATAGATCAGCTGCTGGAACTGGTTGGTGTAGATGATGGAGGGGGGCTGGTGAGACTGGTTGGGCGGCTGCAGCTTGGCCAGCCGGTGCAGGGCGGTGGCCACATTGACCTCATCAAAATTGTACACCGAATCTGTGATGATGTCCAACACCTGCAGGGCGGGCAGGGCTGTGCCTACGTTGCAGAGTCAGCCCTCTGTGCACCAAGTCCACCTGATGTCCAGCATCTGCAGGCCGGCAAAGAGCGTCTGGAAGGGCCCAACAGCACAGCCCCTTTTAGAATAGCCAACTCCAACCGCGCCGCAGACATGAGCAACACGCTTTGGGCCCTTGCCATCCGATGTGCTGGCTCCTCCCACCTGCTGAGATTGGCAGGCTGCCAGTTGCTGACCAGTAGGTGGCACAGCAGGCAGCCCTGAAAAGGCCATCCCCACGTGAGACCCTGGCAGCTGAGACCTCCTGCCGAGCTGGCAGCTGCAGCCAGCCCACAGCATACAGGTGGAGATACAGCCGGCACAGCTGTGCACAGCTTGAAGAGGAGTGATTGTGGCCAGGGCAGCGCAGGCCTAGCTGCTCGCACTCAATGAGCGCGTGCCCTGTTTTCCAGCCAGATGGGCACAGTCACTGCTGAATCCTGAACAAGGCAGGCTCTAGAGACCTCATGAGTCATGGCTGAGATAACCAGGCGCCTGCTGCAGGTCTTGCAGGATCCGAGGAATGAGCGCACACTTGCCCTTCCCATAATTCAGAGCGGCCTGTCTGCACACCCTGTGCCAATTTGATGCATTTCCGGTAAGATTCAAGTTGGTCCCATGGCAATTCTGCTGGGCACACGCACCTGCTGGTAGTGGACAGCGCTGGCCAGCCTCTTGGTGATGACCTTGTTGATGTTGCACTCCGCAGCCTGCTTGCGCTGGGACTCCAACCCCTCAGGCAGGCGCAGGTAGCCCGACGCCTTGAGCCCCGGCTTGCCCTGCACCGAATCCTGGGCCCCCACCAGCAGCCCGATGGGCAGCCTGTTCAAGGGCACGGGCCCCTGGTTCAGGCTGTGGGCCGGCAACTGCTGGCTCGCGCTTCTGCGACCCATCTGTGCTGGCCCACCAGCCCCCCCTCGGGTCGCCTGCTGCTGCTGCAGCTGCACCAGGTGCTGCTGCAGCAGCATGCCATTGTGTGTGTCCCCCCCGTCCATGCGCTGGCTTGCCTGCTGGGGCCAGCCAGCGCCAGCAGCCAGACAGGTAGGCAGCTGCTGAGGGGCCGCCTGCGGGGGGGCCGCCATGCCCTGGGAGGACCAGAGGTTGTAGGGCAGGTCGGTGCCGACAGCAGCTGAAGGACTGTCTGTCCTGCGGAGCTCAGTTGCGATCGGGTCAGCAGAGTTGGGCAGGCTGGCGCCGCTGGTACCGCCTAGTGTGCCCAGGAGCAGGCCATCGCCGGGTGCCCCCGCCCTGAGCCCCAGCTGCTGCAGGCTGAGCAGCACCTGCTGTGCCTGCGCCTGCCAGGGGTCTGAGGGCGGCATGATCGGCGATATGAGGCCCAGACGCTTGATGCCACTGGGTGCGTGCAGGGACCTGCTGGGTCCCTGGCACCCCTGCGGCGCAGGAGCGGCATCAGCAGCAGTCACTATCGACCCACTGCTATTGCCTGCCTGCTGCTGCTGCTGGAGGCCCCTCTCCAGGGCACCACCATGTGCGCTGGGGGCGCCTTTCAGCTGGCTGTCAAGCGAGTTCAAACTTTCCCAGTTGCAGCTGGATGCTGATGGGCTGCCCACTGTGGGGCTGGCTTCCCCTGGTTCCAGGTTGGGAAGGCCCTGCATGCACAGAGAGCATACCAGATGAGTGATCTGGCCTGAGGGCATGTCAAATTCTCACCACTTCTGCAACGGTGCAGTGGCGTTGGGTGCAGCTCACCTGCAAGGGGAATGGCTTGGGCCGGTAATTTCCTCCAGGAGGACCCAGCTTTGCGGGTAGTTGAAAGAGACCGCTGCTCAGCGTGTTCAGCTCACAAAAACATCCATGGCCAAGCGGGTTTGTCAACTGGCCCGTGGTATCCAGATGACGTCAATAACCTAAACCTGAGTTGCTGCTCAATACTATATTTATACTACTTGGCATGGAAACCCCAGATCGCAGCAGATTGGGTGTATTGCATGGCCATCTCAACCCATACTCTCCGCCACCCCAAGCCCAGATCCGGCCTCAGGCAGTGTCCACAGTCCAACATGCAGATGCAGTGGTCATTGGGGCAGGCAAGCATGAGCTCTCTTGCACCTGTCCCATATCCATGTGCAAAGTTGATGCACAACTGCCCATGCAGGCGTGGTGGGGCTAGCCATTGCACAGAGGTTGGCGCTAGCAGGCCACAAAGTGCTTGTTCTTGAGGCAGAGCATGATGTAGGGCAGCACAGCAGCAGCAGAAACTCAGAAGTGATCCACGGCGGTGGGTGCCAGACAATAGTGCGGCCTGCACTCCAGCAGCATGCAGAAACAATGCTGAGTGTGCAGGCATCTACTATGTGCCAGGCAGCCTCAAGGCCAAGCTGTGCATCAAGGGAAGGGACCAGCTATATGCCTACTGCAAGCAACACGGCGTCAAACATGACAGAACGGGCAAATTAGTGGTGGCCCACACAGAGGAGCAGGTGGGGCCCCTGCACGGCTTCTGATCTGCAGCAGCCTTGGTGATGGATATTGCACAGCCTGCAAGGAAGCAAGTCGGGTCTGCAGGTGCCCAAGCTGCGACAGTTCCTGGAGACAGGGCGGGAAAACGGGATGACAGACCTCAAGTGGCTGGAAGGAGAAGAAGCCATGGCCATGGAGCCAGAGCTCCACTGCGTGGCTGCCCTGCTGTCACCCAGCACAGGCATCATTGACAGCCATGGGTGAGCTGTGGTGAGAGGGATGAGGCCTCTCAGTGCATAGGATCTGGTGCCTTGCCTGGCGCATGTGCTGTCAGTCATCAAGGTGGCTCTGCCAGTGCTGACGCTGGGCTGCAGTCGCTGCATGCACGCACTGCCGGCCTGTCTCACTTGCACCATTGCACTGCGCTGACTGGCAAGCTGCGCGCTGCAGGCTCGTGCTTTGGGTCTGTGCCATGCCTGCCTGACCAGCTCTTGATCTGTCATGCTTCCATCAGCAAGCCTTCTGGATGCAGTCTCATGCAGGCCTACCGCAGACAGCTGGAGCAGCGAGGCGGCTCAGTAGCCTGCAGCAGCCAGGTGGTTGGAGGGAACCTGACTGGTGCGCTGCTGTCTTGAAGATGAGGAAGGCAGCTTGCCAGCTGCGCCTGGGGTGGATTTGCAGAGAGGCAGCTGCTGTTGGGGGCAACTGGCATCAGTGGAGCGCCCTGCAGGCCCGTCAAGCTTGCTTTGTGCCAGGCACTCTGTCACGGGTGGTTCAGGCCGAACTGCACGCACCTGCATGAGGGCACCAGAGATGGCCGACCAGCCGGGGGGAGGCCCCATGCCCTGCCCCCTCTCCAAATCGCCCCAGTCAGCGCCAGACTGCCTGTGGGTGCAGGCCAGCAGAAGACGCTGGTGGTGAAGGACACCAGGTCTGGGGCTGAGCGGCAGGTGTTGGCCCACATCGTAGTGAATGCGGCAGGCCTGTTTGCGCAGAAGGTCAGCAAGAAGCTCCAGGGCGTTCCTGGCGCCACCATCCCGCAGTGCTACTATGCCAGAGGCCACTACTGCACTCTGAAAGGTGAGGCTCCCAGTGCCACTAGTCCTGCTCACTCCAGCGGCCCCCCCTCGTGGGCCTCAAGCCGGCTGTGCATGTCAGATTTTATTCAAGCTGCAACCCCTCACATCTGAGACCCCAGCAGTTATGTGAAAACCCTGCTCAGCAAAACTGCTGCTGTGTGCAGACAAGGCACCCTTCCGGCACCTGATCTACCCCATGCCCGAGAGCTGGGGCCTGGGGGTGCACCTCACTCTGGACCTGCACGGCTCTGCCAAGTTTGGTCCAGACGTGGAGTGGTTGGACACAGTGGAATACAATGTGGACGAGCAGCTGGCTGAGAAGTTCTACAGTGTCATACGGCTGTACTGGCCAGGGCTGCCGGATGGTGCCCTCACGCCGTCATACTCAGGCATCAGGTCCAAGGTGTGTACTCCATGACTGGAGGTCAGCATGCGATGTTGGCTGCCTGCGTGGAGGCTCAAGACCTGTGCCGACATGACTTCATCGAGTGTCCAGCATGCCTTTCTTGCGGGCCTACTGCACAATCTCTGGTGGCCGGGTAGGCAGCTCAGCTGCTGGAGGGACAGACGATCCTGGCCACTGCAGACCTGAGCAAGTTCTGGAAGGTGCTGAGGATGACTGCCTTCATCAGCTGGAATGACTCTTGGCAGCCTGTCTTGTAGACCGAGCATGTGACTTGGAGAGGAAGCCCTTGGGAATGTTGCTTGCAGGTGGTGGGGCCAGGGCAGGCTGGTGGCGACTTTGTCATTCAGGGGGAGCACCAGCATGGGCTGCCAGGCTTCGTGACTCTGTACGGCATTGAATCACCTGGGCTGACATCGTCTCTGGCAATTGCTGACCTGGTCCACGATATGCTGACTGGCAAGGTTGCTGAGGCTCAGCAGCATGCACCCTCTGGCGACCAGCTAGACTGAGGCCCACCGCTCAGTCTTCATGTGCTTCAGGATCCTGACTGCTCAACTGTAAATTTGTAACTGGTATACAACAGAATGCTCTGTGCTGAACCAGACCTCAGATTATCTGTCCCTTCTAAAAAGACGCCCAATGGGGTTGAGTATAGAGGCATGAGGTGATGTCAACCACATGCGCCATCTGTTCCTGCGTTTCAAGACCTTCAGCAGCTGTCTCACCTGCAAACATGAAGTGGATGTCCATAAGAATGCTGGTTTGACATTCATGGTGCCAGAGTCGACCATAACTTTGCACACCTGGGCATCTGTGTCCTGGAGGCTGCCAGAATTGTTAATGGTATACTGGGCAAGCCTGCGCTTCTGTTCAAGGGGCATTTGTGCTGCTATCTTATTTTCTGCCTCCTCTTTGCTGCACTTGTCTCGCTGCGTTAACCGTTGCACCTGCGATCACAAGCTACACATGTTCAACACATTCACTGACCCAGAGCATGCCGGAAGGGCTGGCTGCTCACTTGCTGCTCATTTGAGCAGTCGACCAGCACTGCTGAATTGAAATACTTGTGTGAGCATGTCTCAAATAGAAGTGGCATGTCCACCACCTGCACAGCACCGAAGCTTGAGAATGGCAATCGCTGCAGGACATCAGCTTACGCGGCGCTGCTCAGCATGCTCTTACTAGTGTCAAGGTGCCCTTGAGCCAATGCCAGATGATCTGCCTGATCAGGCTGGCAAACACAGGGAGATGGGTTGCTTTGTTGAGCTTCTTGCGGGCAACTGGGTCAGAGAAGACATGCTGCCCCAAAGCCTTCCTGTCGATCTCCCCTGCAAGGCTGCTGAGATGGGTCAGTCAGCACTCTGTTTGGTCTCAGCGTGCATGCCATTCGCACCATTCTTTTGGAGGATGCTGCTGCCAAAAGCCTTCACCATGCGGCGGTAGCCCCAATGGCCCTGCACATGGTGCAGCATGTTCGGCAGCAGCAGTGCAATCTCCAGGTGTGACAGGCATGATCTGACCTTCTTGGCTACATCATGTGCAATCTCATCGCAGTCAACCACAGAGACACTGTGCTGCCTCAGTATTGTGACCACTGCGCTCTTGCCGCAGGCGATGCCTCCTGTCACACCAACAAGCAACATTGCACTGGTTAAACGGGTTACCGTAACCAGGCTACTTGCTGTCTATCTACCTCAACGCCTGCTCAGCTGGGACGCTGCAGGACCATTCAGTGCGTTTCCAGGGTCAAGCTCAGCAGCGCTTTGCTGACAAGCTGCCCAGTAGCCAGAACTGTCCGGCTGCTAAGAGCTCTCGTGTAGTGGCCCTCGCCGGCTGTACATGTGTCAAGAGCTGACACTGTACAGGCAATGCTAGCAGGGCAGCATGTTGGTCAACACCAGCCATTGATAAAGCTCCAGCACCCTCAAGGTGGGCATGCCGCATCAACCACCATTCTGGGGATGGCCAGCTCCTTTCGGCGTGATGGCAATCAGGGTTGAGGTGCATGCACGCTACCTGGGCCGTGCAACCCCACTTCAAGCTGTGCCTTCAGGCTGCTGGAGGACCAGCCCAGTAGTGTGCCTCCGGGCAGGGCGATGGGTGCACAGACAGACAGCCACACGACTGAGGCAAATGCCAGCCTCCTGCGGCAGCAATGGGGCCAAGTCTGGCAACGGCGCCATACCAGGCAGTGGCATTGTGGGAGCACAGCCTGCCTCAGAGGCTACCTATGACTTTAGGAGCCGAGACATAGGCCAGTGGCGCAAGCTGCAGCTGGGCAGGATCACGAGATTTGCTGGCCCTGCGTTGAGCATCCCACTGGCAGGTACAGCCATAGTGACTTGGGCTTGCAATGGCAAAGCGCCCCCTTAAGCTGCTGCAGTGCTGTGCTCTGCAGACCCCATCATGAGTCTGGTGGACACAGTCTGCGTGGGGCAGGTGAGGTGCTGCTGAATCCAGCCTCTGCTTGCTACTGCATGTCTGGATTCACAGCGTTGGTTGCTGCAGTTTGCAGGCACTCTGGCTCTGGCGGCTCTGGGGCCATGCATGCTCCTCTTTGGGTTTGCAACCTACCTCACAAACTCGTTGAGCCTGGTGAGTCAACAAAGCTGTCTTTTCTTGAAAGCTGGCGTGACACAGCGCAGCATGGTCATCCTGTAGTGGAGGGAAGAGATGTAGAGACAGGCAGTGGGGCCAGTTTCTGCCCTTCAAGCTCCTCGCCTGCATTTCTTTGCACGGATAGCTCATCTCATGTAGCTGCCTGCTGCAGGCAACAGTCAGTGCTGTCACAGACAAGCTGCAGCAGCAGGATGTGGAAGGGGCTGGCCATGCCCTGTCAGCTGCTCTCGTCACGGGCACGGTCATTGGATGCATCATATTGGTAGCTTTCCAAGTGAGCAGGCAGCATGATGGCACCCTGCATTGCCTTGCAATCCGCTGTGCTTGCCACAGCTATGTCCTCAGCCTGTGTTGCTGCAGCTCATGCAAGGCACGGCTGTATGCCTACAGGTGTTCTCGCGGCAGCTCATTGTGCTGACAGGAGCAGCTGCTGAGCTGGTCGGGCCCAGTGTCAGCTACCTCAAGATAAGAGCATGGTCAGCGCCAGCAGTTTTGATTACCATGGTTGCTCAGGTGAGCCCTGCTGCTGCCCATAAAGCTGCGCATGCAGGCATCAGCACCGTCACTGTGCTGGCCACACTGCCCCTTGTGCACCAGCGTGAAGCTGCCAGTTACCACCAGTGTGCCCATTCCACAGATAGACTTGCCCATGACTCTACGTGCTGCCCGCAGTCTGGGTTGCTGGCTCAGAAGGACAGTCTGACCCCGCTGATCTGGGTGGTTGTTCAAACAATTTTGAACATCGTTGGGGACGTCCTGCTGATCAAGGTCTGGAAGGGGGGTCTGCCGGGGGCTGCCTGGGCCACCCTGCTGAGTCAGCTGGCTGGCACTGCAGGGTTGGTTTGGATGATGGGTTCTAAGGGGAAGGTGAGTCATGCACCATGCAGCGCACCACCCACTGTCTCGTCTCATCCTGGAGGACAAAAGGCCAGGATGTATCCTGAACTCATCATGGCCTGCAAACCCACTGCTGCAGCTGTCAGTCAGGGCATGCCTTTTGCCAGATTGGAATGCCTGTCCTGATTGAAGCAAATTGGTTTGTGCTGTGGGGGTGCGGGCCTACGTGCAGCCTGCTGCTTGGTCCAGGGTTTGCTCTGCCTGGTCCTTGATGCATGATTGGCCTCAGCTATGCCTCAGGAGCGCTGCCAGTGTATGTGCAGATACGTCCTTCTCTGCGGGTACCACGGCGGCATGAGCTTCGCATGCTGAACAATACAGCGGGCCCAGCCACCGTACTATATGCCTGCAAGAACATCTGCTACCTCATGTAGGTTCATTGTGTTGTGCTTCAGACATTGGCTGTTCCTGCAGCATACGCAGGACCTGTTTTGTCCATGGTCACTGCAGGTTGCAAGGCACTGCCACCACCCTCCAACCCCTGCTGGTGGCTGGGCACCAAGTCGTGTGGCAGGCAAGCTTCTCAGCATGCAGGTCTCAGCCTCTGCCCTGAAAGCCATGCAGAGCAGAAGTTGCCTCCCTGCAGGTGTGGAACCTGTTTGCATACTGCCACGCTCCCATGGAGCAGGCTGCGCTGGCATTCCTCCCCACGCTGCGAGACAGGACTGAGGCCAATGAGCTTGTCAAGCTGCTGATTGGTGTTGGAGTCGTTGTGGGCGTGATAACAGCCATTGCTGCTGCGGGCTTTCCATCTCTGCTGCCCCAGGCCTTCACCTCCGATCAGGCGCTGTGGCCAGTGATGCGTTCCATTGCTCCCCAGGTGAGGCAGTTGCGCCCTGCAAGCCTGCCTGCACCTCATGCAGCTGCAAGTCCCTCCAGGCACCTCTGTGTGCATGCCCTATCTCCAACATGTGCTGTGTACCTTTGCTACACAGCAGCCTCTCGTGCTGCAGGCAGTTGGCTCCATGTTGTTCTGTGCCCTCGACATCACCCTGACCGGCGTGCTGATGGCAGAGCGCGACCTGCCATTCATTGCCAAGACGATGGCATGCAACATGTTCGTCCTGGCCGGGTACTTCGCTGTTGCTCGGGCCAAGCGCTGGCAGCTCAGGGGCGTGTGGTCAGGCCTCATGCTTTTTTTCTTTGTCAGGATGATGCAGAGCAGCACCCGCGTCTGGCTCTTGCTCTTTAGAGGCAAGAAAAAGGCGCCAGCTGCTGAGGGATCTGTGATTGAGAGCGTTCCTGAGAGATCTGGCCTGATTGCCCAAACTGAAATTGAAGATGTCTAGCCGTCTTGCGTGAGAGACCCTTGCCCTCCTGACCCCCTCTGCAAATCTGTGCAGCCTTTTGAGCTCCAGCAGGATGAGTGCTCAATGACAACTCAGTAGAATGCATGAAACCTTCTTGCAAACTTCGGTGTCAATCTTAGTGCATTGAAATTACAGATATGATAGGCAGAGAAGCTGACTATTTTGCCAGCTCGGCATCTGCTTAGGAATGGTGGCCCGACAGACTACTGCAGACGTAGTCAATGGCCTCAGATCATCTGATCAGGCCGTTAGGCTCACATCAGCCAAGACCATCAAAAACAGGTTAGCTGGACTGCACTTCTGCGTGCTCTGCAGGGCCTGTCTCACAGCCCATGTCCATACCTGCAGCGTCATTGGCAACAAGGGCAGGAAGCTCAGTTACCTGCAGCATGGCGCACTTCAGCATTTGGTGGGGCTGCTGTCCTCCGAGGACCCTCAGCTGCTGGTGCAGGCTGCCGCTGCTGTCGGTAGCTTTGCCTGTGGCGCAGACTCAGGTCTGCTCACTCTTGACAGACCCTGCGTCGGCTTCTGCTGCAAGTCTGCAAAAGACCTCTGTTATCCAGGGCCCCAGGCCTACCCTATCTCACTGTTCTGCGCTTGTGTGCAGGGGCGCAAGCTGTGCTGAAGAGTGGCGCTGTGCAGCCCTTGCTGCTGACACTCAGCAGCCAGGATAGGCGTGTGGTGGAAGCTGGTATCAGGTCCCTCAAACTCATCTTCCAGGTCAGCACTGCCCAGCTCAAGATGGTTTGATGCTCATGCTGCACCCTGTGCTGCCTCAACACAAGTCTACAAGCACCTTTATGCTAAAGTCACAACAGCTCTTCAGCAGTGCAGTACAGCCACTTGGTGCCCTTGCTGTTGAGCAGTGCACCGTCACAACAGGGTGAGACAGACTGTCCAAGTGTGATTGCTCTATGTACAGTCCCTAGAAACGCCGCCAGCAGATGCTGTCACGCCAGAGGCCCTGCACAGTCTCGTGGAGCTGCTGGTGGAGCCTACAGGGGGCGTGGCGGAGCTGTCAGCTCGCGTGCTGGCCAGGTGCTGTGAATCACCAGCGCAGGTGAAGGACACCGCCATGCTTTGCGCTGGCATCCCCTGAGTGTTGAGCATGACACCCTCCTGGTCTGCCATTCCAAGCTCGTCCTGAGTCATCACGCAGGGAGTGTCAGGACGCCCTGATCCCTAAGCTTTATTTGAAGAACTTGCTGGGCACCTACCACCTGGCATCAAGCTGGAGCAAGAGGTCCGGTCTCCTTGCCCTCCCTGGCGCTGCGTATGCTTGGCTGTTGCTGCAGAGGGAGGCGTTGCTGGGCACAGCGGTCATCAGCAACCTCCTGCGGCTGCTACAGAGCCCCCAGAAGCTGCGTCAGGCAGCTGCAGTGGAGGCGCTGGCAGCCCTGCTGGCTGGGAACCAGGCGCTGGCAGCGCAGGTCATGCAGCTGCATGACCTGCGGGACAGCCTGCTGCCACTGCTGCGGGGGGCAGACGTGCGCACCAGATTCCTGGCCTGCTCCTGCCTGGTCAGCATCTCCTTCCCGGCGGCACAGGTAGAGGAGGCAGGGGAGGACACACGGCAGCAGGAGGCACAGGTCTCCGAGACAGGGCAGGTGGGTGGGGCCGACTAAGCAGAGGACCCAGCCAGGGACATCGGTCTGAAGCTCAGAGGCATGTGGCCTAGCTGCTAAGCGGTACAGGCCCATGCAGATGAGCAGGGGAATGGGGGCATGTGCAGCTTGGGGATGCAGGTCATGGCATATCGAGCAGTTGCCCAGAGGCTCTGCCCTGCATGTACCTGTCAGCAATGGGCCTTGCAGGCCGGTCATGGCATATCGAGCAGTTGCCCAGGGGCTCTGCCCTGCATGTATCTGTCAGCAGTGGGCCTCGCAGGCCTGCCTCAGAAGTGAGCAGGTGGATCGGGCTGCCATGCGCAAGGCCGTGTGCAGCATATGACCCAGGCCTGGAAACATGAGCAGGTGCACAGGAGCTCTGCCTCGCACATGATGGTGAGCAGCGGGCAGCTCAGGCCAGCTGAACAGGTGGGAGAGGCGTGTGCATCAAAACACCCAGGCCTGAGATGCTGAACAAGGGTGCTTCCCTGCATGAGCAGCAGGCATCTCGGGCCAGCCAAAGTAAGCAGGCGCATTGCAGGCTGCCCCAGATGAGGTGCTGAGCGAGGGGTGCGCCAGGGGCAGCGTTCTGTGCTGCAGCTGGCTGCAGTTGTGTGGATGCCGTGCACCTGCGCCTGTGTTGCCCAAGGAGACT
The DNA here is from genome assembly GCA_963969365.1 of Asterochloris sp. CNOR1. Taxonomy (NCBI): domain Eukaryota; kingdom Viridiplantae; phylum Chlorophyta; class Trebouxiophyceae; order Trebouxiales; family Trebouxiaceae; genus Asterochloris; species Asterochloris sp. CNOR1. Next base: position 2,656,459 of record OZ017750.1, read on the forward strand.
GCCCTCGTTGCCAGCGTAGACTTTACTCCAAAGCTCCCACTGCGGTGCTCTGCTCTGCAGATGGTGCTCCTGGTGTTGGTGAAGCTGCTGGCGGAGCCAGCAGTGCAGGACAGGGCTCCCGCAGTGCTGAGCCAGCTGCTGTCTGGGAATGTCGAGCTGCAGAAGGCTGCTGCGGACGCGGATGCAGCCACCAAGCTGGCGGCCTTCCTGTGCAAGGAGGACTGCAGGGCGCCGCTGCAGGCAGGCAGCCTGCCTCACATGCTGGGCAGGGCGGGCTTGCAGTCCTCCACACATGCTGCACAGGGCAGGTTTGCAATCTTCCACCTGACGTCCCTCAGGTGGCTGGGTGGCTTGTGCTAAAGCAGCAGTACTGATACAAGAGGATCAAGGTAGCTGGCTGCAAGTCACCTTCATCAGGAACAGGATGGTCTCTGCGCATGCCAGGCAGGCCTTTTGGCAGGGTGTGAGGGGTTCAAGGTGCCTGGCTGCAGGTGGCAGTCCTCAGCATCCTGGCCATGCTGTGTAAGCAGAGCGAGCTTGCAAGGGGCCAGGTCATTCAGGCGGCATCCCTGAAGGCTGTCATCAAAGCCTTGAGCAACCCAGAGGCACAGGCAAGCCGTGCTGCTGTCAGCATGTTGTCAGAAAATGCTGGGGATTTTATGCCTGACGCTGAGATTTGGCCTAAGTTCAGCCTTTTTGCGTCTCAGCTGCTTACTCATCAAGACCCCACACACACACATTGCCCTTTTGCCGGAGGCCCTTTGCCTGGTCAACACTGTCTGAAGCCGTGTCCCATCCCTGCTGGCCAGCTGCATGCGGCGCGACTCCAACACAAATAGCAGAAGCCGTGCTGCTGCAGGCCAGGCTGCACGCCTGCCAGTGCATCCGGCACCTCTCCTGCAACGCCAAGTCGTTGCGCAGTGCCCTGGTGGACAACGACATTGCTGCGCAGCTGTTCTGCCTTCTGGAGGATGCAGACCACGCAGTGCAGGCCTCGGCAGTATCCACGCTTGGCAACTTTGTGCTGGACTTCTGTCCTGTGAAGGTGAGATTGGGCAGCTGGCTGTGTAATGGTTCCAACTGTCCAGGCTGCAGGATCCTGAGCACTTTTGAGCTGGATTGCTGCTTTGTGATGGTGACACCCAAAGACAGTGACATAGCCATCTGCAATTGGCCTCTGGTTGTCTGGCTGCTGCTCTGTGCCTTCAATGTAGCCGAGCACATGCAGATGCTGTGCAGATGGCCTCCTGTGCTTGCGCTTGGCTGCCTGCGTCCAGCGCCTCACCCTTTGTGGCCACCCTGCAGGAGCTGGCCCTGCAGCATGGGTGCATTCACCTGCTGGTGGAGCAGACGCACAGCACAGATGCGGAGATGAGGCTCAGCGCAGTGTGGGCCCTGCAGAACCTGGCGTACCAGGCAGGCCCTGCCGTGCACCAGTCCCTGATGGACAAGCTGCCCTGGCAGCATGCCGTCGCACTGCTGAGCGACTCGGACATGAGGGTGCAGGTGAGCCAGCAGGCCAGTGTCTGCCTCACAGCAGATGCATTTCTGGGGGCAGCAGCTTCTGGTTAGAATGCTGTGCAACTCAGATAGGAGGAGTCAGGTGAGCCAGCCGGGCACTTGTCCTACATGCCCTGCAGAAGGCGTTTTCAGGGGCAGCCCAGCCTCCAGCGGGATTATCGTGCGACCCAGACAGGAAGGTGCGGGCAGCCAGCTGAGCTGGTGACCGTTTTTCCTATGAGCCCTGCATGCACAGCAAATGTGCTGTCCAGGGCAGCAGCCTCCAGTCACGCAGAGTTGTGACCCAGACAGGAAGCTGATGGTGCTATTTTCAGCTGTCAGGCCCCCTGTAGATGCTGCCAGTGTTCAGCTCCAGACAGGCAAGTAGATTACAAAGCCAGGGTGGATTTACTCCAGGTCCAATGCAGCATGGGACTGGGCACCTGCAGCTGTCCAGCTGCACACCCGTTGCAGGGGTGCGCAACATATGCTTGTGTGTCATTGCGACGACAGGCGCCGCCAACCAAATAGCTGGCAAACATCGGCCTGGCAGCCAGTAGTTATAGCCTGACTGAGAGGTCTTGGCCTGTCCTTTGCAATGTAGGAGCGGGCAACTGTGCTCATACGCAACATGGCAATCGACAACAAGAGCATGGAGCAGCTGGCAGAGTGGAGTGGGGGCAAGGTACTGGCTGAGCTGGTGGAGCTGGCAATCAGCAGGACGCCCTGCGAGCCCAGCAGCAGTCGGCATGCCACCTTTGCCATCAGCAACATAGCAGCTGCAGGTGAGAGGTGTCGTGGTCGTGGGAAACGGGGCCTAAGCCACTGTCTGCCTGCTGTCAGCAGGATGCCCTGCAAGCCAAGCAGAACCTGCCCTTGACAAAGGAGTAGGTGCAGGTCGGGGTCTGGGCCTGGGATGTGCTACACGTACAGGCTGAAAGCAGGCAGTACGCCCTCAGTGCTCTGCAGCCCCGCTGACCAGCCAAGCAGCAGGCAGCATGGCACATGACCTCTGCACACTTCTGCCAGCTACGCAGCATGGCTGGCGCTGAACTTCTGCTTCTGCAACACAACTTGTTCATGCGTCCCTGTCCCAGCCTGTGCCCTGAGTGGGCATCCTTCAAAGGGGATCATGGCTGCAGGAACGGATGCCATGCGCGATGACATCATGAGTACCGAGCTGCTGCCCAACCTTAAACATATGCTGGCAGGGAATGACACTGGCTTGAAGGTGTCCACTCTCTGGGTCATCAACAACCTGACCTACAGGTGTGCTGGGTCTGTCTCTGGGTTTCACAAGAGAATGCAGTGCCCAATTTGGGTGGTGGCCTTGGCCTGCCCCACCATTCCAAAAGGCCGCAGTCTGTACAATTTGTGTCGGATGTGCCTGGCCTTGCCCAACCCAAACTTTGCTGCTGTTATGGCAAGCTACACAACCGCACAAGTCTAGTAAGCCGTGAGTTGTGTGGCCGCGCTGGGCTGGTGTTCCCAGTGGCATCGGCTCTGACACATATGTTCAGCTGCTCAATGGTGATCGGGCCAGACTATCTCTTACGCCTGCTTGAATCATTCACCAATGCGGTGTGCCCCACTGCTTGCAGGGTCTCAGTGCGGCAGATCTGAGTCAAGCTCAGCCAGTGCACTGCCTCTGACAGATGAGGTCTTGCTGCAGAGGGCCTGGCTATGATGGCTCTGAGAGGAGAGCGCAGCAGCTGCAGGAGGCCGGGCTGGAAGATGCCATTCTTGCACTGCTGGTGGACAGCGCCCTGGATGTGCGGGAAAGAGCCAAAACGGCGCTGCACCGCTTAAATGGTGAGCGGTACGAGGTGGGAGGCTTCAGGATGGTCCTCGAGAGGCGCGCTGAAGAAAGCAGCAGAGAACGAGAGATGCTGTACTTCAACACCTGACAACCGGGATGGTCCCTCTGCCACACGCAGAGGAGACTCACCATAGAACACCCAGTTTTGCATCTGACCATGTCGGGATAACTGAAAGTTTTGACAGCTGAGCTTATGCTGGGCAGTTGGCCCATGCTCCCAATAGGAGCAGCAGCTGCACTGTCAATGCATGAACATGAAGGACCTGCCCATCATGATATCAGCCTCTGTTGCAAGCATGCAGCCAAACAGCAAAGCAAGGGTAGCGACGCAAGCAAGCAGGCAGCGTGCAACTTGTCGAGCTCTGGCTACACCTGCGACTCAAGATCTGAGCCGGGCGGCCCCTTGGCCCTCCCAATGGCTTTAGTCATCACCGACTTGATGGCTGCCAAGCCGCGGGCTGTCGGGGAGGGTGGCGGCATGTGGCTGCTGGCAGCGTGCAGTGGCGTCAACTCAGTCTGCTGGCTCCTCAATGCTTTGCCTAGTGGAATGTCCTGCATCTCATGTCTGACACAGAGCCACTCACTGAGGAGGGCTGTCAGGATGAGGGCCGATGTGAACATGCCCCACCTGCAGCAGGGAAGCAGCTGGGTTGGTGACTTATACAGGTGCCACCGCCCCAGCGTGCAAAGAGCGATATCCTATGTCGCACCATGAAAGCGGTGCTGCAGTGGCTTGCATCAGGGCACTGCAGCAAGCCCCTCACCACTCAAGACGCTTGGGAAAGCCAGCGTAGGCTGCCACCGCTGCAAAGTGCAGGATGTAGATGGTGGCTGAAAAGTCCAGGCACTTCTTGGCCCGCTGCACCTGCGCTTCCAGAGAAGCAGATGCTTTGTTAACACTGGTGACTCCAGGCTGGCCTACTGGCAGCTTTTGCACAAGAAACAACATGAGGTGGCATCTGCAACTGAGGGGAGCCAGCTTCAATGGGGAGCTTACCAGCACCATAATGTACAGGGCGGCAAGGATGCTGTTCAAGACAACCCCTGTGGCCAGCATCCATCCCCTGAACTCGTGCAGGGTTAGCCATCGCCAGTCGAATAGGTGCTTCAGCTCTAAGCCATCAACGTAAGGACCTGCAGCAGCAGCCGACGCCTCAGAGATGTTAAGGTGACTATGCTGCTCTGCGCAGTTGGTCGGGAGCAGAGAGCAGCCAATGAGTGCAACTGTCTCACCTAGCAGGCCCCAGAGCAGCAGACCATAGCTGAGGTAGTACAAGCACTGCACTGCAACAATCTGTGCAATGATCTGCCAGGGATCCCACACATTGGGGCCCAGGAACATTCAGCGAGCTGAGGTGTGCTGCTTGGGTAAAGTATTCCTCACTACAGAGCATTAGCCAGCTGCCATCTTATGTGGTTTGGCCATGATCATCACAGGCTTTGTGGACTGCAATGGCTGGCACTGACTGCGATGTTTAATCTTTGCTTTGAAATTTACAGAACAACAAATCGTCAGCCCTCAGATTTTTGCAGAGGTCCTCAGTGAACCGCAACAGCGCTTGCAACCACTGGCGTCGGGAGGCCTACAGCAATGGCAGTCTGCGTCGCCCAGCCTAGGTGAGGCTCTGAAAAGTGTCTCAACTTCCGCCCGCTTCTGAGGCCCGACCTGCCCCCCAGCATGCCTGCTGCACAGCTTGCAGCCTGTGAGTCGCAGTCGTGCCTTGCTGTACCGCTTACACAGACGTGTGTTTGTCTTGTCACTGCAGACAACAGATGTTTCAGCCACCACCAGCTCTGGATGACAGCCAGAGCCTGCTGGCTCTGCTGGCCCAAGGCAGAAGCAGCGCAGCACCTGCCCTCAGCCCTGCCCAGGCAGGGGCTCTGAAGGCCCTGACGCACAGTCCTGCAGCCTCTCAGGCTGCAGGGTTCAGGAAGTCGAACAAGAGCACGCTGGCAAAACCCTCCAACATGCCAGCCAACTGCCCACCCAGCCAGCACACCATGTCAGGTCAGGGTGCAGAAGCACTTGGCCCTTTGGAGGTCCTTCTTCTGGACCTTTGTGATGTAATGTCAGCGCATGGATCTTGCTCATCAGGCATTGCATTCTGCAGTGTAGTTCTGGGGCATGCAGCGCAAGTTCATTGTGGCCTGCCTGTAGTCCCTGGCCAACCAGGGGAGGGGTCTGCTGAGTTCTCCGTGTGTTTACTAAAGCAGCGTGGCGTCCCTCATGTGCAGGCTCCCAGTCCGTGGGCAGCAGCACTAGGGGCAACAAGAACCGCACCACCAGCCCCAACTCAGGGAGCACCCGCAGGGCCAGCGCAGATGTGAAGCGCTCAGGCCCTGCAGCATGGGCAGGCCCCGCCTTTTCAGTGGCCCCCGCACCAGAGGCAGTGCCCATGCCGAGCGCCGCACTGCTCTGCAGCAGCAGCAGCGCCGCTAGAGGCAGAGTGCCTGCTGGACGCTCTGCCAGTGGACGCTTGACAGCCCTGTGCGGGCGACCTCTTTAGAGCTCAACCCAGCAGCGCTTGATCATCAAGCTACAATTGGCCATTGTCCAACATCCCTGTGGGCAGCACGCACGCTGCCATGCTCTGGCACAACTCTGCTCAGGATACTCCTAGTCAGCGAAGGTCACTGTCTCAATGCAGCGACAGCACGCTGCTGCATCGATTGCCAGCTGCTGTCTGCTGCTTCACACTGCCACCTGAAGTCGGTTGTAGGGACAAACCACCATCTGATCCGAGGTACACAAACCCCCTTGGCCCGCATCACATTTCGTTTCTCCTCTATCTGAGTCAGCCAGCCCCTGCATTTTGGCAGGCCTTAGCCAGGACACACAGCACTGCCCCTGATGCAATACTCGTGTACCCTTCATTGCAATGGCACCGCCCTTACAGCGCCTCAGTTATCTTCCCATGCAGACAGTGCGAGCTCAGTTTTGCGCCGCCTCGCTGCCAGCCAGAACGACTGAATGTTGTTCTGACTGCTGTGTGACGCACCCAAGGTGCTCCGTGTGTTTCATCAACGGAGTGCCGTGTTTTGGGTGGCTCCCCATCTATGTTTATCAGCATATAGCTGTATCATTATCAGCAGCAAAACCTGTGCGGTCATCACTGCTCAATCAAGACATCTCTGAATGCTGAAACAAGATAGGCGCACACACATTCGGTGGCTCTGCCACATCTGCGTTTCACTTGTGTTGTCATTTGTTTGCATGCATCAATTTATGCGTCGAGTTGTAAGTGCTTGGCTCAGTGGAGCATCACTCTCAGAGGTGTGGGGACTCTGATAGCAGACGGGCTGGGCTCGAAGGGGTTGCTCATGTATCAGCAGGGCTATATAATGCAAGCTCAGAGGCGTGACCAGAACCTGATTGTCGGTGCTCAGTCCAGAATGAAACAAGTCATGGGCCAGACAGCAGTACCTGCACCTTAGCTGGCTGCAGTAGCCGTAGTGTCCTTGCTTTTGCGCCTGCCAGGACGTTTCTTTTGCCAGAGTGCGACAATTGAGCAGCAGCCGTGCCGTTGTGCGGCACCGCTGCGAACCCCTGCTGGCCAGAGGGGTCTGCCTGCTCCTCGCTGCTGAGCACATGTGCTGGTCCATGTGATCCACCCTCCTCCGCTGCAGGGGCGGTAGGCATGTCACCCTGCGCCTGGGGCATGGGGCTGACAGCCGCCCCCAGCTGGCTCCTGCCAGTGGCTCGGGCTTTGCCCTTCAGGCTGAATGCTTTGCCCGGCTTGGCAGCCACTTGGGCCGCCAGCTCGTCGGCCAGAGCAATGGCTCGCCCCTGGGCCCGCTGCGCCTGCATGGCTGCCAGGGCAGCAGCCTCCACAATGGCAGGAATGGCAGCCTGGAGGAGAGGAGAAGCATGTTCAGATGTGTGGATGCTGCGCCCACGCTGCCAGGGAAGTAAGCCCTGTGCCACTCTCCAAAAGCATGAATGGCGTGTGGGACAGGTCCAGAGCACCACTTGGGTGTCTGAATGCATTGTGAAATAGCTGACTGACAGCCGCCCTGCGGTGAAAGGTGGCAAGACCATCAGGCAGCTGCCAGGGGGACCTGGGTGCCAGGCCAGGAAGCAGCTGCATCTGGCCACATCGCTCCATGACAGGTAGGCCACCAGCAGCAAGGCAACCAGGCAGCACTCTCAACATAGCTGACCAGCATCTGGCCATCCTCCTGCCAGTGCTGCACCCAGGCACAGCGACCACGCTCAGCAGCATGGCAGCCAACCAACAAAATGCATGGTCCGTGGGCACACCAGGTATGCCTCTCAAGCTCTCCTCCCGGGCTGCAGACTGCAGCAGATGGCCCACCTGCATCGCGCCATCCTCCTGCCAGTGCTGCTGCAAGCGGGCGCGGCCCTCAGCAGCAGCGTCCCGCGCCATGCGCGCCGACTCCTCGCAGAGGCTCAGGGCGTGCTGGGCGCTGGGCGCCGCGCGTGCTGCGGCGCTGGCGGCCGCGCGGCTGACCCAGCGTGGCTTGCCCAGGCGCCACTTGCCTGCAGGCGGCATGCGCAGGCGGTGAGCACGGGCATTGAGCAGAAGGGGCTGGGCATTGCTGCAGCAAGAGATGCCTGCCAGTGGCAGGCAACATTCAGGGCTGCTCCATACGCAATGCGTTCATCTGGAGACTAAGAAAGCCTGTGCAGGGGTCAGCAGGAGCATGTCACAAGGCAACTGCCCCTGCATGCACTGCATGACATCCTGACCACCAACCCTGAGCTCCCCAGATGTCAGGGGGTTTGCAGGCCTGGCGTGCACCCAACATGCTGTCCTCTCATTTCATAAACACCCCCTCACCTGCCCAGACCTCCTCCGCCTCGACCGTGTACAGGCACCACCCATGCTTGCGCCCGTGCAGCCACTGCCCCTCGTACACCTGCCCGGTAGCGTAGACATACGTCCCGTACCCATGGGGCATGTCGCTGGCACACTGCCCCAAGAACTGGTCCCCATTGGGGAAGCTGTACACACCAAAGCCGTGGCGTTTGCCGGACTTGTAGTCCCCTGCGGCAGGAGGAGAGTAGGTGGATTGCGCCTGTGTGGGCCACAGACTGATCTGGTGCAGAGCAGCAGCTTGTGGCCTAGGGGGGCAGCAGCAGTATTCAGCAGGCAACGAGGGGCTGGGCAGCGCTTCTGTGGGAGTGCCTGCGGCACCCTTGCCAAGATGAAGGCACACACTCGTGCTGAGCAACTAGCTGTTCAGGGTCAGGGCACAATCAGCACAACCAAGCAGAGGTTGACTGTGCAGGCGCAGCAGTGCTCACCAACATAGTTGCTGTTGTCGGCGCACTGCTGCATGCCTGCATGGCAGTGGAGGCCACCTCTAAGCCTTGCCAGCTACCAGTGCAGCAGCAGCAGCTTGCAATCAGTGAAAGCACGTAGCAATGGCAGTTGAGCTCATCCACACGGGGACTAAGCAGGTCACAGGCAGCCACGTTTCCTGCTCTGCAGCGAGCATATATTGGGGCGGCCCTGTATGCTTGCAAGCCGGCGGAGCTGATGCACAAACAGGGGCCCCGAGCAGCATGTGCTGCTGCTCGCTGCCAGGGGAACAGTGCCCACCAGGTGCTCGAGCATCTGGTGCTCAAGCAGCTGGTGTTCCAGCAGGGGACCCAAGCAGCGGCAGGCAGGGCTGGCCCCTGCAAGAGATGAGCACCCACCTCGTCCATTGCGCAGGCCCCCTGCCCACTGCCCCTCAAAGTAGTCTTTGTTGTAGTAGTGGCACACGCCGTAGCCCTGGCGCACCCCGCGCACATAGCTGCCATGGTAGGCAGACCCCCGAGCAAAGCGCTCCACACCCACACCATGGTAGCTGCCCTCCTCCCACTGCAGCACAGGGTGACTCTGTCTCAGAGTCATGACGCTGCGTCTGGGCTTCAAAGCTGTGAGGTTGCTGCCTGTGCTGCTTGACACACTTCCGGTGGTGCAGGCGTCCCCAGGCACAGGTGCTGAGCCTGCCATCTGACAGTTGTGTCTGTTGTCAGCCTGCCTCTGGATGCCTACGCAGCCAGGGCTGCTCAACGTGCAGCTGGATGTGGGGGCAAGCTGCTGAGGTGTGCAGCTGTAAAGCGCCACGGTCAGTCCAAAGCGAGTGGAGCACCAGACAGCCATGCACTTCTTGCGGTGAAGCAGTCAGCTGCCTCACCTCGCCCTCATAGGCTCCAGAGCCGGCAAAGGAGTACACCCCCACGCCGTGCATTTTGTCCCTCGAAAATTGGCCTGCATAGGTGTCGCTGCTGGCGAAGACGTACACGCCGTCCCCCTGCTTGGCGCCCTTGCTGTACAGCCCCCTGCAGACGAAGTCAACACTTCAGCTCTCCCTCAGGTGACCAGCCAGGGACAGCACTCAGAGGGTGATGCACAGCACCAGAATGGCCCACTGCAGCATGTCTCCCGGACTGCCAAGCGCTGAGCCGCTGGCCAGGCGGCCTCAGCACGACAAGAAGGCCTTTCAGGATGTTGCAGCTGCCAGCTACCCTCAGCGCGGGCCCTCTGTGGTGGTTGCTTGCTGCAGCCCAAGCCAGCACTGCGCCTCAGCATTTTGGAATTCTAATTCGACTCCTGACCTGTAGGTGTCTCCGTTGGGCAGGCTGCCCAGCCCATAGCTGCCGGTGGCTAGCGCCTGCTGCGCCAGTGTGCAGATGGCAACCTGCACAGCGGCCTCCCCTGCATCGCCATCCTCACCTGCAGCATGCCAGCAGGCGGGCATGCAGCTCACAAGCAGTCAGCACACACTTGGGAATGGCCACTGCTGCAGCACAGCAGAAGGCAGGGAGGCAGCCCATAATAAATGGCACCTGTTCGAAGATGTGCGCTGCCTGCTACAGTCTGCTGGCAGCACAATGGGCACAGTCACATCAACGCAGCAGGCTTTCAGTCCATCTTCTCTACTCCACACAATGCTGAAGTTCAACTGTTGCCACAAACACATGCCTCAGACACCCTGGTCACTGCCTGGTGAGTGGAGTAAGGTGGACAGGATCGCTTTGCTCTCCAAGACATGTCAAGGCCAAGGATGACGGGCAGCAGGATGCTCTCCCAGACAGAGCAGGCAGCGGCCTCGACAAGCTGCAGGGAGACACCACACTCTGCAGCTGGACGGCAATGTCAGCTGCCTTGGCAATCTGCAGCATGACAGCACGAGCTGCAGCTGGGCTGCAGAGTCATCAGTCTCGACATACTGCAGTGACCCACCGCTGCCCAGGGCACCCAACATGGCAGTCTCCTCGGAAGCAGCAGCAGCTGCATTGGCAGCCTCAGAGGCCTCTGCAGGGCCCAGGCTGGTGCAGCACACGCGGCTGAAGAAGGCCTTGCGCAGAGGGGACTTTTTGCCGGCGCTGCCCGCTGACGTCCCTGTGGTGGCAGCGCTGATGGTCTGCAAGTGGGATTGGCAGCGTAACAGCATTGGACAGAACTGCAGTGCATCTGGGACAGGCAGCCCGGACCCTACGCCCATCAGGCCTGCCCACAGAGTAAGGCAGGCCGGGGGCATGCTGCAGGCGGCAGTGATGGCGAGCCCGATGTGCAGCCACATGCAGGCTGTGGCAGCTAGTGAGCCTTATTGACCCCAAGGCTGCGCCTCATAGGGACTGTGGGCAAGGGGCAGGCCAGCACTAGCCGTGGTGCCCACATCTGCTGTGAGACAGGCTGACACTCTGAGGCCGAGGCTGCCCTCACCGAGCATCTGGTGGGGTGGCCCTCTGCAGCAGCGTCAGCGCTTGGTTTACACTAACACATGAGCCCCTGAAAGCAGCTTGAGAGCAGCTTGTGGCCTCCCCTGTGTCTCCAGGGCAGGTGTGGTCAAGAAGGCAACTGGGTACCCCACCCTTGAGGCTGCAGCTCAGCGCAGATGTCGAGTCATGCCTGCATGCAGGCAGCGCAGGCAGAGCCATGCACACCTCCGCATCCATGGGCGGTGGCATCTGCGGCGGCGCCAGCGCCTGCGCGACCTGCGGCTCCTGCATCAGCACATCGGGCAGCCGCTCGCCGGTGCCCACCCTGTGGCGCCACCTGGACACCATCCCTCCCCCTCTGGGCCCAGGCCCCGCCTGCTGCCGCTCTGCGGCCGACCCGTCTGGGGTGGCGCCCTGCTCGACAGGCAGCTGCTGCTGCGCCGGCTCTACCTCTGCCTCCTCATGGATGAGGGTGGTGCGTTCACTGGCTGCAGACCGGCCGGCTGAGTTGGTCTGCGAGGGCGGACGAGGCAGGCCTGCAAGTGGAGATGCGTGCCTGACAGCTGCTCTGGCGGGCGGCGGCTCAAGGCCAAGCATGCGGTTGACAGGGCCCTTGGACTTGCACAGCCCCTGCAGCAAGCCGCGTTGCTGGCACCTCCAGCAAAGCACAACAACCACCTCCCTCAGCCCCCGGCCACAACAGCACGAGTGCATTGGGCAGGATATACCTCCAGGCTCAAGCTGAGGGCAGCACCACGTTGCAGCTCACCTGAGCCTGCAACTGCCTGCACAGGACTGCCAGGCTGCCTCCCTGGAGGGGCGCCCTTGCGAATGTCATGGGCAGAGTCCAGCATGGATGCCTGGTGGGACGTCCCACCCTCCAGCAGGGCCACCTCTGCAGCGTCAGCATCGAGCGGCTCTGCAGAAAACACAGAATTCTGTCCCTGGCAGCACCTTGGGGTGCATGAGGCTGTCTGGATGCTGTGGCATGCTGACCAGAGCACACCTGCTGGCCTGTCTCATATCGCAGAGGTGCAGAGCAGGTGCACACCAGCGAGGCGCCCGGGTCAGTTGTGCTGCAGGCTTGTTTTGTGTGCTGCCACAGCAGCCATTTGCCAGCTGCATTCTTGCTGGGATAGGCATGTTGCTGCAAAGCGTCCCATGAGCGGCAGTGCAGGAGGCCATTGCTGCAGTCAGGCAGGCATGTGTCGCTCTGCAGGACCCCGTCTCATGCAGGACTCACCAGCAAAGAGGCCCCACTTGCCCAGGTCATCCCTCTCAGTCAGCTCTCCATCCTCCAGGTCCGACCCGATCGCTGAGGCAGCCGCAGAGCTGAAGCCCTGTAAGGAGCAGCTCTCACATCTGAATGCCTGAAAGGGATGCCTGGTCAGTTTGTGTGCTCGTTTCTGAGAAGCTCTCGTGTGCAGGATGCAGCCTTGTATAGGACAGCATTGTCTCATTCATGTCCAACTCACATGCAGGGACTGGCTGGGGCGAGAGCTGCTGCCGCTGATGCTGCTGGGTGGCCAAGCCAGACCATTATGCGAGGCTGTGCCTGCAAACTCGGACGGCAGCCGCCGAAGCTGGGAAGGGGTGAGCTGCTGCGAGGCGCGCTGCACATGGGGGGGCAGCAGGTCGTACACCTGGCCCAGGCCGCCTGTGGACTGGGCCACTGCTCTCAAGGCTGCGTCCAGGACCCTTGTATCTCGACCACCTGCAGGCAGAACAACATAGCTTGCAGCTGGCATTGCAGAGAATCTTGGGTCATTGCTGCCATGCTGGCATCCAATGTCCCTGTTGTCAATGCTGCCTGCTGGCAAGGATGGGGCATCTGGCAGCTGAGCCTGCGGGGCAGATCAAGTCACTGCTCTTGAAGTGGCTTTCAAGAGCCTTGGTGCTCGATCGCCTTGAGGCAAGGTGGAAGCTGTGCCTTCAAGAAAGGCTGGGGCTACTGACTGACTGACTCAATGTGACCCTGTGCCTGCCGGGCGACATGTGAGCACTGCAAAGGGGTAATCCCAAGGAGCAGGGGCCACAGTAACAGCACAGGCATCCCGCAAGCTGGCCCCCAGCCACATGCAATGCCAGCCGGGCAGGAAGTGCATACAGCACAGGTGTGCATGTCAGGTGCAGGAAGCTGCGACTCTACAAACGCTCCTAGGTGTCCATACTGGCCCCTGCAGGGCTTACCTTGTTGGTGAGCAACTGCCTCGCCGCGGGCGCCCCCTGTCAGGGGGAAGAAGCGCTCTGCCTTGGCGATCTGGTCACACACATCGCGGTACGCCTTCTCCGCATTGCCTAGCTCCTGCAGCAGCCAGAGGTGGGTTTGTGCCTGCCTCCCCAAGTAACTGGCCGCCCAAGCAAGATTGCCGACAACCCTGGAAAGCAGTGGCAGGCTGCAGTTCCATCCAGACAGCAGCTGGCAGGCATGCTGGCCACCCTGCGCGGGGATGCCTGACCTCCACAGGCTTGACGCACAGACCCCAAGCGCCCCTGGATTGTTGCGGAGCCACATCGATGCAAAAGTGCAACACTCACCCGCATGAGGCTCTCCATGTGGCGCGCTCGGGCTTTGCCTGCAGTCCCAGCTTGCAGGGAGCCCAGCTGGTGCAGGTCCTTTACAAGGGTCCAGGCCTCCTTCAATGCCAAGCTGGTCCTGCTGCGTTTGTTGCGGAGCTTGGCACGAAGTATGGCCCTGCACCACATCAGGTGCACATCAGAAGCAGCAGATTCAGTTCCACTGAGCTGCTTGAGCCCCTTCCACAGATTGCTACTCCTGACCGGACGGGCTTCGCTCACGCTGGGGCCCTGTTTGGCGCTGCAGCTTGAAGGTGCTATGTGAGCTGAATGCTGAGAGTGCTGCAGGGCCCAAGCCGTGCAGGTTGGCCCCAGGCAGCGCACTCCTGAGTGCTGACAGTCAGGCACTGCGCACGGTCTGCAGGCCATGGGGGCTGGAACATTTGCAAGCTTCTCAAAGTGCCTTTGAAGCGCCAATCTGCAGCAAGCACATGAACTGCATCACCATAAGGGCAGTGAGGATCTCCCCCAGACTCTCACTTGCCTGAGTGCTGTTGCGTGATGCACAGACACATCACGAGGGGCATATTGATCCGCATCTGGCCCCCGACACCGCCTCTCAGAGATGCACAGGACTGATGATGTCATAAGGGTCTCACCCGTCACGATTCTCTAAGCCAACATCCTTCACCCCCTGCTGCAACTCGCTGATGCTGCGCACCACTGTGGTCACCACCTGGCGGGCAGTGCCCTCAGCTTGGTTGAGCTGGGCAGCCCCCGCCACAAACGCCTCCACGTGTTGGCCTCTGTCCAGCTCCACAGCTGCAGCCAGGGAGTGCAGCTGACACAGGAACCAGCATGCGTGCACAAGCTGCAGAGCTGCGTCGACGGCGAGCACATTGCACTGCATGAAGGCAGCGAGGGAACGTGGCACAGTGCAGGGGCCACATGGCATCCTTGGAAGGTGTCCAGGCACAGAGAGGTGGTGCGCATCGCTTGCATGGAGGCTGTCTCCAGTGCAGCGGGCCAAGTCCTGGAAGACAGAGCCCCTATGGTAGCATGCTACCTCAGGGGCTGGGTTGTACCAAGTCTTACTTGATGGCTGCCGTCTGAGCAGCACCCCGCTGGTACCGCCTGCTGCTGTGGTGCCTGGCTTTGCAATGGACCACCTTGGCTGCTGTACCTTGGTCCTGCAGGCAGCAAGGCAGGTAGCGCAGCTGTGACGAAACAGCTGTGACGAAGCAAGAGGCAGGCATGCATCGCAGCAGCCAAACTGGATGAGCCTGTTCGACTCTCACAGGCCTCGCCACAATGTACGGCACATGAACCCTCACCTTGCGGGGAGCGCGCGGGAAAATGTCTCCCGCTCCCCTGCATCCTGGGTGGGGGTGTCTGCTTCCTGGGACTGTGCCACAGAGGGCACAGGTATCTGCAGGGGGGCCAGTGATCCAGAAGTTGCTGCATCATCCATATATGAAGGCTGGGGGGAGGACTCCTGGTCTCGCACACTCGCGTGCTGGTCCTGCACCCAGCACAACCACAATTGTGAACGTTGCCACCCGGTTCCACAGTGAGTACACAGCCTGTGCACACTTGCGTCACAGGCAGGGTGCTGCAGCAAGACAGGCACTTACGAGGTGACTGCATGCAGGGGGAAGGCTGTCCACCAGGAGTGAGGCCTACCTGCTCTATCAGTATTTCTGGTGTCTGGGGAGCCATGGACTCTGCTGCAGCGCCGCTGTTGAGCACCTGCTGCCTTGGGGTGGCGTCTGGCGCAGGCGCCGCCACCGCAGGGGCAGGCGCAGCCGCCAGATCACCATCCTGAAGACCAAACACCATATGTGAGCAGCAGCCATGGGGATGCACTGCTTGTGTGGGTTCTGATGCTCAGGCGGCATGCAACACAGCTGTGTCATGAGCACAACTTCCAGCTGTCCGGAGCGCTCAGACATATGGATGTGGTGTGTGGGCATGCACACCTGCGTCGCTGAGACACTCATCTGCTGCAAGTCAGTTGGGAGCACTTTGCTGTGACCCTGCTGGCCCACAGGGCTCACTCCTCTGCGGCCGGTCCCTCCTGAGTACAGCCTGCCTGGCGCCAGTGGCGCAGGCGTCGGCTGCTCAGTGCCTGCATGGGCAGCAGCACCCCTTGCCGTGGGCGTGGAGGTAGCAAGGAAAGGCCTGCTTGGGTGTCCGCGGGATGTGCTGAGGGACCTTGTGCTCAAGTCTCCAGGGACAGGGAAGTCATGGGCCATCGCACCCTGTGGGCCTACCTGACATGCACTCTGCAGGAGGTGCAAGGCACGATGTGCCTCCAGCTGGGCAACACTGGCAAAGGAGCAAGCTGCAGCAGTTGCACATGCAGACAAGGCAAGCCTCAGCAGCAGCAGTGGCTGCACTCACCACTCTGGGGCGGCAATGGCGCCATCCGTGTCGCCCTGCCGCCCTTGGAAATTGCCCTCCGCTGGTGTGGGTCATAGCCATGTACCAGGGGCTTGCCTGCAGACACGGTGATATGCTGTCCAGGCTTGAGATGAGAGGGACCGCCAAGTCTGTACACATTGTGTTCCCAGAAATGGGATTGAGTAGTGGAGGTCACTGTGCAGCAGCAGCATCGTTAAGCAAGCAGCTAAGTAATGCAGCCCAGGCATCACACCCGCTGTGTGCCAAAGCCTGCCTGGCGCCTGATGCAGATGCTCTGCATTTCCTTGCAAAGATCACAATTACAAGTTTGTGGCAGATCCCCAGCCAACCTGAGAATTGCTCATGCAACCAGGTAAGGAGCTGCTGCTGTGCCACTGGTGACTTCACCAGCCGCTGTGCCTCCACCTCCTGCATGAACATTCAGGCTGCTCAATGAGGCTCTGCGTCAACTGCTCATGCGCCTTGCCGTCACAGCGGCAGTCAGCATGTGACTCACCTTGTCAAGGCCGGCTGCATTGAAGGCTGCCTGCAGCTGTTTGTAGTTGGCCAGTCTGGAGTGCTCATACTGTGCCTCAAAGTTGACCTGTACATGGTCAGCACTTCTGTTCATGCATGGGCCTCATCATCCTTGGTAAGGCTGTCAGCTGTGCAGCCAATTCTGTTGCAGACAAATGAGCAGTGGCTGCAGCAGCAGGATACCTGTTACCTTTGACATGGCCACCACGCTCTTGCAGTAGGCATCAACCAGCTGGCAATAGACGGCACCGCTATGCATCTGCAGCCAGCATATCAGACTGATACACACATCAGACGTCAAAGTGCTGGTGGACCTTGCAGTAGTCATGCTGCTGGTGAGCAATGCACGGTCACCTCATCCATGCTGGCTATGTCCATGTCTAAGGTGGCACTTGCCCAGGCCAAGAGGTTAGCCCTGCTGACACCCTGGCCCTGCACTCCGGAGCGGCTCCGAAGGCTCATGCCTGCCGGGCCTGGCGACTCTGCTTCTCCTCTGCCCCCCCAAAGGCCTCTCTCCCCAAAAATTGACTGACTTGCTTGAGCTGCTCCTCTAGAAGCCAAGAAGGGGGTCTGTAGGACAAGCAATGGGCAGCCTAGTCTCAACTGACTTCGGTGTTGGTGAGCCTCGCCGCGTTACGAGATGCACCTATAGGCCTCTCAGGCTGAGTCCGTGGCTCGTACAAAATTGCGTTTAAGTGCCGCGAAAAGAAGCGGGGTGGCAAGAAAGCAGGAATAGTCTTGTCAGATAGGGACGGTCAAAATGCAGCTTCAGCCATGAAGAGGAATGACAAGTCCCAGCACAGCGACTCAGCAACCAAGCTCAAGAGGAGGAAGCAGTCAACCCCTCCTCAAGATCGGTTAGTTCAACCCCCTCACAGCTAGCATGGCATGGCTGCCTCTGAATTGAATTTGTCTGTCTGATGCAGGGCGTTTGCGGATTCAGCAACACAGACTGTTTCCCTTGGTCTTGATCAGGTGAGGAAGTGCATCCTGCAATCGGGACCGACCACGCAACCTGGCCGTCATATACCAGATTCCATGCAGGTGGCAAGTTTTGTGGGCGCCGCCCAGCTGACAGTCCTCAGCGGCACAGTCTGGATTGCAGGGTAAGCCACACACGCTTTGCTCGCAAGAGGAGCATTGCTTTGACCGTCTGCTGACCTTGCCTGCCTTGAGCTTTGCAGAAAAACGCTCGCTGTTGGCGACAGTGCTGTCTTGCTGGCTGATGCCTGGTCAGGAGGCCCTATGGCCATTGAGGCAGCCCAGAGCAGTGGGACGCTACAGGTGACACCTCAACAGTGGCTGCCCCAGCGTTGCCGGCCTTGAATGCAATTGTGGCTCAGGCTGAGGACACAGACCTTCAACTTGTTGGCATGACCAGCACAATTCATAAGTGAAATCACAAAGGTCAAAGTCATCAAGCTGCCCTGCTACATGCAGGTGCCACTGGCTGCACAGGCAACGTCTGTTATAGAGTTTCACAAGCTGCCAGATGGGCACCAGGCGCTGCCTGGACACAAGGCTGCCGCGTTCAGCATAGTAACGGTGGCTGAGGGCTCCAGCAGCCTTGAACAGCCACAGACTGTGCCGCAGCAGTGGCGTCAGGTGGCCCTGCTTCTGGCTGCTGAGGAGATGTTGCCAACAATGCACAGCCTCGACATACCTCCTGTTTCCCTCTGTTGCACACTGGCTAGCCTGCGTTCTTGTGGGTCATGCGCCTGGGTTTTGCTTGTCGTGCCTGTCACGCCAGCCCAGCATCTTCTGCAGGTGGCCAGTGAGCTGTCAGATGTGGTCAGGCAGGGCGCTTGCCCTGTGGCAGCTGTGTGCGGCAGCAAGGGGACCGGCAAGTCCACCATGGCGCGCCTCCTGTGCAATGCCCTGCTGGATGTGTGCCCCTGTGTGGGTTTCCTGGAGACCGACTGCGGCCAGGCTGAACACACTGTGCCAGGCAAGCTGGGCTTCCTGCAAGCCAGGCCATGCCCGCGAAACACAAAGCTTGGGACTGCCCTTTCTCAAGATATCCTCTGATTGAGCTTTCTCTGATTTCAGTTTGGGCCAGGCAAAGTGGGCTTGCTAGCAGGCCCCACGCCAGGCATGCAGGCGCAGCCTGCCAGCGTGACATAGGCTGCCTTCAATGCCATGCATCCGGTTTAAAGAAGTTCTTCAGACATCCATCGAGGTCTGTCGTCGCCTCCTGCAATACTGTGTCCCTCCTGCTGCAGGCCTTGTCTCTCTCACATACCTGAGGCAGCCGCTGTTTGGCCCGCCCTTCATGCGCCAGCTGCAGCCTGCCCGCGCCTTCTTCATTGGGGACACCTCCCCGCAGAGCGACCCTGTCCGCTTTGTGTCTGCTGTGGAGCAGCTGTGTGCCTGGCACTGGGAACAGCAACGGCACCAGGCGGGCAGCACCCCTGTACCTCTGGTGGTCAACACAGCCGGCTGGGTGAAGGTGGGCAGGCTGCACATGCCATCTGTTGGCTCAGGCTGGACATCTACATGGAGCAGCCAGAGGGCCTTGAGTCAAGTGCGGCAGTGCTGTTGCCGGCGCATCCTGGTCCTGTTCAACATGACACACTTGGTCCTGGACGCGGCATCTATGCTTGCTAGATATAAGCACATGGCTGGCAATTGATGTGGTGCTCGTGATGATTGCAGGGCTTGGGGTTTGACGTGCTGGCAGAGGTGCTGCGCTGTGTGGGCCTGACCCACCTGGTGCAGCTCCAAGCTGCTAATCAGAACCGCAACCTGCCAAGTGGCGCCTTCTGGCTGCCTGAGGAGCCCAGGGAGGAGCAGCAGCAGGCTCCAGTCATCTACCAGATGCCTGCCATCACCACTCCGGACGGCGTCGGCCCCCTGCCGCCTGCTGCACAGGCCGCCTCTCTAGGTGAGCCCGCTTCAGCCAAGAAAAGGCGCGCCCCAGGCTTTGTGCTGCTTCTCAATATGGCAGCTGCTTCAGCTGTGCAGGCTTTGTTGCCAGCCCATCTTCCAGGCTCTGCTGGGGTACACTCTGCCGCACTTGCTGCTGAGATGCTGCTTGCACAGATCGCTGTCAGCATCCTGTGCATGTATGCTTCATCCAGCCTCTGGCACAAGGGCAGACCTAAACCTGCTATGCTGTGCAGCTGCAGCTGCTGCACGGGGGCCAACCCCCTTGGAGGCTCGGTCCCTGCAGTGGCTGGCCTTTGCTGCTGCGTGCCTCGGGCGCTCACCAGCCTGCCTGACCAGCTCAGAGAAGTCCCAGTTTCCAGCTGCAGCAGCTGGCCTGGCTAGGCTGAGCCCCTACGCTGTGCTGGCAGAGGATGTGCAGCTGCAGTGGCTGCACTCTGCGGTGGCGCCGGGCCACCAGATTCAGGCCCTGAATGGCGCCGTGGTGGGGCTCTGCAGCGCCGTGCCTCAGCATGAGGGCCTCACCGGCCGGGCAGCAGACCTGCCCCACTGCCAGGGCGTGGGGGTGGTGCGCACTGCAGACGCAGGCAGCAGCCAGTTGCTGCTGCTGACTCCCCTGCGGGATGAGCGTCTGCAGGAAGTGGATGTGCTCCAGGTGGGCATGCGACCACCTGCTGATCCATTGCTTTGTCATGTGCAGCACTGCTTCAATTAGGAGGTCAAGGTCAGTGCTGTTGAATGTCATGCTGGTTGCAGGTCGGCAGGCTAGAGTTGCCTGCCAAGCTGCTGCAGGCGCCCGGGCTGATGACACCCTACATCAGTGCATGGTCAATCACAGCTGATGGGACAGGCGCTGCTGCCATCAAGGCCAGAAATAATCTGCTGAGGGCCCGCATACAGCCCATATGAATTGCATGGTCAATCGCCTGAACAGCTTTGACCATCCACACATTAGCTCTTTCGCAATGATGACTAGTTCTGTTTGTCCAACATGCACACGTACTCCACTACAAGCCGTCTTTACAGGACCATCTCCCAGGCATGCGTTAATCCCAACATGCCACAGGATGCCTGGTAAAACATTGCGAAATGGAAGGCAAATGGCAGGTGCAGTGGCTGCTCAATTTGTGCTATGCTGTGCTGCCGTCACAACTTGAAATGTCTGCAAATTTTGCCTGGGTTCTGCAAATCCAGATGCAGGCGCTCTGCGTCATCTGCAGGGCCCCTGCATGCAAAAAGGGAAGGGAGCAAAGAAGAACTTGGGCAGCTGGAGGCTGGCGAGACAGTTGTATATGAGGGATCTGGGCCTCCTGCAGAGCTTGTCATATCCATATTGCTTGGCGCCACTCTTGTCTATTTAGTAAGGCTATTGCTGCAAGCAGCCCTGCTTTGCTGGCGTCCATCAAGCTGCCAAAGCTGCTTATGGTCTCATGCAGCCACTGACTATTGCCAGCATTGGCAGAAGGCTCTGGCAGAGGACAACGTTCACAGACAGGAGGTGTGGCCTCTTAAGCTTGCTGGAAACTCACTGCATGCATGTCTGCACAGCACACTGCGGTTCACTGCACCCTGCACTCACACATAGCATTGGACGCTGCTCTGCACCCCTGCGCTGGATGCACAACACTAGCACGCCTTCAGCAAAGAGCAGCCCACCCTGCAGGATCCTACTCATCAACACAAGTCCACTGTTTTCTAAGCGCATAGAAGTACCTTATAGCTCAATAAATGAGGTGAGCTGCACTCAGGAAGCTCAGTGTGCCCAACTTCAGGATGTGCTGTGCAGGCAATTGCTTCAGCACCAATTTGATCAGGTCAGATCACACGTTCCGCTGCTGGACTGGATGGCTGGGCTGCTGCAGGTACGCGCGGCTCCCAGAGCTTTTGGACTGTGGGGAGACGCAGTTGTGTTCCTAAAGGTGAGACTCTGTGAGGTCTGTACTGTGCACTTCTGTGGCTGGATTGCACTTGCAATGGACTGCTGCTGATACTGTTTGATATGCTGCACCTTGCAGGACGGCAGCAGATTGGAGCTTCCTGGACTGGAGCCTCCTGGACTAGAGTACATCAAGAGCAAAGGCCCCACAAAACAAGTTTAAAATAGTTGTCCACTGATTGGGCGGGGCAACATTGAGTAGACTTCCGTTCAGCAAAGTGAATAGGCAGCAATCTCCATGCCCAATGTGGGCTGGCACATTCCATGTCTAGGCAGCTCATATGAGCGGAGAGCACTTTTTGGTGACCCTGTCTGGGCATGAAACAGATGCATGATTGTTGCATGAGGCTGCTGATACATTGAGAACAGAAATCAATAAAATGGCAAGCATATCAAGCTGCTCTCAGGTTCAAGTGGTGGGGCCACGGCTTACTTCGGCAGAATCTGTCGCTGTATACTCCTGCGCCAGCAGGGGTTCGTGCAACACATCAGCATTGGCTTTGTGCCTCCCACAAAGCTTGCAACTCAGGCCCTCATCTACGGTGCCCAAAAGGGGCAGCAGCGCCAGCCAGCCACACAATTTGAGGGCTGCAGTGATGAGAAAAGCCCCTTGAAACCCAAAATACGAGATGAGAACGCCGCCGGCTGCAGCACTGCCGCTCCAGCTGAAGGTGCGGACCCCTTCAATTCCATTGAATTTGCCTGCAGAACACCAGAGGGCTTGTGTGACACAGCAGCACCATGAGCAGGTAGACTAAGCCCTTTGGGGCCAGGAGAGCACTCAGGCTGCAGTCTTGCCCAGCCCGACCCTGAAAGCAGCATGAGACCAGTTTGAACTGGCGGCAGGCCAGTGCACATATATGTATGTTTCCCTCACCCCTGTGACGCTTGGGGACATTGTCCATCATCAAAGACCGCATCAGGGGGCGAGTGCAGTTGGCCATGCTGGTTCTGAACAGGTGCAGAGTGATCATTGTGGCCCGTGACTGAGCGCTTGCTGTAGCTGGGAGTAGCGCCATGGCCACAAGCAGCCCGATGTCCAGAAGGCGAGTGACAAGGCTGAGCTGCACTCGTCCCAACCTGCAGGGCCAGCAGTGCAGGCTTTAGTGTGTGCTTTGTGCATAACGAGGCGCCTGCAGAACTGGGATGCTGCAGTCAAGCTGGTAGGCTCAGGTGCAGGAGGCAGAGCAGCAGCAACAATCTGCTACAGTCTGGTGACTCACACTTGCATAAACATAGACCCTGCGCACCTCTTGGAGAGCTTCTGGGATGTAATGGATGCCAGTGAGATGCATACTGGCCCAGCAGCTCCCAATCCACTGATGTATGTCGGCTTGAGGCTGAGGTCAGACAAAAAGAAGATGGCAAAAAATTTCACTGTCATTCCTGCAAGTTAGAAGGCTGAGCTTGGGCATGCAGGGTTCAGGCTTCAGGGTCTAGGGTACAGTGCTGACACCCGCCATCATGGCGGGGCAATGCACGCAGGAGTACTGGCAGCTTACCAGCAGCAAGTGAACCTATGAAATCGCTGATTGAAATCAAGATCGGGATCATCAGGCTGTGCTGCGCTCCAGGGCAGCAGCTGCAGCAGCAGCGGCGCTGCCATGCCTTTATTTGGTGACTCCCAGTCTGGCCAGCTGAGCGGCGAGACACACCCGTCTCAGCTGCTTTCGGCACAGGGTCCTGCTGCTCAGCAGCATTGCCTGCGCCCCCAGCCCGGGGATGATGGAAGTGGGCGTCAGCTGCAGGCGCGGTCAGCTGTTGCTGCTGCGGTGCAACATGCGCCTTGGCAGTGTCTCCCCCTCCATCAGGACTGTGGTGCTGCTCTCGCCCATCAAGCAATTTCACTCGCACAGCGCTCTCTGCATCCTGCCAGCGCTCCACCTGCTCAGAGTGCGCTGTGCTGCGGGCCCCCAGACTGCGGTCATCGCTGAAGAAACACATCAGCG
Source organism: Asterochloris sp. CNOR1 (assembly GCA_963969365.1). Taxonomy (NCBI): domain Eukaryota; kingdom Viridiplantae; phylum Chlorophyta; class Trebouxiophyceae; order Trebouxiales; family Trebouxiaceae; genus Asterochloris; species Asterochloris sp. CNOR1. The sequence goes on from OZ017750.1 coordinate 2,679,684, forward strand.
TGAGGGGAACCACTATCAGTGACAAGCCAGCCAGCAGCACCACTCGGCACTCCTGCACCTGCGGCACAGTAGGGAAGCTTGAACGGCAGGGGACTGCATGGAACCCTGAAGCTTGCCGCAACAGGGAAACCGCATGCTGTGTGCTGGCAGCTGATGGACTGGTGCAGGAGAAGAGCAGGAACATCAACAACAGGTTCTGACCAGTATGTCACCTCCCAGGTGTTTCCCAGCCATACAAAGAACACAATGCTGATCAGAGGCCCCAGGACGGACGACAGGTTCTGGACAATCCACTTGGCGGTGTACAGGGAGCTGCAGTCAGGGCAGGAGACAGCTGGAAAATGCAGCATGCAAAGCAGCAGCATGGTGCTGGAGAGCAGTGGCATGGCACACCAGCCCCAGCGAGCGTCCTGATGCCAACAGTGAGCCTGTGTTTCAGCAGCCCCAGAGAGACGCAATGCCTCTGAATTCATTGATGGCAGGATGGCGTGCCCACCTTGCGCCGCGTGGCACAGAGTCTGCCCACAATGACTCCAGGGGGGGGTTGTTGCTCCCTCTGTAAGCCCCTAGAAGGCCCATGCTCACAAACAGGGCAGCAGCAGGTAACTGCCAGATGAGGGTCACAGCCAGGGTGCCAGCTGCTGCACACCCCACGAGCGCTGCCACCTACAACATGCCTGAGGGTGAGGGGCTCTCTCTGCCTCTTGAGCAGGGTAGCCTTGTCTGGAGCCAGGAAGCGCAGACGGCAAAAGTCAGGGGAAAAGGCAATATGGTGCCCACCCGTAGCATGGTGTCCCGCCTATAGCGATCTGTCAAGAAGCCGGCAGGGAGGGAGATGACCATCTGCAGAGGCAGCCACAATTCAGCAGTTGCTGTCAGCATCCTGTAGGGCTGACCATCAGCGACAGGGGTGCGAAAGCAGGGATGGCATGTAGGAGCCAGTGGGTCTAGCTAGGCCCTGGCTACTTTCAAAGCATAGATCACCCACATGCCTGCTGCCATCAATGGAGTGGGAGCAGGCGGCTTGTTTGACTTCGCCAAACATGGGGGACATGCAGCGTTTCTGGCAGACCTGCATGATGCCGTTGATGCCCTGAATGAACCCCACGCTGCTGTTGCTGCCTGTGCTTAAATAGATGAAGGCTGACATCACATCGCCCGCTCGTAATGAGGCGCTTGCTGTCTCTGCAAAACTCCACAGGAGGATGAGCTGCAGCATGCCAGGACAAGAGGTCACAGAGGTGGAGGACGTAGTCAGTCTGATTGGCTGCTTTTCATACAGGGACCAAAAACTGGAGGGTGTGCTTCCTCAGCTACAGCACATATGGATGCATGCCACCTTGACATTGTAGTTCATTGATGCCATCCTGGCCTGTATGCTGCTGAAGACCATCGTGGGCAGACCTTTGGCCGACCACAAAAGAAAGCGAGCTGCCTATTATGTGTGTTTTTCAGGCCCATACTGTGGTACATGGAGCTTGAAAACAGTGTGCCCCATTCAGGGCTTGCAGTGATGGCCTCTGCTGAGGAGTAATCATGGACTTTTACTCAGTGCTGGGAGTCTCTCAGCATGCATCTCATGAGGAGGTGAGTTCAATGCTGCCCCCAGCCTGCTGCCTGAGCTGGGCCCACATGCTTACATCAAGGTGTTGTGCATGTCCTGCAGATTAAGCGGGCATTCCGCCAGCAGGCACTGGCTAATCATCCAGACAGGTGTGCTGTTGCATCACCACTGCTGTGTACTTGTCATTTGCAAAGGCACAGCCTCAGCCGCATCATTGCCTCCCTGTAGACATGCTGGACGCACACCAGCAGAGAAGGACCAGGCGGAGCTGGCGTTTCGCAGAGCCTCAGAGGCATATGAGGTGCTGAGTAATGGTGAGCACTTCCTCTGCTCACTGCAGCATGCAGGGCAGTTCAACTCCCATTCCAAGCGGGGTGCCCTGTCAACATGCAGTCAAGCTGCACAGCCCACACAGTGAGAGTTGTGCCAGCAAGGCAGGCTGTCACACTGTGCTTGCATGCAGAGGCCAAGCGGCAGGCCTACAACACAGCTGGCAGGGCAGGGCGGGCAGGAGACACCCATGCTGCACAGGGCAGCACGGCAACCTATGGGGCATATGGGGGCAGCTACTATGGGAGCCCCAAAGTGCGGACAGGCTGGTCTAACTTCAGATACCGGCAGAAGACCTATGGTACCAATAGTGAGCTTTTTGCCTGATCTGACCACTCTGCTTCAGTTGGGCTGCTTGCGCAAGCTCTCTCTCTCTCTCTCTCAGGTCCCTGCTCCTGCATGGCAAGCGAAGCATGGTGCTAACTGTGAGCTTGCTTGCTGCTGCACTGATTGCCAAGTTCACAAAAGAGGAGTGTTGCTCCAGCTCTTTGCAGAACCTGACTGGATTCACATCCAGCACAGGCTTTGCCACGCAGCAGTGTGGCATGCCCATGAATGCCAACAAGCTCCTGATTGACACTGCTCCATTGGCACCTTTTGTCCTCAGCAAGATGGTTGCCTGAGCACACCAGCAGGGCTGCACCTGGTTAACCTAGCTGTAACAGCACCTTCCCTTCACAGAAGAGCATGCTGCCAGTCAAGCTGCAGCCTTCAGCAGCAGGGCATTGCTGGCCGCGCGTGTGCTGCAGATGGCTGACGGTGCTGTTGCAGCCTTCAGGATGCCCTTTGGTGCCTTCCTGCGCGGCATGACACGCCATGACGGCTACTTTCACGTCCTCATGGCAGGCACAGCCATTGCAGGCTTTCTGCTGATGAACAGTGCCGGGGAGAGCCTCTGGGACTACCTAAACAGAGGGGTGAGTCAGCCTTGCACTGTAGACAAGGCAGGGGACGGCTCTTTGCTTGCCCCTGCAAGCTCTGTCATTATCCAGCGCGCACATCAAGCGCTGGGCTAGGATGTGATGCCCTGCACGTGCCCTGATGTACTGGAGGCAGCTTTTTTGTTGACAAGGGCTTGTGGCCTGCAGAAACTCTACTCAGACATAAAGCCCGACAACTTACCTCCTCGGCAGGTAATATGCCTGCTGCATCTCAAGCCCATCTGAGTGTGATGCCTCCCACACTCTGTGGCTCTGCTGTGCAAGTTTCGTGTCTTCCAGTAAGGCCTGCAGCAGCCCAAGTCTGGCCCATGCAGCAGCTGAACTGATGCGCTGAAGCAACATCAAGACTGCATGAGGCGCCGTGCAGGTGCGCAGTAGGTCCCAGGCTGCTCAGGAGGAGCTAGACCTGGACAGGCCCGATTTCCTGCCCGCTGGTATGCCAGCAGCTGTTGCAAAGGCGACCCGCAATCCATATGATGCGCGACCCAGCCTGCCTCAGAGGCGCATGTTCAGGCCACCCCGTCCCAGCGTCAAAGGCCAGGTGCCTGAGGGCACAGCTGCCGGCAAGGCTGCTGCGATTGGGCAGAGCCAGGCGCAAGGGCTGCCTCCAGCTGCTGCTGCTGAGCAGCCGCAACAAATTGACGCTGTACCTCAATACAGCCCACCTCAAGCAGCTTGTGTGGCACCACCAATGGGAACGGAGGCTGCGCCTGCAGCTTCTGCGCGGCCACCTGCCCAGGCTGTTGATGAGTTGCGGCTGCCACAGCCAGGCCCAATTGGGCAAACTGTTGGTGAAACACAGCCGCCACAGCAAGGCAGGCCTGTGCAGGCTGAGCCCACAGTCCATGGCGCTGCACCCCTTAGGCCAGAGCCTTGGTCAGCAAGTGCCGGCGGTGAGGGAGATGCTGGCACTGGCGTGAACGATGCTGATGAGCTCGACTCTGCTGAAGCTGTGAATCAGAAGCCTGAGACAGAATCTGATTGGCCTCGAGGTGTGGCAGAGGCTAATGATGCTCAGGCCGGGGCTGGGGCTACACAGCTGGGAGAGGAATTGAATGAAGGTCATGTTGCAGCACGCGGCGCACAAGTCTCAGAGGCAGCTGGTAAAGCAACCAGCATGGACAGTGTGGCGCCTGATGAACTTGAACAGACTCCTGAAAGTGTGAGCCTCCTCCCAGACACTCAAACACATCCCAGTGACCAGTCAAACACCTCATGACAAGCAAACGCATCAGTTCCAACTTGCTTCTGGCAGGTGCAATTGCCGCAGCATCTATCGTTGACATGCATCATGAATACAGCATGCGTCAATGCATAGAGCTGCTCAAAATAACTGACCCTGCTGCTGGCAGCTGCCATAGAGATGCACCACATGCCTTCTTTATGTGCAGGTGGCCAGGATTTAGGCAGTATAGTCTACTGCATGACTGCAAGGCGTGTGGTGGCACTTGAATGCAGCAATGCACACAAGTTGTGTTGAGCCATGTGAAGGACCCCACCTTACTGGCAGTAAAAAGTAAATCAGTGTAGTACCATTACCCTGTGATTTACAGCTTACTGACCAGTCTCCTCCAGAGCGATGAGCAAAAGATGTGGTGGTGTATGCTGCATCAGCAGCATGAAGCACGTCCAGGCCTGGAGAGCGGCAGAGCAAACATGAGCTGGAGGCGAACACCACACAATCAACGCGTCTGCTCATGCATGCGTGTCAGGCATGCGGCATGCCATCAACAGCTGACTGACAACACGACAAGTGGATGCTTGCCATGCCCTTGTCTCCAGACACTCCAGGAAGCCTCATGCTGCTGGCTGGAGCAAGTGTAGGCATTGGGTCACACAGCAAAGGCAGGAGACTTTGCAACCAGGGTGCCAGGAACCTAGAGCTCTGAGCGCCTGATCGTGGCAAGCTTTGCTGAGTAGGGCGTAAGGAGCCACAAGGGGGTGACTTCAAGAACCTGCTGTCTGGCTGATATGGTGCACTGACACAGCTCTCAGCCATGACATCTATGTGTGCTTGTGCTTCAGGAGGGTCCATCACGGTTTGCAGTAAGCCCAGCTGTCACTGCTGGCCAGAGTCAGCTGCAGGCACAGCATTGCTGCAGTCGGCTAAGTCTGCACCACTTGCCAGGTCAGCTGCAGGCACTGCTGAGAGCAGCGATGCAGTGCATCGCTGCTCTCCGCCATCTCTGCACCAAAGACGCAGCTGCCAGTCTGACCAGCTGCTGAGATGGAGCTCAAAAGTCATATCCACCAAAACCCACCTGCCAAGCGTCAGCCAGAACAACCCAAAGCCACAACCCACCATTGCTCACCTGCCAAGCGCTTGCCAGGACAGCCCCCGCAGCCACTGCCCACCACAACCCAGAAGCCATCTGCATCACCCAATGGCCCCTTTCCCCTACCCCCAATCTACGCTGTAGCAGAGTGTATCTGAGCTGATTGCACACAGGACAAGGAACATTGAAATACTGAAGTTCAACAAATGATCTCAGCTACTCCATGCAGGGGTGTTATCAGCTACTCATGTTGCAGTGCCACACCTGGCCCATCTTGGTGATACCATGCACGACAAGGTCATGCAGGTAATGTCCCCATATGCCGTAGGGGCCATTGGATTCCAGGCGGTTGTACAGCACTGTGCCCCGTCCAGGATCCCCCACAGCGACCTCTTCTTCTGCATAGATGGCCTCGTAGGCAGCACGTATGGCCCTAATGAGCCCTCCTCGCGTGAAGCCTGCCTCTGTGTCAGCATTGAGAAGGCGAGTGACTGGGTTCTGAAGTGGGTAGTCGATCAAAAGCCTGATGCTTGGCTGCCTCGCTCTGGGAGGCAATTACTTTTCGGACAGGGCATCCCGGCAGAAGGTTGCCATGATCTGACAGGTTGAACCAGTTGACAGGCGAACCATCAGGTTCGTCCTCAAAATGGCCCCAGAACTCTACTTTGGTGACTGCCATTCCGGGCACAGCCTAAACAGAGATTGAAAGTGTGCTGTGTCGATAGTCAAAGTAAACCCCTCAAGATCCCTCTCGGCCGGCCAGGAGCCATGCTGCTGAGATGGTCCTCCAAGATTCACAGCGTGACTCGAGGTCTCACTACACTGGCTGCCAGCTCAGGACATCAGCACCATCAGGTCATCGCCTTCAACAATCTGCAAGAGCCTGCATGAAGCAGCCCAGCCACACCTGACCGGTTGTAACTGTGCTGCAGCAGACAGCCAGGCTGAGCTCAGGATCAGAGGTTGTGCCGAAGGAGCCACTCGAAGATGATGGAGTGGAAGATCTGCAGCCTGTCAAGCTGACAGAGGCGCCGCGGGAGGGCACCAATCAGTATGTGCTGGAGGTGAGGAGAGAGGCAGCTGCTGGAGCTGCAAGTGCTGCTGCGGGATGTTCAGGTCAACACAGGGACAGCGAACCACTGCCAAATGCCTGCGTAGAAAATTGCCTTTGTCGATGCGTCAAGGATGACGCTTGGAACTGCATACTGTGAGCTACTTGCCCCTGCCAATGCAGGCTTCCATTGATGTGCACTCCCATGCAGGCCATCCCTGCCACTGCAGGCTCTCATGGCACCTGCCACTGGGTTTTTGCAGTTGATGGCCCCTCTCCGGTGGCCCCCAACAATTGCTCGCTCCTAATGGTGTGCAGGCCATCCACGTAGGCCTGGGACAGACTTGGCCCCGCCATGGCAAATCCTGCGTTTGCAGGCTCCATGCAAGCTTCCTCCGCTCCTGCAGGGCCTCAGCTACTCAAATGGGCCCCAAGGCCATTTGGGGCGAGGCACTGCTTGTTCTGCAGACTAAGTGCTCCACTGCTCATTGACTCAGATGGCTCCGAGGCAGTGGTGGGCGAAGCCATTGCATGTTCTGCGTCCCCAAAACTCCAATGCAAGCTCTTGCTACCCCTGCAGGCCCTCAAGTACTTGGACTGCCCTCAGGCGCTGGCGCAGCTGCTGCTGGCCCCCCGCCGCGAGATCCACGTCTCTCTGCCCATCACCCTGGACAATGGAGAGATTGAGGTGGGCAGGACGCACAGCAGTAGTGGCCCACATGGCTGGCAGGGCAAGTCTGCAATGCGAATTGTGATGAGCATTCACACCACTCCTAGCAAAACAGCTGCAGCCTGCTGGGCAGCTGTCCTCTCCATGGCTATTGGCTGGCGAGGCAGCAGCATCTGGCCAGATTGCTGTTTGAGTAGAGGCATGTCTGGTCGACGCAGCTGGTACGACAGGTGGTGGCTCGCATTGCTGCTGGAGCAGAGGCATGCTCGGTGGACACAGCAGCAGTTGCTGTCAACGTCTGGCAAAACAGCAGGTTTCTGCCTGATTGCTGCTTGCGCATGGGCATGTGCTACGGCATTGTCCATGCTGTTCTGTGGCCTGTGGTCTTTGCTGCATGGCGGTCATGCTACCCTCAACCCTGCGGTTGCAGGTGTTCAATGCGTACAGGGTGCAGCACAATGACTTTCGAGGTGAGCCCAGACCTCACAGTGTCAAGCTGCAGGCCCAGTCACTTGCTTTGTAGATGCTGAAACTCGCTGTTCTGGTGATGGGCACGCTCTTGTAAGTCTAGCCCACCACATAGATTTCCTGCAACAGGGCCTTACAAAGGCGGCTACCGCCTGGCGCCAGATGCTGACATGCAAGAAGTGCGAGAGTGAGCAGCACCAGCTCTGTCTCCATGCTGTGCACTGTCCTTCCCTTTGTGCTCTTGTGAATCGTCTCATGTACTGTGCTTGTGTGCCCTGCAGCCTGGCCTCCCTGATGACCTGGAAAACTGTGAGGCCTCCTGCCTCTTTGCGCCTGCACTTCCGACCCTTTGCCCCTTAAGAGCATGCCCACCTCAGGCCCTGCACATGTCTGACACCGTCCCCTGCCTGCAGGCTGCTTTGCGCATCCCCTTTGGCGGTGCCAAGGGTGAGTGGGTGCAGGGCCAGGCATGCAGGCCTGGCCACACAGATGCTCTGGGCTGCTGTCAGCACAATTGCTGCCTGCCTGGCAGTCCATCCAGCACATATACCAAGGCTGGCCTGATCTTCCAGGTGGCATCAGATGCGACCCCTCCAAGCTGAGCGAGCGGGAGCTGGAGCGCTTGACGCGCAAGCTGGTGCAGGCAAGTCTGTGGAAAGTCTGGCATGCTGCAAAACCTGTCGGCTGGAGTCACTGTTCAAAGGTATTGCCAAGATGCTACGCAAGCAGCCTCAAGCTCCACTGTGGCCTGCCAAAGCATCTGTGCTCGGCTTCAGTCAGGCTGAGGCAATAGCTTTCGCGTGCAGCTGAGCTGCTGAACTTCACGCTTGGTGCTTGCAGATGTTGCACAAGACCATGGGCCCAACTATTGATGTTCCAGGGCCTGAACTGTCCTCAGGCAGCAAAATGATGAGGTAAAAGCTGGAGTTTCTCCTAAGGTGACTGCTAGCTAGTTTCCAAGTGCAGTGCTGAGGCATTGACCTCTGCCCTGCAGCATCATCTTTGATGAGTACAGCAAGCACTACGGCTTCTCGCCAGCCTGCGTCACAGGCAAGGTGAGCGCATGTGCGTGAGGCAGCATGCCTGCAGCCTGAGAGCCGCCCACAGCCCCTGCCTACTGCCGACTGTCCCTGTCCCCTGCAGCGGATTGACCACTTGCACAGCTGCGAGGGTTCCCAGGCAGCTCTTGTCGCACAGGCACAGCCTGGACTTTCTGTTGCTGGAATTGCTTCACGTCCCAAAGCATGCATCTGCCTGACCCCAAGCAGGTGAGGTAGCTGTCAGCATTGAAGGCAGTCGTCCTGCACCTGCTGCAGCCACTGGAGCTGCATGGCATCCCGGGGCGCCAGTACGCCACCGGGCGGGGCGCTGTCATTGCGCTCAGGGAGCTGCTTGCAGCTGACCATGCCGGCACCCTGGCTGGCAAGGAGGTTGTTGTTCAGGCAAGCGCACTGAGTCCCTGGGGCTGCAGTTTGCCTCCGGCCAATGTTCTGCTTGGCAAGTTCTGGCTGAACGCGGATGAGCTTTGCCTTTTGAGTCCCTTCAGAGCTGTCAGTATTCACTGGCAAGCAGCTTGCTCCAGACTCATCTGCTGCGTCCTGCACATGCGGGCAGGACGCAGCTATCCTTGTGACATTCAAGCTCCATGCCATGCTTGTGCAATTGCGCATGGCCTGATCGCAACATGTGCTGCCAGGCTTGTCGGCCCACTCTGCAGGACCAAACCGTCGGCACTGTGCTGCAGCCCATTGCTGTTAGTGTGGAAGCATCCGCTCTGCTGCAGGGCTTTGGCACAGTGGGTAGCTGGCTGGCTGAGCTGCTGGCTCTGCGTGGCTGCAAGATCCTGGCAGTCTCAGACAGGAACGGCGCTGTGTTCAATGCCGGTGGCCTTGACATCCGGGCCCTGCGGCGCCATGTCAAAGCCAAGCCGCCATTTGGAGGCAATCTGCTGAGCTACCCTGGGGGTGAGCTTGTGGACAGATGCTCCGCAGAGAGGGCAGGGTGTGCCTTATGTTTGGGGCATGTTCTGAGTGTCTGCTGGCTATGAGCTCTGTGTCACGCACCAAGCTTCACCTGCAGCACACAAAAGGATGTACCTTCATGCCGCTGCCTGCAGACATCAAGGCCCCATCAGTCCTGCATGCTGCCAACTGCAGGGTACACTCCGGTTGCCTCCTGCACACGTCTGCCTATAGGGTGCCAGCTCCTCTCCATCATTCCCCAAGTGTTGTGCAGCTGCGGGCGGGCAGGCCGCTGTGCTGTCCATGCACCCAGCGCCGACCCCACAGCGGCCTGCGTGCGCTTGCAGGCAAAATTGGCCCTGCTCAGTCTGCAACCTACCAATTGATTGCGTCCAGGTCTGCCCGCAAACAGCGTGCCACTGCCTGCAGGTGAGAAGCTGCCTCTGGAGCAGCTGTTCACCATCCCCTGCGATGTGTTCGTCCCTGCAGCTGCTGCGCGGAGCATAACTGCTGACGTGGCCCGCCAGATGGACTGCAAGTATGTCGTGGAGGCAGCCAATGGCCCCTGCACCCTGAGTGGAGACGCTGTGCTGCGGAATCGGGGCATCACTGTCATGCCAGACGTCCTTGCCAGCGGGGGCGGCGTGGTGAGCGTTCTGGCCGCAGCTGCAGGCCCAGCCCTCCAGCTGCTGCCACAGCTTGTGGTTGACATGTATGCCTGGACGGTGTAAGTGCTGAGCTCATGAAGAAAGGTGTCCTGGAGGGCTCCCTCTGCTGGTCCCGAATGCTGCGCTGCTGGCCTGGGGGAAAGCTCGCTCTTTGGTAAGTCTGGTCCTCTCATGGGCAACATTGTAGTGGCGCCAAGTGGCTTGCCTGGCAGAGGCAGAGCAGTGAGCCTGAGCAGGGTTGTCACACAGATCCCCACCTGCTGCGGGTGCAGCGCTGCACCTGAATTACCATCAAAAGGGCACCCTGCTGCTTCCTCTGCCTGCTGCATGGCTGCATGCTGCTGCTGAGGACCTCCTGGGTGCCATGCCAGAGGCAGCAGCCGACAGTTTGCTTTCTGGCTGCAGCTCTGCAGTTTCATGGAGTGGACTTCTAACATGCAGCAAATCCGGTGAGCAATTGACAGCCTCAGCTGCCAAGCATCTGTGTGTGGGTGCAAAAGCACTGATGATGAGTGGCTGCTGCAGCTGGGAGGAAGCTGAGGTAAACAGGAAGATGGAGGTGAGCACTTGTATGAAAATCTATCTTGGCAAAACATGGACTCATTTGTTAATTTGTCTGCATGTGGGTCCACACAGCTGATTGCATAAACACCCAGTGGTGTTGTCTGCAGAGAATGATGATGGATGGCTTTGCATCGGTGGGTGCTGAAGTTGCGAACATGCTGTGTCACAGCTGGTTGTGGCTGAAGCCGACAGCCTGCTCGGCCTGCAGATTTGGATGGAGCACAAACAGAAAAGAGTCCCTCTGAGGACAGCAGCATACATTGACTCTGTTGGGCAAGTCATACAGAATGCCACAGCTTTGGGATTTGGTTGATAGAGCACTGCACCTGCCCTCATTGCTGGTAAACCCCCACCTGCCTGTTCATTACTGTGAAAAAACTGGTAGTCTCTGATGTATGCAGCTTGGAATGCCTGGCAGCTTGAAGTGATGTCACCTCAACATGCAGCCCCTGCTCTCAGGACACGGCTCCGCAGAACACTGCTCTGCACTGCAATAACATGCCAATGCCCGAGTCTTGCATCCCCCTCTCACGACTGATGAGTCCATTCTTAGCTCCTCACTGTTGCGGCCCTAAGGTGCTTGAGCAACACCTTGTGCTGCAGGGCAGACACAAACCTGAAATGGTGCTCAGAACAGCTGATGATTGGAGACAACATCAGCCTTTGCACTTGCGCTGGGTCATGCTGTTACCCTTCTGTTTTGCTGTTGCACGCTGCATTGCTGCAGGCCGCTCACGTATGCCAGGCCATCACAGCATGTCCTCTGCTGACCAGCCTGCTCCACCACCAGTGCCACCTTCCATGCTGGTCCGCAATGCCTCCATCCTACATTGCGGCCACCGCAGGGTGCCTTCCTTCACATGTGCTCTCATGCTGTCAGCACCTGATCCACAGCTGCAGGTGGCTATGCTTTCATGCATAGCGCTTAGAAACTGCAGCTCTATTGGGCGTTTGGGGCTATGCCCCTTCAGCAGCAATGGGCGCCAAATCAAGCAACTGCTTCCAAAATGGGCACCTTGTGTGCTTGCCCCAGCACAGGTTCAACTGAAGATGCTGTGCGCTGTGACCTGCAGGTCTGAGAGACTGCTGGCCGCTAATTGCTCTGTGCCCTGAAATAAATGTTGACTCTGAGGGTTATCAGAGTGCTCAGGCAGGGCTGCTGCCTGAAGCAGAGCCCATCAGTGATCAGGTGCAAATTCAGTGTCTTCCTTAATCTCCATGCTGTCCGGGGCCCTGGCGTTGGTGATACACACAGCTTTGTTCATCACCAGGCCCAACTTGTGGCCTTTAATGTGCTCTTTGTCCCTTGATGCTCTTTGTCCCTTACAGGCCTTGCAGCATCCTGGGAAACCCCTGCTGGCTCCCTGATCTGTCGCGGTTTGAGCCATTGGTGTGGATCAGACTGCTCTAAGCCTCCCAACCTCTTCCTCTGTCTGTTTAACAACTGGTCAATGTTGTAGAGTCACATAGGGTTGGTGCAGATCTTCAGTCAAAGCCTCTCAGTTCTAGCGTGCCCCTGACCTCTTGCTGAAGAGCTGTGTAGAGAGGAGGCTCGAGGCAGGCTGAAGAGCTTGAAATCTGAGCAGCAGGTTGCTTGAATTGCATCTGAACGGGTGGATAAGCCTCACGGCATTTCAGAGCCCGCAGCCAGAGCAGCTCAAGGGCAGGGTAAGGGAAGTACAACCGTAGCCCCGCACCCAGCAGCAGAAGCACATGCCCAAGGACACAGAGCAGACACAGCTCCTGACGCCATCGCACTTTGGAGGTGTGGAGCACAAGAAGCGATTGGAGGATGCTGGCAAATGCGCTGGCCATTGGCTCCTGTCGCTGCCTGGCAACCTGGGGCTGACCTCCCTTAGCATCTGGAAGCCTAGCTCTGCTGCTGCTCAGGCATGTTCAAACAGAGCATTGAGGTGAGACCTTCAGTGAACAGAGAGTTGTGGTGAAATGGCCCGACATTCTGCAGCCTAACAAGGCACTGAGGTGAACCGGGCTATGAACAACATGGTGCCCACCCATCTGGCAGACAGCCTCTCAGCAGAGTCTGCTGCTGCAGATTGGGCTGCAACCATGAGTTCGAGGGCTGCACGAGGAGTGCCCCGCCCTTCCCAAAGGCCATCACAGAGTCTCCCGTGTTCAGCTGGCACAGTCCCCACCTCAAGTGGCGGGTGGACCATATCAGAGTGAAGGTGATTGAGCAAGGCCGGCCAGTGATGGCCACTTCTTCACACCCTCGCCGCCCTTTGTCTGTGGCAGGGGGGCATTGGCAGGCAGCCTTAGTGCCGGGGACTTGCCGCCAGTGCCGTGGGGAGCAGTCTGCTGATCCACAGCCATGAGGTGCTGAGGAAGGCAGTGAGCTGCACTTGATGCAGGTGGACATAACAGAGACTGCATGCACTGAGCTCATGGCAGCAAGTGTGAAATGAGCTCCTGCTGTAGGTTGGCGAGGACAGCTGGCCTTCAGGAGGAAGCACTGTGCACTTGACAGCCTGAACCAGCATGTGCTGAACTTGCTGCAGGTGAGGATGGGCACGATGGCCTGATAGAAAGGCTATGGGTTCCCTGTGGTCTTGACAGTACATCATGTTCTGCTGCAGGCTGGCGGAGGGCAAGCTGGCCTGAAGAAGAGAAGCTTACTTGCCTGGTCCATATGATGCAGCGCCATCAAGTGTGCACTGCTCTGGCTGCAGGTGGGCAAGGGCAAGATGGCATACAGGAAGGCCCAGGGTGCTCTGCGTTCCTGGCAGCACATGAGGCTGGGCTGGAGTGACGTGGAGGGTGTTCAGCCCTCGCAGGGTCGGCCTGCCTGTATCCTGGCCAAGGTGGCCTTTGCCTGGGTGCGCAATCCTGTAAAGATAGTATATCTGGACGAGCGGCGCACCACGCTGCAGCAGCTTGATGAGGACGGGGAGGCCCGCAAGACTAGAGGTGAGGCCCTCTTCGACATGATGGCGTTATGGTTGAAAGCAACAAGAGCCCTGCCTGACCCCACACCGGACACGCTGTACCTGCATGTAGCACCCTAGTGGCCTGTTCACAAGCTGAGCAAGCAGCAGGCAGCCACATGAGACAATGCAGCACCTTGCGCCCCTGCATTGCTCCTGCTTCAATGGCCTTGGCATCACTGAACCAGACCTCTGTGCAACAGCAGCAGCAAACCCTCACCACTCAGCACATTGCTCTGCATAAGTGCAGGGAGGCGCTTCACCATGGCACAGTCCACGCTGCAAGGCCACGTCCTGGCCGGAGAGGAGCGCTTCACCCTTGAGTGGCACCAGAACGACGACTCTGTCTGGTGTGCCCTGCTGCCTGCCTGTGCGTGTCCTGCTGCCTGCCTGTGCGTGTCCTGCTGCCAGTCAGCTGCTTGACCACAGTGTTTGAAGATGATGTTGCTGCAGGTACGACATACATGTTTTCTCTCGACCAGCAAAGCCTCTGGCCCTTTTGACATACCCCCTAGTTCGTATCCAGCAACAAAAGTTTCAGAAAGACAGCGTGTCTGCCGTAGCAGCTGCTGTTGCCAGCTAATTATGACATCCCTTTGCCCTGACTGATTCCAGCAAGGGTTTACAAGTTGCGCATGACGCGTCTGTATGCAACAGCTGCTTGTACAGAATGTGATCATGAAATGGATCAAGCAAGAAGCGTGATCAGGTGTATATGTTGGCCTGTCACAACCTATGCTGAAGCTGGGGAGTTGGGCTGCAAAGGGGTATTGTCTCTGGGCGCGGCTTTGGGTAGCCGAGATAGGATCACAACAAGCAGAACGCCCATGAGAGCTCCACCAAGGTGTGCAATATGAGCGACTTGCGTGCCCCCCACTGCACTGCCAGTGCGTGCGATCACGTCTTGAAGCTCCTGCAGGCCCATGATAGCCAAGTGAGCAGGCTGTGCCTTCCCAGGCTCTGGTGTGCAGGGGAAGGAGCTAGCATGTGGACAAAAGGTTGTACAGCATGCAGTGCTGCAACAGCCGTGCTGCTGCACAACTAAAGCACACCATGCACCACAGACGGACCCGGTCGCGTTCAGCAGGACATGGGTGCTGCCAAGCGGCAGGCTGCAAAAGCGTGCTGCTGCTTGAAGCAGCTCGCCAGCTCACCCTGTACACCTGCTGTACCACAAACTGGCCCAGGATGCACATCTCCAGGAGCTTTGTGAACTTCAAGCTGATCTTGAGGAGGACAGCGACAGCAAAGAGGCCAAAGACAGCCCCAGAAGCTCCCAGGCAGACGCTGTTGTGGGGCATTGACAGCCATGAAGCAAAGTTGCCACCTGCATGGGGAGACGAAAGCGCAGTGAGCTTTGCTATGTGATGCACAGGTCCACCCAGTGCATTGGCCCAAGATATGTGCTGTGAAGCAAGGCGTACAGGTCCAGTCACACCGGTGCTGCAGACTGCCGGTCTGCTCGCCAGCACAGCACGAGTATTAACAGTCACATGGTCAATCAGCCCACCTATGGCTGTGACAAGGTAGGTGAGCCAGAGACCCAGTGCTCCCTCCTCTTCCTCAACTGTAGACAGCAGAGACTTCACCTGAACCAGAGGGGCAGAAAGCCCCTGTTGCAGAACAAAACTTCTGTGGGTCTCTGCACCAGCTCTGTCAGAAGTGATTCAGACAGACGAGGGATGCTGAGCTCACCAGGTCTGCGAATGACCACAATTCAGCGATCAGACAAGGCTCACCAATCCTGCCAAAGATGTAGAGGAAGAAGATGTTGTTGCTGATGTGTGAAAAGCTGATGTGGAAGAAGGCCGAGGTGACAAACTGGTACCACTGGGGCCGCCAGAGCTGCAGTCATAGACAGACAGCCTGGTCGAGGCCAGGAGAAGCAACATACAGACTTGAGAGGGTGGCACAAGAGCGCAGGTGGTGGTCCTCATGCACAAGGGGGTGCTCTGTCGGGTGCTGATGGAGGTCAGGCACTGGTCCTCTGTGGGCTGCTGCTGGTGCTGCCTGTTATAGCGAAAATGCAGGCAGTCCTTGTCAATATGTTTGCAGGGCAGCCAGTGCTCACCCAGCAGCTGCTTCTTACGCAGCAGGTGCTGTGAGCAGAAATGGCCTGGACGAGTTTGTGTAGCGATAGTCGGTTGAGTGCAGCCCCCTCGTGCCACTGGAGTCACCTGAAGATAGAGCCACTGGCAGGGAACATGGGCGACATGGTCCAGCAGGAAAAGACCGATGTTGAGCAGGAGCAGTACCAGCAGGCCGGGCCCCATCCCGGTGCTGCGTCCCATCATCATACTGTCCTGCTGACCTGCAGCAAGGGCACTGAGGACAGCTCAGGCACTCCGATCAGTTCCAGCGTGCTGGCCGTCAACGAGCCGCCAGCCTTGCTCTGGGCCCGCTCGAGGGGCCTCTGGTCAGGCAGGCAGCTCCAATGCATTACCTTTCTTGAACCCAAGACCTGCGGCACTGCGATTCTGCTGTGCCTGGGGGGCCCTTGATGTGGCAGGCTTGCTGCCGCTGCTGTTGCTGCTCTGGCTGAGGCCCCACTTTCTCATGATGTCATCAGCACTGCAGCAGTTCACGTGCAGGGAGGCCCCACGCTGCAGGCGCCGCTTGCCCTCACTTGCAGGTGCTGTTCTGGCTGGGGGTCGGACCGCCTGCAACTTCTGCTCCAGGAAGTTGGGCAGGCGCTGAAGGGAGCTGCCGGATCGCCATGTGGTTGAAAAGCTGCTGGCGCTGCTCTGCAGCTTGGGCAGGACAGGGCTGCGCTCCTGGCATGACACAGAGGGCACAGAGGGCACAGTACCAGAGACTGTGGTGAAAGCCATGCTGTCCCTCCCAAAATCAGACTTCTATGCTAGCTTGGCAGATCCGAGGTCACATACAGCTGGTCACACCGCCAGAGGTGGTGCCATCCCCAATGGAGTGAGGAGTTGAGCCCTGTCTGATAAGATGCATTTAGGTCGTTTTTCAGGATCAGACGGTGCAGTTGTCTGAAGAACCGTCCAGGCCGAGATTTTGTAGACGAGGCGTTTTTCAGGGAGCTTCCCTCAGCGTTTCCAGGTAGATATCACCGCAGCCTCACATCCTGCAGCCTTTGCGTGAGCGGGGCTCTGGCTGATCTGCACGCCTCCCGGCCTCCCTTGCATGCCGGGAGTTAAGCTGGAATGAAGCGAAGGGGCAGCTGTGAGGCTGCCATGGTCATGGGGACCCTATCCATTCAGCCACCACAGATCAGCCTGGCATGGCTGGCATGGCCCTTCAGGAGCCGCTTGCAGGGCAGCCTTGCGCTGCAAAGACTGGAATTGCAGGCGGCATAAAGGCCTCTATGCACTTTTTGGCATGTGTGCCCTGCAGATGGCTGGTCTTACGAACTTCGTCGGCAGCAAAAAGGCCAGCTGCCTGGTCTTCGGCCATCCCCAGCAGGGCCTGCACCAGAGGGTGGCAAGCCAGTCCACCACTGTGAGTACGCTGACTCAACCGTCACTTGCGTCAGCCTCCACAACTGGCCTCCAGCCTGTATGTCAGAATGCCTGCATTTTGACATCATCAAATGATGTGGGGTGTGGATCAGGCATCCGCATGCAGTTGCGGCTGCTGAGCCACACGGCCGCTGAGCCACCTACTGCTCAGAGGGCATCGCGCCGCAGCCACTGCATCCTGCTTGTCACAGCGGCAGCGGAGCCGCATTTGCGGTATGATCATACCATGAAATCTACTGCTTCCCATGCAGGGTCGTGCTGGCAGCCGCCAGGTCACAGTGTCAGCCAAGAAGATCAAGGTTGGCATCAATGGGTTCGGGCGCATTGGCCGCAACTTCCTGCGGTGCCATGAGCTCAGGTCAGACCTTGTTGTGCAGGATGCTGCATGGTCAGCAGTGTGCATGCCTGGAATGCCTGGAAACCTTCCTCCCCCCTGAGGAGGGCATCGTGGTCTGCATGCCACGCTGCCTTGCTGGGTGCTGGCAGCCCTGCTCTCCCAAGGCACTCCAGGTACCTGGCTCAGCCATGCAACATTGGCACTTAGCGGTAGGCTGAGCAGAAGCATGCTGAGCAAAAGGAACCTGCATGATGCAAGGTCTGTGGTCTGAAGCCCCACCTCGTCTACTGCTCACAGGGGCAAGGATACCAATATTGAGATTGTTGCGCTGAACGACTCTGGGGGAGTCAAGCAGGCCGGCCACCTCCTCAAGTACGACACCGTGCTGGGCACCTTTGACGCCGAGGTCAAGGTGTGCTGTGCAGCATGCCACAAAACTATTGTGTGAGTGGGTGGCCAAGCACAAAGCTTGCCAATCGTTCCTCATTTGGATCTAAATGTTTGCATGACACACCCTGCTTTGTTTGGGGATCCTGCCTGCCTCAATTGCCTGACATTGCACGAACAAGACAGGCAGCTATGAGTTTAAGCCGCAGCCAGGCTGAGTGCTCTGCATGCCTGCCACCCTCACAAATGCTGCTGCCAGCAGACGAAGGGGGCTGCCATAGCCGCTGAGGCCCTTCTTGCCAGTCATGCTGGGTGCGTCCTCACTCTCTGCTTCCCCCTGCCCTGCAGCAAGTAAACGACTCCACCCTGAGCGTCAATGGCAAGGAGATCACTGTGGTGTCCAGCCGCGACCCCACCAAGCTGCCCTGGGGAGAGCTGGGCGTTGACCTGGTGATTGAGGGTACTGGAGTGTTCATCAACTCTGAGGGCGCGGGCAAGCATCTGCAGGTAAGCTAATTTAACCCCTGCTTGTTGTTTATGCTTCTGGTTGTCTGCTTCTGGCCAGACTGAGACGGTTGGGAGGGCAGCATCCGCTTCAGTGGCTGCCCCCACAGGGGGCGTGCATTTGCTGATTGGTTGCAGGTGGAGTGCACCCCTCTTCCTCTGTGTCAGATCTGCACCAGCGGCCAGCCTCTGCAAGACTGTGTGTGGTGCTGTGGTGCATGTGCAGCCCTGACTTTGCACATTTTCACGACACGCCCCCCAGGCGTTCATATCGAGCCCCCTGACCCTCAAGCTGTACCCATTGTGCTGCAGGCTGGTGCCAAGAAGGTGCTGATCACTGCCCCTGCCAAGGTGAGACCTGCCCCACTGCATTATCTGTACCGTCGACACCCTCACTGGCATGTGGTGCCCCAAATGTGCACAGCTCGTCGCTGCCGCCGTCGACCTCCATGTTGTGCATTCTTTGCTGTGGCCTCCTTCCAGTAGTGTTGCAGTGTGCCTTGCTGCCCCATTTCTGAACCTCTTTGCGGTCTGCAGGGTGGCGACATCCCCACCTTTGTGGTTGGTGTCAACGAGCAGGACTACAAGCACAGCGACCAGATCATCTCCAACGCTTCCTGCACCACCAACTGCCTGGCGCCCTTCGTAAAGGTGAACAGCAGCTTCAAGCATGCTGTGTGCTCCTGCAGCAAGCAGCCACCAGTGCCATCTCATACAGTGCCTCCATGCAACGTGTTGGCATGCTGACCCACATTGGCAGCAGGCGCCCCCTGCTGCACGCCCTTGCCCTACACAGGGAGGCTGGCAGTGGCAGCCTGTCCTTGCAAGTCTTTACCAGTGGCGTCGATGCCAGTGGGAGGGCCACCGAGACTGTGCTTGATCTACAGGCTTCAAAGCGTCTTTCTCACCGACAACACAGATGTGTTTGCCTTCCTCGCGAGCCCATGAGAAGCGTGGAGTCAATCCTCTGCAGGTTCTGGAGGAGAAATTTGGCATTGTCAAGGGCACGATGACCACCACCCACTCCTACACAGGTGACCAGCGGCTGCTGGACGCCTCCCACCGTGACCTGCGCCGCGCCCGCGCCGCCGCCCTGAACATCGTGCCCACCACCACTGGCGCTGCCAAGGCCGTGGCCCTGGTGCTGCCTTCCCTGAAGGGCAAGCTGAATGGTGAGCTGGGGACAACAAGTCACCAGCTTGGCTGCTTGCTTCCATGGCGTCAGCCGCATTCACCCTGTCGTGTTTGCTTCACGGCCTGTCGTGTCTGCATCACAACCTGAGCTGCCTGCCTGGGGTCACATGGTGCCAGAGCACGAGCCACCCAGTCGATTGTGAAAGCTGCAATGAGGCAACCCCGCATGTGGATGGTGTATGGCCGACATCTGGTGTGTGTTGCAGGCATTGCCCTTCGTGTGCCCACCCCCAATGTGTCTGTTGTCGACCTGGTCATCCAGACCGAGAAGAAGACTTTCGCTGAGGAGGTGAGCGCCAGCTTGTCTGGCTTCCTTTCAAGCCAGCACTGCCTGCTGCACTATGGGGCGTTCCCCCTTGCCGCTTACCTGACGCCTCATAATGTACAACGGCTGTGCAGCTGCTGCCGCCTGTGAGCCTCTGCGTGTATGTGGCATCCTCCCTACCTCACTTTGAGAAGGCTCTACAACACAGATTGTGGCTAGCCCTGCTCCCTCCTGCCCCTGTGGGCAGCAGCAGCTGACCTGGCACCGGCCGTATGCCCTCTGGCTCTGCGCTAACCCTTCCTGCTGCCCTGTGCAGGTGAACGAGGCATTCAGGGAGGCAGCCAACGGCAAGTCCAAGGGCATCCTGGCGGTCAGCGATCTGCCACTTGTGTCCTGCGACTTCAAGAAGTCCGACGTCTCAACCACCATCGACGCCTCCCTAACCATGGTCATGGGTGACGACATGGTCAAGGTGGTTGCATGGTGAGTACTGACTGTCTGGGTGGTTGATGCCATGGCACCTGCCTTGCGTCATGCTCTGTCAGAAGACCTGCCTCCCAGGCACGCACATCTTGCGCCTTGGAGGCAGCTGCTGCTATCAAATGCGCCCAAAGCTGCATCAGATGTTACCCATCCACAGCAACCTGCTAGAAGCATGCTGTGACACCAGCTAGTCGCAACTGGTTGCTGCTCTGGTACTTATACCAAGGCATTTCCTTTTGTCATGCAGGTACGACAACGAGTGGGGCTACTCCCAGCGTGTGCTGGACCTGGCAGAGCTGACAGCCCAGAAATGGGAGTGATTCTACCCTTGAGCATACCAGAGTACAATTTTTCCCTAGGCGGCCTGGACAGAGCAGATCACACCCCCTGGTGGTCTGTGACTAGTCCCTGCCAACTATTGTCAGTCATAAGCTTGAGAATGAACAAGCAAAGCTTCATGATTGTTTGCCCTCCTGTGCCCATGACCATCCCTCATTTGAGTTGCGCAATGATTCATCCATGTCTGATTCATAGGATTTTGCGTGTTATCATTGTGAGGGCACACGCCTCTGGGGACCGATGGGTGGCAGAGGCATAGCTGTCAGGCATCACTGGCAAAGCGGTTCAGGTCGAAGGTCAAGGTGGCGCTGCATGAGTTCTCAGTGTCTTTGCAGACACCTATCAATGCGTCAGCCTTCCCAAAGAAGTTATCCTGCAGGCAAGTTGTGTTAGTTGCATGGGCGGGCAGACATTCATCTTGGCCCCCACCTGGAAGGCCACCTCCGCATGTCAGCTTGCAATGCCTGTTGTGCAGCAGACTATGCAATACATTACAGTGAAACAGTTTCACCGCCTTACTGACCTTCAAAGAGATGACAATGCTCTGGAAGAAGCCTTCGCTGTCCTCACGTGTCTTTTCCCGGATGAAATTGGCCACCCGTGCCACATTGGTGGCGTCCAGGGCTGCATCAATCTCATCCAGCACAAAGAAGGGCGACGGCTGGAAGCTGTGAATGGCAAACAGCAGTGCCAGGGCAGAGATGGTCTGCAGCAGGACAGAGCTGTTGCAGCATCAGCATGATGACCAGCACATGCATCAGGCACCAGGCAGGCTGGCAGGCATCTGCCTGCGGCCCTGCAGGCATGCCAGTTTTCCAAAAACCACATGCATGGTAGGCAGTCAGGTCCTGGCACAGCCTTCATGGCTCCACCTCACCTTCTCCCCGCCAGACAGCTCGTCCATCTGCCTGAAGCGCTTGGCCGGCGGCATGGCCTCAAACTTGGCCCCTTGCAGGAAGGGCTCCTGCTCCTGCCCCTCCAGGGACAGGTAGGCCTGCCCACCCTTGGGCGCCTGGGGGCTCTTTGTCAGGTCCTGCACCACAGGCAGAGCCTGTGAAACAACCACTGGATGACACCACTCCGCATGCGCCTGTTTACCCTTCTGTATCTGTCTGAGGGCATGTACACAGCAACTGTGCAGCCCACTGTACGTTCCCACCCTTGATTGACGTCTTGTGACCGCTGAGAGTGCTCAGAGCCCACCCTGTCTTCTTCTGTACGATACTGTCAGCCAGGTGCTGATGTGGTCTAAGATAACACGGCAGCCTTCCGTCCAACATGCCGCCTCGCCCCACCTGTGTCCTGTCATTGCACACCGCTGTGCAGCACAGGCCAGCCAGATTATGTCCCATGTGCCCACAGCGCTGCACAGCACAAGCAGGCATTCCTGAAATAGCCCAGGCCCACAATGGGCCGTCAATGACGCCAGGGCGATCGACGGAGTGGAGGCGTCTGCCTGCCGCCTTCAATTTCAGGTGGGAATTTTGCACACAGACCATGGGTTTTGCTTTTGCAGATGGGGCTCTTGTGCTGTTTGTTGACAGTCCTATGCCCGTGTGAGGCAGCCTTGTGTCAGCAAATGCCCTGGAGGTGCTGCAGCTCACCTTGAAGACGCTGTCGATGATGCCGCTGATGTGGTCAAAGGCAGCCATGAAGGCCTCTGAGCGCCGCTCCTTGACCGCCTCAAAGGCCAGGGCTGCCTTCCTGACTGCCTCCATCGCCTCCTTGTACTGAGCCACTTGGGCCTGCTCCCGCTCCTGCAGGCAGCCCCAGCTCAGCGACAAGCAAGTGGGCAGGCAGGTGAGCTGCAGGCCTGTTACTGCAAGGCCAGAAGGTGGCCTGCACACATGACTCAGAAGCAACTGGCTGTTGATCTTGCCACCCTGTGTGGCTTGCGCACAAGTGAAGCCCTGCTTGGGGGCAGCAGCTGGGAGCCAGCAGGGCCCTGCTTGCTGCGGCGCTGCGGATTGGGTGTTACCAGCCTGCACACAGGTGCAAAGTCTGCCACAGAGGATGCCCGCGCCAGCTGGCAGCCTTCATGTCTGAGCAAGCCCATGTGTGGTCTCCTGCAGCCCACGGCGTCCTGGCTTGCCTGGCCAGCCTCACTGTGCTCCCTGTCCTTCAGGGTGGGACTTGGGGCACAGCACTATGTCCCAGCCAGGTCAGAGTCTTATGCCGACTCTCGCAGGGGTAGCAGGCTTCAAGGCAAAGTGCATGTCTGGTCCATCCAGCGGCCTGGCCCCCCCAGCTGGTACCCCATGCATTCCATTGTCTCTGCAGGCCCAAAGGGGCATGCCAGGCTGCCCGGCCGCAGCCAGTCTCACAGCGCCAGCGCCCACTTGGACGCCCTCTCACTGCTCCATGGCCTTCAAGCCAGGGCCAAAAAGGCTGTGCCTGACATACACAGACAGGGTGCGCCGGACAAACAGGCCGTGCGAGGCACTGGCCCAGCAATGCAAAGGTAGCAGACAGCACAGTGCTGAGTCCCGACCCAGCAGCTTTGTTTGCGGCAAAGCCCACATACCAAGAAAGAGTACAGCGGACCAGTTTTCCCACTCCCATCTCAGCACTTGCCTTGACAGCCTCGTACTGCTCCATGGCCTTCAGGTTGGGGGCCAGCCGCGCCAGCTGGGCGCCACGCTCCTCAATGTCAGCACGGAACTCGGCGTCCAGCTTTTGGCGTTCGCGGATGCCCTCCGCGTCCCTGTACCGCTTTTTGAGCTTGGCATAGTCCAGCATGGGGCCCTGCAGGGGGGCACGCGAGCCAGCACAATCAGATTGCGAGCCAGCTGTGGTACAGCGCAGGGCCACACCCTCAGGACTCTAGGCAGGGTAGAGCAGTACTGAGTGGCTGCAGGACAGCACATCAGGCAGGTGCAGCTGCTGCAGCTTGGGGCGGCGACAGTGGACATCTGCAGTGCTGGCTGAGGCACAGGGGGGCCTGACAACGAGTGCAAGCACATGCAGCTGGGGCAGCAGGGACAGACGGTCATCCCCAGCGCACAGAGGCCATGAGAGCCAAAACAAGTTCAGTGGAGGCAGCTCCGCAGTTGGGTGTGAGGCAGCATGCAGTGAGCAACACTGTGGCATGGCAGATGCAGCTGATGTGGGCCTTGCTGCCTCTGCCTTGCCAGCAGCTCGCGCACCTGCGGCTGGTGGCTGCTCCCCGGCCCATCTTCATCCATTGGCTCCGGCGCATCCCTGTCCACAGGAAGCGACAGCTGCACCAAGCAGCGTCAAGTTGTCACCAACAGCATTGAATCGAGAGCCCACCAGGCCACATGGGGGCAGCCACAGTCCATGGCTGCAGCATGGACACCTTCAGTCTCCAGACCGCATAGTCGAATTGCAAAGCAAGTGCATGGACAACGCCTCAACCCCACATGGAGTGCACCAATTTTTGCCAAATCACGCTTCTGTCTCTTGCTGCTCAGACCAGTCCCCAAGACGCCAAGCATATGTCAGCAAGGGTGCTTGCACCACCACTCACCTTTCCCTGGCAAGGTGGGCTGAAGCCGCAATAGTGTGGCTTCACCCATACAAGAACCCCCTCTAGAGACCAGCAACCAACCAAACATGCCTGCTCCATTTGCATGTTGTGCAGGGCTGCAAATCCAAACCAGCAGCATTCCCAACCCCATTCCTCCGTGGCCCCAGTCCAAGCTCATGCTGCATGCCTGCATGCACACTTCCTTGTCAACTAATTACACCATCTGCGCTTCCCTCAAAGCAGCAAAACTGATCTAGTTACAGCCTTCAGCCATCCCCATCCTGCTATCCTGGGCCCCATCTAGTGACCAAGCTGCTTGCCTGCTTCCAACACCCATGGTTTGAGACTGGCAACCGCACCTGCTCCATCTGCGCATCCCGCAGGACAGCCGCCCTGTCCTCCCGCAGGCGTACGAGAGCTGCCGCCGCAGCTGCCTTTGCCCGGTTGACCCGCGCCCCCTCCCCGTGCTTGTCATTGACTGCCTTCTTCAAATTGGCCAGCTCTGTGCCCAGCTCCTCTATCTGCTTGGCCAGATCAAGCGAAGCAGCCTCCTGCAGCACAGGTTGGGCCATGGCTGAACACCAATGTGCAAATTTTGGGTCACGGTCTCTGTGCTGTACAGTGGTAATGCAGAGGGCAGATTGCTGTGCAAGCCCCCCTGCATTCCTTTCCAAATCAGGCAGGCACCTAGTGCGGGGTGGGGGCTCCCTTACATTTCATTGCAGGCAGGAGCCAAGCACACGCTGCAGGCCCCAACCAGCCCAGCTGCTTGGCCAGCACCAGGTGCAAACTCCTGCAACTGCACTCTTGAGGTGTTCAGCAGTGCTGCTACACCTGGAGGCCGCTTGCTGAGCGCAGCTGCAACAGAGCCCCTTTGCAACAGGCAGACACTCTGCGCTGTCTGCACGTCCTCAAGCCCACCTGCTTGGCCAGCTCCTTCTGCACGCCCTGCTGGGCCTCCTTGGCAGCTGCCTCCTGCCGCTGCAGCTCCACCAAGTGCTCCTGCTCTTGAGCCAGCTCACTTTCTTTGCGAGCTATCTGCAGACCCCAGGGGATGGCTTTACCATGGAGGCGCCCCAGCTGGAACATGACCGGAAGCGCCCAACAACAAGGCTCGGCTTTGGCATTGATGGTCTTCTTGCTTTACAACCAGCTCTTGGAGGGACGGCAATGACCTTTGAACAGTCCTTTTTCATGCCGGGCCCAGGCATGTTCTCAGGCTGGGATGCGATCAGGTTGTCAATACAAAGCGGATGTCGATGCAATGCATGCCATGCACCTGCAAGGCATTCATCTGCTCAATCCCCCCACGTCCAGCTACTCTGGTCAACTGCTGAAGAGCACAGAGGCTGCCACAAGCCCCTGAATCAGTTTGAATCTGAAGTCTTTGGCAACCTGCCCCAAAGTGCTCTTGCCAATGCACAGCAACAAATAAGGGGTCAGACCCTCACTGCATACACACAAAGAAGCAGTCACGGCCCACATCTGCACAACCTCAACGAGTGGTGGTGGCGTGCAAGCCTGCCTCATGCGGCTCACTTTCTGTCAAGTGCTGGCTCAAGCAGCTTGCCAACAGCACGAGTCCCCACCTGCGCCTCCAGATCAGACACGTGCCGCGTCTCGCGTCCCAAGGTGGCCTCCAGGCGCCCGATCTGGCGCTGCATCTCGAACTTCTCCTGAATGGCCGCCCGATGCTGCTTCACCTGGGTCTCCTCATACTCCCGGTAGTTGCTCACGCCCACCTGCGGACCTCACAACTGGCTTCTGAGACAGCTGGTGCAGTCTGTGCTGACCCCGACCAAGCAGAGATGGTAGTGATCGACACTGGGGCGCTGATGGCCAGCCAACAACAGACACTTTAGCAGCAAGTGACGGGCAGCTCTCCATGTCCTCCCCGTGACTGTTGGCTGTTCACGCCACCTGCAGTACATGAGGAATGCGGAGGGTCTCACCCACCTGCAAGGAGGCAGGCAGGAGGGGGCCCTACCGGAGATGGTTGCTGATGCCCACATGAATGCAAAGGGGCAATTGCTACTTGAAGCCCCAACAACTGCACACTGGTGGCTGGCAGCACAAAATTTGCTGCTTGGTTGATGACCGACCAGGGGCACCACTGAAGCAACCTGCTCCAGTGCTTCAGGTGCACAGAGCACGTGAGCTTACAAACCACCCATTGCAACACACTGATGTGCTGCTGCCAGCAAACTTCCTGTAAGTGAATCTGCGGAGGGCGGCTCGAATACAAGGTTGCTAGCAGACCGACTGAGCCACCAGTTGCGACCCACGTCTCCAGGCTAAGGCTACCAACTTCCACATTCGAGGCGTCACGCAGGGCGCTGCAGAGAGCAAACGAGCCATCCAATAAAGTCCATGGTTCTGCCCTAGTTGGTGAACCCCTGTCCTTGACGCTGCACTGGGCTGCTGCAGCTACCCAGCATGATACAATTGAGCATGCTGCAGTGAGCCCGCATTCTCCCTGCAGGAGCCCACCTTTTTGCTGAAGTCAGCATACACTCTGTCCTTGACGTCGTTGATGCGCTTCTGGAGTGCGTCAATCTTCTTCTGGCGGGCGCTTAGATCCGCTTGCAGGGCCTCCACCTTAGGCTGCATGTTCACCTGCTGTTGCGTCAGGGCCTCCATCTGCGTGCAGGGGTGCAGGAGTCACCCTCTGTGGTGAGCTGACATGCCCTTCAGAGAAACAGACGCGAAGCAGTGGCCCCGTGACCATGACCCTCTGCCTGCTGTTAGATCAATGCCCTGATCTGCACTGCCACTGCGCAGGGAGGTGACCGGTAGCAAGACAGCAAACACAATCTTGTGGTGACAGCACCCCCCCCTGAACTGAGCACAATATCTGTGCATGCAGGACTGCAACAACGACGACTTGATGACTGCTCGAGCCCTGGACAGCACTGCAGGCATGCTGCAGCCTGCTCAAACAGGCTTGGTGACAGGGCAGAAATGAATTCACCTCATCAGTCAGGGTAGCCAGAGCAATCTCAGTCAACCGCAGGTCTGCCTCCTCAAGACGGATGGCGGTCTGCAGACCCGTGATGCTGCTGCTCAGCATCTGCTCCTGCTCCACCGAGTCTCGCTCATTGGGCAGCTGCTGCAGCTGCTGCACACAGCGTTCGTACCTCTGCAGGACGGCAGCTGTCAGGTGTCACCAGGCAGCCCAAAGTATGAACTTGCAGCAGGTGCAGGAGGGCAGGCAGCTGCTGAAGCCAAGGCATGCAGTATGTGTCTTGTTGCTTGCAAGCAGATGACAGGTGGATGGTCAGCAGCTGGCTGGGAGCACTCTTGTCTTGTTTCCTGCAGCAGGTGACAGCTGCTCCAGCTCATGCACGCACAGCGCTTTGCACCCCTGCAGGAGCAGAGCAAGTGTCAGGGTGATGTTCAGGAGCCAGCCTGGAGCAATTTACAGCAGGTGCAGGTGGTTGTGCAGCTGCTGCAGCAGCTGAACACAGCGCATGTAGCTCTGCAGGCAGAACAGGCCAGGCATGGCTGAGCCCCTCACAGCATGTAACCAGCTCACAGCAGCAGGTGCAGGTGGTCACCACAGCCACTGCTGCACGCAGCGCTCATGCTTCTGCAGGAGCAGACAGTTTTCAGGGCAATGGGCAGCCAGCCCAAGGCTTGGAGCTGCAGCAGGCGCAGGCAGCTCCTACTGCATGCAGCTCATTTAGCCCCCACCTCTGCAGGCAGAAGGCAGGGATGACTCAGCAGGCCAGCTTGCAACACTGATCTTGAGCAGTGCAGGGGCAGCAGCTGCCGCGCCGATTCGTCTGAAGGCAGGGTAGGAAGTCTTGACGGGGCTAGCTGGCAGCATGACAGATCAGCAGGTGTGCTTGCACCAGGCGGCGGCATGTGGAGGTGCCAGCATGCTGCGGAGTGCATGGCACCCTGGGGTCACAGAGGTTCAGCAGCCTGACAAGCCCAGCAGTTCGCAAGTTCGGCAAACGGGCGGCACGTCTGCATATAGAACTATGTGCTTACATCTTGTAGGTCAGTGACAGCCTGCTGATTGAAGCTTCTGGCACGGTCGTCCATGCTGGCATTCTGGCCGCCAGTCATGAACCCCGACTTTGCAAACAGGGTGCCGTCCGTGAGGGCCACCTTGTGCCGCTCTGACGCCCTGAAAGCCCAGTACTGGCCCTCCTCCAGATTGTCACAGACAATGGTGTTCCTGCGGGAATAGCTCTGCACATTGCAGCTGGCTGCATGTAGCAGGCGCCATGGGACAGCAATGTGCGCAGAGGCCAGCCAGCGGTAGGCACTCCTGATTGCTGTCTGTTCTGGACGCGTCGTGGCGTGCTTTCAACTCTTCACAAAGGGCCACAAGTGCCCTTCAGGTGTTGTCGTAAGTGCCCACCACAGGTTCTGAGGGTGTGCAGCGCTGACCATGCATGGACCAGCTCACAGCAAAGGTGTTGGTGCATCAGCCAGCTTGCCACCAAAGTGCCACAGCATACCAACCCCCCCCCCCCCCCCCCCCCCCCCCCTTTGACAGCTGTTCATTCCCTCACCAGCAGCGCCGCACAAAGGCAGTCTCGGCGCTGCAGGGGCAGGCAGCATTTCGACAGACCACAGCTTCATGGAGGCGGCCTGTCATGCAGAGATGGCAGCCCTTATCTTATCACCCTCTTCCTGAACATGGCTGAGCGCAGGTCAAACCCCCTCACATACTTAGTGTGCAACAACCAAGGGAAGGTACCTGCAGGGTCCAAAGACTGCTAGCACAGCGGCCCTGTCATGACAGCAGCCCTTATCTTCCCTCACCCGCAGTACTGCACGATGGCCCTCTCAAAGCGGGGGTCATACTGCAGCACATCGACAGCCAGGCGTGCGCTGCCCCCCAGGCTGTGGCGGAGGTGTTCGCTGACAGGCTTGGGGCGGATGTCCTGCAGGGGTGTGAAGGTCATGATGGGCTCCCGATGGTCCTGCAGCATGGGGCAGGCAGAGGTGCGTCAGTCTGCTGCAGGATGGGAGTCTGAAGGCTGCTGCAGGGGATGGGAGTCACGAGGTGCGTTCGGTCGCCCTGCAGCGTGAGGCATGTAGAGGAGCTTCAGTAAGCTGCAAGTTGCGTATGCTGCAGATTGCAGTTGCTGATGGTTGCCCTACATCAAGGGACAGACAGATGCAGGATATACAGATGGACATGCATGCACTGCTGGGGGGGGAGATTAAAGGCTGCTGCAGGAGTGTGGGGTCATCAAGGGCAACAGGTGGCCGGCAGCGGGGGCCACAGGCACATTTGACAGCGCACAGGATAAAGGCTGTGTTCAGCTGCAGGAAAGACATGGGGCCTCTGGTGCTCCTGCAGCCAGGGCAGACACAGACATAGCAGTGAGCTGCAAGACACGGCAGGTGTCTTAAGGGTGTGCAGACATGGTGGCCGGTTGCATGCTGTCGGGCCTGCATGGTGGCCTGAGATTTTGCCCAACAGGCAAGCACAGATGCTCGGCATGAGGGCAGCTTGTTGACTACACATATGTGTAGAATGGGGTCTGACCAGACCCCGCCCCAACAATGATGGTGCCTCAAGAGGGCAGCTAATTGTATGACGTCTAAATGCAGCATGAGGTCAGTTCTGGAATTGGTGCAGGCCTGCGACGAGACCACTGCACGCCCGCATCTACAGATGGTTGATGCAGGCCTGCTTCTCAGCATCAGCCTCACCTGCCGGTACTTGATGCAGGCCATGGCTGCCCTGCAGCCCAACAATGTTGCCCAGCCACACCTGCAGGTCTCATGGGACTGCCAGATGCAATAATACCTGCTGCAACCCTACAATCCCAGCACTGCTGCCCTGACCCACCTGCAGGTACTTGATGCAGGCCTTGGCTGCATTGGCATCCTCCACAATAATGGAGTCCATCTCGCGCCCCAGGGTCACAGCCAGTGCCAGCCTGTACTTCTGCTCCGGCACCTTCACCAGCGAGGTCACGGAGCCATACACCCCTGCAGAGGCATGCCATGCTCTTTTGCTGCGCCTTTAGCATGGTATCTTGCTGTACAGCCAGCACCAGCCTGCTCTCCTGCTTGAGCACCTTCAGCAGCAAAGCCAGAGCCCATGTATACTCCTCCTGCAGGGGCAAACTGTGCTGCTACCAAGCCCCTCAGGCATGGGCTTCTGCAGGGGAGCAGTATGCTATGATGCTGCTTGCCATTTGATGTGGGCGGTGTGGGACGTTACAGCCTGGTTTGTGCACTTGTGGTGTCTGGAGCGGTGTGCATGCTTGACAGCAAGATGCTACACCCAAAGCACATGCTGGTGCGTGCACCAAAGACCAAGCTGCAATGAGCCTGTGTCCACTGCGCAAGGCAGGGCACACCAGGCTGCAAAGACTCCAGCCTGAGCGAGCGAGCCAGATGACGAGCATGGGAGGAACGAGGCAGGCCCCCCACCCTGGATGTTGCGTTTGAGGCTGGCCACGGTCTGGACAGCCCGGCGCTCCCGCTCACTCTCCTTGCGCTCAGCCTTGGCCTCCCGCAGCTCCCCCTCCAGGTTCGTCCGGCTCTGCAGGAGGTGATCCCGCCTGGACCTGCAGAAGATGATGTTGGCCAGTCAGGCGCCCTCTGCTTGGAGCTGCAGGCTGGTGGCTGTCCTGCTGAGCTTGAAGCCATCTGCTCAGACCTGCAGGCCGCACTGGGTAGGGTGAACGGCTTTGCTTTGCATGCAGTGGTGGCGCTTGGACCCGCATGAGGTGCCCCGCTCAGGGCTGCAGGCAGCAGCTGCCATGCTTGCAGCACTCCTGTGAACCAAGTGGGCGTGTGTTGAGCTGCAGGCAGCAGCAGCCATGCTGGGCATGGAGCCACCCCATCGGGTTGGCGGAGGCATGCTGCAGTGCACCACGATGAGCGGCATGCCCTGGCAACAGTGTTGCGCTGCACTTTCTGCAGGCAGTAGGCGGCCGCCTATGCTAGTCTGGTGGAGACGGTGCAGTCCCCATGCTGGTGTCTGCTTCGCTGCCCCATCGACAAGTGAGGCACTGCAGGCACACAGGATTGCTTGTTACGTTGCTGTAGTTTGAAGCCATGAGGTTTTGTAGATGGCACCAGAGGCATCCTCGGCTGTGACTGCACTGCTGCCCCTGCAGGCACGCAAGGCACGCGGCAACGGGCAGGATTGCCCAGCTCGTTGGCCCCACCCTGTGCGCCTGTTGGCCTCCTGCAGCTTGGTAAGCTCCTGCTGCTTGGCCATCAGCTCGCCCTGTTTGCCAGCAATGCTGGCCCGCAGCCCCTGAGCACGCGCCTCTTGCTCCTGCTTCTCGGTACCTGCAGACTGAAATGCGAGCTACCACACCATGTTGTCAGATAGGGAGCAAGATAATCACGGCCTGCATTCCCCCGCCAGGGTGCAGGTGCAGCTGCATGATTGTCTCATGAGAACGCAGGTGATGTCTCACCTTTCTGCTCCAGCTGCTCTGCCAGAGCAGTCAGGTCCAGCTGCAGGCTGTCCATGGAGTCCTGCTGGGCCTGCAGTGCAAACGCCACGCACCTGCTCAGCTGCAGCAAAGCAATGCAGCATACGCTTGTACAGAAGGCTGCTGACTCATGGAGTCCTGCCGGGCCTGCAGTACACACGCCGCGCACCTGATCAGCTGCAGAAAAGCAGTGCAGCATGCACCTGGTTACGAGCTGCCAATATTTCCTGGCTCAGTGGCCCATCAGGTGGTTGCAATTCTCTTGCCAGCCAGGCACAGCCACACAGGCATGTGCAAGGCAGCGCAACCCGTGCAGGGAGGAAGTGGCGCAGCAAGCAAGCCTTAAGGTCACTGCTGCCTGGCCTCTTGAAATTACCTCCTGATGTCCCCTGGAAGAGACTGCTGCAACAAGGCCATAGCATTGCAGCCAATCTGCACACGTGGTCTGCTCAGGCAGCTCAGGGGCAGGGCAGTGGACCCTTACACGCAAGAAACACATTGCACCCCGTCTTGCCTGTTAAGCTGAGGCAAGGATGCTGCAGTGGGTTTACATATGCGCCACTTTCCAGGCAGACAGCAGAGTGGGCGGCACCACAAACAGCACTTGTACTGCTGACGCATCACTGCACGCTTTGCTGTTGCGCAAAGGCAAGCCCTGCCTGCTGAGCTGAGGCAAGGCCGTTGCAGTCAATCTGCATGCGAGCAGTTTTGGCCTTGGCCTCATAGTCTAGCCTCTGGAACTCGCGCGCGTCCTCAGGGCTGATGCGCAGCTTCTTGCGAACCTGCTCCTCCTCGTCTGCCTCGGCTGCCTCGCGGGCTGTAGGGAGCCAGCAGTGACTTTTTTGTCAGAGGTTGAATGTATCTTGGTCCAGGAGTAAGCAGGTATGCAATGGCATCCAGCCCCTGCACAAGGCAGCTGCAGCCTGCCTCCTGCTGTGAGCTCCTGCACTGCGGCCACCTGTGGGCGTTTGCTCCCCAGCAGGGCAGCGCCTGCATCCACAGGAGTGCAAGCCTGTGTCTTGCAAGCACGGCCAGCTGGGGCTGCACTGCAGCCATCCCCCTGCAAGCTGCATCCACCCTTCCCTAACTCCAGGCTTGCCAGGGCTGTTCTCACCTGCAGTGAGGTCCTCCAGGTCGGCCTTGATCTTGGCTAGCTTCCGGCGCTTGTCTGCCAGCTCCTTCTGGGACTCTGCCAGCACAGGCTGCCCCGCCTTGACCTTCTTGGATAAGCGGCTGATCTCCTCCTTCAGCTTGATGGCATCAGGGTTCTGCAGCACAACAGGTCACTGCTGATGATATCTTAGGTGGTTTTCTGGTGTATGCTGCTGCATTCACCCTGTGTAGACTGGCTTAATGGCCTCTGAGGTTTGCAGTAGGCTTGCGGTATGTACGGCCTGCCAGCCCATCCCAGGTGCTGGATGTCGCTGAGATGCAAAGCCTGGCGTTTTGCAGAGCATGGCTTTGCCCGACTAATGGAGCTTGCGATTCAGCTCCCACTGCAACTCCTTGGTGCACAATTTGATGAGCCGGCCCACCCTGAAAGTTTGGCTGGCCACAGGGCAGCCCTGTGGCTCAGACAGAAAGCACATCCCAATTCACCTCAGAACCATCAGCCCATCTTGCTGTCTTGCTCCCCCTTCCGCTCTTGGGCACCCAATGCAAATTGGTGCAGCAGCCCCCTGCACCGACCCCTGCTGCCAGTTTGAGGTCCTGCCCCTGCTGCTTCTTAGTGTGAAGATGTAGGTTTTGGCCAGGCAGCCACCCTGATATATCCTCACCTTGCGTTCTGTACATACAGGCATCCTGCATCCTGCAGCGTGCGAACCCAGACAGCGCGGCAGCCCCACCTTGCGGTCCAGCTCTGCCCGCCGCTTCTTGTTGCGTCTGTCCAGCAGGAGGCGCTCCTTCTGCAGTCCTGCCTGCTCTTGCTTCTTCTCCTCCAGCACCCTCTCTGCCCGAATCCC
This sequence comes from Asterochloris sp. CNOR1, assembly GCA_963969365.1. Classification (NCBI taxonomy): domain Eukaryota; kingdom Viridiplantae; phylum Chlorophyta; class Trebouxiophyceae; order Trebouxiales; family Trebouxiaceae; genus Asterochloris; species Asterochloris sp. CNOR1. The sequence goes on from OZ017750.1 coordinate 2,712,997, forward strand.
CTTCTTGGCAGAGGCCTGCATTGGGACAGCGTGCCACATGGGCGTGGCTGGAATTGCACATGTTGCTGGCGGCAAGGCCCTCAGCGCTCTGCATGTTTGGGGTCCTTCAGTTTAAGAGGATACCTGCATCAGCATCACCTGCTTCATGTCCCTCCAACCCTGACACCATAGGTCAACGCACAGACTCACAGCATTGTCCTCGGGCTGTCTGTGTTGTTGTGCCAGAGAGGGCCAGAAGCCAGGCTGTGCTGCCATCAGTGCTGAGATGCCACTTAGTGGATTCAAATCTACGGCAGCACCGTACATGAACTCCACACCCAGCCTGGTGGCTACCTTCAGGGCACCCTCTTGGGCTTGTTGCTCCTCCTCGGCTGTCGCAATATCGTGGTCGATGTTCCAGGCCTGCCACAGGAAGTGCTGCAACTTGAGGTCGTCCTGCAGGCAAAGTGAATGTGGCTTGGTGACGCCAGGAAAGGGCTTGACAGCTGCAACGAGTGCCTCAGCCGACACACAGCACCTGATGCAGCAGTGTGTGGCTCCCACCGCTGCAAGGAGGGCTCAGGCTGGAGCTCATGCAAGGCAGCTCAGCGACAGGCTGCTCTCAGCGCTGCGGCGGTCGATGGCCCTCACCAGCTCCCGCTGCATCTTGATGTGGCGCTCTGCCTCCTCCTTCTGCTCCTTCTTCTGGCGCCGCTCAGCCACCACGCTCTTCTTCTTGGTGGCCAGCACGGCCTGCTGCTCCTCAGCCTCACGCAGCTCCTGTAGCAGCCGCCATTGTTGCCCAGGCATCACTAACAGCTGTGCAGAAAGCTGCAGCCCCATTGTGCATTCAAGTTCAGGCCAAGGCCAGCCAACACCATCCCCTGGCTGGCCAGTGAGCCACCACCTGCAGGGGCAGGCATTGCCATGCAAGCAGCTGTCCATCCAGGCGCCGTGCAGCACAAACCAGTGCCTTGTCGCGCAGTCAGACCGGGGGCCAGGCACCATTCAGGGCATCATCAGTCATGGGCCTCTCACAGACCTTTCCTGCTGAGCAAAGGTTTGCGTCTGGCTGCAAGCGAGTTGCAGGACCCCTCACATTGCAGCGCTCATACTCCTGCTTCAATGGCTCGATTGCCGTCCTGGCAGATGCACTAGTGCAGCAGCGAAACGCGACCCTCCAGCTCATGCTCATGCTAAGAGTGCTGAGATGCCCTCATACCATGCACAGCTCCTTCCCATGACAGCACGGTCTATGCAGCCCGTTCTAAGACAGCAGCAGGGACTGACCGTCTCGCAGCGCTCAAACTCCCGCTTGAACTGCTCACTGCCACTGACGTGCTCCAGGCGCTCTGTCAGCGCACGGGGATCCATGTTGGCATATGACTCGATGTCGCCCTGCATCACAGGGCCTGGTGGGAGGTTCTGTCGGCAGACTGAAGATGGTCAAGCGCAACCATCCCCAGACAGCTGTGTAGCTGCCTGCAGGCTGGCCTGTGCGAGCAACAAGGCGCAGGCTGCATGCAAATGGCAGGCTGCATCAGCAAGGGGCACCAGGCATGGCCGTGGGCGCAGCAGCAGCTGCCACCTGTCCTGCCATGCTGCATACTCAGCAGGATGCATCCTGAGGTCAGGGATGCTGCACAGTATCACTCGGCAGAGCTGAAGGCAGCAGAAATGGAGCGTGGTCTCTGCAGACTGCTGCTGGGGCAGCGATAGTAGACAGAACTATGCATGCCATGCCGCAGTGCAGCATGACAGATTCCGCAAGACGGCCTGAATCCAGCTGCAGGACTGCAGCAACGGCCTTGCAGGCCCACCTGGAAAACCAGGAAATTCTTGGCCTTCACGAGGATGCCAAAGGTCTTCAGGCGGTCATTGTACTGCTGTAGGGAGACATCCCTGCCATCAATGCTGTACTTGGAGGTGAATGCCCCCGCAACGGAGCTGCCAGGCACAATGGTCCTGCATGCACAGGGGCATGTGAGCCAGGTCAAAGGCTGAAAGGCAGGTGGATGCATCTGGAATGAAGCAGCCAGAGAGAGTGGTCCTGAAGAGGGAAGCGTGGTTCAGCAACCCTGAAAAAGGGGCATGTCAGTCAGCAAAGCAGTGCAGGATTGCAGGCAGCTGCAAAGAGTGTAGACAGGAGTGCCATTCTACTTCTTCAAGATGATGCTCTCTCTAAACCCCTGCATCCCTCTTCCCCAGGGGGCCCCTGAGGAAAACTGAGTGATGGAGGCAAAGGTGACAGTGGCATTTTGAGTGCTGGCTATGTCAGGAAGGCGGCATGTCTACAGGGCTCGTGATGCGCATTTCGGCTTGCAGGAAATCTGGAATGGGTGAGGCAGCAGCAGCCGTTCTCATCACTCAAGGAATAAACTCATGCAGCTGCACTGGAAACATGCTGCTGCGTGTTGAGCACCTGCCCTGAATGGTGTCAGCAGTCCGCACCCCGGGCAGACTGCCTCACCACAGGCCGCCCTGTCAGACCAATCTCTTGCATCCAAGGTGACAAGGCATGCAGTGCTTGCCTGCAGAACATGATCTCCTCTGTCTCATCCTCTGGCCCCTGGTGTGCGTAGATGAGCCTAACGAGGCCGGTCTGCGGCCGGTCCTGCTGCGTGTCCCCCTGTGGATTCTGGTACAGCAGCTCCTTCAGATTGCCCCGCAGCTGCAGGCAGGAGGCTGCTGTGTTTGGGCCAAGTCATGTGCCAGGCAGGGTAGTGGCTGGCCTATCCTTCAGGTGGCTCCAGAGCTGCTGCAGGCCATTGTAACTGGCCAAGTCTTGGGCACGAACAGGGATGCTGAGAAGAGACCTGGCTGGTCACACTGCTTGAGTTAGATTAAAATCATGGGGCCCCTCGTGATGCAGCCACTCCTCAGCTGCAGGCAGCAAAACAGAAGGTGCTGCCTGTGCCAGGCAGGCAAAAGAGCCAGCAGCTGCCCTCTCTGCGTCTCCTGGACTGCAAGTGCATGCAGCAGGCCAGTGAGCATTGCCTGATGCGTGTGCCAGGAAGGAAGGGTAAGCCCTACAGCTGGCATCTGCTCCATCAGCTTGCCCCACAGCTGCATGAAGCAGGCCAGCCACCAATTGATGTGTCTGCGCCCAGAAAGAGCAATTGACACCTGGCAGGAGCAGTCAAAGCGTGCTGTGAAGGTCTCAATGTCTGCTGCCTTGCAGCTGCATGCTATGCTAAGCAGGGAGGGCTCGAGGCCGGCGTGGGTTTCGCCCAATCCTGCAGGACTGCCCACCTGAGCCGTCCTGACACCCAGAACAAAGCTGATGGCGTCCATCAAATTTGACTTGCCAGCGCCGTTGGGCCCAATCACGCATGTGAAGGGCCTGAATGGCCCAATGACAGACTTGCCCCTGCGGCAACATATGTACATCTGGTTGCCTGGGTGCGGCTGTGGCCAGTGCTATGCATTGCATAACAGGTGCTGCACTGTGTTCCTGGCGCACACAGCATACAGTACCTGTAGCTCTTGAAGTTTTCAATCTCCAGCCTGTCAATGCGGCCCCCCAGGTCGTACTGGGGCTGCTGTTCTTCCTCCTCAAAGTCCTGATCTGGATCTGATGCCATGCTTTCCGGCTCTCCAGGCCGCTATGCCCGGGTGCTCCGTCCCGTCTGCTGTCTGGGATACCTTCTGCTCAGACACAGAGGCCGTTGAGGCAAATCATAGCATGCATATCAGCAGCAGCGTCTAAGTCAGCATCCACCCTGCGGCTGATTCTGTCTCCTAAGCAAACACCAGGCATCTGAGAGCGGTCCAGGGCTGGGTCAGAGCTGCAGCATGCTGCGCAGGGTTTCAGTGTCAGGTTTTAGTAGCATTCGGCAGCATGGCTGTACCCAGCTGTGGGCAGCAGTGTGATTCCCGGCAGGGGAACATGCTCAGGAGATCACTCAATGGAGGCAATGTTCCATTGCAATTTCGCCTGCCAAAGAGGACTTTAGTGAGGGCTGCAGCTACAGGTATAGCTTGCTTCCACAATACCTGGAGGCCACTGCAGTCGCTGAGCTTAAGGGTGCATGAACTACATGCAGACAGCGAACAGCCCATACTGCTGCAGGTGGACGACGCTTATCACGGCGTCAGCGCTCAGACCTATTGGACAACTCAGAGCCATCAGGCATAGAGGATGATGTTGCATATGTAGCCAACAGCGCCTCCAGCGGCTCCCGCAGCAATGCCTCCTCTGGTAGTGAGGAAGGCTGGGAGCAGCGGCGACAGGCTCGTGTGGACATGAGTGGGCAGGTGTCCACCTCTGCCGCCAGCGCCGCTCCCGGGGGAGCATACCGCCTGTCCAGGCATGAAAATGAAGCCCTGCGCAGAGAAGATGTCCCTGACCCCCGGGACAATGGCTGGGAGCCTGAGGGTGGCGTCCAGTCTCCCTGGCAGCAGCTGGGGCAGCAGCAGGGACGCCAGCCTGCCCAATCTGCGCCCCGAGCAGGGTCTGCAGGAGGTGTCAGGCCCTGGTGGCAGGTGACTTTTTGTTTGAGCCAATCCCTTGATGAGCCCACCCGCTGCTGCGCTGCACCTCTCAACTGCCCTGCTGAGCACAAGGGCTGCTCCTGTGCTTCCAGGGCGCCTCTCCTCCTTTTGCAGCACAGTGTCAAAGCCGTTGTCCAGCGCACAATGAGCTCAGAGCACCGCTGCTTTATCTGCAGATAGGACGCAGGGGCGACCAGTCCCAGCAGCAGCCATCGCAGCCCGGCCCTGCAGCTGAGCAGCCCCTGTCTGACTGGGGCACCTCACTCCGACCAGCCCGGGATGACTGGGAGTGGGCTGCTGGCCCTGAGGCAGGCCGGGGGGGTGCGGGGCCTGCTGGACAGGGCAACGGGGCTCAGGCGCAGCCAGAGTCCTATGCACTGAACGAGGAAGAGGGTGATGATGCTTGGGGTCTGGATGACATGGACCCAGACATCACGCTGCTGGCTTCGCAGGAGGTGGTGAGCAGAAAGAGGGCGCCAACATGCAGCACTGCTGCATGCAGCATGGCACCGCTGGCTGCCATGGCTCCACACGTCCTGTTGCGAACACCGTAGAAGGTAGTGAGCAGCATCAAAAGCGCCAAAGGCACCTGCATGCGTACCAGCTGGCAGACTACCTAGTGCGGCACTGTCCAGTGCAAGCCTGCAAAATTCATGTCATGTGGTGCCATGAGCTGGCAAACAGGTTCACCAGACGTCCAGTACAGCAGTGAGCGCTGCCCCTACGAACCAGGAGCTCTAGACTGTGACACATATACATCAGGGATGGTAGCCTGCTGGCATTACCTGGAGAGTCAGCTAAAAGCGCTGAAACATACCACCACGTGCCGTGGTGTGGTGTGCAGGACATTGTCTTGAGTGCGCAGCACCTGACAGGGTGCATCGTGAGGTGCAGGCAGGCATCGCAGCACTTTCTGCAGCGTGTGGTTATGCTGTGCGCTGCAGGACGGCATCCTCAAGGTGGCTCCCCGCGCTGACCAGGCCAAGGTGTTCGGCTCCCAGGGCGACCCCAACAAGTGGATCTACCAGTGGGGCATCGCCCTCCTGTCAGCCCTCGTGTTCTCCAAGCTGGCCCCCTTCGCTGCGGGCTCTGCCACCGCCCCGTTGTGGTGGCCCTGGCTCCAGGCGCTCAGAAGGAATCAGGGCATCAGGTCGCGCTACAGGTGAGCGCCGCTTGTTGTCTCCTGTGCGCTGCCAAGCACACAGGACATGTTGCTTGTGCTGCTGTGTCTGGCGTGTGGCGCCAGGCTCAACCTCATCTTTGGTCCTCTGGCCTTTAACTTACTCAAATCGCCTTGTACTGCTCGTGAGGGCTGCTGATTGGGCTTAACTCTGCTGCACTGCTTGACCTGGGGACTGCAAGGCTGAGCAGACACAGCTGTGGATCAGGCATGAGCCTGCCTAGCTTGCGGGGCAGAGCAGCAATGCCAGTGTAGGCTTGTGGGCCTGTGGCATCATCATGCTTGGTGAAGCTTGCGCAACGATGCATGCAAAAGCCCCTGTGCCGGCAGGTAAGCCTACGGCAGACAGCAGTAACAAAACAGGAGAGCAGGCAGCCAGCTGCTGGTGTTGCTTGCAGGGGCAGCACCCTTCAAGCAGTGCTTGCCACCTCTCCCTGGGCTGAGCAACATTCTTTTGTGCAGACACATTGGCCTGTGGCGAACACGAGTCCTTGAGAGGGAGGTCACGCAGCGCGGCAGGCCCCGCTTCAGCACCACGCCTGGAGCAGCGGTGGAAAGTGCCCAGCCCCAGCTGCGCATTCTGGTGGGGGATGACAGCGGGTGCCGCAGTGAAGTCATGGTCCCCTACGACCCCCTGTGAGTGCTTGCTGCCGCTGTGCCCTCTGCTTTGGCTGCCACTCATGACACACTGACCAGGAGAGGCCTGGGGCCAGGTGCCCCTCTTTGCCAACAACTTGTCCTTTTGCAATCGATGCTTATATGCGGGTGCACCGCTCACCTTTTGTAGCAATTATGTGAGGTTCTGGTTGCGCAGCCCCTGTCACGCTGCCTTGCCTGGACTGCACTGCCAGACCGGTCTGGTCCCTGCTGTCATGTTGGGGCTTTGCCTGCATGTTTTGGCAGGGGCTGCCATGTGTATGGTTCAGCAAGATTTGACTGGCGATCCTCTGCACTTTGCTGCCATTAAGGTTCAGAGAGCACTTCATCTGCAGGTATAACGCCATCCAGGTTGGGGAGGCAGCAGAGCTCATTTTGCTGTCCAGTAGCGAGACTTTCGACCACTTCAAGGTAGGACTTTTTTTTTGGCTGCAGCTTCCTGGTGGGCTCCTCCAAGTCAAGCAACCTCCTGACTATGTGCTGTGCAGGCATTGAAGGAGGTCTACCTGCCAGAGTCATCACTGTGGATTGCCAACTACCCATACATGGACAGGGACACATTCCTGGATCTCAGCTTGCAGATTGAGCGTGAAAGAGCAGCAGAGCAAGGCAGTCCTCAATTCTGAGCATGTCAGTGCTCTTGCTTCAATCCATTCAGACACTCAATTTCATGACCTCGAATTGCCATGGCACTTGCTGTCCACACGGCCTACACATGACATTACCATGCTCGCCTGCGATAAGTGCAGCTCCTCCTGCTGTTGGGCAGCTGCAGCCTTCCAACCCTCAGCTGGACTCTAGCCTCATCACCACCAGCTGAGTATCCAGGTGTAGTGAGTCCCAAGCTGCCTCCCGAAGGTGCCACAAGTTCTGACATCAAGCACTGTCAATCTGCTGCAGCCATGCATGTCTGCCAGCTACATAGGTTGGCTGTCTCTGCTTCCGTCTTGCTATTGTTTTGTTGCAGCCAGCCACCTGCTGCTGGGCCTGCAAGTGGCTCATCTCGTGACAGCTGCTCAATGTCCTCTGCCAGACCCTCAAGGTGACAAGCCTGCAGGTCCCAGGCCTTAGCAAGCTGGTCCTGCGCTGGGCTCAGGCAGTGTGACTGCATGGCCCTGCTGTCTGCCCATCATATATGTAGGCAGTTGGCCCACAGCAGCATGGTGCTCTCTGGCTGCCACAATCTCTGCCTGCTGCACCCGCTTGCATAGGGCTGCGGTCAGCACCTTCAACTCTGCTTTAGGGCAGCCTGGACCAACTGGATCAGATACAACAAAGGCTCAACTGCGCCAGCAGCAGTGGGTTGCCTGGGAATAGCTCCACAGCGACCAGCATGTTTTGGTTCAGGGCTAACCAGGCAAAACTTCATTTAATCTGTGATGCTTGGATCAGACTCATCACTCTCATGCTTTAGTCCTTGCCTTCCAGCGCAGCAGTTCCTCAGGCAGCAATGCATCATCTCCTGCCAGTATAGCCTGGCTCAGCAGTTTGCCCAGCCAGGCATGGTAAACCAGGCCCCTGGCGCCCAACCCCAGGATGAGCCAGACGCGCCCGTCCAGCCTGCCTGCCAGGGGGATTGCCCCTTCAGACGATCGTGGGGGCAGGGCACGTACGCCAGACCGCACCTTCTGAACCTGCACTGCAGAGTTGAAAAGTGACAGTGTAGACACAGGAGGAAAGCTGGTCAGCTCTGGTCCGCACATTGAGGACGACAGCGTCCATGCTCCCACAGATGCATATCCTCGAGCAACAGATTTGCAAATCTTAAGCTGCGACTCAACCTGACAAGGGCAACAGCTTGTACAGTGTACAAAGCAAGGCTGACTGGACATTGCATGCGTACTGGGCGCCCCTGCAACAGCTAGAGCGAGCATCAACGGGCTACGGTACTGCCAGGACCCCGCGTCAGCACTGTCTGCCATGCACTGCGGGCGCACCTGCCAGCCTCTGAGCGGCTCCCACAGCTGTGCAGCCTTGGGCAGCAGCCCCCGCTTGGCAGCGTTGCGGCTGGTCCAGTCCTCCACGACCCGCCCGCACTCCTGCAGGGCCTGCTGGGGAGTGAGGCCGTAGCGCTTGGTGGCGCCCACCACGACCTCTCTGCAGCCCCTGGCTGCCAGGTATGTGGGCCCGAGGAGGCTGGGAGCCCCCTCAGGCCAGGCCTCTGCAGGCACCCCCGCCTCCAGTCTGCCCTCTGTGGCAGCCCCTGAGGCATCTCTGCCATCTGGGCCGTGTCGATCTGACTCTAAGATGGCGCCTAGGTCAGGTGGTACAACCTGCGCGCCATCTGCCTCTGCTGTGCAGCCAGCCACCGGGGCTGCTGGCAGGTCGCTGTCATTCTGGGGGCCTGCCTCTGCCCCCTGCTGGGAGTCATCAGACAGGCTGGTGGCTGCAGCTGGGCCGCCCCCGGCAAAGGCGCTGTCCTGCAGCGCCGCAGCCCCAGCTGGTGGCATGGCCATGTCAATGAGGTAGCCCTGCACCAGCTCCAGTGGCAGTGCAGCAGCCTCTGCAGGGCAGCGCACGCACAGTCAGTGTGCAGGATGCACTCACAGTCACTGCAAGATGGGGGACTACTAAAGGCAAGCCAATACATGGACCCCTGGACAGCCGAGGGCGGTTTACAGGAGCCAGCATCACAGAACTGCAGCGTGGTGGGCAGACCTCGCCCCACAGTGTCCGACCCAGGACAGCTGGTGGTTGCAGAACCACACTCAGAACCATGATGGCACAGCAGAACCAGGCCAGCACAAGACACTAGAACCCACCAATCTCGGCAATGGTGGCAGCAGCGGCCCCTGCAGCGACAATGACTGCATCAAAGGGGCCATGGTGTGCCTCCAGGGCAGCCAGGCTAGTCACGTGCTGCAGGCGCAGGGTGGCCTGTGAGGCAGGGTGCTGCTGCACAAGGCGCTCGCAGGCATGCCAGACGGCCTTCACATAGCGCTCTGGGTGGAGCACTGCGCCGCCGCGGATGAGCAGGGCTGCTGCCTGGGGCAGCGGGGCATCTGGCGCCTGTCCTGCAACAGGGGGCGACTGTTCAGGCAGAGGTGGTTGGGCATGCATAGCCAGAGGGGATTGAGCCTGCATGGCCGCATTGTCAAGGCCTGCCCGTGGCAGCTGCTGCAGGACCCTGTCCAACATGAGGCTGCTGCCAACCCTGAGCCCAGGGAGAGACAGGCTGGCATGAGAAGTGTTGCAGTTGATACTGGGAACCTCGTGGCGCTGGCAAAGGTGTAGCCACGTCTGGCAATGCTGGAAGGTAGCTGGTGGGAACCCACCTCAGGCCGCACTTTGCCGATGCGCTTCTGCTGTCTGGCCTGATGGAGCACCTGCGCAGCCATGGTGGGGTGGCGCTCGCGGGCAGCGTTGGCGCTGATGCCTGCAGCTGTGATGCCGTCTGGCTCCTGCTGCATTTGTGAGGAGATCCTGTCGAAGCCAGCAGCCTGCAGCAGGGCACGACACGAGCTGAGTGGACAACACTGCCTCCTTGCACCTCGGAGACCGAGTATTTGTTGATAGGAACACGTCAGCGGGTTGCACGGCTGCCAGGTCCAGCAGAGGGCAGTCAGGGGTGGACACGCTGGGGCTGTGCTTAGTGTCTGGATTCAGGAACTGGGTTCACCTGCTTGCGGTCCAGCGCAGGCCGCATGATATCCTGCCTCCAGGCAACCTGCTGGTCGCCTGCGCACTGCTCTGCAACTTTTAGAAGCTCCAGCGCCTCGCCAAAAGCCTCATGGCCACGCCACAGCTCCTTGCCTTTGGGTGTGTAGGGGTGCAGCAGGCCGCCTGCAGCTCCTGAACCTCCGGCACCCAGGCCTGCCACATCAAACAACTCCAGCTGCACAGTCTGGCCCTGTTCTGTGGCCTGCAGGACAGCGGGGAGGGAGTGCTGCTGAGCACAAGTGCTGGCTGAAAGGAAGTCTGTTGGTTGGCATGCGAGATGCTGCCGACATGCAGGTGAGACATATGTTGTGGTTGGACGGAGACAAACAATGCTGACCATGCAGCAGCTTCAAATTGCATCCAGCCTCTGACAGCAGCAGTGAGGGTACCTGCGCAATGAGGTGCCAAGCTGTGGCTACGCCTGCAAAGCCGCCACCAATCACGGCAAAGCGCTTGGTGCCTGTGGTGCAACAAGCAGTCAGTGGGGGCATCAGAAGGTGCCTGAGCAGGCAGCTCCTGCCGGCTCACCTCCTGCATGGCAAGTTGTGGCAGCTCTGCAGGTGACGTGCCATAGCCTACTGGCTTGCTCAGTGCCAGGGACTACATCGGTAAGCAAAGCAGGGCGCAGCAGAAGGCTCTGCCTCATAGTTCAGGTGAGGCAGCAGCTGACAGAGGCCTGCAGGAGGCTTAGCCCCAAATCATGCCACTCTAGTGCAGATCGGGCGCGTATTTTCATGCAAAATCTTTGACCTGAGTGCCGACCGACATCATGAGCATCTGCTGCAGTGCTACGGTGTGCCCCTACCACTGTTTTTCTCAAACGGCCAAGCTACCCTAGCTATTCCAGCTGCCTGGCGCACTCAGTCTTGCTCCAGCACCAGCTTTTGCCTCTGTGGGACAGGTGAGGCAAATTCAACATCAGGCCAGAAGCGGTGACTGCCTCCCAGGTGCACGTCTGACGTGCAGGATGCTTCCACTGAACGCAGCCAAGCGCAGGCAGGCGCTCACTAGGGAGAACAACCCGCTTGGTGGCCATGAAGCGTCACAGGGTACTCAGCAGCAGGAGGAGGGGCTGGCGACAATCGTGCTGGCCCAGATGCAGCTGGTCAGTGCAGCATCACACATGCTGCTGCCACTGATCGTCGTGGGATTTAACATCTTGACAGGCCGGAGGCACAGCAGTGCCTTCTGGCACTGCCTGTACCAAGCTGGGCTGGTGGTGCTCTGGCAGACATCAGCAGGCGTGGTCCAAGACAGATACCTTCGTTACACACTTCGGTTGCCCCTAGGCCTAGCAGTGGCGGCTGGCCTGCTCTTGCAAGCTGATGCCAAGCCTGATATGGCCTTGAAAGACAGCTCGGCGGTGGTTACCGCCCTGGTGGCAGGCCTGATTGCAGGCACCTGCTGGGTTTGTCTGGCTCGGTTCATGCCTGCTCGAGTGGCACCTGCCTGGAACCCTTTGCGTGACAAGCCAGGCAGTGTGGGCATTGCAGTGGCAGCAATCAGGGTTGTGCACTCGTCCAGCGTGGTGCCCCTGTTTGAAGAGCTATTTAACAGAAGTTTTCTCCAGAGAGCCCTACAAAATGTCGTGCTGCCCCAAGGAGGCCCCTTCACAACTGTCCCTTTTAGCCAAATGCACTGGCCGTTTGCTGTTGTAGTCAGTGTCCTCTTTGCGGCAGCTGGCCACACCCGCTTTCCTGGAGAGACAGCCCTGGCTATTGTTTTTGGCATGGTGATGCATGCTCTCACCCAGCACTTCAATTCCCTAGGCCCATCAATCTTAGCACATTCAATTTGCAATTTGTGTTTGAGCTGTGCAGTGCTCTTCACGGGCAATTTTAAAGTCTGGTAGACACTGTGTTTGCTGAACCTGTGGGGCCGCAGCACCTGTACATCTGACAGTCTTGGCAACAATCATGCCTGTTGGGCATCAGACAGTCTGTGCAATAAAGACCTCCATAGGTTTTGGTATGGCAGAGGGGCAGTAACGGAGAAGCATCCACACTCACAGAAAGGTTGACAGAAATGAACAGGAGCTGCAGGACAAAAATGATGGATCAGAAGCAGGCTCATGCCTGTCAAGAGTCAGCAGTGCTGAGTGCGCTGCCGTTTGAGAGCAGGCCGTGCAGAGCCTGGGCTGTCAGCCTCTGCTGACTGCTCCAGCTGGGAGCTGACATTGGGGGCTTGCAGATGCCCTCTGTGGGGCACCTGCCTGACACCAGCAGCTGCATGCGCAGCAGCTGCGGCGGCTGCTGACCCCTCATCTTTCGGGTGCTCCTGCAGAAGATGTTGTACAGTCTTCTTACAGGAGATGGACGGCACCACAGCAGTGTGTGTGTCCTGAGTCTGCTGGGGATGGGAACCCTTGGGCGCCTGGCCACTGCCAGTTCCTGGTCCTGCCTCGCCCTGCAAAGGCAGAGCCGCACTTGCACAGAGGCGCGCTACAGATAGCAACCGTTTGTACCTGGCGCTACATGCATTTCTGGCCAGGCCCCAGCAAGTGCACAGCATGGGTCGTCAGCGGCTGGCTCCTCTGCAGTACATCTGCCTTCATATGCAGACTCAAGCCCACCCAGATGACCTTAAGAGGTGACCCTAGGACGAGCCACTACACAACAGCAGCAAGCCTCAACAAAAGAGCCTCCACAGAGGTGTCTGCAGCCTCCCTCTGCTGTGCTTGAGCACATTTACGGGCAGGCAGTAAGCATTGCGACTTCAGCTTGCGGCCCTGATGTGCTCACCTGCTGCTGCGTCGCATCTGCAGCGTGCAGCACAGGTGCCTGGGCGGCTGGCACCTGGGCTTCCGTTTGTGGGGTGTTGACTGCAGCATGGCCCATTGCCAGCCGCAAGCCACTCTGGGCCCCTGCCGCCCCACCATCCAAGCCCCCTGCACAAGGAAGTACAGACTTGACAACTTTCAAAGCATCTGTCCGGGGTGCTGCCTGCCCCTCAGCCTGCCCAAATGCAAGCATCAGCACTGCAAGCAGGGGACAGCCAGGGGTGCTGCTGGCCAGCCAAACCCAGTCCATCAGAGCTGTGGCTGTACAATGCAGGTCACACAGGCCTGACAGCCGTTGCAGCTGCCACACCTCTCCGGTGACCAGTCGAGACCAGCTCTTGATTGGTGTGCGCAGCGGAGCGCCCGCTGTGGGGCGCATTGGACACAACCTCCTCATCTGACTCGTCCACAGCGGGACGAAGGGGAGTGCAGTCCTCCTGGGGTTGCAGGGTGGCATGAGAGCGCAGGCCCTCAAGACAGTCAGGCTCCTGCCCCGCGCTGCGTCGCCTAGAGACACACAGCCAGGCCATGTTGTTGCTGGCCCGGCAAGTGTAAGGGACATTTCATAGACAAGGATGGTGCCTGCACGCCAGCCTTCACCACCCTGGGGCGTGCTCAGCCCGGCTGTGGGCTATCCTGAACCAAGGAAGGCAGTCCAACGCCCCGCTGTACATTACAGCACACCAACCACTGTTGGGACTGCATGAATCGAGTGCCAAGCCGTGGCAAGCGGCGCTGAGCGTTCAAGCAACAAACATCATGTCGCAGGCAGGCAGTATGCAAGCCTTGTCAGTTGTCATTGCAGCGCCGAGACTGCATGTCTGGGTACGCATGCCAGACTGCAACAGGTGATGCCACACGATGCTGCTGCTGTAAGCAGGGACTCAGCAGCTCACCGCAGTTGGGACCCCGTGGCGGCTGCTCCGCTGCTGGGTGTGGGAGCATTGTTGCTGAGGCCTGCATAGCTGGCTGGGCGGTAAGGCACTTTGGGGGCGGCGTGACCCCAGGCCAGACTCTGCTCAATCACGCTGCAGGCATGCACCACCTGCATGGCAGCACGGCAGGCAATATAACGCTTGATGCCCTGAGAAGACCTTTGCAGGGTTTCTTGTCTGCAGTAGACAGATTGTCCCCAATCTGAATGGGCTGGGCCCCGCAAGTGAGGGTACATCTCAATTGAACCCTGCTTGCCTTCTGCGGAGAGACAACAAAGTGCAGAACAAGCGTCCAGCAACCAGGCTTGGCCTGTGCAAGAAGACAGCACAGCAACGTTGAGAAGAGTCCCCCAGAAAAGCAGCTGCATCCCCCAACAGAATTGCAACAACACTGTCTGACGCCCCACATGATTCTCGCTGTTCTCCAGAGAGATGATGGGGTTGGGGTAGTTGCCATCCAGCTCCACTCCTGCATCTGCCAGAATGCTCTCTGGCGCCTCCCAGGGCCTGTAACCACAGAGGGGGTGTGTGAAGCCTGGTCTGCCTGAGGCTGGCTGAGGCCGACCACCAGCCTGGCGAAGCAGCGCGCCAGATTCATGCAGCAGGCAGGTGCGTAGGCTGACCTGTGTATCCACTTGACGGGCAACCGGGCCAGCGCAGGCAACCACCGCCGAACATAGTTGCCATCTGGGTCAAAGCGCTGGGCCTCTGTTTTGTGGTTGAGCATGTAACTAAAGGGGTGGGCATCTGCAGAAGGGCGCATCAGCAAGAGACTGAGTGCATGTTGGAAGTTCCAAGCAGATGCCGAGAGCCAGAGGTCAAGATGGATCTGCATACCACCTGTATTGCCATGTGCAGCTGGGCAATCACCCGTGCCAGCCCATGCAACACAGCTCAATGCGGGGTGCAGGGAAGCTGCAGCCAAGCATATGCGGCTTTCACAATTCTTTCTTGTTTCTGGCAGGACCTCACCAAGCTGATGGAAGGACAGATTGCACACCCTCCTGACCATGCACGCCAGCCCCCCCATGCTGACCCCAGCCCTCTCACCTGCCAGGCACCCTGAGCAGTACTGCCACCCCAGGGCAGCGCACTCCAGGTCTGCGTCCAGCAGGGCATCCCAGTAGTGCTTCAGCCCCCACTGCCAGGGCAGTAGCAGGTTCTTCACCAGGAAGCTGGCACACACCACACGGATGCGGTTGTGCAGCCACCCCGTGCTCCACAGCTGGTGCATGCCCGCGTCCACCAGTGGGTACCCTGCAGAAAGGCAGGCAGCCAGGTTGAGCCACTGGAGCATTTACGGTGCGCCACTGTAGGGAGGCGCTTGCAAAACCACTGCAGTCATGGCCTGGCCACAGTGTGCATCAGTGCAGCAGGGTCAGAGAGATGGGCATGACAATGCTGAGGTGCACTGCTGCAAGTGCAAGCTCTGCAAGAGAAGCATGTTCAAGACCCGCAGGCATCCAGTGTGCACCTGACCCCTGCTGCTGCAAGGAGGGACTTGGCAGCAGAGTCTGGCAGTGCCACCCCTTGCGAGCTAAGCGCAGGAAGAAGCCAGTCCACAGCAGACGGCTGAGGAGAGTTTCAAGCGCAGTTAGCCAGGCCCCATGGACCAAGGTGCAACATCTGGTTTTGTGGTGACACGATATTGACACAGCCCTCCCCAGGCACAAGCAATGGGCAGTCAGCCGGGCACTCAGAGGACAAGCCTCAGGCCCACCTGTGCGCCCCTGGCGCCACGCCTTGAACTTGCGCTGGTCAAACTTCCAGGGGCAGGCACGCAGATGCTCCAGCAGGGAGCGCTCGTGCGTGAAGGGGAAATGGAAGGAGAGGTAGCGGGCGTACTCCCGGTAACCCATCTGCACAGACCAGGAAGCTTGATTGAGGGCTAACATGCTTGCACCACATGCAGACAAACAGGCTTGTTCTGGGTGCCCCACCTGCACAGAGCAGAGAGCAAGTTGAGCAACGACATGTTGCATACCCTGAGGTGACCATTCCTCTGAGCAGGCAAGCCCAGACAACCTGCAGATCCTGACCCTCTGGCCTTACCCGATTTGGGATCGCCACTCCAGAGGATGGAGAACAGCATTGAAAGGGGCCCAAGGCGCCCGAGCCTATGCAGGCCTTGTGCACCTATAGCCTGCCCTGAGGGTACCAGGCTGAGTTGACATGCCAAGGCAGCCGCTTATTTCAGCGTCACCCCTTGCAGAGGTCTGCTGCCCTCGCAGCATGAGGCCAGGCATGCCAGGGTTCCTGCCCAACAACCTCTCAGGTACCCCAAAGTGCCACAGGCAGAGGTGAGGGGCTGCAAGAAGACGCCCCATCTGTGCATCAAAGCCAGGTCAGGGGTGTCAAGCAAATTCATGTGCGACCAAGCAGGCAGCGCACCTGCTGCAGGAAGTCACGGCAGCTGGTACTGCGGTTGCCCTTTTCAAGAAAGTCCAGCTCCCGCTGCTTGACCACATAGAAGACGTGGCGGATGCTGATTTCCCCTGCAGCAGGGAACTGCGCATTCTGCAGCTAGCCTTTACCATGTGACCACTCTGCGGCAACAATGAACTAGCCCTTGAGGTAACAGGGGCTGGGAGTTGCGCAGCAGCCTCACAGCTGAACTCTCCAAGTGGCATGAGTTGATTTCCCTGCTGCAAGGGTGGGCAACTTAGAGCTGGCGCGCAACAGCGCACGGAACCTGGCCGCCTGGATTATATGTGTTGCAGTTGCCGGATTGTAAAGCTCGTCACCCTGTGGCCCCTGACCGCTGCAGCAGCAGCAGAGCGTGGCGAGACCGGCAAGCAAGAGGAGTGCTACACCTGGCATGCCCATGGTGAGCGCTGCTGTTGCAGCAGAGGCAGCTTGCTGGCCCCTGCCCCCACATATGCGCAGCTGCCACAGCAAAAGCAGCAAACCTTAGCACACAGGCCAGCCTGCCCCAGTGTCCTGACTGGGACCCACAGGCAAAACAAGGCTGTTGGGCCTGGCCTCACCATAGTGGATGTGTGGGGACAGGCGGGAGGTGCTGGTCCTGTCGGTCTTCACTCTGTCATGCCCAAAAGCCTCCAGACGCTCCAGCACAAATCTTTGCAGAATCTGATGTGCGCCCTGGCCACCAGGCGACCACTGCAGCAGGCACAAGCAGAAAAGGTGTCAGTAAGGCAGCTGCTGCAGTGGGCACCAGCAGTCAATCTTGCATCAGGTGGCAGCGTTGCTCCTGCCTGCGGCTGCACTAGAATCACAGGCTGCATAAACAGGCTACATTAAGACTGGGCAGAGGCAGCTTGGACCCTGTCCTGCCCCATCAGGGCAGAACAGCCTGCCGCTTCTTAGTATGCTGAGGAGTAGTCAGACAAGAACTGAGAGACGTGCTCCCTGAGCTGGTCCAGCTGCTTGTTGCTGCTGCTCACCTCTTTCAGACTTCCTGAGCCTACTCAACACCAACTCACCAAGAGTCTAGCTGCTAATTGCTCTGCGTCGACTGATTGTGTGTGTCCTACCTATCTGATCTCCACAGCACAAATCAGGCTACGCTGCATCCCCAATTAGCAGATGCACGCCGCAGCAAGATGCGCACGCTTGCAGTGGCATGACAAAGACTGAGCCTCCTGGACCACCTGCGCACCGAATGATCCAGCTGCTGGTTGCTCAGCTCCTCCTCAGGAGTCATGAGGCCCAGGTTCGGCAGGTCAAGGCCAACTACGTCCGGGGGCACCGCAGGCATGCTGGCAGGAACCAGCAGGGGGATGGGCGGCTGGTAGGTCATGTTCATGGCCCTGCAGGCAGCATGAGGCTGGCTTGAGCGTGACAGACAACGCCATGCATGTATCGAGGTTGCGGCTGGGGAAGCCTGTTGCCTGCTGCCCCAGCACAGGCCTGCAGCGCATTGCTGTCAGCCATGGAGTGGCAGCTCACAAGGTGGTAGCCCCATGCCTTGCAGCAAATTTGACTGCAGCTGGTGGAGCTGGGGATGCACACATGCTCTGACCCCAGCAGTGAATGCACATGCCTGTCTTGCACAGTACAGGACTTGCTTCAGCTACCAGGACCTGTGCGTGCTTACAGCAGCTGCCGAGCACAAATGAAGCCACAGCACATGAGCAAAGAAACAGCCTCACTTGTTCCAGAAGTCCTCAAAGCTGGTCAGAGGCTGCCCATCCTTGTCCAGCACCTCCCACGGCTCATACAGCACATCTGCATTGAAACTCTGGCACAGGACTCCCATCCCTGCCATGGCTGCCTTGACCTCATTATCCCGCACCAGGGAAATGGGGTCATACAGATGGTTGAAGAAGAGGCCTTGTGCGCCCGTCTCTTGCACCAGCTGCAACGGCAGGCAAGAGGGGGAGTCACACCTTGTGCAGCAGTGACCATTCAACACATGTACTGTGTAAGCGGGTGGGGAGCAAAGCCCATGACGCTTGGCTTTGAACCGGCTGCAGGGGGGCAGCACCTACAGCCTGCCATTGCACATCACAGGCAGCTGGCACCTACTGCCATGCAGAGGCAGCTGGGCTGGGGCTGCCCCTCATGCAGCAGGAGGCATCATCCCACGGCCAGAGTGCCAGGGGTGCTCATCACGCCAATGAACGCACGGAGTGCTGCAGCGGAGGCCAACCTGCACCAAGGCCAGGCGCGATTCAGGGCTGCGTCGGAAGGTCAGGCGGGAGCCCAGGGCCGCCAGGTCCTTCTCCAGGGCCTGCAGGCTGTTGTGGAGCCACCAGCGAGAGCAGCGGCCGGGCTGGAACTGCCCCTCCTCCTCAGGGGCAAACACAAAGACTGGGACCTGCAAGCAGGCCGCACCTCCATCAGGGGCTGCTGGCAGGCACCCAGCAGCCGCAAGGGCACGCCGCAGGCAAGCGCAGAGTCAAGTGGCATGCTTGAATGGGATGCACCCTGGGTGACCAGGGGCACCTGCAGACTTCAGCACTTGGTGTCTGCATGCCTCAGGACTGCATTATGGCGGCTGAACGGCAAGCAGCCAGCAGCTGCAGAGGCACCAGGCAAGCCCGGCAAGCCAGCTGTTGTTGTGCACTTTTGCACAGCAGAGGTGTGCTATTTGTCGCAGCAGCATCGCCATGCTTAGACGAATTCACTGAGCCACTGTATTGCTGTGCATGGGACTGAGCAGCTGACTGGCAAATTGAGCCCTATGAGCTCAAGACTCACCACTGTTTTTGCGGCGTTTAGGGCTGCTGTGAGCGCTGGGTTGTCTGCTATCCGTAGATCACGTCTGTACCACAGCAGCACTGTGTCCAGCTCCCCTCCAGCCAGCCTTGGCAGGCTGTGAGAGCCAGACACTGCAGTGAGGGTCGGGGCCTGCATGCCTGTCTAGAGCAATAGCCCTCTCTGTCTTGTGAGCGCCAATGCGCATGTGCTGGGGTCCTGGAAAAAGCGACTTGGAGGTCTCACACACTCAAATTTGTGGTGTGGCAGACATCAACAATATAACAGGACAGGAGCAGGGCTCCACTGTCTTCTTGCTGACAACTTTTACTCTGCCGTTCCCGAGGCGCTTTTCCTTACATTTACATTCCCTTGTCACCCAGGCTTGAGTCCGGCATCGTGCCAACGGCTGCCCGGCATCTCGGACAGCAGAAGTGGCCAGCAATAATCGTGCCCTGATTCAGCGGTGCATGTCACATCAGCCATCTCAGACTGCAGCTGCCGCTGCCTGTCAGCTCAGGAGCTAGCCAGACAGCATTGCCCAGGCTGGTGGTGCACTACCTGTGCACGCATTGGAGCTGACAGGAGGAGTCCTCCCAGATTGACAGCACTGCAGCAGCAAGCATTTGAAACTCAGGGAGCTTGTAGGCCTGCAGCGCCATGGCAGCGGTGGCGGAGCCTGATTACAGAATGGACTACGAGGCCTTCCTTAAGTGAGAGCTGTGTACAAGCCATCCAATGCTCTATGTGGCGCTGCAGTATGCTGCTGCCCAGGCAGCCAGCAGCATGTGGCCACTGGGGCTGCTCTCCAGCAGCCTTGTCTGCATCACCCTCTGCAGCCTGCTCTGCATCCCAACATTCATGCACTGTGCAGTGCCTACTCAGCAAGCAAAGACATGGCTCAGTCCCACCCGAGGCTCACTGCGTCTCTCTGACATTGCTTCAATAGCCTCCTGCTGTCTGAAGTATGGTGCCTTAAGTGCCTGAGATGGGCCTGGCTGCGCCTGCAGAATGGCCAAGTACCCCCTGGTGAAATACACAGACATGACAGCGGAAATGAAGGAGGAGGCCATGGACGTCTGCATCACAGCTGTGGAGAAATACCATGCAGACATGGAGAAGTGCACGCAGGTAGGCAGCTTGGGATTGTCTAGGTAACAATCCATGCAGGTGAGCGGCCTGGGGGCAAAGCAAGCTTGCTGCCTGAGCAGACACTGCATGAGCAGACAGTCAGCATCTAAGGACAGCAGTGGCTTGAAGTGAGAGGCTTACAAGTGAGCAGCCTGGGCCTGGGTGCATGCAACAGGATGGCCACATGCACAGGCAGGCAGACATGGGCCTGAACAGGTGAGCAGACTGGGCATGTGCATAGCCTCAATGCTGTGCTGTTGGGCAGCCCAGGGCATTGCAGCTCGAGCAAGAGGGCACAGCCCCCTGTCACAGCAACAGGCTGCATTGCTGTATGTAGGTGAATTGCCTGCAGGTGTACCAGTCAAGATGTGCATGCCATACACGGCTTGGCATTGTGTCTGCACCATGCAGCGTTTGCAGTGCTGTCCTGGCTGGCTGCAGATGATAAAGGACACCATGGACAAAAAGTTTGGAGCTCCCTGGCATGTCGTCGCTGGGGGCTACTTCTCTTATGAGATCACATATGAGGTGCATTCCTCTCTGCCTGCTTGGGCTGTGTGCCGGATGCCACATGCATCTGCCCCTGCCTTCAGCTATTGCTTCACGCTGGTACTAACAAGCTGATGCAGCACTTGCCGTATGTCCCAAACTCTCCCCTTTGCTGGATGGTGCAGTGCAAAAACATTCTCTATCTGTACGTTGGCGGAACAACAGGAGTGCTGCTTTGGAAGATGTGATGTCGGCAGGCGGCCACCTGCACTGGGTCAACTTGGCTGCAGGCTCACTGGCTGCCAGCTTAAGCTCTTGTCATCGGAGCGACACAAAGCCGATGTTGAGGCAGTGGCTGGAATTTCGCATGCAGGATATGAAACCTCAATTGCTCTGTGCCAGAAGTACAACTGCAAACCTGCAACCAGTCTGGCATTGTAAAAACATAGGGTGCAGAAGCTTTTACTGCGCCCCGTTTCAGCAGCGCAGAGACTCTCAGTGACGCCTACTCTCGGCGCATCATGGAGGTGCAACCCACTCTTCCAGCCTGGTTAGTGCTCCTCACACGCCGCTGCCTCCAGCATGCAAGCTGCTGCTTGAGGAAAGGAGCAGCTTGTCGAGGACTGGACAGTATGCTATGCAAGGTGTGGCCCCATGCTCCCTGCAAAAGGCAGACAGGAGGCTCCAGGCAGCCACTCGAGTTTGTCAATCAAAGCCTGCTGCTGCCCGCCATCATAGAAACAGCAACAAAGACTGCTTTCACTCTGAGCACAGTGGCTGATTTGCAGACTGCACAGTGGCTGATTTGCAGACTGCACAGTGTGCTGTGCAAGGTGTGGCCCCACGCTCCCAGCAACACGCAGCAAGCTCCTGCTCTTAGAGCCAGTCGAAGTTGCCAGCCAAGCGGGTGTATGTCGCAAAGCATGGCTGCCAATACGGATCTGTCTCCCTGACAAAGCTTCATTTTGTACACTGAGCTGGATCAGGCAGTGCCTAGCTGCGAGTCAAATACTCTGACCAGGCAGCGTGACCAGCAGGTAACAAGCAGCAGCATCAGTCCAGAGCAAGGGGCAAGCTGGCTTTCGCACGGAGATGTTGCTCATTAATGATGTGACCTAACCTGAGCCTTTCCCGATGGCTGGAACCTTGATCTCTTGTTGCAGGCCCTACAAATGAGGCTGTTAGGAGGCTTGTGTGAATGGGAAGAGTGAGTGCTGGTCAAGGCGGTTGCATGTGTAGCCTCGACAGTGCCTCAAGGATAGGACCCCAGCCTCAGACTTGATTAAATGCTCTTGCAGGTGCTCGAAAGCTGCCACAGCTGGGGATCTGCAGTTCCTGCACGCAGAAGCTGACTATTTGATGAGTCCCTGCGTGAAGGGATGAGCTGGAAAGCAGCCAGAGAAGGCCACCTGGAAGTGCTGCAATGGTTGCGCCAGGAGGGCACGCCTCTGACCTGTGCGACATGCACAGAGGCAGCAGCAGGAGGCCACCTGGCAGTGCTCCAGTGGGTACGGGAGCAGGGCTGCCACTTGGACAAGGACACTTGTGCAGCTGCCGCATGCTATGGACACTTGGAGATACTGAGATGGGCTAGGCACCACGGCTGTCCCTGGAGCGCAAGCACGTGCGAGGCTGCAGCCGCAGGGGGCCACCTGGCAGTGCTGCAGTTTGCCCACCAGAACGGCCGTGCCTGGGACTCAAACTCCTGCAAGGCTGCAGCCAGAGGAGGCCACCTGGCAGTGCTGCAGTATGCCCGCCAGAACGGCTGTGCCTGGAGCTCATGGATGTGCGAGGCTGCAGCGAGAGGTGGCAACCTCAGCATTCTGAGGTGGCTGCACCAACATGGCTGCCCATGGGACTGCTGGACAAGTATCTCGGCGGCTGTCCATGGCCACTTTCAATTTTTGAATGGGCTCGTCAGCAGCAGCCTCCTTGCCCTTTGTGGAACTGCACACGAGACCACATGATTTGGTTCCGCCGAATCAGCCCCTGTACGCTTGTGTACCTTGCACAGCAGGAAGCGCCCATGCTTCCCAGAAAGCTTGCACAGGCTCATGTCTCTGCAACAGAGATGACATATGCAGTTCTGTCACTCAAAGCAGCTCTGCCTGACAGGACTCGCCATGAAGTTGTGCTGAGCATTGTGAGCTTGGCGTTTTCAGATTGCCAACCATTTTGGGCCTACAAATGGATCTGACAGTGCATGCCTGAGTGAACTTGCACAGATTTGGAACATCACGAAAGGCCGTATATGCCCAAGTTAATTTCTGCAGAGAACCTCAGTTCAGCAATGTGAGAGTCAAGGCACCTGGGCACCACAGTGAGGCATATGATGCTACATTGACAGCTTTGGCGACTTGTTCTGCAGGTGGGGTGGCGACCAAGAGGTCCACTGCCATGGCTGACTGACGGCTGATGCTCCTCACAGTAGTTCTCTGTCATGCATGCAAGAGTTGCGACCTTGTTTGCCACATGAAGGCAGGCTGCAAGATAGACAAGGAGCCGCAGAAGGCTGCCCTTTGTCTGCTTGTCATGACTCTGAGGGCGCAGCTGGTGCACGGCAGCCACCATGGCATCATGCTGCTCTGCAAAATTCGAGGACATAAGTTTCGTCAACACCCTGCATGCAGCAATGCTTGCATCTTTCACAGCCATGATCTAGCTAGCACCTCAAACCGCGCACCAAAGTGTACAACAGATGCCGGAAGGCTGAGGTACAGAGCGCACCCAGGATTGAGTCTGCCCAGGTTGCAGGCCGTGTTGCACTGTCATCACCCAGCAGCAGCAGGGCTGTGGAGCGCTGCTGCATGGCAACCCCGGCAGTTTGTTCCACATGCAGCAGCATCTGCCACACCTGACGCAGCTCCCAGGTGGGAGGGGCTGCCCACAGGCACAGCAGCGGCAGCTGCTCCCACAGCCACCTGGCAGGCCGGAAATGGGAGGACATAACCCACAGTCGGCATCCAGGGCAAGCAGCAGTGCAGCGTCCTCACACTTCTGCAGTTGCCTTTCCCATGTGGTACTGGGAGGTGCCTGTGGTACTGGGAGGCGCCAGCAGCCTCAGTCGGTGTGCTACAAGCTGCAGCGCCCAGGGCAAATTGGGGTGTTGCTCGTCACCTCCCAGCATCAGCTGCAGCAGGAACCCCTTGCCTGACATGCTGTCGTGAATTTGCTTATGGTCTGTCAGGCGTCACCCTGGACTTCACCAGCAGGTGACTGAATCTGGAAATGCTTGGCGCATCCCGTGCTGCAGCAGTTGGAACTGGCCTCAGAAGCAAGCTGCCCATTGCACAGCTCCTCAGGCCTGGCATCTGGGCACATATACCCTCATCATCCGCCTGAACTCTTCTCCGTTCTCTGAACTGTGCATAATGGGATCTTTGAGGTGTAAGTGTCATCAAGACAGATGGCTTGTGCGGGAACTAAGCTGCTTGTCATTACTGCCTGATGCAAAGCAAGGATGTCATGGGACTGCCGTGCCCGCTGCGATCTAGGTGTGAATGGGTCGGGTGCGCAGCCATGCCTGATCAGGCAATAAGCTCTCAGAAGTGCCCTCGACAGAGCTGTGACATAGGCCAGCTCTTTTTGTAATTCATTTTGATTACATGACCTGCCAACACTTTGCCTGAAAGGCAGGTGCCACTGTTGGGCCTCATGAGCTCAGCAGCTGGCCCTGCAGCTTTGACCCCTAAGTGCTTCCTCATTGTCCACAATATCTCAAAGCGGCATAATGTGGGCACTTTGGCACGCAGCGCAACAGCTTTTGGAGTATCCCAGGTGCAAGCCTGGCTCTTTGTGATTTTGAGCTGTGCACCGTCTGACTCTTCAAAGCCGCTGGCCCTGGCATATGCTGCAAAGCATGCACCAAGTGGGGAGTAGCAGTGCCCGCACCAGCAGAGCAGCCCTGACGTATTGTGCTGCCATGCAGCTGTGCTTGGTAGGCTCTAAGCACTTTAATACATTTGGCAGCCATGGTGCCTACCTCCATGTAAACATGAGACACTTTGAGAAGCTGGAGCAGTGCTGCCAGTATCTCAAGGAGGAGCAAGGTACGTGAAGCCTGCAGAGCTGTTCACTGGCTATGTGGAGAAGCTTGCTCAACTGCTCTGCAGGCTGTGCCATTCTGGGGGTTGAAATAACTGACGATGCAAAGCCAGTGCAGAGCCAGCCTTTTCAGGGCAACACAGCCTTCATGGTTGGCAATGAGGTGGGATGCAATTCTGCCTTTAGATTACAGTCACCCGTGCACCGCTGACACTATGACCAAGCTTGCAGGCCCATGTAGGGCAAGGCTCTGTCTGCAGAGCGGGTGGCCCTGCATGCAGGCCAGCATCCTGCATCAGCTGCTGCTCGACGTCTTGCACCACATGTCATCACCGCTGCCAAACTTCCAATAGGCTGCAGGGCGACGGCTTGTCGAAGAAGCAGATGGCCCTGTGTGACTCCTTCGTCTACATCC
Organism: Asterochloris sp. CNOR1; assembly: GCA_963969365.1. Lineage (NCBI taxonomy): Eukaryota > Viridiplantae > Chlorophyta > Trebouxiophyceae > Trebouxiales > Trebouxiaceae > Asterochloris > Asterochloris sp. CNOR1. The sequence goes on from OZ017750.1 coordinate 2,737,920, forward strand.
CCCAGTATGGGGAAGGCACAGCCTCGCTCAACGTGACAGTGGCAGCCTCTATAGTGCTGCACAATTTTGCTGTCTGGGCCCAGTTCTCTGAGAGGCAGCGATCAGGTTACAAATACGATGTGGCTGTGCCACCACCTAGGACCACAAAACGAGGTGGGAGTGTTGTCCCTTGTCTGAGTGCGCCCTCTACTCATGAGCAATTGCCCAGTGCCGGTTTTGGGCTGATGGGCTGTCCGCTGTTACTGCACCTACATGTGTGCAGCAAACAGTGGCCACCTGCTTGTAGTGGCTGTGTGCTCATGGGCTGTGGCACCTGCACAGCACCTGCACTTGGGTGGTGAGCCAGCAGTGCCCTGCAGGTGAGGTGCCTCCAGCACCAGAGGAGCTTGAGAGGGTCAGAGAAGAACGGCGGCTTCGACGAGAGGCCACCAGTCAGCCTCAGGCAGACACTGGTGAGGCCTGTGTTGGCTTGGTGCTCTGCTGCATAGCATCAGGCTGCTGACTTATGCACATTGCCTGCCCTGCAGGCACAGATAGCTGTGAATCACCTGGCTCTCACCTGACATGAACACTCAACGGAGTGTCTCCTCCCCCTTTTTTCTTGGTCTGTTATCCATTAAATTGCTGCACCATGGGGCCGGGCCCCCGTTTGGAGTTTTGCTCCCGGCATGCCACTTAGGTCATATTATTGCAGGCCATGTGAAACCCTAGGGCCTGCAATCTAAGTCCTAAGGCCTCGACCTAAGCGCGCCAAGTTAGATCCCTCATGCAGCGCCACCAGGTGCCATCTGCTGAGTACAGCAGCTATATCAACCATGTCATCAGCTTGGGGCTGGCTGGGGACTACATAGCACAACTGCATGGCAATCGGTCCTGCTGCAGCTGTGGAGGCGCTGCCAGCAACCAGCAGAGCCATGCAAAAATTGGTGCCATGGCGCAGGACTGCCTGGTCTTGAGCAGGTACGCTGCGAGCTCTGCTGGCAGGATCCATCTGGAATTCTAGATGCAGGGTGAAATATGGTTCTGAAACTGATCTTGGGAGTCTCCTTGCGATGAGCCATGTTATTGTGTCTGCCCAGTTGTCCCAGCCTCAGGTCCCCTGCAGCCCTTGATGCACTGTGGAGGGAAAAGGAGAGAGCCAGCCTGACTGAAGCCGGCCAGGGCCATGCCTGCTGCAATGGAAGCGCATCGCCCTGAGCTTCAGGTGAGCCTTAGGTGCAGACAGCCAGGTATACGTTGCACAGCTGAAATGCGTCATGTTGTGCAGGTGGCGCTGCCTTCCCTAAAGGCCCAGGAGTGGGGTTGCAATAATCTTACGGTTCGGAGGGATGGCTTTGGCATCAGGGTGCAGAGCATAGCTGATCTCCCCACCTGATGAGCTCTCTAAGCAGCAGCTGCTGGTTGTGCCAAGAGCTGCATTGGCTGCCAGCACTGGCTCTGCACCAAACTGGCCAGGTTCTCAGAGGCTTAGCTGCACCTGAAGGTAAGGCAGCTTCTGCTGCAATTTCACCTCATGGCTCTTCACAGTGTGTCAGGGAGCTGCTTGGCGGCAGGCCAGCACCAGTGAGTTGTGGCTTCGTGTTGTAGTATAGTTGTGGTGCTCGTGCAGACAGCTTTTGCCCTGGGCAGAGCGCCGCGTCATGGTGCTGACGTTTATCACCATGGTCGCGCAGCACTATCCATCCAAGCGGTTCTGGTGGCAGGTTCTGGTGGCAGCAGCCACTGAGGCAGCCCTTCCTGCAGCAGTTGGACTAGCTAGGACAGGAAATGGTTGTCTGCAGTCCCTCTTCTAAGCGTCATTCAGCAGATGTGCCCATCAGGGCGCCTAAGAGCCTCACAGTCAGGGAGTCGGCGTTGCCATCAGCAACCTCAAATGTATCAGCCAGTCCAAACTCCTGGCTGAGGCCATGTGGCTGAGGCCAGCCAGCACCTTTCATATCCCCGTCAGCCTGGCAGATGGAAGCTGGCATAGAAAAGCTTCCAGCTCTTTAAAGTTGCAACCCCCGAAGCGGCTGGTGGTGCTCATTATCCCGCTGACTGGATTGATCTGGCATGGCATGTCTGCAATGTGCATCACAAGCAACTGCGAGTTCAGGCACACTTTGAGGTGCAAGCTGTACACCTCGTGGCTGGCGCTCCTGTAGCCAGCCTCACATCTGTTGCTGCACAACATGCAAAGCAGCCCTAACAGCTCTCCTGCACTTTGTGATGTGCAGATGCCAGGGCTGCAGTACACCCATGCATCCATACTTACTGCCGTCCAGATGCTGAACTGCCTGAGACTTCAGGCCAATGCCTTGAGTTCTGCTTTCCTCCTGTAAGCTCAGGGGTCAGTGCATCCTCAGGCTCAATGGAAGGACCTAAGACAGTCTGGCCTGGTAGATTTCAAGCTGCACTGTAAGGTGCCTGCTCTTACCCGTCAACCATCTGGCCAAGTTGATCGGTCTAGTAAAACTCTTCATGCATTTTCCACAAAGCGCCAACCCCAGCACCCATCTCCTCAAAAGTGCAAAGCCCTTTGTTTGCCTGTGCTTTATCAAATTAACAAAGAAATGTGTGACAGGGCATGTGAAGTGAAAAGGCGTCCTAGACAGCTAGGATGCGTCAGGCTGCAGTAAAAGCCAAAGGAGCACATGCATGATCAGCTGTTACTCAGGTCTTGGCTGGAGGCAGCAATGGTCCAAGATCTGATCTGCTCACTGAAGGGCGTGTGTTCGATGCTGTGAGGTGGGTAAGACATGCCCAACGACTTAAATCCCTCTGGACTGCGCAACAGCCTGTTCAACGCTTTACTGTATTCAGCATCCACCTGAGGCCCCAGCATGGCATTAAGACGCTGCCTTGTGCACTTGGCCTCTGATCGGGTGTAGTGCTTGGCCTGAGTGCCACCAGCATCCCCAGCACCTTCTCCTGAGGGACTATCAGCATCTTTGGAGGGTTCCCCATCTTCAGAGCTGCCGCCAGAAGCATCTGGCAACTGCTCATCATCCTGGCCGCCTTCCCCCACTGCCGCCAGGCCATAGCCTGCAAGTAACTGTAGCACATTAGGAATCATAAGTGCTGCAAACCCATGAGAGGTGCCATGGCCTACTCTGCATTCAGGCCTGTGCAGCAGACCAGTTCTTACCTGATGGCATCTTAGCTGCCGTCTCTTCAGCAGGTGCCGCATGCAAGCCACTGCCAGACGCCGCCCAGCATCATTGGGCTCATGGTACATCAGGTGCAGCTCCTGGTCAGAATGGTGAAGAAGCACATGCTTGTTGAAGTCCCCTCCAAACACTGGCACCTCGCTGTTGTCGCTGTCATTGCTGTCAGCAAGGCGCATATGCTGAATGGCGATGGCTTGAGCAACCACCTGGGTCCACATGTGGCGTACCCCACCCCGCGCTGCAGTAGTGTCCCAGGAGCTGAGCTGGAGAGGCCTGCTGCAACCAAGTGCAACAGAAGAACATACGCAGTGTCCTACAAGTCCTCACAGCTGAATACGAGCCCATTCCTCACGAGTAAGTAAAGCCCTCACCTCTCAAGCGCTTGGTAGTCTTTGACTCATACAAGCCTGCTATGAATTTCAGCAACCCCATCAGGTCATCTTCGTCTGGCTGCTGGCCTGGGCCCAACTTCAGCCTTTTTACTGCCTGCATTGCACAACTTCAGGTGCCTAGGCTTGAGCAATGAGCAAGCACCCAGTGGCCAGCTTGAACATAGCGCCAGAGATGTTGAGACATGCGAGCATTACAGACGCCTGCCTACCTGAGCTGAGATCACCCTTAAATCTGTCTTGCTACCGTTGATGATGATATTGGCCTCCTTGAAGCTGGCTCTCAGAAATGCCTGATTGGTGATAGCCAATACATCTTGTCCAGGAAGGTCAACGTGGTCTTTCAGCCACTGGACACCTGCTGCGACGTCAACTTGATTTGTCTCAACACCAACCCACCTGCAGACCAGATAAGGAAACAATCATCATGACTGCTACCAATAAACAAGAGTGTCACAAAGGAAATGGTACATGCAACCTCTGCAGAGAGTGGTCTCACTCGAATTCGCGGGGCACGGCTGGCATCGAGGACTCGTCTAGTGCCAGGCAGCAAGGCACTTCCTCGTTACGGCGTGCTCTCAAGCCAAGGCGATCCAGAGCCGCAAACACGTCGTGGCTGCTGCATGTTGAGGCCTGAAGCTCCATCTATCACAAGATCTCTCATACTGGTCAAGAACGGATCCAGCGTGGACGACAGAGCTTGCAAGAAAGCTTCCCAGCCCTCTGCGGAAGGGACCTGTTGTCAGTGGAAAGTAGACAACCTTGCCACTGCCAAAGAGAACTGGCATTCACCTCTGCCAGGGCTGGGACCTGCCATCGCTGCTTGGCCAGGCACTGTTGCGGTGGGAGCACCTGCAAGCATACACGCTGCTCACAACAAGCCCAGCTGGAAGTCTGTAAGGTCAAGACCCCACAGCTCATCTGTGCGCAGCCCACTACCTGCTGTTGCGCACCATGCTCCTGACTGGCAGCTTCCTTTAGAATGCTGCCAAGCCAAAATGGGATTCACCGATGTCAGCTTGATACAACAGCTTGCTGATACACAAGGGCGCAGGAAGAATGCACAAAACCACTACCTTTTCGTTTCATGAACAGCCACCACTATGATCCCCTGCAGCCCTGGCGCTGATCCTCACCTCCGAATGCTGCTGCAGCCCCAGCCCTGAACCTTGTGCTCACAAGCTAGTGCATGCCGCTTGGTGTTTGCATGACAACCTGCTGCCAGTGGCAGGCCATTTATGGTGCAATCAGGGTGGCAGCAGCCCCTTGGGCCCCACTTCATGCAACCAGGGCAAGCCTACCTGCATTACTTGAAGGGCCACCCATGGCTGCCACCCATGAAGCGCCCCACACACGGCGCCTACTGCCGCACACAATGCAAACCAGTGCATGCAGCCTTGACGAACTGCTCTCCCTGCAAGTGCTTCCTGGCCCAGCAGGCGGTGCAGTTCGCTGACCTCTGCTACTGCAGACAGGCCACCAGGTGGACCACAGCACACACCAGCCTCATTTGCAGGCTCAAGTCCAAGGGCAGTCACCCTGAACAGCGCCTCCCTTGGTACGCTGCATGCTGTTGCACACCAAGCAGGACAACTTGTGAAGAGGCCATCTGCTGCCAAGTATCACGCTGCCCTGCTCTTAGCAGCAGCATAAGCAGCAAGCCCCCCTGGCCAGCTTCATAGACAACATACACCCACATGCACACGCCCTGCCACAACATGCAGCCCAGCAGCACACCTGCATCGCCGCCTTGTGCAAGCTGAGCAGCGCCGATTAGATTGCATTGGTATGCATGAGCGTTCCTTAGGTTTCGGCAGGAGGAAGACTGAATCAGCAGCCTTGTCACACAATGGGTGCTGCCCCGCCCAGTAGGCTCTCTGCCAGCCTCTGCTCCAGCAAGGCAGCCCACTGATCAGACTGCTCATGCTCTCGGCCACCCACCTGAGCTGGCTGTGAGGGCAGCTGGGTTGAATTTGTCCAGGAGTGCCTGGCGCAGGATGCGAGGGAGCAGAGGTGGCTCTATAAGCACAGCCTCATCTGCCTTGGCAAGCAACTGCAGCGTGCTGAGTCCCTTGTCTAACAGGTTCTCCAGATGTGCATCTCTGAAGCCACAAAGCTGCCCCGCGGGCAGGCCCCCCTCTTTCAGCAGCTCACGCAGCTGAGCAGCATTGGTGGCCACCTTCAGCACCTGAGTCGGCAGCACAGTGGCGTGAAGATGGCTAAGTGCCAACAGCTTCAGTGCACAGCATGTCAATTTGTTACCAGGCTCTCTGCCAGCAGAGCAGTCTTGCGGCGTGACAGCACGCCCAGCTCAATGTCATGGCTCTCACCTCCTCCTGCTGCTCTGCTGCAGCCATGACAGAGGGTGTCAGTGACCCTGGGGGCTGCTCCGCTACAGCTAGAACCGAGGACCTCGCCGACCCTGTGGGCTGCTCCGCTGCAGCCGTGACAGAGGGTGTCAGTAAACCTGACCTGCCTCAGTTCCCGGGCAAGCGTGCAAGGCTGAGCTTGAACACAGGCTGAAGTCTGTAGAGCGAGACACAGAACAGCAGCTGTGCCCCGCAGCCACCAAGTGAGTTGCAGGCGCACCTCTTCAGGATGAGCCATCACGCAATTCCCTCACAAGCTATGCTGCTGCTGGTGGTCAAAGTGACGCCTGTTGCCTTGAGGGCCCCTGCAGCAATGGACAGTCTGCCATGTGACGTTGGCCAGCTCCGCCACAGGCTCATGTGGAGGGCAACCGCACACTGCAGGTGATGGATCTTCAATATGCTGTTTGAGCCTCTGTGTGATGCTGTACCTTTGCTACAATGCACATCCCTCAGTGTAGCGCCTGCTGTTTGAGTTGTCTTACCTAGCGCTGGTCCGCTTCTCACCATGCACCAAACAAAGCTCTACAGGATTTTCGGTTCCTAGCCACAGCCTCCCGACCTAAGTACTAGATCAGGAACCCTAGCGCGCCAAAGTTCCCCAGATCCATCTTCATGCAGCACTACCAAGTGCCATCTGCTCAGTACAGCAGCTTTATCAACCATGTCATCAGCCTGGGGCTGGCTGGGGACTACATAGCACAACTGCATGGCAGTTGCTCCCCAGACAGCCCCCCTTCTCTCAGAGCGGCCATTAATCAAGCCTGCAGACACCTGTCTGGCGTGGTGGATGATCTCCAGCCAGTGCCTGTCGCTGCCCTTGGTGTGCACAGGTTAGAGAGGTTGGGCCAGCAAAGTGGAGCACCGATCCCAGACGCAGCAGTTGGCTTGGCAGCAACCATGCCTAACACTCCTGAAATGGAGGCTCGTATTCTTCGGTGCACCCAGCACATCAATGTCCATCGGGCTACGGCTAAGCCACAGAACACAATCCAGGCTGAAAGGTCTGCTGCCAAGCTCTGGAAGGTAGGCACCGCATGGCCTTTGATCCCGTTTTTCACGGCGCCCGTGATGCTTTCAAGGCGCATGTCAAACACACACACACCCAATCCTGCAGACATACTGTGAGCAGGAGGCGTCCCCTGATGGCGACCTCATGTCTCAGGCCAAGACTCTTGAGTTCTCGATATGGCTTGTGGATGAGGCAGTGCAGCAGAATGGTGCTCGATACTCATTCAGCAGTGTGGGGTGAGAGGCCACTCCACTGCCGTGTCTGAGCTGCACTCAAGTCTTGCCCTCCCCAATTTTGGCCGGGTGTGTGCAGTGATTATCTGTGCCACCTCAAGGAAGTCCGCAGAGAGCAGTACTCGCAGGGCCGCATCACCTCAGATGTACCCGCACCCCTGGAGGTTCAAGCAGTTAGGGACTTGGTCCGTGCACGTGGCAATGAGATGCAGGCTGAGAACCTCGATGCACAGGTGGCAGCTCAGGTCTGTATAGACCTCAGAGGGTCCCCCTGTTTTGAGGTCGATGTCGATGGACTGTGGTGGGCTGGCATCAGCCTGGACCAAAGAAGCTGGTGTCTTTGCCCTGACCATGGCTTCCAAGCTGCCATCGGCCAAGAAGTCTCAGCGCGGGGGTACTCAAGGTTGGCTGAACAGATGACTGACATGCTTCCTAGCTCTGCTTTGTTCATCCACTTCTCTCCATCAAATTCTCTGTCTGTCTTGAAACGTTCCATCAGCTCGGCTGGCACAACTTCAGCCGCTACTTGTGACTTTCATGCGTCAAGTTGCTGTTTGAATGTGCAGGTGGAGGCTGCACTGAGTGCAGGGCAGCTTCGCCAGTCCCTGCAAAAAGCTTTCCAGCAGAAGCAGTGGCAGTGGGCCTATCTGCTGAGGATGGCAATGACGTTCATGCCAGCCACACTGGGCCGCTCTGCCTTGTGGCGGTGATTCACATGGTCATTGTTGTTCACGTACAGCGACCTGTAGTCGCCAAGCCCCTTCAGGCCGTGAGCTGGTCCAGCATCTGCTTTCAACTCATTGAACAACTTGACCTCCACAGACCCAGTCTCTGTGCCAAAGATGAGTGCCATGGAGGCAGCAATATGCGCTTTGACAGCGCTCTCGGCCGACATCACAAGGAAATGTACATGGTCGTTGCCTGGCTTGTGGTGAAAAGTGCCAGAGTACTTCTTCGTGTTGTGTCCAAAGACAGTCTTCAGAGCAGCCATGCTCTGCGGCGAGACCTGAGGCAGCTGGTCCTCATGGTGGTGATGTGGTTGACAACAATCTCAAAGTTGCGCTCCTGCCTCTTGCCGCTGCCTGGCTTAGAGTTCAGTCTGGCCTGCTTACCTATGAAAAGCTCTAAGTAGGCACACAGTCCAAAGCTCATTGGAGTTTACGCTTGAAAACTTTGTCAAGAAGTCTTCCGGTGGGCATGAGCACGATGAATAGGCTCTGTTGCGGAGCAGGCCATTGAGTTTCAAGCCTTGTTGCAGGGCGTCACGTGGCTCATTATAGGTCAATTCTCTTGGCCTTAGGTCAACACTAATGAACCTTTCGGACAGCAACGCAGTGTGTACTTGGCTGTAATCATGACAGCCGACGCCCCGGTAACTATCAGTGTAACGCATTGAAAACGCCACAACAAAGGCATGCCACAACAAAGGCGTGACACGGACAGAATGTTGCTGGTGCAGGCAGCCAAGATGCTGGAGGCCTCCCTGATGCAGAAGATGCAGGGCTCCTTTGGGGTGAGCCACATAGACACGTGCCCGACGGACAGTGCTGCACATGATAGCACGCGTGTGCTGCGCAGCATGCTGGTTCAGAACTTCAGAAGCCACAAGTTGGCCCCTTCTGTGCTGCAGGATATCTGTAGGGACACCAAGTCACAGCAACTGCTGCAGCAGGAGGTGCATAAATTTATTGCTGACAAACACTCAAAGGTGCATGAGCAGGACCTGGTCAGCCTGCAGGAGCGTATCAAGGCATCCCTGCTTGGTGATGCCCCAGCGTGAGCGCCCCTGGTGGATGCTATCGTCATTCAACGTTTTAACACGTAACATACACGTGCCTTACCTATCCCCTGAGACTGCTGCAGGAGCACCAGGAAGACTGCCGAGAAGCAGGCGGTCATCGATGCAGATGAGTGGGCCAAGATCTTCCACTTCAAAAGTCAGATTGGCAAGGTGGAAGGTGTGCCCCAGGCTGCAGCAGTGCGCCTGACAGCGGATGCTGGCGGCAGCAGCCGTGGGACGCCATGCCTGTCCAGTGATGCTGATGGTCTGACCAGCAGCCGCATGCATGCATGCATGTCACTCATCCTCATCCTCATCAGCTTTCACAGCCTTGAGCAGCAAAGCAGCAGCATGCTTTCCTGTCTGTTGGTGGCTGCAGCTACAGCAGTAGCTCTACATCTCCACACCCAGGGCGCTGCACTGTGCTTGTGTGAGTCGATGGCTCCTGAAGGCATGAGGGTGCGCCACAGCGCATGCAAGATGCAGCACAAGATTCTGCAGGAAGTGTTGGCATTTGTGCCCCGCAGATGAGAAGGTGCGTGACGGAATGAAGTGTGCTCCGCAGATAAGAAGGTGCACGACAGGATGAATGAGGTGCAGCGCAAAATCAAGGAGCAGCTTGACTCCCAGCACCAGGAGCACCTGCGTCAGGTGATTAACCCCCTCCCGCCCCCCCTCCCCCGCCCCCTCCCCTTCCCCTTCTGGGACACCCCATACACATCCTCCTATACCCACACACAGCAGGGAGCTGTACAGGGAGCACAGCCTGCCTGCTGCCTGCATGGCAGAGCAGGGCCCCTGTAGCAGAAAGCTGTCCACGCTGCAGTATATACTGCTGCATGCATGCCAGAGTGGCAGCTCCTCAGCAGGACTCTGTCCTGTCAGGACAAAATCCTTGCCCGCCTGCCTGCGAGGGCAGGTTTGCATGAACAGTGAGCTGCATGCCCCTGGCAGCAGGCTTCCCCAGGAGTGGCAGCACCCTGCGCCATGCTATGCTGCCTGCCTGCATGATGCAGCTGACCACCACTTCTGGTACCTACTTTGCTGCCTTCAGCGGGATGCCTGCAAGGCACGGTTGTACCCTCTGGGGTGCAGGCAGCGGCAGTTGAGGCTGAGAAGAAGGCTTGGCTCAAGCTGCAGCAGGCGGAGACGCAGAGATGGCAGCGTGAGGAGCAGAAGCAGCGCGAGGAGAAGAAGAAAGCCATCCTCAAGCTGAAGGTGCTGCACCGGCTCGCTTGCCTGCTTGCTGCTCTGGCCGCTGGTCGAGCTTGCTGTGGCGACAACCAGAAGCTGCAAGCCCCTCTAACCTGATTCTGTTTGGCACAGCATTCCAGGTCCCGCAGCAGAGCATGTTGTTCAGTGTTCTGCAGGACACTCTAGGCCTGCCGAGGTTAAGATGTGGCATCTCCTGTTGCTGATGGTCGTTCCATTCACTCACAGTTGATGCACACAGCCATCCCCATAGTGCAAGCTGGTGTGCACCCGCAGTCTGCCGCTGCTGCTGGCATTGGCGCCTTCAACGATCGTCTCAACCCAGCGCCCTTCCCAGGTGCGGCCCAAGGGGGGCCGCATGGAGCAGCAGCTGGCGCCTTTGCTGCCACACTTCCTGTGCGGATCCCCAAGGCTGTCCTTACCGTGCGCAGGCCGACGTGAACGAGCAGCTGATGGAGCGGCGCCGCCAGAAGGAGGTTGCAGACGCCATCAAGCGCAAGGAGGAGGACGAGGCCACTCAGCAATTTGCACTGGCCACCCGCCGTGAGATGGAGGTGAGCGGGCTTGCTGTTTCTGGTCAGTGGTCTTTCTGATGGGCGCCGGCTGGCGGCACGCCCACTGTGGCCAATGCTGGGCGCGTGGCACGAGATGGAGGTACTTGCCTGTTGCAACAGCTCTGTTTGCTCGGGAGGTGCGCCTGCTGGTCCTGCATGGCCTTGAATGTGTCAGGGCAAGTAGTCCTGGCTGTTGCTGGCCACCCTGCGGGAAGTGGAGGTGGGGGGTTTTGCCATTTTTGTCTAGACAGGGGCTTGCTGGCTGCAGGAGCCACTGGTACTGGTCTTGCAGGGCAAGACATGGTAGTGGGTGACAGTTGCTCTGGCTTGCCTCAGGAAGTTACCATTTTCATGTGAACTGGGAGCCTGTGGTGGCACAACAGCTGGCCTTGCAGGGCTTAGGATGAGGTGGGTCGTGCTGGGCTGTCTTGCCTGCCTGCTTTTCTGCTTATTGTTCTGGAGAGGTGAGTGGGAGGGGTGAAATCAAGATTCCGATGGTTGGACCCAGCAAGGCTTAGCAACGTGCATGAGGCCTGTGATCGGACGCATTGAAGATGTGAGTTGCTGTGACTCACAAGAGCAACACTCATGCACAGTCCAGGCTACTATGTGGTGTGCAGGCAGAGCATGCCGCTCACCGCACTGCCAAGGCCAACCTGAAGGCGTTCCTGCTCAGCAACGAGGAGAATCGTAAGGTCAAGGCTGCCCAGAAGGTGCAGCAGCAGGAGGAGGACATTGCCTACCAGAAGAAGTTCGCAGCCATCCTGGACAAGCAGGAGGCAGACAGGTGGTTACCTGCTTGCCCAGTCTCGGTGCAGATGAGGCCTTTGCAGTCATCCAGGACAGAAGAGGATGCTGTTGCTTGCTGATACAGTTGGCAGTGAAGTTGGATGTGAGCCTGCCAACAGAAGTTTCTTACATCAGCTGGAGGCTGACAACTGCTCCTGTGAGAAGCATTGGGACAACAGGGAGGGGTAGTGGCTGACTTGGTGACACATGGAGGCTGCTCTCTGAACGTAACAAGCAGCAAGCTGACAGTTGGAGCGGTGCTGAAATCTTGACAGAGTGAACTGTGCCATGTGCTGCATCACCCTCAGCCATAAGGCAGCGCACTCTGAGCTCTTGCTGCAGTGGTGACGTGAGCTTGCACAAGAGATGCAGACTGTGCAGCTGAGTTCAGGGGTGCCCGGGCAGCAATGCCACCCCTTCACCATCAGCCATGCAGCAGCACAACTGTTTTGGCCACCCCTGTCAGCCATGTGCAGCTCAACTAGCACATTGGGCACACTGCTGATCAGTTCTCCAGAGAGCTCCAGGAAGCTGCATGGCGCCAGGCACAGGATCGCTGGCCGACATGGCAAGACGCACACCTGACACCTGCAGGAACAAGCTGGTGGAGAGGCTGAAGGCTGTGCAGGCCAAGCAGGCGACGGAGGCTGCCAGCAGGCCTGAGTCCAAGCAGTGGATTGACCCTGCGCTCATTGAAAGATACACCAGGTGGGTCCCATCGTGTCCAGCCGGGTCAAGTTCAGGAGGCAGCACCTGCATGCTCCTGCGGCACTCCCAGCACTGTGTTCCTGACCAGTCTGGGGACGCCATTAGGTGTACTGGTCTGCAGATCATGTCCGTCTCAGGAGTGGAGTCATGGGTGCTGTCTTGCTTGGCGCAAGGGTGACCTGCTGAGATGACATGTCGCAGCCGACCCCTACAGCATTCAGGAGGGCAACGAGGCTGTCTAACAACACGCCGTGAGCCTTCTCCAGCTCCTCCCCTGCAATCATCGACTGGTGACAGTATGCTGTTCAGGGAGCGGGAGGAGGCTGCACAGCTGGAGGAGCAGCGCCGCAAGGCAGCTGTGGTCGAGAGGGCAGCCAAGTTCCAGGATGCATTGGCAGGGCAGATCGCTGAGAAGCAGCAACGGCGCCAGGAGGCTGCAGAGCAGCAGCGCAGGGACCTGCAGCGCATGCAGGAGGTTGCCAAGGTGACTTCCAGTCTTGCATCTGATGAGTGCTGACATGAATGCTCAGAGCGGCAAGTGTGTTCAGGAGGTTGCATTAGATGCAGAAGGCTGTCAGGGCTAGCCTGGCCTTCATGATCTGCGAATGCCTGGTGTAGCTATTCAAGCAGCCTCCAGCTTGTATGGCTGCTGCCTTGAGCGCATAGCCGCGCTTGACAGCATGGCGGGCTGCATCTGCACATGAAGAGTGGTGTGTGCAGGAGGCTGAGGCTGCAGAGAAAGCCGAAGAGGCAGCTCGGGCAGCCAAGAAGGCAGCTTTCAAGGCTTCACTCGACAAGCAAGTCAAGGAGGCAGCCGCACGTAAGGTGCAGCAGCCCATGTCGCCTGTGGAGCGCTGCATAAACAAAGACTTGCTGGACAAGATCCAAACATACCAGAAGACCGGGTTGGTCTAGAGCCCCACCTCCAACAAGCCAGCCGCCCAACGAGTTATTTGATGCAGTGCCCTAGAAAGAGACCAAACGCTCGAAGCCTGCCCCGCTTGCTGCTCAGCTTGTCAATTAACATACAGCTCATTCAAGATGCTCATGCACAGTTTGCACGGCTCCACACTATTGAGTCTGGGGTCGTGAGGAGCAGCAACAGTGCAGACTGGGGTCGTGAGGAGCAGCAACAGTGCAGACTGGGGCTGCTCCCTTGCAGCTCACTGCATGGCTGAAGCAGTGCCTGTAAATTCAGACTCTGGTTGATGCATCTGTCTGAGCTGTGGTATCGCTTCACTCTGCATGGCATACATGCTCTGCGGGACCAGCTGCGCAGGGATGCACGACGTCCCAGCAGAGTCGACGAAATCAGTCAGCGTAGTTCTGTGCAGGGCAGTGCCCATCAGGGTGGATGCCCCCGCGTCCTGAATCTTGACTGCCACATAGTCCCCAGGCTTGAGGCGGGGACAGCAGAAGGAGCTGCTGCCAGTTGCGTGCCTGGCAGCCTGCCATGCCTGGCCCGAGGCTGGCAAAGGCACGTCTTCGAACACTGTGCGTTTCATTGTGCAGGTCCTGCCCTGCAGCTTGTGTGGCGCTCGCTTGCTGGGGCCCTCCACCAGCACCAGGTGCACGCTGCCCACCTCTGCCTGGGACCTGGCTGCCTGGCCCTCCCTGCAGGCACCGATGGCACTGCTCACAGCCGGTGCAACAATGGTGCGGGGACTTCACCACCATGTGCATGCAGTCTGTCTCTGCCTGGAACCTGGCGGCCTGCCTCTCCCTGAAGGCACCAACTGCACTGCTCAGGCCGCAGCAGGAACTTGCTCGCTGATGCGCAAGCTTGGCTGACATGATGTCCCTGCAGACAGCAGATCCGCCATCAGCTGGCAGGGCAGCTTCGACACGCTGCAGATCCCTTCCCCATGATGAAGGGCTACCTGTCTCTGTGGGCAGTGCTGCTAATCACCTGATGGGTGAACAGTGTCGTGAAGGAGGCCAGTGCTGACATCGTAAGTGTGCACAATAGCTCTGTTTGCAGCATTCCCTGATGTGCAGCGCATTTCCTGCTGCATAGCACACCAGGGCCGTAGCTGACAAAAAGACTCTGCCCAGGTGAACCACACCAATATATTCTAAAGGTGGCAAAGCTATTTTGTAGCGAGACCATCACGAAAGTCGTGGCGAGCTCTTGCAAGCAACTGCTGATTCAGTCTGTTGCACCCCAGCAGGCTGTACCTGAAGGTGGCGATGACCTCCTGCAGGCGACACTGCTTGACGGCCTCAGGGACGTCGTCGTGCAGGTGGCGAGCAGCGTGTGTGCGCTCCCGCAGAGAGTAGGCAAACATGAAAGCCTGCTCGTACTGCGTGTCAGCCAGCAGGCTCAGCGTGTCTGCGTGCTCCTCTTCAGTCTCTCCACAGAACCCTGCATGGCGCAGGCGGAAGGGTGGGTCCATGCTGAAAGTCTTCGGGCCCCCAGCAGGCTCAGATAGCCCCCATGCTCTTCTTCTGTCTTGTCATAGAGCCCTGCTCACGCAAGAGGGCGGCCTGCTCAAAACGACTGTCAGCCCGCCGGCTCAGGGTCGCTGTGTCTGATGCTACCTGGACACTTGCACAGGCAGGCATTGACATGCAGGGCAGTGACACCCAGCAAGAACAGCATGCAGCATATTTCTTGGCAGACTGCTGCATGCCGGGCAAGGTGGTCGACGCTGCTCTAACATGGGTGCTCGTGAACAGGGTTGACCTTGTCTTGGAATGTGGCCTGTGCATGGTGCAGCTCAGCTCCTGCCTGTGCACCACAGTATCCCGCTGGAGACCACCGGGGTCCACCTGTGCTTGCTGCTGAACACACATGCCCACAGCACGGGTGGTGATGAGATCAGATGCCATGAGCAGGCACCACGTGCACCACTGGCACATGCGCAGCGCCTTCTAACAGCATGATTGCCAAGGTGATGCATTAGCTTACCGGTGATGATGTCGCTTGACAGCGCGACATTGGGCACAATCTCGCGGACATGCTGCACCAGGGCATCATAGGCCTCTCTGGTGTAGCCCCGCCTCATGCGCTGCAGCGTGCTGGTGCTGCCGCTTTGTGCGGGCATGTGAAGCTGCTTGCACACATTGGGGCGTGCGGCAATCACCTGCACGGAGCCAGACGCAGCTTGACAGGCACAAATTGCATACTGCTCACAGCCCTTGCTCATAAAAATGGCAGTGATGCCATAGGCTGCACCTGGAGTTGAAGGGCATGAGGTTGGCAGACAGAGAATGCATTGGTGCCGCCCCACTGACACCAAACACATGGCTCACGCCACAGCCATCCCCATGCTGAAGCACCACAATCTGCAGACAACAGGGCAGGCTGGTACGAGCAGCAGAGGGCCTGCACAAGTTGAGTTGCACATGGCTTACTCAGGCGCAGCATACAGAATTGGATTTTCCATGCCAGTGAAGCTTTCCACCCTCGCAGGCAGCCAGTCCCAATCTCAAACACTCAGAACAATGGTCTGCAAGGCTCACCTGCAGGACATCGTCTGAGAAGTCCTTGGGGTGGGGAGATGTGAATCTGATCCGCATCTCAGGGTCCACCTGCGCCACAGCATCCAGCAGCTCTGCAAACTGCACGCTGCCTGAGCGCTGGGGCTTGTACACGCTGCGGAAGCCCTGCAGGCAGATGCACAGAGCTGAGGGTCAGGGAGCACGTATGCAGGGAAGGCACACTGCATGTAGGCTGACCGAACACTCTGTGGAAACCCTGCAGGCGAGTGCACAGCTCCGAGGCCTGTGAATGCTGCAGAAGCCCTCAAGACTGGGGCGCAGCATAGAGGTGGGGCGCACAGCATGGCGAGCGAGCTCCCCCACGCCAGGGATGGGCAGGGAGCATGAGCATTGCTGCCTCCTCAAGGAGCGCTTGCCAGGTAGGGCCAGCTTCTTCATGAGCAGATGATACGAGTGCTGTGCAGGGCCTTCTAGCATAGAAGAGAGGTTATACACTGCACCCCACCTGTGCATAGATGGCGAAAGGTTCTGCTCCCACACTGGCTCCCCAAACTGGCGGCTGCTGAGGAGAGGCCACAGATGCGTCTGCATAGGAGTTGACATTCTGCCCCAGCAGGGTGACCTCCCGTATGCCTGACTCTGACAAGATGCATACCTGCAGGGCGATGATGCGGGTGTTGATGCGTTTGCAGCTATGTGAGGCTACAAGGGCCATGCGGGCAGAGGGGCACAGTGCTAGACGCTGCTATCTGACGCTGCACAAACAGCAAATCTAACCCTTTCCAGTTTTCACAATGCAAGCTGGGCAGGGCTTGTTGCACAGCATTCACGCCGTGCAACATGCAAGCAGCCTTCACGTGTCAGTTGGCGACAAGGAGTGGGGCTGCCGCACCTGCAGCTGGCAAGTTGTGCGGTTGCCACACCAATAGCGCATCTGGCCACTGGGCCTCCCTCACGCAGTCAGACACACGCCTCCAATATGCCACAAGCCTGCAAAGCTCGTCCTTGTCGCAAGGCTGGTGTTGCATTGCAGCCCCACCTCCAGGTACTTGCCTAGCTCTGTACGAGCACATGCAGCTGCACTCAAGCACAGGCAGACCACGACCAGTCCCACTCACCTCTTCCAGGATGGAGGCCAGGGGCCGGCTGCGCTCCCTCCCCCTCGTGAAGGGCACGATGCAGAAGGAGCACATGTTGTTGCACCCGCGCATGATGCTGAGGAAGGCCGAGGTGGCCCCCTGAGGCCTGACCGGCAGGATGTCTGCATATGTCTCCTCCAGGCTGAGCTGCACGTTCATGGCGCCCTGGCGCTGCGCCGGGCTGCCGTCTGGAAGGGTGGCGTTCTGGCCCTGCAGGTGGGGCACATGCATACGTTAGCTGACACAGGCCGGTGGGTTGTGCCTCTGATGGGTGCTGCGAGGCTGCCGGCATTACTGGCAGACGCCTGAATGCTGGCAACGACCAGTGCAACTGTACCAGTGGCGAACAAACGCAGCTTTGGCTGCTGCATGAGAGTACTTTAGTTCCCCGCCTGGGCAGCCTGGAGACAGGCTCGGCTGCCCAGCAGTGAGCAGGGGTTACTGGCCAGATCCCATGCAGACAGACTAAGCAGCACCGCTACATGATGGCCTGGCCACAGGCGCAGCATGGCACCCTGCAGTGTTGGAGGCAGGCTGAACTGTACAGCTGCGATCAGCCGCAGCATGTCACAGGAGGCATCAGCGCCGCAGGGGAAGAGGTGAAAGGCCCAGCAGCAGCTGGGCTTGCCAGGCCCCCCCCTTCACTAGTAAACGCAGTGCCCACCTGTACAGCTGCAATCAGCCTGGGCACATCCCGATAGGCATCAGGCCCTGCCACAATGTCCACCAGCTTGTCCCTGTCCAGCAGCTGCTCCTTCAGCCGCTCAGCCATGCAGCCCAGCACACCCACCACAGGGCGTGTGCCTGCAGCATGTTTCCTGCACAGCAGCATCGCGCCATGTGTGATTGTGAGCGTGTGGCACCACAGCCCCACTTAGTAAGCGCCTGCAGTCTGCTCCTGCACAGCAATGCCAGCTGCAAGTGCTTGCCGCAAACCGCTATCAGCTGCTGCGCACCGCTGCCCAAGGATCCACCACAGCATGCTTCCTGCTCACAGACACCTCAACGATGTGCCGCATGGCAAGTGGCGGCTTGCATGGCAGACTATGGTTGTGCTGGCAGCGAAAAGGCTGCACAGACACACAGGAGACACTACGTAAATGTACTGTGGCCTTCATGACCTTCACCTGCTGCACGCACTTATGATTGCTACATTGACGGCAGCACAGAGCTCATGGTGACACACAATCCAGCAGCGCGCAACCAGGCTTCACCTGCGGCCGCCTGCGTTCTGAAGCTTGAGCTGGCGCAGTTTCTCCAGCCTGTGGTGGATGCGCTGCTCTGCACGTTCCCTGATGGCACAGGTGTTGAGCAGCACCACATCGGCGCTGGTGTCGGTGTCAGTCTGCTCAAATCCGCTGTCAGCGAGGACTGAGAGGAGCACCTCTGAGTCATTGACATTCATCTGCAGCAGCACAGGGGTGCTGTGCTGCATGTGCCTCATGTCAGGCGGCTAGATGAGCAGGGAGAACTTTGCCAATCACAGCACCTGGCAGCCATAGGTCTCAATGTACACCTTGCTCTTCCCTGGCACGCTGCTGTGCTGAAGGGGTGCCTGCAGCGTGAGATTGTCTCTGGATACAGGGTCACAGAGTGCACAGAAGCAGCACACAGAGACTGATTTTACTCACCTGGTGATTGCTCTGCAGAATGAATTGCAGATCAGGGCCTGCAGGGATGCTGGGGGCATTGAGACTGTCAGAATGCAAGCCTGCATTGAGCTCGGTGGCAGCTGCTGGGCTTGCACATGCAGCTTGAACTGATCTGTGATCGAGTGGCAGCTGGTCAGCATGCCAAACGCTCTGAAGCAGCTGTCGCCCTCTTCTGCCCAGCATGTTGTGGATGATTTGGCATCATTAGTCACTTTAACCTTCGCCAGAAAGACCCTGCGCTGATCTCTTGCATGGTCAGTCAATGGCATTGAGCAGCAGGCGATAACAGACGTGGCGCACTCTCAAGCTGCATGAGTTAGGATCTCTTGAAAGTGCTGTAGACACAACACCTTTGTAGCTGCTGGCCTCAGGCACCCTGGCAGCCTGCCTGAGGCATCTTGGGGCATGCAGTGAAAAGCATGCCATTCAACCTCAAAAATCCTTTCACTGGCCTGTTCACACATTCGAATAAAGCTGGAAGTGTGGGCAAGGGCCTTCCCAAGGGTGGCCTGGCCGTGATTGCCATCAGTGGAGGCGCGGTGAGCTGCTCATGCCTGTGTGGCCGTAGCAGGTTGACTGCTGATCAACGACACCTCCCTCAGCGCTGGCCTGTGTTGCTCAGCAGCTGGGCTGCCATGCAGGAGGCCAATGGTGAGGGACCTGGACGGCCAGCGCCTGTGCCAGGCGCCCCCCAACACCCATCCTGGTCATCGCCGGTGCCTCTGCAGCCCCCAGACCCTCCCAATGAGGAGGAGCGGCTCAAGGCATTGCGCTGCTTGGGGGTGCTGGACAGCAAGAGGGATCCCCAGCTCGATTTTGTGACCGAAGTGGCCACAGAGGCCTTCCAGGTGGTGGTGTTAGTGTACCCACTGCAGCTGGTTGCGCTCCTAGGCATGCTGCCAGCCTCTGATGCCATGTCCAGCCAGCCACTGTTTCAGCCTGTTTCTCAGGCAGCTATATGTTTGAGAGCTTAGCATCTTTGTGATGGCCCGCAATCAGGTGCTCATGACTTGGTGCCCAGCCTGCCTGCCTGTCTGTGCCTGCCTGTCTGCATGCATTGTGCGATTGATTGCTCATGCCAGCCTGCCCAGCGGAGACCATTTATTTGAGACTGTCTGCCCTGCAGCTGGGATACTGCACAATTTCGCTTTTAGATCAGCAGCGGCAGTGGTTCAAGGCGGCCAAGGGCTTTGAGTATGGGCAGTCCACCGCGCGGCGCAGCTCCTTCTGCACCTGGATTCTGTTACCAGTCTGCCACGAGGTGATGGTGGTGGAGGACGCCACCAAGGATGCCAGGTCAGCATAGCATGCTCTTTAGCAGCATGTTGCAGCGACAGCTGGCAGTAGGCAGGTCAGTATTGCTTCCAACGTGGACCCACTGCAAAGGGCAGCAACGTGTACAGTGCAAATGGCTGCTGGCAGGATGCCAGGTCAGCACTGCATTCATTTCTGGTAGGGCCGCTGCACACAAGGACAGCACTTGGCAGGTCACAGTGGCACTTGTGTACGTAGGACCAGGGGGTCACCAGTCGCAGCCATGCCTTCCAATTGCAAAACAGCAGCACGCGGCACCAGAGATCCTGGCTCACACTGTGTCTCCGGTTTGGCAGCCAGGCAACAAGCAAAACAGCACAGCGAGGCAGGGTTGCCACTTTGAAGTGCTGAGCTGTTGCCTTTGGCGATCCCTTGCCTTTGATGTCAGGCCAGTTCAGCAGCTCGTCCACTGGCCCTGTTTGCAGCCGCAAACATGGCAGCTGGCAGTTGTGTGTCTTTCTGGTGCGCCGTCACAGTCGCTGCTCTCCAATCGCAGATGCCAGCTGTACAGCAGTATGCAGCCTTGCCAGTCTATGACTTGCCTGCAGCAGAACAGCCCAGGGTGTGTCTACAGCACATCAGCGCTTGGGCATTAGCTGCCCCGTGACTGCAGCACAATATGGTGGCGTAAGGCTTCAAGCGACCAGCCCACATTGCTGCATCAGCATCTCATGGTCACCCAGAGAGATGTCAATAAGGTCCAGGCAGCCAGCTCACACCAAGTCAGCCCGCAAATGGAGGCATCTTGGATCTGGCACATCAAGGACACCTTGCTGGCTGACCCGCCTTGGCATCGCTGCAGGTTCCGAGACAATTATACTGTGACAGCCCCGCCCCACATTCGCTTCTACTGCGCAGCACCGCTGGTCTCATCCAACGGCGAGCGCTTGGGCACGCTGTGAGCAGCCTGATGCATATTAGCTCATGAAACTTCTGAAGAAACAGTTTGATCACATCCTTGGGCTGCTGAGCTGTTGCCAGTACGCATTCCCACAATGCAAAAACAATCCGCAGGCACATGTGCAGGCAAGTGCTGTTATCCTGTTGATGCAAAGGGTGCTGTTGCAGGTGTTGCCTGGACACAAAAGTGCGGCAGTTTGGTGCTGAACAGTACTGCCTCCTGTGCAACCTTGCTGAGCTGGTGGTGCGGCACATCGAGCGCAAGCATGGCCCCCCACCAGAGCCGCTACAGGAAGACCTGGTGGGTCCTTCACAAGTGTCAGGAGGGAGGCAGCAATCACAAGGCTTGTCATTGCCTGAGCTGGGCCAATTGCACCTGTGCTGCTCCCATGATGGGCCGAGCCAGCAGCCGCGTGCCTGTTCATAAGCACTTCTGTCCTCACAATATGCCCTGGCAACGCAACGCCTGGGACAGTATATATCCCGCTGCTCTGCACTCAAGATCTGTAGCCGCTGCTAGCAAGGCATGAGCTGGGTGTCTGCTGCAGGCAGACAACCTGTACCGACGCGTGTCACACCTCAAGTCAGTAGACCCTGTGCGGCGGCACACAACATGCACCATGCTGGTGGATTTGTCCAAGCCCAAGTGGCCTGTGCTGTACACAGATGAACTATTTGAGGAAAGGACAGGTGAGTGCAGACGCATAAATGCTGTGTCAGGGTGACCACAGGGCTGCGAGCAGCCCACCTCACCTGTATCTAACAGCATGCTAAGCTGTGTTAGTGCTGGCTCAGCGAATGTCAGCACTGCCCAGCGCAACGGCAGCTGGTGCGTAGTCTGCATGACTTCATGACAGCAGTACCCTGTTGGCCTGCTGCGGCTCCATGGTCTTGCTCATAGAACCCAAATGCATACCTGCAGGACTTCAACACTCCTTGGGTAACTGACAGGATCTCCAAACCAGGGCTGACCCACCCCTTGTTCGCTGCAGGGCTGAAGAGCAAAGCCGTCCTGAAGAAGGGTCTCTGGGAAATCTTCACCGTGGAAGGGTTTGATGCTGCTGGCTCGCAGCAGCGCTGGCGCACGCTCGTGCGGGATGCGCGGGGTGAGGAGTTCTGTGTGGAAACCAATACAGTGGAGCAGCCAAGCAGGCGAGTCAGCCTGGTGTTCAGGTGAGACGTAGCCTGTGCTGGTGGGGCTGGCCCTTCTCAAGTACAACTTCATGGAGCAGCCAAGCAGACACGACACCTTTGTGGTCAGGTGGCTTTTAGCCCATCTGCACAGCAATCTGGAGCAGCCAGGCAGACCACCATCTGTTCAGGTGCTGCCGTTTGCAATTTGTGAGGGGCAAGCTCAGCGCTCACAAGGTGGAAGTCCCGAGCTAGGCAGTTGCAATGATGGGTAGCACACGAGCTGCCATGCCGGCCTGGCAGGCACATGCAGTTGGTGGGCAACTGCAGGTCTCCCACCTGTTGAGCTGGCCGTCCCTGCCTCTTCATCCCCTCAGGCTTGTCACTGCCCAGCCAGCCGCCAGCACTGATCAGCTCTTGCTGCCACAGCCGCCAGCCGTTCTGAACTTCTGTGCCTTGCACTCCCACCATGCTACCTCAATGCAGGCCCTCACACCAGCTGCTGGACGCCAACATGCCCCAGGTGGGCATCCCCTGCTTTGTCCCCTTGGCCACCCAGACTCTCCGCGCCAGCTACTACTTTGTAATGGTCAACCCCTCCAACGCCTCAGAAAACAGTCTCTCTAAGCGCGGCAGCATGGAGACTCTGGTCCGCCCACCCTTCCTTGACCTCAGGCTGGGGCCCATGATCAGCCAGACCACCTTTGGGAGCCTCTTCAGAGGCACCTGGGCAGGGGCAACTGTGGCAGTGAAGGTCAGCATTTGCTGGGGCTTCTGCAGCTGTCTTGTCTGTATCCAGCTGCCCATTCTGAGCTCATGCCTATTCAGCACAGCTTGCTGTGGCTTGTAGTCCTGAGCGCCACCCTGTCCAGTGGCAGCGCCTGCATCTTTGATAGCATGACTTTATTGCCTGCTCTCTGGAACAGCGACAGGACACTCTGTGCAAGGCACTTCCCCCACAGCTCAAGAGCCTCTGTGGGGTTGCTCAGCCTGCAAGCACATCACCCAAAAAATGGCCTGCCTGCAGATCGTGGAGTCGCTGCCTCTGACTGGTGATGTCAAAGCTGAGGGGGAGTGTGCAGATGCCGCCAGTGGGGCTGCCCTGTACCACCCCAACATTGTGGCCAGCTATGGCCACAGAGTCAGGAAGCTGGAGGTGGTGAGCGACTGCTTGGACTTGGAAACACATCTTTGCAGCCAAATGCTGGGCCTGCCCTGGGCACACCTCTCTGCGGCCAGCCTAGCAGCCAGATCATATGTGGCTAGCCTCATTTATGTGGCTTGCCTATTGGCCCTCAGAATCCTTCACTGCCTGTCAAAGCTGATACTGCACTGCCGGCGCCTCCCACACCGTGCAGCACCAGGGGGCCTTCTGAGGGGTCCTGCTGTGCCAAGCCCTGACTCACCTGCCAGGCCTGACCCCCGAGCAGCAGGCACCTCATGCCTGCCTGGCGTAGCCATCATGTGCCATGCCATGGGCACTTCAATAAGCCTGCAGCCTTAGCAGCCCCTCCTGGACTTTTGACACAGGCTGCGCTCTGCAGAGCCACGAGCTGCTCAACAAGCGTGTCACAGAGGACCGCTTGCTCAACATCCTGCACTCTCTGGCTCAGCAGCCTGGCGGGGGTGAGCAGACGCCACCTGCAGCTGGTCCCACGCCAGCTGGAGGTGGTCCCGCGCCAGCTGGTGGCAGTGGGAGTCATCCTGTGCAGAGGGCCCTGCTGGAGGCGTGGATGCTCAGGGAGTACTGCGACATGGGAAGCCTCCAGGTCAGGCTCTGCCTTGTGTGTGACTTAGCAACGTGCGGCACAGCCACAAGCACACAGGTGGGACTGACATTCTGAGCTTTGAGGCTGTGTGCCCAGGTGCACCAACGTGATCGCCTGACAGATCAGGGCATGCTGCAGCAGGCGGCATGGCAAGCGGGCAGCTGGCTTACGGGATGTGGTGCAAGTCACTCGAAGTTGCAACAAGAGGCCTCTTGAAAATTGATCCCAAAGGGCTTTGGGCCCTTGTCTCAACCGAGGCTGGCTGCATGCTGGCAGAATGCACTGTCCCAATGCCACCTACCCAGTTCACACAAGGCTCTCTCAGCAGGCCTCCTGGCAGTTGTGGGATGCAGCTGGGCACATTCAAGCCGCTGACTGGCTGTCCATATGCAGGATGCCATTGACAGAGGCTGGTTCCATGTGCCTGCCTCTGCGCAGCCTGGCCCGCTGCCAGACCTGCTGAAGGTGCTGGACACGATGCGGGAGATTGCCTCAGCCATTGCCTACATGCACACCAAGGACATCATCCATGGCAACCTTACAGGCAGCAGCATCATGCTGTGCAGCAGCCGCAAGGACTCCCGGGGCTTTACTGCCAAGGTGGGTGCCCAGATCCACCAGTCTGACACAACTGTGCCTGAACAGGTGCGCTGGAGCACCCAGGCCCTGGCCACCTAAATGCTGCACTCAGGCAGTTGCAATATGCCAAGGCTGTTTCTGTGTGGTGTCCCTGGCTTCATGCAGTGATTTGCACCATGTTCGAGCTTGACTTGATTGATGTCTGAGGGCAGTGCCTCTCTTGATGCAGGTGGCAGATTTTGAGTTGAGCAGGGTCATGCACAAGGTCATTGAGAGTGCGAACGTCTACGGAAATGTGAGCTGCACATGCCCTGCTGGCCACTGACATCAAGTGCTCCATTATTGAGATTGAGTGCTCCATTTCTGACATTCAGTGCTCCATTCTAGCAGTTGACCGCCACACCCTGCCAGACCACAAGCTGTGCTGCTGCAGGTCGCACATATGCCACCTGAACTGGTCAAGGATGGCAGACTGACTAAGGCGAGCGTTCTCTAGCCTTATGAATGTCACCAGGATGACTTGCTGAGTCTGCTCATGCCTGCAACAAAGCTGCTACATCTCAGTGCAGCATGCTGACCTGGGTAGCTGCAGGCTGCTGATGTGTGGAGCTTTGGCGTGCTTCTCTGGGAGATGTACATGGTGAGCCCCTGGTGTGCCCCTCAACAAGGGTGTCAGCCTTCGTTCTGTTGGATGCAGGCAGCATTGGCAGCCCTGCACACCTGACGCTCAGATCTTGCCCAGCCCTGCAGAGCTTGTGCCCACAAGTGTCCCATCCCAACTGGTCTCCTGGGAGTGCTGCAGGGCCAACGCTACTGGAGGTCCTTGAAGGAGGAGGAGATTGTCCGCAACGTGGGCAAGCTGCACCAGAAGCCTGAGTTCCCAGAGGGCACGCCTGAAGAGTTCAAGGTGAGGCGTGGGCTTGTCTTGCGGCTTCTGCTGTGATGAGCTGCATTTGACTGTGGTCTCCTTTGACGCGCAGGCGCCTGCTTCCTGACACCTTTGTTGCCCTGCGTTGCAGCAACTAGCGACCTGGTGCTTGAACGTGAAGCATGAACTGCGTCCATCATTTGACATGATAGGGAGGGCACTTGCGACCATGGAGGCCATGACTCAGAGCTGATGACTCATACAGCTCCTCCCCTAGTGTTGCAATTTTCAGACAGCTCAGCTTGATCTTGAAGACATTGACCAGTTCAGGCTTGAACCTGCATCAGTGTGTTGCTTGCTCTTATGCGCTATGCTGTTGCACTGAAGCCTTCAGCTGCTGCAGCTTCGGTGGCCTCTCCAGCAACAACAAATCAACAAATAGGCTCTCAACCCTGACAATGGCAAGGGCGCAAAAGCACCAAGGAAGGTGCAGCAGCCCACATTCAACTTACAGTTTCCATGGCCATATATGGTCAATGCATTGGGGTCGAATTTTTGTCTTTGACCCCAATGCAAACTGCTACTTGCTGATCACCTCGATGAAACGCAAAGCAGATGAGATAGACCTCACAGCGGACTCCGACGATGAGGATCTGCGCCTGAAGTCATCAGGTCTTTCCCAGAGTACTGCTCCTTGAATTGTGTATATTATGGGCTCCATGCTGTCCAGGCTGTATGTGACCTTGTCAGCTGCAGTGCATACCTGCTCCAAGGCAGCTGGAGGTTGCAGAGCTGCTGCACCGGCCACAGCAGTAAATCGGGCCAAGCGCCCTCAAACGCACGTTCCTTCTGATGCTGGATCCAGCAGCCCTCACCACTTAGGTGAGTCAGAATGAGTGTCCCAGCATAGCACAAACAGAGCATGCTTTGCTGTGGCATGCTGTGAGGCCCTATCAATGCACAAGCAGATGCAGTACACAATCTTCCGTCTGCTGATAAAGAGCTTGCACATGGGGACCATGAAGGGCACAGACCATTGCATGCCCCTGACAGCCAGTCTGACACAATGCCTGCCTGCAGGCAATCACCTGCTCCGGGAGTTGCATGAGGCCAGGATGGCAAGGCGGCCCCCTCCCCAGCCGGAGCCAGGCCGCCCCTTCTCCCTGCTGACTTACAATGTGTGGTGAGCCCCTGCTGTCTCCATTGCTGGCATGTATCCAGCCTGTGCATTGGTGGGCTCGTTATGCTTTGAGACAGGCAGGCGCCCAGCCTGTGCACTGCGGCCATGCTCTGCAGTCAGGCAGGCTCCCAGAGTAGTCCTTGGTCCTGATTTTATGTTGAGGAAAACCTCCTGCCCAGCATCTTGTGATGCTCTGCATGCGCGGGGTGTCCCTGCCCAAGGCTGCACTGCCCTTGGCGTCTGGGAGGTGCGCATGAGGGACTCGGCTCTGGAAGGGGCGGCCGATCACTGCCATGCACAGCTAGGTAGCTGACAGGTCACAAACACAGCATCTTGTCACCAGACATCGCTTCCTGCAGGTTTGAGGACTTGGAGCTACCTGCGCGCATGCACGCCATTGGGGAGCTTATGCAGACCCACTGGCCAGACATCATATGCCTGCAGGTGGGTCTAGCATGCTGCAGGGGTGCTCTAGTCTTGCCCCCAGCTGCCTGCAGCATCAGGATGTGCTCAGGGGCCTTTTTGGCTCTTGGGCCTAATGGATTCTTCCCCAAAGATGACTCTGCTCTGTCGAGCTAAGCAGTGTGGCTGTGGTTGATGTTAGTCGGCCTAAGGGTCTGTACTTGGTGGGAATTTCAATGGTTCAGACAGTGTACAGCCTGCACTAAAGCACTGCTGCAGGAGGTGACGCCAGCAATTCACAGCCTGCTGTCTGCCCAGAGCTGGTGGGGCCGGTATGAGGCCAGTGCTTGTAAAGACAACTACTTCACCACCCTGCTCTACAAACGCAGCTGCGGGGAACTGGTTGCAGGGGAGCAGGAGATGTCCTTCAGCAACTCTGTGATGGGTGAGCCATCATGCACAGCCTGTTGCCTGTGCTCCTGCGCTCTTCAGGTGCATTGCTCGACAGTCAAGCCTGCTTCATCTTCATGATGACCAGCAGCCAGCCTAGCCAGACTAGAGTTGAAACACAAGCAAAGCACTGACCTTCTTGCATGCTGCACGCTCCTATGCATCTGACCAGCAGTCATGTGCACCTGAAGGGCGGGGGCTGCGCCAGGTTGGCCTGAAGATTGGCCCACACACACTGCGTGTGGCCACCTCACACCTTGAGAGCCCCATCCCCAGGAGGCCGATGTGTCAGGAGCGCCAGCAACAGTGCACTCAGGTCAGGCCCTGGTACTGCTTTCTGGCATGTGAGGTGCTGCTTTCTGAGGCTTCCAGAGTACTGAATTGGATCAAGGCCTGAGGTAATGCCGCTGGAAGCCCCAGGGTGGTCTGAGGATACACTACCCCAGGTAGTTACAGTCAGACTCTCCCTCTCCTTGCATCTGTGCGCATCTGCAGGCACTGAAGGAGCTGGACCAGCACAGCAACGCAATTCTGGCGGGAGATCTGAATTGGGATGATAAGGCGCAGGGCCTGCTCGCTCTGCCCTCAACCATCTGGTGGGCAGTGCTGCCTTTGCTACCTTGAATTGCTGCCTGCCCTGCGCGCTGTCATGCTAACTTACAGACATGCCTACAGGCAAGATGTATGGCTGGAGCTGCAGGCTGGCAACGACGGGTTCACCTATGATGGCAGAGCCAATCCAATGCTGGTGCGTGTTGACTGTGGCTGTTGGTGTCCTGCACTGCTGTTGTTGTAACATGCCTGACCATGCTGCTTGAATACTGAGAACAGCGCACTTTGTGCTGCAGGCCAACAACCTCAGGAAGCGTGTGGACAGGGTGCTC
This sequence comes from Asterochloris sp. CNOR1, assembly GCA_963969365.1. Classification (NCBI taxonomy): domain Eukaryota; kingdom Viridiplantae; phylum Chlorophyta; class Trebouxiophyceae; order Trebouxiales; family Trebouxiaceae; genus Asterochloris; species Asterochloris sp. CNOR1. Next base: position 2,765,827 of record OZ017750.1, read on the forward strand.
TGCAAGCTGGCTGACTGGCGCCCAAGTAGCATCACCATGCTGGGCACCAAGGCCATCAACCCACCTCTTCACTATAGGAAGGGCAACAAGCAGCTTCCCATCGCGCCTTCAGATCATTTTGGGCTGCTGGTTCAATTTGAGCCAAAGGCATGAGCGCCAACATGAGCATTGTACACCAAAAAAGAGACAGGGGAAGACTGCCAGTAAGGCAATCAAGCTGCTGCAGTTTTCATTGAGCAGAAAGCATTACTTGTAAGGGCAATGTACACTAGAAGGTGCAGGACAATGAGGTAGCCAATGATAAAATACTTTCTCTGAGCCAGGATTGCTCCCATGACACTGGGAATTAGGGACTGACGAGTCACACCATCGTCTGCTGCAGCAGCCCCCTGCTCCACGTCAGGGACAGTCCGCCGCTTGTGCACAAGCTTGCCTTCGCCTCCTCTGGTCAGCATGGCGACCTGCCAAGACAGCTGCTGGTTTGTTTTCTCCAAGGTCGTCACCTTTGCTGCCTGCAGCAAGACAAAGCACAACAGGGACCTGAGGCTGCCCAGGTCTTGTGCAGATCTCATGTCCACCTAGCAGCAGCAGAGCACCAAGGTATGGGCTGACAGGATGTCTGACCTGCACTGCAGCAGCAGCAGCCACCCGCTTGTCTGCCTCTGCCAGCCTCGACCTCAGCAGCTCCAGTTCCTGTTGCAGCTCTTCAGGCGAGATCGTTCCTTCCTCAGCAGGTGCCTCCGCAGGTGGGGTTTCCATGGAGATTCTCTGTTGCAGTGGTGAGGACACAGGGGTCGCCTTGATAGGGGTGGGCTCCTGCATTGCAGACAATGCAGGATGGCAGGGGGCTGGCTTGTGGTAGGAGAGCCACAGGGGGCAGCAGTATCTCAAATGGGCAGCCTGCGGGCTGTCTTGCACTTAGCTGGCAGTCTTTTGCACCATAGGCAGAGCCTGGCAAACAGACATGCAGGCCTTGAAGGGGGGGCCCTCAGACCTGGGGTGGCTCAGAGGCTGCTGGCCTGCTCCAGGGAGAAACGGCAGCCTCTCTGAGCTGCCTCTGGGTCGCGTCCAGCTGCTCCTGCAGCTCCTTCTGCTGCTGCTTGCTCTCCTCTAGAGCATCGCTGGCTGCCTTCAGCTGCTTATGTACATGGGCGTGCTCTGTCTGAAGCTGCTCAAGTTGCGCACTGAAGTCAGTGTGCTTATTCTGCTCCGCTGCAAGACTGGATCTGAGCCGCCCCACCTCCTGCTGTGCCTGCAGAAGCAGCTCTAGGCCTTGCGCCAGCAGCTGATACCAGAGCCAGCCAGTCGCACAGCACTCGAGGAGTGCTGTCCATGCAGGCTGCTGCTGTTGCAGAGCACCGCCTGTGCCCACCTGTGCAGCCAGCTGCTCTGCTATGCAGGCCCTATCTTGCGCAGCTGCCAACTCTGCAGCTGCAGCCTCTGTGTCCTCGACAGCTTGTGCTGCCTGACTCTCAAGCCGTGCTGCGGCCTCTGCAGCGGCCACCAGTGCCTGCTGCTGCGCCTCAGTCAGCTGCTGCTCCAGCGCCTGGATCTGGTTCTTCAGGCCCTGCTCCTTCTTGGCAAAAACCCTGTGGATGGAGGCAAAGCGCTGCTTGCGCTGCTCATCCTCGGTCCTGCAGGCAGGAAATCCAGGAACCCATGGCACACATTGCAGAGGACGGGCTGATGAGGCGATTCAACAGCCTTGTGAGGCACTCACGGCCAAGGACGGACCTCAGCGCCCTCAGCAAGCGGTGTGTGACTGGCAAACAAAGCCAGCTCATGCATACCAGCATATCCAGACACAGAGCAGCACAAACCGCCACTTGAATACATACAAGCACGCTAAGGGCGGCAGCACGGCAACAAACTCTGCCCACTGCAGCAGGAAGGCGCTACATGCCCCGCCTGTCCCAGCCAGCAAGGCCACACATGGCACCGGGTAGTGCAAGACTGAGTCATGCATTGGTCTCACACCTGATCTGCTCCAGCTGGGCCCCAAGATCCTGCGCCTGCTGTTGCGCCTCCTGGGCCACCTGGGCAGCCCTCTGCTCACTTTCTAGGGCTTCGTCCAGCCGCCTGTCTGCTGCCTTGGCAGCGTCCTCTGCAGCTGCAACACGCTCCTGCAGGCAGTACTCCCATGTCACAAATCATCAGCATCCTCTGCAGCTGCCTGTGCCATGCTGGCATTGCTCTCAATAGCAGGCAGGGGGGCTGCCCTGGCATCCTCCTCTGCAGCTTGCTGTTCTTGCACATGTTCCAGGGACAACATGCACAGTGAAAGTCAGTGCCCATGCATGACTGAAGCCGGATTGGCATGTGCAGGAGGATCTTGGGGCAATTAACACCTGAGCAGCACTGCTGTCCAGATTGCTGCGTGCTGCGGCTGCCTCCTTGAGCTGGGCGATCTCAGAGTCCCTGTCACCCTGGGTGGCCAAGGACTGCCTCAGTTTCGCCTCCAGAGCCTTGATGCTCTTAATCTGCCTTCCACTCTCCTCAGCTGAGTCACGCAGGTGCTGCTTCAGGTCGCTGCACTGCTGCTGTAAGTGGGCCAGCTCCTCCGCATGCCGGTCTGGCTGTCCCTGCAGAGAGATCAGGTCATTCAACGCTGTAGATGTCAGTCAACATGATGTAGAAAGATCTGTCCTTGGAGCAGTGCAGACCAGCACTGTGCCCCTCATAGTGCAGCCGTACAGCAGTGTGTGGCCCTGTAGCTCCCTGGGCCCACCACATGATGCCCACAGAGGCCTAGCCTTCTGTCGAAAAACAAATACAGCCCCAACACCTGCAGGCACTGCCACCACGGGCAGTGGCCCCAAGCTTGAGGAAAGCTCCCCTGCAAGGCCCCAGGAGGAGCCTGCTCATCACCCATCCTGGATGCCCGATCTGCAAGTCCCACCCAGAGGGACCCTCCACGCCTGCAGACCCATGCCCCATGCTCCTGGCGCAGCATGGAGAACAAAGGAAACAGATTGATGCCCTTGCAGGCGACCCCCTGTCTCCTGCCTCAAGCTCAGCACAGTCCTGCAGCACCTAAAACCCTCAGCACGGACTTGCAGGAAGCCTGCCGCTACCTGCCCCTGGACACCCTGTCCAGTCCCGGTCGGCGCCCCAGCATGCATGCATGGCCTACCAGCCCGCTGCAACTTGTCTTTGGCTGTGCATGGGGCTGCCACCCCAGCGCACCCCTGCTGGCAAAGCTCCTGTCCGATTCTGGTTGCAGATTGACTGCTGAAGGCCCACCCCAAATCTTTGCACCACGCCTGCAGGCACCCCATAGGGCGCCCCTGACCTCACCTGCTCCTGGCTCAGCACGGACACCTCGCCCTGCAGCCGCGCAACCCGCTTGCGCAGCTCTGCAGCCTCGGCCTGCACAGCAGCTGCAGCCTGCTCCGCCCCCTCCTGGCTGGCCTCTGCAGACTGGATACGTTCAGCAGCTGCCTGCATGGCCTCCCGCAGCATCTCTGCCTCCCCTAGTGCGTCTGCCAAGCTCTGTAGGCAGGTTCAGGGGGGGATGTGGCATGCTGCAGCCTGCAGACCTCAAAAACAGCGCCTGAGGTGATGTGAAGCCGTTTCTAGTGCCTGCAGGCATGCTCTCTGCATGAGGGAAGGGTCACCAATTGCCACAGCAAGATCAGGAGCACATCTCTTGCTGCGTCAGCTCCTGGAGGCACGCAAAAAGCATTGCTGGCATGTCCCAAACCAAAGTGTGGGGAGGCTGTTCCTGGGCCAGCATGAAAATTGAGCAGCAGAAAGCCAGTCGTCAAGGGCCTGCATAAGGGCGTGGACAGGCTGGTCAGGCACTTGATTCCTAGAGGCCTTCCTATTCCGGCGTCTGCTGAGGAGGACGTGACAGCAGGGTGGGGAGGAATGGCATACCAGCCAGCACAAAAACAAGCCCTGCCTGCTGGTCTCCCGGATGTCCCTCTGAGTGCTCTTTCTCTGGCTGTTGGCCGCCAGGTCCTTCCTGAGAAGGCTGAAGCTGCCCTCTGCACCACAAGAAGCAATCTTTTAGGAGAAAGTGCTGCCCCGTGCCAGGCTTGACTCCCACCGACATGCCACCACTTTGCTAGAGGGTCAATCCAGATAGCTGCTGCTGCCACAATCAAGGTGCTCTATGTAACGAGGCTGCCTTGCTGCATCTCAAAGGCGCTGCAGCTTCATCACCTAAGATGAGTGATCTCCTGCCGCTGCTGCTCCCCCTCCTGCCGCAAGGCGTTCAGCTCAGCCTGTAGTTGTGTGAGCTGCGCCTGGGCGTCATCACTGTGCTGCTGCAGCTCCTGCTCCCTGCTCTGAGCCTCGAGCTTGGTCTGCCTGAGCTGCTCCTCCAGGGCTTTGCCTTTGCGCACTGCAGTGGTTCCAGAGACAGTGGCGCTCATAGACAATCAGCAGGGAAGCTCTTTTGCAGGGAACAGTCTTCAGCTGCAAGGGCATCTGAAGCCTGTAGGGGAAATGAACAAGATTCGCGGAAGCTCCTGGATGAGGGCAACACCAGGGTCCTGGGTGTTGGACAGCAGTGCAGCCATAGGGTGGCATACCTGCATTCCTCAGCTTGTTCCTGATGCCAGCCAACTCTTCCTTCATCTGCTCATCAGGTGAAGCTTCTGCCATCTCACCAGCTTAGCCTGGCCAAACTCAAAGGCAGTCCTCCAGGGGAGGAGAGCTTCATGCAGGACACAAAGACAAAAGGGTGCTAGGTTTTTGAGTGGCCCAACACGGCTTCAGCTGTGCAGGCTTTTGCTGAGATGGCAGGCCCCACCCTCTGCTCGATGCCCTTGGCTGGGCACAGCTTCCATGATCACGATCAGAAGGTGGAGATCGTCGCCTCTTCCCAGGAGGCTGCAGGATCTGCTGCTGTAGAGCATCCTGCCAGTCAGAATGGCAAGGAGCACTCCTTCCCAGTGTTTGACTTGGAGCCCTTCCTCAAGGCACAGCAGCAGGCTTCAGCGCTATCAGCAGAGCTCATGCAGTATTGCCAGAGCGTGGCAGAGACCCTGAGGTCAGAGCCCCAGACCAAGCACATGACTGTTGCACAGAACAGAGGGCATGCTGACCAGCATGATCCCCACCACTGCAGGGCAACAGGCTGCCTGCTGGTGAGAGACCCAAGGGTGCAAGTGCAGGACAACTTGTCCTTCTTGAACATGATGGAGCGTTACTTTGAGCAGCCAGCAGCGCTGAAGATGGCTGATGTGCGTAGTCACTTGCATTATCAGGTGTGTACGTCTGTGCTGCATTGTTGCTCACAAGAGCTAAAGCTGCTGATTGCTACTGGAGGTCTCGCACTGCCTCTGTTCACCACCAGCAGGAGGGTTGCAGGTCCTCACATGTCTCTCTTCCTGCCTGTTTTCAGGTAGGAGCCACACCTGAGGGCACAGAGGTCCCACGCTGCACGTTGGACCCCGATGGCAGGGCCCGCATCATGCAGCAACCACAGGAGCACAGGGCAGTGGTTCCCCAGGCAAGTGATGCCTGCGTGTCTGGAGGAGTCACACATCTTACAGCTCAGCCCTGCCAGCCAGCCCCAGTCAGAGAGTGCTAGCTGGGAGGAGGTGTACATCCAGCAGATGCTGAGTTGGGAGCTCTATGAGAGTGCATGCTGGCTGAAAGGACTGACGCAACCCACTGCTGGTCAGCCTTGCGGACAAATGATGCTGTGGGCACTGAGTCATCAAAGCGTTGCCTGTGCCTGTGCCTGCTGCAGGGTGCAGACCCCAAGTGGCGCTTCATGTGGAGAGTTGGGCAGAGGCCTGCACAGACAGCCTTCCAGGAGCTGAATGCTGAGCCTGTCATCCCCAAAGGTGCTCTTAGCCTGCAGGCAACCTCAGCAGTCAACATAGCGCTCCTTTGCCTTAAGTGCCTGCCAAACCATCTTGCCAGATTCATTTTGAGCAGGCAGTGCTTGTCATCTCAGCTAGCCACTTTTTGTGTGATTGCCGCACTCCTTTTGACACAGACTGCCTGTGCCTGGTGCTGCAGGCTTCCCTGAGTGGGCCTCGGTGATGGATGGCTGGGGCCACAAGATGCTGGCAGCAGTGGAGACTGCAGCAGCCATGCTGGCCATTGGCTTCCACCTGCCAGCAGACGCTTTCACTTTCCGCATGGCGTATGGGCCCCACCTCCTTGCGCCCACTGGTAAGGCGCTTTTGTGTTGAGGGTTTGCGTCACATATGTGACGGCAGCAGCTATTTGTCTTGCCCCAGGACGGCCCCATGAATGTCTACTTGGGTCAAGGGCTGTTGCACTCGGGCTCGAAGTATGGATGTCTAGGAGGGCGGCTGCCTGCTTGTCCTTACCCAGCTTCAATGGGTCCCTCAGCGCCTGCGCCTGTGCAGGGGCGGATTTAAAGCAGCACAATCTGCTGCAAACGGCATACGCTGGCTTCCACTACGACCTGAATTTTCTGACCATCCACGGGAAGTCGCGGTTCCCAGGCCTGTTTGTCTGGCTGCGGGATGGACAGCGTGTGGCAGTCCAGGTACCGGAAGGCTGCCTGCTCCTTCAAGCTGGCAAGCAGATGGAGTGGCTCACGGGAGGCCATGTACAGGCGGGCATGCATGAGGTGAGTCACGGTGCAACCCGACCTCTGGTTCAATTCAGAAATGCTGGCTTTGAGCAGGACAGCAGCGCCTGATACGCATGCTCAGTGCTGGGTGCCCTGAGATGCTCTTGCATGATTGCACCAGTGTTGTTGTGACATTTGGCATTTGGCCCAAAGTACCTTCTGCTGCAGGTCATCTGCAGCGATGCCACGCTGGCTGCAGCCAAGAAGGCGCTTCAGGCTGGGCAGTCCACCTGGAGGGTTTCTTCCACAGTCTTTGCCCATGTGGCGTCAGACCAGATGCTGCGACCGCTGGCCTGCTTTGACTCACCTGCAGCACGCCAGCAATATCCAGAGATGCTTGCGGGGCACCAGGTTGAGCAGGAGCTGTCTGCCATTTCGTTGAAGGCTTGATTGCATGGAAAGCACCACATATGTCGATCAAAGCATGCTGTACCTGCCACTGGGTGATCCAACTGTTACACTTTCTGCCTTTGAATTGTATATGCAGTCAGCTGAATGCATGCTCGGCTTCTTCAGAAAGCACTTCTGAAAGCACTTCGACAGAAACAGCAATGCTTTAAGTGTCACAGAAACAGCAGCCGCACGCGAAATGTCACTGCAACAGGTGGACAAACGTGCTGAGGACGCCTTGGCTGCAGCCACTGGTCCGGATGTCAAAGCAGCCCTGACCACAGAAGAGAGCGAGGTGCAGTCCCCTTGCACCAGGGGGTCTTCTTGATCCTGCAAGTTGCTTTGAATGCTTCATGTGCTGCAGGTGCTGCGCAACTATTCCAAAGCAAAGTTAGAGCAGGCACTTGCTCATGGGAAGGACAACCCAAACTTCAGCAAGTACCATTTTGTGCAGCTGCCCTATGCCAAGCTGCAGAATGGAAGTGAGTACTCTCATTGACAGCAGCGGCTGTAGCATGCTACTGTGGAGTTCTGACCAACCTGATCCACTCCCAGGCAATTTCTTACTCGCCCTGTGCTGCCTGCAGACTTTATTCCTCTCCTCGGTGAGCCCAGATCGGGGGTTGGCGGGCTGGTTGGTTGGTTTGGGGCCGTCTCGACCACTGGGCTGTTCGTGATTCGCATCCTCTCTGGTCCAGCTTTGATCCTGTCATGGATATTTGCAGGGCTTGGGACTTACAAGAGCCAGGACATTGGGGGTGCAGTGGAGGCAGCTCTGCGGGCAGGGTATCGCCACATTGACTGTGCTTCCCACTACCACAACGAGCACTTGATTGGTGATGCAATCCACAGAGTGCTCAAGGAGGGAGTGGTGAAGCGCGAGGACCTGTTCGTGACCTCCAAGCTCTGGTGAGCACAGATATGCTCCCCACCTGTTGAGACACAGGCGCCTCAGCGGGCGGCCATGAGCAGCTCAGCAAGGGTGGCATTGTTCAAATTGCTGCAAGAGGGCATCAATCGTCAACAACAATGTGCATACAAGCTCAGCCCAACTCATTCACATGTGGAAGAGGCATCCTCTCCGCAGCAAACTGCTGGACCACAAGGCATGGCATGCGTCCTTTTGCATGCTGTTCAGCAGTGGCAACATGGACAGATCTCCTGCCGTGGCAAGAATTGGTATGCATGTGCCTGAATCCAAGGCACATGGTCTCGGCAGAGTTCCAGCTTCACTCCAAATGACCCCCTGCACACCGGACAGCGACGAGCAGACCCTTTTTTAGCAAGCTGTTCTGCTGTCATCAGCACTGATGCATCAGTGTGCAATGACTATAAGAGTGACTGCTCTTGTGCAGGAATGATGACCATGAGCCCGAGAAGGTGCGCCCGGCCCTTATGAAAACCCTCAAGGATCTGCGCCTGGACTACATCGACCTGTTTCTGGTGAGCTGAGGAAAGTACACCTTGATCAAGCCCTGTGTCACCTACCTGAGTTTGGTCAGTAAGCTTTGTGCTAAGCTGAAACGGGTTGTTTTGTGCAATGTCCTCTCAATGTCCTGGCGGTATGCTGCCACATCGTGCCGTGTTGGATTCCAGTTGTGTTGCTCACCCACGCTGGCTGGTGCTGCAGGTGCACTGGCCTTTCACAGACCAGAACACAGAGGAGCTCACACCCCCCTACCAGAAGACATGGGAGGGCATGGAGGAGGTGCAGAGGGAGGTGAGACACCTGCTGCTGGTCTCAGTCGGGTGTGCCTATCAGCGCCTCTCTGTGCCCGTCAGCGCCTCTCTGTGCCCTGTTGCATTTGCGAATGACAGACAGGATCAGTGGTGCCCCAAAGAGGTGGAGGAGTTGTGCTCAGGGGTGGACACCTGCTCTTGAGCTGAGTTGCAGGGGCAAGCCTGAGAGGATTTGGCAGCTGGTCACAGCTTCTGAGTTGGGTCTGCTAGGGTGGCAGGGACCAGAGCATGTTGTGCCAAAGTGCACTGTTTTTTGAGCAGTTCCAGAGGCAACAACAGGCAGAATTGGCAACTTCGGGCCAGCTGTTGAGATAGGGCTGCCGCTGTGGCTAAGCCCATGCAGGCAGGCCATACTGTGTGGCAAATCTGGACAATGCAGGGCCTTGCGCGGCAGGTTCTTCATTGCAGAGGTTGTTCATGAGGCCTGCTGACAGGGCACAGCCCTTGAGCGGTTAGTGCTGACTGGTGCCTGCTCACTGCAGGGCCTGGCCAAGAATGTGGGCGTCAGCAACATGAGCATCAAGAAAATGCAGGATGTGCTGAAGTATGCAAAGGTGCGGCCCAAGACACACAAATAGCAGGCTTTGTCAGCAAGCCTGTGTTGGCGACGGGGCTGCCTACTGGCTACAGCAGGCTAGGGTGGTGCAGTGGTGGTCCAGATGCTGCGCTGCCTGGCAGCTGCCAAAATGGCTCCAGATGAGTCAATGTAGCAGACGTCCTATGACAGCTTGGCTGCGGACAGCTTTTACACTTTCTGCGTCCGCCGAGAAGGATGCTGCCCAGCCTTCCTGGTAGGCTTCATCAACCCAGGTGCCCCATTTCTGCAACCACCAGGGCTTGCCCGGCATCCCCTGGGGCTACCTCTGTGCCCCTCGTGGCTCCTACCACAGCTCATGTTGCTGAACCTGTGAGCGTCTGGGCTCCTGCTGTGCCCCTCAGCAGCAGAGAGCCAGGTGGCCGTACTGGCAAGCTTGGCTTGCTGTCATGGCCTACTCATGTACCCCAACAGCCAAGTGGGCAGGCAGCAAAGCAGCAGCATCAGGGCACAGCTCTCTGCTGCAGGAAAAACGGCTGTGTTGGTAGGTCTTGCAAGTGCAATCCACTTTTAGCAGAGCTGAACTTAATCAGGTGGCTCCCCATCCTGCAATTGCTGGGCGTCCTGCTGCAGGTGCGGCCGGCAGTGAACCAGGTGGAGGTGCACCCCTATTTTAGGAATCAGGCGCTCATTGACTACTGCGCGAAGGAGGGCGTGCATGTTACGGCCTACAGCTCCCTCGGGACTCCCAGCAGCGCTGGGCACCTGGTGAAAAAGAGCGCTCCCAACCCGGCGCACGTGAGTGGCTCTGGGGTTGACTGTGACCTTTTGTTGGTTTCAAGGTGGTGGGCACAGGCAACCTGAGCCATGAACAAGGGCTGTCCCAGCCTCTTTGCAGCGCAGGGTAGCATTTGAGGCAGCAGCTGCCTTGCAGCAGTCCGTGCTCAGAAAGCAGGGCGTCTTTAAATGTTGTCGTTCATGCCCTGGGTGGGTGTCTGGCACTCTCAACTTACATCAAGTGCTTTGTTGATGCCTGCATGCGGCATCCTGCAGATCCAGATCAGCAGGACTTCATGAGCTTGTGTGGAATGCGGAGTGGGGTTTGCACTGCAGCGCGCCGCCAGCAGGGGCTCCCCTCAGGTGCCAGGTGGTTGTATGACAAGGCCTGCTGCACTCTTCCTGTCCAGCTGCTCGCATGTGAAATGATGTGTTCTGTCGGCTTTGCAGGACACCCCCATATCTGGTTGGTTGATGTGCTCTGTCTGCAGGCGCAAGGCTGCGGCGGCAGCCCTGCCATTATGCAGCCAAGGATGTCCCCAGGAACTGCTCAGCAACAAAGGCACTGAACCTGCAGGACCCTGTCATCCGGGAGATTTCCAAGAAGTACAACCGGATCACCCACGAGATCATCATCAGATGGGGCATTCAACATGGGACCAGTGTGCTGGTCAAGTCCGGCACACCTAAGCACATTAAGGTGCACTGGCTGCCCTGTTGGATGCGAGACTACATCGTATAGACGGGCTGCTGCCCAAGACTTGCCTGGCTGCTGGTCACAGGCTGTTGTGCAATTGCTGCACCCTGCTGCTCCAGCTTAAAGGCAAGCTGGGCCACAGGGAGTCCCTGCAGTGTATTGGGCCCCTCAGTCTGGATACCAGGCTGGCTCTAGACCTGGCACTCAGCATGCGAGCACGCAGTGCCCCAGGCCACTCGGCAGCCCCCTCTCCTGCAGAGCTGAGGCCCTTGTCCGCGCCTGCAGAGCAACATCGAAAACACTACCAACTTTGCCCTGAGTGACGAGGACTACCAGGAAATTAGCAACATCCAGCACCAGCTACGCCTGCTGGACGGCTACCCCTGGCTGCACAAGGTCGGCCCGTACAAGTAAGCAAACACAAGGCGCCTCAGCAGTTGTGTGGACATGCAGCACTGGCAACTTGCTTGGGCATGCCACAGGCGCCAAGCTGTGCTAAGTGTTGCAGACTGGCTGTTGCAGCAGCTCTTCATGAAGCTGCCTCCTGCAGCCCTGCTACAAATACTGGGGCTTCATATGGCTGCTGTCATCGCGGCAACTGAGGTATCTGGTGGCACCCTGCTCCCTGGTCCCGCACGACCGTGCTGAGCTGTGGGGTTCTGTTGAATGGCAGGGCTGAGCATGCCAATCCCTCGCCCTGCAGGACTTTCACTGAGCTCTGGGATGATGACGGTGAGACTGAGCAGGGGCGCAACGAGCTCATCAACAAGGTGTACAACTTTGTGGACATCCCCACAGTGACTGTGGGCGATGAGGCTGAGATGCCTTTGATCAGCTTTGGCACAGGGCCTGCGGTGGAGAACGAGACGAGATGGGAGATCAAGCAGGCCATCCAGGCCGGGCACAGGTCAGCTCAGGCGACAGCTGCCAATGATGTGCCCCACACTCTGGTGGCTGTACTAAGAGGGATGTCTGGGGTTCGCTCAGAACTGGGGGTCTTTCAGGCCATACACAGATGAGATCCAGCATGGGTCGGCACCCATGTTGTTCGGTATGTGGCTCAAAGCAAGATGGCAGGTAAACAGGCCCTATTATGAGCCACAAGTGAGCTCAGGCACCTTGCTCTGTCTTTTCCAAGCCTGTCTGGCTGGACCCTGTGGTCCTCAGGGAGGAGAAGGCCCTTCAGGCTGGCCACAGGCGGGCTCAGGTGGAGACTTGAGGTGGTTGTGTTGCTGCAGGCTGGACTATGATCAAACTGTGCCTGTGTACGCCTCCAGCTCTGTTCATGGCTGCAGCAGGCCCACTTGTGCTTGTCCCTAACTTGCCCTTCAGCACAGGGCAGTGTGCATGAGCTCTCCAGGCCAGTCACAAGTGCATCCAGGGGGCAGCTCCTCGGGGGCATGCATTGAGCGGTGGGGTACTCAGCTTCAGGACTTGTGTCTTTTCGAGGGCATAGTCGCAGCTGCTGGACTTAGCCGAGGCTGGGGCTGTCTGGAGCAGTCTGTTCACAGTCTGGCAGGACACAAGTCAGGCATGCCCGGAAGGGTGCAGCTTGAGGAGCAAGGTGGCCATGCAGCAGTCAAACGTGTTTTGTGGTACAGTTGGCTCTGTCCTTGTGACCAGGACACAAGTCACCGCAGGTCGGTGTGCGGTGCTAGTTTCTGTGTCGACCTAGGCCACCACGACGGCGTACTGCCTGCGGCAGTCTTGCTGCCCCTGAATTGTCACCCCGCGACAGCGTCGCTGTGTCATCCCAGACCACTGTTGTGGTGCCTGCTCGATAATGGCTCCTTTACGGCTGCAGGCACCTGGACATCACCACCACCCGTGAGCTGAATGAGGTCAAGGAGGGGCTTCAGCTGGCGTTCATCGAGCAGATGGTCACCAGGGATCAGATGTACATCACGTCCACGGTCAGGCCGGAAGCCTTGGTGATTGTGTCTGGTACTCTGGTGGGGGTGCTGGGAAGCGTCCAAGAGTGCCTTGCACACTCCACTTTGCTGCACCTGCACCGTCTTTGCTCCGCAGAGAAGGGTTGAAACGCAGCCATGCTTTGGCTGCTGACTGGTCTTCAGTTTTAGCAGGTGACTCAGGCCCGGGCAGGTTGCTATCAAGTGGGCACCATATTTGCCGGCTACAGACTGGCTCACAGTGCATCAGCAGCTTCCTGTGCTGTCTGGATTTGCAATGCTATGCAGTGCACCTGTGGTGCTCAAACTTGCTGCATGCGGCCTTGAACGTGTTCCTAACTATGGTGTGCAGGTACGGGATGTGAACAACATTGAGAGCAGTGTCAAGCAGAGCCTGAAGGACCTGAACCTGGAGAACTTTGACCTGTTGCTGCTGCCTGTGCAAGGCATGGACAAATCTGCACTCACGGTGAGCCAGCCAGCTGTGCAGCTGCCCAACGCTGCCAGCAAGTCTGATCTGACTGCAGGCCAGCCTGCAATGGTGGTGTGCGGTGCCTGGACACAGCCTACGCATTTACAGCTGCCAGCTGGCGCTGCATAGACAAAGCTGCTGTTCCCACAATTCCTCTGGCTCTTCATAGGCAGAAGCTGGTGTCAGCTCTGTGAGCATTGCCTTGCCACAAGTCAATGCTGCTGCGCTTTGCACATGACATGGGGGGATGCTGGCATAAGCGGCCTTGTCCACTTGCTGTCCCTGGCCGCACGGCAGGCAGCCTGGGTAGCCAGGGCAGGGCTGCGCCCTGCTCACAAAAGTGCTCTTGTTCCTTGCAATGTGCGTCCTGTCACTATTATTGCCCTGTCCTGCCTGCAGAAAGCCTGGGAGGTCATGGAGTCCCTGTACAAGAACGATGTGGTTGAAGCCATCGGCCTGAGGGACCCCACCCTGGGGCAGCTGGTGCACCTGATCACCCACCGCCAATACATGGACCCTGCAGTGGTGTCTGTGGAGGTGCACCCCTACCACCCCTTCGAGCACCTGGTGGACTTCTGCAAGGAGCAGGTGATTTCCTGAGAAGGAACAGTGCTGTGAGTCAGTTGCGCTGGGTAGCTCCCTCCTGCAGGTTAGTGGGTGTCTGGCCAACTCTGCAGCACCCTAGTGCCTTGAGCTGGCAGGTGGGGCTAGGAGCGGTGCAGCCTTCTGGGCATGGCAGACCGCCCTCCTAGGTGGCCATTGATGCAGCTTGCAAGCTCTCAGCTAAGAGCTTGGCGGTGGACAAGGCGCCCAATCCTTGCTTCTGCAGTTCAGGCAAGACATGTGCACTGCAAGTGAAGTCGCTGTTCTGGACAAGTACCCTCTCCTGTGCTGCAGGACATATTTGTCATCTCCCACTCCCCCTCAGGCATGGAGACCGGCAAGAGCAAGTCTGAGGAGCGCTCCAAGCTGCTGACAGACCCTGCAGTCACTAGCATTGCCTACGAGATCAACAAGGCCAACAAGCAGCTCAATCAGCACAGGCTGCAGGTGCCTTTGCCTGACAGCCAGCGCAATGCTTCCCCTGCTGGCCACATTTTGTTGTGGTGTTTGCGGCAAGTGCTGCAGTGCACAGTCTGTGCACTAGGTTTCAGTAGGGGCTGCACAGCCCCTCTTTTCAATCATCTCATTTTCTACGCTTGCATGAGCTACAGATGCAGCATGGTTCAGCAGGTAGGAAAGGCTCAGTTGCACTTTCTTGCTGCATAAGCACCCGCTATGGTGCTATCAAGCAAGTGTGACTGCATGCTGAAGCATCCTGTGGTGCTTGCAGGTGGTGCTGCGTTGGGTGCTGCAGCGTGGTTGTGCTGCTGTGTGTGAGGCAGCTGGCACTGAGATCGACAGGGCCAATGTTGGTGTGTTTGAGTGGGAGCTGAGCCCCAAGGACTTTGACAGCCTGAGCAATCTGAAGCCGCAATGATCTGCCTGCCTCAGCCCCAGCCTTCTGGAATTCTGATGTCACGGGTGCATATAGCTCAGCCTGCTCCTGCTGCACACGGGAACCCTCTGCATCTGCAATTCTTTGCGTCGTTTACATCATAAGCATGAATCCATGCTGTGCCCATGCACGTTTGTGGCCTCACAGAGCCATCTAGGAGAACAACACCTGCTGAATGTTTCTGGACAGGGGTCGTCGCCGCACCAGGCCTGTAGACCATGGCACCTGAAAAAATTTAGTGTGAATTCAAGCGTCCAGATCAGACCCTGGCCGTCAACGTGAGTGGTTGAATGAGCGAGGCCGATGACAGAGCAATGCCGATGAGCGAGGAGCACTTTCTGAACGGGCTTGAGCAAGAGGTAAGCAGTCTGCATGAACAGAAGCTTGCAGTGCAGCAGTTCTTGGCTACAGCTGCTGCATGGAAGTGGGAGCCTGTGTCACTTTGGCAGAGCGCACTTCCAACAGTGCCTGTAGACCCCTGATCAGGAGAACGATGACAGAGCAGCGTTGCGAGAAGCTTGGAGTTCAGGAGCTCTCAGCAGCAGCGGCAGCATCAGCGACACAGCAGACCCTTCCCTGCCACGCCTTCTGACCAACAAGTCTAACAAGCTCGAAGTGCAGGAGGGTGAGCGATCACAAAGTTGGTTTGCAATCTGCACATTCTAGACCAGGCTGCTGATCTTCTGGACCTGGGTGTCATTAGCAGCTGCAAGTCATGTGGCCTGCATGCTGACCTGCAGGGGAGGATGCTGCGGTCAAGCAGATGCTTTGGGTGGCAGAAAATCTTCAGGAGGAGCTGTATCGCTCCCAGGAGCTGCGTTTGGCAGCAGAGGAGGAGCAGCGGCACCAGCGCTTGACCATCAGCGAGCTGCAGGTCAGGCCATAGTCTGCATGCTGCGCTTTAGTCCTGATTTACACACAATCCCGGGACAGGTGCTCCTGGCACTAATGTGTGGGCTGGCAGGTGGTATCTGTGGCAATGCTGGAGGTGTGCTGGTGGTGTAGGATATCAGGAGCTCTCTCAGAGCAGACATGCAGAACCGGTGAACGTCTGTATATCAACATAAGGTGGGCTGGACTGCAGACATGACAGGGTGCCTGCAGGCTGGTCTGCTGCTGCAGCACAGCAGACGCTGAGCATGCAGCCAACACAGCCAGGCCTTAGCCAGGTGCTGCAACTCATCACTGCTGCACTGCCGTGCAGCGCCTGTACCCCAGCATGCAGCTGATGACATCCCTCCTGGATATCTCATGCAAAGTACCAGCCCTGCAGTGCCGCCACACTCCCCCGGGAATGCAGCCAATGATATGCCTGCCGGGTGCAGGCTGAGCTGCTCCAGAAGCTCGCTGTGCTGATGCAGTGCAGCGCGGCCTAAGCATGCAGCAGACGCCGTGGCTTCCCATGTGCAGGCTGACTTGGAGAATGCGATTCAGCAGATGGCGGTGCTGGATGATGAAATGCATGCCATCCAGCAGAGGATGACTGGGCAGCTGGACCAGAAGCTGGCCAAGGAGGAGCAGGCCAGGTGGGGAAGTGAGGGGGCTTGCCCCTTTGCGACATGAAGAGGACCACAACAGCGCTCCCTGGCGGCCTCTTCCGGCTGCACTGCTCCTAGAGTCAGCCTTTGGCCTTCCCTGCACTGCCAAACAGGCTGTACCTGCATGATGCTGCATGTTGTGCCTTACGCAATCCCTCCTTGGCCTGAGCAGAAGGTGACCCATCTCCGTGTCTCTGCTGGCCCAAGTGGGGGGCTCACCTTCTGTTGTGACCTGCTCAGAGCCCCTTGTGCCGCACAGGCAGCTGGACAAGCGCTTCATCTCGCTGCAAGCGCTGGTCCACATTCGCGAGAAGACTGTGAAGGAGAAGGAGGACCAGGTGGCAGACATCCAGGCCAGGCTGGCAGAGGAAGCTGAGGAGGCGCGAGCTGCCCGGACAGCAGCTGCTGCCTCTGTGTCGGGCAAGGCCTCCCCCAGGTGGAATCTTTAAGTTGTCATGGTCATCTGGTTTGAGACAGACAGTGGTGGTCTGCCCAGAAGTGTCTGCATTGAGCAAAGGTCTGCATTGAGCAAAGGATCTCGAGGTGCATGTGTGTTTTGGGCTGCCTGCACAGCTGCCTCTCTCTTTGATGCGGAAGGACTCCTTCAAATGGTTGTGAAGGGATTTAGGGCTGCTGGGGGGCCAATTTCGCTGAGAAAGCAGGGGACGCATGACCGCCCACACTGCCACTGCCGATCTTGTCTCAGATCAAGGTGTCCCCAGGTTGGCGACCCATCCTACAACACTGCCACCTCGTCTGAGGCATGGCTCTCCCGCTTGGCAGTGTGTCTTTGGATAGGTTTCTGTTGGTGCTGCACATTGCAAGGGGACTGCCGCTGCGCACTGCGGCAAACAATGTCAGGTGGTTATGCAGGCCTGGTGGTAGGGCCCTGCCCAGCCTCAAATTCAGGCAGAAACTTCCTTCTCCTGGCAGGCCCTATTGTACGCAGCGAAAGCATTGGGATGCACAGCAGCCGCCCTTCAGGTCGCCCCTTTGACTGCTCTTATTGTGGCCTCAGACAGCCACTTGTGGGGCACTGCCTGGTTGTGGCAAGTCAAGTCGGACCCTGCAGACGAGGCAGCGCACATAGTTTTGGCCTGGCAAGACATGGGGTGCCTGATGAGGTCTGGGCTGCAGAGCTGCACGAAGGCATCTGCAATCTTGATGCAGCGTACGCCCCTGCTGCAGGTCTGAAGCGTCCAGCACGTGGGGCACAGGCTCAGAGTCTGACGAGGAGACGCCTGGCAAGCCGCCCACCCGGACTCTGTCCTCCATAGCCAAGGAGACCTCTGCTGCTGCAACAAAAAGTGAGCTCACATGGCCATGCACACAGAGGCAGAACAGGTGCTGCTGAGTCTGCACTGCTGTGGTCCATTGCAAGGGGGACCTCTGCATCGAGAAGTGAGGGCGCACAAAAGACCTCTGCAGCTTTGACGGAGAGTGAGGCGCACTGCCCCCCTGTGAGCTGCATGGGCTGCGGTGGCAGCATTGCTATGGTCCCGCTGTGGTCCTGCTGTGACCGGTGGGGCACGCACAGCCTCTGTAGGAGCTGCAAAGCCCAGAGTTTGCTTGGAGGTTGTGTATTGGGTGCTCTAAGGGGCCACTGCTGCTGGCCTGTGCCTGTTGTCCACAGTGCTTCTGTCTGCCTGTGCAGGTCCCATGTCCTCCAACAACTGGTTCAGAAACATGCTAGGAAGCCGCAAGAGTTTGGCAAGCAGTCCACCCTCAACAAGCCCACCGCCCGCAATTGGACCGACTAAGTCTGGCAAATCCCTAACGCCCGCATCCCCGCCGGGCGCTCAGGCCCCACCTGAAACAGAATTGCCTGAACGAGCTGCATCTTCAGTGCTCTAACATTCATGCCACTCCTTCTGAACCCCTGCTCAGTGCCACCAGGGCAAGCAGCTCACCCTGAAACCCTGCATGTCAAGTCAAACTTCTGGCAGGTGTGGTCAAACATATATCAACAAGCCAGCATCGTAACCTCTTGCGCAGCCAGAACCGAGTCGAGTGTTACATCCTGTGCTTCCCTTCTTTCAGGGGACCACGGCGGTCACTAGTCTCTAGGTCAGGACATGCCAATTCTGTGTCACAAGACGGACGTTAGTGAACCAAAGCCCAGAGCAATGACGAACGCAGAGGCCTGGCAGAAGGGCAATGAGACCTACAAGAAGAGCTTCGGCAACAAGGGTGCCCTGACCAGCCCCCCCACAAAGAAGGTAGCCGTGGTGGCCTGTATGGACGCCCGGCTCCATGTGGAGAAGGCCTTGGCCCTCGAGGAGGGGGACGCCCACATCATCAGGAATGCAGGTGATTCATCTTGTGAAGCGGTCCTGCCCGCCTCCGGCAGGGTGCCTGCCCAGTCTGGGCATTGCTAGCATGTCCTCTGGCCTTGATATCACCCTGAGAAACCATTACCCTAGCCTCATCTAGATGAGGCAAATGCACCCTTCCTGACAGTATGCTGGCCTGCGGACGCGCTTCTCTGCCTGCACGATCATGCAGCAGAGGCCCTGGCCCAGCTTTGCCTTACTGCCTTTGGCTGCACATATTTGCCAGACTTTAACAACTTGGCTGCATGACCCCGCCAGCTATTCAAAAGCCCCTGCCAGACCACTTGCAGCATGTCCAGAGCGTGTTGCAGTGTGTGTGTTTCCAGCTTTGCCTTACTGCTTCAGGTGGCCGGGTGTCTGAGGATGTGATCCGCTCCCTGGCCATCTCCCAGCAGCTGCTGGGGACCGAGGAGGTGGCAATCATCCACCACACAGGTGAGCTTCCTGGGCGGTGGATGTTGGTCATGAAGCTGCTTTGGCAACAGAATTGAGCAATGGGCGCCACCCCAGGCTGCGTTGTCAGCTACCTGAGCACCCTGCACATCTGCCATGCCCCTCTGGACCTTCTGACTGCTGCTGCAGCCAAAGGCAATCTGCTAAAGGTACTGCGCTGACAAATGCGTGACCCCTGCCCTGTCCGAGATCCGGCATACCAGGGGCCTCTGCCTGGATGGTTTGGGGACGTGATGCATGCCAGCATGCAGTGTTTGTGGGTCCTTTGCAATCTGCAGCTGCTCTGGACAGTGAGCACCCAAAACATCCCAGCAAAAGCTGCTGCAGGCTGCTTGATGGGCTCTTTGCATGATGCCTGTTTCAGCATAGGCTGCAACTTTCACCCTGGACTATCTTCTGCAGTTGCATCTGCGGCTTGCTCTGCTGGCCCCTTTGCATGCGACTTGTCTGTCATGCTGCTGCGCACTGCAATGGACTGCGCCAAGCCCCTATCTCCCCACAGGCCACTGCTGCTGCTGCAGACTGCGGGATGGCCAAGTTTGAGGACCCCCAGCTGTGCGAAAAGATCGATAACAACTTGGGCCCAGAGGCCTGCGCAGTGGCCAAGAACATGAAGTTCCTCAACTTCCATGTGAGCCTTTTCTGGCTTGGCTAGGGTTGTTTTGTTTGGCATTGCTGAGTATTACATGATACACCACCCTGTACCCAGGACGTGCATCCGCATCCACAGTGCAGCTCAGCAGAGCAGCTGCCTGAGCTGGGCCAAGGGGCCACTGCTCAGCTGTGCAGACGACATGCACTTAGCAGGAAGCAAGCTGCGCTGATTCAAGCCGCTTGAAGTATCCTGTGCGTGCCAGCCGCATGTCGACCAGGGCCATGCAAGCCAACACCAGAGTAGCCTATGTGACAAGATGTCACAGCCAGCGTGTGGTAGCTATGCCTAACAGCCTCCAAGTCCAGGACTCGGAGTTGTGTCAGCAAGGGCTAGTTGGGGCTGCAGGCCAAGGGCACAGCTGCCCTTGCAGCTTTCCAATTCCCTCGCACCTCCCTGTACAGGCCAGGAAACGCTCTGGAGGATGCTGATGCAGGGTGCCAGTCTGCATGCAGGAGACATGTGATGCACACGGCAAGCGCTGCCTGGCTCCTCATGCTGTGCTTTTGGGAGGCTGTAGGCTATGTTGCGCTACTCAGACTGTTGAGGCACACTCACAGCAAGCTTTGAATGCACTGCAGGGCGGAGACCTGGAGGAGAGTTTGTGCGTCCATGTTCCGTGTCCAGGCTGCAGGCAGGCAGTGGCATGCGCACAGAAGCACTTAGTGTGCTTCATTGCCGCCTGCAGGCTGAGAGGCGCGCTGCTGTCTGTACACAATGTCACCCTTGTCTGGCTGGCTATGCATCGACATGATGTCTAGAGTCCCTCGTCGCTCTGCAGGGCATTGATCTGGAGGAGAGTGTGCGCATGGACCTCAAGGCACTGAGGGACAGCCCCCTGCTGACCCCTGCCAGCAAGAGCAAGCTGACCGGCTACATCTACGATGTCAAGTCTGGAGGCCTGAAGGTCGTTTCCGCATGATCACCTTCAAACAGCTGACCAGGACCCTGAGTTCCATGCATTGTGCTGTGAGGGAGCTGCTTGCCAGCAGCATGCTGCAGGCACCCCATGTGATCATCCCTAAACATCCCAGCCTCTTAGTTTTGACAGCAGAATTCAGGCTTTGCTCTCGTGCCTCTAGCAAGCTGAGACAGGTTTGCAACAAGTTCGAGTGCAGCAGCAAAACAATAATGCTGCCAACAAAGGGCACCAATGTGTAAATCACTATTGCATTTCATGGCTGCATGAGGCTTCCAAGCGCGAAGTCGGGTCATGGGTGCCAGACAGGGCAGGCAGCTGTCAGGATGGGACATAGTCACACTGCACTGGCTGGCAGCAACGTAAAATATAGGGCATCAATAGCAAATAGGCTACAGGGAACACTTCTATCAGCAAGAAACATTTTGAGAGAACCAGACATCTCCCCACACCTGCACAGCCACTGTTGCCTTGATCTGTCAAGTGGCTTGCACCACAGCACTTGCCTCGGCCAATGACTCAAAAGCTTCACACTCACCAGCATGTCCCTGCGCTCTAACCACTCTCGGTAGGACAAGCACCCAGCCACCAGGATGTGAAGCAGCTCGATGTCATGCACCTGCAGGGCAGGGAGTCTGCTCAGAGGAGCACGGCAGAGCCACAGCGGCGAGTCAGTTCATTACCATGTCGCACATGGCATGCCACTCATTGCCCGAGCAGGCAGCCTGCCACAGCCGTCAGCATTTTCACTGTCTGCCAGCACAGCACCAATGTCTGACAGCAGGCAGGGCGCTACCTTGCAGCCCCACCCACCCAGCAGGCTGTGCTCACCTCCTCGGCTATTGTGAGCTTGCCATCTTCCTTGCGCTTCAAGATGCTGGCACTTTTGTAGTAGGCTACCTCCTTTTTGGAAGCAGCACGTATGCAGCTCAGGTTGTCACCGGAGAAGCGTCGATGCTCTGCAGGCGGGCAGCATGGTCAGCAAAGCCATCTATCAGCAATGTCCCAGTCGGCAAGACTGCTGCAGCATGCCACAGCTGCAGGGATGCTCCTATGCACAGTTGATACTCATTTGTTGCCCTTCGCAGCACCAAGACATGGCAGCTCTCTCTCTCACTCTGCCAAATGAACTCCTCGCCCTTAAATGTAAACAAGAAACGGCGACTGGCTGTAGCCAGACCCCCTTCGTCCTTGAAGCCCTCCCTGCAGCATGCAGAATCCTTCAGCACAGATAGGAACAGCATAAGCTTGCATGTGCAGGGATCCCGCTGGGTTAATGGTACATGGCAAAGACTTTGAGAAAGTGAAGCCAGCACCCCTTCTGACCAGCGCAATGAAGTGCCTGGAAGGCCTGCTGCTGCAATGAGTTCGATGGTGCCCGACTCCTGGTCTCTGCAGGCCAAGGGCTGGAGCATCAGTGCACTGCAGGCATTTCAAGGTCTTCTGCAGTGCAACACCGTGCAGGTTCTGGGAGCTGCAGTAGGACCTTCAAGCCGAACGTGGCGCGAGCTGCAGAGGGAGGAAACAGAAGCCATGCAACAGGTGAATGAGGAGGTCAATAGGCTAGCAGCCTTTCGCCCTCAGCCTCAGCATAGCCTCACCTGAGAATGTGCACCACCTCTGAGGGGCTTGCAGTGTTGAACATGGCCTCGCCCACATGTAGCTCAAACACCCACCTCCTGGCAAACTTGTCTGGCCTGTATGCAGCCTGTAATCTGTCAACCGTGTGCAGCACTGCAGGCTGTGCATGAGGCTGCCTGGTGTTGAAACCAGGGAGGCACCGGCAACCTCTGAGCCAGAGCAGCACATAAGATGCTTGCTGATATTCCTTGCACAGCAGGTGACTTGGCAGCTGCAACGAGCTGCGTCAAGCTGCTATGAACTCACCTAATCAGCTTGTAGAGGCAGGAGCCAGTGGCTCTGTCCACTATAGAAGAGGCATTCTCGTTCATGCACGTCAGCTGCAGTGGGCCTGGCCTCTGAAGGGCCGTTTCGATGGTGTCCATCTTGTGGCTTGCGAGAGTGCGGGACTGGAGCTGATGTATGCAGTTCTAGGGGCAGGGGACAGGCAGTTAACAATTGTTTGACTCACGACTGCTGATTTGACTGGCCACAATGATTGTCTTTGCTTCCGGGCTCAGTTTCTGCCTCGGATCCCGTCTAGGACTCCAGATGTAAGCGCTCGGCTGTGAACAAGGTTGGGATTTTTGGCGCTCATCTGCCGGAGCGCAAATTGCCAGGCTGTGCATTTGACCGCCAGAGAGCAGCACCCATGACACAGCCACAAGCCTCTCACCCCCGTGATTCAGAGTCGCACTCAGCGGACTGAGGCCAGAGCCACTGCAGCCTCTCAGACAGCTGCACCAGTCTGATCATTGATCCCGAGACATTTGAATTCATCCAGCCCGCGTTCAGGGTGTACCACCCGCCAGCATGACAGCTGCAGAGAACGAGTGTGCTCGGCAGGCTGCGGAGCTGCTGGCCATTCTGAGGAGTCATGCAGCTGGGTCCCAGGGCTGCCTGCAGGCGGCCCAGGACCTGCAGGCCATGGCCCGTGATGGGGCAGTAGGGCGCAATGCGCTGTTGGCCGCCAGTGCCATTGAGATCTGCCTTGCAGTGTTGACCGCTATGCCCCTGGTGAGTACCCAGCAGAGCTCCTGTGCAACCGGTACCACCAGTCACAATTGAGGCATACTTCTGGATCGACGATGCCAGCTACAACCCATCACATGAGGCCCCACTCCCACGCAGGCTGTTCAATCTGCCGCCCTGAGATGCGAGCTTGGGCACAGTGTCATGTTCTGCAGCATTCCTGCTCGTGCTGGCAACCGACCGAGTCATGCAGAGCTCTTACAGCCCTCAGGTCCTGTGCACGGCATGACAGCAGGGAGTTTGCCAGGGGACCTTCAGCTGATCTTGCCGTTGCTGGTGCCCCTGCAGACCCTGACGGCTGCAGTGCATCTGTCAGCTTGAACCCTTCTCCTGCAGGGAGATGCTTCTCTGCCGTTGCTGGCCACGTTGCGCACCCTAATGACCCAGAATGCCGCAGGCATGGCCGCCATGGTGAAAAGCGGCGCTGCCCGGCACCTCCTGCACTGCCTGCGGCAGTCAGGGGCCCAGGCAGCCCCGGTGGTGGGGCATACCAGCATTGAGACACTGGTTGGCCTCCTGCTGCTGCTGGCCAGGCGGTCAGAGGAGAGCCTGCTCCAGCTCAGGTGCGGCCTGCTCTGATGCAGCACATGGTCTGCCATCTTAGATTACAAGGACCTTCTGGGGTTGGGATGATTCATTTGGAGTTGCTTGGTGCCTAAAGGTTCTTGGGGATCATGACATCGGCATGATGCATTCTGGAGGGAGGCCCCTTGGTCCCTAGGGCTATTGATATCATTTCAGCGCTTCCTGCTGCCTGACCTGCGCTTTGTGCAGCTGAATGCCTTTTGGGGCGCAATATGGTGCACCTCATGTGGTGGCTTGGCGGCTGCAGCATTGGCGCTTTGCCGTGAACCGCTCACTGCAAGGCACTGATGTTCTTGCAGTTACTTGCTGGTAAGAGGTGTGTTCACCTGCAGGGAGGCAGGTGCTGTTGACAGTTTGGCAGGCCTCCTGGCCACTGAGGCCTTTGGCAGCCTGGCATCTCAGACCAGGGCAGCGGGCTCTCAGACGCTGCTGCAGGAGGACTGCCCTGGGCTGGTATCCTGCCTGCAGCTGCTGCACATGCTGCTGCAAGGCAGCGGGGCGACAGCAGCAGACCTGCTGCTGAGGCAGGCTGCAGCTGCCAAGTGCATTGCGGGGTGCCTCAAGGGAGGCCAGGGTCCAGCAGTGAGCACCTCTGAGATCCACGCACACGTGTCAGGGGTGCTGCAGTCATGTTGCTTTGCTGGCCTTGTGGATTGGTCAGTGCCACAAAGGAGGCAAGTGACAATGGGGAGCCATGCCAACTCACGCACACAGGCCTGCACTACCTGCTGCACATCATGGTGCTTGACTGACCCAGTCTCCCGGTGGCACACCCCTGCTTGGCTATGCCTGTGACTTCATGATGTTGAATTCTATGCTTGCATTGACAGTTTGTGTGGAGCCTGTGGGGCCCTTTGCTGCGCCTGCCTCAGCAGACAGCTGCTCAGTGCCTGCCAGCCTGCCCCTCCCTGACGAGCCAAAGTCTCACATGCAAAGCATGGGTGGCCACTTGTTGTGCCGTGCTGCGGTGTAGGCCCAGGCAGCAGCTCTGGCAGTGTTGGAGGTCTGCAGCACTGCTCAGCTGTGGGTAGGCCGCCCTGGAGTGGTGGCCAGCCTTGTGACCCTGGCATCCCAGCCTGCACATGCACAGCAGGTCAGTGTCTTTGTGTAGACAGTCATTGGCCTACATGCCCTCGAGGGCCTGCTGCAGGCCGGGCACAGCGTTGCTCTGCACACAGCCTATAGAGTGTGTGCCTTTCGGAGCCCAAACTCATCCAAGAGATCGCCAAGGTTCCACAGCAAGACTGTGCCATACCCTCCTGACCACTCGAGCAGCGCCAGGTCCTCAGGTGGCCCGCTGCAAAGTGTACACGCCGCTGCCACCGCCTGCAGGCCATCACGGCCCTGGCTGGCCTGTCCACCACAGGTGCAGGCTTCCTCGACGCCCTGCATGCCTGCCGTGGTGGGCAGCACCTGGTGCAGGCCGTGCTTCAGCAGCCGCCCCAGGGAGAGTGCATCGAGGCGGCGCTGCGCTTGCTGAAGGTGCTGGTGGCAAGCAGCGCAGCTCACAGGTGGGGGACAGCACTCAATGTGTCACCTGACTCTGCCCTGCAAAAGAGACTTGACCCAGGCTACATACTCAGCAGCAGGTGCCAAGCATCGTGCAAGCTTGCCTTGCTCAGGGGGAAGTCAGTCCAAAGTTCAACTGTCTGGCACAGAGTGTTACTGCCCCTCCTGAATTGCCAGTGGCAGGCAGCACAGCCCACAACTGACAGGAGCAGTCATCATGTTTTCTTGACTTGACTTGCTGGGGGTTGGGGACCCTAGACACGTCCAGCAGCCTGCACACCGGTAGGCCGTACAGTCTGACAGGTTTGAGGACCTGCCTTCCTACCACAAAGGTCCAACAAAAT
Source organism: Asterochloris sp. CNOR1 (assembly GCA_963969365.1). Lineage (NCBI taxonomy): Eukaryota > Viridiplantae > Chlorophyta > Trebouxiophyceae > Trebouxiales > Trebouxiaceae > Asterochloris > Asterochloris sp. CNOR1. The sequence continues at coordinate 2,791,396 of OZ017750.1, forward strand.
TGCCAGGGCAAAAACAGCAGCAGCTTGAGGAGGCTGACCTTTCCATACAGATCCGCTGTCTGTGTCAAGGTACTGGCAGCCAGCAGCAGCACAGCCTAAAGATGGGGGACCAGTCACCACATCGCCTCAGTGGCATGTTGTGCAGCATGTCCCGCAGGGAGCAATGCAGTCTGGCTGAGCGTCGCTGAGGGTGGCTGCTCCTCAAAGGTGTTTCTGCGAGAAGTCAGCAGTCAACACATAAGGAAGACCAGTCACCATGCTACTTCAAGATTGGGTGTTTCCTGTCTATTTGTTGTGAAGCTTTGCTTGCCTGAGGCGCCTCCAGACCTCCTGCATTGCAGCCCACATACGGGGAGTGCCGTCCTCAAGTGACCTCAGGACTGGGGTCAATCATGTGGAGTGCAGGAATGCCAGACTTCCTGGCTGTGTGCAGCACCACAGTGGCTTGCAGAGCCACGGCGGCTGGACCTCTGGACAGGCTTGAAGGCTGCTTCACCTTTGTGGCATGCAGCAGGTGCTGCGTTGCGTTTCAAGGCAGTGTCTGTGAATCTCAAGGGCTGCAGGCTGCTGGCCTTCACATGGCATGAGGTTTGGCTGCAGGGCTCTCTTGCTGAAACAGAAGGGCCCCCGCTTCCTGATGAAGGCCCTCCAGACCAGCCGGGAGGGCAACCGGCAGCTGTCAGGGGGCATCCTGGCCATCCTGGCAGGCGCCAGCACCTGCGGGGCTGTCAGTGCGGTGAGCCCTCATTGTCAGCTGTTATGGGATGCAGACAGCATTGTGCACATGAGCAGTGTGCCATCAGCTCACTGCTGGCGTGTGGTGAGCCATGCCTGCCTGTTACCATTTCTTGCGCCGCACCTGCCTGTTTTCACTGGCAATGTATGGCAGAGGGTTGTGCTGAGCACCACCTGAATGTGCAGCAGGGCCTGACTCTGTTGGTGGCTAACCCAAGGCCCTGTGCGCTGTTTGTTACATCTGATGTGTCAGGACCCGAGTGCTTCAGGTATGGCAGCAACCTTGAGAGGAGCCCTCCTGCGCTGCACAGCAGACCTTGCCTGCTTCATGCAACAAAGTGGCCTGTCTTGAAGGATTCAGGCCAGGGCTGTCTTTTCCTGCGTATTGGCAGGCGCATGCCTGTTTAGACCACAGGCGCTGCCCTGTCTGCTGCACAGGGGCTGCACTGGTCGCCCATGCGCGGTGTCGTTCACTTTGCACACTGATGCGCAAGCTGTGCTGCCAGCTGCAGCAGGGTAGGACGGGGCTGCACTGGGCAGCTCACTTTGGCGACGCCTCCCACCTGCGGGACCTGCTGCACGCCTCGCTGCCAGGGGAGCCTGAGGCTGCTGACGCCAGCGGGAGCACTGCCCTGCACATTGCTGCCGAGAACGCTCACACGTGAGTCGTCCAGACCCTCTTGGTCATCTTGCAAGGGGGAAAGACCAAACGTTTAGCGGCTGCACAGGCTGCAGGTCACTCCAGCCTGAGCTTTCAGCCCAGTGTTGCCCTTGACGAGCGTGCGCCATGAAATAGTGATCGCCCTTTGACTTGCCCTGCTCTGAGGTTCCTACCAGGTTGACGCTCAAGCACTCTTGCAACTGAAGAGGTTTGCTGCCAGGACCCCAGGTCGCTGGCCCATGCACAGCTCCTTGGGACCCGCTGGTCACACCTACATGGCTATCACCCGCTCTCACAGGCTGTGCCCGCCGGCCCACCTGCAGGCCCTGCGTGTCTCGCCTGCTGTTGCATGGCTGCGACACTCAGGCCCGCAATCAGGCCGGGCACACCCCTCTGGACCTGGCTGTTCCAAAGAGCAGCACTGCTCGCCTGTTGGAGGAGGAGGCGGGCGCCCGCAGCTACCTGGAGCAGCAGAGGCCTTGCAGCACAGGTAGGCTTGCACTTGACTGGTCGGTGTTGGGTTGCTGAGGTAGCCAGGATCTCCCGGTCAGCTCCCTGGGGCAGCAGAGACCCTGCCATGCATTGTCTAAGCCTGTGTGATTGTTTCTCTGGATAGCTTGTGTTTTGTTTGGCACCTGGAGCTCCCTGGAGCAGCAGAGCCCTGGCCATGCAGGCAAGCGACCGTATCCGTGTTGCATGCCAGACAATGCTGGCCACAGTTTCTGGACTTGCATTGTGGTGAACAGGCGGGCCTCATCGGCTGCCTGCATCAGCTGAGAGGCCCTGGCGCGCAGCTGCCTGTGCCAGACGAGCATCTGATATCCTCCATGCGCAGTACGCAACGCCCATCGTGATGCAAGGTTAAAAGGTAACTGCCTTGAGCTGCCACAAAGCTTGGCAGCCAAGCAGCCAGTAATTGAGCTATTGCTTACGCCCGCAATGTTGCTGGGACACCGGTGCAGTGCCAGCGTGCTCTCCTGTATTGCTAAGGGGCTGCCTCATTGCCCCTGCAGTGCTACTGGGGAACAACAAGCCAATGCCTGGAGGTCCCAGCCGTTGCAGCCTGTGCCCTCTGACTGGCCAGCTGGAGCTGCTGAGCGACGCACCTGCCAAGGCTGACAAGCGTCGTCTGCCAGGTGTAGAGCAAAGTTGCATCGAGCGATGCTCTCCACTCATTGTGCTGCGCTGCACATGCTGCAAGCAACCCTGTACTGAGATAGCATGCATGCTGCAGCCAGACTGCCGTTCCCCAGCCACTTTGAAGTGTCCACAATGCGCCTGCACTTACACCGCAGCTGTGAGCAGGCACTGCCTGCCATGTTGGCAAGCCCGAGCAGCCTTACTCCATGCCTAACATGCACATTCTGTACTCTCATCATCTTTGACGACTGTGCAGGGCTGAAGCGCCTGATGCGGGGGTCACACCCGCAAAAGGTCCCCAATGCTGAGCCTGTGCGCACGTGCCTAGTGCTGCCCTACTGGGTAGAGATGCAGGAGGTGGACCCCATGACCCTGGAGCTCAACATGGCGGTGCCCGACCGCATGCTGGGTGGGTTAAGTAGGGCTGTGCAGTCGTGTAGGCTGAACTGGCCCTGCATGTGTGTGGCAAATAAAGAGATAGAGACAGCGCCAGGCTGCCATGAGGTGCGTGCAGCTGTGCCTGGCCACACGCTGGATGGGCTGCGAATGACTTTGCAGATGTTCACAATGAGCTGGCTTTGGGGTCTGGGTTTCAGTCAATGCAATGGAGGGTGGCGCTGACTGACTGCATGCGAGGTGAGTTGCATGCAGACGTGTAGCAGAATAGGCGGGAACTGAGCAGTGACCACGGAGCTTGACCTGGCAGTGCCTAAAAACATTGTGGGTCAGTGAGGTGGCATATGGCATGTGCCTCATGTGATGCAGCCTGTTTCTCCAACCAAGCAGCCGTAGCTTGGCTGTGGCTGACTGTATGCTGGGGTGTCGCTGGTTGCGCATCCTCCAAGCATGCTCCTTGCTTGCTGACACTGAACGTCCAGTGCAGTTTATAAGAGTGTCCAGGGTGGAAAGTCAACCTGGTAAATGCTGACTGCATGCTGAGGGGGTTGCAGAGGGCTTTTATGTTGAGCTCATCATGATTCTGTCTGCTGAGCACGCGCAGTCAGCAGGTGCACTGTGAGCAAGCTGATGCTGGTTGTGGCTAGGACGTCGGCCAGGCGACTAAAGCAGCTCATGGCTTTGTCTGCCTGTGCACAATGTGATTTCAAGCTCTCTCGCTCCTTCCCTGCAGGCATGGAGGGCATTGGCCTGATGCACCGCGCAGTGACCTACAAGCGCGTGACCATCAGCATGTGCACTCCTGGGGAGCTACGCAGGGCCATCAAGGCCATGCTGCGCCGAGGCTTCCCCGCGCTGGTCCGGGCCAGGCAGATGCTGCAGGCACTCAAGCAGAGCAGCAAGGTGCGAGCAGCAGGATCAGCCTGGGCATGGCACACCTGACAGTGCGTCAAACCCTTACCTGTGCAGGTTTGAGCAGCGTGAGCTTGCTTCACCGGTATGGACCAGGCTGGACTGCTGTGTTCCTTGCTGGTTTCACAGGAAGTCAACACTGGTGCTATCCCAAGACACAGCCGAGGCAAGACTGACCCCCCTGCACTGCTTTGCAGGAGGGAGGCAGCAATCTGCAGGAGCAGTACGACACCATGCAGGACGCCATGCTGGCAGCCATCGCAAGGGTGAGCTCATTACTTGATGTTACTCAGTGGTGTGTTATTTTGGTCCTGTGCACCCACCACTGCTTTTGGCCTGCCCTCGCCACGGCCTGCTGTTGTGGGTCTGCTGCCAAATTGAGCTGTCCACCACACTCTGTGCATCAAGTGTGAGGCAGTGCAAGTGCACCCTGCCTCTGAGCAGGGCTGTTCCTGCCACCAAGGACTATGCCTGCATGCAAGGCATGCCTGCCCCACGCCTGATGAAAGCGCCTGTTTAGGTAACTTGCGCGTTGGGCCACAGCTGTGCAGGCTCTGACATGTGCACGGGCTGCTGCTGCAGCTGACGGCCTTTTGCGCCAGCGGCGAGCTGGAACCCGGGTACGTCAAGGACGCTGGCGACCATGCTGCAATGCTGGAGCGGGCCCGGCTGCAGCTGGCTGCCCTCACTCTGCTGCAGCAGAAGGCTGCTAAAGTGAGCTGCCTGCCAAGTGGCATGCACAGTAACACCCTGGAGCCTGCCATCCTGCGCCCACTGTTCACACCAGTCACAGCAGAGAGCTGTAGTGCCTTCTTCATGTGCTCTGTGCTTATGTTGCTGCCTTGTTAGCTGTGCTTTCTTGCTCGCACACTTTGTGCATGTGCACGTCCGTTTTGACTGGCAGACAGCTCCACCTCTGTGCGTGCAGATGCTGTCTGGAGGTGCCGTGCAGCCGTCCAAGCTGGCTGCTCTGGAGGTGGAGACCACAGGTGGGGCTCCTGCTTTGCCATTTGGCAGCTGTGTGCAGTTTGAAGTGGCCCATGGCATGTGGCAACACTGGTCTGGCACGCTACAAAGCAGCTGCACGTTTTCCTTCAAGTCCTGGCGTGGATGCCATGCAACAGCCTGGCTTCAGATGCTACCTTTGCAATCAGCTGTGAAGTAGACGAGCACAAGTCACTCTCACCATGTGCTGACGTTGACTGATGCCCCACCCCCATGCAGAGGCTGCAAACGTTGACCTGAACCTGACCTCATACCCCTCATGGGCCGCACGGCAAACAATGCAACGCATCGCTACCTTGTGTCATGCAGAGGCAACAGTGCTGGCCTGGACGCGACTGTTCACTGCGAGAGCAGCAAGCTGAATCAGTGCTGCTTTCTGTGATGCAGGGACAACAGAGGCCAGCCTGGACACCAGTGCTGTCTCCAGCACTGGCCTCGCTTTGCCACTGCAAACCGCCAGGGGTGACCCGGCAGCCTCGCCTGACGTGGGAGGTCCTCAGTCGCCCGATCTCTCCAGTATCAGTGCTGCGAGCACGGCAGTTCTGCCCAGCGAGGCCACACATGGTCGCACGTCCAGCGCTGGCACCACTGCCAGCGGCGACAGGCTGCGCCTAGGCAGCACACCAGCACGTGCGCCTGCATCAGGTGCCGCCCCACACTGGTAGCATGCGATTGTTGAGCCAGTGAGGCCACGCATGACCACATGACCATGAAACAGCTTGAATTGCATGGCACCTGCACCTGTGCCAGGTCTGCAGGGGATATCTTGGCGCACAGAGTGATTGACCTGCTCACTGGAGGAGCACGCAGTCTGCCAGCTCAGGCAGCAATTCAGGGCTTGCACTGTTCCCGGCAGTGCAGCCATAGCTGTGTAGGCTGAACCAGTGTGTGCAAGCTTGCCACTCCATCAGCCAATGAATGCAAGCCAACCTGACCGCCCGCTTTGTGCTTCTGCAGGTACCGACATGGTGGGAGGCACAGAGGACATTGCCAGCATTGGCAATTTCAGGCTGAACCCGGTGCTGCTGGCTGCCGGCAATGGCAGCGTGCAGAGCAGCGACCCTCTTGCGCTGGACAGCCTGTACGCCGACCCGGTGGGGGCAGCACCCGACAGGGCTGCAGAGGCCTGTGCACGTGCAGAGCTTCGCGCCTGGCAGCAGCAGAATCCTGGGCAGGCCGCGCCTGCAGGGGCTGGCAGTGCGCAAGCTGGGGGTGTACCTCCGTCCATAGCTGCTAGTGAATCTGGAATGCTGCACGCTGCAGCAGCTGGCGACAGCGATGCTGGCTCTGGACACGCGGCTGCAGGCCAAAACCAGTTGGCAGGCACCAAGCCAGCTGCAGCCCAGCATAGTTGTGTGGGCACAGCCCCACCACCTGCTGCTGTCCGCGGCCTGCTGGCACACGCTGGTGCCACCAGCACTGCTGGCAGCGACGTCGGTTGCGTGTCTGCAAGCCTGGAGGGCGCCATCCCTGAGGGGCACACCACTGTGGGGGAGCTGTCGCGGGCGGTGGTGGGAGCTGTGGCTGCGCAGGTGGAGGAGGCTCTTGACCGTGCAGTGCAGGTGAGATCTCCATGTGAGGTTCGGCCATATCATGCTAATGCAGGTGCTGCAGTGGATGGCTGTGCAGCTCGCCTAGCCAGCAGTCCTGCACCCGCTCCAGATCGTGCAACCTGCTGCCATACTGGCTGGTCTGTGCTTGCTTGACACACTGATGCCCAGTCTTGATGCTTCATCCCAGCAGCTGACGAGCTGACAATCCTACATATTGATGGACAGAGTGCAACCTGCACACCTGAAATTCCGCTCAGCATGCCCTGAAGCTTACCCAGCACGCGATCCTGCACCATCCTTACTCAATGCCACCCCTCAGAGTCTGCTATAGTCACATATCAGGCAGAGCTGCAGCTGCCTCATCAAGATTGGACCCAGCTCACCACTCTTTGCTGCCTTCTTGGCTCTCAGCCTGACCCTTGTCTGCTTGTGCCCTGCAGCTGACCCAGCAGGCTGTCCTGCACTTGCCCCAGGGTGTGCAGCCTGCCACAGCTGTGGACGACACCATGGCGGCGCTTCAGCAGGTCACTGCCGACAGCATTGCCCAGCTGGCAGAGCTGCTGGAGACCGCGATGGCGCAGGCCGCAGCTGTCACGGCAAGCAACATGGTGAGGCTGGGCTGCTGCAAGACCAAAGCTGCTGCACTGCAAGGCTGAGCTGTCCGGGCAACGTGGAGCAAGCAGGCATGTGTGAATGAGCAAGTGCTGCTTCTGCTGCCACAGACAGGGCCTCCCACCAGCTCCAGCCACAATTTGGCAGTGCAGCAAGGCATTGCTGAGACTGTGTGGGTGGCATTCACATCAGTGCTGCTGTGCGTGCTGCAGGTGCACAGTGTTGGTGATAAGCGAGCTGAGGCGCAGGCCCTGGTGGCGGAGGCAGTGGCTGACAAGCTGTCCCCCAAGGCAAGCCCCTGTGCAGTACTGCCACAGATGCTCGTTGCTGCCTGAACTCGGCTTGGACTGCGCCCCTCAGCCCGATTTGTGCCCTGCCTGGCGTCTCAGCTGTTCTACTATATGCTGTCAATGTCAGCACAGTACAAGAACCGTCTGTTACCAGGATTTATGCCCCTTGCATCCACTAGGCACACCTGCAATTCACCAGTATCTAGCGTCAGCCACAGGCCAGCAGCCTGGTAACGGTTCATCACACTGATCGTGCAGGGCAAGGCTACAGGCTTCTGCCAGGCCCCCCTGCTGGTGTGTATCAGCGGCACCAGCAGCCCGTCGACTGCAGCGCGGGGCCCCAGCTCTGCAGTCAGGGCCAGCCAGGGGACATCGCCTGCCGACAGCCAGGGCAGCCGCGTGACCGCCGCTGTTGGCATGCGTGCAGTGCGGCAGCTCATGCTGTCGTGGCCTGATGCTGCAGTGGAGGCTGCCCAGGCTGGGGCTGAGGGGGAGGGCAGGCAGCTGAGTGGGCAGCTGAGCCGGCAGCAGTCGCTGCTGAGTCAAGGGGATGCGGGGCTGCAGGCGGTGTTTTCCAAGGCACCTGCCAAGTCGGCAGCTGATGCCGCGGTGCAGTGCACTGGGGATGACCTGAGCCCCCTTGGCACACTGACCGAGCCGCACATGCAGGCATCACATGGCAAGGCAGCCCCGCCTCAGTCGGCAGTAGGCAGAGAGGCAGGCACGCCCCCCTGCAAAGCCCCTGCCAGGCCCTCGCATGCACAGCAGGCCAAGCGCACCGCAGCAGCCGGCAGGAGGGCATCTACCTTGCCAGCAGGCTCTACCCGGAAGGCCAAGGCAATGCCTGGCAGCACCACACCTGCAAACAAGGTCCGCTTGCCGGCTCCCGGCAGCCTGGCCCTGCCCGGCTCAGAGTCCCGCACCAGCACCAGCAGCCCAGGCAGCTCAGGCTCAGCGGCCCAGGCAGAGGCAGTCCTTGCCCTGCTGACGGTGTCCCCCGGCGGCAGCCTGATGTCACCGGGCGAGGTGGCGGCTAGCGGCGAGGCGACGATGGAAGCTGCAAGGACTGCAGCTGCGGGCGTTGCTGCTGCAGCAAAACAGGCTGCAGCTGCTGTGGAGGCAGCAGCAGGCAGGTTCACCAACTTTGCTTATATATGATGGGGCTGCAGCCTGCAGCAGCTGCTTCACCAAGCCTTCAGCATGCCATCGTGCCTTCCCTTAAACGCACGAGCCCACTGCACACTGGCTGACACCCCCTTGGACAAGCCTGCCGTCTCCTGTCTCTACTCACTGTCACTCCACCACTCTCTACTCATTGTCACTCCACCTTGATGTGTGCCTTCAAACAACCAATCGTCCTCCTGGAATGTTCCTGACAGCGGCCATGCCTGGTGGCATAATCACCGCAGCTCACAGGCCCCTCTGCGGACTATGACCCCTGCATATGGCCATTGTGCTGCACAGGCACTCTGCCCCTCATGCTCTCATCACTGCCAGGCTGCTCTGCAGAAACCCCTTCCCCTGACGGCAGCAAGCAGCTGGGGGGCCGCCGCATTGTGTGGGACAGGACGCCCCTGGCCGAGGCCACCAGCGAGTCTGCCCACAAGCAGCTCGTACACGTGCCAGCCAGCGCCCCTGCCCAGCAGACAGAGGGGGTGGAGCCGGCGGGGACAGACAAGTTCCTGGCACTGGAAACTGCAGCAGAGGCCGATGGCGATGGAGGTGAGCTTGCCGTCCAGCAACCTGCCCCTGCTAGAGAGGGCTGCAGTGGAGAGACAGAGGGCGACGCAGGTGCACCTGCCATCCTCAGCACCCTGTCTCTGAGCTGCAAACATGTTGCGCTGCTGACTGCTGCGGCAGGGGCAGTGAGCAACGCAGGCAACGACAACACACGACCAGCACCAGCGTGTGTGGCTGTCTGTGCATGGAAGCAGCTGCGCAGACAGCTTCCTGGCAGTGGAAACTGCTGTCGCAGGTGCAGCTGCCACAATTTGTGCTTGTACCTGGCAGCCCTGGCGGGGAAGAAGTGTCCAGCAACCCCTGTCATTATTGCCTTGCGGCGTCAAGAGGCGACCAGTTGCAATGCAGCACGCTCTAGAAGAAGTCATCACGTCTTTGCCGGTGGTTCTCATGCTGCATGAGGCATGCTGACATGCAGCACGCTTATGAGCTGTGAGAAGCCAGAAGATGTGCTCACTGCCAGCCTTTGTGCTTCAAGCACCAGGTGCAAGCGGGGCGGATAGCACAGCATATGCCACCCCCTGAGCTGGGGCAACATCATGGCTGCAGACGATGAGGATGCGCAGCAACACACTGTGGCGGTACGCTTGGAGGATGAGCAGGGTCCTCACACTGCAGGTGAATCCCTGTCAGGGTTGCTCTGCTGACGCAGCTCACTCAGCTAATAGAGGCAGCTTCCGAAGCAGCTAGTGAGACCAGCTTTATTCAACCTGAATGTCCATGTGCTGAAGTCTTTGAGCAGCTTTGCATGAGCTGCACTGTGACTTTGCTGACCTGCTCGTCGCTGCATCTCAGCAGCTGGGACACCATCTGCATGGGCATGTGCCAAGCTGTAGCTGTCCGTTCATAGGCATGTGAGCTTTGGAGTGCTGCTCTTGGGCGGCCGCACCCCGACTTGTGCTGAGAGAGCGCTCAGGTGGCAAGCTGAATTCTGGTTGGTTAAGCGTTTGCCTGCTGCCTGCTTTTCTGTCCTGAGTTCTGTTGTGGCCCCATGCAGGTCAGCTGTCCCTGGATGAGGTAGCTGCCAAGGACCACGCAGCTGCTCTCGCCGTGGGCCTGCTGGCTGCAGAAGCCTTCCCTCAGGAGTTCAGCAGCGACAGCCCGCACGCGCTGCTTTCGGCAGCAGCGCCAGAGGATGGCCGGCAGGAGGGGCTGAGCAGCAGCGGCCCAGGATTGCTGCCTACTGAGGGGCTGGTGGGCCCTCCCTGTGCAGGCGGTGAGGGGCTGGAGGGGTCCAGGGCTGCACCAGGCATGTGGGGCACACAGTCCATGGGAGGCTCCATCTCGTCTGCCAGGCTGCCATGTCAGCCAGTGGCGGCCAGCACTGATGCTGACGCTGCCTGGGCTGCTGATCTCCCAGCAGAGCTCTCAGCTCGCAGGACCTCAGATGCAGCCCATCACCTGCCAGCTGCCGCTCAGCCTGGACCAGCAAATGCCCCTGCAGCCCCTGAGCCCTTCTCAGACATCACAGCCCCGCTCACCAGCAGCCCAGCGGGGCCTGCACCCAGCGCACAGGGCGCCGGCAAGCCCTGTGGGAGCAGCAGGGTTGCGAGAGGCCGCAGCAGCCCCCACACCCCTTCAGACCCGGCGGTGCAGCTGCAGCCAAAGGCAACAGTGCAGCCGGGTGCGCCCATGAAGGCTGTGCCCTGTGGCAGCAGCAGTGGCAGCAAGCAGGAGGAGGGTGGCATGGAATGTCAGCGCAGGCAGCTGGACTTCAATGGTGCTGCACCTCCTAGGGAGCATGCCGCACTATTTGAGAGCAGTGCAGGAGACCTGGACGGCAGCACGGTGCCCCCTAGGGGCCCTGCCGCCCTATCCGCTGCCAGCCATAAAAGACGGGAAATGGGGCTGCAACAGGCTGTGGGGGAGTCAGGTGAGGGCTTTGTGCCTGTCCTTGCTGTTGCGGGACAGCAGTCTGCCTTCGATCCCAGCCGCATTGTCGTAAGGTTGAGTCAAGCAGCGAGAGGGTCTGCTGCACACTGACGAACCCAGCATCATTACCCTGCCTGTTTGTGCATGCTGGTCCTTCTTTGGAAGGAACGCTGCACTTGGCCTGCAGGTGCTTTGGAGGAGTTTGGGCTGTGCATCCCAGCCAATGCTGATGGCATGACGCCCAGCAGGCTTCTGCCTCCACCAGCGCAGTCTGCAGGCGCTGAGGCAGCCATCGGCGCTGACCTGCTGCCCTCACGGCTGCCCAGAGCCCCAGTTGCATGGGAAATACCCACGGGCAGCCGGGCAGTGCAGCATGCAGCTGGAATGGAAGCAGGCAGCAGCCGCCCTGGGGATGGTGAGGCTGCTGGCAGCACAGGCATGGAGCAGCTCACCTCCAAGCCCTTCGAGCGCTTTGGGGCAGTGAGCGGGCAGGTCTTGACAGCCTGGCAGCCCGAGGGCAGCAGGGCAGAGGCGCCCCAGGGGAGCCCTACTGTGCAGCCACACCTGGTGACGCCCAGCCAGGAGGCCACCAGTGCGCAGGCGCTGGTGGAAGCACCTGCAGAGCAGGAGGTGGCAGCCAGAGGTGCTGACCCAGCACCTGCTGCGCTAGGGAGGGCAGTGGCAGAGCAGGGGCCAGCCATGGCTGGGGCCATACTGGAAGCTTGCAAGGCTGCTGCAGCACCCAGGGCGGGGGCCATCAATGTCCCACAAGGAAGCAGGGGCACAGGGGCGGCGGTGCCCCAAGCGGGCAGAGCCGGCAGCCGATCAACTCGGGCGCCAGCATCTGCCAGCAGGACTGGTGCCAGTGCTGCTGGACGGCCTCAAAAGCTTGCTGAGCTGCCAATGGCTGTGGCAAGACCCAGCAAGGCAGCTCTTGCCCTCGCAACCAAGCAGCCCAGTAACATGGGCCGGCAAGCAGCGGCGGTGACGGTGACTGCAGCAAGCAAGGGGCCTGTGGAGATCGTCGACAGGGCTGGTGCTTCAGCAGGAGCGGCCAAGCTGGTGAGTTGCAGACACATGCCCCTGCATTTAAAGACCTGCTGTGCTGTTGCACATCTGAGGTGGGCTAGCAGGTGAGAGACAGAGGGGCAGGTCAGCTTTCATGATGTGAAGTGTGCTGCCTTTGGCAATATGGATGATATTGAGGTGTGCGCAATGGCCCCTGCAGGTGGGAGCTTGCCTGTGGTAATGATGTAAGCGTGCTTTCACCTGCATTGGGAGGCATAATGGGCCGTGCCTGACTCCTGTGCACAGTGTGTGCACTGTTGCAGCGCTGTCAAAGCAGTAAATTGGTGCTGCAGGACGCTGGAAAGCCCACAGAGGTGGTCGTCACCAGGATTGCAGGGTCCAAGGTGGAGCCACTGAGGGCTGGCCAGGTAAGTGGATTCTGCTTCGTATAGACCTGCACGTGAAGACTGTGCCCCATATGAGGAGGTTGCGTGGCACTGTGTGTCCACAATCAAGCACCAAAAGGGCACAGCCATGCATTTGTGCAGCTGGGGCCTGGTGGTACACCAGCAGGAGGAGTCCATGCTGGCTCACGCAGAGGTCACATCAACGGACACACCTGGGAAGCCTGACTGAAGCAGCACTGCTGGTCGTGCAGGCTGCAAGCGATGCAAGGGGTGTGGCGGCCAACAGGCGGGCAGGTGGCATCTCTGCCGGGCAGGCAACGGCCCAGCCAGGGCCAGCCAAGCCTGTGCTGCGCAACAAGGCCGCACCGGCAGACAGTTCAGCCGCCAAGTCACATGCACGTCGCAGCGACTTGTCTGCTGGTGCCCAAACGGCTGCACAGGGCATTCCAGGCAAGGGCGGTGCCACAGGGACCGCCGTAGGCAAGCTGTCATCTGTCAGCCAGGCGCCTCCATCTGGCAAACGCTCTGCAGGCTCAGCCAGCTGCAGCGCCAAAGCAGCAGGTAATAGTGCACTCCTTGCCGTGCTTTGAATCATGGCTGTGCATTGCTGACGGTGCATTCCAACTTCCCGCAGCGCCACCTTTGTGTGGTGCATGCATGGTCTACAACTGCAAGTTGACGACGGTCATGCCGCTGTGTGCAGGTGCTGTCAAGGCCCAGGAGAAGCATGGCGGTCAGGACGAAAATAATTCACAGGCGGCCAACTGCCCTCGGCCCAGACCTGCTATTCCCAGACTCAGGCTGTCGGCCCTGCCAGGCGCACAGCATGTGACACAACATGTAGCAAGCAGGAAGTTGTCCCAGGGACGGTGGCAGTGAGGCACAGCACTGCACAGACTGGGGCACTGTCATGCACTTTCTTCAGCAGAGCAGCTGGCCTAAACCGTCATGCCTAACAAAAGCTGTCAAGTTCAAGCACATGATGTACGTGCCATTGCTCAAGATGACCAGACAGAGAGTTGATGCATCCCCTATTGCATATGCCTGGCTCCAACACCGCGAAGCTCTTTGCATGTCGTTTACCTTTTCTACAGTAATCAAGCATTTGCCAGTCTGAACAGTGGTTCTCCAGACTGCAGCGCGAGTCACACAGTACTGACTCGATCTTGCCATTCCAGCTTTGTGCAGCATCACTGCTCTTGTCCAGCCGCTACAGGCAGGTCTGCTTGCGCAAGCAGCTGGAAATGACCAGCATGCTGGGCACGGCAGTCTGAAAGTACAAGCACACATCTCCACGCCGACTGGTTGCTTTCAGCCTGCTCACAGCATGTCAGAGGCTTAGCCATGCCATTTGGTCGCAACAGGGTGCAGCCCAGACCAGCACCTTCACATCGTCAAGAGCACTGATTCCTACTCACATCCCTGCCGGCATTACAATGCGGCATATGCAGCGCTGCAAGCCTCCTGCATGTGACAGCAATGGCAGCCTGGTGACAGCAATGGCAGCCTGCAGGCTGCCCTGGAAACGATATCGCCAATTGTGTACTCTGCACCAAGCGCCACCTGCATTGCCTGTGCCATCTGGGCATTGGTTCGATCCTATGCAGTCTACTTTGCTGTCTCCTTCAGCAGCTGTGGCCCTGCACATGTCAGCGGCCGCAAATGCATGAAGCCCCAGGCCAAGAGCTGCAGGTTTCATGGGACAGGCTGCTGCATCTGGAGGCTGCAGGCCATGCTGAGGGAGCTGGACTTCCTGCGGGCTCTGCACAGTTGGTGGCTTTGGCAAAGCTACCAGTGCTAGCATAGCACCTGTGCACCTCAGCCTGAGGAAGAAACCAAACTGGTGCTCTGCTCTAGAGGGCTGCTTGTGAGCAGACGCATTGATGCCAGGCCTTAGCACTGGCCCCTGCAAGCGCAGCTGAAGTGGCCCCATCCCGGCAGCGCCATTGCTGTGCTCTGCAGGCACTGGACTTGCCGAAGGCCTTTGCGCAGCACAGGGATACCTGGAGCACATTCGTGAATGAGGTGGCAGGCTGCCATTAAAAAGCCAGATCACGTACTACTTTCAGGGACCAGACTGCAACTCAGTGTTTGATAGTCAAAAGAGCCAGGCCCTGGGCCTGCTGTTTCAAACACTGCAGCTGCTCCTTCAGCCTGTGGCAGCCTTCATCATCCTCACAACTCCAGGCATCAGCCAAGCTGTACACCTGATTGCATGGGACACAGGCTCAAAAGCATCTTGGCAGACATTCAAGGGCACATTTGCATGCAGTGACTGCTAAGAACGCCAGCCAGCCCTTGCATGAAGAACACTCACCTTGTCAGCCAAAGAGTACATGTTTGAGAGTTGCTGATGTGAGTCATCACCAGCCGGTAGCAAGGTCCCATGGGCTGACTCAGCTGCAACCAGCTCTGCTATCCTGGTGGCTCTTGCCAGCATCTGCAGCACATCACATTCACATTTGGCAACTGCATGCTGCACACAGACTCGCATGTAGAGCCCAGGCGCAGCAAGACCAGGACAGCGATGTAAACGGCACACGACACAATTATCATGCATGCATCAGCCTGCAGCCCATTGCCTTTTTCAAGGCCTTTCCGTTTGATATCAGCACCTCACAGTGCAGAGTCCGCTGCTGCTGGCCAGCAGAGCAGCAGCTCAGGATACAATGCAGCAGTCGCAGAGAGCCTTGACTCACTCCCTGATCCATTGCCATTGCCTCTGCCAACAGCAGGCCATAGTGTAGGTTCTGCTGCTGACCAGGCAGCAGCTCTCTCGTGAAGTTCAGACTGCTGCCTGCTGCATGGACCTTGAAATGGTGCAGCCTGCAGTTGGGGTAGACCTCTGGTAGGGCCTCCAGCTTCTGGAAGTGAGTTGCCAGTAGAGTGGGGCAGCCTGCACGCATTGATTGACAGCCGTGAGAGTGTCTGACAGGGTGTTGATTCAGGGTAGCAGCAGCAAAGTCAGGCTGCCCGCCTTTTGTAGCATGGCCAATTGATAGTCTGTCTGCAGAGAATCTGTCCTGCAGCGCTGCTGCAAACCAGTGCAGGCGGGCGGAGTCTTCGCCCCATGTTGGCCCGCCGCAAAGTCCCACAAAATGCCCTCAAACAAGCTACCTGCCCTGCCGATCCAACAACTGCCAGCAGGCGCCCACCCAGGTTGATGAGGTGCTCGGCCATGGCCCATGCAATGCCAGTCCCATCCACTGTGGAGGTGGAGCGCCCCAGCTCATCAATGATCACCAGGCTCCTGCAGGAGACTCCACTTATGTTGGTGGCCTCAGGAGGCTGCTGATCCTGCATGCCAGGATAAAATGGCCTGCCCGGGCTCCTAAAGCCCCGAGCGCCGCCCGTCTCAGAAGGGACAACTTGGCACGAGGGGCATGAAGGTCACATGGTGCACGTCTCACCGTTGGGTACCATGCCTCAAGATGTAGCTCATCTCTTGCATCTCAACCTGCAGGAGGACATTGGCACCTGGGCCCTAAGGTGAGGCCATTGCAGGGAGCATGCCCGCTTGAGCCAAGGCTCAGCTGCGCCAGTTTGGCAGCAGACATGCTGATCAAGATTGCCCTCAAACACAGATCTGTGATGGCGGGGGGACGTCAGCAACTGGGTTATGCAGGTCCAAGCCAGCGTCATAACGCAATTGGCATCTGCTGCAGTGACGCTCAGAGCAGAGCACATGCAGCATGGGCCGTTTCAGCAGCTGCCATCTGTGCACAGGCCTGCCCAAATTTGCAACAAACAGCAGGTGTGCCCCAGAAAGCTGCTGCAGTCCACTTGTGCAGCCTACAGCTCGCACCAGGAAGCTGCTGGAGTTGTCCTCGATGCTGTCCTGGGTGCCAATGCGGGTGAATATCTTGTCCACCAGCCTGATTGATGCATACTGAGCAGGCACAAAGGAGCCAATCTGCGCCATCACAACAATGAGGGCCACCTGCAAGCAGGATGCGCAGCATGTCTGCAGCGCTGCCTGCTTTTCATGAAATGCAGGAGTGCATCAGGGCCTGGCCTGATGCGGTTAAGTTGGAAGGCCCAAAAGGAGTAGACAGGGTGGCACAGAGTTGTCTGCATCTTGTATTGTCTTCCCAGAGCATGCCCAGTCTGAGTCAGGCATACTTGGCAGGCATACAGGAGCCAGTCTGGGCCATGTCTGCAAGTAACGGGGTCTGCACTCAGTAAACTCTCTGCCACCAGAGCATAACGTGTTGACGTGCACAGCCACAGGAGCCGTTTTGTACCTTGAAATCAGTGGGAAACACCTGCAGGCAGGTCTCACTGCACTGCTGCAGCCCACCTATGTCCATACAGCAAGCAGCCACATCTGGGAGTTAGACCAATATATGCCCCAGCCGACCGTGATGACTTGCAACCAAGGCGGCCGTGCTGTGCCACCTCATGAAGGGATGCCTGTCTGGGCACACTTGGCAGGCAAACATATCAGACCACCTACTAGTTCATGCATTGCACCTCTTCAGCACTGCCATGCTGTGACACATTGTGCAGATGCGCAACAGCCTTGTCCGAGTATACATGGCGGGCACACACAGGCAGGCACACACATGCAGGCACACATGCAATGCATCTCTGCAGCCCTGCCAACAGCTGCCGGCTGAAATGAAGGTCCAGGAACTGAGTAAACCTCAGCGAGGCTTTGGGATGTCCAGTCAGTTACCTGCCTCAGGTAGGTGCTTTTGCCAGCCATGTTGGGCCCTGTGATGATGTGCAGGCTGCAGGTCTCTGCGAGGTAGGTGCTGTTGGCCTGGAATATCCCCTCCATGGCTGCTTCCAGGGTGGGATGGCGGCCATCCACAATTGCCAGGGGCCCTACACCAGAGCCATATGCATGCCCATCAACTGCGTTCTGGTGAGTTGGGGAGTAGCATGTACAGACCCACAGCTTGGGGTGTGGGATGCAAAGCACTGTCCTCAAGCACATACGTATGGCATGAATTCTTCTGGGCCTGCATGCTGCGTGCTGCCTGCAGCCGCAAGCACCCACGCATTGCATGCCCCCTTGCAGCCATTCCAAGCCCCACAGCAGCTGGCAACACTCTGCTCACCAGTCTCTGTGCAACGCGGCCGGACATACTGTCCCACTGAATTCTGTGTCAGGTCAGCCAGGGATACCAGCATGTCCAGCAGGGCAATGCTGTCTAGCAGCTTGTGCAGGCGGTCCAGGTGCTGCACAGCCGCTGCCAACGCATTGCCCAGCACCTGCAGAACGTTGGGGTGAAGTATTCAGATATGAGGGAGGATCTGCAATGGGTGCAGCATGCCACAGCCGCCACCTTGCTCAGCACCTGCAGCAGGTTGTTGAGCGGTTGGGTATGTTGAAGGATCTGTGCAGACAGTCAAGTATCGCTCAGCCGGCGCCATGGCAGGTGCACAGCCCGCGCCATGCAGCAGGCTGGCCCGAGCACAGTATGTGGGACAACCTGCGCAGGTGGTCAAGGCACATTAATGCCACGGCTTCGCTCAGCACCACCAGCAGGGTGAGACTGCATGAGCCTGTGCCAGCACATGGTGCTGCTGACGGGGTGCTGCAGCATCACCCTGGCTGTGAAGCTCATTGTTGAAGCTCACAGAGCCTGGCTCTGTTGCACTGACAGAAAGTGAGATACAAGCCATACATAGCAGTGCCATCTCCACAGTGTGTCACCATAATGATGCAGCACACAAGTAGTCATGTGGCTGGACAGGACACTGCACCTGTTCTGTGAGAACCAGGCAGTCGCTGGCTGCCTTTGCCAGCCTGACATTAAGGGTGTTGAGCTCCTGCGTGGTGCAATCCAGGCTGCTGGTGCCCCTGCTCTGCAGGGGAAGGAAGCCGGCAGGCAGGTCCGGTGCTGTGCTTCCGCCCTCAAGGCTCGTGCCAGGCTGCTGCAGAACCATGTAGAAGCCTCGCTTGGCTGTGTATTGCACCTGCACAGAGGCGCAATGCAACCTCATTTGAATGAAACGTGACGGGCACTACCTGCCTCGACTGGCAGTAAACAAGCAAAGCTCACAGCCTGACCTGGAGTCAAGTGCTGATGCCATGGAGCCGCCACCTCTTGAAGAGTAAGGCAAGTTGATCGCAAAGAAGGCTCCATTGTGTCCGGCACCCCTTTTCAACTCAAAGCAACCCTGCAAATGTCACTAACGTCCAGGAGGCAGCCACGCCAAGTGCAACGCTTGATGCCCATTGTGAGGCTGTACAGGCCATGCTGCATGCAGGAGGTCTCTTCATTATGCACTTGCTCATGCCGCTGCCTTGTGTGGTGGAAACAGGCACCAAAGGCCACAAACAAGTGCCCACCTTGAGGCAGTCAAGGCTATGCTGCTCCCGATAGGTGGCCATCAGGTCGTGCACCTGCTGCGTGGCCCGGCAGAAGACATCACGGGCCAGGTCCAGCATGCCCTCCAGCCCTTTCCTGACGGCAAAGCACTGCTGCACCTTGTTGAGGAAGCTCATCTTTGCTGACTGGGTGTCCTGCAGTGCAGCAGGCCAGCGGGGTGGCAGCCCACATTTTTGACCGGCACTGTCCTTGCTGGCTTCACATGCTGCAGCTCAAAATGCAACAGAAGCAAGTATGGCAGCAGCAGTGAAGGGCTCAGCGTTTGGGCATAGTATCTCCCTCTCTGCGCTGGGCAGCAAGTGCACCAGCAGACCGCGTATCGTACAATATGTGGCACAGCAGCTGTACCAACAATGAAGAAGGGGTCATTGAAGGGCTGGATATCTGCATGTTGGGGTCTTGCCCGCTGCGGTGAGCGCCCTGGCCTTGCTGCATGTCATCGCACATAGTGCACAGCATCCTCCATTAGGGCTCTGGAGGATGTATGTCAGCATCGAAGTGCACAGCGCGCTCCATAAGTGCACCAGCCTTGCTGCATGCGACCTTTGACATGCGCAGCACGCGTTGTGAGCGCTCTGGCCTTGCTGCGCCTGGAGGCAGAAGATGCACAGCATGCTCACCTCGTCCAAGGTGTTGTCCACAGTGGACAACAGGTCGGCGAAGACTTCGTGACTGAAGGTGGCCTGCACAGCCTGCAGTCAGGAGCCACTGTGAATTCTGCTGCTTATCAGGCTGGCCGAGCCCAATATGGTCCTTTGCACAGCAGCAGACATGGTGGTCAACAGGCAATCCACCGCAGCTTGATGCAGCTTCTTGCAGGGGTGCCATTGGTGCACCATTCCAGGTCGAGTGTGGACTGTCCTCTCACCTGCAGGAGGCAGCTGTCTGTGCATTTGAGAGCCTGTGCCAGACAGGGCAGCGCCTGCAGGGTCTCCCGCAGCAATATGAGGCTCTGCACCACCAGGGCGATGCGCTTGCTGGGGTCACTCTTCCCCTGGGCAGAGGGTCGGTGTGCCAGCTGACTACACACCCTGCAGTGCAGCAGGCAAGACGACCATGCAAACATGGATGGTGGACGCCCAGCGGCGCAGCAGATGGATGGCTGTGTGCAAGGCCATTGCACACCTCTAAGGGAGCAGCCGTGAGGGTGAGAGGAAAGGCTGGCAGCACATCCTGCAGGACAGTGCTTCAGCTGCTGCCTCATAGAGTTACACAGCAGCCAGCACAGCATCAACTCAAAGGCACTACTAGCTGAATAGCAGGAAGGCCTGTCAGACAGAGCCATGCCCAGAGCAATGCCCAACAGCATTGCTGATAGCCAACCTGTCAAGGTCAGGCGGCAGCTGCCCCAGCATCTCTTTCAGGTCACTGGCCAGCTCAGTGTTTCCACACAGCTCTTGAATGGCGTCTTGGCGCAGGCTGATGGTGGGAAGATCAGTCAGCGGCTGCAGCAGGTTGGCTCGCAGCAGCTTGGCCCCGCACTTGGTCTTGGTGCGATTCATGAGCCTGCATGTCAGTGGTGAGCCTGCACTCTTTCTCAGTGTGCATTCAGACAGCATTCTGCAGCCCACGCCTGCATGCAGGCTCATGACTTGCAATTGGGGTCTCACTGGTCTGCTGTTCCATCAGGCAGTATCTCGATCTGTCACACAGGCTTCTCCACTCGTCAGCGTGCAGCAGTCACAGTGGCTGGCAGGCAGGTGACCTTCCAAGAGTTGACCCAGGGGGCATGTAGCACACTACTCTGGTACGTGGCACAGCGCCTCAGCAGACTGCCCACTGATGGGCACTGACCCCCCTCAGACTGATTGCCACAGCGCTCCTGAACAGGCCATCGCACTTGAATGCACTGCTCCTCCCAGTCTCAACTGCCTCAGTGCACCTGAACAGACTGTCGCACTTGTGGGCACTGCCCCTGCCAGTCCTGATTGCCTTCACCAGCTCCAGCGATTCAATGCTGACTGAGTCAATTTGCATGTGCCCGTCTGGGCTCAGGAAGCCCACTTGCACGCTCTTGGGAGACAGTGCCAAGTGCTGCTCATCTTGCAGGTACCTGAAGGCAAAAGCCTGCATGAGAGCTTTCAGCTCAGGCTGATCATGGTGTAGGTGCAGGTGAGAGCCTTGTGCCAGCCCAAGCTGCAGGTGTTTACAGATTCCCCCGGGGCCGTGCAATACCTGTACGCAGCCTTCAGCAAGTAGCCCTGCATACAAGCCGTTTCAACCCCTCCAAGGGCAGGCTTGATGCCTTGCTGCATGCAGCATCCAGATTGGTGCCATGTAGGCAAGCTCTCTAAAGGCTGAACGTCTTGCAGGAGTACGTGCAGGCGGGTTCAGGTGCGGTCACGCATACAAGTGCAAGCAATGGCCTCAGCCCTTTGGGCTCCCTTGACAAACAGGAAGCCTGTAGTCCAGTTTACATGCCCGACACAATTTCAGGCTCATGACCAAGGGCAGAGCAATAACAGATGTCAAGACATTGCAACACAGTGTCAACTTACGTGAGCAGCGCACCGCAGGCACCCAGAGCCAGATACCAGGTGCTGTGCACAGCTGCTGCCTCCCCCAGCTGGTGCGAGTCGTTGCTGCCATATTGTGACAGCAGCAGGGCTCCCTGCACAAATGTAAGACGTTCTGACAAGGTTTGCTGACATGCAGAACAGGACCGAGGAGGCGTCCCTGCCCTGGCAGGGACGTTCTTGCTGAAGCTGGCAGCCTTCATGGTCAACTCAGGATCTGCACAGGCGCTAGCTGCAAGTGACTGCAGGGCTCAATACATCGCCTTCCCTCCTCCCAGCGGCCTGCTAGGCATTTTGATGTGACGAGATTAAGATGACAGGCCTGCCACATGACTGGACACTCACATTGCTGTCATCGAAGCTGCCCCTGCTAACAGGGACCTGGTTGTACTGCGCCACGGCCTCGTTCAAGTTCCTGAGCTGCTGCAAAGTCTGTGGGCTGGCTGTGACAAGCAGCTGCTCTGGCTCCAGGACCTCCAGCAGGCTCCTGCAGATGGACAGGATGGGGAAGCGAGCCCTGACAACCCCCTGGTCATATGGCATCATGCAGCGCGTGAGACATCAAAGATGCCATTGCTCGCAGTTCAGCGCTGGCCAGGAAGAAACACATCCATACTTGGTTGAGCTGTACGACCTGCTGGTCTCCACCAGCTGCACCAGAGCCAGCTTCAGGCTGCTGGTATCCAGTGCTGCAATCCCAACCTGCAGGCACCTACGAGATCCCTGTCTTGTTCAGAAAGCAGCCGCTTGCTGATCATGCAATCACCTCTCCCGCCCTGTTCTCCACTGCTGCGGCTATCCTTGTGCCAGGCTCTGGCTGCAGCTCCGAATATGCGTTTGAGCCCCCCCCGTTTCTGCTGACAGACATCCTCAATGGCGGGATTGCAGGAGCAGGATCGAATCAAGCCCTTTGGATGTCATGTCTCTGGCACAGGTGTGCAGCACGAGGATCACGACTGTTGTGTTGATGTGAACGTAGGTCAACTCTTGCCTTCTTGCAAAGCTATCGCTTGCCACTCAGCATTTGAATCTCTGATCAGCCAGTATGTGTAGGAGCATGCTCCAGGGTTGCGGTGCCTGCAGTCACCACACCTTACCCCCTCAGACAGCCTGGCATGGTAGACCACCACAGCTGCGCCACCCTTGGGCCATCAATCCATCCAGACCTCAGTCTCACAAACCAGGCTGCACCTTCTGCCATAGCAAGCGCATGGGAGAGCGCTTGACAGCAGTGTGCTCCGCGGCGCAAGATTCCAGCCTTCTAGTGGTGGGGCCAGGTGTCCTGGGCAGTTATGCTGGAATCCTGTGGCAGCAACAGCACCCTGGTGCAAGAGTCATTGGACAAACCAACAGCCAGAGCAATCATGACAGGCAGGCTGAACAGTATCTATGGCTGCTGTTTGCCCAGCAGGTCCTGACTCAGCATTTGAGTGCTGAAATTGGAGCCATGCTGCACCAGTGCTGCTGGAGGGCCCCAGGCTCGCAGGTGCCAGACTGTGTGTCTGCCGCAGGCTGTTGCGGATGGGCATCCAGCCTCGCCTGAAGCAAGATGCAGGCCCTGAGAAGTTTCCCTATGTTCTGTTCTCTGCACCCCCTTCTGGAAGTGATGATTACCCAGGCGAGGTAAGCATTCAGTGCTGTAGAGTGCTGCCTACTCAACAGTACTGTCTGGCCTGCTGCCTCCTGCTCCAGCAAGGGAGCATGCCATCCTCGACTGCAGTGCAGGTAGCAAAAGCAGTGGATCTGTGGGATGGCAGTGGAGGCTTTGTGTTCACCTCTAGCGCAGGGCTGTACACTGTAGAGGATGGATCGCACTGCAATGAAGACTCGCCAACTGCAAAAATTGGCAGCTCAGACCGCACAGACAGGTGTGCTATCTTGCGTCTCAGGACTTGTATCTTTGCTCGTTCCTAGATCAGCATAAGTCCATCTGCTCTGCAGGTTACTGAAGGCTGAGCAGGCGGTCCTCCAAGCAGGAGGGAATGTGGTCCGGTTTGTCGGTCTGTACCATGCAGATAGGTAGAGTTTGATGCTGGACAAATGTCAAACACGATTTGCAATGCAACGAGTTGCCTGCAGGCCACTGCCTGCGCTTAAGCACAGTGGCGTCGTCCGTCATGCAGGGGCGCACATACCTTCTTCATCAGACAAGGGAAGGTTGCGCGTTGGGGGGGGTACACTGTAAACCTCATTCATTATGAGGACGCTGCCAGTTTGAGTATAGCGGTGAGTCTACTCGCAGGGAGTAGCAGCTGATTCGAGGGCTGGTGGGAGGGGAACAAGCGGCTGTGTGATAGGCCCAGCGCAAGAAGCTGCTTTGGGGGCAGCAGGCCTTCTTGGTGCCAGAATCACTGGCTAGTGCCTCTGCCAATGGCAGGTCCTGACGTGCAGGCGCTCAAGGCAGCTGCTAAAGGCTCCCGAGGGCAGATGTATGTGGGAGCAGACGGGTCCCCAGTGACTTTCCAGGTCTGCCAAACAATCCTGATGCTACCATCAGCAGATTGTGAGTGCTGCTGGTTGTCTGGACAAGCCTGCTCCTGCCTGGGTGCAGGACATGATTGATGCTGCCCTGGCGTCGGGCAGGTTCAAAGGCTCTGTAGAGTTCACAGGAGCAGAGGGCAACAGCAAGGGCAAGCTGATGTCCAACAAGAGGACTCAGGAGAAGCTGGACTGGGCCCCAAAGTATCATTCCTTTGAGGAGTTCATGGCCGCCGGTGGCAAGGACTCCTACTCTGCCTCAGATCTGTACTCTTGCATGGGTGCCCCCCATGAATAGCTCCTTGATCAGGCCCTCTTTATGCATCCAGTCTGCTCTGTCTTCAGCAATTGTCTGTTTGACTTCAGTCAAACCTCAGAAATGGAAAGGCCAAGCTATCTGCGCCTAAAATAGCTTGCGCATTTTGGCGCGAGGTGAGGTGTAGCAAGGCTCACAGCACCAGGAGAGTCGTAATGCAAGGCCACAGACACCCGGACCTTGGCAGCAAGCTTCTTCAATCTGTCCCAACTGTCCACAGTCTGAACAGGCCATGCTCGCGATCAAGCAGGCTGATGGTCCATGCGGAGCTGTCTGCCAAGGGCAAACGGCACAATGCAGAGGCCATCACTGTCAAACGCATTATGGGTGAAGGGTCCTATGGCCAGGTGCCCACCTCATGCAGTGCAGCATTGCTGCTTGCTTGCTGCAGACAGCCCAAGTCGCCGCTGAGGCTGCTTATCAGGGCCAAATCTTCACCAAGGCCCCTGCCCATGGCTTCGTCAAGCTCAGCAGCTGTCAATAGACGAGCCTGTTGTGCAGGTCTTTGAAGGGGCTCTGTACACAAGCGGAAGCAGTAAGCGGGTTGTGCTAAAACGCGTCAAGACGCAAGTTGAGGTGAGGCACTGGAATGTTGCAGACGCTTCCAGGAAGACAAAAGTGCAGGTGTCTCAGGTGCGCTCCACCCAGCAGGAGTGTCCTGACTTCATGTTGCAGACAGCATTGCATCCTGCATGCTCAGCAATGTTCGCGGTTGGCTGCAAGGCTGACCTTCTTATGGCAGCGCAACACCGGCTCCCCGACCGCAAACAGAATCTCTGCAGAAGCCACCAGAGTGAGCCCTCCTGCTGCCTGCAGGGTGCCACGCAGATGGGTCAGATGGAGCACCTGCTGAATGTGTATGCCTCCAGAGCAGCGCCTGGCAAGGTGGCAGACTTCATAGGGTACATTGACGTTGCCTCAGCACAGGCAACACGCCAGTTGTCTGAGGGCACCTGGCTGGTAGGTTCTGTGCAGCAAGCCCATAGATGGGGCGTCTAATGACACTGAAATGTAGACTGCCTGCAGCATTCTCCCCAGAGCAACCTCACTCATTCAGGAGCTTACTTAGCCAGCCTGTCTCCCCAACCCCTGCATTGCCACAGCACACCTTGCCCATGCTGGCAGTGCATCCTGGTGCAATCTGCCAGTTACCTATTACCTCAGCCGCAAAGTTGCACCTCGCTTTGGCATTCAGCAGGCTACAGATGCAGAGCCTTCATGAGGTCATGCTGCCCCTGGCTGCAGATGTGGAGATATGAGGGGCACCGCACTCTGATGGACTATTTGAAGCGGCGAGACTGCATCAGGACTCTGTCTGAGGACCTCAGAGTCAGCGAGCAGGCTGTGGTGGCCACAGTCATGCGCCAGCTGCTCGAGGGCATCTCGGTCAGCGCTGCTGCCTGGTCCTTCTCCCCAGCGCTGCTCTGTTGTCATGCTGATGCCGGCCGCATTTTGAGTCACAGGCACATGTCTGCGCTGCCTGCACTGCTTTCCTTTTGTGCTGCATCTGCTCTGCTGCTGCAGGTCTGATATGCATAGCTGCCATCATGTCTGGGTGCACTTTCCAGAAGGATCTTCTGACCAGTAGCACAGCTGACGTGGCTGAAGCAGCAAGCCCCATGCAAGCTGGGCCTCAAATGTAGGTGCAACACAGCAGACTCTGAGGTAGGGAGAAGTGACGTGCCTGCCTGCAGGCGCTACATGCAGCTGGTCTGATTCACAGAGATGTGAAGCCTATGGTGAGCAGCTTTGCTTTGGTATGCTTGAGATGCAAAGCAAGTTTTGCCTTCTTGCTACGCATCACAAGTGCAAAGCAGGAACAAACTTGTAGCAAAAAGCCATGTTCGCTTTTACGGAGCCATGGCAGCCATCCATGTGGTTGCCCCTGCATGCAGCACAAGCCCCCGCAGCCTCACTGTCCACTCACTCTGCAGAACATCATCTTTGCTGAAGAGGAGCGGCGCTTCAAGCTGATTGACCTTGGAGCCTGCGCCGACCTTCGCACCGGCACCAACTATGTCCCTGATGAGTCCATTTTGGACCCCAACTACTGCCCACCTGAGCAGGCAAGGGCACCTCATGTAACCAAACCAAGGGGGGGTTGTTGCCAGTTTCAACTCTCAAGACCATGTGCCAATTTGTGTGCAAGTCTCAATGTACAGCAAGTCTCTGGTGCCCCTGCTGTACCTGTGGCCCTGCTGCTGGCAGTGTCTGACCATGTGCCTTTTACTGTGCTGCAGTACTGCATGCCCACTGACGCCCCTCATCTTGCAAAGGCGGGCATGTTCAAATTCGTCATGTCGCCCCTGCTGTGGAAGCGATTCAAGCCAGACCGCTTTGACAGCTACTCAGCAGGTGTGGCAGCACAGCATGCTGCCAGCACTGCATCAGGCGGTCCAAGCTCACAGGAGGACACTGCCCCTGCCCATTACTTGGTATCTGCACTTGAGTGCTCCCCTGCTGCTGGCAGCGCTTTCTTGTAGTGTGCCTCCATACCGCCATCACTTGGTCAGGCACAAGATGGAGGGCTTACCTCCTACCAAGGCTTGACCTCTTGAAAGCTTTGCTGCACCGCTGGCTCCCTGTCAGGTCACTGTGCAGAGCTGCACAAGTCATCTTGCAGGTGCTTCAGTGCTGGAAATGTCCTTAGCTCAATCCCGGGCTTTGCTGCAGGCCTGGTGATGATTCAGCTGGCCATCCCCAGGTGCCGCAGCAACGCTGGACTCAAGAAATTCAGTGCTGAGATGAAGGCTGTGGGTCATGACCTATTCAGGTGAGATCCCTGCAGCGTCAGAGCTGAATGCCTGTGGCATGCCGCTGTCCTTTGCATGCGTTTCAGGAACATGATCCCGGCTGACAACCTTCTGGAAAGGTGCAGCCGGCTTTGCCTTGCACAACCTTTGTGGGTGGTGATGTGACCCCTCTGCTGCACTGCAGGTGGAGACATCAGGCCAAGCTGCCCCCCAAGGAAAGCGCGCTGATGGATGCTGACAATGGGGCAGGGTGGGAGCTGGCCGAGTCGTTGTTGCGACCGCGCGCCATCAAGGCAAGCACCTCGACTGGGCCTGCGGCATGGTGCATCCGCAGTCTTGCACACCTGCACAGATGAAATCCTCTGCCAAAATCAATTGTGGACAGGCAGCGTGACGCTGTCCTGGGGTGCAGGCCAATGCAGCAAAGAGTAGAAGCTTCAGCACAGCAATGCAGCTGAGCCGGTAACCTGTACAGTATTGCAGGAGCCATCAAGGTACAAGCCTCTGAGCCGGAGCCCTCTGCTTGCAGGTGGAGAAAGAGACTGGCGCCGTGACCTTTGAGAGCACAAGGGCAGAAGCCATCCGCATGCCGGCTTCTGTGGCGCTCACCCACAGATTCCTGAAACAGGTAGCCTTCAGCCTGCAGCTTGGCTTACCGCAATCCACCCTATCTGCAGTGCCTGGCCCCTGCTGCGAGACACCCTTCTGATCCGCGCTCCTGACCTCATATGACTCCAGAGTCTCACTTGCACGTGGCTGGTGAGACACCATGTTGCACCCTTCACACGATGTGGCACAGGACTCTGTGCCTGCTGCAGAATGCCAGCCTCTTCTGGAAGCCAGACATGCGGTGGGTTGCTGTGAAAGCCCTCACAGTGCTGGATGTGCTGGCTGCTAAACCTGCCAGCTGCAGGCTCAGAACCCCACCTGCTATCAGGAGCCCACCTGCTATTTCACAGCCGCTGTGCTGAACACCTCTGTCAGCTGCAGGCTCAGGAGCCGAGCCTGGACAACATCCAGCAGCAGCGCTCCGCCCTCTTCAGCAATGCTGGTGGCAGTGGCCTCTTCCGAGCTGCAAGCTTCAGCCTGCTGGGAGGCATTGGGTCCAGCAGCGGCAGTGTCAAGTCTGGGTCTGGCAGTGTGAATCAGCAGAGGGGCTCTCGGACAGATGCTCCAAAAGGCAGCGGCTCTGTCAGGGGCGGCGGCCAAGAGAAGGCTGCAGGTGGGGCCCTGCTTCAGCATGCATACTTGGCAAATGGGTCGCCAGATGTCATACAAACCATCAGCATGTCCCTCTGAGGCAGGCCCCTGGTCCTCACTGCCCATTGCAAGCTGAGGGGCTCATCACAAACGTGGTGCGCCTCTCGGTGTTGGGTCCCCTGTCAGAGGACAGGCTGTTGGCGGCCCGGCCAGACAGCGCAGACACACCCAGCATGGGGCAGAAGGCTCATGTTGAAAGGGGCCCTCAAATCGCAGTGCACAATGTGCAATCCTCCGGTGACTGCTGTGCACCTTGCTGCGGGTGGCTTCAACAGGAGTGCAGGTGCTGCCCGACTACAAGACTGTGTGTGCTGCTGCCCAGCGAGGCCAAGCCTTTCAGTCGCACCCAGCTTGGACCCTGAGGCGCAGTGTGTCCCTGGCTGCTGTCCACAACCAAGCACAGCCCTTCAGTGTTGAGCTGTGTCTTCTTGTAACACAACATGGACTGCTGTGGCCTGTGCAACCACAGTCCATTGCTGCTGCCATGGCCCACTCGATGTCTCCGCAGTGACTGTGCAGGCACTGCATCATCCTCCTCCAAGCCAGCTGCACGCAGCGGTGGGGCTCTGGACGCAGCTTTTGGCATCTGGCGGCGAGCCACCTCCAAGCTATTTGAGCTGGAGTCCAAAATTGCAAATCAGGTTAGCATTGCTCTTCAGCGCCTTAGGCCATGTCACAGAATGTCAGGCTGGGCCACATCACTTTTCAAGCAAGTGCGGTGTGCGTGTACAGTAGTGCAGATGGTGAGTTGAGGACAAGCACAGCTGGAAGTATCATGCTCAGCCTGCTGTGCATGCTGGACCTGCTTCCACGAGCTTGCAAAGCTGCAGAAACAGGCTTCCAAGAGCAGGCATCAGTGCTGCATTTGAGGTGTGTCTGGATGGGCAAGCGCTGGTTGCAAATGGCTGAGGCTGTCGCCCTCTTTGTGTGCAGTCCTCGGCGGTGGAGCAACAGACCTCGCGGGTGCAGAGGCTGCAGGCTAAGGTGGCTGCAGGACAGGCCAGCAGTGAACAGCTGAAGAAGCAGCAGGGCATCCTCAGCAAAATGCAGGTGGGCTGAGGACCTTCATCTGGGGTCCTCTTCCGCAACTGCCGCCGTCCAGACAGAGAATATTGGCAGGCTGCCTGGCGCTCATACCCAAGCAAGAGGCTGGCACAAAGCTGCTCCAGGGCCATCCCTGCACAGCCACTGCAAGAGAATCACAGAGGGGTCACCCCTTTTTTCGAGTTGGGTGGTATTGCCTCTGCTATCAGAAATGCTGTCTGCGCTCTATGTAGGGCAGCAGGAGGCAGGGTTGTGATCCTCCATGTCCTGTCTGCAGGGTCGCCTGGGCGGGCTCACATCTGAACTTCAGAACACAGCTTCAGGCGCCAACAAGGTATTGGGCGGCCTTCTGGGGGGCAGAGGCAGCGGGTCCACCTCTGGCCAGACCGAGGCTGTTACTGCTGCAGCAGCTGAGGCTGAGCAAGAGCAGACAGGCAAGCATCAGCCTGGGCTGCACACATGTTGCATAGCGTGTCTGTCAGGGAGTCCCCCTGTTCTACACTGCGCCTGGGCGTCAGTAGTTCTCAAGGGGATGTTCATCCCTGCATGCTGAGTGTTGAAGCTCTCGTGCTTTTGCCAGCATGGTGTCCGCTTGAAGCTGCAGTGTGGTAGGCTGGGCAGCATAGACTGGCCATTGTTGCAAGCTACCTTGTAGCTAGAGCCCAGCTGCTGCTGGGGACAGCAGATGCCTGCATTGACAGGCAGCCAGCAGATGCGTAGCGCATGGGGCAGTGTAAGACTGTGCTCAGCACGCCTGCACGCAGCTCCAAGGCGTGTGCCCTCCCATGTGGCGCCTGCTAATAGCACATTGTGGAATGAAACCTCACAGTCATGTATCCTGCAGGCAGTTCCAGGGCGTCCTGGTGGTCGCGCGGCAGCCAGAGCTTCAAGGAACAGCTTCAGCAGGCAGGGGGGCGCAAGGGGGCCAGCGAGTCCCAGAGCCCTTCCCGAGGTTCCAGCTCACAAAGCCCCACAAGAGGCCCACGCAGCGATGTGCCCCCCTCGGTGCTCCAGCGGCGGCCATCTCAGGTCGAGAGGCCTGCACCCGAGCCAGCTCCCAGCAAGACAGCCTCTGTGCAGCCAGCTGTGGCCGAGCGGCGCTCGGCGGGGCAGGCGGGGGCCAGCATGCTGTACGCAGGGCTGAAGTTCACAGGGCTGGCGCTCAGGGTGGCAACAGACCTGGCCAAGGCGGTCAGCACGGATGCAGAGAAGATGGTGGCTCAGATGGAGAGCAGCAGCAATGACCGGGTGAGAAGCCTGTCAAGTCAAGAACGTACAGTTGCTGGTACCTCCAGCTGTGGCTTGTCTCGCAGAGGGCCAGTCAGAGGTCACAGTGCAGAGAACAGCAGTGACCCCTTGAGGCTGGGGTCAGCTGCCATGCCACAGATACTGCACAGACAGTGGCATCTGCAGCTTGCTGGAGCCCTGCCCGGACTTGGTCAAGGCAGGTGTGGACCCCTCAGATGCGGCAAGTCACTACATGTGCACTAGATGGTTTTGTCTGACTGCGTGTGAGGATTACAGGGCTGATCCGATGCAATGTCCTCAACAATCCCTCAAGAAAGTGCAGCGCCTGCTGGCAAAGCATACTCAAAACTTGAGTCAGTTGATGAGAAGCCCATCTGGATAGTGTCTGCCTGCAGCGACACAGCAAGGAGACTCTTGCAGCGTTTGTGGACCTGCTGAGGGAGGGCCGGCCACCTGTCCAGTCCAGCACCACCTACAAACAGATAGAGCGTGCCTACAAGGGCGAAGCACGCTTTGAGGCTCTGCCGGAGAAGCAGAGGTGAGCTGCCCAAGCTATCAAATGTCCGAGGCCCAGCCAGCAGAGGCGAATGTACTGGTCCACTGCTTGTCGGAGTCCTGATAACAGCGCGAAGGTGACCTGCTTGGAGCACTGCCTGTTTGAGGCCCAGCCAGAGGAGCAAGGTGAGCTGCCTGCCAGCTCTGCTTCCTTGGGGCCCTGCTTGAGAACTGGAAGGGCACCTGCCCCACTGCTTGTCTGGGCGCTGCATGAGAAGCAGAGGTGGGCTGACTGGCCTGCGGAATTGCTAAACTCAAATGCCTGTCAGGTGTCATACTGCTGTGGGGCCCTGCCGGCAAGCAGTTCTGCGTGGTGTGGCCTCAAGCTTATGTGGCAGCAATGGCGTGTAGATGCCTTAAGCACTGCAAGCAAAAGAGATTTGGAATGGCTGACTTGGTGCAGTACAGCCAGGCCTTCAGTGTTCAAGGCTGGCTGGCTTGAGCCGTGCCCAGGCAGAGCTGTTGGCAGTTCAGCAGGCCCTGCTGTCTTCCTCTGGACGTCGCTGCAGAAGTCCTCCGTAGTGCCCTCCTGCTGCTGCAGGCGCCAAGCATTTGAGTCATATGTGGCTGCCATAAAGAAGCTGGAGGATGCTGCCCAGCAAGAAGCAAGAGCCAGCTTCAAGGTGGGTCAGGCCCCTTACACTGTGGTGGTTCCACCTCTGGAGGTGGTGACAGTCGTTCAGGGCATAGAGACTTCCATCTTGTTGCACCGTACTTGCCTTTCTCAGGGAGCAGGAAGCAGGAGGGCACAGCACGTTCTTGGCTGTCACATTGCTGCCTGCAGCAGCTATACGTATTGTCAGTGCCTGCCGGACTGCCAATCTGGCGCTGCATTTGAGTAAAGGCACTGGTAAAGTCCAGTCTCGTTCATGCATGCAGAGACTGCTGGTGCAGTCGGATGTGACTGTGGACAGTGAGTGGAGCAAGGTGCAGCTGCGCCTAGCCCGCAACCCAGCCTTCACAGCCCTGGCCACCCAGGAGGAGCGCCAGGCCATTTTTGCTGACTACCAGGCAGAGCTGCGGGCAAGTCTCAGTGATGCCTCTGAGGTCCTTTGGTTTTACGCGGCGCCACCGTGGCCCATCACTGTTCGCTCAGAGACACGCCTGACAGCTCTCTAGCATGCTTTTGAGTGGCACAGCAGCTTGCAACATTCAGCGGGGTGCTGGCGAGGGGAACAAGCTGCCAGCCCGCAGCACCGAGCTGTCAGCGCTTGGCCAATGGCCAATGCCATGAGGCAGCCCATCCAGATGGCAGTGTGCTGCAGGGGCCTCAGCGAGAGGGAGCACGCTGCAGCACATGCAAGTACAGTCTGTGCAGCTTGCGCGTGTGCTGCAAGAGGGCCGCATGGCTGCAAAGGCAGTTTGGCGCACACGATGAGACTGTCCGCTACTCTTGCTGAGCATCACCTCCTGGTGGGCTGCAGGCGGCTGAGCAGGCTGCTGAAATGGCTGCCAAGGCAGAGGACAATTTCAAGGAGCTGCTGGACCAGCTGGAGCCCCCGATCACTGCCAAGACAGCCTGGCCAGCAGTCAGGCGCCAGGTGAGCACCAGCACAGGCCTATTCAGAGCCTGAGTCAGATGACAGAATCTCTCTTTTCCCATACATCGCAGCAGTGCCACCAGCTGCCTCCTGGTTGGGGTCAGGCATGTGTACCCTGCTCTGAGGCAAGTCCTCATTCAGCGCCACCCTGTTAGCAGCGTGCTGAGCTCCCCGCCTGCGGCATCCTGTCTGACGTGCTATTCTGCGCTTGAAGTGCTGATTCCTTTCTGCAGATCTGGCGGGATCCCCGCTTCAGCGCCATCCCTGAGAAGAGGTGCCGCACCCTGTTCAACGAGCTGTCCACGATGCTCAAAGATGCAGAGGACTTTGCCCGGGCTGCAGCTGCAGCTGCTGAGCCTGCAGCAGCGCCTGCTGAGCTGCAAACAGACATTGGGGCCCAGATGGAGAGGGCAGAGGCTGCAGAGCCGCAGCCAGACGTCGCTGGGGTGGAGGCTGCAGGTGGGGCTGCAGCTGGGCTCATTTCAGTAATTAAAGTTGCATGTATGTGGGCCAAGCCTATCAGGCGTCCCTGCTGAAGCAGAGGCAGATGCGGGGGTCCAGATGGGAGGGTCTGCTGCAGGTGGGGGCTGTTGCATGCCTGCCTGCCTGTGTTGTCTGCTGAGCCTGTAAAGGAAGGGGTCTCAGGCGGAGACAGGGCTGAGGCTGCAGCGTTGCAGCGGGTGGCAGTGGCTGCACTGGCAGATGCAGAGCTGTGCAGGGATGGTGGGGTCCACTGTGAAGGTGCGTGGCCTTTGTGTGTGCTGGCGGTGTGGGCAGCTGGGGTGTCTGCAGATTGTGGGCGACATAAGTGCTGAAGCACCTAGGTCGAAAGACCACAGTTGGGAATGCTGGTGTTGCCGTTTGGGTCTCTGCTGGGCTCACGGCAGAAGCGGCCCAGCATGCTGGCTGGCCTGACAGGTGCATTGAAATGCAGTTGGCGCAGCAGTGCTACCTGGCTCTGCAGGCACCCTCGCTGCTGCTGGAGCAGAGCCCACCGCAGAGCAGATTGAGGCTTTCAAGAAGCTTCAGGCAGAGCAGGAGCAAATGCGCCGGGAATATGCGCAGATGCAGGTGAGTCTGAGCGGGGCTGGGTTGACACAGCTGTGCTGCGATGCTTGCTAGCATGGATGGTTGGTGCGCCTGCTGAAGCGCTTGCTGTATTGTATGAGATGCCCACATCCTGCAACCAAGCAATGAGTAGCTCATTACCTGTCTCTGACTCTGGCAGGCAGCGAGCATAGCCCTGCCAACTGTGCATCCTTCACCTTGCCGCCAGAATCTTTGCTTGGGAACGAACTGATGAGTGGTCATCCTTGGACAGCTGTGATCTCGAGCCAGTGTCACCTCTCTCTGTGCAGGCCAAGCTTTTGGACATGGAGGCACGCCTGCAGCAGCAAGCAGCCAGCCCCAGCAGTGGGGACCAGGCAGGCTTTAGCAGCCCCGCCGCAGGGGCTGGTGATGGTGGCGCCTCTGCAGAGGCCAGCCCTCTCAAGGGCAAGCAGGAGCTGGTTGACATGCAGCAGCAGATCAGCCAGCACCTGCAGCAGAGCGCCCAGAAGGAGCAGGACCTGCTGCAAAACCTCTCCCGCAGCAGCCTGAATGGTCGCATGCCCTAGGCTGGATCTTGATGGCTGCAGACCTCATGCACACCACACGCTCTAGGAACCCAGATGGCTGCCAATTTTGTGGCTGGCTAGCCGCCTTGCGTTCTTTGCTGTCGTTTGTGGAGTGCATCCTCTTTGAATCTATTCCCAATTGTTTTGTGGCAAATTGTGTATGTGAGATCAAGAGAGAGTCTGTATTGAGCCAGCAATCCTTTGGCAATGAGCCCCCTTTCAGACCATGGTAGCTTATGCTCAGTGCCCTTCATAATGACATTGTCAGGGTCAGTGTTTGAATGAGAAGATGCAGAATTCAAAGGTGGACCGCTGTGGTTTGAACCCCACCTAGAGATATCGAATAACTGACAGCACTGACAACAGAGGAAACCTGTCAGTGGTGAAGGCTGAGGCTTTCCTGCTGCAAATCCTGCTGCAATGAGCTGAGGTTGTTGGTGCTGCGTTTCATCATCAGATTCAGGAGGTCTATGAGGGCTGCTGCTGGGTTCCCCTGGTTGACCGCCAGCGCTGCAGCTGCAATAGCCTCTGTTTCTGCATACTCTGCACCGGACTGGTGTTGCTGCAGAATGCTGTGCTCGTCGTCGCTGACACCTGACATCCCCTCATCCTCTGCACAGACAGCATGCAAAAGCACTGGAACACAAGGTGGCATGCACAGACAACGTTGGAAACGAGTGTCGCAGACGTAACCAACCAGACAGTGGACCCACATTGACTAGCTGAAACAAGGCCTGTGGTGCTTCATAGTGCTGTTGTGTCAATCTCGGCCATTTTAAAGACGCCATTGCCCAGCAGCTTTTATATTGTGCCTCCCTTAAAAAGGCTGCCCTGTCCGTCACCCGCATGGCCTCCCTGAAGGCGCAATGCCGTTCTGGAATCACAGCAGATCTGGGCCAGCAGCGCAGACAGCATGGCCGCCCACCTGGGTTGTGCCCCTCTCCAGACAGGCTGCCCCGCCCCGCTCCTCGAAGCTGCTTGGACGTCCCAGGCGTGTCCGGCTGGGTCAGCCCGCTGGAGCTGGGCGTGGCGCCTGGCCCTGTGCCGTTTTTGCTGCCGCGGGAGGCCCCCCGTCCTGGCGGCTGCAGGGTGAAGGAGTGCTTGTGCGGCTGCAGGGCTGCAATCAGCTTGACCAGCAAGCGGTTCTCCTCCAGCGCAGCTGTGACCTGCAGGGCAGCCGTGCTGGGGGTCAGCCAAATGCATCTTTGAGCGCAAGAGCAAGTGAGGCAGGCAGCTGCAGGGCCATCAGTACGGATGGTGCCGAGGCATCTTGGCAGGACTCAGCCATACAGCTGCACTGTGCAGGCTGCACGCTCCTTGTACGGAATGATATGACCGCTGCAAGTGCCTGTAGGTGGGCCCACTGTCATGCACTGTGTCCAGCCTTCAAGCAGCCAGCGGCTTTGCATCAAACATGTGATGCTGGGGGCCATCTGTCCATTATTGAATCACACAGGCCGATGCAGCAGCACAGCGCCAGTGCTGTCTGCGAGGTTAGTGACTGAGAGCTGGCCGATGGAACCAGGGCGGTAACCTGCCTGCCCGCAGGCTCACAGCCTGACAGGCGCCAGGCAGCCTCACCTTGAAGTGCATGGTGGCCAGCGTTGTGTGCAGGGCCAGGTTGTCGGACCGCAGGCGTGTGCACTCCTGCGACAGGTCTCCTGTGCTGGGCAGTGACCCCGTCCTGACCCTGCAGGCACAGCACCCTGTACCCTGGGGCTACATCAGGCTGGGGCTGCACGGGCTCCAGCAGGCCTCAGGCAGACCCACACGCCCACCTGCCCATCAGGATGCGCATCAGATGGTGTCCCTCAGGTGCAAGGCCACCATGTGCGCCTTTGCACCCAGCGGACTCCATATTGCAGTGAATGCTCCATGTTGGCCTGTAGCCTTTGTACATGACCATACTGTGCCTCCACTTTTAAACAGCAGGACCCGGCTTGTGCTGCACAGCACCAGCAATGCTCCAATGCATGTGGCCCCACCTCTTCAGAGGGGGCACTGCAAAGCTGTTCCCGTCGCCGACAGCCTGCTGATGATGCGCTCCTGCCGCTGCTGCGCTGATGTCTGCTGGGTTCCAGGCCACTGGCAGCACAGGGCTGAGTGTTCCATAGTTCATGCCGGTGGCGGTGGTGTTGCCCGCGTCTTGCGTCCACAGGTTGTTGTCAAACACTGTGCTTTCCATGCCGTACACTGCAGGGCAGCATGGCAATGCTGCTGCAGCACAATCAAGACGTGACTCACTTGTGCAAGCATGGTGCCTTGGCATGGCATGAGCATAGACAGGCCCTGAAAGGTCCTGCAGGACATGCACGCTGCCTGCCACAATACCATTGACCTAGGTGCAGGCTTTTTGAGCAGGCACACGGTCGCTGGCATCCTCCATGAGCGCGGCTTGCTTACTTGGTCTTTGCAGAGCCTTTGCTGTTGTAGGAGGACCCACTGTGGGCCTTGGCAAGGTTGTGATTGACCTTGGCTGCAATGCCCTGGTTAAGGCCTCCTGCTGATGATTCAATGCATGTCTTGCTGGCCTGACAGCAGAGGCCTTGCCGAAGCGGCTGGGTTGGTCTGTAGTGCCGCTTGCAGTGGGTCCGGCTGTGACCGATCACTGCTTATGCTGCTGGCAAAGGCTTCTCTAAGCACATCAATGTCAGTGTGCCATCATCAAATTCAGCAATAGGTGCGCTACGGGAGGCTCGTCGAAAGACTCGACCTATTATAAGCCATGTAACACCCTGCGACAAGGCGTGAAACTTTAAGGCCTGCTTCGCGACAGAACTCTGTCATGGTGCTCATGCCCACCGGAAGACATTTTGAAAGTGTTTGAAGTTCATATCAATGAGCTTAGGCCTGTGTGCCTACTTAGAGCTTTTCAATCTCACTCCATAGGAAAGCAGGCTATGATGAAGTCTCAGCGAGGCAGCGGCAAGAGGCAAGACCGCAACTTTGAAATTGTTGTCAACCACATCACCATCAATGAAGACCAGCTGCCTCAGGTCTCGCGGCAGAGCATGGCGGCTCTGAAGGATGTCTTTGGACACAACATCAAGAAGTACTCAGGCACTCTTCACCACAAGACAGGCAACGAGCATGTACATCTCCTTGTGATGTCTGCAGCTCCTAAGACCAAGAGCCCTGTCAAAGCCAGTATTGCTGCCTCCATGGCACTCATCTTTGGCACACAAACTGACTCTGTGGAGGTCAAGTTGTTCAATGAGTTGAAAGCAGATGCTGGACCAGCTCATGGCCTGAGGGGGCTTGGCGACTACAGGTCGCTGTACGTGAACAACAATGACCATGAGAATCACCGCCCAAAGGATCCTGAGCACAGGACGGTGGAGTTCATGTGCGGAGGAGAGTGGGAGATCTCGCATGGAGGCACCAGAATTGGTGCCGGGCGGCAAGGCCCGGTGCAGGTGGCCACAGCAGCTATCAAGGCAGGAACTCCAGAGTTGCAATGCAAGACGTATGAGGAGTTCGAGCGTCTGCTGAAAGCCGCCGCAGAGAGTGTGGGTTGCACAACGAGCGCCTTGCCAAGGGTGTTGGCCAAGACCTCTTTTGGCACAGTGCCAAAGCGCAAGGAAGGCAACCTGATTCGCAATCCTGCCTATGATGAGGAGGAGTTCAAGGCCCTCCCAAAGAAGCAGCAGACTATCCAGCGGAAGCGCTCCATGAAGTACCTGCAAGGGCCCAGCGGAAGCCTGCGAGAGGAGCCACTGGTGGTTGCTCATCAATTCTTAGAGGCGCACCCTCCTGACCTTTATCGATTCAGGCTCCTTGAGCCTGTCAGGAAGCTACAATCTGGATGTGGCTACCTTTCAGTTGCAAAGTTGAAGCAGCTCTATGAGGAGGCATTTATCAATCTGTTCAAGGACTACCCACCTCCTGAATGGACGTCTGGTCGTGCGCCAGCAAGGGCATGTGTCAGTTACAATCTGCCCGCAGCAGTTATTGCTGATGTGATGAAGGCCAGATGATGCAAGCTTGTTTACAAGATCATGAAATTGTCTGAATCACCATGCCACAGCACAGGTGTGGAAGGTGCGTCCACGTACCACATCGTATGATTTTGTAACAGATGCACAGATTGCGCGAGTGCAGCCCTTTTCAAGCCCCCAGGAGGTCCTCTTGTGCCACCATGGATTCAAGTGTAGCCAATGCCAGGCCCAATTAGCCACCATATGTGTTGGTCAGGCCAGCTCCCTTAGGTTGATGCCTTCAAGTGTAGTTCAAGTGTGGAGGACCTTTGTTGTGCAGTGGCTAGCCAGAAGTATTTGATTGGCCCAGAGGAAGGGTTACACGGCAATGCAGATCTTCGATTCATGTAGACCAAGAGTGTTTCAAGTGTATTTTGTCAGGAGGCAAGCCTTGAAGGCTTGCCCCCCAAGATAACATGTGGTTTTGTGGGCTGACATCTCATTTCTGGGTGGCATTTGACACCGCTCAGTGAGATGTGACTTTCAGCAGTTCAATGTGACTTGCTGAGCTTGGAAACTGGCACACGGAGACTGAATTCAGGAAGGGGAGACCAGCCATTTCAAAAGTTTTTGACAAGTCTCATGAAACATCATGCAGAAACGTCAGCAGAACAGGGGGCAATGTTGGGCTGTAGCCACACAAGGGTCCAGACAGAGTTTGGTTCCTCTGCTGCATCGCTGCAGAGAGGCAAAGTCTCACAGGTGGCAGCTCCCCTGACCAGTGGGTCAAGTGGGAGGGAGCCATGAGAGCTCTCCTGATGGGGCATCAAAGCACTGACACAAAGGACACACAGGACACATCAAAACAACCCCAGCATACTCAGCAAGCTCACGAGTCTGCTCCAGGCACCCAGGCAGATTGCATGCATGCCAGCAGCTGCGGCCCTGGCAGACTGTGTCCTTTGTGTCTTTGTGTCTCAATGAGATGTAGAGATGTCTTGGGAGGTGGCACATGGATGGCCTCATGCCGATCTGTGAAGGGCAGGATTGGCCAAAGCCACCTGGCTTTCCCCATTTCACCAGGGCAACACTGCTGCAGCATGTGATGACAAAAGGCATGTTGCCTTCCTGACCTTTGAGCATCTTGCTGGTCCTCCCTGAGACAATGTTGTGTTGCAGCTGGAAAGGGACCTGCCTTTGACTGAGCCTTCTTTGTGCCCCGCAGGCCCTGCTCAGGGCCTTGGCCTGCAATGCTGCCACTTAAACCACTTCAAGCTGATATTTCAGGCTAGTAAAGTGTAACCATTTGCTGAGTGCCACTCAGTCCAGTCTCTGAGGTGCTTCCAAAGAGAATTGTGACGCTAGGTATGTAAACCAAGCCTGGTATCAAGGCAAGTTTGACAGAACAGGCCTCAAGGGGCTTGCCCTGGTGGGAGGCATGTGTGTCTGTGGAGTGATTTCTCACTTTTTGAATGATGTGTTACACTGCTCAACACTGTTCAAACATGACTTTCAGCAGTGAAATCGTGACCTGTGCAGGTTCTGGCGGTAGGAATGGTCAATTAAACAATTAAAGGCTTGCTCAGCCACTCTGCTTACGCTTGCCAAGCAGCTTGGAGTCACTGCTGTACCTGCTGCATAGCTGCTGCAGTGAGCTGGTTGTCCTGGTGGGGGGGATGCGCTCACGTTCCATCTCTAAAGCCCCGACAACAGCAGCCATGGTGCTTCCCAAGCCAGCCATGCGGGTTTCAATCTCAGCAGCAAGGCCGTTCTTGAATCTTGAGAAGGCCGTGCTGCTGGCTCTTGCTTCCTTCTTGCTGCCATGCCACCTGCGGAAGTCTGAAGGCACTGCTGAGATCTTGGAGAACGCCTCAAATGCTTCTGGCACTGTTTGAAATTCTGAAAGCTTCCAGACCTGCAGCTCATAACAAGGGGAAGTACAGTCTGACCAGTACACAGGCGCTCAAGCTGAAAGGCAATTCGACTGCACACCTGCTTCTCTAACAAAAAGGAGTCCCTCTCATCCGAGGCGCTCAGCGCACTGAGGGACTGAGGCGGCAGAGTAATGCCATAGCTGGCCTGTGAAGCCAGAGGCACCCATGGGATCGGTTTGGCTGATGCTGGGGGCTGGACACCGGAAAGAGGCACCTGAGGCAGCATCACCACCGGGGCCAGAGGCGTGGCCTCCTTTCCACCCAGCGTCTTGAAGAAGAAAGCCTGCGACATGGAAGGGCAAAGGTTCAGAGCAATGCATGTCTGACTACAACACCTAGGGCCGCAGCGCTCACCGTTGGGTTGGTGAACAACAAATTCCTGTCGCTGAGAACCGCCTCAGCAGCAACGTGTTTGTCCCACGTCTCCTGCCGCAGCTGCTTGCCTACAGCACTCCGCAGAAGGCGACTGGCCGCTGGCGGGATGGTGCGAAGCCACTGGTCCCCATATGAATCAATTCTCAAGCTGGCATTCTGCACAAACACGTGCCGCAGGTGGTCGATGGCCCTCAAGGGCGCCAGCAAAGGATGTGCAGGGTGGCATCGCATGCCAGCTTGGCGCAGTAGCACCGTCAAGCCTGGGATGATGCGGTCCAGCACATCCTCCTCAGCCTGCAGAAGACAATCAGATCAGTCCCCCCAATTTTGGTGATTTGTGTGAGAAGCACTGGCACTGCAGTGACCTTACCAT
Source organism: Asterochloris sp. CNOR1 (assembly GCA_963969365.1). NCBI lineage: Eukaryota > Viridiplantae > Chlorophyta > Trebouxiophyceae > Trebouxiales > Trebouxiaceae > Asterochloris > Asterochloris sp. CNOR1. Next base: position 2,831,997 of record OZ017750.1, read on the forward strand.
GAACTCAGCCTGACCCAAACGATGATTCTCGTGCCACTCCCGTCCCCAACCAGCCAGCCTGTGGGCTGTGTCTGGGTCAAAGATGCAGTACAGGTCTGTGGTGTCGGACTCATGCCTGCAAGGCAAAACACTGGTCAGCTGAGGACGATACTGTTCAGAATGCACAGCATGGCCTGAGTTGCCTACCTCGCCGCCATCTTGATCTCCGCTTTGTTGATGCCCACGCTCTTAGCCGCCTCCACACCATGCTTCTTAAATTTGTGGCTGACCTCCCCTTTAGCTGAGTACCCATCAAGCCTGCCACAGGGCACGCCTGCAGAGTAGCAAGCCACAGATGTCACCAATAGCCATGTCCGAAAGCTGCGGCATTAACGCACTGGCTCACCAGCAAGTTCAAAAGCCTGCCGAAGGTGAACGTTGAGAGTCTCTCCACTCATGGGCTGGTTCCCCTGCATGCTAGGGGCGGCAACAATGAACTTGGCCAGATCCTCAAGTTTGATGCCCTGTGGAAGGTGGCGACAGCCAGGTCGGCAAGCGCTGCCTGAGGACAGATGCGATGGTCCCGGTACCTGTGGCAGGGGAGGCATTATGACTGAGAAGACACTGCAGCACACTGCCCAACTGTGACTGTCCTGACAGCATGAATGCGCATACCTGACGACACCAGGAATATCCACCTGCCCAGGTTTCACAGTCTTCCCTTGCATGCTACCAAAGAGGACTGCCACAGAGGGCACTGGGCTGACATTATCCTGCGTCCTCAGTGCCAGGCAGCTCCAGGGAAGTTTGCGCAGGTCATCAGAGCGGCCCAGTGTGGCTGGCATGAAAGTCATTGCCATCCTCAGCAGGTAGGTCCATTGCCACTGCTTCTGCTGGAAAACTGTTAGCAGGGACTGGCGAAGCTGCCCTGCGCTCAGTGCGGCATCCACCTGCAGATGCAAGCAACAAGCTGGGGTTAGATACGCCATCATTCTGTTGGCACAAGACGCTCTGACCAGGCTGGTACCTACCTGAGCTGCCACTTGCGCGTTGAGGTTCTCAGCCTGCATCTCCCTGCCACGTGCACGGACCAAGTCCCTGACCGCCTGGATCTCCAGGGGTGCGGGTACATCTGAGTTGATGCGGCCCTGTAAGTATTGCTCTCTGCGGACCTCCTTGAGGTGGCATAGATAATCACTGCATGCACCAGGCCAAGGGTTGGGAAGGGTGGGACATGAGCACAGCTCAGACACAGCAGTGGAGGGGCCTCTCACCCCACGCTGCTGAATGAGTAGCGAGCACCATTCTGCTGCACTGCCTCATCCACAAGCCACATCGAGAACTCAAGAATCTTGGCCTGAGACATGAGGTCGCCATCAGGGTATCGGTGCGCCTCCTGCTCACAGTATCTCTGCAGGATCACATGCGTGTGAGTGACATGGCCTTGGAAGCCTTAAGGGGGCCATAAGAACAGGAGTAAAGGCCATGCAGCGCCTACCCTCCAGAGCTTGGCAGCTGATCTTTCAGCCTGGACTGTGTTCTGTGGCTTAGCTGCACCATGACGGGCATTGATGAGCTGTGTGAGCTGTAGGATACGAGCTTCCTCCTCAGGAGTGTTTGGCATTGCTGCTGCCAAGCCAACTGCTGCGTCTGAGACTGGTGCTCCATTCTGCTGGTCCAAAGTCTCTAAACTGTGCACACCAGGGGCAGAGGGCGGCACTGGCTGGAGATCATCCACCACTCCAGACAGGTGTCTGCAGGCTTGATCAATGGCCGCTCTGAGGGCAGGGGGGCTGTTTGGGGAGCAGCTGGCACGCAGTTGTGCTGTGTAGTTGTCAGCTAGCCCCAGGCTGATAACATGGTTGATGTAGCTGCTGTACTCAGCAGATGGCACCTGGTAGTGCTGCATGAAGGTCGATCTAGGGCACTTTGGCGCGCTAGGGTTTCTTGACCTAGTACTTAGGTCGGCAGGCAATATCAGGCGTATGTTTGTAGGCGAACCCTCCAGATAGCGGCAAGTGATACCCGGTAAGCCACACCTGTTCACAAACGCACCTGCAACCAAATTGTGCGGGCATGAAGGACAGCTGTGCCAAGCACCAGATTGCCTGTCTGCTCAGCTGAGCGCGCTTTCTTGTTGTTAGCCATTACTTCTAGCTGAAGAGACACTGACCATCCCTCTGTCTTTGTTGCCTGCAGCCCCCATAAAAAATGGCAGAACCAACTTCCTCATCGCTGGATGACCTCAAGAAGCGGCTTGACGAGTGCAGCAGGCAGATAGGAGAAGAGCTTGGCAAGCGGCCCGTCAATGACACCCGGGTCTCGCAGTATCAGAAGTACGCAGACATCCTGTTGGAGCAGATCAGGCTGGCTTCAGGTGAGGCTCAGTATCATGAGGTCTATGCTGTGCTGTCAGACATCCCGGGTTTTATGCCAGCTTTAAGCCACAGGTGAAGTCTGCAGGTGCTGTGGTCCACCTGCCCACGCTTCGCTGTTTGCAGCTATTTTGTGTGTGCAAACACTTGCAATTGCTGGGCTGCATGTCATGGTCAGGGCCACAGTGCAGTCATGCGCTGACAGAGGTCAAGTCCACAGGGGAAGTTTTGCTCAAGGGTCGACCAACCGCCTGTGTTCACAACACAGTGTGTAAGCTGGACAAGGCATGGTATCTTGTGAGGGGTGAGACATCAGTCACTGCACGGAGGTGGGCCCTATGCAGTGCACCCAACCTGCACTCAGCTGAGTCCGGCGGCACACCCTGTACTAGGGCAAATACTCAATCTCACTCACATGTTGATGTGCTTGTGGGTCTGCTGCTCAACAGAATCAACATTGCTCTGCAGCTGGGAGGGGTACAGCTGACCTGCTGCTGTCTGAGGAAGCTCTGGACAAGGTGTATCGCAGCATCTTCCTGGTGCTTGATCAGGATGGGGATTGCGTGGGCGGTGGCTTCTTCTATGCGCCTGGGAAGGCCGTGACAGCAGACCACAACTTGCTGCCTGCACAGGGGTAAGCTGAGGTTGGCCAATCAGTCCGTTGCTGTGCTGAAGTAGCACCTGCCATGCTGCTGCAAGCAAAATGGCAGTCCCTGTTGCCTCAGTTGCCTCACCAATTGCAGCTGAAGATGCGAGAACAGGGTTGATCCCTTGCAGATGTTGCTTTTCATCAGCAGCAATTTGATGGGATGACCTCACACTCTGCAGGAGTGGCAACACAATGATGATTCGCACCACCAAAGCCACAATCCCAGTTCTGATTCGAGAGAGAAACACACCCTATGACTATGCCCTTCTTGAGTGTGGAGCTGACGTTCAACAGGATCACCTGGTCGTTGCCAGCCCTTCAGAGGTTCTGATGGGCAGAGCGTTGACGCTGTGCGCCTTTCAGATTGGTCTCCGCAAGGACTTGCCAGAGTGGGGCAAGGGCGCTGATGTCGACATGGGCCTGTTGCAGGCCAGGGGCTGCAAGCTGTCTAAGCAAAGGCACCATCTGCTGTATGATGTCTCAAGCGTGCCTGGCGATTCCGGGTGTGCACTGGTCTTGTATGACGGCAAGGTTGTGGGAATGCACCTGGCCGCGGCAAACACTCTCGTAGATAACCTGGATCGTGCAAAAGAACTTGATGCTCAGATGAACGAGGTTGCAGAGAGCATCGCATCATTCGCCGCCGGCACTTCACAGCTGGGGATCGCCCTGCTGTGCCATGCCTTCGTAAAGTGAATGTGACATCAATGCTGCATGTACATCAAATTCCACCTTCACTCCATGCTCACAAAAGTTTGAGGGACTTATCACATGCAATTTTAGGACACCAAAAATTGCTGCCTCACAACCAAGATGGCATTAACACTGATCACTGACAACAGGCATGTCTGAACCTTCTGTGATAAATGACATGTCGCGGGGCGTCCGATGGCCTGTGATAACTTGACATGTTGCGGGGTGTCACACGGCCTGTGATATAATGGAATGTTGCAGGGTGTCACATGGCCTGTGATATAATGACCTATATCATCTCAGGTCTCACTACTGAGTTTGCTAGATAAAACCAGGGCTGCCTGTGTTGCGCGATGCAGACGGGCTGCTTGCCAAGAGCTGCTCCAGGGACAAGCAGCCGACATTGAGGGCGGGAGCAGATGGGGTTGGCTGCATTGCTAGGCGTCTGCATGCATGCTGCATTACTGGTGCTGCTGAAGCGCTATTTCTGTACCTCAGCACCAGCTCTTCTTAGCGAGGATACTGTGCTGCCTTTGAGACATTGACTTCATGCAATAAACTCTGTCCACAGCTTCACTTGTAGCAATTCACCCCGTCTGCATGAGTCTGTTATGGGCCAACATGAGACCCTGGTGCCTTCAGACTGACGACCTTCGAGGCCTTGGATTCGAAGGCTCGGATCATGAACAGACGGACCGCTCTCCCATGGGCACATCACATCTTACCTGCAGGCCTTCTCGCACAGCACAATTGAAAAGATTTCTGCATATTCACGAGCCACTTCAGACTGTCAACGCATTCAGTGCATGACGAAGTGAGATGCATTGCGGCCAACATGCACATGAAATTGCACAAGGCGCACAGGAGGATGGGACTCACAAGTGCAGGCATGACAGGTGTGCGAGGAGGCGCACATTCGACTGCTAGGACTAGCTCACGAAGTGGTACATGTAATGCAGTCTGTGCAACATACCTTGAACTTGCCGAGCCCTCTGGCACCTTTGCATCATTGTGGTGTTGTTGGGTGCTGCATGATACTCTGGCCTCAGTTTGCAATGTGTTGCGCTCATCACAAGGATTGGTAGTTGTTCCAGTGCACTGATCTTCATGGAGCTTCTGTGTGGCATTTCAATGAATGCCTCTCCGCGGTGATGCAGTGTGACCCCTTCAGTGCAGCTTGGCTGAGCTGCCCTGCCTTCAGGGGTTCTATGATACGAGGGATCACTTGGAGCAGGGTAGGAGAATGGCCCTCTGTCATTAGGTGACCCACCGCGGACCAGATTGCTGCCAGCTCTGTGTTTCACCTTGGGTTTCATTGAGGCCTTCACTAGCCCCAGATTTACTCCTTGGAACCAGTACTAGCTTCCACACTGACAGCTGTGACTTTTCAGACTGTTGAGCAGCAGCATGAGCTCGAGCTTTCTCACGCTCATCCTACCAATCTTCTGGCTTTGGCGCTGCGCAGGTTGTTCAACAATTTGTTGTTGCACTCCATCTTCACTTCATCAATCTCAACAATGCAGAATGCCGCTCCGCAAGGTCCACCTCTGACATGCCAGTTGCACCCTCCACCGACAGCCTACCTGAGCACTTGATAGAAGGGCATTGTGCCTCTGACGGCAGCCCATACAATAAATGAGCCATGGCCTGTTGGACCGGATCTGCAGCAGCCATTGAAGCCTACTCTTCCACTTGGTATGCTGCAGAAAGCTCAGGTGTCTAGAGAAGAAGTGCAGCTACCTTAGACTGCTGAAAGCTAAAGCCTCATTGAGGGCGGTACGTGCTGGTCTTGCATTGAGGTTCACCTCTGTAGAGTCTAGGCAGCCCAGAGCAGGTGATGGAAGGCCTGCTATGCTGCTATGGCCTGAAAGCTTGAAGCGCTGCTGTCCTCTGTAAGTAACTGTCAGAAGTTGGGTCTTGAATGAAGACCAGAGCGCTGGCAGTCAGCCCTGTGGTCAAATTTTGAGACCCTGCTGTAGCACAATGCACTATACAATCTGCATATATTCTGCATGCACAGCAATGAACAAACGATAGGTCTACAGGCACTCACAGCCCTGCGCCATTTGGTATCTGTGAGGTTATAGGATTCACACAGGCAGCATGAAAGTCATCGTGAGACCAGCATTCTGACATTGCAGTCTGACTTGCGCAGCCGCAGTAGCCTCTCCTCACGCAGCTGGAATCCCCTCTCACGCAGCCGCGTCTCTGTCTCACGCAGATGTGCAAGCTCCTTCTGATAGCCTGGCATTGTGCATTCCAGCTCCTTGGCTGCTGTCACCACTGTGCTGATCTCGCCCTGCACGTCCTTGAGCTGCTCGTCCAGGGAGGTTCAGCACCCTGAACATATAGCGATTGAGTGAGCAGCCTTGACGCTCTACCACTGCAAGCTTTTTGCCCCAGTGCCTGCCTAAAGGGAGCCATCCTCGTGCGAAATACATTGTCACAACATCCTGACCTCTCACGTCCATGCATCACTCAGTCGTCGGCACCAAGCACATGTGCCACCATGTGCACCTGCCTCTCACACCACCATAGTCACTCGCTTGCCTCAGCAGCTTGCTTCAAGACACCGTCCCTCTGCAGAAGGCGCATACAGTAGAGGTGTGTGGCTGAGTGTGCAGTAAGCACGGCCTTCTCGGGTGAGCCAAATGCCTCCATTGGGACGTCCGCTGCCCACTCTGCAGTGCAAGGAAGGCTGTACTTCGATGAGGGGCTCTGTCAACGTGGAACAGCTGCCAGTTGCACACTGCCTACCTGACGGCGGCCTGTAAGCTAGCAGGTTGGCTTGCACCATGGCTTGCACAGCTTGCTTGCCGCCTGTCTTCAACTTCTGGTGGGCATCCTGAGCAATGACTGCCGAGTGTTTAGCCTCCAAAAGGAGCTGTAAGATGGTGCAATATTGCCCAAGGCGATAAATCACCTTCAATGCTGCAGCATGGCAAGGCGTGCTCACAAGGCGCCCATGAAACAGCTTAGTTTGATGAAGCTCAGGTTATGGTCGCATAGCAAACATCACCCACCCTTTTTCCAGTCCTTGAGCGATCTATGCTGCGCAATGGCTGCAAGCAGGTCTCCTGCATTGCCCCCACACACCTGCACATGACGAAAAGGTACTGCGGCAGGCGCCAGCCATCTGGCCATCCCTCCGCTGCACTTGAAGGTGTGCAAGGTGACAGAGCAGGAAGTGAACCCTTGGTACATGCATGGACACACACCTCAAAGACTTCAGCCCACTCGGCGTCCGCAATGGTCGCCCCCATGTTCTGCTCCAGGTAAAGGCGTGCCTCAGCCTCTGGGAAATTCCCAATCACCTCAGTCTTGGAAAATTTACTGTCCAGCTCTGCAGGTGCACTAAGGCAGTAAACATGCGCAACATGTGAGTGTCAGCCAACTGACGTCACGATACTCACTCTGCTTTATCCAGGTGATGCAGCTGTATTCTGCAGTGGCAATTATGACATGAGCCTGGCAGTCCTGCTTGCTCACCTGCAAAGCAGCAGAGCACACTTGGCACTCTCTGACAGCAACACCTCAAACACAACAATACAAAGGCAATCTCACCTGCACAAGAAAACTTAGCAGGGCATCCAGATCAGCCTCCATTGCTGCACCGCCCTTGTACCCCTTCATGAGGACATTAACCTCATCAATACAGATGACAGGCAAGGGGATTGTTGCTTGATGCTGTTTCTGTGTTGAGTTTAAGCAGGTTATTATAAGCTTTGATGACATCATTCAAGCTGCAGGGTGCTCCCTCAAAAAGCTGTTGCAAGGACCTGGCAGCCGCACAATCGGCTCAACCGGGGCTCCCCATAGGTTGAAGATTTTGAAAACGCCATATGCAGAAGCAGCATCTGCTACTTTGCCAGTGGCCTTGATGGTTCTGCTTCAGCTCGTAAATTTGCTTTGCCCCCTGGTCCTTGAGCACTTGTGCCATGACGCCACCATCAGTCAGCCTCTGAGACCTTCCATCCACAAATGCCACCAGTCCTTTGCGCTTGTTCTTCCCCACCAGCACCTCCTTCAGCAGCCGCGACTTGCCACTGCTGCAAGGTCCCACAATCACCAGCATACTCTCCTCAAGCTGAGTCAGCAGGAAGGACCGCTCTGTGTCCCTGTCGAAGAGGTCAGGCTGGAGCTGGCCTGCAGCACAAAGACGTCATTAGAGTATAAAAGAGGTTGTTGGTGTCTGCATATACCTTGGCCTGCATATATACCTTCACAGGCCACAATGAATGAGGTCTAAACCTGCAAACCATGAAGGCAGGCGTTCGTTGCAGGCCAGCAAGCGCCACCAGCTCTTCAGGCCTCCAGCTCCTTAAGGCGTTCACCTGAGTGCTGGGCGCCCCCGTGGGGCACGCAGCCTGGGATCGACATGCATCTGCCCACCACGAGGCAGTCGCAGAAAGAGGCCGCCACAGAGGGCCATGCCGACAACAAACAAGCTGCGGATTGGCGCAAGCCTTCAAGTTTCACGCTTTTGACGCAGGGTGTTACATGGCTTTACTTTAGGTCTGTGGATCCCTCTGCCCAACAAATTTGCCAACGATGCTCACCGGCACATGTCAGCTGCATCAGCTGCCTGCAGCTCGCAGGCTTCATGTCACCAGCCTCCACCTGCAGCCACACAGCCAGCCCAAGCGTCATGCAGCCCATGGGATACTCAGCATGCGGCATCACCTGGGAGGTCTCCAGCTGCACAGCTGCAGTGCACAGATTGCTGTATCGCCTGCCAGAAGTGGGGCAGGTGCAGTCAAGGCAGAAATCTCGTATATCATGATCAAACCAGACGGGGTGCGCGAACTCATCACCAACACCTGCACATTCCCAGGCCCAGGTGGGCAAAGCGGAAGATTGATTTGTGAAATCTTGAATTGCAGGTCCAAAGGAAGCTGGTTGGCGAAATCATTCAGAGGTAAGCTGCACAGCATCGCTATGTGTCTTTGGAACTGGCTTGATTGCCACAGATGGGCGGCCAGCAGCCCCGCCTCATTGCTGCTGGCACCCCACCCTGAGCACCACTGGTGCTGGATCTAAGCGTTGCTAAATGTAGAATCGAGAATAAAGGCTTTACTCTGCGGGCGCTCAAAATGTTTGTGCCCAGCAAGCAGCTGGCAGAGGAGCACTACAAGGACCTGAGCTCCAAGCCCTTCTTCAAGGACCTGGTGGAGTACATCATCAGCGGCCCTGTGGTGGCAATGTGAGCTTTTCTGCCTGCCTAAGGTATGGTCGTCACGTGCTATCAGGCAGCCTCCTGCCCTATTTAGCAAGACTGTGCTGCAAGCCTGTGTCAGTCTCCCTCTTGACCTGCTCTGGGTGACAACATGAGGCTGTTTGTGTAGTAGTTGTGGTGCTGTCGAGCTGCTCCCAATGAGCCAGGGACTCTGGCAGCCTCATTTGCAGCATGATGACCCTGCAGGATCTGGGAAGGTAAGGGCGTGGTGAAGAGCGCGCGCAAGCTGATAGGCGCTACCAACCCCTTGGAAGCCGAGGCGGGCACCATCAGGGGAGACCTGGCCATTCAGACTGGACGCAATGTGGTGCATGGCAGTGACAGCCCTGAGAATGGGGAGCGGGAAGCAGGTCAGCCACCCTTCTGGGTGCACTCTGTGCCTCCCTGTACTTGTGACCTCCCTGCAGTGCATGCCAGTAACCTCTCTGCGCTGTATGCCTGTGTGATCATGTCAAAAGTGCATGGTATGTCACCCAACTGGATGCTGTGTCTGCATGCAGCTCTCTGGTTTGGGGAGGACGACGCCCAGGTGCAGTGGCAGCCCAGCCTGGCCCCATGGCTCACAGAATGAACTGGTCGCCCTCCCCTGACTTGACGTTCATGAAAGAAAACAATTCAATATCAGTGTGCAACATGTGAACACAGGCCCAATGAAGCCAAGCACTGCCATACTGCTCACTGTGCCGAGCCAGTGTCTCTGTGGCACCCAGCTGGCAACAATGGCGGGGCTGGCCAAGCATGCCACAAGACACATTGCGACCATGATGTTGCGCTGGCGCCAGGTTGGGCATGGCTTCACAGATGCAACCAGCGGCAGGATCACGAGCATTGACAAGACAGCAGTCGCCCATGAGAGGCACACTAGTGCTGCAGCAGCTGCTCCTGCAATGCTCAGCGTCAATGCCTTGAGCAGGCAAACTGTGGCTGCCCTGTCACGCCAATGTTTGCTGGTGGCTGACTGGCCCCAAAAGAGGGTGGCACCGACTGCTGCTGCTGTGCTGAAAGAAAGGCCTGCCAGAAGATTGCTGCTGCTAGCCTCTGAAGCATGTTGGTGGCTTGTGAACACCACAGCAAGGATTGCAGCAGCAGGGACGCCAAAGATGATGCTGATGAGGTGAGCTGCTCGGGCCCACAGGCCCTGGATATGCTTAGCTGAGCATGAGCCTCTGCCTGCCAGCTGCTCTGCAGCACTGACATGGACTGCTGCCTGCAGCCACCCAGCAGAAAAGCATCGGCAAGCCTGTAGGCACATGGCCCCAGAAGTTGTGGCTGGCCTGGGGGTGACTAGCTGGCACATTCCTTGCAGGGCAGGCTCTTTGAAGCCAGGTTATGTTGGGTTCATCGGTGGTCAAGATTGAAACCATCTCATGGCTGCGCTGGCTGTGGCCAGTGGCCCTGCTGCTCAACAGCCCGCAGTACCCTGCACCGAAGGCCTGCCACCCAAGCCATCACCGCCACGCAAGCTATAACCACGACAGGACGCCAGCACTGACCTGCAGCAGCGTGGCTGCCACCAGCAGGCCCGCAGGAATCATGTAGACCTGGATTGACACATGCCAGTCCAGCGACAGCAGCAGGTAGAGCGTCGTGGAATGGTGCAAGCGCTCCAGCAGATTATTCAGGCTCCGCACCGTCAGCTCTAGCAGTTCTGCCAGCCTGAGCATGCCCTCTTGCTCTGACAGTGCATTTCCCTGCACACAGGGGAGGCACCATTGCACTTGCTCTGAAAGGTGCACCAGTCTGGGCGGGTCCTGCTTGGCCCTGCACGGAGCTGACCATGCTTCACACCAGCCAGCCCTGCCACCTGTACAAGTCTGAGCAGGCCTCCTGCTCGGCCAGTGGGTGCCCCTGCAGGCAGGTGAGGCACAGTTCAACCTGCTCTGACGGGTGCACTAGCCTGGGCAGCGCCTCCTGCTCTGGTCCTGGTCGGTGCTGCACACAGCGCAACATCTCCACCAGTGGCAGCGGCCTGCTGGCAGTGGCCAGCCGCATGAGCAGCATGTCAGAGCCCAGTTGAAGCCCCTAGGCAGCGGACTGACCCAACAGCAAGCCCAAGCCAGCCACCTGCTGCAGGAGAAGTGTGTTGCAGTACCTGCTCAGGCTGGAGTTCCGGAACATAACCAGCAGAGCACAGCAGTAACGCAGTCCCTGGAATGTGCTGCCCCCAAAGATTTATGCAGAGCACTTTGTCATGCACGAGCACCTACTGCCTTGCCTGTCCAGGATGGTATACGGGGCGGATGGTCACTGCGTCCATCCCATTGACTGTGAAGGCCCCATGTGCCCCGTCTGGGACACCCATGGCTTGCTTGAGCATCATCAGCCACATGCGCCACAGCTGTCCAGCATGACTCTGCCATACAGGAGGCAGACTGCGCGAGAATGGCGGCAGAGGGGCCTGCAGCAGTACGGGGGCGTCTCTGTAGCATCTCTGTTGGTGCTGCAGTGCCTGGGCACCATGAGCCATTGCTTCCTGATCTACCCAGGTAGGCAGACTCTGCAGGCAGTACTGAAGAGTAAACTCTGTTGGTGCACTGGGTAGGCCAAACAGCCTTCTGGGTAGGCCACTGGCACCCCACTATTCACATGCAGTCAGCACAGAGACGCCTTCCTGTGTAGGGCTGATCAAGATGCACACGGCGTGCATGTGTAGGGCTGCTTGATATACAGGCAGCCCACCTCTGCTGAGTTGATGACCACAATGTTGGCCGCCAGCTTTGACACGGCACACAAAGCTCAGCAGCAGCAGCTGCCCATCTCATCTTGACTTGCACGTGAGACTGGCTGCCAAGTTGCACTGTCAATATTTTGCCCATATCCCAACTTTCCGTCAGCCATGGCACTGTTCAGTGGACCATGTGGCAGCCCACCTCTGTAGGACTGATGAAGACAATATCAGTCGCCAGCTTCTTGACGAGGAAGACCAGGTCCAGCATGGGCAGCTGCCCATCCCAGCCCACCACGTCCAGCTCCAGCGCATTGATCTGGGGACCCGCCATGTCCAGGACCAGGGCCTGCTGGATGCTGGTGCCCCTGCCAAATGTGCTGTTGCTGTGACCACTGAGGCCAGTGTGGAACTCTGCCAACCAGTCCTGCAGGCAGCTTGTCGGGTGCTCTCAGGGCTGGCTGGGTGCTGTTGTGCCTCACACAGGTGCCTTTGCTGATGCTTGTCCAGTCAGCCCTGCAGGGCAAGGGCGGTACTTCAGAGAGCCGGCTGGACGCTGGCACCCTGTCAAACATGCCGATGATTGCGAACAAGCGGCCAGCATGGAACTCTGCAAGCCAGCCCTGCAGGGCAGGGCTGCTGATGCTTTGGTACAATGAGCACAGCGCCAGACATATGCTGCTGCCTACGCAATAGCCACACAAAAGCAGGCCCTTGGCCATGGCAGCAGGCAAGGTTTGATGCCAGTACATCATGAGTTCAGTGAGTCAGCCGTATGCAGCTGCACATCCAGGGGGCGCTGGCAGACAGCAGTGCTGCCTCCATCACCCACTGCACGTGACCGCTCCTCCTTCTGCTGCCCAAAGGTGGTCTGATCACTGATTGAAGTGCGTGCACTTGCCTCCCAGGATCACCTGCAGCGTTGCCAGCACCTTGCTGCGCGCACGACTGCCGGTGCTATGCATGCCTTCCACTGTCAGCGCTGCAGGTCACTGCAGCCCCTAGCTCACCTGCAGAGCTGACAGCGGTTCACAGGTGCTGTCCGGTGTGATCCAGATGATGTCCTTGGCCAGCCACTGCACAGTGGACAGGTGCAGCAGCAACGATGTTGCAACTGTCAGGCCACTGCGATCTGCAGCCAGGGCACAAACTGCCCCTCAGGAATTGTATGGCTGCTTTGTCACCATGGTTTGACAACAAATGGATGGGTGCGCCATGCAGAACAAAGGGTCTTGCAGCTGCTTGGATCGAGGTTGCCCATGCAGGAGGGCCACAAACTGCTGCACCAGAAGCCACTGAGATGCCTGCCAGCATGCTGCTCGAGGCAACACTAGCAGGAGCCTGGTCACTGTACAGCCTGTCGCCATCCCCACCTTGTGTCCCGGGGGTGACCAGCACAAGTGCCTCCTTGCCATCTCCGCGGGGGCTCTGCAGGACGCTGTGCACCAGCCTGCACCCTGGACTTGCCTGCAGGCTCCAGGCAGGCATCCCCAGGAGGCGCAGCGTGGCTTCTGAGAGGGCCGTAGGGGTGCATGAGGCCTTGCAGGCGCTCACAGCCTGCAAGATGATGCGCTGAGCCTCTGCCAAGCTGCCTGAGGCCCTGCAGGCAACACAGGAACTTTGCATCGAGCTGCAAAGGTCATGCTCTGCGCCGCTGCCAGCAATGAAGCGCTCACCTCATGTTGGACCGAGCAGAGCCAGCCAGCAGAGCGTTCTCGTCCAGGTAATTGGCTTTGCGAGCAAGTGGCATGGCCAGCAGCAGACCCACAGCTGAGACGTAGCATACGATGGACAGGGGCTTGGCATCCCTGACAGCCCGTGCCAGCAGCCAGGGCAAGATCCTCTGCCTGGCCATTTTGGTCCATTAGCCTGCAATGAACTGCCTCATCGGATCTGGGGTTGTCACTTTTGTCTACAAGAACTGAGTGTACACATCTGTGGGCTCATTGCTTGCACCAAAAGTGGCATGCTGGTCAAAGTCCACACCAGGGCTAACAAGTGTGTCGGGCAAACACAAGCTTCCATCGTCCTTCTTGATCCTCTGGAACACGGCTAACACCTCTGCCGATTAGGTCCGTTGAGGTTGAGCACCTCACCTCGCCAGAAGTCCTCACCACATCATTCGAAGAGAGCCTATGCTGAAGTCTCCTGAGTCAGGCGCTGTAAGGTGAGTTCCCTGCACATGCCACAAACTCTTGCATGTGGCCTGCAGCAACATCAACTGATTCCAGCCTGTGTGCGGTGCTGTAGGGCTCGCCAGCCCGTGCTGGTGCAGCATGGCCACCGCCGACGCAATTTTCATCCTGTGCATTGCCCTATTCTCTGGGCTGCTGTCCAACATTCTGGCCAGGCTGACACGAGTGCCTGCTACAGTGCTCCTGCTGGTCAGTTCCCCTGCCTGACTGTTGCTCCGTGAAGCTCAGAGTGCTAGCAGAACTCTCCTTGGCCTGGTGCTGCAGCTCTTCGGGCTGCTGCTGGGTGTTGGCTTTGATTTCTACATTGGATCCTGGCAGTATGTCGCACCAGGTTTGGCCATCTGGCAGGTCAGCCTCACAGCGTTGCTCATGCTTGGCTCTCAGTCGCCCTTGCAAGCTGTGTATAGCAGCGCAAGCACCCATCCTCTTTTGGCTTCTGAGGCCTCTGCGCTTCTGGGCCATCTGACATGTGCACTCGCTGGCCCCCTTGTATGTATTGCCATGGCGCTATTGAGAGCCCACACCTGCCAGCTGCCTGCAGGACATCGACCCCAACCTCCTTGCAACGTTGTTCCTGCCCCCTGTGCTGTTTGCGGGATCCCTGGCCCTGGCGCCAGGCGCCCTGCTGACGGCTGCCCCTCACATTTTCCTGCTGGGGATTGTTGGCGTGGGGCTAGGCACCGCGCTGACCGGGGTCATCTGCCGCTACCTGCTGCCTTACAGGTAGGGGCTGCCTGCTGAACGCACAGCTGCTGTAGCAGGCCACCTATCCCTCCTGCGTGGTGTTCTTGTGGGTGCTGGCACTGCACTCACAGCAGTTGGCCAGGCACTGCTTGTACTACAAGGCCAGGCAGGCAGCCCCTGACAGCAAGGACTGGTACCAGGTGGGCTGTCTTGCAGCGCTCAGTCTGCCTGTGTGCCCTGCAGATGTGGCCATTGATGGGCCATACATCCCGGCAAAGCAGCAGTCATATTTGCACAGTCACTGCTGCCCGTGACCGCAGCAGCGGTGATGGGGTTGCTGGTGCAGCTGCAGCCCACCCAACTGACCTGCGCTCCTGTTCTGCAGCCTGGCCTTCTGGCCCACTGCATGTGATGGCCTGTCCATTCACGCTGTGCAGCGTGCTCTCTGATACTTGGTTAGACCTGTTCTCTCACACTGCTGCAATGTTTGCAGCTGGAGCTGGACTCAAAGCCTCCTATTTGGCGCCATTGTCGCTGCCACAGACCCTGTATCTGCCGTGGCCCTGCTCAAGCAGGTGCGCTGCTTCCAGGCAACATGTGCTGCCTGTTCAGCAGCTACATGTTGAGGAGGCGGCAGCATGGCCCAGTGGCCTGCTCAGACAAGACTCCTGCTGCCTTACCAAGGCTCTGCCGGTCGCTCTGTGCACCCACACTGCTCAAGCCTTACATCCTGGCAGGGCTCCATCACAGCCTCATCTGCTTTAGCTCTTTTGCAGGTTGGAGCTCCTGAGCAAGTGCGGGTCACAGTGGATGGAGAGGCGCTTATTGATGACGGGGTGGCTGCTGTACTCTTCTCTGTGTTCCTCGTGAGATGTGCCTGTACCTCCTGTTGCAACTGACCTGCAGCAGCTGTTGGGCTTCAAGTGCTGCTCAAGCAGCATGTGCACATTTTTCGTAGCTCAGTGGGCCTGTTCAGGTGCTTGGTCCAGCTCAGAGCCTGACGTGTGCAAGCCTGAATGCCCGACCCCCAACACCCTGCTGCACCTGCTGATGCAGAGGTTGGTGGCGGGCGAGCACACCACTGCGCGAGATGTGGTGGCCACCCTGTGCAGACAGTCACTGGGCGGGCCAGCCATCGGCCTGGCCTTTGCCCTGTGCTTCCTGCTGCTTGCTCAGCTGCCCACGACCTGGCTGGAGCCCCTGGCCCTGGGGTCAGCCTCTCTGCTGGCTGCCTTTGCCAGCTTCTTCGTGGCCGAGGATGTGCTGGTAACATCCGGGATTCTGGCCACCGTGACTTTGGGCATGGCCCTGGCGCTCAGCAGTCGCAAGCTGCTGCGGCCTGGGGACTGGGCCCTCCTGGAACATGTCTGGTGAGTTTGACTTTGTTGCCTCTGCTGCTCTTTAACGCATGTAGTTGCAAGTCACGGCAGCACTCAGGGCAAACATGGAGCGACAGCTTGCTGAGCCCAATCCAATGGGCCGCTGCCTGTTAGATTGCTCAGTGTCTGCAAAAATGTCAAGCCCTGATTGGCATGCTGTCTGCCTGACTCTGCAGGGATGGCATGGAGTGTGTGGCAAACACCTTCATCTTCGTGATTATGGGAGTCATCATTGCTGGCCAGATACATGTGGCACATAGGAGCGCCACTCCCCTTCAGCCCAGGGACTATGGCTTTGCTGTGATGCTGTGGACACTGCTGCTGGCAAGGAACTGCTGGAGCCTAGCCCCCCGCGCTGCACTCAACTGTCACTAGGGCATCGCATAGCGGGCTGCCGTTGATGCACTGTGCATGGCCTGCATGCGGGCAGTTGCTTGCATGGCTCAACGCCTTCGTCTCAGCTCTGCAGCGTGGCGTCATGCACAGTGCATGCCCTGTGCAAGGCCACTGCCCCTGCTCGGTTGAAAGCAGCGGCTTTCTGTGCAGATGATTCGTTTGTTCAACGTCTGCCTATTTTGGCCTGTCATGGCTCGCACAGGCCATGGCTTCCGCCTGCCCGATGCCTTGGTGACTGCCTGGAGTGGCATACGGGGCATTGTTGGCATTGTGCTGGCACTGCTGGTGCTCAATGACTCTGCCATCACCGACGAGGCCTTCAAGCAGAGGTGCTTTTTCCTGATGGCCACCACGGTAGTGCTGACTGTGGTGATACAGGGCTCCACCTACTCTCTTATGCTCAAGGTGAATGCTGTGGAGCTTTGCAGTGTTGTCCTGGATGGCAGCGCATGCATGCGACATGGGTGACAGCCTGCTTGCAGGCCCTCAAATGGGACGAGAAGGCTCCAGATAAACACAACAACAGTATCGGGCAACATGATCAGGTGGCTGTGCCTCCCTTGAGCGTGTCGCCCGAAGCGCCAGCTGCAGAGCAGCAAGGTGGAGATCCTCAGCATCCCAATGACGCTGAGACAGCCCCTATGTCATCAGCCTGGCCTGGCACTTGATGGGCAGTGTGACTGCCAAGCTTCTAAAGGCAAGTTTGCCAGCTTGCTGCTGTGCTCCCAGGCACTGCAATACAGAGGCCCCAGGGGCTGTCTTGGCTTTCAGGGACAATCCTGATAAGCCCCTCCCAACGAAGGTTACATTGACTGCTCCCAGAATGAAACAAGGCTCTGACCCTCTTGGCTCCTGGCTGTTGTCAAGACCAATTTCTTTAGCATCCTCAGCATCACAGGTTGCCTTGTCCAAGCTGCAGTGCCAGACATTTGCCCTGTTTACATACTGTTGTGTGCTGTTCTCAGCAAATGGGGCCGTCACAGGGCACGATGGGTGTTCTGGATGGGTGCAACGAAGAGGGTTCAGCCATGGATGGCGCCATGTATTGATGCCAAGGTAGCAGGAATTGGATGGCCTGCTGTGTGAAGAGTCATAGATCAAAGTCAGGGTGCATGCGTTCTCTCCTGAACATATGTTGAGCGAGGGGCCAAGACAAAAGCAGGAGGGGCCAAGGTGCCGAGAACTTCTCTAGTTCTGAATATTCTTGACGGAGTCCACGACTTTGTGTCCAATCTGAAGGATGCGCCTGCACCATGGAGGGGTGGTCAGCTGAGTAGAAAAGGTCAGGATGCGAAGAGCCAAAGCACACAGCTCCAGGCTGCCCCCAACAACGATGCTGGATCACCGTGCGGGCCAGCAGCAGCACTGCCAGCACGAGTTCAGCTCAAAACAGCTGCAGGGCAATGTGCACACACAGCTGATGGCCACGCACCTAAAGTCCACAATGCAATCGGAGTTCAGGAAGAGCATCAAGGAGCCGGCAGCCTCAGCAGCTGCATCCCCCTTCTTTGCAGCCTTTTCCTGGAATGCGTACAGGTCCAGCACGTTGGTGGCTGTGGTGTCGAGCAGCACCTGCATGCCTGCAGGGGGTAGTCATCGTGTCAGCAACTCAGGGCAAGGAAGTTGCTGCAAACTGCTGGATTGCAAAGTCTGGCAGGGCATGCATGCCAATAGAGGACAGCAGATCTGTCAGCATTAGGCTGCAAGAACACAGCAGATTGCTGAGGGGAAGGGAGTCGGCAACGCACAGCACTTGCAGCACAGTGACGAGCCCAACTCCAAAAGCCCATTCATGCGAATGCTTACACTGGAGATTGATTGCAACATACAGTCTTGCCAGAACCCACAGCCCCACGCACTTGAAGAGGTTGTGTCTCCTGCATGCCCCAGCATGGGCCCCAGAAGAGGTGCAACCTGCACGAGTCCTTGCTTCATGACCGTCACGTCCCCTGTCTGCATGCTCTTACCACAACCCTCCACGATGACTCAGGAGGTGGATGGACAAGTTGGAGTGCAAGGCTGTCAGGCCTTGGTTCTCTTGCAGACCTGTTTTGCACGCCCCAGCCCCAACGCGGCAACAACCTGCTCTGCCCATGCAGCCCTCCCATGGCAGCACACAGCCAACACCTTTCAGCCTACCTTCATGCCCCCTGCCGTACCACCAGAACCAGCTGTCTCTTTCCTTGGCCCCCAACTGCACTCCCTCACTGAACGAACCCGCACTCACTTCGCTGTGCAGACAGCAGCCGCGCCTGGTCCTCCTGCATCCACCCGGGCAGGGTGATGTCCGGACGATCCTGCGCACGCTGCGCGGTTGACTCGACGTGCCCTGCTGCACGAGGGCGACCCGGCTTCACGGGGTCGGACCCGGCACTGGCGCTACCCCCTGCACTGGCCCCGCCACCCCCAGCTGTGGCAGGAGTGGCCCCACCGCCGGAGCCCGTAGGGGCCGGGGTGCCCGTGCCTGTCGCAGCGGGAGCCTGGCTGGCGGTGGCGCCACCACTTGGCATGAGCTGGCACCCTGCGTCCATGGGGGTGGAGGCGGAGGTGTTGCTGTCGGGGGAGGTGCGCCGCACGGTCTGGGGGGCGGGCGGGCCTGGCTGGCGCACCCCCTGGCTCACTGTGGCCGGCATGCGCTCTGCAGGGCAGGCAGCACCAGCGTGAGACAGATGCAGGACAGGCAGCGTATGTGTGTGGGACGACACATGGACATCAATTTTTGACCTAGGCCTGGCGAGTGAGCTTCCTGGCCGACCTTGGCCAGCTCTGCAGGACAGGCAGCGCATGTGGGAGACAGCAACGGGAGGGCAGCGTTTACAATGCACAGTGGCGCAGGCCTGGCCGGCACACCCTGGCTTGCTATGGCCAGGATGCGCACTGCAAAGCAGGCGGCACGCATGTGGAAGATGCATGAAATCATGACTGAGGCAGCCAGGCTCTGGCTGGCTCAGCCCCTGGGCCTGCAGGGCAGGCCCTGATAGGAACGAAGCTCACGGAGACAGCATGCGCAGACACAACATGCGCTGGTTGTCCAGACATGTCAGGACTGCCACGCTCCCACAGCTGGCGCTGACTGGACGAGTCAGGCCATGGCTGACTTTCGTTTGACTGATGTGCATTGTGTCCTGACAGCCCTGGTGCCGACACCTAAGGCAGGCAGCATGTACCACGCACTGCCAACCATGTATGCAGGCAGGCAACGGCTTGCCAGGGCACGTATCTGCACCAGAGACCCACCCTTGATTGCCGTCTGCACATCCTCCGGGAGCAGGTCGATCAGCCCTGTACGGCAAGCCTTCAGTGGGTGACGGGTGGCCTGCAGCAGACACCAGATGGCGTCAGTGGAGACGGAAAGGATGGAGGTGCATGCTTGAGGGCCCCATGCAGGTTGCACATCCAAAGTCTGGACATGCCAGAAGGAGAGCCTGCCAGCAAGTTCAGCAGGCTGGCGCCAGAGCTGGGCATACAGCTCATGCACAGGGTTGCAGAAACCAACCTCTGCAAACACTGAGCAGATCACCATGCATAGGGAACCCTGCTGTGCCAGTAAAAGGCACTCAACGACTTCCCTGGTGAATAAGCACTGCGACAACAGCCCCAAGCTGCACCCTGCACATCAGCATGACACAGCAGGAGCTCGGCCCCTGACTTGGCCCAAGGAGCATGGGCCATGCAGCTCCGCTGCCTGAGCCCATTCTCAACAAAGAGACGGCAAGCCCCCTCCAGAAGGCTGCGCAGTGGCAGACGCTGAGCAGGCGCTTGGCTGTCTGTCAGCCCTGCCCCATGGCCTGCAGAGTTCAGATCCCTGCCCCAGGAAGACACCAGCACAGGTCACCTGGAGGCCGCGCAGCAGCATGACGCTGAGCAGGCGCTCTGTCGTCAGCTTGAAGCCCTGCTTCTGCAGCGGCAGCAGCGCGCTCTCGTGGATCTGGCCCAGCACCATGTCCAGCAGTCGAGCAATGTCCTCATACTGTGCAGCAACCCTGCGGGGTTGGAGTGAGGAGTTCAGAGTCAAGAGTCCAGAGTGACACGGCTATACAGTCCCGCCCGGCAAGAAGTGCCCAGATCTAAAGCTGGCCCGCCAGAATGGTGCAGAAGACCATCAACCAGTGCTGTGCTGGACAGAGGGCAGCAGCACATAGGCTGGGGTGTAGAGCTGCCCCTTTGTGTATTTTTAGGCCCAACAGGTCCCTCTCCATGACAGGCAGCAGCACTGGCTCAAGCATGTTGCTCCTCTGCCATGCGAGAGGTGCACACCCCACAGCACCAGTGGAAGGGGTAATGCACCACAGCCCCAACTTACAGGTTCCGGCTGCACAGCTTGAATGAAACCAGGTGTGCCCACTGCAAGCGCCCAAGAGACCCCACAGTGGGGCACAGCGGGAGCTCAGCTCACCTGACATTGGCAGCCTGGGCAGGTCCCTTGCTGAGGCCATCAATGAGACCAGCTGCATGAATGAACTTGAGGCATGCCTGCAGCATGTAGTAGATGCCGGTGGCGGTGTGCCCCTTGCCGCTGGCGTCCCGCTGTTTGGAGGCAAACTGCTTCAGCTGGCGCCCCTCCTCGTGCACCTTGGCTGAGTCCATTGTCAGCAGCTTAGGGTCCGCCGCGGTCAGCTTGCTCAGCTGGCAGAGGTCTGCCTCAAAGCAGGGCACTGCAGACAGCAGGGGTGGGGGCTGTCAGGGAGAGTGGAAGTGTCGGCAGGCCTGTGGCAGGCCCGCAGTGCCTGAGGGGCAAGGAGTAGTGTCTGCCTGGTCTGTGCAGTGCCAGGCAGCTTTTGTGTAGCCGCCTGAGTGCAGCAGCTGATGTGATCACTGTCACACACACAAGTACATCTGGGCAGCCAGTGCGATTGTGTGCACTCTCATCTGCAAGCCACACCCCTGCCTTCTGGACAGTCCCTGCTCTGCATTGCCAGAGATAACTACTTCAGGTTGGCACACCCCTGTGACCCACCTGCATGCGGCAACACCTGCCCAGCAGACACCGCCTTTCTCATCTTCTCAGGCTGTTGGGACGTGCCAGGCCCGCTGGCAGCCAGCACAGCCCCCACAGCAGGTGCAGGCCCCTCCTGCGCCCTCTTGCGCTTGGGCCCCGATGCCGTCTTGGCCTCAGCAGGCGGCGCTGCCCCAGTCTGCCCCTCAGGCTGCGCAGCAGCAGCAGCAGCCACAGGGGGCTTCCCAGCCCGCAGCGGCCGCTGAGCCGCCGCAGGTTTGGTGCCAGCTGCAGGCCGCCCTGCTGGCAACATGGAGCCAGAGCCTGTCTGCTGGGGTGCTGCCTGGTGACTGCCAGAAACCAACCCAGCTGCCGCAGGCGGCTGAGGAGTGGCAGTGGCAGGGACAGGGTCAGATCCCTGAGCATGCTGCTGGCCACTGGGTCCCAGGGCCACCTCGCGCCTGGGCTCTGAAGCAGGCTGCTGCAGCGGGCGTTGCTGCTGCTGCTGCCCACTGCCCTTCGTCTCCAGGTTGAGCATGCGCTGGGCCCTCAGCCTGTCCTTGTCCAGCTTCACTCCAGCAGGCTTGGCATGTGCCAGATGGCCAGGTGTGCTGCCATAGATCGGCGAGAAGGTGCTGCCTGCAGACGGGGAATGTGCTTGCTAATTTGCAGCTCTGCATGCTCAAGAGGTGCTACGTCCCGTCAATGCTTGTGTCCAGGCAGCAGAGCTGGTGTTACCGCACATGCAAGGGGTCGCCTGCCACCAGACACTTTGGCCGATGCAGATTGCTGACAGGGCAGCAAGTCTCCCAGGGGTGTGCAGGATGTGGTGTGCCAGCTTGCCTTCTGAAGGCTGGAAGCCTGAGGCTATGGGAGGTGCGTCCTCCTCAGGCTGCAGCAGCGCCTGTGAGGGGGGCGTGGGCGCTGGCGGTGAGATCCCAAACAGTTTCTCTGCAGGGAGGCACGCCAGAGCATGTGAACCATGTGCTGTGATTAAAATTTGCACCTGTGCAGCTACTGCGCAGACAACCTGGGCACAATGAGTGCACTGGGCGTGACATGCAGGCAAGGAATACTTGGCTGTGCGCTGCTGTTCCTTACCACCTGCAGGCAGTCTTGAGCACAACCTCCGCCCAGCACTACAGGCAGACCGCAGCAGGAAACTTGAGGTCTTTGGCTGGCAGTTGAGCAAGGACCAAACCCTTCTCCTCCCACCCTTCTCTCAAGCCCCTCTAACAGGTAAGAGGCCCATGCAGCAAGCACCCCTGCACACCACATGAACAGGCTTGTACAGCCCTTCGTCTTGCAGCCCACAGCTGTCCTGCTCTGGCCTGAGCCGCGTGAAGAGCAGCAGTGCACAGGGCAGCCACAACACAGCAGGCAAGATCATTTTACACCTGCCTGCTGACATCCAAGCTGCCAGGCCAAGCCAGAATGACACTTATGGCTGGCCACATTCAGTGCACCCCCAAGAATCTGAGTCATCCCTGTTGTGGTCTTGACCGTGGCCCTCATGATTCAGTTTTTAGATGCTCACCATAGTCCTGCTCGGGATTGAGCCACATTGAGGGCAACTCAGGGTCCTTGATGGCACGATACTGCCTGACCCGTTCCTGATCCTCTCGCGACAGCACCGCAAAGAAGCGCTCCTTGGGGCTCAGGTCGGGGCTGGCTGGACTCCTGGGACTAGCAGGGCGCTGGCGCTTGGCAGGTGCCTGGTCCTCCGGGCTGGCACTCTGCCGCCGTTTTGGGGGCCCTGCAGCCCTGCTAGGCCCCATAGGCTGCCCCTTAAGGTCGCCTGCAGGACGCTCAGCAGAGGAGCGTGCTGCACCCCTGCTGGGCTCCTGGTGAGGTTTGTCCCGCTCTGCAGAGGAGCGGGCTGCAGCTCTACCGGGCTGGGCAGGCCGCCTCCTGGGTTCGCTCGCAGCCCTGTCGGGGTCCTGCTGAGGAGCGCCCCGCTCAGCAGAGGACTGGGCTGCGGCCTTGCCAGGCTCCGCAGACCGCCTCCCGGGGGCCTCTCCAGCCTTGGTCCGCTTGGCTGGCTGCCGCTGCTCTGAGCTCCCGACCAGCTGGAGCTGAGCTGCCCAGCCAGCCTCAGCAGAGAGGCGCTGCCCCTCAGCCCCTCCCACCGGAGGAGAGGTGCCTCGACTCTCTGCCCCACTGACCGCCCCCTGCTCAGCAGAGGCACCTGTGCACTCAGCCTGAGCTGGCATACCAGCTGCCTGCAGCTGTGCCTGCTCTTCAGCAGCCGTCGGCAGCCCCTGGACAGCAGCAGCCTCTGCTGGCTGCTGCTGAGTCTGGGGCAGGGGCTTGGCTGGAGGGCCCTGCTGCGCCTGGGCGCCAGCAGGCGCAGGGGCCCTCAGGCTGGCGCGACCAGGCTTCACCAGCTTCATTCGGAACGGCGCCGGCCTGGCAGCAGCTGCTGGGGTGCCTGTTATGCCTGTGGCAGGCTCGGCCAGAGCAGCAGTAGCTGGTGCTGCTGCCACAGGCTTAACAGGCGCCGGCACCGGTGTAGGGTCAGCGGCACCTGCAGGAGCTGCTGCCTCCTCGGGAGCAGCCTGGCTGGCCGCGTGCCTGGCTGCTGGCTGGACCTCCACACTGCCTGCTCTCAGCTCCTGCCCTGCTGCTGAGCCTCCACCCCTGGCAGACGGCCTGCCTCTGCTGCCATCTGCCCGCGGCTGCTGCTCAGCGGCACCCGAGCCAGCAGGGGTGCTCTCCGCCAGGCGAGAGCGCACGCTAGGCTGCCTGTCCAGCTGTGGACCCTGCTGACCCTGGGCAGGTGCAGCCCTGCACAGCAGGCACCCTGGTGTGAGACCAGGGTCGCCCAGGTGCATGTTGCAGGCGGCGGCCTGGCCTCGCCTAGGTCTGGCTGGTGTAGGCTCATTGCTTTGGCACTGGCAGGCAGAGGAGGTGGCCGGCCATGAGGACCAGTAAGCCTTTGGGCTTAGCTCTGAAGCAGTCGCCGCCACTGACTAAGCACAGCCCATATCTGAGATATGGGTTGTGGGATGCTGATACGGAGGCTCTCACCTCTGCGCTCAAAGACTGCCACTGGGCTGGCACCCTCACTGTTTCAAACAGCAAAGCCAGACAGGTGCATGCAGTGGTGGACTCAGGTGTCTCACCTTTGCCGCTTTGCCCCGGGTGAGTCTGTGGAGCCAGAGGAGGTGGCCCTGCCCTCTGCCGGGCTCCTGCGGCGGTCACTGTAATCGCTGCGCATGCGGCTGAAGCCGCTGCTGCTGCGCCTGGGGCTCAGGCTGCGGCTGGAGGAGTACCTGAGGTCAATCAGAGAGCCCCCATCAGCATGGCAGCACCCAGCCACACTTACTTCTAGAACAGCAATTCAACATGCAACCCTGTATGGTCAATGATTTAGCCAACATCGCTGCAAATACCCTTATCAGCAGTGCAGCATGCAGCCCCACCACAGCCCAGATCAGCATATTTATGGACAGCTCCACACAATTCCTGATCACCAACCCAGCAGGCAGCCCCACGCAGGCCTGACCAGCACTCAAGCAAGCAGTGCTATGTCTGTTTTTTGTATGCTCAAAGCCCACAAGCATCTGGACATGCTTTCAGTCAGCCACAAGCTTGCGCACCCAGACGACACTGAGCATATCCTTGTGCCAGGGCTTTGACAACTGGTGCTTGCCCTGCTTCCATCTGCAAATCCCACAGCAAAAGCACCCATGGGCTACAGGCAGCATGGCAACCTTCGAACACCACAGCTGCAGCCACGCACCTTGGCGACGAACGCTGGCGCTTGTACTGCCTCCCCCTGCCCTCCGAGGAGCCCCTCCTGTGTCTGCCATGTGATGGCTCCCGCCGCTTATGCCTGACATGTGACAGCTCCCGCTGCCTTCCCCTGCCCTGAGTGGGCTCCTGCTGCCTGCGCCTGACGGGAGATGGCGAGCTCGATGGCGAGCTCGACTCTGAGCCAGATGAGGTGTAGGAAGTGCTGTAAATCCTGCTGGAGCTCTCAGTGCTGCCCCTGCAGAGGCAGAGGATCTGCCTGTTCCATTGTACTGCAAACCATCAAGCCCCAGACCAGAAGGCTGAAAGGGAGCACCATTTTTGCAGCGGCGTCTGAGGTGCCCCGCCACCAGCACAAGGGCTCCGATGCTGGCCAAAAATTGAGCCTGTGGACTTGCTGAGTGCACGCTGTGTCACCCAGCAGAAATAGCATGCGCGAACACCGCATGCACCTACAGTGCTGGTGGCTATTTGCCCTGCAGCAGTACGCTCTTGACACATTCACACAGAGGTGCTCTGGAACAGCATCTGGGGAGGGCACCGACGCGCTGTGCACCTGCAACTCTGCCACAAAGTGGAGAACACACAAAGTGTGGTGCACACCAGCTGCATACAGGTGCAGCTGCTCAGGCACCCACCACCCAGTGCGCCCCCAACTTGCCTTTCGAAAGCTGCCTTGGACGCACCGGCAGCAGGAGCTCACCTGCTGCGCCCGGTGCGCCCTCGACTCTCCACTCTTGTTCCCCCCGCTGGTGCACTTGGGAACACACGCACATGCCAGCTGCAAGCAGCGCAGCTGCTGAGGCAGTCACCTGCGCCCACTTTGCCCTCGACTCCTGCCATCCCTGCTTCCCTCCCTGCGTGCTGGAGGGGAGGGGGAGCGCCGCCGCCTGTCCCTCCTTGGCTCCTGTGAGCCCGCCTCCCTGCCAGCAAAGCTGGAGCTGCGCTGCTTGTCCAGGCCCAGCCGGCCAGGCTCAGATGCCCGGCCGACTGCCGGCTGCTGGGCAGCAGCAGGCTCCCTCTGAGCCATGCTGCTGGTGCTGTGCTGCTGTCCCAGGGCTTTGAGGCCAGGCTCTGCTGCCTTTGCCTCTGTTCCTGCCAGGTGCCTTCCACCCATCAGCCTGTCCAGTGCCCTCTGAGGCTGTTGAGAAGGCTCTGCCTGTGGCCTTGACTGCGAGGGAGCCTGGGCCCCAGCCTGCTGCTGGGCAGCAGCAGCAGCAGCCTGGGGCTCTGCCTGAGGAGTGGCAGCAGCTCTGCTGTCCTTCAGGCAATTGACTGCCAGCACCCGCTTGACTGGAGACTTCAGGCCGAAGGAGAGCTTCCCCTTCAGAGCAGGCTTGGTGGTCTGGCGGGCTGGAGCAGCTACCACCTGAGCAGGGCTCGGCTTTGGGCTGACTGCAGCTGCCAGCGCAGCAGGCTGGACCTGCTTTGCCAAGCTCACTGCAGCAGCAGTCTTGGGGTGCTTGGCAGCTGCTGAGGTGGCAGCTGCCTGCATGCCATGAGATGCAGCAGCAACAGGCTTGAGGTGCTTGGCAGCAGGCGCCGCTGCATCTGCCTGCTTTGCCCTGGGCGCAGCGGCCACGGCCTCTGACCCCTTAGTGGCAGGGGCTGTGGCGACTGCCTGCTTTATCTCGGGGGCAGCAGCACCAGCCCCAGGCTGCCCAGCAGTGCATGTGACAGGTTCAGGAAGACCTAGTTGGGCCTTGTCAGCCTGCTGACCAGGCACACCAACCGTCCTCACGCCTGCAGGTGGAGTCGGCTGTGCCCTGACAGCCTGCCCAGCTGCCACAGCGCCCCCACTGCCCCTGGCAGTGCGCGGCAGTGCCTCCCTGCCCTCATGCTGAGCGTCCACCCTGGCCTCAGTGCCAGGCGCTGCCGGCTCGCTGCTGGCGGCAGCAGGAGGGGCTTGCACCTCAGTTGCTGGCTGCGCTGATGCCTGTACGGATGGCAGAGCACCTGCTGTCAGGGGCGACACCACAGCAGCCACAGGAGGTGGCAGCTGCTGCTCCACCGGTGCCGCAGCCCTGGCTACTGCCTGGGGTGGCGACACCACAGCAGCCACAGGTGGTGGCAGCTGCTGCTCCACCGGTGCCGCAACCCTGGCTACTGCCTGGTGCAGCTCCACTGGAGCCACTGGGGGTGGCAGCTGCTGCTCTACAGGCGCAGCAACAGGGCGCTGGCGCGTTTCCTGCTTTGCTGGGCTGACAGTGTCAATGGCGCTGGACGGCACGTCGACTGTCAGAGGTGCCACTGGCCGCAGGCTTTGGGCAGAGCTCTCCTGTGCTGCTGCTTTGCTTGTCTGCGTCCCAGCAGCTTCCCCACGCGCAGGGGCTGGTGCAGCCACTGCCGCCACAGGCTGTGAATCAGGCAGCTGGGCTGCTGCTGCGCCAGCCTCCCTGGCCGCAGCCAGCCCACTGCGTGCCTCAGCCTTGGCTGGTGCTGCCAGAGGCCTGGCGCCCACGTCAGCAGCAGCTGGCACCACCGCTGCAGCAGCAGCTGCTGCTGAGCGCTCTGCACCAGCAGCAGGTGGTCCCTGGGCAGCAGTAGGTCCTGCCCCTCCCTCCCGCTTGGCACCAGCTTTGAGCAGGGCAGCTGCTAGCTCAGGGGCCTGCAGCAGAGTCAGCACTGAGCACCCTCATTGAGCCATGCCATGACTGCACCTTGCAAACTCTTCAGGCCATGCATGGCCAGTGAGCTGCGCAGAGTGCTGTGCAG
Source organism: Asterochloris sp. CNOR1 (assembly GCA_963969365.1). Classification (NCBI taxonomy): domain Eukaryota; kingdom Viridiplantae; phylum Chlorophyta; class Trebouxiophyceae; order Trebouxiales; family Trebouxiaceae; genus Asterochloris; species Asterochloris sp. CNOR1. Next base: position 2,859,655 of record OZ017750.1, read on the forward strand.
ACAAGCTCTATTGATTGACAAAGTGCATGTTTGCAGCAGAGATGACAAGACATCAGCACCTTGGGGTGCTCCTGCTCTTGAGGCCTCTCTGTCCCTATGTGTGAGCCAACAGACAGTGGCGCCGTCTGCCTTTTCTGCTCAGCATGGTCCAGCTCCAGGGGTGCTACAGACTTTTCTGCAAAAGTCGTGGGGTTTGCCGCCTCAGCCAGCAGGGCAGCCTGCCCCTCCGCAGCCATGGGCTCCAATGCCCTGGCAGAAGCACCCTCAGCTGGGGGGTGCTCCGCTGCAGCAGCGACCTCTGCCGGCTTGCCCACAGGAGCGTCCTTTGCAGAAGCATGCTCTGCAGTACACCTGAGCTCTGCTGCCTTTGCCACAGGCACCTGCTGTGCAGACTGCTGCTGCTCAGCAGGCTTGGGTGCAGCTGCTGGGCGCGTCTCTGCAGGGGCTGCATCCCCACCGTTGGGGGTAGAGGCTTGTGGCTGAGAGCTGACCTTTACAGGCAGCTTCACAGTCAGCCTTGGGCCGCTCTTGGTGACTCCCCGCAGCAGCCCTGTGAGGCGGCCTCCCGCCGGCTTGGCAGCAGGCGGCGCCTCAGGGGCTGTTGCCCTGGCAGCAGCAGGCTGCGCATCTGCCGACTGAGTGGCAGATGCGCCTGGAGGTCCACATGTCTCCGCTTCAGCTGGGGCTTTACTGGACACCTTGGCAGGCTCCTGCCCTGCCGCTGCGGCTGGCCGAGCCTTGTCCAGCACCTTAGCAGGCTCCTGCCCTGCCGCTGCGGCTGGCTGAGCGTTGCCCAGCACCTTGTCAGGCTCCTGCCCCGCCGCTGCGGCTGGCTGAGCCTTGCTTGACTGCTTGGCAGGCTCTTCCCTGACTGCTGTCTGTGCAGGGCGAGATGTCTGCGCATGAGCAGGCGCCTGGCTTTCTGCGCTGCGCTCCTGCTGCTGAGCCTGCTGGGCCAGGAGAGCCTTGGTGGGAGCAGCAGCAACCTCCTCCCTCTGGGCCAACTTGCCAGCCGCCTTTGGCTTGGCTCCAGCTGTGGCCTCCCTTGGTGGCACTGATCCTGCCTGTGCAGCAGGCTCAGCCTTTGCTATTGCCGCAACAGAGGCCTGCTGTGCGGCCACGCCAGCCAGCTCGGCATCAACAGTCACAGCACCAGCTGCTGCAGCTTGCCCCTCCTGCGCAGCCTCGCCCTTTGCAGTCGCGTGTGCTACATCTGGGTGGCCCGCGGCAGCGGCACTGCTGGGCCCCTCAGCATGAGCAGGCTTGCCCGCCCTGGCGGCACGTGCAGCCTTCTTGCCAGCTTTGGCAGAGGGCTTGGGCAGCTCAGGTGCCTGCTGCTGCTGCTGGCTCTCCCCAGAGGGCAGAGGGCGCTCGGCTGTCTCGGCAGCCCGGAGGCGAGCAGCCTCAGCGGAGGCACGCACATCTGCTGCATTCTGAGCCTTGATCAGCCACTCCTTGGGCAGCTTCGGCAGGAGGGCCTTGCCAGGCAGGTTGGCTGCTCCAGCGCCCTGCACCTCCCGCACTGCAGCACAAAGAGCAATGCTGCTCAGCCACAGCACAGCTGGCAGACAGGTCATTTGGCCAGACCCAAGACACCTGAGGCAGCAGGCAATTCCAGATATGGTGGCACCCAGATTGTGGCAGCAGCAGCTGCTTTGCATTGAACAGCGCACTGTGCAGACTACAGGGGCACACTCCTGTCATGGTCAGCCAGGCTGAGGGCCAGTGCCAAGTGCATGACTCACATGCAGCCGTCATTGGACTGGCACTGCCATCTGGTGCCTTGGGGTTGACTTTCTTGTCACCTGCAGCAGAGGAAGTTGTCTGGCATGAGTGTGAGGCATGCTGCAGCCAGAAGCACCCTTACAGTGGGCGTGCGTACCCCACGCACACGCTGGCGGATGTCACCTGAGCCACAAGCGCAGAGATTTCTGCGATGCCAATGCCTGGTGCAGTGTGCCAGGTGCTGGCAAAATCAATATGCAGTGGATAGCCATGCTTTAGCTAATCCTGCTGGAAGAGGCAGAGGCAGCAGCTGTGGCAACACTTACGTGTGGCTTGGTTCCAAAGTTTGCCCCCGAATTTCACTTTGATTCTGCGTCCAGGCTTGGCAGCTGCAGAGGAGGAGTCCTGCCCCTTTGCCTGGGACTTAGGGTGAAGGTCTGCCTGACCACCATTTGCAGCAGCACCAGGCGCCATCTGAGCATCTGCTCTGTGATGCTGATGGGACATTCCTGCTGCTGACTGTTCCTTGGACGCGTCAGATCCCACTGCAAGCCCTGCTGGCTTGCCCTGAGGCCTGTGGGCCTGCCTGTCTGAGCCAGCAGGCTTCTGCCCCTGCTTGCCCACGCCTGCCTTCTTGGCGCCATTAGCAGGCTGGGCAGCAGCAGCAGCCACCTTTTTGGCGAGCTGAGCGGTGCTGTCCCTGGCCCCTGGCCCCTTGCGCTCCCCCTGTCCAGCCGACTTCTCTGATGCTGGCCTGGCCAACTTGGCGCCACTTGGCGCCACGGCCTTCATGTGGCCGTTGGGAGCGGGCTGCACCTGGCGCTGCTGCTGCCGTGCTGATGCTGCCATGGGCGTGGGACTGGGGCTGCGAGCTAGCTGGTCAATGAAGTTCAAATGAGAAAGATCACAAAGACCTTGGAACTCGGGCAGGAAGGTGCCGCGGTCCAGCTGGACCTCTGCCAGCTGCGCAGCTGTGCGCCACTCGATTGCGGGGGCGGGAGCAGGCGCCTGCCCGCTCCGCAGGTTGAGGCCAGTCCTGGCAGCAGGCTGGCTGCTCAAAAGCGTCAAGAACACCTCATCCTGCAAATTTGGGGGATGCGCTGAATGCAATGCGCAAGGACAGACTGCAGAGTCAGATGCTGAGAGGGGCTGTACAATCTGCCATGTCTCAGGAGGACGACACCATGGATCCAGGCAGATTTTCCCACAGGCTGATTACCATCTGCTTGGTCCACCAGGGTGGCAGGCTGCTCTCCATGAGCGGCTAATGGAGAGTTCCGTCTGCAGGGCAGGATAGGCCTCGGCACCCTGCTAAGAATCTTCACCAAGCACTATACGAGGGTGCAGAGAGCATGCAGGTCACGGGATGGACCCACCATCCGACTGGCATTGACGCGGAGGGGTACTGGGTCAAGTTCAGAGCAACCGCCAAGCCCAATACCCTTGCACTAATGGGCTGCCATTGACGGATGCAAAATAGAGGGGGCTATCACGTGTTGGGCAGGCCTAAAGAGGCTGTGCCCATTTTCAGATTGATAATATGGATATGCCCGTCTACTAGATGTCCCTACGTGCTGGACCATCAAATTGGCTCATATATATTCAAGAGGGTAAGCTCTAAAACCGCCATGTGAATCTTGTGTCCATGGGAAGTCTGCCATACTTTGTGTCAGCTTTGGGTTGCCATGAAAAACACAGACACGGCTTGCCTGCAGCAGCTGCACCTGGTTCACAATTTTGCTCTGCACTCCAGGCTTCAATAGCGCGATCACAACATGCTGCCTCCTCACTGGCCACACCTTCAAGTTGAACACAGCTGTTGCCAGGGTCGCCACGCCATCCTCGCCTGAGCGATAGATTGGGAGACTCCTGTTGTGCGTATCGCCCAGGATGGCCAGCGCATCACTCATGCTTTGCGGCTCCTGCAGGATCAAGTTGCTGGGTGCTCCCTCGATAGGCCAGCACGCTGCTCACTGCACACTCTGCACACACTTCATCTCAGCATCACATGCCAGCCTTGCTGCGACGATGAGGGCAGGGAGGCGGAGGCTAGGAGTTGGCAAAACCTGGGGTGAAACAGGGATTTGCCCTCTGGTGCCCATGTCATGAGCCAAGGTTACTTGAAGCTGGCAGCCACCTGCTGTCCTGACTCCGTAGGCACAGTCTGGCCCCACCTTCATCTGAGCAGCACGTGCGAGCCGTGCTGTGCTGCTGGGATCGGGTACCTCAGGCACCCGCAAGCGCAGGAAGGAGTTGGCGTGGAAGAGAGTGCTGTTGGTGACTGCCTGCACCGACGCCACACTGCCTGGCCCCACTTCCACGTTTGCAACCCGCCCCTCCTTGGCTGACATGATGTTGACGCTGTGCCCCACGCTCTGCCGGGGCAGCTGCGCTATGTCCACTGCCTGCCTGAAGGGCATATGCAACAGGTTCAGGAGCAGTGGCAGCCGACTGCCTGTTTGTGTAGGCAAGCTTGCACATGCTGGCATCGCTGCACGTGTGTGACTTTTTGTGTAGGCAAGCTTGCATATGCTGGCAGTGCTGCACATGTGTGAGCTGGAAGCCTACCTGAAGGATGTCGCTGCCAGCAGCTGGCGGCTGACAAAGTTCCGTGCCACCCCTGGATTGACAATGGCACTGGGGAACACCGCATTCAGGGTGAAGCCAATGCCTGCCGAGTTGAAACCAAAGGCAGAGGTAGGCAGCTCGCCTGCATAGGTGTAGGCTGTCCACTGGACGTTACCCTGCACAGGGAAAGGTTCGACACCCACTTGCATGCATTCTGCTGGGTCAACCGTCTGGCGAGGCTGCTCAGGATCCTCCGGCAGGAGTGCGTGCAATGTGCTGAAAGCTTCCTGCTGCAAGGCAGTGGACCTCTGAACACATGCAGCAACTTCTTGCGCCTGCTGAGCGCCAAACAAACATGAAAAAGGCGAACACCAGCCGGCCCACCTGCTGAGCACGGACAAAGTAAGTATGATTGGCGGCATCTGTTGTCATGTCTTCGTTGTGAGCAACAGCTGACACATTGAGGTCTGGCAGGTTCAGCAGGACATCAGAGCAGTCGTCCACCTGGTTGTGCAGAAGGACACCCATCTCGCTGCGCAGGTTCAGGATCAGCACCTGCAGGGCACCATCCTTTGCTGCTGATGCCTCTGCCTGCATTGGGTGCTGGCAATGCTATGCCGCAATGCCAGCTCCCAGCAGCTCAAAAAGTCTCCAGCGGACATGCCTGCAGCCCAAAAGGGTGTGTGAGCCAGACCTGTGTGAAAGGTATGCCTGCTCCCGTCGCGATGCCTCTCAGCTCCTGGAACAGATCTGGCCACAAACTCTTGTTCAGCTCTGCCAAGCCTTCAAGCGCCTCTCTGCCCTCCACCGTCTCGACCCAGGCCTGCACAGCTTTGAAGCTGCTGTGTCAGATCTCAGGAGGCCAGCATAGCACGCTGGACCAGAGCTGCAAGCTGCGCACCAGAGCTTGCTGAACGACATCGTTTGCCTTGATCCTGCTGTCGATGCTGGCTGCAAACGCATGCCCTTGGGCATGGCCCCTACCTGCAGGCACCTGAAATTGCTTCAAAAATGGCCCATGCTAGGTGTTGCATGCAGAGCATATGAGTGGGTGCATCAGGTTTACCAGGGTAACCCACCAAAGAAGGTATTGCATGAGGTGCAATCCAAGAAGGGTGTCGGCCCTGAAACAGGGAGGAGATTCCCAGTGCAGGACTCCTGATGCTTGCTCACTGCTGTAATGGCAGCCAGCAGCCAGGCCAGCCAGGCAAGCATGTTGGGGCATGGGCACTTTCCTTCTGTCAGATGGGATGCTCAGGCAGCAAATGCTGCATGTGTGTGCCCATCACAAGCACTGTTCCCTTTCTGCACTCGGCTTAGCCTCCGTCAATTTGTGCCCCTGCATCCTGCCCTGCCTGCAAGCCAGGAGGTCCTGCATCTATGCTACGACCTACCTATCCAGCCTGATCCATCTGAGCATATTGTTGCCACAGATGACTCTCAAGTTCTTTCTGCAAGCTGCCCAGAAGGCCTTTGCCAGTCACGACTTCGAGGGTGCCCTCAGCCACTGTGAATCAGCTCTCCAACATGATGGCAGCTCTTATAATGCTCTTGTGTGAGTTGGCAGCAATGCATCTGAGATCTAGGCATCAGTGCAGCAACAGATCCATATGACTGGCAGCTTTTTCCCTTTCAGGCTGCTGGGCAAAGTCCAGTACAAGCTCGGACATCATGAGGCTAGCCAGGATGCTTACCAGCATGCCACAGAAGCGGCTCCACAACAGCTTCCTGCCTGGAAAGGGCTGGCAGAGCTGCACACTGCCACAGGCAATGCTGAGCGGGCCCTGCAAGCTTATGAGCGCTTGGTAGGTGCTTCTGCTGCGTAAAATGATGAGTTGCTACCACATAGCGGTGCAGGCTGTTTAATGCTTTTTTGCTTTGTGATTGCCTGCATGCAGCAATGCAGGGCAAGGTGTCTCAACTAGTATTGGCAAAACTCCTGAGGCAGAGTGCGTGAATTGTGCAAAGTGGTTTCGTGCAGGCAGCCTTGTCAGAAGGAACAGAGCCTGCAGAGAAGCAGCAGGAGTACAAAGCCAGGATGCTCGAGCTCTATCTGGAGCTGGGCCTGGCCAGCCAGGCTGTGTCCCTGTTGGAGCAGCAGCTGCACAATGCCCAGGAGGGAGCAACCCGTCTGGAGTTGCTCTGCCGATTAGTCAGCTTGCAGGTGAGCACAGGTGGCTGCATGCTGTGCAGCGGGGGCCAGCCCATCTGAGTGTGCTCTGCCAAACTTGGGTGTGGGCTTCCTCACGGTGTCACAGCAGCTGCATGCTGTGCAGCAGGAGTCAGCCCCTTTAAGAATTATCAGCTGGCTCGTTGGCCGTACGTCGCATGCCTCAGTAGTCGCCCTCTGAAGCTTCAACCAAAGTCTTGACACTCCTTGACGGACGGCCTGCTTGCCTAGCACCCACCTTGCAGCACATCATCTGAAAGTCTGTGTGCATGACCTCCTGCATGCTGGCTGCCCTGCAGATCCATGCCGGCCAAAATTGCGGCAGCCTGCAGCAACGCCTCGAGGAGGTAGTGCACAGCAGCGAGCCCTCTGGCAAGTACGTGCATTTTCACGAGGCTCTGCTGCACTCTCAGGCAGCTGCGATGCTGCAGCAGCCCCAAGGGTGAGTTGCTTGCACTCACTTTGCAAGTTGGAAGGTCAAGCAACAACAGGGCATGCCTCCCCGCGGCTGCTTGCATCTTGACTGCAACCTGACAAGGACCCAGGAGCCCCGCCTGGCTCTGGCTCAGCTGCAAAGGCATGGGAGTGACTGCCCTGCACCAGGCTCATCTGCTGCAGCGAATGGTGGAACGTCACCCTGCATCTGCCTGCGTCTGCCTGCAGCCCACATTTGTCAACCCAAGCAGTGTAGTGCAGCGGGTGGAACCTCCACCACCAGGCCAACCCAGTCCTTCCCAAAGAATGTTACCTGACAGAAGCCTGCAATGCAGGAGTCCTGAGCGGCAGCGGATCACAGCCATTGTCAGGCAGGCTTGCCGGCGCATCCTCTCAGGCGCCTGCTGTTCTGCACTGCCTCTGGACCTTAGTCTCAAGCTCATGGACGCAGAAGATGCCATCGATGAGGGGGTGAGCCTGGAATGAAGTGTTTGACTGTTGCTCTGCACCAGGCCTGTTTTGAGCAGCCAAGCTGCTGTGGCATGTGAAGCAGTGGTGTGCAGTGCTGCAGCACAATGCCATGGTCCCTGCAGTTCTGAAACATGACCTTGCACGATCCACAGGTCTTGGACTTCACCAGCCAGCGTGGTGGGGACACCTTCCCTGGGCCCTCAAGGCAGGCTCTGCTGGGCTTGCAGCTGAACAGGCAGCTTGTTCAGGCATCCTCTGATGCATCCAAAAGGGCCGCAAGGGTCACAGTTGTGGAGGTGGGCAAATATGCACAGCCAAGTGCGTCTTGGGACACCTGGATGCAGCGCGCTTTCACATAGCTGCTGCAGTCCTGTTCTTGCAGTCTGCTGCTGACCTCATCCCTCATTGTGACGCGAGCCTCTTGCCATGTTCTATGCAAAGCACACAATCTGTACCACTGCCTCTTAGGTGCGCCGCATCAGCAATTGTGCTCTCCCGCAGCAAGATGCTGCCTGTGCCTGCAGGCACTGGAACCTCTCACTGCTGAGGCTGAGGTCAGCAGCCTGCACGCAGTGCTCCTGCTGGGGCACCTGCACCTGCAGAATGGTGATGCATCAGCAGCACTTGCTGCCTCCACCCACGGCCTAAAGGCTCTACGCCAGCGCCGGCAGCAGGGCTGGGAGGTGTCTGAGGCCGTGGCAGCCCAGATGGTGTTGCTCTATGGGCAGAGCCTGCTTGCTGCGGGCAGGCTAGCTGATGCCAGCAAGGCGCTGAATGCAGTGGCAGGTGGGCGCCCGACACACCTCCTGCCATTGTGCTTGTAGTGCAGCTACACTTAGGGATCTCTGTGTCTGGCAGTGTCTCCGTAAAACCAAGTCACAAAGGACTGGCAGCACAGAAGACAGGTTTGGCACCATGCTGCAGCATGCTCAGTGCTTTAAGGCACATGCCACTCACAGCGCCTCCTGCCTGCAAGCATTGGGTGCGAGGCTTCTGGCGCTGGTCATTTACCTGTTGCTACTCCATCCTGCACCTGCCTGCATGCAGGCGCTCAGGACACGCCCTACAGCCAACTGCTGGGTCATGTGCTGCCCGACACCCACCGTCTCGCTTCAAGGAGCCTGGCCGCCCTGACGAAGGCACAGGGCAATGCTGCAGCAGCGCAGGAGCAGCTTCAGGAGCTATGTCGGACCCTGCAGGAGGGCCACGAGCCAGAGCCCTACTGGCTGGCTGGGGACTTGAGCAGCTTGGCGCTGGAGCAGGGCGATGCTGAGGTCAGGGCTGCAGCTTTCATGTGGAGTCTGTTGCAATTCAGATATAGACGCTGCAGTCATCCAGTGTCCCGCGGCTTTGCTTGGGCATCTTAAGCGGTGTGGCAAATTGCAGCCTCAGCATGGGTCTGTAGACTACCCATGCTGCCCCTGAATGCAGGCAGCCAGGCAGCTCGCAGAGTCTGCACTGAAAGCGGCTGAGCAGGCTGGTTCAGCCGCTGCAGACACAGAGCTCGCCAGTCTTTGCTTCATCCTGGGCTGCGCCTGCTGGGAGCTGGGGGGCCAGCTGCGTTCTGACAAGCGCCATGCACATGCGCACTGGCTCACGGCTGCAGGAGTGCAGGGCGCGCACCAGGCGGGCAGCTTCACCAGGTAGGGCTGCAGACACTGCATGCAGACTAATGGCGTGGCTCTGCTGCCATCTATCTCTTGCGTGATCCAGCACTGCAGTATGATGCTGTGTTGCCCGGAGGCAATGCGCCATGTCTGGCAGTTGGCACAGCATTTTGTTGCAGTGCTGCGACATCTGGAGTACTAAGGCTACCTCAGCATTGTGCTGCATGTGCTGGACCTTGACAAGGGAGATTGCAGGGGGGCAAAGCTGTGGCAGCTGGCCGCGCATCATCTGAGGACAGCAGCCTGGCCACTTCCTCACGTCTGGCCATTCTGCAGTTTGAGCTGCCTGTCATGCGGCTGCAGGCTGGGTCAGTGGTTCAAAGAGGTTGCACAGGATACGGCTCGTGCCAGGAAGTGCTTCCAGCGAGCCCTGTCCCTGGATGCCAATGAGGCTGCAGCAGGTGTCTGCAGCGCGGACATGCAGCTGTCCAGCCCGTCTTCTCATGGAGCAACCCATCGCTTGACCTGCACCACTGCAGTCTCACGTCAAGCAGCACCTTGCATCCTGTCATGATGGCCTCTCGTCTGCATGTGGCACAGCTGCCTGTGAAGCAGTCTGCCATGCTTGACCATCATATTTCCTGCATCCATACAGCTGCAACACACTCACGGCCCTGCATTGCTGCGCTTTCAATGCATGCACCACTTTGCGGCAATGTGCATCGCAGCAACTGGATCTTGCCTAGTGAGGCTCAGCCTTCTGTGCCTGGAAAGCACTCCGCCCTGCCTCCAGCATTTGCTGCACTCTCCAGCAACAATGCAGCAGACTGGCACAAGTGTTCGTCCCGGTGAAGCAGTCTGCCATGCCCACACAGAATCCCCTGCTCACCCCCAGCAGCAGTGCACCACACCACTGCTGCAGGCGAGGCCCTGTGCGCCATGCTGGCAGCCTCTGGCAGCAGCAGAGTGGCCCATGCCCTGTGCCTGGAGCTGACTGCCAGGGCCCCCCATGCCACCTGGGCCTGGCGGCGCCTGGGCTTCCAGCACCTGCAGCTGGGGGAGGCTGAGAAGGCAATAGCAGTCTTCCAGACAGCCCTGCGAGGGGATGTGGGGCATGCAGCCGCCTGGGAGGGGCTGGGGCTGAGCTACCAGACCCTGGGGCGGCTGACAGCTTCCCTCAAAGTGGGACACTCCTATTCTTAAAGTGCCGCTGTGTCACTGACAATGGCAGGAGCATCATCAATGCATGGGACCAGAGCCAGGAGGTCATCCCTGAAGATGCACAACAAACTGCTGCAGCACTGCTTGTGGCAGGGTTGCACAGGCTGGGCGATGCCAACTGCAAGGACACCGACTGCGTCGCACTGACTGTCATCAGCAAGTTTAGCTGTCCCTCCAGCCCAGCTGCCTGTTGAGCGCACATTCAGGCCAGTCCTGATCCTGTAGCTTGCCACCCTCCTGCCTGCGGACTGGTGCAGGCATATGGGCGAGCCATCGACCTGGACCCTGCCCGCCTGTTCAGCCTGGTCCAGTCGGGCACCATCCTGCTCTCCCTGGGCAACGCCTCTGCCGGCCTGAAGCGCCACAGGCAGGCCTTGGCAGCAGCGCCAGCCCATGTGCCTGCCCTGTGTGGCACAGCAGAGACCCTACTGGCCCTGGCAAAGATGCACAGCACCCAGGGAGCCACCGGTGAGCTTACAGAAGCACACTGCTCCTGGCAGCTCTTTTATGATGGCAGAGAAGGCAGCTCCGTGCACAGCACCTGCATTGTGCATGGAGCTTCAGGTGTTAGCTTGATGCCACTTGTGATGACAGTCCCATCAGCATGGGTTTCGACACAGACAAGCAGCTGCTGATGCCTGGGTGCAGCTGTCTGGCGGTCCCAGGTTCACACTGTCCTGCATGTAATTATCTGGACCACAAGATCTTGGGTTGCTGCAACGCCTGATCGCCTGCAGGCCAGGCAGCCCTGGAGTTGCACCAGGCGGTCGCCTATGCCACCACCTGCACACGGGAGCAGGCACAGCTGCAGTCTGGGTGGAAGCTGCTGGGGGATGTGCACCTGCAGCACCACGCAGTGACGCCTATGGGGGAGGTTGAGGCCATAGAGCTGCAACAGAGGCTGCCTGTGAGCAAGCTGCTGCAGAGGTGAGAGTGCCCAATGGCCTCAGCCGCATTGCGGCCCTGTGTGCGTCATCCCAGCAGGCAACCAGTGTTGCTGGGCTGCTGGTAGTCTGGCTGCTGCACGCAGAGATGCAGCAGGGGCTGCCTGCGAGCAACCTGCTGCAGAGGTGGGTCCCATACGTGCTCCAACATGGGCTACTTTGCCTTTGGCATGCAGGCTACAGCCTGTTGCAGAGTAGCCAGTCAGAGCTGGTTCTGATGCACAGGCTGCTACATGGATGCTGATGCTTCTGGTGCTGATGTATGGCTCCAGTTCAGCTCAACTCAGGGGAGCTTTACCCGCTGCCCATCAAGAACTCCAGCGGGCAGCAGCCTTGTGCTGGGCTGCCTCAATTTCCAGGAGATGGGCGCCCAGGCGACAGCACCCGACTGGCAGCCCATATGGCTTGCCTGCAGGCACTGGACCTTGCCCTTGTGCAACACTACCTTCAGGGCCCCTTGTGTGCACACACAGGTGGCAGCGCCGCATCACAGCCATGTCAACAGCACGCAGAGCCTTTCTCAAGGCGCTGCACCTCGGCCCTGCCAGCGCGGCGGCCTGGGGTGACGTGGCAGCGACCTTCTACCATGAAGCACAGCTGCGCCGCAGCCACCCCAGCTTCCAGCCCCAGAAAGGCGACCAGCTCCGCAGCACAGCGCAGAGGCTCCTCACAGGTAGGGTGCTCAGGCTCTGGGGGTGCTGGCTGCCGGGGGCCTGTCTGCACAGAGGCCTGCCACAGCTCTGCATATGGCATGGTGGGTCCAACTGCTGGTGGCAATGGCTGTGAGCTGGCCGGGTGGGCAGCCTGGCAGCCTGCTGGGCATGCGGCACAGCAAGCTGCATAGATCCTACCCTGCATCTCACGCTGCGCTGCAACAGCCAACAGGCAGCAAGCTGCAATGGTGTTGGCAGCCAAGATCAAGGGAGGAGCACCCACCTGCGCAGCACAGGGCAGAGGCTGCTCACAGACAGTACGCCCTGGCCTGCTCCCTGCAGCTCAAGCGCACACGTGCAGCCACCTGAGCAGCCTGGGAACTGCACACAAATGACTGATCGAGCCTGCCCTGCATGTGCCTTGCAGGCGCGCTCCGCCTGGAGCCCGCCTCTTCCACCCTCTGGGCAGCGCTGGGCACATGTGCCAGGGAACCAGCACTGTGCGAGTACGCCCTGGCGCGCTCCCTGCAGCTGGAGCCGAAAGCTTCGGCCACCTGGGCTGCGCTGGGGCGCCTGTACCTGGTATCTGGCGAGCCGGGGCTGGCAGACAGGTGCCTCACGCAGGCGCGCAGCCATGAGCCAGCTTCTGTCGCCACCTGGGAGGCCATGGGGGCCCTCGCTGGGCTCAGCCCGTCGGGTGCGCTCACGCGTCAACAATGCTGTCGAAGTCAATCTGGTCACGATCTGGGAGGCCTGAGGGCTTGCAGGACTCAGGACTACTGTCAGGGCAACTATCAGCTGTGCTCTTGCATTGACCAAAGCAGGCAACACACAAGCTCTGATCACATATCTGCTTGCCACCTGAGAGGCCACGGGGGCGTTTGCTGGGGTGCGCTTCATCCAGTATTCTGCTGTGATGGTGGCCACCGCAGATGGCTGTACTGCAAATGGCTGCTACCCTTCCTCAAAAATGATGCACTCCTTCATAGGTCCTGCTGTCCAACCCAACATCATGGCATGGCCTCGCTGCAGCTTCAGACGCAGACTCTACCGTGGCAAGGAAGGTGCAACCTTTGTGCTACTCATGTGCACTGAAGGCAGAGTTGCATCATGCGACTATTGTTTGCCCCACCCACCATGCTGGCAGACACCAAGCTGCAGCTGCCCCTTGCGCTGCAGGCAGTGACGACAAATTTGACTGCTTCCAGCATGCCACCAAGCTATCTGCTGGCCCCGAGGCACTGCTAGGGTATGCTGAGGGCATGCTGCGCAGGGGCTTCCCTGGCAGCGGCAGCGTGTATGCAGCCGCCCAGCGAACTGTGGAGGCCCAGCCTTGCAATGCGGCTGCCCATGCAGCCTTAGGTCTGGCCTGTGAAGCCAGAGGGGCTTGGTCTGACGCTGCTCATGCGCTGGGCACAGCTGTGGAGCTTGCACAGGAGAGCCTTACCAATGGTAGGCAGGGCTTGACGTCATTGCATATGAGGGCTTGCCAACCACCCACTTGTGGTGAAGAAGCGGCTGCAACAGGAGTGCAATGCAAACGGCACTGGGAATTGACACCGGGGGACATTCATCAAGTGCTGTGCTCATGTTGCGGCACAAGCACATACCACTGGCGGGCTTGGCCTGTAACTGCAATCAGCGTCTGGCCTTGGAGCGGCTGCAAGGCAGCTAGCAAGCACCAGCCTGCTTCAGCTCTGGCCTGCTGGACGTGTTGGGTGCTGCCTGCTTGTCGTGTGCTCACCACAGATGCTGCCTGCACATCCTACCCTGCAGGTGCGCTGAAGGCGCGGGCATCCTCTCAGACCGTCAGCAGTGTGAGTGCAGAGGGGCCTCTGCCTGTGCTGCTGCAGCAGAACCTGGCCCGTGTGCTGGTCAGGGCTGGCAGGCTGCAGGAGGCTCTGGGAGTGTATGAGCGCCTCCAAGCAGAAGGTGAATGGCCATGTTGCGTCCCGCATTCTGCGCTCCACTGGTCTGCACCAGCAAGCTTGTGCAGCACAGCACTCAATTTGGAGGTGTGGCAGACTGCCTCTGGTCGTGCAACAGAAGGGTAGATGGCCCTGGCTGTTCTCCTGCTGCTCCTTTTGTGGGTGCCCTGAATTGACCTCAGTTGCAATGTGGGTGCCCTGAATTGACCTCAGCTGCAATGTGGGCGCCCTGGAGGGACCTCAGTTGCACGTTGGCCCCAGATATGTCTGCAGCATCCCCTCAGAAAGAGGGCGGCCGCACCCACTCTCCCTGCCATATCAGGCAGCCCACCTGCAAGTGCCTGCAGGCATTCTGAAGCAGCCAGCTGCACGCATGGCCTTTGCGGAGGCCCTTGCCAGCACCGGCTCTTCCAGCTGTGCACTGGAAGTGCTGCAAGGAGCCCTGGAGGGTGATCCCACAGGGGAGGTAAGCATCAATGTCCCGCAAGGGCTGGTGGGTCATGGTGGCTGCGCTTTGCCTCAGTCACCAAACTGCAGCACCTTGCAGACACATTCGCATGCCCAATGTGAGGGCATTGCTGCTTGTGCTGCACAATAGGCTGCCCTTCATTGCGCTGCACCTCACGGCTGCGATGACAATGCTTGTGGGCATTCGAGCTTATTGCCGGCAAGTTGCTGCAGGGTCATGGCCATCCAGTCAGCCAGGCTGTACTTGCTCCTGCAGGAGCACGCTGCCGTGCTGCACGCCATCATGAGGCTGCACCTGGCCACAGACCCCAATGCCCAAGCAGCAGCCAAGCCAGATGGCTTGCACCAGGCACTGAGCGCCCTTCACAAGCAGATGCCCGCTCTGCTGGCAGCCAAGCCGCCAGCAACTGCAGTGGAGCCTCTCATGCAGAGCATCCTGGCAGCGGCACTGGTCCACAAGGGCCGGCAGGGCTGGGACAGCGCAGCAGGTGAAGCATCGTCCATGTGGACAAGCCATGCAGGGTGCTGCACCCGAGGTGCAACAGCCTTGGTAGTGAAGGCCTCCTATGCACAGCACTCTAGCTGGAGTTGTGGCCCATATATGATGACTGGCCATGGACAAGTGGAGCAAAATCTCTATCTACATGCAGGGCAAGGTGCCGCTTTCCTTCTGCAACACCAGAGCCAGGCTGCCCAGATCTCAGCAGCTGGCCCACAGCTCAGCAGGGGAAACCCAGTGCACACAGGGACTGTGCAGGGTGCAGCACCCTGTACGCACCTCGTCTGTGTGGAGGTGCCTGCTGAGATGCTGCGACAGGAGACCGGTGAAGCAGTTGCAGGCTGCCCAGGGGCCAAGGCTGCAGGGGCACTTCAGTCAGGACAAAAAGTTGTATTGTATTGTGCAGGGTCTCAAAGGAGGTTTGCCAAGCCTTACGTGAAACAGAAGGCTTGCTGACATGTGCAGGTGGCCAGGGACCACAGGAGGCATGCGGTGACGCTGCCGCGGCGCCTCAACACATGATGCTGTGCTGTGCAGGGGGACAGGTGCCTAAGGAGGTGCAGGCCGCACGGCGGCTGCTGCAGAGGTGGCTGGTGGAGGCTGATGCTGACACAGCTGAGGTGCAGGGGAGGCTGCTGGCTGTGGAGGGGCAGGTGGAGCTCAGCCTGGGGCGGCGATACAAGGTGGGTGCATGAGAGCATTCAAACAGCCTTGGCACTTGCAACAAGGCTGACGTGGCCCCACTGCCCACTTGTACAACTCAGCACTGCACGTGCTTCAGAGGTTCAGCATGCTGACCAATTCAGCTTGCCAATATGGCACCACTGAAGGCTGCCATGTGGAGACAGCATCAGCTGCATTCGTGGGCATCATCTTGCTGTGCAGGCGCTGAGGGTAGCTGCCCAGGCTGTGCACACCTGCCCCTGGGCTGCATCTCTGTGGGGAACAGCTGCAGCCAGGGCCATGGACCACTCTCCCAGGCACGCTCCAGCTGCAGCGCGCATCTGCCGCCAGCCTGCGCTGAGCGGCCTGCACAGGGCAGCCCGCAGCTACAGCAGCCACCTGCATGCCGACAGGCTCCCCCCTGAGACTATCAGGCAGGCACAGCACGTGCGCGCTGCTGGCTTTGTGGCGCAGGCATATCCTCAAGCGGCCAGGACAGCTGCCGCAGACTTCAAGGCGAGCCTGCAGGGATGCGCAGCCCCGCTGGCCTGCGTCTCGCGCTTGCCACTCATGCTGTCGCGCCTGCTGTCGCACCTTGCGCCCATCTGCGTCACGCACTCATTCAAGGAGATGCTGGCTGCTGCATGTCGTCCTCAGGCATAACGCTGCATGCCTCAGGCAGGACATTGCATATAATTCTCTGCACACTGCTGACCATTGGTGCTGTTGGCTGAAGACAGTCCACACCCCTGGCAACCCCTTGCTGCTGCTGTCGCATGTGGCAAGCGCTGCACCATGTCCCACTTCCAGAAGCATGACACCATGCAATCCTGCCTGGATGCAGGCGGCCGTGCAGTGGGCCCACGCGGAGCCCTGGAGCCCCGCAGCCTCCCTCATGGCTGCCCTGGTGGCCGTCCACCGCGCTGGTGTTCTGGGCACTGCAGCAGCGTACCGCGCCGCTGCAGAGCTGTGTCGTCGCGCTGTCTCGCTGCACAGGGCTGCTGCTAGGCACCACAGCCCTGCAGGTGGCGGGCTGGCCAGCGGCCAGCCTGGGACCTTTAGGGCCAGTAGCTTGGCTGCCGTTAGTGATGCCGAGCAGCTGCCGGGGCTGCAGGTAAAGCATCCACTGGTGCAGCTGCAGTGCGGCCTCAGCGAGTGCCTGCTGCACTCCCACCTGGAGGGCTGCACAGCGCAGGCTCTGAAGGCAGCAGAGGCAGCCGTTCAGCTGGCAGGCTCGGAGCGCCAGCCGGCAGCCTGGGCACACCACCAGATTGGGAGGTGAGCCAAGATCACGAATTTTCAGGCTTGAGCAGCAGACGGCATGCACTACAAAGCCGATTGCAGTGCCGGCGAGGCCTGCCCGGGAATGCGATTGAGCAGCAGAAAAACAGGTGTCGCGCAGTGCGGCAATGGTCCGCATCATAGCTGTGTGTGGTCAAACAGTCCTTGGCCTGTCCAGCAGGGCTGGCCCCGGACAGGGCCCGCTCCGCAGAGTCCTTTCAGCAACCAGCGAGCACCTTAACAGAAACTGATGTTGCAGGTGCCACGCACATGCTGGACGTGTGGAGCAGGCCGCAGCTGCGCACCAGCAGGCCCTCGCTGCAGACCTCAGCTGGGTGCCTGCTGCTATTGCGCTGGCACAGGCGCTGAGCAGCCTGAACCAGCCGGAGCAGGCTGTGGGCGTCCTCCAGCAGGCTCAGCAGCAGCTGTCAGGCAGGCAGCTCGAGGCAGGTGCACTGCAGTTCGTGGACATTCAGGTGAGCCAGAATGCAGACCTCTAGAGCAGCATAGGGCTTTCCAAGACCCGCAGGCAGACTTGGGGCACTGTGATGTACGACGGCTTGGTCAGGGCATCGCCCGTGGTGAATGGAATGCAGCAGCCGATGAAACGACGGGCGATCCAACTTGTAACGCCTGGAGTCTGACTGCACCCGAGTGGTGCACAGGCATGCCTGCAAATGCATTGTGGGCTCTGTGTCAGTCTGCAGACTGCAACAGGGCCTTGCTGTAGACCTTGGTGGCGGGGGCACTCAGATCACAATGCATTTGCAGGCCAGCCCTGCCTTCAAGGTGATGTGTGCCCGTGAGCGGATTCTACTTGGCTGCTGTGCAGGGAGCTGAGCAGCTGCTGCTGCTGGAGCAGGCCCGCACCCTGCAGGGCACCGGGCACGCGGGAGGGGCGCGCACCGCTGCTGAGGCGGCCGCGTCTCTGGCTCAGCAATCTGGCGGGGCAATGCAGGGGCATATTGTTGCTGCACAGGTGGGGCGCCCAAGATTAATTGGCAGCACTCAGGCATGTCCAGCCTGTGGGGTGCTCCCAGCCACCACGCCTGTTAGCAGCGGAAGAACACTGGCACGGCTGTCTCAGCGGCCTCAGAAAGCCTGCCCCTGCTGACCCCTTGGCAACAGTTTCCTTGACAGTTGAGAGCATTTGCCTGCCATGGCTTTGAGGTGGTGTGCTGGCGTCCAGCATGCGGGCACGCTCCTCTGCCGGCGTGCTGCAGGTCGTCCTGGGCCTGCCAGTGTTGCAGGCGTCCCAGACATGCGCACCACACTGCTGCTGTGCTGTGCTGCGCTTCGTCCTGGGTCTGGTGCTGTTGCACATGGCCCCGGTGCCTGCTGAGGGGTGCAGCAACCTGCTGTTGCGCTGCAGGTTGTCCTGGGCCTGGTCCTGCTGCAAGCGTCCCAGGAGCCGGCTGAGGGTCGCACCAAGCTGCTGGGAAAGGCATGGCGCAGCCTGTCAGCAGCCTGCTTGCTGCAAAGCCAGGCAGCCAACTCTGGCGGGGCCCAGGCTCTGGCTGCTGCCCTGCTGGCCCAGGCTGAGGCTGCCGGCAATTTGAGGCGCAAGGAGGAGCGGGTGGCTCACCACATCTCTCAGGTGCAGACGGTGCATGCCCCCCGCCTCTATTGTGCCGTTGGCTTGAGCAGCAGCTCCGCTGTCGGTGGCCCCCTCTGCCGCTTCATGAGGTCGCTCACTTGCAACCTCTGGCCTACCTGTATGCAAGTTGTGTCTGAAGTGTTGTCAATGCCGTCCCTGACTGTGGTGCCTTGCCCATGCTGGGCTATTGAGGCTGCATATGCTGCTGCAGGCGTTTGAGTGGTGGGCTGGGCCACTACCTGCAGCCTTGTACCTGCTGGCTGCTGCTCATCAGATTGCTGCTGAGCGAGCATCGCAGCCCTTGGCGCGTGCGGTGCACACAGCACCTCAGCTCAAAGAGACTTGGCATTACTTGGCAGCGCAGTGATTGGCTGTACTGCCCCGTCCCCTTCACTCTGGACTGCTGAGAGTTGTATTAAATCATGAAATGCATGCGTAGGCAAGTCAAGATCAGGGGGTTCTCTAATGCGGGGAGCAGCGACAAAAGTATGTGCAGAGCAGCAGCAAAACGCAGCTGAAAGAATGTGGCTGTGCTAGCCTACAACCAAATGCAGCGTGGCTGATGAGCAGCAAGAGGCCATCTAGCCATGGCCAGGATGCCTTGTCATTTATGGGGCTGCATCAAAAGGACTGCATGAGGCAGCTGGGAACAAGCCAGAGTATGGGACGGCTTGGATGCTTGTGGCACTGATGATGGCAAGAGCAGCAGCCTGTGGGGGGTGGCGCAGCAATTCTGCACTTTTCAGAAGTCCTCATTGAACGAGATAGCGTGGCTACTGTTGCCGCCAGACAGCCCTGCCATGACGCCGCTCTTCTGATAGTCACCCACACGCTTCTCGAAGAAGTTGGTCTTGCCCCTGCAGCAATGAGGCAGGGGGCTCATCAGGCGGGCTGAGGACTGATGTCTTGCCATATAAGCTGGGGCTACACCGGAATGCAGAGCAGCAAAGCTGCAAAGGGACACACTGAAAGCCTGCTGACATGTGCATCAAGCAGCATGTTCCTAGTGTCTGCTGAGGCAGACAGGTGCTCAGCCCAGACTCACTGGAGGGACAGCTGCTCCATCCAAGGGAAAGGGTTGGCTGTTCTGTACTGCTTCTCTCCGCGCAGGGCCACCAGCAGGCGGTCGGCCACAAACTCAATGTACTCCCCCATCAGGCGCCCATTCATGCCGATCAGGTCACACTGCATGCATCATGAGCATCTTGCGGTGAAGCAGTGGTAATGATGGCGCAGTGATTGTGCTCTTGGGTATCAGTGCAGGCCAATGTATCAAAAAAGACATCTGTGCTTGCTGGCTGATGTGCAACATAGGGCACAGACAAGTTCGATGGAGACTTGCGGGATGGGTGCACAGCGCGTGGCCTCCGAAAACAGCATGGTGGGCGGCCTGCTGCCGCCAGTGACAGGTGTGGCCTCTGTTTCAGCAGTGCTTCTGGTGGGCTTGGAGCCAGCATGTGTGGCCTCACTGGCAGGAGGTCCCGCACTCTGCCGCTGCTCACCAGCACGGGCAGGCCTCTGCTAGGCTTGACACCAGGGGCACATCCAGAACGGGCAACTTACCGGCAGGGCGTCGATGAGAAACTCCTTCTCAATGTCGACAGCCTCTGTGATGATCTCTGTCAGCCTGTCGGCCTCCAGGGGGTGCTCCAGCAGCCTGCAGCAGAGACAGGCTACTTGCATGCACACAGCAGCTAACACATCTGTGGTGTCACAGATTGGAGGTCGGTGCCAGCGGTGTTTGAAGGTGGTGAGCTCCCCTCAACAGATACACGGCAGACTGGGTGCAGCACGGGTGCGCATGTCTCCATGACAGGCTGAGCAACCCACTACATGCAATCAACAGCAGGGCAGCCAGGCCAGGCGGCAGCGGAACATCAGGCCAGTGAAAACAAAGCAGCTGCCTGTGCACACTTCAACAAACTGGAATCAGCACTTGTTTGCACAGCAGGCAGGCACAGTGAAGAACTGGTGGACAGGCCCACAGGCAGCACAACACAGCACGGCCTGCCACAGGCGCGACCGGGGCCTGCAGGGGACAGCTGACAGTGGGCCCCACAGGCAGCACAGCCCAGCACCGACAGCCGCACTCACGAGTAGAGCAGGCAGGCAAAGTCGCAGTGGAGGCCCTCGTCCCGGCTGATGAGCTCGTTGCTGAAGGTCAGGCCGTGCATGAGGCCACGCTTCTTCAGCCAGAAAATGGAGCAGAAGCTGTATGCAGGCAGCAATTGATTAAGCTTTTAACCACCAGCTTTGACGATGGGCACCCGACCTACGAGCTGGCAAGGCCATGAGATGGAGCTGGCGGCAGATGGAAGTGAGGGACAGTACAGGACCTGAACCAGGAGGAGCAGGCCGCACGCTGGCTGCCCAGCACAGGCCTGGCGCAAAAGACACGTCAGTGGCGCCTGTGTCAGTTGGTTGTGGTGGGGTGCTTTGAATGCTATGCCTGGCAGGCAAGACATCGCAGCATGGCTTTTGCATTTGTGGGGCCACAGCCCAGCCACAAGACTAACCACAAGACTGACCACCAAGCTTGCCTGCCAGAGAAGAAGATGCCCTCCACTGCTGCGAAGGCCACAATGCGCTCTGCAAAACTCTCAGCGCTGCAGGCATGAGGGTGTCATTGTCAGCTCTCGCAGAGCATTGCACTCTGTCAGCAGTCGTGAGCTGGCAGGCGCCATGCCCTGCAAACGCTCTGTTTGCTACACAGCAGAAGGACACCGACAATACATGACAGCCAGGTCGCTGTGCCTGCAAACCCAAGTGGCTGGCACAGCCCATTTTTGCTGGGCAGAGCCATGCACGCTGGCAGCAGGCCAAACATGGGCAGAGGGAGCCCACACAAATGCAGCGCATCAGGGTACCAGCTTGAACAAGTGACCTGGCAATCCACTTGAGCGCCCAGTCTGCCTTTCGCTTCACAGCAGGCACTGTGTCCATCGCGTGGAACAGGCGCTGCTTCTCCTGGGGGTCCTTGATGTATGTCTCCAGCAGGAGGCTGTACATCTCTGCAGCAGGGGGAGATGAGCATCGGCGAGCGCAGTCTGGGGTCATGCCGTGCAGCCCTACCGAAGGGCTGTACATCTCTGCAGCAAAGGAAGTTGGGCATGTGCAGGTGCAGCTCAGTGTCTGCGGAGCATTTCTTAGTCCTGCAAGAGTTTAACCTCATTGCAGCAGGGAAACTTTGGGTTTTGGCAGGTGGAGCTTGGGACCTGACAGACATGGCACAACGGTGGGGCGCCTCTGCAGCAGTGCAAGTGGGTTTCTTCTAGGCATGATGGAGACAGGCAAAAACAACTCCAGCAGAAGGCTGTGCGCCTCTGTCGCAGACATGCATGGGCTTTTACATGTGCAGCCACAGCTGGCACTCCTACACCCAGCAGGAGGCTGTACGCGTCTGCAAGTATGGCAAATGAGGTTTGAGCAGGACTTGGAAGCGCATGATGGTGTGTAACGCCGTCAAAGCTGCCATGTAGCAAGCCTGTGCCAGAGGCAAGATGCAATGCACTGGCTGCTGAGGCCATGTAGCACAATGCACAGCAGGTGCACCCAAGCAGCCCCAAGTAATCCTCATGCAGCCTCACCTGAATGGATGTTCTCAATGGCAATTTGGAAGCCATAGAATGCCTTTGCCTGCAGCATGAAGTGCAAACTGCTCAGGACCACAACGCAGCACCAGGACCAGCGCCAGCCAGCATCCATATGTGGGCATGTCACCTCTGGAATCTGGAGCTCTCCCATAAACCTTGTGCCCAGGTTCTCCAGTACGATGCCATCTGAGGAGGCAAAAAAGGCCAGGACATGGCTGATGAAATGCCTCTCATCGTCGTTCAAAGTCTGCCAGTCAGCGTAATCGCCTCCCAGATCTACCTCCTCAGCTGCAGAGTATCGAAAGGAGCGTTAAGAGCACATCCGTGGCTTGTGGCAGACACGTCACGCAGTCAGCGATGGTGGGCAAGCCCAAAGAGCGTGCTGTGCCCAGTGCAGGCCCCAGAGGGGCCCAGGAATGCAGGGCAGCAGATTGCAGCATCTGAGCTGCACCGCATGGCAGGCTGTGCCCATGCTGCGCTTTGCATCTGCAGCTCATCACTCTGCTGAAGCAGCTTGCCTGTCCAGAAGCTAGCCTCTGCCTTTTTGTACATCTCCCAGACTGCTCTGTATTTGATGGGAAACATGCAGAACCGGTCCGGGTTCTCCCTAAGGATGGGCTCATCCTGGTTGCAGACCTTCATGATGCTGAATAAAGTGAGAAACGTGATTCAGAACAGCGAGCGAAACACAGACTGGGCACAGCAAGATTGTTGTGGTCAAAGCTGTGCCTTTTCCCTAAATTTACTTGAACAGACAGGGCATGTCAATGTCAGCACCACTTTACGAGCTGCCTGGTGAGGCGACCAAGGCGACATTGTGCTTAAAGGCTGTCTGAGCTTCACTGCATCTGTTCATTGGGCACAGCACAGCCAAACCTAGGCAGAAGCAGAGCCATCTGGGGTAGCCTACAGGAGGCTGTACTGGAAATGTAAAGGTTCGCTCGGAGCGTGCAAGGGAGTTTGTGTGGGCAGGTTCAAAAATTTGGACTTCCAAGTGGTGGTGGGCAGGCATCAGAGCTTACTCTGAATTTGCCTCCACTTGGGGTCAAAATCCTCCTTGATGGCGTTCATGAAGGGGATGGTTTCCAGGTACTGATCTGGCGAAACCTTGGTGGTACCCGCCACTGCGATGGCCAGGTCCTTTGTCATCTTGCCTGCCTTGATGACAGCGATGACAGACTCCTGCAGCCAGCAGGCAGCACATGTCAGCAAGCAACCAGCCAGTCACAGCCAGCCAGGAACAACCAGAGCAGCTCTTGGCAGGGCGTCAGTCATATGTCCCTTGCTGGTGAACAGAGGGGATGCTCATAGAAGCTCTGCACAGCCTCCGGCATTGCTGTCACAACAATGCACAACAATGCACCTTGTCACACAGGAGCTCACCTCCAGAGCTGTTGTGAACTCTGCTAGCCTGCAGAGCAGAAGAGAAGTATAAAGCAGGCAGAGGCCCACTTCCCTCTGCAGACGGGCACATGCTTTTCGTCGGCTGGCAGCACTCAGCATGATGGCAGGCAGCAGGCAGATGCAGCCAGAAGTTTATGGGCACTCTGCATGGTGGCAGGGCACCAGGCAGTGATGCCAAGCAACAGCAACCATTCAGGATCCTGATAGGCAGTAGCGGCGCAGCTTAGCGGAGCAGCACTGGTGCAAAGGCGGCTCAGCCCCACCTGTCATTGTTGTCGAGCTTGGCGCGCTGCCCCAGTCCCCGTGTCCAGGCAAAGATGCTGGCAACTGGGTTGGTGGAGGTGGGCTTGCCCTGCTGGTGCTGGCGCCAGTGCCGCGTCACCGTCCCTGCAGCAGGTGCACGCAGCGCATTTCAGACCACACTAGCACTGCTTTGGGCAGCTGCCTCTGCCCAGTGCAGCACCTGCACCACGCTGGCTGCTTGGCGATTGTCAAGCAGCTCAAGCCAACCCAAGAAGGAATTGCTGCCCCAAGCAACAGAACACATGAGCCTTCCACTGCTGCTAGAGCCGTCGACTGCATTTGACGGCAGGTGTAGCAGGATGGCCTATGCTGCGACGAGAGCCACCTATGCGGCTTAGTGGTGACTTCTGCCCAAGAGAATGCAGGTGTTGCTGTTCTTGTGGTTCAGCCTGGGATCAATGGCCCTACCTGTTGCAGTGATCTGGCCCCTGCAACGCTCACCGTGTGCAGCCTCAGCCTCGACAGTCTTCCCATCTGGACACATCAACACACTGGTCATCAGCCCCAGCGAGCCGTACCCCTGAGCCACAATGTCTGACTGCACGTCACCTGCAGCCACCTCAGTGAAGTCAGCACCCAGGACCATGCCAGCAGTGTGCAAGGCGGTGCGCCTCCTTTAGGGGCCGCAGCACTGAATGGGCCCAGCACCAGGTAAGGTGTTGCCAGAAGGGCCCAGCACCAAGTGATGTCAGCACTATGTGAGCTTGCTGGAAGGGTGCGGTGCGCGTTAAGCGCTTAGCTTCGCTTCGTGCAAGAGAAGCCGATGAGCAAAGAGCAGGAACTCACCATCATAGTTCTTGCAGGCCCACACAAAGCCACCCTCAGACTTGAGTGCCTGCAGGTGCAGGGGCCAGTTTAGCAGGCAGGCTGCTTTGCATGAGAGAGAAGACTCCTGAAGCATGCTATGCACACAGGCTGCGCGGGCGAAAAGCTGCGCCCACAGGCTGACTTGGGCGTCCAGTCAAGGTGAATGCGCCTTACAGCGCTGCCATGGGCCAGACTCTTGTGGCGTAACTGCTGAGGCCCACAGATGCTGCTTGCTTTCGAAATCATGTCATTGACACCCCCCACTCAAGGTCTGTGGCACAGATCTTGCCCACCATCACCATCATGTCGTCAGTAAGCTTGTGTTTGTGGCAAACGCTTAGCTCCATCGGGCAACCTGAGGGAATCCACAACCGCCATCGCATCAGATACATGGCAGGCCAACTTCTAGCAGCCTAGTTGCTAATATACACGTGTGATGCCCCAGAGGCCTCCAAATCACCTAATCCCTCCAAGGCTCACTGCTCTCTAGGCCATCTATGAGGCACACAGACACTGCTTGCCTGGGCCACCATGTCGTCAATGAGCCTGTGCTCATAGTAAATGCCCAGCTCCTCGAACTTGGCCTTGTACTCGGCCTCATACATCTCCGCAAAGATCTCCAGGAAGCGCCCATCGTACTGCTTCAGGATGGTGTTCTTGGTGGACATGTACAATACCCTGCGACACCAGGGCAAGAAATTCGTACCATTACCACATTGTGGCATTGTCGTGGCGCTCCCATGGTAGGAACCGCATCACCCTGCAGCACGATGGCATGGGAGGCTATATGGCTGCACTGCGATTGTCCTGCTTCAGGAAGGTGATAAATTAGTGGACATGAACAGCACTCTGCAGGTGGTCAGGGGTTCTGATTGCGCTGGGAGTACGCTGCTGCAACACGTTGCTCTTCTTCAATCATACAGCAGGTGGCGGAATATTGTCAAGCCTCAGGGGGATAATCTGCAGAGACATGTACAGCAACTTGCACAGCAGGGCCGAAGCTGTTGCGTGAGACTTGTTGACTTTGGTGCCTTTAGAGGCACCAGTGGGAGGAGCGATTTAGACAGAGCACACCCTGCAGCAAGGCTGGGGATGCTTTGACACGTGTTGCACTGGGTGGACGTGGAGATGACAGGAGGCCGGGTGTCCACAGGATCTGAGCGGGTGCAGGCTGCTCAGGCACCCGCTGAAGGGCTAGCAGCAGCAGCAAGGCACCCTCACAGATTTGAGATGCCCACGCTTGGGGCAGGGCCAAGATTAGCAGCAAAGCAGCAATCCAACGCTGGAGCCACCAGTTTCAAGAGCGCACACTTCAGTGATTTGCTGCATCAGCAGACCGCAATTGCTCATGGCAGCCACAAGCTGATGGAACAACAGCAATGGGGTGGCCAGACAGCAAAGTGTGCCTGCAGCTGACTAGACAACAAAGGTCCCTCAATCAGGGCAGGCAGCACTCACTGCTTGCGCTCAAGGGCAAACTCAAAGCTGGCCTTTGCAAAGCCCCTGATGGACTCATCAGTATTGTACATGGCCATGGCCACGCCCGCGCCGTCGAACTCGTGTACCTCATATGTCTGCTTCTCGCCCCCACCCTGCAGCCACCCACTATGTTGACATGCACAATGCAGAGGGTGCATGCTGCCCGACCCGTCAGACCCGTCTTATAGCTGTCGACAGGCATGGCAGGAGTCCTCAGCTGCTGGGACCCTCAAGGTCTGTCAGGGCCTGCAGAGGCCAAGACTGCATCTGGGTGGGGTCTGCATGATGTGGAGGTCACTTGCAGCTAGGCTGAATCTCTGGCAGCAAGGAGGTCCAAGGTGCACCTCGCCTCCAACCAGGCAGTCCAGAGGTGCTGTGCAGCAGGACACAATGCCTGCAGGGTCCACCAGGCCAGCTGTGGCGCATGCCGGCCTGCTCCCTCCTCACGGTGCAACAGCCTCTTCAGGCACGGCCTTGCCCTGTGGGTTTTATGAGGCAGCAGCTTTGCACTCCCACCTCTGGTGTGTAGACCAGCTCCAGCCTGCCCTTTCCTGGCACCTTAAAGTCTGTGGCCCGGTACTGGTCCCCAAAGGCGTGCCTGAACAGGACATGCATCTGCTGTCATCGCTGCACCTTTCACCATGTGTGCTTGGACAGGCACAAGTGTGCAAGAGCGGCGCTTTGAGTCTTGGGCACAGCCTGGCTTCTCATGCGTATCACAGCCATGCAGAGAAGTTGCTTAGAAGCATGCCTGCCACAGACACGCACCCCTGCTCAGCAATCTTCGGGCAGGCTGCCCACAAAGCAGGTGGCAGCCTGGACTTCGTCGATATGCAGCCTGAATTGAGCCATGGCCAAGCATCATTGCACGAAGCAGGAGGCTGTCCTTACAGCAGAAGGCTGCATGCAATCATCTGTGGTGCCAGCTGTGGCGGCATTACAGCCATAGCTGGCAGCCTCACCTGCCGACCACGATGGGCTTCTTCCAGCCAGGCACCAGGCGGGGAATGTTTTCAATGACGATGGGCTCCCTGAAGACTGTGCCATTCAGGATGTTCCTGCAGGCAGGCAGGAGCATGAGCTGGGGAGGAGGCACCTGTAACACCGATGGGGTACAGATTGAAGCAATAGAGGGGCCTAGGCAGCAGGGGTCAAGCGTCACGGACGACAGGCAAGCATGCGGTGCTGCCTGGCAGCTCCAACAAGAATCACGACCCACTGCAGCAGTTGCAGTTTTGTCCTGTGTGGGTTTTGTGTGCAGATATGCACGCAACGCTGCTCAGCAGACTGTTCAGAATAATGATTCACTGGGCTGGTGGCCCTGTGCCTGCATGCATGTGACGTTATTGCAGGCCGCTGCAGGTACACAAAGTACGAAGGGCAGCAAGCCCACCTGATGGTACCATTTGGGCTGCGCCACATCTTCTTCAAGCCAAACTCCTTCACCCTGCCCTCGTCAGGGGTGATCGTGGCGCACTTGATGCCCACGCTATATCTCTGCAGGGGCAGCAGGGGGCCAGGCATGTCAGCAGGCGCACATGGCCGGTCCAGCAAGCAGGATGGTCAGGCACTGAGAGAGGCCTGGCTGCACGGAGGGCAGAGTTGCATGGCCTGTGCGAGCGCAAGGCTGCCGAGCACGCCTGCAGGGCCCACCCACCTATGCGCCAGCATGACCCACACTGGCTGTCTCTGTCTGAACGGTGGGGGCTGCCCAGTAGCATGTCAGCCCACTTGCTACAAAAGCATGCGTTGCAGCCCTCCACAGGAAACACAGGTGCCCTCACTGATGTCTCACCTGGGAGGCACCAGATTTGAACACCAGCCTACCTGAATGGCATGCGCTGCGTCCACAGTGACCTGGTCGTCAGTGGCATCCCTGTTGGGCAAGCCCAGGTCGAAATACTTGATGTCCAAGTCCAGGTACGGGTGAATTAGCTGCAGAACAGGCAGGGCAGGTGATTCCAGCGGCACACCTCAGTGTGAGGCATGAGCAGGCCGGCTGCATCCTGCAGCTGCACTGGCAGGCAGGTTTGAAGGATCGCATGGGTACAGACATGTGACGCTGCTGAAGGCATGTATATTGCCCAGCCTGCCAGCTGCAGCAGGCGGGCATCTCAGATTGCTCACGCTCTTCTTGATTTCGTCCCAGATTACCCTGCGTGAAACATTGCAGCTGTTGGGCTCTGTGGATGTCTGAGCATTGCAGCAGTGAGATGAGGCAACACATTGAGGGCCTCAGTGTCTTTACCTGGTCATTTCGTCTCCATCGAGATCTACCACTGGGTTCTGGACTTTGATTTTGGCAGATGGCATGGATGCAAATGCTGCAGGGAGGGAGATGTGAGTTGAAGGCATTGTCTGGGCTCCAATGCACCAAGCCGTCAGCAGGGTCCTCTCACCCACACAGAGAGTTCCCCTGTTCACTCTCAGACTGCTAGAGGAGGACTGGCTGCTGCGCCTCAGGATGTGATGGCCTTGTGATTGGATTACCTTGCCGAGTGTTTTGCAAGTCAGCACTTTGAGCATGTGGCCTTGTCTGACAAGGCAGGGCTGACTCAGTTGGGTCAGGACCGCAATTTGGCAATAGTAGCTGTCCACTGCCTCTTCGGCAGATCTGGATACACCAAAGCTGTCTGATAGGTCACGGCAATTGCAACCCGCTCCCTGCACCCCAGCATGGAGCCTGCACTGGTGGTGTTCGATCCCCTTCCCCTCACAGAGGACTGGGCCAGCTTCCAGGTCCAGCAACTCAACCTGCCAGAGCAGGATCCTCCCCGCCTCAGTGAAACAGCCCTGCATGTGCAGCATGTGCTGGACAGTCAGCATGGCAGGATGCTGAGCCTGAAGAGGCTGGCCCCCAGGAACACCCACAGCCTGCAGCGCCCTGTCGTGGAGCAGGAAGCTGAGCTGTTGCCCACGCTCGTGAGTGGCTCGTCTGTCATGCCAGGCAAAGGCAGCTTGATCATCTGCTAGCGCCACTCCCCGCTGTCATGCTGCAGATGGAGGAGCAGAGCGAACCACTGGACATAGCAGAGCCCCAGAAGGCAGCAGTGCCTTCCAAGCAGCGTCGTCCCATCCCTGGTGGTCACGAGGAGCTGGGGCCACCTCCGGCAAGTGGCTGCTGGCACACATAGCCATCCACCTGCCCCAGAGCAGCGTGCAGCCTTGCAGCCTTGCAGAGAAGATCTTGCAGCTTATGCGTCCACAGCACCTCACTTTGAACAGCCTTGCATGGCACCAAGCACAGGCTGTGAGGGGCTGCAGCAGGCGGCGTGCAAAATGCAGGGACAGAGGGCGCCCCTCCTCATTGGGCAGGTGAGTACCTGCTGCAGGTTGGGCAGCATGTTTCTGCAGGCAAGCTGCAGCCACAGGCAGCCAGCAGGTGCTGTCATCAGCACTGCATTGAGCGTCATCCAGGCTGTCCCTGCTGCAGGGGCATTGGCACCGTTGGCGTCCTGCACACAAGCACAAGCAGCTGCTGCCAGTCATGAGTTGCACCTTAGCAGGCAGCCACGCCCCAAAAACCGCTTGTAACTCCAGAAGTGCGAGCTAATGCTCAGCCAGGCAGGTCCCTGCTGCAGGCAGGGCAGCCAGACTGCTGGCAGTGGCGCCAAGCCTGATGCGCTGAGCAGCAGACGCGCGATCTGTCGCACAGCTAGACAGTGCCTGCTGCTCAGCCAGTAAGGTCCCTGCTGATCAGCCAAGCAGGTCTTTGCTGCAGGGGCGGCGGCGGCGGCCTGCTGGTGATCAGCAGGCTCAGCAGGCACCGGCAGAGGCAGCCATCAGCCTGATGC
The DNA here is from genome assembly GCA_963969365.1 of Asterochloris sp. CNOR1. Lineage (NCBI taxonomy): Eukaryota > Viridiplantae > Chlorophyta > Trebouxiophyceae > Trebouxiales > Trebouxiaceae > Asterochloris > Asterochloris sp. CNOR1. Next base: position 2,889,265 of record OZ017750.1, read on the forward strand.
ACGCCCGCAGCAGGCGTGAGAAGGCGCCCAGGGCGCCTGTGCGCCCCAGCAAGCAGCTGCAGGACTCCACCTACTCTGAGACTCTATGGTGTGACACAAAGGCGGCCCTGTACCAGGTGACCCTGCTTCAACTTGGCACTTACTGGCTGTGGTGCAACCCAAGTGCTCTCTACAAAGTGGACTCTCCTTGCTCATGTGGGGCAGAGCTCAGGTCGATGCGCTTGGTCATTCACATGCTGCCTTGTCCTGTCCAGCGCATCAGGTTGCCAGACTGGCTGCCAGAGATGCCCTGCTGCAGACTCACAGCTGGGTATTGGCGTGCAGGGCTCGTCAGATGTGGCCTGGGTGACGCGAGAACGAGCACAGTGCTCAGCTGGCAGGGTGTTCACATGGGGGCAGCGCATTGCCCTGCCCACTAAAGGATTCCATCCAGCTCGCCAGCCCAGCCTGGTCACCGATAGAGCACCCGTCCTGGAGCTTTGAAGGTTGCTGGAGGACCAGTTCAGGCTGCTCAGGCTTAGCAGCCGGAACTATGTACGCCTCGTGCAGCAGCTCGGCCTCTAGCACTTTGGGGGTTGCAATACCAGCCAGCTGCAGCGCCACATGTCAGTTGCCTGCCATGCCAGCATAAGATGGCCGCCTGGCGACATCTGTGCCCTGCTCCGCTCTTTAAGCTCCTCCAATTCAAGCTGTGCATACATATCAGGGCCCTCCAGAGCAAGTGCTGCGACCGCTGCCTGCTGCCAAGGGCCTCTTCCATGCATGGGATGGCTGAGCGTGTAAAGTCTGCTGCATTGCAATCTGAGGCAGATTGAAGTGCATGGCTGCTCCCAGCAGCGCAACACCGTGGCAATAAGGCAGGGATGCCCAGGGTAGCCTGAATCCACTTGCCAAGGCACCCCACCAGGAGTCTCCTGTGGCTGGGGGGCTTTACTGTGCAGGTAAGCACCGGAGCAGCAAACTAGATAGTTGCACTGCTTACCCAGGTAAGGGGCCCATATAATCAAGGCATCACTTTGCTCCCAGCCTGTGGCTGTTTGCTCAGAGCTGTGCTTGCCAAGGAAACATATGCTTGCCTGTTGATGCAGGGCTCATTCTTTGGCGGATCGAACGGTGCCTCAGAGTGGGACGAATAGGCTTCCTTGGTCTTGCTTCTTAGTGTCCAGTGTTGAGGGTCCCACTGCTGCTTTCATGAAACCTGATCAGGTCACATTTGAGAGGCAGATCAGCATGCAGCAGGATGAGGCTTCCGAAAGCAGCAGACTGAAGCAAATAACACCAGCCGGCTTGCAAGAGGCACCTTTGGACGATACTGAACCGCCTGGGACATCTGGCCATCATGCACATGTCGGGGCTGCAGAAGAGGATGTCCCCCAGCTGCGCGCAAGGCTGCTAGAAGCCTTGCAGCAGGTGGAAAGGCTGAGGGGCCGCAGCGAATCCTTTCAAAACCTGGAAGCAGCAGCGCAGGCTGCCCAAGCTGCAGGTATGCCATCCTAAAGAGCTCCCAAGCATTGGAGGTTGCTCAGATCTGCTGCTGCTGCATCTGGAGCATATATGCAGGTCTGCTGCATGCAGCCGGGGGCGCTTGGTGCTAATACTTGGACTTGCTGCGCCTGCTGCAAAATTTGCACCACCGCACAGCAATCCAATTCAAGCACCTGCCAGGTGCAGCGGCAACATTGTTGCTGTGCCTAAATCCCGGCGGGGGAGAAAGGAGGAGAGGCCGGGGGGCGCGCGCGCTGTTGCTTCTGTGGCAGATGCTCTGAGCCAGCCAAGGCCTGGCGCCTGGACTTGAGCTGGCTGATGATGTCCACACCTGCTGCAGATGCACGGCGGCTGTGGAAGCCTGCATGGCAGGCTGGCCAACGCGCCTTTGTCATGGCCTACTTCACGCGTGAGGGACTCGGCCTGCTGACGCGGATCCTCACCCTGCTGCGCGCCGGCAAACTGCAGGATTTGGCCAGCTGGAAGCTGCTGTCGGGCGACAGAGGGCTTGTCAGGTCAGCATTGCCGTATTGTATATGGTGAGCCGGTCAGCGCCAGCGCGACTGCCTATCAGCCTGCAGCCAGAAGCTGGTGCCGGGCAACCGGGAACTTGTCAGGTCAGCACTTGCCAGTTTGTGATGAAGTCTTATGTGGGCAAGCTGCGGGTTCCGCCCCGCTGGACGCTGCTGTTGGGCGACAGAGGGTTGGCAAGGTCGGCACCTGCCGTCAATTGGGACCTGTGAGCTGGCAGGAAGGCTGTGAAGCGTCTCTGGGCAACAGTGGGCTTGTCAGGTCAGCAGCAGCCGGTTGTACCAAGCGTCAGGCGTAAGAGGCACACCGCACCAGCCACCACCAGAGCGCTTGCATGCTTGGCATTGCCCACCAGCTGTGCAGAGGCGGCAGCTGTCAGCAAGGATGCATGTCAAGACTGCCATGCAGTGGCGCAGAGCTTCTGAAGTGTGTACGGTATTCCGAGGCAGCCCGTGCCCTGCAAGTGGGTTATGGGCGGCTGCAGCAGAGCAGAGGTGTGCCTCAGATGCATGTAGCAAGCGCAACTCCCTGCTAGCTGCAGGCTATGAGGAAAAGAAGGACGCAGTCAAGCTGGCGCTATTTACAATCGTGTTCAAGTTCCTCCAGGAACCCTGCAGAGTCTCAAAGGCAGCGCCGCCTGCGTGCAGGGAGGATGCAGTCAAGCTGGCGCTGTTTGTGGGTGGCTTCACTGGCAGCTACCACCTGCTGAGGGGCGGGCTCCAGCAGTGGATGAATCAGAGCCACACTCAGGCCTGCTTCACCGCAGGCTGCCTTGCAGGCAAGTTGTGGGGCAGCTTGTCTGGTTTCACCTGGCTGCACTCCTCCCCTGGATCCAATGACACTCAGCTGGCAGGCAACATGATGCTGAGCCAGCTGATCGATGCTGCACGGGAGCGGGGTACTGACCGAGCCACCTTGAGGACGAATGCTGGCTCTCTGTTCAGCCCAGCTCTTGCGTATGCTGCCCGGCACCCTTCGCCCGTGCTTTGAACTATTGCTGTGCACCCATGCGAATGCTTGGCGGCAGCAGGGAGCCTCAGAATGCTGTTCCTGCAGACACTGCGTCTGCGCAGCCTGGCACTGATGCCTGTCACATGAGCTGGGCTGACAGGACAAGTGCTGCTGCAAGCTTCAAGCTGCTTGTCCAGGAGCCAAGCCCGCCTTGCAATTTGCACCGTAGGTCACTCTCACACCCTTTCATTGCAGACATTGTGCAATTGCAAACAAATGGGTACCTGGCAGTGCTGCCCTTGTGCCTGCTGCCTTGCAGGCATCACGCGACTGTATCAGAAGCTCTACATGGCCAGCACTGGCTGATACACCAGCGCCACTGCAGGCTTCAACAGATGCAAGAAGGGCAATGCAGTTGCACAATCTTGCCCAGAAGCCTGCCATCGACCCTGCTGCAGCTGCCCTCATCATCATCTTGTTTTTCCAGCAGCGAAGCTTTACTGGCGTTGTTGCCACCTAGCCATTCGAATCCTCCGATCCAGTGCTGCCGCCTTGCAGGTATCAGGCTGCTGTTCCAAGAGCAGGGCCCTGCCAGCCTGTGCTACTGTCTGTCTGCAAACTTTGAGCCCCAATGCTGTTGCCCTGCAGGCATCACGCTGCTGTTCCAGAAGCGGGAGCGGCGCCGCACCCTGGCTCTATACACCCTGGCTCGCCTGGCGCAGTGCTACTACAACAGCCAGAAGCAGCAGGGGCGGTGGCATGCCTGGGGCAGCGACTGGCAGTATGGAGACGCTCTGCTGTTTGCTGTGTCCTCTGCTCAGGTCAGCTGCCCGGTCTGCACGCATGATGCGCATGCGCAAGCCTGTGAAGGTTGCTGATGCCAGCAGTCACGACTGGGCCAATGGGAACATCGGGGCCCTGGCTTGCTGAAGCATGCTGAGCCCAGCAGTCTTAAGATGTGCACACAGTCCCTCCATCTGGAAACAGCATGTCAGGCCACGGGGCTGCGTGTCTGTGTTCCTGGCAGGGAAAGCGCCAGCTGGATGCAGTATACCTGCTTTGATCAGGGATGGCATGTGCACCCCTGCTGCTTCATGATCTTGCCACATGCCTGGCGCAGTGCATCACCTTGCTAGAGCAGCATTTGTCACTTCCTGCTGATGCCCTCACCAAGCGTTGCCAAGGTTGCACTTGTCACACCCTGCAGATCATGTACAGCTACGTCATGAACCCCAAGACGCTGCCGGCTTCTTACTGGAACTTCATAGTGCGGTGAGCAACTGCATGACCTGGCCTGCCTTCAATGTAGACCTCCCCAAAGTTGTAGAGGTCCTGGCATTTTGCGCCTGCTTGAGGCTGTGAGGTGCCCCTGTGTCACGATGGCAGCTGCCTCCCAAAATGCTGTCCTTTGCACCCTGTCCCCTCGAGAAGTGGTGCATGCTCTTCGTTCAGAGGTTGCTTCAGCCCTGCTCTGCATCAGCATGTACAGCGGGAGCTGCACAGGTGCCCCCAATTGCTGTGCACCAATGACTTGGTAGACATTGCTGTGATTCAGTCTGCTGCAGGACTGGCCGCATCTGTGCTGTGGTGCTGCATGCTGTGACCTTCAGAGAGCCTGCATGCATACATGAGACTGTGCAACACAGTCATGCACAGTGGCTGTGCCATTGCCAGAGTTGTTCTCATGCCCATTGCCCTTCCTTGCAGGACTGGCCCCATCCATGAAGTGGTGCTGGAGGCGGTGCGCCGCAACGTGCGCAAGCAGCCAGTGAACATAGCTGCAGTCAACAGTTACATTCGCAGAAATGGAGGGCGCACACTCCTGCAGGACCCCTTTCCTCGCCAGGTAGTCCCCAATCTGTCATTCACGGTCAAGCCTGTGCAAGCTGCCCAGATGTGGGAAACTGTACCATCCAGCAAACCCCTTTCCCACCAGATGGGCTTCTAAACGCCATGCCTGGGTGTGAGGCCGATGTCATCTGCTAAAATCAGAGGAGGTGCTTCTCTGCAGACCTGTTGCTTGCCCCAGCGGCAATGCAGCTGGAGTGGGCACCAGACATAATATACAATCCCTCCAATACATCAGCAACCTGCTTGCAACTGCCTAAGGCTTTTTTGGAACTGGGCATGCTATGTCCTGCTGGCATGGCAGGTAAGCACCTGAGCTTCCAAACATGGCCATGAGCGGTGACATGCAGGGGTACGGGCATACATTTTGTTTGGCTTGACAGGCTGTCCCACAAGGACGCTTCGGGGCTGCATCATGGCCGTCATCAATGCCATGCTTTGACAATCATGCTGCCAGCTTGGGCAGCTTTGCTGACCTCATCTGTGCTGCTGGCCTGCAGATTGGCGCTGCTGTCCTCCACCCGCACACCAGGTCCCCTGTGGCAAACGTGCTTAGGGCTGCAAGGAACACCTTTTCCCGGACATTTCCCCTGTATCTGTCCATCAATCTAGTTCCGTATGTGGTAAGTAGCTTATCTGGCTGCTCTGTGTGCATGTCCTGTCGTGCTTTGAGCTGGGCTGCAGAAGTGTCAAGAGTGTTCTGGCCCCCACTTCACTGCTGCCCCTGCTTTGGCTTGTGCAGACAATTGCAGCCGCTCCTGGCTGCAGCATGTGTTGTGTGCATGCCCATGAGCCTTGGCAGCCATTGAGACATGTCCCAAGCCCTGTGTCCCAAGCTCTGATGTCGCTGCGCTATGAGCTCTCTGCACCCTCAGGTCTTGTGCTCCAGCCTCACCCGACATGCACGGCCTGCAGGTACTGAACTTCAGAAATGCAGCCAAGGCCCCACTTATGACGAGCTTGCATGCCGCCCTGAGCGCAGCCCGCAGCACCAGCTTCCTGTCAGCCTTTGTGGGGCTGTACCAGATGACCATTTCAGCACACAGAGCCCTGTGCAAGACAGGGGACTTCAAGCTGCTCTACTTTGCGGCAGGTTGGTGTGCATTGCCTGCATGGCGGTTGCCAGCTGGCTGCAGCTGCTCTGCCCAATGGAGACGTGCAGCTGGCCCCAGAGCAGGCTGCTGGGCTGCTCAGCACATCGACTGCACCTAGGCAGACCTGACTGCTTCAGTACCTGCATAGGCAGAACAGTGCAGCCTGCACTGCCTCTGCCAGCATCAGACCTCCACCACAGCCGGCCCCTCCTGCAGGGCTGGTCGCCTCAGGATCCATCCTGATGGAAAAGCGGAGTCGCCGCAGTGAGCTGGCCCTCTACGTCTTCCCCCGCGCGCTGGACTCCTTCCTGCTGACCGTGACCCCCCGCGGATGGGTGCCCTCCCTGCGCTTCGGCGAGGTGGCGCTGTTCAGCCTGTGCATGGGTGCCCTCATGTATTACAGGTGTGAGGGAGCTTGCTTCAACGAAACCTGACTGGCAGCCCAGCCTGTGCATCATGTACTCAGCTGCAATTCTGGAGGTGATTGCTGGCTGGTATATCACAGGTGCATGGTGACTCGCACAAATATGCTCCGCTTCATGCATGGACAGGCTCTGGTCTGCGTGTTTGGGGGCTCAGCTGCCGTTATGGCGGTCATGCTTTGCACTGGGGGACTGCAAAACGGTGCCAATGCTTGCTCGCTCATCATTCACAAGAGCTAGACACAGTGGGCAGATGGCAGTCATGCCTGTGGCAAGGAGCCGGGATGCATTTTTCGCTCTGGTGGCGACCTGTTATGTTATGGCCATCATGTATGGTCTCGCCATGCATATATGCCTGTATGCTGATATGTCTTGTATTGTGTCTTGCAGGGAGCATGAGCCATCAACGATGAGCCCACTCATTCGCAGTCTGCTCAGTCGCATTGTACTGGGGCAGCCCTCAAAGCCCACTGTTCAGCTTCAGCGCGTGCCCACCTTCAATTTCCTGGCTGAAGACATCCTTGGTGCTTCAGACCTCAGAACTTCAGACCAGCCTGGTGCTGCTGGTGAGTTAAAAGAGATAGCCGCCGTCCAAGAGTCGGGGCAGCAGGGTGCTCAAGCATCCTAACCTGTCTGCCTGAAAACACCCTCCTTGTCACTCTCCTGAACACGTCTTGGCCCCTTGACATCCCTTGTTGGCCCCCTTGCTTTTCAACATGAAACTTGTGGTGGCAAAAGCAGCAGCAGTGCTGCTCACAAGAAGAGTGGGAGAGTGAAAATTCAATTCAATTCAGGCATTGGCCAGGGTCATTGATGAAGATGAGCCGCTGGGCATTCTTAGCTGAGAGCTGCACTGCAAATGACGAGGGGTCCAGCGGCCTGCAGCACAGTGCGGCAATCACTGGTAGCATCCAGTATGAGCTCGATGCTACATTATTGGAAGCTGGGTGGCATATGAAAGCAGCAATCACGATCATGAGTCAAGCCCAAGAGCTCACCAGGGATCCTCAATAATTGCATAGGCCTGCATGCTATCATCATACTGCACGACCTGCAGCGTGCGCCCCTGCTGCAGCTGGAAGTACAGCTGAAGCTGCCCCTGATTGCTCTCATCCTCCACCAGTTGCAAGTCTCCAGCCACTGAGGGGGCAGGGCCAGGGTTGAGCAGCTGGCTGGGCATCTGTCTGAGCAGGCTGATGTTGAGGTACGCGGTGCCAGTCTGCTCATAGCGCTGCATGAGGTGCTCGAGAATAGTCTGCAGGCAGACACTCACTGATAGATGTGAAGTGCATATGCCAAGCCATCTTCAAAGGTCAAGATGCCACCACAGGCGAGGTGCAGCGCACAGCCCCGAGGGCAAAGACCCAAAGAGGACCCCTGAGCTGATGTCATGCAGAATGCCAGGGAGACACAGGGTAGTCCTGCACGTCTCAGCCCGGCAGCTTGACAGAAGACCCTGGGCCCACCTCGTGGCCCGCAGCTGCCTGCAGAATGTCATGTGCGGCGAGCAGCGCAGGACCTTGTGTCTGGCGCATGGAACAGCAACACACACCAGAGTGAAACTGATCTCACTTACTGGCCAAAGCTGCCGTTATGCTGTACAACCTGGTGGCAGGCGCAGCAGCAACATTGGGAGAGGCAGCATCCATCTCCATGCACTGTGGCCCCTCACTGCTTTTTGGGCCGACTGACCCTGTGGCAGGCACAGCAACTGCAAGAGTGGCAGCAGCAGCCCCACTGTCGTGGGCCATCTCACTGCTGCCTTCATGTTGATTGACCGTGTGGCAGGAGCAGCAACAGTAAGCGTGGCAGCAGCAATCTCAACACGGTGGGCCCACCTCACTCTCCACAGCTGCCTGCAGGTTGCGGGGTGGAGGCATAGGCCGCTCCTGCTCCACTTCAGCGTCCTCCCATCCCCGACCCCTGGACGGCATCTGCTGCACTGTGGGCGCACGCGGTGCCTGCCTGGCTTGCTGCCCCAGGGCACGGCGTCCCTGCTGCTCATAATGGTGGTGCTCCTCCTGCTGGCTGACAGCTCTGTGCCCCGGCTGCTGATACTGGTGCTCGTCCTGCATTAGGGACAGGCGCTGCTGCAGGGCTGGGCTGTGCTGGGGCCACTGCCTCTGCTGCGGGGACTGCCGTGGCTGTTCCCGCCCGCCTGACACAAGCTGCTGCTGCTGCTCCTGCACCAGCGACAGCCGCTGCTGCAGGCGTGGGAGGCCCTGCAGTCTGTGCAGGTCTGTGACTGGCTGGGCCTGCTGCGGGCGCCTGCTGCCTACGCTGGGCGGCTGCTGCGGCCGTGCAGTGTCGTCGAAGCCGAGCTGCACATCTTCAGAGTCTGCCCGACCAGCAGCAATGCCCCTGAGGCGGTCTGCCGGGTGCACAGCGCCCCGGGCCGCCCAGGGGGCTGCCTGCTGCCAACGCTGCTGCTGCCCGTCGACATCATCGTAGTCGTCCTCCTGCTGGCGCCAGCCTGGCGCCTGCTGTTGCCTGCAGGAAACACGTGCTGGTCATTAGCTGAGCTGCAGTGTCGCCTGCGCCGGTGCTCAGTCTGCTCCTTGCACTCATCCACCTGTACCACCCTGGCATCTGCTGCTGCCTGCAGGGAACACACCAGCTACAGGTAGTTACTCACTATCTGGATGACTATTTGTTGGCTGGCAGTGGGACGCGCAGCCTGGTGTGCCTGCAGCTGCCTGCAGGAATGCCTCAGGCAGATCTTCAGTGCAGCTGCTGCTGCCTGCCCTGCACACCACACGGTCAACCCCTGCTGACTCCACCTCTCAAGCCATTGCTAGACATGTGTCTCATATATGTGCAGCAAACCGCGACAGCCTGATCAACTGCAGCACTGCCCTGCCCTGGCTCAGCCAGGAGAGCAGCGCCCACCTGTTAGATCGAGACTGCCAGGGCTCTGGCTCCTCGTCTTCACCCCTGCTCCGAGCCTGCAGCCTGCTCTGCTGCTGCCGGCCAGCCATGATGAGCGGCATGCGCGAGCCCCCAGAGGGGCTGACTGACCCCGAATCCAGGTCTCCAGACTCCTTCCCAGCCAGCAGCTTGGTAGGCTGCTGCCTGTATCCCGGCCCAGCCTCAGCCTCCTCAGGCAGCTCTCCATTGTTCGCCTCTGCAAGCACAGGTGTCAAAAACAAGTCCGGTTGGCTGCAATTGCAGTACCATGTAGGCGAGCTGCAACAGGAGGGGCCCTGCCATAGCTACCCAGCCTCAGTCCCTTCATCAGACTCTCTGCTAACCTTACTGCAGGCAATTGTGCGTCGTCAAGCCAGCTGCAATCATGACGGCCGCAGCATGGAGGGGAGCTGCAGCACGGGCACCTGTCAAGCAGCGACACCCTGGAACACTGCTGTTGGCCCTAGCACAGGCTCCCCATCCTCCCCTGAAGCCGTTGCAATCCCTTCCATAAGCAGGTAGGGGAGCATGTGCCCCCAATGCTTCCTCTGTGGCACTGCACATACTCCAGTATGCGACGCCAGGTTGTTGCGTGGGTGCCCTGCAGAGGGGCGGCCCTGTGTCCCAGACACTTGAGGCCTCTGTACAGGGCCCTGGCTGCCTGGCACTGGCCGTTGCCGCTGCACACATTTGCTGATACGCAAACGCGTCCTGCCTTTGGCTCTGCCGAGATGCAGCTCCCTTGAGGGCTCGTACAGGCCACTCTCCTACCGTCTGGTTCTGCCCCTGGATCATAGGCATAGGGATTGTGCTGCATCATGGGCTCCTTGCTGCTCTTCTGGCAGGCCAGCTTGGCCTTCTTGCTGCTGCTGTTCGTGGGTGTCTCCGCAGAGGGTGTGCTCATCAGGGCTGTGAAGCGGTGCAGCATGCTGGGCCGCACTGCAGGGCAGCAATTGAAAGCTGACAGCCCCTTCTATGGGGCATGCAAAGCCAGGTGAGGTCAACAAGGGCAGACAAGATGGTGTCTCAGCTGCATATCGTGGGTGTGATCGTTACAGCAGGCATGCCAGCTCTGAAAGGGATGTTTGGCTCCAGCCCAAGTGCATGATGCAGCAGCATGTTGTTGTGCAGCCGATGCTTACTTGCTTTCCCAGCGGCTGCAGCCTTGACCATATCCTCCATCATACGCTGCATCAAGCTGGCGCGTGGCCCTGCAGGCGCCCGCAGCGCAGCAGTGTCAGCGCAGCTTTCACCCTGGGGTGCTGCTCTCGGGGGTGCCGAACAGATTATAGCTGAACTGTCTGGCCTGCTGCGCATTCACTGGTACCAGACAGAAGGCATGCCAAGAGTGGGTTACCCTTGGCTGCCCCATCTTCCTTGCCACCCTCGGCAGCCTTCTTGGACCCCTTAGCCTGCTTCCTTCTGGTGTCAGGGGCATCATCGTCACTTTCCTCCCCTCTGCTCTTTCCGTTCCGTGCACTGCGTCTCTTGCCATCCTGCAAGAAGCATCTCAGTGAGGGTAATTGACACATTGCAGAGTCTGACAGATGCTCCAGGGCAATATGAAGCTCATAGTTGCTGTATCTGGGCGCCAAGCAAAGTCAAATAGCCTTGGGGCAATTGGTGATGACATATCATTGCTAGGTGATAGAGGTACAAAGTGTCAGGCTGCAGCATGACTGCTGTTCACATGAGGCACTTCAAATCAAATCCTGTGCTGAGATCTCTCACAACAAACCATGCACACCATAACTAGCTAGTTACTATAATAACCGCTCTGTCACACCCACCTGCACTCCTGCCTAACCTTGGCTCCACTGTCTCAGCATAAAGGTTGCTGTGGGAGCTCTATGCTGACTGGTCTGCACAGCAAGCACAGCGCACCTCCTCATCGCCAGACCCGTCTTCATCACTGTCAGCATTCCAACTTTTCTTTGCCTTCCCCTGCTGCTGCTTGGCCTTGACGCTGCTTGACTGGTTGCTGCTGCCGCTGCCCCCTGCACTGTTGATAACGGACCAGCAGCACCGCAGAACCTTGAGCCACCAGCCATGGCGCAAGCCAATGTAGAGGACCAGCACTGCAGGGCATGGGCAGCAGAGTCCAGCTCTGGCGAGTTGCATAAGATCAATGACTGGCAGCATCGATTGCGTGCGCCAAGTCTCAATAGGCAAGACCCCTGCGTGCTAGTACCCTCAGCCAGATGTCGGCAAAGTGTGGATGCTGTAGCCAGTCAAGGCCATGCTTGCCTGCTGCGCATGCACCTGGCCTGGTGTAGCAACACTCGCTTGCGTTGCCGCAGGAACCATGGAAGCATCTTGCAGCATCCGCAGACACCCATGATCCAGCAAGCCAGTCACATTGCACACTGCCAGGACAGCACACTTTTGCCTGCTGCGGCTGTGCAGCATACAGCACGGCGAGACTCACATGCGATGCCGCCGGACCCGATGGTCCCCAGGAAGCCAAACACCTTCTTCCAGCAGCGATTCAGGACGCTGCAGGCAATGTTCAGGGTGGTGCACTTGCTGCTGCAGGTGTCTGAGCTGCTGCTAGAGGGGGTGTTGGCCCCCGTGACCTTGTCGCTGATGTTTGACTGGGTGGGCGTAGAGCTGTACACTGTTGTGTTGGTCAGGAAGCTGACTGGCAGCGTGTCAATCTGCTGGCCCTGCAAGGAGCAGGCAGACACAGGCTACAAACAAGCTGGAGCAGAACGTGCTGAACATGCAATGCAGGCAACCAGCAGCAGGCTACCTCTAAGCATGCAGCATGCCGGAGTTCAGCAGTGGTCTGTCCATAGATGCTGCAGCCTGCCTGATGCATTTTGAGCGTCTGGCTTGGCAGTCCCATGGGGAGTCACCAGCAGCTGCCCAGAAGGCGTGCATTCCTTTGCGCTGACAGGATCAAGCGCCTGAGCAGGCTGCGCTGACAGGGTCAAGCGCCTGAGCAGGCAGCCTATGAGCACGACCCTGGCCTCATGCGCAGTGGTGCCTCAGCAATGCAAACAGCTGATATGCTGCAGGGCCACCCGTGTGCCCCCCTTCCAGCATGCAGGTCAAGCTTGCAAAAGAAGACAGATGCCCGTCATGGCTATAGTCCTGCATCGTCCGCCACAGGCAAGGTGCTCAAGGGTTGAGCCAGGCAGCTGCGGTGGTCATGTGTACATCCACATGTTGCACCTGAAATGCGGCAGATGGTGGTCATGCTGGATGCAGAGCAGGGGTTGGCCCCTATGCACTCCCTCAGGTTGCGGGCCAGGCTGGAGGCTCACAATGGAGTTGGTGAGGCCCACAGTGCAGGTGTTGTTGAGCTGGGCAGCTGTGGTGGTCATGTACACCTCAAACACCTTGCGAGCCACCTGCTGGGCTGCCAGGGTGGCGCTTTGTGCAGGAATGGCGCTGATGCCGGCACTGCAGCTGGACACCTGCAGGCAGGGACATAAAAGGCCTGGGTGCAGGAACCTCTGCAATTGAGTCAGGCTCGGGGGCTCACTGGCTGCCCTGAGCGCAAGCTGGCTGCTTGCTGAGCACTCCTCTGGCTGGGGCCAAGTACTTGTGCCATGTGGCCCAGCCTGTCTGGGGCTTGCTGAGTACCCGGAGTTTGTGTGATGGCTGCCCGCACTGCTGCGGATGCCTGCTGGCAAGTCTGAGCTGCACATTCTAGACACAGCAGGTGGGGCGGCGAGCGGGAGGGGTTGCTAACTGGGTGCAAAGTTGACAGAGGCATGTGCTGGTGAGCAGCAACCCACCGTGACAGTGTAGCTGGCAGGAATGTACCCTGTGTTGGCAACATCGACCTGCATGTAGCCGTGCTGGTTCCCGGCTGTGAAGCCGCCACAGGACACGTCTGCATACTGGCACACCTGCAGCGCATGAAAGGTGTGCCCTCCTGAAGTAAAGCTGCCTGCCGGCTCTGGTTGCTGCCAGCCCTCTGCAATCCTGTCTGCATGTGCACAAGCAGGGCCAGCTGCCTGTGCTGTTCTGGCCCGCAGCTTACCTGGACAAAGGCCAGCAAAAAGCCATGAAATTGATGTGGCAAAACCCACAGGCCCACGATGGCAAGGCCTGGCCCACAGGTTGCCTCAGCACATGTTAGCAGCACCTGCTTCCTTCACCCTTGCCTCAGCAATGTCACTCACTGCAGCTGCAGCGCCCACCTGCGCAAACATGATTTTCCCTGGGCTGGCATTGACCACCAGGGACAGGCTGTCCGCCTTGACAGATAGGGTGATGAGGCTGTTCTGGATGTTGGTCAGCGGGATGCCAAAGTACAGGGGCCCATTGGCCACCTTGTTGTAAGCCTGCACCAAAATGGCATTTGGTCACTGCCTGCACAGAGACATTAGGCTCGCATTGCGGTGGTGCAGATGGGCCCGCAGCCCATGTCACCATCCAGCAGCCACCATTCAGCAGGCGGTCCCTGGGATGGACCCTTGGGCTGCAGGGCAATGAGAAGCGAGTTGTAACCTTGCACCCTTGTTTCTGCAAGGTCACTGCCTGCCATCGTGCAGGCAATGACTGCATTGTATAGCAGCACTGGCAGACTGGCGGGGGCCAGCAAGTAAGCAAAATGGTGACCGGCCATCACTTGACTGGCCGCCACACGAGGAAGCTTGCCCTTTGCTGCAGCCTGGGCCTGCTGGTTGCATGAGCACCCTGGAGGGGCCATCCTGGATGAAGTAAATCACTGCAGCTGGTGCTGCACACAATTGCTGCACCTGTCTGTAAGTTTGCCCCGGAACAGGCATCTGAGACTTGCAGCTGTGCAGGCATCTGGCCAGCTTCACATGAGGCAGTCACCTGTCAGCTATCAGGGAGGCCCTTTACATACATCCAGTGGGGGGCAGCCCACTGCGGCACCTGTGTGGCATTGGGATTCCCTCCTCCATATGCTGTCACCATGTAGATGGGAGTTGTGCCCGCAGAAATCCTGGTCTGGTCTGCTGTGTAGTAGTCCAGGATCTGGGACCCCAGGCAGCTCTGAGGCACATTACTACACCCATTCTGCAGCACAGCAATGCAGGGAAATTCGGTCCCAACCTCTGCCATGATGACACCTCAAGCTGAGTCTGAGGGAAGGGGTCTGTGCACACCTTCTGCAGTGCAGGCCATGCAGGAGCACCTGGCAACTCGTGAATTTGATGCTGCACTTGACGTGGATTGCAGCATGCAGGTCATGAAGGGTTGTTTGCAGGCTGCTTTACAGCATACATCTGCACGCATACACAGCGCAGCAGCATTGGCAGGTGGTGACAGATGAGCGCCACGATGCTGTTCTCCCTTCAGGCGACAGACTGCAGACCTCTTTAGACCAGGACTTGTTGCACTGCTTGCAGCTGTGCTCGACTGCGCTACGGCATGTAAAGGCTGTTGGCGTGTACATCTGTTCCTGAGGCAACCATACAGCAGGCAATCTGACATGCCCAGACCAGCCGCCAGTCTTCATGCCCGCATAAACCTTAACACCCACAAATCTTGGGCAGATTTTCTCTGACATAGCTGATTGAGATAGACAATGTCATGGTGTGCTCTACTTCGGCTGCCTTCAGGACAAAATTCTTGAATGGATGCATCAGGCCTCACCGCCTGGTACCTGAAGGCGCTGTACCCTGTGCCAATCATGTTGCACTGCGTTCCATCCAAGTCAATCAGGCTCTCAGGGAAGATCATCCACTGGTCCAGATTGCTTGTCAGCACCTGCTGCGGCCCTTCACCTGCACCCACCAGGGCAGTACTGCTCAACAGGGTTGCACTTCATGATTATCCCAACCCTGAGCGCGTTGATGGACCAGCCTTCAAGCTGCCAGCATAGTCCACTGGCGGTAGGGTGCTGGGGTCTGACATTGCCCAGGAGGCATTGCCATGGCTCACTGTCAGAGACCAGGTTGCAAATCTTGGAACTGCAACACATGCTTGGAAACACAGTCTGTGGGGATGCTTGTCAGCAACTCAGGCTGAGTCCTCGATGTTATCAAGCGACCCAGGCAGCTTCTAGTCTCACCCTCTGCACAGACTTGTCCCTTTGGAGGTTGTGTGTATGTATTGTACATGGATAACACCCTAAAGCTCACTCTAGGTTCAGGGAACCATGACCTGCTCCATGCTCAGCACAGACAGCACGCTTCAGCTGGCCAGAGAGTCCCACAAGCGTCACTCCCCCTTAGCACTTGAGTCTATCCACATTGTTGGGGTCTTGAACAGGCCCCAGAACTCACTCTGGGGGTGGGGGATCATGAGGTACATGGTGCTCAGCACAGGCAGCGCGGTGTAGCTTTCCAGGTCGCCCAGCAGCTGGGCGCTGACCTGCTGGCTGGGACTCAGCACATAGGGCACGCTGGGGTTGATCTGGATGGTCTCGCTGGTGGTCGTGTTGCCCACGGTGTAGTTGATGGCAATGTTGATTGTGAAGTCCAGCTGCGAGTTGCCCAGGGTGTACCCCTGCAGGCAGCAGGAGTTGCCTGTCCCCTGCAGTCTACAAGGCTCTTGACCAGGGACGCTCACTGCAAATCCTTGCATTCACCAGAAGCTGCACATTCCTCCTGCAGTCTGGACGGCATTTGGCCAGGCTGTTACACAGGGTGCTCAGGCAAGGGTGCATGTGCCCAGAGATCATAGAGCAAGATCTTCAGGTGCCCAGGGTACAACCCTGCAGAACAGGATTTGGAAGTGGGATTGTTGCTGCAGTCTGGGAGGCTCTGTTGGCCAGGCTTGCACAGTGAGCATGCTGCCATTACAGGGGAGCCTGAGGCACAATTCCCATCGAGTCCGGCTGTGTCCTCACAAGGGCTGCAGTCATTGGCTGTCAGTGAGAGCGCCTCAGCACCTCATGCAGGCAACCTGGCACAGCAGTGCATTGCACGCCCAACTGCAGCCAGGGCACCCAATACATGGCAAGCTGGCCAGCCTTGGGGGTGCAGGAGGGTAGGTAGGCAGAACACCATGTAAGCAGCAGCTGCCTTCATGCTACAGATGTGAGGAGGCCCACCTGCTTTTGTGAGCGACCCTTTGACATGCCTCAGGCAGCCAGTCGAGACTGCAACAAACTCAAAGACGCTGTGGCAGCCCCTCATCATGCCTCAAGCAGCCATTAAGGCTGTTCCAGCACCTACCAGTACCATGACATAAGCAGGCGAAAGGTGCAGCAGCAGCCCACCTCATACCACAGGTCTGCATAGCGCATACATGATGCTGAGCCAGGGACGCCGTTCAGGAACAGGTCCGAGCTCCAGAGGCTGCAGTCCAGCCCTGCCCGCGTGTCGGCGCTGGACCCACTGGTGAAGCTGGCTGAGGTGGCCTGGGCCAGAGTGCACTCGCAGCAGAAGCCCTGGCTGTCCCTGCAGCATGCGGGGAGGGGGCTGCGCAAGACTGGCCGGGGTGATGTGTGGCCGTGGCGCCCTTGGCCCTGGCTGTTCCTGCACAGGCGTTGGCAGCAGCGTATTGGCCTCTAATGTTGCTGGCAGCCTAGGCTCGCGGCAGAGGCTCTGACTGTTCCTGCATGACATGGGGAAGGAGCTGCCTAAGACTGGAGCAGAGGGCTTGTGCCAGGGTGCGCCTGCGGCAGAGACACTCACTGTACATAAAGATGTTTGAATGGCAGACAACAGCCGTCTCATACAGTCAACAGCATGCATTTGCCGGCAGAACTGCTGTCTGTTCCTGCACACATACTGACATCCTGGACAAGGCTCGCAAGGGTGCCACCCCTGACAGGTATGTCAAGCATGCAGGCTGCGCCGACAGTACGGCCACACAAGCTTTCTGGGCTGCACACTGCAAGCAGCCTGCTGTTGCAGTTGTCGTGCACAGGTGCTGCCTGCTTTGTGCTGATCCATGTATCCCTCACTATGAGGAAGCTTGGATGGGATGCTGGGGCAGCATGAGACATGCCTCTAGGAAACTGCTGCCACCAGCCTGCATCCCAGCTGCAGGGATGCCACACTGTCTGGCCAGTGCTGGGGCAAGGCGGGCTGCACAGGCACAGCACCAGAGCACCTCCGCTGCCTGCTATTGCACACTAGAGCATCTCCGCTGCCTGCTACCGCTCAACCAGGTGAATCTGCCTCCCCTGCCTGCACTAAGCCCCAGCGCAGGACAGCCTGTCCGGTCAGGCCAATGGCCCAGGCTTACGCGATCTTGGTGCCGCTGTCGTCCACTGCCCAGCCGCAGGTGGGATTGGTGGAGGTGCTGCTGTCGTCACAGGTGCTGATGGCATTGTTGCCCCCCGTCTGGATGATCTGCAGCAAGGACCAGTCCCAGAAAGTGGACAGGCTCTGCGTTGATCACATGCTCTTGAGCACATGCAGCTCAGAGAGGAGCAATACATGCTAGAAACACAGGGTTCAGCGCAGGGACCCTCCTCATAGCACAGAAAGCAGAGCACAGCTACCTGCTCGTAGGGCTTGGAGTTGAAGGCTTGGGCATAGGTCAACGGGTAGGATGCATAGACAGGAGACTTGGTCATCTGGACACTGATTGCCTGAGTCAGGTCTCGGCAGGTGCAGCCGGCGTCCGTCGCATAGTTGCAGCTGCAGGGGCAGGTGCCGGTTGCGCTGCAGGGCCAGAGCGAGCACCTGTCAGGCTCAGACAGTCTGTTGGGTGCTAGCTGCTGCAGGCAATCATGCCTGTTGCGCCGCAGGTGCAGGGCGTACGCTGCAGGAGCAGAGTATATGTACTGCTGTCTTTGTCAGCCGGGTGGGCACTGTGTAGCTGCCTCTTGAGAAGCTGTGTGCCAGCTGCGCGCTGTGTCGAGGAGCTGTGTGCCAGCGCTGCGCCTGTACTTTTGTCCATGCTGTAGCTGTAGGCCAGCTGCACGCTGTGCAGCTAGCAGCACGGGCCTTGTGCCCAGCACTGGGGCTGATGGCTTCACCTGTTGATGCATGGGATGCTGTACTGGAGCGTCTCGGTGGCCAATGTGGTGCTGGCATCGAGCGTAAGCGTGGTGACCAGCTTCTGGGAACATGTAATGGAGGTGGTCGAGGTCTGCAACACAGCTGGTGTAATTGAAGGCGATGGCTCTTACAGTCATCCGGCAACTCTGGCAGCGGACTCACTGATCCATTATTGACACAGGTCTGCAGTGCGCTTTCGGCAATCACAGACTGAGCTGCAGCATGTCTCAGGAGCGGCACAGTGAGGATGGCAAGCCAGCACCACATTTCAAGCAGACAATTGCCAGACACAGTGGGGATCACCCACCTATGTGTCACCAGGTCAAGTAAGCTAATGCAAGACTTTTGCCTCCTCACGGCTCGAAACGGCAGTCACGATTGTGCACCCAAGGCTTTGACTCTGAAGCCGTCAGGTTGCTTGTATGTGTCTCTGTGCATTTGTTCACGTCACATCGAGCGCGTCTTGACTCGAGAAGGTTTGGATTTAGCTTCCATTCTAGTTGCTTTCTTGGAATGTGATGCTGTCTCATGGCCAGCTTGTATCCCTATAAGTTGCTTCCATGGCGAGCTTGTATCCCTCCAACTCCAGAGGAGCAAGTTTCACACAGCACCAGTTAAGAAGTTATCACTGTAGGAAATGTGTGCTGCACCTTCTCAATGTGCAGCAACAGATCAGAAAAACAAAGGGAAGGCTACATTGCCATGCAGTGCAGGCAGAGGTGATGTCCTTTGGAAGTTGCCATGGCTGCCATGGGGAGTTTTATGGGGAACTTTCACTGAAATCGGCATGCATGAGGCCACTTCCCTCTGGTATGCAGGCCCTGCCCGTTTGGATGCCACCTCAGATCAATGAGATTGAGGACCCTGCCGCCCTTGCCATGGCAGCACGCATGCAGCGCACCACCATTCAAGTGCCAGCCATAGGGGCGGTCGACACAGTCTTTGTTGGGCCAGGTGCGATGCACACCTGTGCTGTGATGTGGCTTGGAAGCGATCTCCTGTTGCTCAATGGTCTTACGAAGCAGCAGGCCCTGCATGCTGTGCCCAGCCAGTAGGGCTGCATGCTGCGTGAGTCAGGCACAGCCCTTTGGGCCTGCTAGACAGCCTTCTTTGGTGTCTGCTGCTGCAACTGACGGCCTGCGGTTAGAAGCTCTGCAGACAGCTCCAAGGCATGTGGGAGCGGTACGCCGGTCCTGCTGCTGCACAGCTTCGACAGCTCAAGCCTGGAGTTTCGGTCAGTACCTCTCTATGTTCAAACTTTCAGGCACCAATGCTCTTCAAAGATCTGTACCCAGTGCCTGCTGCATCAGACACTGCCCACTCCAGGCAGGCGGGCATTCTGAAGCAGATCACAAGGGGCCCTGGCTAACTCTGCTACCTGCCATTGCAGGCAACTAATGCCCCTTCTAGAGCAAGCTGAGGTGCCAACATGGGCTGTAGACCTGATTGGTTGGGGGTTCACTGACAGTGGGGCCGCACAGAGGCCGGACATGCAGCTGGGACCGCAGCAGAAACGCGAGCACCTCTTCAGCTTCTGGCAGGCCAAGGTGCTGACATCATCATTGGTCCACCAGCACCCTCTTATGTGACCTGTCACAGGCAGGAGGTGCCGGCCCAGATGGTTGCAAGTCTGCTTGTGATCAGCACCTGAACTCCAGATGCATGCCTGCTTGTAAGCAGCATCTGGCCATGCTGGCTGTGCTGGCCCTGGTAGGCAGCCAGCATGAGCAGGCCTGTGTACCTGGAAGCCTTCCTTGCAACCAGCTCCCGAGTTTCTGGTCTCCCCTGTAGATTGGGCAGCCCATGGTCGTGCTCGGCACCAGCGTGGGCGGTGCGGTGGCCATTGATTTTGCGCTACATCACCCAGAAGCTGTAGCAAAGCTCTGCCTGGTGGACGCACAGGGATTCATTGATGGCCTTGGCCCCATGGCAAAGGCGCCTGGCTTCCTTACCAAGTTCTTGGTTGGCAAGGCAAGACTCCTTACAAATGTGTGCCTTGATTGGGCAGTGGAGTGCTTTGCTAGAGATTTTTGGCCTTTGTCTGCCGCTCTGCTCTGCCAGGCCTGGTAAAGATCGCAGTGTCTCTACAGGTGCTGAAGGCCGAGTGGCTACGCCAGTCGGCTGCCTCAGCAGCTTACTTTGACAAAAAGCGATTCGCTACTAAGGACACCATGAGGATTGGACGCCTGCACACATCCTGTCCAGGTTGGCTGATGTCAGGTCGTGTCCGCACTCTTGTAGTGCAGCCAGCCATTCAAGGTGCGGCGTTGCAGACTAGCCTGCGGCTGAGAGCTCAGGCAGAGTGTACTGCAGGCTGGACAGAGGCCAACCAAGCTTTCATTAGGAGTGGGGGTTATTCACTCAGTAAAAGAATTCATGAGGTTCAGCAGGAGTGCCTGGTGTGCTGGGGGCGGCAAGATGAAGTCCTGGACCCCAAATATGCCAAACAATTTTCGAAGGAGCTTCCAAGAAGCAAGCTGGTCTGGATGGAGGAGTGTGGCCACTCAGGCCACCTAGAGCAGCCACAGATGCTGGCAGACTACGTGCTTGACTTTTTGCAAGTGCCCAGAGCGGCGCAGGTTGCCAGCCGCGTGCCTGCCCCTCAGACATGAGCTGCCGCTGCTGCAGAGTATGTGAAACCTCACTGCATAGTGCTCTGCCCACACTGCTTTTCATTGTGCCACATTTGAGTACCAGTTTTGCCTGGTGCCAGCATGTGTTGCCGCCTACATTTCAGTCTTCATAGGTCACGCAGTTGACCCTTGCTGCTCATTCAGCTCCTCTGATAACAAGGCTCTAAGTGTCACAAAGAGAGAGAGGTCTGAAGTCCGGTGGATCACAATGAACGGGCATGGGACTGACATAAATTCAACGCGGGACACAACAGCGATTCATGCTGTACTCACATGATCAGCAAGCAACATTGAGGGACTTCAGCATTCCCTGGCAGGGTTGGTCAATTGTAAATGGCAGCACCTTTTGACTTCATCAAAATCAGCTCAGCAACCGTGGCTACGATGAGTTCCGAAAGGCGCATCTTGCTGCCTGTGGATGACAGTGAGGTCTGGCCACAGGATCTGCAGAGATGTCCCTCTGATCTGCAAAGCAGAGCTTTCCAGACAGTTCTCTGTTATGCAGGCTTGTGAACAAGCTCTTACATGGGCACAGAAACACCTCTGGCGCAAAGGTAAGAATGTTGCCCCTTGATGCAGCATGCACAGCTGAACCCTGGCAATCGCATGCCTGGCCATGCTGCAGGAGATATTGTGCACATCTTTCATGTGGTTCCCAATCCTGAGGTGCGCAACGCCTGCTTGCATTTGGCATCTGAGGGGGGGAGGCCCATGCTGTGCATGCTGAGAATATCCGGCCAGTCTGCAGGCTGAAGTGAGTGGTGTTGGCATGGCTGACGGTGCCGTCCTGGTGCGGGAAGAGAGCTCTGAGGTCGATCACAAAAGGGTAAAGCTGGACTGTTTGTGCCAGGCACCTTCATGGCATCCTGCACAGCATACTGCTCTTGTGGGCATGGCGCAGACTGCCCTGCAGATGAGCCTTGGCCAATTTTTGCTACTGTGCTGCGGCAGGCGAGCTGTTGTGTATTGGATATGCCTGATCTGGTGGACTGCTCAAGGCTAGAGCCCATAGTAACAGCTCATGCTGCAGGTCCAAGCTGCGCAGGACTTCATCCAGCGGCGCTTCATCAGCAAGCTTGAGGGGCAGCAGGTCCCACATGAGGTTCGTGTATCCTTAGCAGCACTGTGTCTCACAGCTCAGCTCACATGCTGACCTTGCTGCACTGTGCTTATACGGCCTTGTATCTAGATGCAAAGTGCACAGCAGGACTCTGACTGATTATTTTGGGCCCTAAGGCACAGGCTGGCTCTGCTGTGGTGCCACTGTTTCCTCAGTGTGGTGCATCCCAACCGCGAGGTGCGCCTTCTGCAGGTGGAGATTGTCCATGCCAAGAGCAGTAAAAGCAGCATAGGAGAGGCGGTTGTGCGCAGGGCAACTGCTCTGGATGCTTGTGCTGTGGTTATGGCCAAGCACTCTCGCTCTGGCCTGAGAGAGTGGTTCATGGGAAGCGTTTCCAAATACTGCCTGGGATCAGACTCCCTCAAGCAGGCCTTGATCATTACCCACTGAGGATGAGTTCAGGCCATCTTTGCAGCGTTTAGTCACATGGCTCTGTGATGCATGAAGCATATCTCAGACATGAAAGCATGTCAGGCCAGCACTAGCAGCGATGGTGACTGAGGTCAGGGCCGCTCAGCAGTCCTAAACTGTCATTTGGGCTGCAGCAGTCACGCTGCTGACAAGCTGCCCGCAGCAGTACTATGCTGCGAACGACGGTGCAAAGTGTGCATATTGCAACACCACCGGCCTGCCCTCCCCTGAGGCTTCAGTGACAGCTGACGTCTGCAGTACCTCTTCCTCAGCTGCGTGGCGTGAGCTAAAACAAGCATTGGCACTGAACAGGGCGAATTGTGTACCTCTTGAGCCCGAAAAACCTTGGCAGTCCTGCTGGTGTCATGGTGAATGCTTGAAAGTTGTCCTCAGCTGGCCAGCATAACCGGCAAGAGATGAACAATGGCGTCAGCACAATCAATTTTAACAGCATGAACACTGACACTTTACAAAATCCAGGGCTTACTATCTGACACAGATGCACAAACCCCGACTCTTGGCTGGAAGCAGCAGAGTCCAGCAGTGGGTGCAGCACTGCTCAGTTCAGCAGTGCATTCACTAAACGTCACGACTCAGATCTTGACTGACTGCGGGCCCCAGGGGGCACATGCCCCAAAGCTGCTGCGACGGGATGCCGGCATGCTCCGGCCACTGCTGGAGGGGCCTGCCTCAGTCCCTGCAGCTGGAGCAGGGACCTGGGTTGCAGATGTCATGTTGGGGAAGATGTCCAGCAAGGAGGCCAGCCCAGTTCTACCCACAGGCCGGGCTGCATAGAGGGTTGGTGCCAGCTTCCCCTTCTTCTTCTCGTCTATGCTCCCCAGCTCAGACACAATGCTGCGGCTGGTGCTGCTGCGCAGGCCCAGGCTCAGGCGGCGCGAGACTGCTTGCAGGGAGGGGCGCCGCAACTGCAGGGAGCGGCGGCTGGAGCTGGTGCGGACAGGGGGCAGGGTCGACTGGAGTTCCGGGGAGGGCGCCATGTCATTCAAGGACTCGCCGGCCACCACGCGGTTGCGAAGCTCCACCAGACGTGCTGCCACAGCACTGACTGGCGGCCGGCAGCTCGGGTTAGGGTGTGTGCAGGAGGTCACAATGTCCTGCAGACATGCAGGACGAGATTCTCAATATCCACAGCAGTGAGATGTGTAGTTGTCAGGGAGAGATGCAGGCAGAAAGGGGCAGCATCCTGCAGCTGCGGGATGGTGGGAGGTGCAACAAAAGCAACAGCCCTGGTGGGAGGTGGACAGCTGGCATTATGGCGCCTGCAGGAGGCCACACACACGCAAGATCAGGTTGTCAGCAACCCACAGCAGTCTTGAAGGGTGGTCGGCAGGTGCATGCAGGAGTTATGATATCCTGTGCAGCAGTACAGTGAATGATATGATCTGTCCTTTTTGGGGATGCAACATGCTGCTGGAAAGCCTGCCACCGGGGCCATGTTGCATGCAGCAGGTTGCAATGTCCTGCAGAGACGCAAGCAAGTTTCGGTAACCCTCTGCGGTGCTCATGTGAGGCCAGCAGCTGATGCCAGAATGTGGCGTTATTTTGCAGCGGGAGAAAAGGAGTGACAGCAATGCGTAGCAGCGCTGATTGGAGGGACCCTCAGCTAGGGTCACACTGCCCTGCAGCAGCATGGCGATGTGAATGTAGGATATGCTGTGGCCATGGCAGCTGAGGCAGGGCATGTGCAGGAGGCGCGGGGAGGTCAAGCAACATGCAGCACTGATAGAGGTCAGCACCTGGGTTGGGGTGCATGCAGAGAGTCACAGACACGCACAATGAGATTGTCAATGGCCCACAGTGGTGCTGAAGAGAGGCCAGCAGCTGAGAGCAGGGTTCATGCATCCTCAAGTGGCAGCAACAAATCAGACAGCAGCGCTGACGGGAGATAAACAGCTGGGGGCAGGCTGGATGAGGTCACATCAATCATTAGTCAGCAGTGCGCCTCAGTGATCGAGTGCCACTGCCAGAAGTTGCACAGGAGGAGGCAGCATGCTGGCAAGCCCCATTCGCCATCGGCTGGCTGCACAATGATGCGCAGTAAGTGGGCAACCCTGTTCCTGCACAGTACACGAAGGCAAGACTGTGCCAGACATGTAACGGTGTATGCTGGCAGGCATCATGGCCTCCAACCAGTAGCCTCAAGCATGTTAGCAGCCAGTAAAGTGGCTGCTGCAAGGCGTTGGGGTGTCAGGCCAACCGATCGCCTGCTGGCTCACTTCGAAAAGCAGGGGCATATCTGGCGAGCAGGGTAGGCGGCGCTGATGCACAGCCACGGCCTGCACGATGTCGGCGAAGCTCATGCCTGGCCACACCCGCGAGCAGTGGAACATCTCCCACAACAGGACGCCCAGGGCATACACGTCAGTGGCCTGCAGGACGCACTGCAACAGCCTTGGAGTGGAGCATGCCAGGTGACTCGAGGGTGGTGCTGGCTTGGCAGGCAGTGCCTGGCTAGGCCCTGAAGAGAGCGCCTGTCAGCCCCATTGAGAGCTTCTGTCTATGACATTAGATGGGATTAAGTAGTTGCACTTATTTGGCATCGCGCCAAGCACGCTTCCCATGGCAGCTGTATGCATGATGGCACCAGACCACGTCGCGAATGGGGGCCGAGGGCAACGCCAAGGTGGCGCTACCTCAGCCCGACTGCCGGCTGCAGGCACTGAAAGGATGAACATGCCGCGCCAAGGACGCACAGTGGCCCTGCTTCTGGAGGTTGATTTCCCCCTAAGCTGTCACAGCCGCCGGCAGGTCATCTGCACTGCCGACAAATTCTGGGAGCAGCTCCATATGGCTGCCGTGCCAGCTGCAGTCAATTCTGCTCACCATTCAAAGTCTAAGCTGGCGCCCGCGTCTCGACTGACACCAGCATCTGAACTGACACCAGCATCAGCATCACAAGAGGCTCACCATGCTGCTGATGCCGCATTTGAGGGTCTCTGGTGCCCAGTACGCGAGGCCGCCGATGTCTGTGCGTGGCAGGATGGCTGCGCCTCGTGTGCTGTTGCCAAAGTCTGTCAGCTGTAGGCAGGTAGCAGCGCTCAAGAGTGCACACGATTCCAGGACGCCTGGCAGCTTGCCATCTGCCTGGGCAGCTGAGCAGACAGCGCGGCAGGTACGGAAGACATCTTGAAAGTGCTGTCCAGCACTTTCAGTATGGCATGCAATCAGCAACTACGCCCCTAAGTGGACAGCATACACAATGAAGCGCGCAGCAAGCTGCCGCGGGTGGTGGTCAGGCAGCTGCTGACCCTGCGAGTCCTGACCAACCTTAGAAGTAAAGCCCCTCTGTGTCTGGGCTGCCTTCAACAGCACGTTGCTGCTGCAGACGTCTCCATGGACAATGCCTTCGCCATGGAGGTAGGCCAAAGCTCCCGCCACCTCCCAGGCGGTGGCTGCAGGTGCAAAGGCCATATGCTGCACAAGATGTGTTGATAGCCTGCTGACCCTTCGGCAGCCCTTTCAGGAGCAGCAGCTTCCCATGCTGTGCCATGCAGTGGGCTGCACTTTGCAGGTATGTGCTGAGGTGTGACTTGCAGCGCAGGTCGTGGTGGACTGCCTTTCAGTGGCTGCAGATGCAAACTAAGTGCTCAAGGTTTTATTGGATGAGCTCGTGTTTGGCTAATTGTGCAGCAATGCTTGGGGGCGATTTGGGTAGCATGCTGCTCAACTTTGCTGCGCGCAGGGATAGGCAGCACTCACTCAGCAGGGGGGTCATCTGGCGCTTGGAGTCTGGCGTGAGGAACCAGCCCCTCAGAACGGCATCCTGCACCGTGGGTGGGAGGCAGCATGTTGATGCAGCACCCAGGGGATGCTCAGAGGGGCAGGGGAATAACTCAATACAGTTGTGATGGTTTTTGCCGCTGCTTACACAGCAGACGGGTCTTGAAAGTCCTTCTCTGCAGTTGTGACTGCCATCCTAGGTATGGCCACACCAGCCCCTCACTGCACAAGCTCCAGTGCGTCTCTCAATCAGGGCTTGGGCACTTTTCTGCTGAATGCATGTTGGTTGCGTGGTGCTCAAGCTTGACCAGAGCCCCTGTCCTGCCCTATCTGTGTGCGAGGTCCTGTCAGGCCCCAGCAGCATGGGTGGGAGCTTGACCCCGGTCACTGTCATGGCCTGTGGTGCCCACCTGCAGCGTCCCCATGTTGCAGAGCTCCATGACCAGCCAGCACTCCACCAGGGTAGCACCCCTTCGAACAGCACCGTCAGTATGCCTTTCTTGCCCAGTCACAGCCAGCCCAGTCACAGCATCTGCTGGGGCGCCCTCTGCCAGAGGGTTCTGGTAGAGCACCTGCAGCCAGGTTGCGTGCGCTCCTCGGAAGCACACAGACCGTGCCACCAGGGGGGCTGCCAGACAGTGACAAGGCAGAGGCACCCACTGCAGCTGCACAGTGCATGCAGCAGCCTCATGGACTGAGTATGTAACATTGTTGTCTGCCTGCTGAGTCTGACAGACACTGGGCAGCTTCTGTTGCTCCTCAGGTTGCTTGGTGTGTGCCCAGCACTGCCTGGCAGATGCCATGCAGCAGGCCGGCCGGGACAAACCCAAAATGAGCCGTGGCCTCGCTGTAGCCAGCACAACCAAAGCGTCACAGGCTGCCCACCTGGGCCCCTCCATGCGCGGGTTTCTCTGCAACAGCAGCCACTGCAGCACTGGGAAGCACATGCCGTGCAGCAAGCAGGCCAGACAACCACACAAGTAGTCTGACTGGCATCCACCACATTATACGATTACATGCTGCGGGCTACCTACCTGCCCCTCATGTGCTGGTTGCGCAGCAGCAGCGCCGCTGCCGGCCTGCCTGCTGCCCAGGTCGCCCTCTGCTGTGGAGGTAGCAGCTGCATTCCAGGCGGCCGTCATCACAGGGGCTGCAGGCTGAGATGTTGACCCAGCCCTCCAGCGCCAGAAGGTCAGCATCCGAGCATGCCATGGCCGGAGCCTGGGCTCAGCCAGCCGCTGCCTGTCTGCAGAGTTTGCAGCCAGCCCTGCCTCACTTCGGGTGGCTGAGGCAGCTTCAGCAGGCTCCTGCTTCCCCAACCTGTGCCTGGCCTCTGGCTGCAAATCTGCCTGCTTGCCATCAGAGGGAGCCACCGCAGGCAAGGGCGGCTGCGCCGGCTGCGAGGGTGGTCCAGAAGCAGCAGAGCCCTTGGGCTCCTCCGCGGCCAGCTGCCCATCAGCGCAGCCTCTGGCTGTGCCGGGCTCCTGACTAGCACTGGAGGCCCCTGCAGTGCCAGGCTCTGTTCTGGCAACATGGGGTCCTGCTGTGCTGGGCTCCCCAGAGGTACTGAACCCATCTGCTGCACCGCGCTCCTCCCTGGCGCTGTCTAGGTCGCTTGCCACAGCCGGCAGGACTGCTGTGTCGAGCTGTGCCACCTGGGGTGACTGTCCAGGCTGGCTGCCTGGGCCTGCCTTTGCGGCTGCTTCCAGCAGTGCAGCAGCGGGCTGCGACACCTGGCCAGCTGGGGCATCCGCCTGTTCAGTCGTCGTACTGCCCAACTCTGCAGCACCTGCCGAGGGTGCAAGAGTGGCGAGCTCCCGCGCTGCTGCACCAGACTCCCCTTCAAACGTGGGCACCCGCTCGTCGCCCACAGCCTGCTGTGCCGCAGCCTGCTGTGGCTGCTGTGCAGCCATGTCAGCAGCAGCCCTGGCCTGGACAGTGTCGGCTACAGGCTGGCCTACAGTAGGCAGCCCCAGCACCTCAGCCCTACTCTTGACTCGACCACCCTCCGCCACAGCATCCAGGTGCTGCGCTTCAGGTGCTGGCCTGTCAGCCCCTGGCAGGCCAGCGCCGGCTGAACCACTGCTGTCGCCAAGAACAGCCTTGGGAGCCTTGGCACTGCCTGCGTGGCTGCCCTTCTGTCTCACAGCGTACTTGAACGTGGAGCAGATGTGGGGGTGAGTGATGGAGGTCGCCACCAGGGCTTCTAAGGGAACAAGTACACCGTCCTCCCTGCGCAAGCAGCCGCCTGGAGGTACGTGCACCATCTGCAGCACAAGCAAGGTAGGAGTGCACCAAGTGAGGGATGTGATGGCGTCGGCGCTGGAAGGAGCACATGCTATCCCCAGCTGCAGCCCCACCAATCGTATGGCAGTCTGGCAGGCAAATCAGACGATGGCCGCAATGGGAAGCATACAGGCCCACCTTGACAGCCACGCGGCTGCCGCGCCACTCTGCGCGGAACAGCTCCCCGTCGACGCCCTGGCGCAGCGGCTCCCGGATGGTCACGTCTGAGAAGGCGTCCAGGGGCTCAGGCGCCAGACGAGCGCCTGCAGGCAGGCAGGAGGAGCTACAGTGAACCAGGCTGCTCAGCAACCTGCAAAACGGAGAAAGACAGCCACAGCTGCCGTCCCAGGTTGAGGCAACGCAGATCTGATTGACTGGGGCTCAGGCACTAGGTGAGCGCTTGCAGGCGTGCAGAAGGCACGACTGATTCTGCTTGACTGCTTGCGGAGAACAGGGAGGCAGTGACAGTTGCTGTCGCTGCCTGAGTCGCCGCAAAGCTGGATGATAGCGCACCAGATGAGCGCCTGCAGGCAGGATCTGATTCTGCTTGGACTGCTTGCACAGGCAGGCAGGCGCGGTTGCTGTCCCTGCATGAGTCTATGCAAGCTTAATGCCCAGGGGCTTGCTCAGAAAGGCACCTACCTGGAGGCCCAGTCCATCTGCTGTGGATCACTGCTGCTTTGACAGGCACAACAGGATGATCTGGCACCAGATGGCAGCCCACCACAAGCTAGACCTGGCCTGCATGGCTGAGGAGACTGTGCACCTTTTGAGGGCCACCTCCACTGAGCGCTGCAGCGATGCAGTCAGAAGGGTGCCGCAGCAGCGACAGCTGCAGAGCTGGGGACTCCAGGTGGAAGTTGTGCTGCACCAGGAATGCAGCAACCAGCAGCTCATGTTCAATTCCATGGCCACAGCACCCAGGGGCCCACCTCTGTGAGGCTCAGCAGGTGCGTAGAGAGGCTGAGGGGAGTGGAACATGCCCTGCCCAAAGCTGCTGCTGCCGTCCTCAAAGCTGAACATGACCCCGCGGAAGGAACCCCCTGCTGAGCTGGCGGCGCTGAGAAAAGATTTTGAGCGCGGTCCTCCTGGCCGCTGAATGCTGGCAGGGAGCAGGCTGGAGGCCTGCAGCAAAACCTGGTGCTGTTTGTAGGTCAGGCGACCGTGGGGCAGGAGGTGGTTCACCTCTGTATCAACCATTGGGCAAAGGCACTTGACGAAAGGGATGAGCGCCTTCAGGTGCAGTGTCAGCAGTCTGCAGCAGCCTCAGGTGATGAGACGGCTACTAGGGTGGCACCGGGCCGGGAGGGCCAGGTGCCAGCAAGGCACTGTCTGGGGGCTTTGACAGGAGGTTAAGATCAAGTGCTTGTGCTGTTTGCGGCTGCAAGGCGCGCCGGGAGCCTTGTGAGCTGGTGGATTGTGCTGATGACCATCCATTGCAGTCATTTGCTGTTGCAGCAGATGCTTCAAGCTCACGCCAGGGCCGCTGGGCAGCTCGAGGCCGCTGGATTTGATGATCACCCAACACTGCATTTGCAAAGCATGCCTCACCTCGCTGCCAGCAGAGTTGACCAGTGAGGGGGTGTCCTCCATCAGGCTTACAAAATACAGGCCAGTGGAGGCGGGCGTGTTGGCAGGCTCCAGGAAGCTGGGCAGGCCGACGAGCGGGGCAGAGCTGTCCAGCTGTGGCTTGGAGGCTGGCCTGCAGGTGTGGGACCCAAAGCCGGCGGGCTGAGAGAGGGTAGGACTCAGGAGCGTCAAGCAGCAGTGAGTGGCGCCGGGCACATCTGAGGAACATGACTCCCACCGCAGAAAAATTGGACAGGCAGAAAGCAGGCTGTGCTTGTGCACTACAGGCTGGCGTTCTGTGTAGCATGGCACAGAAGGACAATTAGTTGTGCTTTGCAGTAACGGACTGCCAGAGGAGATTGCAATACCGTTGCAGACTGCCCAATAAGGCCAGAACGGCCCCTCCCACCTGAAGCGCAGCAGCATGGAACGCCCCTGCATCTCCCCAACAGCCAGTGTGAACTCATGATTCTGGCTGAGCGCAAAGGCAGCCCCCTCCTGCAGCATAGCACATAGGTCCCTGAAAGCAGAGCATGATGCAGCAACAGCCTGTGCCTGACGGCCTCGCTGCTTCCGCAGGTATGCTGTGGCACCCCAAGGGTTCAAGGTTTGCAGTAGTGGACGATGCCTGGGCCATCTTGGGACGTCGCAAACGCATCGTATGCGTGCAGGCAGGATAAGCTGCTCAGCAAGGTGAAGCTGCAAGACAACAACAAGACATCTTGGGCAAGAATTGAAGCTCACTGAGCATACCTTGCTGTCCTCTGCAATAGGGAAGATGTCTGTCAGGTGATTGCCAGTCAGGGCGCCCCCCTGCTGCGGCAAAGCCTGCTGCCAGCCCTGATTGGCGTGGAGGACAGGCCAGCCTGGCTCGCTCATGTTGCACAGCATCAGGCCCTGCACAGTGCAAAAGTGAGGTGTGCTTGCAACTTCACCATAACAAGTATGGCCGCACCCGCAGTCTGCAAGCCATTTGTGCAGCAAGGATGCACACGCTCTGACACCTTACTTATTGTTGATGTTGCTTGTCAAGAGCATGAACAAGGTGTACACTTGACACAGCAGCAAATATCACAGGAAGCTCTCAAAGGTCAGCGATAGCAAGGCTGGCAGATAGTGCTATAACAGGAGAGGCCCTGCCACATGCTTTGCAGCCTCCTCAGCTGCACCTCCAACCAGATGTGCTGAGGTCATGGGGCCACCTCAGACAAACACTCAAAGCATTGCCAGGCAGCCACGCTGAGCAGAGTCAAGAGCTAGCAATGCACAGCTCTCATGGGCACACAGTTGCCTGCCAGCTGTGGCAAGCGCCTTGGTTGCACCTCTGAGACACACTCAATGCTGCGCGTGAGGAGTCGCCCCGCTGCCGCCTGCTGCAGCAGGGCCTTGCGGTCCTTCTCCAGATGGCGCACCACCATCTCTGCAAAGTGGGGCAGCAGCTGCAGCTGCTGCACGGACAGCTCCCGCGGCGCCTGATCCATCACACACCTGCAGGGAACGTAGAGGGACTTTGGCTGCTGCAGTTCCAACTGCTGTAATGGGGCATGCAGAATGCATAAACAGCAATTGCTTAGCAATCAAGCAGACCTGAGTGTGCAGCTTGAGGGTTCATGCAGCCCAGCGACATGTTGTTTGGACAGAAAGGGCAGAGTGCAGCGGTGTAGGGAGCCAACTGCAAGTGTGTCAAGCATGCTCCATGTCTGACGTCGAGCTAAAAGGCGGTGAAATGATTTGGTGCTGGGTGTTCTGCGCAGAGCAGAGCGGCTCTGACAGTGCAAGGAGCTATAACGTAGGTGATGTGTGAAGCAGGCTGCATGTTTACACAAGCTGGGAAGTGGGCTGCTGGTGGGTAATATATTCAGAGCAGTGCGGCTCTCACATTGCACCCAGCCTGTAGCCTGAGGACACGACAAGGGGGCAGCCAGCATAGAAGCGCACAAAAGGAGGGCCCGTCACGAATGGGTTGTTCATGAACCTGCAGGCAGGCAGGGAGGCTGGGCATGCAGAAAAGTAGGACAGCTGGCAGGCAAGCACTGGATGTGAAGCAGCAGTTTGTGCCCCAAAAGGCGTCGCGCTCCTGTCGGCCCACCTCAAGTGGGTTTGGGAATGACACTCAAGTGGGCTCACCGGACATCCTTGGTGGCATCAGGCACCACCAATAGCTCAATCTGGGAATCAAGGAAGGTGTGCCCGCAGAAAGAGAATTCGCGAGGATGGGAAAACCCTGCAGCAACGTTCTAGAGGTCATGCTGCGTGCTCATGCAACCCCCAGCAACACGAGTGCAACTACAACAAGGTCAAGTCATTGCAGATGGCGAGCTTGCAGCAGCACACCTGTCACTGGGAGGGGAGGGCACTGGAGGACCTTCCACCACAGCCTATCGGTGTCTGCCACACTGATGCCTACAGACGAGAAGCCTTCTGAAATCAGCCAAATAATCAGCGCCCAAACGAGGCTGGTGGACAGCCCTCCTTGCAGCATTTGTTTTGGGGCAGTGACACGTGAGAGCCCAGGAGCAGGGACAGACATGTCTGCACTGCAGCCCTGCTTGTGTACAGGTCAAGGAGGCATAAAGCAGAAGCCCACCTGAGATTGGTGCCTTCAGCAGACTGCCAAGCAGTTTGGACACTGACGTGAGGTACGGATCCTCTGACGTGTTCAAGATCTTCAAGCTTTGGACCGCTTGGATGCGCTGGGCCTCATTGGGGGGCAGGGGCAGCACTGGATGGACAGATACTGATTCAGGGGAAGATCTGGCCCCTGCTGCAGCCTCTTGGGGCTCAGACTCCGTCATGCTGGGAGTCAAAGGGCACAGATTCGCTGAACAAAAATGCCTGAGATCTGCTTAGAGTCAGCTGAGGTTGCCTGCAGTGCCGATGTCCCTGTCCCAGAAAGCATGCATCTCCACTATCGATTGCAGTGGCATGTCCTCCATCGGGTTTGACCTTCAAGTGGTTTACGTTCCAGCTCCAGTTTATATTCCCCAGCGTAAATCATCCTCAAGAGCGTCCTCAGCCTTGCAAACGACATACATTTTGTCGACTGAGGTGCAGAACAGCAGCTCTTCACGCTATTGCAAGGAAATGCAGCTACATTTGTTGATCGCGATTGACTGCAGAGCCCTGCCCCAGCTTGGTCATACTACTTTGGGTTCAGTGTGTATCCCAGTGATTTGAGCACAATGAAGTCATAGTTTCATGTGCTGTTCTGTTGGGGAGATGCATTATTAGTGTCCCTAAGCACCTGCAGACCAAGTTTTCACAGAGCTACCTGATTATCAGGTCTCAGACAGGATTGCAGGATGACATCAGTTGCCACAGCCAATAAGCTGCTGGACTTTCTGGACTGCTACTTTTGACAGAAGTGCATGGTTTCTGCAGAAGGCAATGCAGACAATCAGGTGGCTGAGTACGGACACCAGCAACTGACTTGAAAATTGTTGTGTCAGTTTTTGGATGGAGGAGGTACACCTGAAGTTCAAGACTCTGGACAAGTTGGCCAGTTACTGATCTGAGCCAGCGCCTGTGGTGTCCTTTCGCGGCTGGGCACATCCAAACACGTCCCAGAACCTGGCAGGGGTGTTGCTCTGCACGCCTCCACTGGCCTGCTGGGGGTCTGCAACCATTCTGATCTGCCAGCTCAGCTCCTTGGCTCGCCTCTCGGCAGCCTCAAGCTGGCGCTTGACAACGTCAAGCTCCTGATCAGCCTTTGCAGCTCGCCGGGACTGGACTTTGGCAGCTAGCTCTGCCTCCTCCAGCCTGCAGGGGAACCTGAACAGCTCACTCAGGCAGTTGTTGCCACTACATGGTGGTCATGGGGCTGCAATCTGGCAGCAAGTGCAGTCTCCTCCAGCCTGCATGGTTACAGCTGTCCATCACAAGTCCCAGCTTGGCAGCGTGCTGCAATGGCGGTTTGGCAGCAAGCTCTGCCCAGTCCAGCCTGCAGACATTCACCCATGCAGCTCAGCACAACACAGATTTGTCCCCTGCCAGACAAAAGCACAGCAGCTTTGCACCCCTGCACAGTGGCAGCTCTTGCTTCAGTCTGCAGGGGCATGTCAGCAGCTGGTGGCCTTAACATTGATCAAGGGCCACAAGATGGCTTTTTCCTGCTTGAAGGGCTCAGCAGGCACAAGGCTGTCTCTAAAAATACAACAGCTGGGCGGCATGATGCTGTGATGTGCAGCAGCAGGCAAGAGTGCTGTGCAGGAAAAGCGTCTCCCTGCTCATGCTCATGCTCACTGACACCTTGGCCCTTTTTTTCGCTGGCTCATGATCACTGGCACATTGCAATGCCAACCTGCCACCCAGAGGCAGAGCACAACCGACTCAAAGCCTCCCACCTCCGGTGCAGATGGTCTGCCTGAGACAGGTCGTCAGCAACAGTGCTTGCTGTGCGTGAGGGAAGGCCCGACACGTCTGCAGCAGACTCAGCCTCTGCTGCCAACTCAGCCAGCTGTAGACTCAGCTCGATCTTGGCAGCCTCGGCAGCCTGGGCGCGTGCCTCCGCAGCATCTGCCAGTTGACGAGCCTCGGCAACAACTGCGTTGGCCTCGGCTGCCTGCTCACGACAGGCAGCCTCACGCTCTGCAAGCAGTGCAGTAGGTTATTTGCGAGGGACCTGCAGCGGCAGCAGGACAAAGGCGCTCCCTGCATCTCCTCCACCCTCAGCAAGGCGGCTCTGCACCAGCTCAGCAAGTTGCCGGCTGAGCGGTTTTGCACTTACAACCACCACAGGCGTTTTCACCTCCGCAACCACCACAGATGGGGAAGGGCTGAGACACATGGGCGTGCTGATGTTGCTGTCTTGCGCGACCATCAGACAACAGCATGGGGTCTCCACGCAGCCTTGCTGTGTGCCCACCGCTAGCAACAAGCCGCTGTGGAGGCCTGCCCAAAAGAGTGTCACCGGCAAGTGGCGAGCATCATGCACACCTGCAACGCGGGCCTGCACCCTCTCCTCCACTTCACCAGCAGTGCTGTCCTGCTGCGCCGCAAGGGCGGCAGCATGCTCCCCCACCAGCGCCTCTGCTCGCCTCTCAGCCGCCAGCAGGCGTCCCTCCAGAGCAGCAGCCGCCCCCTGTGCGGCGGCCAAGTCCCCTTGCACACTTTCGAGAAGCTCCTCCAGCTGCGCCGCTCTCTGGTCGGCCTGGGCTGCAGCTGCCGCCGCCGCCTGCTGCTCCTGGAGGAGGCACAGTGCAAATTGGTAGACATGGAATATTCTTGTGAATCTGCTTTACAATTAGAGTGTGTGCTAGGTGGGGAGCCAGGGACAGCTGCTGCAGCCACTGCCTGCTGCTCCTGCAGGCAGGGCGTCAGGCTGGGAGGGCATTTCACATGTAATGCCAAGGTCTGACAGGCAGCAAGACTCAAACTTAGATGTCTGCGGCAGCAGACGCCTCTGTGTGTTGCTGGCCCATTTCATCTTCATACATATACAAGCTGAAGAGGGGAAGGGGCAGCAGCGAACTAAAACCCACAAAAAGATGGCGACTCAGGGCAGGTGTCACCTCAAGAGCCAAAGCCTTCTGCTGCTGAGCAGCCTCAGCAGCCGCAACAGCATCAGCTGCCTGGGACTGTAGGGCTTCAATCTCCTGCCTGAGCTTCCCCTCCCGGCTCTTGAAGGTCCCGTTGAGCATGCTGAAGCGCTTTTGGCGCTCTGCCGCCTCCGCTTGAAGGCTCTTCAGCTGGGTAGCAGAGGCGTCTGCTGCCTGCCTGGCTTCAGAGGCCTCTGCAAGGGCCCCGTCTGCTTGCCTGCAGCAATTGAAGAGGGGCATGAGTCAAAACAACGGAACATGTTGAGCAGGACTGCCAGCAGTCAACAAACACCAAACGCCGCAATAGCAAGGCGGGACAGGCAGAAGTCTGCGTCTAGTTGGGTGAGAATGCAAGCAGCTAGCCTGCACCGAGCCATCACCATGGCAAGCAGAGAAGAGAAGCCTCTTGGCCAGCGTACCGTTGCAGCTCGTCATTCTGCTGCCTGAGCTCCTCAGCCTGCTGCTGGGCAGCCATGTTGCCCTCAGCCTGGCCATTGAGCTCTTCAGCCCTCTGCTTTGCGTCCTGAAGCAGCATGCAGATGGTACTGAAAGTGAGCATCGGCTGCCGGCTCCCCACATGCAAGTTGTGCTCCTGCTGAGGTGGGCAGCCTAGCAGGCTGCGGAGCCAGCCAAAAGCAGCGAGCCACGGCCTTGGTGCTGTGCATCTGCCAGCCTGCTGCGCACAGCCTGCCAGCAGCCGGTCTCACACTGCCAGTCTGCCAACAGGACGCGTCTCGAAGATCTCCAAGCAAGTCTGTGGTGCTCACAGAACCTGTCCAGACACCAGCAGATAAACTATGACATAGCCTGTGCAGCTCCTGTACACCCTGCTGACTGCTGCAGCAAGAGACAGAGATCCCATGACGCCACCTCCAGCAGATTCCTTTGCGCACCCTTGAAGCTGCAGCACAACAAACAAGTGCTCGTCCTGGAGCCCACCTGAAGCAGGCCTTCAAGCTCCTCCACCCGTTGGCGCAGCCCTTGCAGCTCCGGCTTGGCCGCAGCCGCCGCCTCTGCTCTTGCCCCCTCGACAGCTTCTTTGACAGCTGCCTCCAGGCGCTGCTGGGCCTCAAGGTGTGAAGAGGCCAGCTGGGCCGCCGCTGCCTCTTCAGAGGCCTGCAGGTGCTCCCGCAACGCCGCCACCTGGGTCTGCAGCTCCTCTGTTTTGTTGGTAGCTCTGCTGAGCTGCTGCTCCAGCTCCTTGGTCCTGCAGGGGCCAGAGTTCACATGTCTGAGATGGACCAGGCCTCCTGCTGATAGCCTCAGCGTGGTCTGCAGTTCTGCTCTCCTGCAGATGGCTCCTGCTGCGGCTCCTGAGTCCTGCAGGGCCAGTGGTCCAGTGAGGTAACAGGTGGAGCACTCCTCCTGCAGATGCCCCTGGAGCGCAGCAATTCTGGATCAGGAGCTTCCCTGTCTTGTTGGTGGCCCTGCTGAGCAGCTGTTTCAGCTGCTGGCCCCTGCACGAGCAGTACGTCAGGAGCTGGGATGGAGTTGTGTTGCAGCCACAACTTCCTGCTGACAATCTGGATGGGTGGCAGTCCAACAGTCACAGATCACGCATTGCCTGCCACAGGACGGTGGGTGGCATGCTACCTTGCAACAAATGAAGTCGACTAAAAATCTGGCCTGCCTTCGTAGCTGAGCAAGAACAATGCGCGACCGCTACATGGGCGACACATGACTGAAATCACCCATGGCAGCTGAGGCCATTCTCGCTGCTTTAGTGCCCTCCCTGGCGGCCTCCATTTCACAGCAGCAAGGTGTAGCTGACAGACCTGGCAGCTGCAGTAGTCCCTGCTGTCTCAGCGTCCTCCCTGGCAGTCTCCAATTCTGCATAGGCCTCCTCTGCAGCATCTTGCAGCTCCCTCGCGCGCTGCTCAGCAGCCTCCACCTGAGCCGCAGCCTCCTTTCGCGACTCAGCCGCCAGCTTGGCTTCCACCTGCCCAGCATCAGATGTCTGCAGTCAGTAGCAGGGTGCACAACCAGCCTCGACTTGGCCGCCAATTTCCGCCTGTTGGCACCAGCAACGCTCGATCAGTTGCAGGGTGCGCTCAGCAGCAGCCTTGCTGGCAGGATGCACTCAGCAGCAGCCTTGCTGAGGCTTTGCCCCTAGCTTAGGCTTTACCTGCCAGCACAGCAAAGCGCATCCAGCAGCAGGGTGCACAAAGTCTTAGCTGCATTGGGCCACATGGTGGGGTACAGGCAGGCTGAGAGCAGTAGGCTCCCAGCTCGCAAGAAGCGCATTGCAGTCACCAAGTGGCCGCTGCTCAGGTGTGCAAGACTTCTATTGACTGGACACATACATGTCTGGCACTGGCTCGACAAGGATGTCTGAGGCAAGTGGCCAAGATGAGGCGGCTTGGCTGATGAGGGGCAGTAGTCGCGCAACTGTGTTGGAGAAGGGTTGATTCACAAGCAGAGCCGCATGGACAGGATGCCTCACGGTTTGGGCTCACCATGCACAGCTGCAGCTAACATTGCTCTCTCACCTGTGCCCCTTCTCTGACAGCTGCCAGCTCTGATTGCTTTGCCTCCAGCTGATCAGTCAGGTTCTGGATCTGCTCTGCAGCTGCTGCAGATCCAGTCTGGGTCAGGCGCTCCTGAAGCTCCTGGTACTGAGCCCCAGCACGCTCCAGCGCCTGCCTGCGGAGCATGCAGCGCATGGCTTTAACTTCCTGCTGAAGTTTCAACACTTGCACTGAAACCGCTAAGGTTCCAAACATTGCACTGGAAGCGCTAGGGATGAGGTGCTTTCTGCAAGTCATGGAGACTAGCATGCATATGCTGCATTGCTTCCTGCACAGCAGGCAGCAGGTGGCCCCACTGACTGCTGAGGTCTGCAGTGGTTGTTCCAAGCTCTGGAATCTTGCCGTGTACAGGCAGAGCACCTGCTTGCGCGGCACGCAGCACGCAACATGCATGTTCAGGTGAAGGTAAGACAACCATAAAGTCCTGGACTGCAGGCTTGCATGGGAGATTGGGCGCTGACCACCAACAGGGCAACAGCTCAAACTCGATGCTCAGGAAGCATGGCACAAGCCATGGCAGCCTTGCTGGCAGACCTCAACGGTCGCTTCAGCCATGTACAGATGTGTTCATGGAGACTGCATGTCATGCTCAAGATGCTGCTTTGCCATGCCTGCTGCCTGCATGGCCAAGCGTGGCCGACGACAAGCAGGTGCCGCTTGTTATGGGTCATCATGTGAGCAGCCATTGGGGCAACCAAGCGCACCTTGCAGCCTGCAGCTCGCTCTGGGTCTGCGCCGCCTGCTCATCGAAGACCGTCAGCTTTTGCCGGGTGGCCATCAACTCTTGCTGCTGCTTCCTTAGCTGCTCCCTGAACTTGCTGACCTCTGCCTGGGCAGCACAGGCAGCCTGCTGATGCCCAGCAACATCCTGACTCAGCCTTGCTGCCTGGCCGTCAGCAGCTGCAACCTTGGCCTGCTCTGTGCTTAGCATGGCCTTGATTGTGGCCACCTCATGCTCAGCCTGACTCCTGACCTCACGCTGCTGCTCCAGCTGCTGTCGCAGCTCAGCAGCAGTGGCCTGAGCCTCGGCTGCAGCAGCTTGGCTGCCCTCCTGCTGCTCCTTCCACGCCCTTTCCAGCTCTGGGACTGTCTGGTCAGCAGCAGCTATTTCCTTTCCTTGCTGGTCTCGATGCTCCAGTGCTGTTTGCATCTCATCAGCCCTCTTCTGGGCTGCAGCAGCCTCAGCGGCAGCAGCTTCAAGCTGCCCCTCCAGCTGCTGGCCCCTGCTGTGGGATGGTCCCAGCTGAGCCTGCAGCTCAGCCACTTGTGCGCTGTACAAGCTGGCTGCCTCAGTAGTAGGAACCTCAGCCCGGTCGCCCGCCTGATCCACCTCGGCTTGCAGCCTAACGATGACCTGCTTCAGCCCCTCCACTTGCGCAGACTGGATGCTCAACTGCTGCCGGAGGGCCACCACAGCGTCTGCGTCTGGCTGCTCCATAGGGTCGTAGGGGGCAGTCGAGGCATCATCAGCACTGTCCGCTGGCTGGGGTGTGCGTAAAGCCTGGGAGCCATTGTCCTGCCTCTCCTTTGCTTTATTTGGAATGTCCTGGAGCACAGCTGACTGCCCATTGCCTTGAGCACCAGATTGGCTGCCCTGCATGCATTGGTCTGTCCGGTGATCATATGTAATGCTGCTCAGGAAACAAAACACAGCCTGGTACACTCTGTCAGCCTACGAACCGACTGTTTCTTGCTAGACTATAGCTCGGCACTTTGCTGCACAGAACCAGCCCCTGAGAGGGGCAGTGCAGCAGCGGCCAAAATAATAGCAGCCGCCGCCGCCTCTTGCAGGGAATGGGGGGACACAAAGAGGAGGTCCAACAACAAGCGGCAATCTACCTTGGCCACTCCAGCGTTCACATGAACAGCATCTGTCTCCAGCATCTGGCCCGTCTGCTGAGCCAGCCTCCCCTCAGCCTCTTGCGCCTTGCTGACTGCAGCTGCCCCAACAGCTATGGCAGCCTCCAGTCGCTGCTGCGCCTCAGAGGCTGCGGCCTCAGCATGCTGATGCTGCCTTTCCCAGTCACCCTCTGCCGTGGTCAGCCGCGCCTCTGCCTCAGTCCTGGCAGCAGCAGCCTCTGCCAGCCGCTGCTGCAGCTTGACAGCCTCCTCAGGTCCCAGGCAACCTGCCTGCTGGGCTTTGGCTGCTTGCAGTGCGCTTACAGCAGCGTCCCTGGCAGCGCCGACCTCTGCTAGCTGAGCGCGCAGCTCCTCTGCATCGGCATCGGCTGTCATAGCCTCCTTTGGCTGATTTACCTGCTGCGCCTCAAGCTGGGCCTGCGCAGCCTGAATCTGGGCCAGGGCCTCCCCCTTGGCAGCAGTGGCATCTGCCAGCTGAGGCTGCAGGCCCCTCACAGCGGGGTCCACACCAGCAGCCTCCTGGTGCTGCTGCGCAAGCTGTGCCTGGGCAGCCTGCAGCCTTTCCACTGCCACGTTCTTGGCAGCACTGACTGCTGCCAGCTGAGCACGCAGCCCCTCTACATCGGCATCTGGGGCAGCCTCCTGCTGCTGAGCAAGCTGGGCCTGGGCAGCCTGCAGCTGGCCTATGGCCTCCTCCTTGGCGGCAGTGGCATCAGCCACCTGCTGCTTCCAGCTGACCAGCTGCCGCTTGGCCTTGACGAGGCGCTGCTTGAACTCAGCAATCTGCAGGTCCTTCTGGCTGGCCTCTTGCTGCTGAGGCTCTCCAAAGGTGGCCTCTGAAGCCTGGCCAGACACCTGGCTGCCAGCCTTAGCAGGGGTGGAGGCTGCTGTGTTCAGGCTGGACGCAGGTTCCGGCGAGTGAGAGGCGGCAGTGGCGACCTGCAGCCTAGCTGCTGTCAGCTGCTGTTGGAGACCTTGCACCTGCATGCGCACATGGTCATGGTGGGCAAAGCAGGCCCAGAAATCTCTGTGCATCTAGTGGCTGAGCAGCAAAAAGTAGAATGTGAGAGATTGGTCCTCAAACACTTTCCCTTCCCTTGGCTCATACTCCAAGAACAGCAGGCGATTGTGATGCACAGAGTGACAGACAAAGCAACTCGCCAGGCTGCTCATGACT
The DNA here is from genome assembly GCA_963969365.1 of Asterochloris sp. CNOR1. Lineage (NCBI taxonomy): Eukaryota > Viridiplantae > Chlorophyta > Trebouxiophyceae > Trebouxiales > Trebouxiaceae > Asterochloris > Asterochloris sp. CNOR1. The sequence goes on from OZ017750.1 coordinate 2,930,250, forward strand.
GAACCCTTGTGCACCCCCCAGGGAGCCAGGATGACCTCTGCAACTCACCTGTGCATCAGCCTCCTGCCTCGCCTGCTCAGCCTCCTGCTGCAGGGCGTGCAGGTCCATCTGCAGCTTTGCTGCCTGGGCTGTTGCAGCATTGCTGCGCCATTGAGCCGCTGCATTGGCCTCCTTTTCATCCTCCAGCTCTCCCAGCACCTCAGCTGCTGCCTATGTCATGAAACAGATGCCTGAGCGCAGGCCAGCAGCAGTGTGCATGGGGGTTGCAATCCCAGTGTCCCAGCTGCTGCTTGCGGCATTGAGCACATGTGTGAGTGACTGCCAGGGCCCCACAAGAACCCAACAGAGGCAGTGTGGCTCTGTTGTGGCAGTGCCAGTCACAGTACCTGTTGCTGTGCATTCTTCCTTGGTTGACAGGCGGCTTTTGTCCAGCTGCCATCCAACAGCAACGGATAATATTGCGTTCTGCTGACTGCATATCATCATCCAGAGACAAGCCTGCCACGGGGCCACAGAAGAATATGAGCCCCATCCAAGCAGACTGGCTGCTGTGCTCACCCCCTCAACATCCGCCAGCCTGGCTCGCAGCTCCTGGTTTTCCTGGCGCAGCTGTGTCAGCAGCACCTCTGGCCCGCTGCTGCCATTTGACAGTGCAGGAGCTGTCTGCTGCTTAGGAGGCCTCGCCTGCGGCCTGGCTCTACCTCGAGCGGCACGGGCTTTAGGGCTGTCGAGAGACACCTCTTGGAAGCTCCAGCCTGCCTCACCGCTGCCACTGGCATTCCATTCCCCATTGTCAGCATCCCAGCCATCGCTGCTGGTGACAGCAATAGAAGCAATCTCAGGCTCCTGAGGGCGCTCTGACGCTGCGGGGCTGGCCGCGGACGGCCTCGGCAAGCCTTGTGGTGTTGCAGGCTGAGCATTGCCCTCTAGCCGCTGCTGCTGGCTGCCTGCCTTGGCTGGAGCTGCTCCCTGCACAGGTGATCAGTCAAGGCGCCGCTGGCCTTGGGCCTAGGATGGCGACTTGCTTGTTGCAGCAACCTCACCTCCCCTTCAGTGCCATCGAATGTTAGCAGGGAGTTGAACTGGGCATTTACTTGAGTGCGGGCTTGATTCTGCAAAGGAGCCCCGGCATGAGACATCTGTCGGGCATTTGGTCGTCAACACTGCAAAGGCTGAGCTGGCAGAGCCCCTTCTTACCAGATGCTGATCCAGGCCAACATCCTGCAGGGCGGTGCCAGCTTGTTCACGGAGAGCGGCCGTCAGGGTGTTCAGCTGACCCCACATAGCTCCTTTCGGCCGGGCTTCGACAGAGGGGGCAAATGGGAGAGGGGCCTAACTCATAGACTGTGATACTAGATTTGGGAGGGTTACTAATGTGACAGTCTATCTCACATGTGGAGCAGCATCTGGCTGTGAAAGCAACAGCTGTCGCAGCATGGCTGCTAATTGAGACGAATCAGACCACCAAGACACAGCAGATTGCAGCATTGCCGCCAAAACAGCAGTAACATCATCAGAAGATGCCAGGGCTGAAGACCTGTCTTGCAGGCGCTTGTGCAGACCAGTGAGTCGACCATCAGGATATGCTTCACGCGCAAGAAGGACATCTGCAGGACCCAGCAGCTGAGCTGGGCAATAGTCATTTGCCCCATCTCCAGCATATATGACTCGAGCATAGGGCTGCTGCAGCAACAGATCAGAGAGCACCTGCATGCCCAGAAGGTACACTTTACGTCAGCCAAGAACAAAGTCTCATTGCAAACACCAAGGAAGCCTCCATCAGTGCAGGGTCAGATTTGGCCAGGCATATGGGCTGTGCTGTGTAGCTCACCAGGCCTTTGCACAGATTGGGAGGACACTGCGAGCAGCTGTGAGCATGATATGGCCTAACACGAAGAGCACCATCTCTCCAGCCAGCAAGATTGGTTGCTATGGTACAAAAGCACCCCTGCATGCACCAGTCACCAGGCTGCTGTTTGGCCTTGAGTGGAGGCCCATACAAGACAGGGATGGCACGACATGCAAAACTCACCTGGAGACCTCTGACCTCTGCAACGGAGTCAATGTAGACACTGTTAGCATCGCTCAGGATTGCCATGTCAACAAGGTGCAATGCTCCAGCCTCTCGCAGTACCTGCACAGCCATGTGAGACAGTCACCAGCCAGTCCCTTCTGCAGCCATTGCAGCGGCACTTTGTCAACACGAAGGCCTCCAGGCTCAGGTCTTGCTGTGAGGGGGTCTGGGGATGAGGAGCAAAGACATAAAGGCTGCAGCCAGAGGGCTCACTTCCTGCAAGGCGCCATCCATGGGGACCCTCTGGCATGCAGCTATGATGTCAGCTGCAGTAGCCCCATGCTCAGAGTTGGCTGCCAGCAGAGATGCGTCCATGAGCTGCGTCCAGGGCAGGCCCTCAGTTTGCAGCCTGCAGCACAGAGACTGTCTCTCTACAGGCAGCACTGCTTGGGGTCCACACGAGCTCTGCCTTCACCCATCCTGTGCCAGCGACATTGCTTACGAGACATCGTGAGCAGTCTGCTTCAGCTGCTGCACGCCATGCACGGCAACAGAGAGCAGGCGGCAGCAGCTCACCTCAGGAAGCTGTCCCCAGCGCCGACCTGCTGCAGGACAAAAGTGTCTGAGTTCTCCTCGACCATGGTCCAGTCAAAGTCCAGGGTAAGCAGGATGGGGCCGCTTCGAGGTCCAGCATGCAGGCCTGTGCGGGGGCCAGCAGCATCCTGCAGTTTGCTGCAGCCAGCCTGGGACTGCAAAGGCCTGGCAGGGCCCAGCAGCTGCGTGACAGCAGTGCTCAGAGCTTTGCCACCCTGCTGCTGGAGGGCATTGGCAACCTGGACTCTTTCTGCTGGCTGTGCTGATGGTGCTTCAGGGTCTGCATGATACGTGGTGATGGATGCGACACCAACTCCCCGAGTGGCAGCAGGTGGGGCCGGAAGGCCCTGCCAGATCAGCTGGTAGATGGTGACTGCTGTGGGCAGGTCCTCCCGCACAGGGCTGTGGTGCAGCGGCCGCACCAGAAAGCCGCGCTGCTGGGCAAGGGAAATGAATGCAGGCATCTCTGCTCTGTCTGGCAGGCTCAGGACGACCTGCAGGGAGGCGCCTGGCCAATGAGACCGCCAGTGGGGGCATCATACAAAGCTACAAGCGGTCTACGCAGGCCCAGCAACTTGAATGCCAACAGCTGTGGCTGCACAAACAGGCAGCAGATCCTGCATCCAGCATCTAACGCCACCAGTGCAAGTCATGTGTTGTGAGGTTTGCACCTGGATGGCTGGGGAGGCTGCAGCCAGCTGCTCACAGGTCTGCAGCAGGGGCTCATGCTGCTCCTCATCGAAAGCGACATCACTGGCCACAACGAAGTCCCAGGCATGCGTGACAAGCCATGCAGAGTGGCGCTCAAGGTCTGATCCCCACTCAAGTTCATGGACCTTCGGAGCCTTGCCTGCGACAGCACAGCAACGGCAAACTGGATGTGCAGGCACATGTTAGAAGTGGTAGTCCAGCACATCGATTTGTGCTCCTTGGGGCATGGCAGCCAGCAGGAGAGGCAAGCTGGCACCTGCAGATGGCCCGCTGAAGTTTGCAACAACGTTGAGCCTTGTCAGCGGCAGCAGAGGGGCCTTGTCTGTAATTGTAACATTCGCCCCATGCAGAGCCAGCGCCTGCAGCGTAGCTTGATGCTCAGCAGCAGAGTGCGTGACCGCAAGCCTCACCGGCCAGCAGTGTAGCAGGGCATCACCTGACCCAGCGTGCCAACGCCAGCTCCAAGCTCAAGAATTGCTTTGCCAGCAATCACTGCAGCATGCTCGTTGAAGAATGCCATCAACTCCGTGGCCGCATTCCACAGGCCTGCTCCTGTTCCAAGGGGGCCAAGCACATTTCCTGGATCTGCTATTACCTCCAGAGTGCCATGCAGCACTCTGATGGTGTACTGCAGCAGTCCATCTGCTCTGCCCGGGGCAGACGACATGAGCTGAGACCAACATGGGAGATTGTTCCCTTCTTGGCGGGGCATTTCTGGTTTCATTCGCAGATCTGAGCCTCTCAGGAACGCCCGAAGCCCTCCTAGGCGATCTGACAGCATGTCAGCCACCCCTGATCCACATGGGACTCCTCCAGGCCAGATGAGACAGCCACTACTGGGATCCAAGCGCAAGTTCAAGGCACCTGGCCTGACCACAGCTGCCAGCAAGCCAGAGCAGCCTTTGGCAGGAGGAGAGCCTGTGGCAAGCCCAGCTGCCAGCGAGCCGCAGCAACCTGTGCCACAAAATAGGCAGGCAGCACGCAGTCTTGCTGCAGCAGCAGGGCCTGCAGCCTGTCAATACTTCACATGCCTGTACACCAAGCGAGCACCTCAGAAAGTGCGGTTGCACTGCCTATGCAATGCACAGGCAGCAGCCCAAGCAGTCCAGGACTCACCTTGCTGTCACGCTGGCTGCAGAAGCGCAAGAACAAAGCCTTTCAGGACGGTGCGTGCATCCGCTGCTGTGGCACTGGCTGACACCTCCACTCAGCAGGTGTCTTGATATGGGCCTCAGCCTGGGGTTACTGTCCAGGTGTGCTGGAGGTGAAGCAGGGCAGCGGCAAATCGTGCAGCTGCACACTTTACAATGAGGTAAGCAGCATTTGATTGCCGCTGGGAATGTTCACAAAATGCATTGCTGTCTTTCAGTAAAGGAAGCCTGGTGCATGCTGCAGGATGGCAAAGTAGTAGCGAAGGGAACTGAAACAGGAGCCTGGAACATGCCAGAGGGCGCTGAGCTGGAGCTGGCCAGCTGGGAAGTAGAAATTGAGGCTTCAATGCATGAGGAGCGCTTCAGGTAAGGCAATAGGCACAGTGCTGAGCACAGAGCACCCTGAAAGCCGCTCACCTTGAAGTCAGCTACGACAAGAAGCCCTTCAGGCACAGTGCTCAGGTGAATCAGCAAACAGCGCCTCAGGTCCACAGCTTCGTGACAAGAGTATGCACGTGGCATTTCCACTGCAGCACAGGCGACTCTGTACATTTCTGCTCTTTGTGCTGAAAGGTGCTTGAGGTTGCAATGAGGACCATGCTGATGCTGCAGGCTTGGCCAGTGCTTCATCAAGCCTGCGACGTCTTGCCACAGGACTCCTATCTGCACTACATGTTCTGCCGATGCTGCAGACTTGGCCAGTGCTTCCTCAAGCCAGCACATGCTGCGGCTGCAGTCGGAAAAGCAACCAGCAGCCTGCCTGCCCTGGATGGCTTTAGGCCGCTGTCTGTCAGCACAACAGCAGTTGCAGCAAGCAGGAGGCTGAGGGGTCTAGCAGAGGCCAAAACCAACAAGCTGCAGCCTGTGCATAACCCAGAAGCTGAGGGGGTTCTAGTGCTCAACCTGCAGCAGTGGAAGGCAGCGCCTCACACAGTCTGTCCGGTAGTGCTGGTGAGCTCTCGAGCATCTCAAGAGCAATGATGGATGCAGCACGCTGTCAACATCACCCACTGGCTGTAGGATCCATACCTGTCCAGACGCATGAGGCCGCACCAGCTGGAGGGAGTGCAGGTGTGAACAGCCTGCTGACCTGCTCGCCAGTACCTGCAGCTGCTCTGTGCCAGCTAACTGTCTGCATCGCTGTTCAGTTCATGTATGAGTGTGTGATGGGACTGCAAGACTCCAACAGGCAAGCCCAATCCTGATGCTGACCACTGCTAACCCTGGCGCTGTCCTCAATATGTCGTCTTTGGTGATGCAAGAGTGTGCCTCAATGCAGGTTTGGATGCATTTTGGCGGACCACATGGGGCTGGGCAAGACCCTGCAGGTCATTGCGCTTGTATGGACGCTGATGCGGCAGGGGCCAGCAGTGAGATTGCTGTGTGCTGTGCACTGTCAGCTTGGTGCAGGTTGGCCCTATTGTGCTGCTCCTGATCCAGGCTCTACCTCTCTCTGCACACTCTTAGCTGCACTCACCTCAGAGTGCTGCATTTGAACATTATCAGCCAATGGGGTTGAGTAGCAGCAGCAGGTCCTGAAGGAACACTGCCTCTGGAGCTCCTCAAGCAGCACTGTGAGAGTACCATGGATAATGGGCTGCAGGCCAGACCAGTTGCCAAGCGCAGCATTGTGGTGTGCCCAAGCAGCCTGACCAATAACTGGGCTGCTGAAGTACGTAAGTGGCTGGGCCCAGAGCGCTGCCAAGTCATGGTGGTGCAGTCAGGGGCAGAGGCTAAGAACCAGGCAAGCCAGTGGCACTGTGAGGCTGTTTGCAGATGCAACCCCCACCATGTCTTGCTTACATCTCAATTGCTGCTCCTGATGCCCAACGGTGGCAATCTCAGATGTCTGCAACACCTCTGCTACAGGTGGCAGATTTCAAGCATGGCAGTGTCTGGAAGATGATGGTGACTTGGTTGTCATGTGCTCAGACACTTTGCAGCTCCTGCACAGAGGCTGGTTGCTATAGAGCAGTTGGCATCTGGGTCTTTATCAGCGCACCTGTCCATGCTGCAGGTCATCAGCTATGAGACTGTCCGCAAGTTTGCAGAGGCGCTGTCAGGAACCTGCGAGCTGCTGGTGTGTGATGAGGGGCACAGGTTAGCGTGGCCCAACTTGCGAGAGAGTGTCACTGCTTGGTAGTGTATGCCTGTCCATCCTGCTGGGCGTCCTCTGACGAACTGAGACCACCTGCAGGCTGAAGGCTGCCCAGGGTAGCAAGACTATAACAGCCCTGCTGGCGCTGCAGTGCCCCCGAAGAGTGCTGTTGACTGGCACCCCCATCCAGAATAACCTCAGCGAGGTGAGACGGCAGGCTCCTGCTCAAGCATCTTCGCAGAAAGGAAGAATGTCTGCACCTTAGGCGTCTGTGCATACGTGCTGAAGGTCATGTCTCACACTGCTTTCTGGCAGAGCACAGGAGTGACATGCAAAGGGCAGCACTTGGGCTGCACTGCCAGCACTGCATCTACAACCATGCTGTCATCCTCAGCTCTACAGTGTTCTGATGACGCTATCAGATCCGTCTTGACTGATGCTGCCTGCAGTTCCATGCCATGCTGAACTTTGTGGTCCCAAACCTGCTGGGCAGCCTTGCAACCTTCAACTGCATCTTTGCGGACCCCATCACCAGGTCCCAGGAGCGGGGCGCCTCCTCAGAGCAGCAGCGGCTGGGAGAGGAACGGAGCAAGGAGCTCAACGCCCGAGTGGGTGCTTCTGTGCACACCACCGCAGCTTGCAATGCTTGAGGAAGGCGCGTAGCAGGCGTCCAAAGCGGATCAAGCGCTGCCCTTGCACAGCCGCGATTTTGGCTGCTGTTACTTCTGTCCCAGATCCAGTCAGCTGAGGGAGGGGCAGGCGCAGGCGGCTCGGGAACATTTTCTTACACAGTGCTGCTGAAAGCTCCTGACCGCCACCACATGTTCTCGTGCATCTGCTGAGTCCAGCACTTGCAGAGGTCACCTGGGTTTGCTGACCCTTGCACCACTGGAGGTGGCATTGCTGCCACTGTCACGGTGCACTCCTGCACCTACTAAGTCCTGCCGGGTGGTCAGCCAGTCCACACAGTATGCTGCAGGTGGCCAGTTGCATGCTGCGCCGGACTGCTGAGGTCAATCATCGCTACCTGCCTGCCCTGACAACCTACACAGTCTTCTGCAGACCCACAGCGCTGCAGGTAAGAGAGTCTGGCACACATCATTAGTATTGCTGCAGTGCTGTGCGCCTGGACGGACGCCCTGTTGTCAGCCTGTGCAGAGCAGTGACAGCACATGAGCCAGATGAATGGTGCCAGGCTGTTCTTGAACTGCCTGGCAGTTGTTATGCAGCACTCATTTCGCTACTGCAGCAGGTCTGATGCAACCCACTGAGAAGGTGGGTGGTGTATTGGCTTGACAATGCCGCAGGTTGCCTCACGCACCTCGTTGAAGTCTTGCATGGGCTGTTACTAGTGTGGCAATGCTGCAGCATGCCAATATCAGTCAGTCACAGTACTGCAGGTGAAGCTATACATGGACATCCTGCGCAGCAAGAGAGTGGCATCTCTGTACTCTGGGCATGGCGTGAACAGTGCAGGCGCGCTGAGTGTTATCAACTCCCTCAAGAAAGTGTGCAACATGCCAGACCTGCTGTACAGCGGCCGCAATGGTGGGCATGTTGTCTAACTGCACACTGCTGGGGCGCCAGGCTTCTGCTGCTTCAAGTGTACTCTTTCAGGCCCCCTTCTGGGTCACTTGCAGGTGTGCACACCGCTTGCGGCCCGCCTATCACTTCCAGTACCTGTCTGCTTGCTTACGACATGGGCGGCTGCCTGGCTGTCGAGTGCTTGGGCAACATGCCCTCCGTGTACAGCACCTGTTAACTTGCTTTTTGCCTTGTGCAGGGATATCTGTCTATCTTTGTCCAAAGCTTGAAGCATCTGCCTGCCCGGCCGCCAGCACAGTGCATGGGGCCTGTGAGCTGTTTCCTGATGTGCTGCAACGCCATCCATGCTGTCCGTGCAGGAAGCAAGCCTGAACAGGAGCTGGGGCCTGACACCTTCCCTACAGAGTACCAGCCTGGGTCGGCAAACCAGTCAGGTGCGCAACTTCACCAAGTCTGCAGACGCTTGCAGTTGTCGCTTCACTGCTGTCTCATGCAGCAGAAGATTTGATGCCAGCTATTTCACCTGCTTATTGTCTGATGCAGGAAAGCTGGCTTGCCTGGACGCCCTGCTGTGCAGCATTCTTGGGAGTACAGACCGGGTTGTGGTTGTCTCCAACAGCACAGCCACCCTAGACATTATTCAGGCACATTGTCGGGACAATGGCTGGGAGTCTTGCAGGCTGGATGGATCCACTGATGCCAACAAGCGGCAGGTGAGCACGTCATGCCCTTTTCACAAAATGCTTTCTGCACATGCTTCATCTTCATCACGCCTGCAGGGGGCCATTCATCATGTGGAGTTGCTACTTGCTTACCCTGACTGAGCTGATGGCACAGCGTCTGCGTCATCGATGAAAGCCTGGCCCTCATGCAGGACATTGTCAACAATTTCAACAACATAGACTTGATGAAGGTGGGGTCATTGCAATGCTCAGCAAGATGCATCCCCTGACTCCACCTTGGTGTAAACTGCAAGTTTGTGCTTGCACAGGTCTGCTTGTTGTCCACGCGAGCTGGTGGGGCTGGCCTGAACCTGGTTGGTGCCAACCGCCTGGTGCTCTTTGACAGCGACTGGAACCCAGCGCATGATTTGCAGGTGAGCTGCAGCTTTGAGGCTGGTGCTGCTGCCACTGAGCTGCCCGCGCCGCCACTCTGGCTGTACTAGGGCTACTGTCGCTAAGCTGACTGCACAGTCACTGCAATTCTGTGCGCACTGGAAGCCTGCTCATGCTGTTTCAGCACTGCAGGCAATGGCGAGGATTTGGAGGGATGGCCAGCAGAAGGCCTGCACCATTTACAGGCTTCTGACCACGGGGACCATTGATGAAAAGATCTTCCAGCGGCAGCTGCAGAAGGTGAGATTCAGCAGCTCATCTCCTACTGGCTGAGGCAGTGGCCTGCTGTCAGTAATGTTGAGATCGCTGCCAGCACACACCTCACTGTTCACCTGAGCTGCTCAAGGGGGCCAAACAGCATTAGACAAGTGCCCTTGCAGTCCCTGGGTGCCAGCTTGGTGCGCCAGTGCTAGGGGCACCAACGGGGCACAGACATCGTGCCGCCGTGCAGGCTGCCTCTGCGTTGCTGAGATCCCCTCCCCCTCACTGGCTGCGCTCAGGGACCTTCCCTGCAATTCAGCACGCCTGCCTGCTACTGCTTACAGCTTTCAGCTCGTCAAGCTGCACTGCCTGCAAATGCACATGGCTAGTCTTGCAGTGTCAGTATTGTGGTCCAGCGCTCATACCTCGATACCTACATCGGCCTACCCACCATCAGGCTGCCATGCCTGCAGGGGGAGCTGGCCACCATGGTAGATGCTGAGGAGCAGCAAGGCAGCAGCAATGGCACTCGCTTTACCAAAGACGAGCTTCAAAAGCTGTTCAGGCTGCGGCAGGACACCCACTGCGACACCAGGGACCTGCTGCTAAGCAGGGAGCAGATGGCTGCAGGTGGTATTGCCTCAGAGGCTGCAGCCTGGCAGCAGGGTAGCGCTGACGTGCAGGATGAGCCGCTGCAGGCAGCCATGCGGACTGCAGACATCAGCTATGTGCATGCAACATGCCAGAATGCTGGCCTGTGTCCATGAACACATTGCCCCTGCTGACCACCAAGACTGAACTTGCTCAAACTTACACCATTTCTTTCGTCTAAATCTGAAATGGCGTCCCACTGAAATTTGCAGCTCTGCAGAAGCACAGGCCTCCTCTTGCTGGTCGTGACACACTTGCCATCAATTGCAGCAGGCTGGTTCAAGCCTCTCCAGCACTGGAGAGGCATCCTCTGTGAGCCTGACAGGTCATCAGGCCTTGTGTCATCAGGCAGTGCCTTGTATCAGTGTCTGTCCCCTTCCAGACCCTGTTGGGCGGGCACTACTTGTACCGAGACCACCACTTTGACATGGCTGCCAAAGTAGGGCTGATCAGCTTGGGCTCTGCAGCACATCCCGCCTTGTGAGAAACAGGCAAAGATGGGCAAGCTGCAGAGCAATGCACAGGCACCCAGGCCAGGTATTGATCATCACCTCAGAGTACAGCCAGAGGTGGTCTCGAATCTGCTGCACATGTTGTGGCAGGAACTCATCCACCTGCACACAAGCGCACACAGCCTTGTCAAGTGCCAAGCATCCAGCAGTGCCCTGCAGCAGGAGGTTGCAGGCAGCTGCAAGGGTGCTGGCAGGCAAGTGCTCACCCTCCGGCCCTTATGGTACAGTCGAAAAGTTGGAGTGTAGTTGATTCCCTGCAAGCCAGGCACAGTCTTAAGGCATGGCTGAACTGCAGCCCACCCATGAGCTTCTTGATGCAAGCCAGTACCTTGGCAGCCTCCTCCATGTAGTCTATCTGTGCCACCACATACATGTTGCCTGGAAACTGCAGCCAGAAACATTCAGTCTGACATTGCTGCACAGCAGACCAGGCACTGCCACTTCAAACATCATGCATGCAGGTGCACAGCAACTCCCCACCTCCTTGCTAGTTCTGTACATCTCCGGGAACATTTCATGGCAGTGATGGCACCAGGAGGATCCAAACATCACACAGACGAGGTCCTGTGAATGTTGATGCAGGATGCCGCGCAGATCTTCATCAGTGTGTGCAGCCAGCACACCAGCCCCGATTTGCTGAGGTGGCCGCTTGGTTTCAGGCTGCATATGGGGCACAAACACATTCTGGTGGCTGCTCTCCCTGCAGGCTGCGACAAGGGCAACACATGATCATCACCTTTGGCCTGTCAGGCTTAGCCGCGGCATGTCTCTTTGCAGGCCTGGCAAAGCCTCCAGTCAGCCAGCCAAACATGGCTAAAATGGCCTGTTGCCACTCAAAACTTACTGGCAAAGGCTTCCATGCAGTGTGTACTAACTTTAGAATTCTCTTCCAGATTCTTCAGAGATCGTGGCTGCTGCGCTCTGTAAACATGGGGGCTCAGCAGCAGCAGGCCAAGTTGACAGGCGACACTGTGAACCCCAGGCTGCTGGAAGCTCAGTATGCGGTTCGTGGGGACATTGTGGCAAGATCTGCTGAGATCAAGAGCGACCTCAAGGCTGGCAAGGGGAACTACCCGTTCAAGTCTGTGGTCAACTGCAACATTGGCAACCCCCATGTGAGGAGAGGCCTCTGGCTAGGGCGTTCTGTAGTGGCACAATGCTACACACTATCCGCAATGCATGCCAGTAAGCAATGCCTGGGAAAGTAGCTGCCTAGCGCAGTGGTAATGACCTTGATCACTTATCCGTATCCAGATGCTGGGCCAGCCAGAGTGGCTGAGCAGGCTGCTTGTGTTGTTGTATATTTAGTGTCTGACACCTGAACTCAGCACCACAGCACATGGTGATGCTGAGCTCTGTCATGACACGCTGTGGCGCCATGCTCTGCAGTCGCTGGGGCAGAAGCCGATCACATTCTACCGACAGGTCCTGGCGCTTTGTGAGTACCCTCAGGTGAGCACAGGTGGCACAATTAAGCAAGCAGAGCACCACACCTACCAGCAACACCCTGCCGCCTCAGCTCTCAAGCATCAATGCTCTTTTGGAGCCTGCTGTGTGCTGCACCAAAGAGCAATCTCTCTGTGTGCAAATGACATCTTACCCTGAACGGCGTCATGTGCCCATCCTTGTAGCTCTGGGGCACAGCAATGCGATCCTCCCTGCCGGTCTTTGTATGCATGGCCCAAGCTTCCCAACCCCACATGCAGATTGTCAGCAGTGCCCTGCAGCTCTTTGAAACTGAGAACACCCCCACATTCTCCTGTGCCCTGCGCTTTGTGGTGCACAAGACAATAGCCAAGCTGTCCCTGCCAGGCACTGCGTGCTGAGGGGCTGCTCTGCTTGTGGGCAGAAGCCCTCCCCCTCCCCCCCAAGCGACTGGCAGTTTAAGGTGTACTCTGGCAAAGACAAGCTGTCCCTGTGGAGCCCTGGGTCCGCTCAGCCTACAAACTGCTGCCCTGAGCACACCAACAAAGGTTCGTGTGCCCTGCAGCTCATGGAGCATGATGGCATTGACAAGCTGTTCCCAGCAGACGCCATCAAGCGTGCAAAGGAGTACCTAGAGGCCCTGGCCCCTGGTGGCACTGGCGCCTACACCGACAGCCAGGGGCTGCAGCTGTGCCGAGAGCAAATTGCTGAGAGCATGAAGGAGCGGGATGGCGTAGAGGCAAATCCAGCCGACATCTTCATGACCTCAGGTGTCAGCCTGCTCTGAGCTCGTGGGATGGGAGTTGTGCTTTGGGTCAGCCCACAGCACTGGGCTGTGCTGTGCTGCTCCAAAACTATCACCAAAGAGGCCTCAGACTCGTGCCCGACACCCAACAATGGTGGCAGCCCTGCGCCGTCCCCAGCTAGCTCTCACCTGCTGCACCCCGCTCACCCTGGTGGCAAGGGCGGCTGCTACAACCCCTGCAAGGTATCATCCCCCACGAAGCGACAACAGCAACACCTTTGCATGCCTGCAGCATGATGCATACCCTGCACCTGCAAAATGCGGCCCTCACCGGCGCCCCTTTGTCTGTCTACAGGAGCCTCAGGCGGCGTCATGCTCATCCTGCAGATGCTGGTGCGCAACAAGCAGGACTGCATGCTGGTGCCCTTCCCCCAGTACCCGCTGTACAGCGCAGGGGTCGCCCTGGCGGGGGGGACCGTGGTCCCCTACTTCCCCAACGAAGACAAGGAGTGGGCCATCGACCCCCAGGAGCTGGAGCGCGTGGTCAGAGATGTGAGTCAGTCCTGGCTGTTGCTTGGGTGTTTGGGCGGCTGGTTAGTGCCTGGGGCAAGCAGGCTGCAAAGGCTGCGTTGCCATTGTCCCAAGGGACCTGGAGGGCATCACGACAATATAAGTTTCAGTTGTACTCCTGCTGTCCGTCAGGGTGGACAGCAGCGATGTCTGTGCAAGTGGCCTGACAGAGCCTGGATCATGTAATTTTAAACATGTTTGGCCATTGCCTGAGGTGGTTTAATGTCTTTTATCCCCCTTGGAGCACAAGCGGGATCTTGGTTGTCCTGATTGTAAGTCAATTGTGGGTTTCCCAGTTGTGTCAGCAAACTGCAGGTGAAGTGGTTGTGCAGGCGAAATGCCATGCCTCTTTTCCAGCAGGCCTTTTGACCTCTGTCACAACACACTGACACAGCACAGTTTATGTGCTGCAGGCCAAGCAGCAGGGGCTCGTCCCCCGCTGCCTGGCGGTGATCACCCCGGGCAACCCAACTGGGCAGGTCATTGAGCAGGACAACCAGGAGGAGCTTATCAAATTTGCCAAGGAGCATGACCTCGCGATCATTGCAGATGAGGTCTACCAGGTGAGTTGTTTGGGCCCAGGCCACATCTCAGGCAGCATGGTTGCACGAAGTGAGTCACCAGCAGGCCCGGCCATTATGGGATGCATCATCGTTCCCCATTTCCCCGCTGAAGGGGACATGGTTCCACCCAGAATCACCCAGCTGCTTCTCTGTTCAGCCCCGTCTTAGGTGCACTATCTGGAGGGCTGCTTGTTGTCTCGACTGTTGCTGCCCTATGTAGATGCAAGGGCTGCTCATGGGTGTACTCATGGCTGCGTGTCAGACTTTGTGCTGGGCTCAGGCACACACCATCCATCAACCTTACAGCCTCCTGCTCCTCCTGCCTCACTCTGCAAGGCTCGGGCCTCCCCTGGCAAATTCTCAGGACGCCCAGGACAGCAAGGCTGGTGGCCCTGGCAGCTGACAGGACAGGGTGCCCCGCCCCCTCACATGGCACTGCTGGTGACCGAGCCTGTGCACCTGCATGCAGGCCAATATCTACCGAGATGCCAAGAAGTTTGTAAGCTTCAAGAAGACCATCTCCGAGATGGGCAGCAACTACAGCCACATTCCCATGTTCTCCCTACAGTCTATCTCAAAGGGCTACTATGGTGAGCACCAGCACAGTAGGGGGTCGCTTCTGAACTTACAAGCTTCTGCACAGCATGGGCATATGGCACCCTGCATGACTCTGCGCATATCTATCCTGTCTCTGTCTGCTCAGACCATCGATGTTTGCTGCACTGTGCCAGCGGTGTGCGACTGACCTTCACGATTGGCTGGGCCTTCAGCAGCGTCTTCAGGCTGTGAACCAACACATCTGCGCAGTCGTGCAGTTTGCTTCGTTCTGCGTGCATGCACAGCACAGCAATGCTGGACTTGATCACCACAGCAACTCCAAGCTTCATCAGAGGGGGCCGGTGCTGTGCTTGCCCAGCATCTTGTGACTTGAAAAAGCAGCACTTTGGTGACACAGCAAGCCTCAGCCACAGCATGAATGGAGCAGCTTGTCTCCTGCAAGTGCTGACTTTGAGCTGCAGGAAGCCACCCTGCAAGTCTGAGCCCCTGTTCTGGGGTCCCTCACCAGCTTTGTGTCAGACAGCTCCAGTGCCCTCACACTGTGTGTGTGCAGGCGAGTGTGGCAAGCGGGGAGGCTATATGGAGGTCATTGGCCTCCCCAAGGAAGTGCGGGCCGAGCTGATCAAGGCCTGCAGCATCAACCTGTGCCCAGCTGTGCAGGGGCAGATCTGCATGGCGCTGGTCATGAAGCCCCCCAAGGTGAGGCCTTCTGCCACTGCTTCGGCAGTATAGAATAACTTGGGAAGCAGAGCCACCGTGGCAGTGCATGCTGTGCGAAGGGTAGGCTGCAGAGGCTTTCTTGTGTGTTGTGCCACCAGCATGACAAAGCAGGCGCTCATGTGTGGCTTGCCTCGCCTCCTGCAGCAACAGGACTCTTCTGGGATGTGCTGCACAGGGCACTGCTCAGACTGGCCTGCCCCCCTGCCCGCCTCTTTCTGCAGCCTCCTGGGAACTGTATGAAACCCAGTCCATTGACCAAACCCAAGTGACGCCTGCATGCCTGCTGCAGCAAGAGGAGCTCTCCCGGGACCTGCAGTATGGTGCATGTCTGCTGCCTCCATGCCACAGTGTGCTGCAAGGGTTCCTGCCTGCTGCATCAGGGGTGCACTTGGGGCCTGTGAAGGAAGGCAAAGTATCTGCCTTCTCCACCTCCTCAGATGCCTTGCGTGCCTGCTGCGGAAGTGGGAGCCTTTCTTGGACGTCCACAGGGAGGATCAGCATGTGCCTCACGTAGCCTGTTCCCTCAAGCCATTGGCCTGTTTGCTGCAGCAAGGGGAGTCCTTCTGGGCGCTGTACAGGAAGCTACAGCATTGCTGGTTTGGTACCCTTGCCTCCTCCAATGGTATGATGTGCCTCCTGCAGGAGGGGGAGCCCTCCTGGGAGTTGTTCAGGAAGGAGCGCGATGGGCTCCTAGAGTCCCTCAAGCGCCGGGCTAAGATGCTGGAGCATGCCCTCAACAAGCTGGAGGGGGTGCACTGCACCCCAGTGGACGGCGCCCTGTATGCCTTCCCCACCATCCACCTGCCCAAGGGGGCCTCGGAGAAGGCCAAGGAGCTTGGGAAGTCGCCTGACTGGCTGTACTGCAAGGAGCTGCTGGAGGCCACGGGCATCGTGGTGGTGCCAGGCAGCGGGTTCGGACAGGCTGATGGCACTCTACACTTCAGGACGACCATCCTGCCGGCAGAGGATGCCATTGAGGGCGTGTGTAATAGCATGCAGGACTTTCATGGCAAATTTTTGAAGAAGTATGGCAGCTCATGAGGTTGCCCAAACTGCCATCCCATAGGCAGGGTGCCAGTCAATGTATGTGAGTAAGTCTGTGAATCTCTGCAGACAATTTTGATTCACACTCCTGTTCCAACTCCTTGAAACCTCTCTGCTCTGTTGTCGAATGATGTTACACATGTAATGCTAACACTCTAGCACACAGCCGCTGCTTCTGTTATTCTGAAAGGGATGAATTGCATCAAATTAAACATCAGAACTCAGCCTGAGCACAGATTGTAGTCTGAGGGTTGGTGCCAGGTGGGGGGAGGTGTTTACTGGACCTGTGCAGTTGGAACACCTGCGCAGGGGTTGGCCTGTGCCTTGGCAACAACACGCTCCCTGGAGTCAATCACCTCGCTGGTGAACTTGTCAGCCTGCTCATGCTCCTTGCCTGTGGGGCGAGTCTCGACCACAAACTCCTGCAGGGGAGCAAAATCATTGTACAAGGGTTGCAATGAATGGGAGAAGAAGGTTGCATGCCCTGTCCTGTTCAGGACTGAGGCTCACCTTCTCAATGGGGTGGTGCTCACGGATCTGGGTGGTAATCTCCTTTGTCACTGGACGGTCCTCCACCTTGGTGAAATGCTTCTGCTCACAGATTGGGCCATCAGCACCAGTGGTCCTGGCCTGCAAACAGAGATTAGTGCATGTTCAACAAATAATGTCAGATGGCGTGCTGTTTGCAGAGCAAGCTGGCATCCAAAACAGCTGTGTGTACAGGCAGAGTTCATAATACGGGCGCGCACAAACTACAGGTGCACACAAAACACTGGTGCACATGATCCCACACAGGCCAACTTTTGAGCAAGATACCATAGAGGGGACAGTGTACAAGGGAGATTTGTGACTCACTGCGCATGCGCCGCCTTGGGCACCAATCAGCCTGTCCTCGGAAGATGTTGTGGTGGTGCCACATGTGCCGGTGGAGCAGGTGTTGGCACTGGCATTGCCAGCAGAAAGGGAGCCACCAGCAACAGAGAAGACCAGGGTGCCTGCAGCCATGTAGCAACTAATGTGTTCAGTGATCAAGCAATGAAATCAAATGGCAGAGGTGTCGACTGTAGCTGATGCGCAAACAGCAAAGTTGTCTAAGTATGTGTAAATCGTCAAGGAAAGCTTCTGCAACGATGAGCACTCCACCTGTCTCCTTGCCCTTCTTGTTCAGAAGAGTAAGCCTCTGGGTCTGGCCGCTGCCCAAGCGGAAGGTAGCTGACCCAATGTGGCCATCTGTAGCAGGGGGACACACTGCTATCAACGTGAGCAGCAAGCAGCATGAACTCAAGGTGATGCGCCACATGCCAGGACAATGCAGCCAGGCAGCAGCTGCCAACGCAACAGGCTGTCAGCAACATCCTGGCAGCATCAGCCTAGAACCGGCTCAATGAACCTTCAATGGAGCAATGCACATGGTGAATGGGCTAGTGAGAATTCAGACAATGCAGCTGCTACAAAGGCACTGCAGACCGTCAGCGCAGCCTTGCTGGGGCTGACTGGGCTTTGCTGGGCAGCCTGGCATGGCTGCACCTGCTGACAGTGCATTTGAGTGCTGGCCTCAATCGTCACCTGGCAGCAGGGCGTTGTGGTTCTCCACATCCACAATGCAAACGTCGGAGTCAGGGGCACCCTGGCCAGAGGCCACCTGCAGGGGACCAGGCGCAAGTTTGGGGGGCATGTGCTGATGACTCAGCAAATGAGTACTGCCTGGTGGGCGGCAGCTCTGTCTGACAGCCTCCCTGGGGAGGCTCAGGTGAGGCGAGGTGCAGTTCATGAGAGGCATGCAGGTCAGTGGCAGGACATAAATTGACCTCGGCAGTGGGTTAAACAGTGGGTTAAGCATGATGGCTAACCTGCAGGTCCACAGTCTCGCTCCACCGTGCGCTGACGCCTGCAGACTTAGCCACAGAGGTCTTCACCTTCTGAGTACCACTGTGGTGGAAGACAACCTGGGGGTCCTGCAAGCAGGCAAGGCATGGGCAGTCATGAGCCAGCAGGGGAATGTGTGAGGAAGCTGCCTACCCATGGCAGGCAGGCTAGACACACAGGAGCAGAACCCTGGAGATGCAGACAAAGGCAGTGAATGATGGCAGCAAACTGGCATGCATGGTCAACCATGTGTACTGCCTGACAGTTCATGCAATGACCCTGAGTAACTTGCCTGCTTCCCCACAAGGTCAGCATCCTTGATGGTCTCCAGGCTAATGTTGCTAATGGTGTAGATGTTTGCGCTTGCCATGATATCTGTTTGCCTGAGCAACTTCTGCTGACTGAGGAAGTGTCTGCTTGTGCGACTTGTATGCTAGCAATTGAGATTTCTAGCGAAGAAGGAGGACGAAGTGACCGGCAGCTTCGGTCCAGTCAATTTAAGCTCATGAAACCAGAGCGGCTGCAGAGAAGCTTCGCATTCAGGGGAGAGAGGACTTTGACAAGGCCACAGCAGCTGTGAGGTGGTCATCATTTGGAGGTGTTCATCATTGTCAAACTGTCAACTCAATTTTAGATGTTGGGTGCAAATGAAGCGTCACATGTTGGGCCTTCGTGCGCAGCCTCATGCGCCACGGGGCAGCAGCATCTCAGGCAGGCCAGCCAGCCGGGAGAGGGCCTCCCCCACAACAGATGCCTGCTTGATGTCTGCCAGCGCATCTGCTCTTGTGGGCCCCACCCCCACAATGGCCAAGCCAGCCTGGGCTGCCTTGGCAGCCTTGGCCAGCCGGAACGCTGAGTAGACCTGCAGGGAGGAGCCCACCACCAGCAGGCCATCGCACGTCTGCGCCAGCTGCATGGCCCTGCATGGCAGGCGCCCTGGCCTTACACTTGCAACCCTGGGAGGGGAGTGTTTTAGCGAAGCTGTATGGGCCATGGACCACGAACGCTCTGGCACAGTCCACTGCACTTGACACTCATGGAACAAGGCTGCTGCCCATGCTGACCAGAAGTCAGCTGCCAGTTTCAGATAGCAACAAACCACTTGTGCACATCTGCTCCACAAGGGCCTTACCTCTCTGCTCGATCCCTGGGCACCCCGTCCCCAAAGAAGACCACATTGGGCTTCAGAATCCCGCCGCAGCGCTCACAGGGGGGGACCTGGAAGTGCTCGTCTGCGCCGCGCAGCTCCACATCGCCATCAGGGCGCCGGATGGGGATCTCCACATCCCCATCTGGCCTCCGTATGACCCCGCCGTCCTGCACAGGCAGCAGTGCTGTCCACCTGGCGTGGCGTCCTGCAGGGCCTGCTGCATAGCTGTGTCATACTGCGCAGCGGGCAGCTCCTGCTGCTTGACAAGTTGCAGCAGGCAGCAAAAGCGCTCTTGACAACCTTACATCCCCGTCAAAATGCCTCATGGGGAGCTCCATGCCCCTATCGGAAGCCTGACGGGCAACTTAACATCCCTGTCTGGCCTGCATGCAATCTGCCTTACTGCACACGTCGCCTTTGCTTTGAGCAGGGTGACATGAAGGCCTACCCAGCAGGCAGCAAAATAACTTTCCTGTGCAGCACTCTGGCCATGGGGTCTGCACAAGGCTGCTCAGAGGCTGCAGCAGCATGTTGCGTACGGCTAGACAGGTCCAGCAGGGGCAGTGCTGGCGCCAATCTCGCGCCTGTCGCTTTGCTGTACCTTACCTTGCTGGCCCCTGCTGTGTCAGGCACGCCCGCAGCAGGCACCTGCCAGGCAGAAGCCTACACAGAACGACACCCAAGTGTCAAAGTCTGGTGCCTCCCTGCAGCAGGGCCCCCAGCTCACCTTCTCGGCCTGCAGCGCTTCTTCTGCTGTGCTGGGGTGCAGCGCCCCCCGCCTGGCTGCCACCTGGGCTGCCACCACCCGCTTGATGGCTGCCGCTGACTCTGGGTTGAGCGCCTCCAGCCGCGCTTGGAGTGAATCCCTGTGAGTGATGTCCCCACAGCTCATGCAGATCACTCTGCAGGAGAGGGAAGGCTGTAATGAGCGCAGGACACACTCCCATACCTCAGCCTGCATGGGCACTGCAGTGTCCTCAAGCTTGGCTGGCAGGACGACAGTATCTGAGTACAGCTTGCACTGTACGCACTATGCACTAAGGGTGCAGTAGCTGCCACAAACATCAGCTGCAAATTATTACCTACCTGTGGGTGGTGCCATGCTGGTCAATGATGCCCCTGCTGCCACCCTCTGTGCAGGTAGATATGAAGAGTACATATTCAGCAGGGACAGCAGACATCCACCTGGGGTGGTGCCACGCTACGCAAACATGGCGCTGGTGTCCGCGTCTGCGCAGGTGCAACCCCGGAGCACTGCTCCAGCAGGGACAGCTTAAACTCACCTGTGTGTGGTGCCATGCAGCTCAATTACACCGCGGCTGCCAGCCTTGTGGTGCAGGCGGTCCACATTCTGAGTGAGCAAAGCTGAGACCCAGCCGTTGCGCTGAAGGCGGGCCAGGGCGTCGTGGGCGCGGTTGGGCTGCACCTCCCGAAACTCGTGCCAGCCTGCAAAGGAGCGCGCCCAGTAGCGCGCGCGGCGCTGGGGAGTGGCCATGAACTGCGGGGCAGTGGCGTCCTTCAGAGCAGGAATGCCATGTGACAACAAGTGGGCCGCGCCTGCAGGTGTCAAGGTGGCCACCGTACCAGTCTGTGGCGTGCCGCCGTGAACTGCAGGGCAGGGTGGCAGCTCAACGAAGGAACATGCCAGGCTGGGCCTGCAGGTGTGAGGTAGGCGCTGTGCAGGCAGCCAGCATCTTGTTGCACAGGGTGTTTCCATGAATCGCAGGGCGGAATGGCCTGAAGAGCAGGAAGTGTGGTGTGTCACTGTGAGAGGGGTGGGTCCCTGCAGCATGGAAACATAGCTGTCGTACAGTCAACCAGCCTTTGCATGTGCTGGGGGTTGGCCAGAAGTTGTAGGGTCGGTAAGCAACCTTGGAAGCAAGTATACTGTTATAGCACTGTAAGAAGGGGTTGTGGCGGCAGCTTAGAGGACTCAAGTGCCGTGCAGGCAGCCAGCATTTGGCATGAGTCGCGATACTGTGTGAGGTGGGTGGTCTCCGCAGGATGGAGACAAAGCTGTGCAGGCAGTCAGCATATGGGCTGGCAGGGAATTGTCCTGGACTGTAGAGCAGAGCAGCCTGCAGGTCAGCCACTTTCAATTGAAGCAACTGGCCCTGACTTGTGGCACGCTGCTCCAGGGGCAGCACAGCAGGCTCAACCGATACAAAGACCCCTTGGCCAGTGTTGCAGGTTGCAGTCTGCAGCTTGCGAGAGGTGCACACAGGCACTGAGCTGCAGATTCAAGATTTGGGGTCAGCATCTCAGAGCAGCAGCAGCCCACCAGGGAGCTGACCTGCTAGCGGGCCCCGATCAGGACAAGGCTTTGTTGTGCCACAGCTGCAGACTGGGGCGTGCAGCCTCGAGGCGTGGGTCTGTGTCTCCAGGCAGCAGCAGTCGTCAGGAGAGCTGACCTGCTGGTGCGTCATGGGCTGGAAGCCTGAGCTGTAGGCGCCCTTGGGGCCCCGGTAGTCTGGGATGTCGCTCTCAGTGCTGCAGCCTGCCCCTGTGAGCACGACCAGCCGCCTGCAGGAGGACACCCAGTCCACCAGGGTGCGGAGGTCCCTGTCGCTGATCGGCTCAGCCACAGGGGCGGTCTCCGGCAACCCAGGGGGGCGGCTGAGGGTCTGCTGCTTGGGGGATGCTTGCATGTGGGCAGCGCTGGGATCTGCATCTGTCCTCCGCAGGTCAGTGCTAGCAGTGAACGAGCCATCTGAGGCGATGTGGTCCTGCAGGCAGCACGAAACGGCGATGTAAGTCCAGTCCACATAGTCAAGCACCATGGGGGCTGCATGCAGTGCATGCATACCTGTCTGAAGGTTGTGTTGTACAAAGCTGAACCTGTGCTGGAGCATCTCATGAGTGTATGCTGCCCATGAATATGTTGGGGTGTGACTTGGCAGGCAAGACCTGTCAAGGCCTTGCGTTGCATCCAGCTGCAGTGCTGTGCGCATAGTGCTCGACATCTGAAGCATGCTGGCAGCATGAAAGGTCTGACTTGTTGCTGGAAGGCAAAACATCCAGTTTACAAGCATCTCGATTGCCATCTGCAGTGATTTGCATCTTCCTAATCAGTCAGGGCTGTGCATGCCTGCAAACCGGACTGCTGGAGACCTGGGATGTAATGGCGAAATTGCCAGACTTGCTCTGCAGCAAAGACTGGATCATCTGCAAAAGCTGCGGCTGAAGACAGTGATCAAGGTACCTGTTCGCATCAATTACAGGACAATGCTTGCAGAATTTTGACAAAGTTCCCTCTCAATCTGCAGGAGGCTCATGGTGCCCCCATCAAGCAGCTCTGTTTCAACCATGTGGACTCTGCAATGGCCAATCTCTTTGCAACGGTTGGCAGCAATCAAGTAACAGTCTGCAAATCCATGGGGCAACTGCCATGCAACCATAAGCCGAATGTGGAGCTG
The DNA here is from genome assembly GCA_963969365.1 of Asterochloris sp. CNOR1. Classification (NCBI taxonomy): domain Eukaryota; kingdom Viridiplantae; phylum Chlorophyta; class Trebouxiophyceae; order Trebouxiales; family Trebouxiaceae; genus Asterochloris; species Asterochloris sp. CNOR1. Next base: position 2,952,899 of record OZ017750.1, read on the forward strand.
CCTGAGGTGCATCTGCTGCCCGCAGGCTACCATCTATGACGACACACACATGGGCAAATACATTGCTGTGGTCATGCAGTTCACAAACAGTTTGAGTCAGCACTCAGCGGGAGGGGTGAGCCTGTGGTGGCTTGTGCTTGAGCGGCCTCAGCTGGAACTGTCTGCTAAGCTGCAGACATGCTGCACTCCCCAGGTTTGGATGTGCACCTGCGTGCTGTTCTGACTTCAGCTGGCCGTCAGGGCAAGCATTGTCATGCCTGTGCAGCGCAGGAGCTGTCATGCTGTACGTGGGTGGCGGCACCCACAGACTGCTGCGGGCCACATGGGGACGCTCTGCTGGTGAGCACCACTAACTCTGGCTTTTCTGCCAGTGCTGGCTGCCACCTGTGAGTGGCTGTAGCTTGCATCTGTGAGGCAGACCCTGTGCTGCTGCCGCACGGGCAGCTGCTGGTTGCTGCAGCTTGCTTCTGACTGGCGGGAACCTGCAGGCTGTCTCTGGCGCTGACCACAGCATCTCAGTTATCAGCGTTGTGCAGAGCCAGGTCATCGCCCTCCTGACAGGTGACCAACTTGCCTGACGGCACCCTGCTGCTCTGAAGTTATGAGCATGCTGCTGTCGTCTTGCAGGGCATTGGCTTGCATGACAAATGAGTTTGTCTGCCCAATAGCCGGGCAGCGTATGTGCCACTACAGCAGCCCTCGTGGGCCCACCAGGCAGGCTTCCATCCCTCAGGCCCCTTGCACCAGTGCTGACCTGCCCCATGCAGGCCATCACGCTGCGGTGCTGGACCTGGCAGCGTGCAGCGCCAGGCCGGGCCAGGTGCTTTCACTATCTGAGGATGCCTCGGCAAGGCTGTGGGATGTTGTCGAGGAGATCTGCCTGGCTGTCTGGACTCTGGATGCTCTATCGCTGGTGAGGGTCGTCACTGCTGATTATACACGCTGGGAGGGCTCGTATGCCCTGGAGGCTGTGTGCTTTGCTGGGGGTCATGCAGGGAGTATGGTCATGGTCGCATGAGCACAGAGATGACGGCCTGCAGGCTGGGGGGCTCAAATTGCAAACACCACTCATGAAGGCGGGGTGCTGTGCCAAGAGCACGGTGTAGACCGCTGCAAGTCCAGTGTCATTGCACTAGCCCTGTGCAGCTAACACTATTGATGGCGGCAGGCGCCTTCATCTGCATTGTAGTGGGCAAGTGGCAGATCTCGTGACCCACAATGCTATTTGGCCTAGGGGACTGTACAGACAGCATAGCCTGGGTGCAGGCCATGGCCCCAGACGGATCCTGCTTTGTGGCTGGAGGCAGACGAGGGGCTCTGCACCAGTGCCAGCTGGCCCCTGGAAGCTGCCCACAGGTGAGCCCGCAGCCACACCTCCTCTGCAGGCTGCCTGCAGGTTGTGGTCGTGATTCCATGCTCGATGCCCACCTCTACTTTGCATGCTGTAGCCGCCCTCAACCCTCGTGGCCCATGCTGCATCTTGTGCTGATTGCCCACCAGCAGCAAGGCACACAGTAACCATTTGCGCAGTGGTGGCTGCAGATAGCCCGCCGATGTTATGCAGGAGGTCCTGCCAGGAGGTGGCGCAGGGCTGGAGGGCACCAGCACGCAGCTCACAGACATCACCAGCCTGGTGCGGCAGCCTGTGCCATCGCATTCTGTGGCAGGATGCAGTGCATGCTGCCAGCTTGTCGAGACAGATGCGCAGCAGCTGCGGCTCCTCCTGCCCCCTCATCGCGCCGTACATGACCCAAACATGTGCGGTGCAGCACCATCACTCAGGGACACTGGGAGCGCCTCTGCCTGCAGGGGCTGTACCCTGGGGGCCATCTTCTCCTGCGCACACGAGACGGCCGCATGCTGTCCTGTGACCTGCAGCACAGCAGGCAGCTGGCCTGCTGGAAGGTGAGCTGACTGATGGGTTCAGAGCAGTGGAAGATGCACTTCCAGTGCTGGGCTCTGATGTTGGGCCATGCCCGTGTATCTGTGCATCTGCTGCAGGTCCCAGCCGGCACTGGAGGAGCTGCCCCACCTGGACGAGCCAGTCTCAATGCCACTGCAGATGGAGCTCTTGTTTGCGCAGTGAGCTTGGTCAACATGCTTGAAGGCAGATGGCTGTCAGGCTGTCTTGTATCCCCAGGCCGTGAGTGAAGTGCTGTTCTGTGCAGGGCATCAGCAAGTCAGAAGTCTGTGTCCACAGCAGCCTTGACGGCAGCCTGCAAGCACAGGTGGCTCTTCCTGTCAAGATGGCCAGCCCAGTCATGGACTGCGCCCTTTCAGAGGACTGCAGGCACCTCCTGGTGGCTGCCGGCAATGGCTTCATCCTCCGCTTTGAGGTGCCTCAGCAAGCCCACTCTGCTTGACTGAATGTTCTGCCATCAAGACAGTGGACCCTACACACTGGGATCCCCTGCATCTCATCAAAGCAACACACATACTCACTAGTTCAAGAATGTAAGCATCTGCTGTCAGAGGCCCATGTGCAAGGCCTCAGGTGTCGACGTGAAACTGTCAGAGCTGAGCCAGTGACAGCTGTGCCTTTGAGCTGGGTGATATGACTGTGCCAATATTTCAGCTGCATTGTTCTTGCAGTGTACCCCATGTGAAGCCTGGTTTTACCACCATCCGCAAGAGGATACCAGTGCTCCACACCCCCAGCTGCACACTTGCTCTGCCAGCCCCAGACGCAGCACCAGTAGAACAGATGTTTCTGAGGTGGCAAGGCACAGGTGCTGTGCTGCAAGCTACACATGAGGCATGTGGCTGTGGGACGGGGCTGGAAGCTGGCGTGCTGCCTGTTGCACTGCGCCATCCGGCTCAAAGGCACAGATGAGCTGGCAGACAAGTCACGGCAAGCAGTGTAATGATGTGCTTTGCTGTATGAAGCCCACAGGCATGGCAAGTGCCTGTCAGCCAAGCAAGATAGCAGCAAAGGTTGGCCGCCTGTCGACAGAACGTGGCCAGGCTACCATGTTGCTGTTGCAGAGGTATGACTCAATGATGCTCCACAGGAGCATGTGAATGCTCAGGAGCATGATCTTAAGCCTCTGCATGCTGAACTTTGATGCATTGTGCGCCAAGCTGCCTTACCTTGGTTTCCGAACCCAGGAAAGCATGTCATAAGAGCATATTCAGACTACTGCGGCTCAAGTGTGATCAGGGTCACCAGAGTCAACCGATCCTGCCTGACATACTTTTTTCATGGGACTGTCCTGTGAATCCTCGAAGCTTAAAGGCCGTTATGATCACTATTTGTATGCCTCATATGCAATGTACTCCCTATCGATCAAAGACAGCTTCTGAGCAGTCCTTCTCAATGCAGCTGCTGTGTAAGGGAAAACATTCTATGCAAGCAGAGAGGGAGCATGCTGGCCCAGTCGTTGGCCATGCCAGCAATGTAGCAATGTTGCAACTGCTCTGCCGCCAAGGCAGCAAAATGAACAAATGGTCATCCTGTGCAGCGATCTTTAATGGTCATTCTGTTCACAACCATGTACACATGACCCATCAACAAATGTTCTCTGAACAGCAGGCAGGCGCGAGCCTGGATGTCTTAGCGCCTTGGGCAGACTGCTTGTCATTTGCACAAAGTCTGCCTGCATGCCACGCCTGCATAGCAACAATGATAGCATGTCCCACAGTGTAGTTGCTGTGTTCATCAGAGAGCAGCACTTGCCTGAGTTTCCCAATGTGCTTCTCCATGCCAAGGGCAAACGCTGCGGTGCTTGTATGGGCCTGCATTGCATCTTCGACTGCCATAGAGTGCCGCAAGCCAGGCTCGGCACTGCCATCAACACCTGGCATCTGAGCAGCTGTGTGCATGGCAGTGATTGCGTCTGCTGACACCACAGGCCAGTCAGAACCAAACGCCTGAGTAACACCAGCCTGCAAAGGAGGCTGACACAATATTAGTTGCAATTCGCTGATGCTTCGTAACACACAACCCCAAAATGCTGTCAAGGCTAGCCTCAGCCTGCAAGGTACCAGAGGATGCTATGCAGCAGTCCAACAGCTCAGAGCTCAGATGACTCATCTATTGCAGCGCTTTGAAGGCAAGGCGAGCAGTGGGCGTGACTTGCTTCATCCCTGGCGTGCACAGAGCTGTCTCAGGCAAGATGTTGCATTCCAACAGCTCAACAGCCAAGCGTTCCAAAAGCTCGGCAGCCAGACTGCTGCAATAGCAGTAGGGCGGCCTTTGGATTGCCCCAAAGGCAGATTCATTCTATACAATATGCCTAGTGCAAAAAGCACCGCCATGTTCCAGCCAAAGCACGCCTTTACATATCTTGGCTGCCAGAGAGGTGCAAGGAAAGCAAGCTCACAACCTGCAGTGCTCTGATGGCAAATGGTCTTCGTGGGTCGCTCGCTTACTGCACCCTCGACATGCACCAAGGCTGATCATGAAACAGACAAGACCATCTCAAATGAAGCACCACCCCAGGTAAAGCACGCTTTCAGGCAGCTCCGCAGGCAAGCTCAGCCAGCTCACCTCCTGCAGCGCCCCGAAGGCAAAGCTTGTGGTGGGGGTCGCCCGCTGAACTCCCAGGCGCTCCACGAGGACATGCCTGTCAGACAGCACATGAAGGGGGTTGCTGACAACCACGTGCTGCCCCTTGGCCAGGTTCTCGATGGCGTGGACCCCGCTCAGGTGCTGCGCGTGCTCCACGCGGTGTCGCCGGGGGACTATGAATCTCCCGTTGACCTGGTGTGCCTGCTTGTAGGCTGCAACGACTTCATCGACGGCTCGGTCGCCAATGGCATGCACTGCGAGCTGCAGGGCATGATAAGTGCTGGGGGCCTTCAGCCCAGCCTATGCAGGCCTGTCACCTTGGCTACCCCAAACAGCCAGACACAGCAGCCAGGTGCCTCAGGGGCAAGCCCTTGCCAGGGCCAAACCGGCGAAATGCATGTGCAGAGCAAGGCGCGCAGCGGCACAATGTGTAAATTACTGGGAGATGCCCCAACACAGGGTTACTTTTTGTGGGCAGATATGACCATAGGTACCAGATACGATCAGCCGCTGCTTTCACAAACAGTGTCTGCCAGCGAAGCATCAAGGAGAGCCCACCTGCAGTCCTGTTGCATCCGCCCCTGTGATGAGTTGCTGCAACTCTTCCAGTGGGGTCACCCTGATGCCGCTGGTGTCCGGCTGATCTCTGTAGGGCTGGTGCATGAGGGCTGTCCGGGAGCCCAGCGACCCATCTGCAAAGGCCTTGAGCCCATCCCACCGGAGGCGGCTGGTGGCATTGCCAGGTCCATGCTCCTGGACAAAAGCCTCCAGGCGCCGCCTGCAAGTCATCACAACAACTGTCGGGCACAGCAGCACAGGCTGCACTGCCTCCTGTAGCCTGCAGGAGCTGCACTGCCATGCAGCAACAGCCCCTGCTTTGGCAGCAGGCCACATCAAGTGCCTCGACTTGCAGTGAGACCCCTGCTCACCAGGTCGACAGTGGCAGCATTGCCTTGAGGCGCATCCTGAGCTCCCCAGCACGCGCTGCAGGCAGGTAGACCTGCTCCAGCGTCTGCCAGGCATCCTCTGGGTCGCCCAGGGGGCCCATATCTGCTGCTGTAGTGATGCCTGTACTGCAAAAGGGTGTCTCCCATGACAGTGTTCAGCAGGAATGCATGCACTGCCATGCCCTCTAAGAGGCAGCGCATCCACCTACGGTCGATCCAGTCAGAGTCTGCAATCCTTACCATGGGCCAGGAGGTAGTTGGAGGCAGCAATGAGGGCTGCACGTCTGTCAGAGACCGTCATGGGCGGGATGTGGTCTGAGACAAGGTGGATAGCATTGTCCCTGCAGCAGCAGAAGACATAGCCCTTCAGCAGTTGCACTACAGCGCCCAAGAGTCTGATCTGAGGGGCAGGCACATGCAACCTGCTGATGAGCAGCAGGATGCCCGCTGCCCTGGCACTGCCAGCAGCCAAGAACGCACGCGAGTACCACAGGCAGACCATTCCCCCCTGTGTGGCAAAGAGCAGGCAGGGGCGCGCCAACAAAAGTCAGAGTGGGGTCACATGTGCAGCGCAGGCAAACATTGGGCGCCACTATGTATCAAGCAGCTCAGACACCCACATGAAGAGGCCAGTGGCGTGGCTCAGCCCATTCACATACATTGCATTGTTGTCCTATGCTCAACACACCCATGGAGCTGGAGCTGCATGTTGCCTGCCAAAGCTGCACGCACCCTCACGTGCAGCCAGGAATCATGTGCAGGTCCCAGGGTAGTGTGCAGCCAGCAGCAGACAGGCCCCTACATGAAGAGGCCAGTGGGGTAGCCCAGCCCATTCTTCTCGATTTTGCCTCCGTCTGGGGCAAAGGTCATCATGTCAATGTCAGCTGCCCTCATGGCAGCTGTGTTGGCCAAGGCCATGTGGCCATCCATGCGCCGCAGCAACACAGGGTTGTCTGGGGCGCTGCCATCGATCCAGGCAGCTGTGGGCAGGACGCCGCCCCAATTCGTCTCAGCCCAGCCAAAGCCTTGCAGCCACTGCCCCGGCTGTGCCAGGTCTGCAAGAAGCAAGTACACTGCTGCAGGGGCCACTGCCAGCAGGGCATGGGGTGCAACTACATGCGCAAGCTCCACAGGTACATGTGCAAGGCCACGCCAAAGTACAGCAGAGCCTGCTCCACTGAACATGACCCATGCGTTGCAGGCATTGCTGCTCTGCGCGTGGGCACCTGCTGCCTGCTTGACCTTAGCAGCGACCTGGGCCCTTGCAGTGCAGTCCTTAAGGTTGATCCACTGCAAGCTGGCTCCTCCCCAGATGATGTGAACATGCACATCAATCAGGCCCTGCAGGCACCTAGTGGCCGTGACTGAGCTCTAAGCACGGTGCAGTTGCAGCATGCTGCAGCCTGTAGGCAAAAGCAGCTGGCAGGAGGCCCGACCTTGTGCTGCTCTGCAGAAACCCTCCTACCGGCATCACAAATCTCTGCTGCATGTCCCATTTGCAGCTGACACCTTTTGCCTTGGCTTGTGTGGCCTCATCTGACCCAATGGCCTGAACAGTGCCATCAGGCCCAACAAGGAGCGCCTCAGCTTGAGGGTTCTGCAGGTCAATAAGTGAGCTAATTATGCTGTTAGGCAGGCCTCTCACAGGGCATGGTGCGCAGCAGGTACCTCAGGGTCCCCTGTCCAGATGTCTGCATTGAAATACAGACAAGGGACTGCCTGTGCGCCGCTGCTAGATGGGGGCAAGTTATGCGTCTTCTGCATTTGTGTGAAACATCTGAGGACAGCCCTTGATGTGAGCAGGGGCCCAACTGCTCAGCCTCTGATGGACCCACTTGGATGGAGTTGAGCAATGGCCATGCCGCTGGCAGTGTAAGCCATCGGAGTGCAGCTCCTATTGCACATGCAACTACCGCCAAGATCACTGTCCACCTCATGAAGACATGGCAGATCTGAGACTTAGGGCGTTGACTTTGCGAGCCTCTCTCTCCCGCTCGAAGTCGAGCACCTGAATAGTCAGATCTGAGCGTGCAGATATGTTGAGCACTCCAGACGACCACACAGGATGGCCATGCCGCCCTGAGTACTTGGTCCAGGCGGGAGAGCAGCAGCAGCAATACAGCCCCTTGGAGGAGCCGCGGGCGGGCTCTGAGCACTGCATGAATCAGGTTGCTGGAGAGCTGCAGGATCACAATGAGGCAGACACTCAGCAGGAAGGCGGGGAATCGATGCATTTGGAGCATCCCAGGCGCATGACGCAGCTGTGCGCCATGGCACTGGAGCAAGGGGCAGAGAATGAGGCAGTCATTGTGCAGCAGGTGGGAGGCCTGCTGTGTTTCAAGATTGCTTTTTGCTCGGTGGCCCTGTCATCCAAGATCATAAGATGCATGTCCCTGTCCATGCAGATTGACAACACAGATGCAGGTGAGAACAATGCCAACAACAATGCAACCGGAATTCACAGCACTGGTGAGGATGGCCCTTTAGTGCAAGCTGTGCTGGAAGCTCTTTCGGTGCTGACCCTGCAGCCATTCGCAGCGCGATGAGCAGCATTACAGAGGAGCTCTGCAGGAAGCTGCAGGAGTGAGTGGACTACCTGTGACTATGCGCCAGCAGCAAGGGCCGCTGCAGCTGTCTGCCTTTTGTGGCGATAGCTGCCTGGGCACTCAGCCAGAGGCCTGCAGCCATCTAGCCAGTTCCTCCTGGTCATGCTCTTTGCTGCAGTCCTTGCTGCTTGGTACCGTGCCCTTGGGCATGCTGCAGCTCTCTGCTCCTCCGTCAGTCCTTGCTGCTCAACAGATTCATCAGCAATCCTGACCCCGGTGTTTGCTGCAGTCTCAAAGCCCAGCTGCAAGAGGACCTGATGCAGCAGAAGGCGGAGATTCAGGAGGTCTCAGACAAGACAATAGCGGCTGAAGATCGCCTGCAGCGGGCGCACTTTCTCGTCCAGAAGCTGTCAAGCGTGCAGATGAATGCATGACATTTCTCATAGTCACCACCAGCAGTATATCACAGCATGCCACCTGAAGTGTAAGCACAGAAAGCACCCAGGCTGCCTGCTTGACTTTGTGTAAGGCTTCCTGTAGGGCTGGCTGTGCTGATGACCTGCAGAGAGCCCTGCAACCTAGCTAGCCTGCATCACTGTGCATTCCTCGAAAATACTGCTCCTGCCTTCTGTGTGACTGTGAACCCTCATCATGTTCGAGTCATCGTCCACTAGCTGGCTGTAGGAACAATCTGGAAACATTTGTTGGCCATATGTGTACATGCCTACTTTCTGTCTGTCAGGGCTGAAGGCAATCCTTTGTGTCTTGACTGGGAGCGCTTTCAAGCCTTCGGATTCCAACAGTAATCTTTTAGGGACCTGCAGCCGGTGGCATGCTGCGTTTATGATCTGACATCCTTGACTGCCCAGATCTGCGTGACCTGGCTTTCATAGAGGCAGCTCCGTGTTGCTGTACCACCAAGAGGCAGCATCTGGGCCATCTGTAGGCTGAGCAGCCAATAATGGAGGGATCTGACCTGAAGCCGGCCAACCCCTTTGGCCTGGGGTTCAGCTTTGATCCCAGTTACCTGGAGCCCCTTCCACTCATTGGTGACACCAAAGGGCCAGAGAGCAACCTCAGCTGGGATGCAGTAGTATCTGCAGTTGAGCCGGATGTGCTGGCTGACTTCAAGGGGGCCCAGCCTACTTACCCAGACATGGACTTGAGCGCCCTGCAGCGTGATAAAGCCACCAGCAGCAGCGGCAACAGCCTGGATGCTGCTGGCACTGCAATCCCAGCCAATGGCCTCCTGGTGAGGCTGCAGGGGTGCTCTGCATCCCAGATGGCTTGGCTGCCAGTCCCTGTCCAGAAACCAAGCTGCACTCCCTTGTGCACCACAATATCACTGAGGGAGGCGGGAAAGGAGGGGGGGCGCAGCAGGAGAATGGCCAAGTGACAGGCTCACTGAGGGTGGCAACCCTAGCCATGGATGGCCTGTCATGCATGAGCTGATGCCCTCAGCGCCAGCAGATGCGTGTAGGCACAGCAGCTACCACGCCATGCTGCCTGCGCCTGCAGGAGCCCGACTGGCAGACTGCCAGCTTCCGCGCCTTCCAGGTGGGGGCGCCCCTGCCCGGCGTCGATGAGGACCTGCAGGACCCGCTGTGCGACATGACATGGCTGCCAGACTCCGAGGCCCCCCACGCACCAGCAGAGGGTGGCAAGAAGAAAGCGCCTGCGGGGGAGGCCCACAAGCGGGCGCAGCGCAAGTATCGGGAGCGCCAGAAGGCATGCTTTGCCTTGCCTTTTCTGTACATCTATCATGCTTTGTGCCTTGCAGAGCACTCACAGTAGTCCAGTCTGGTCTTCAGGAAAGGGAGCAGGCACCATGTGCTAGCTTGCTGAGTGTCTCGGGGAACCAGTCACTCTAGCTGCGTTCCCCTGTCGATTCCAATGAGCATAGCAGCTGCCACCTGCCGGCAGCAAGCCCACCTGCCGGCATGCAGTGCCTGGCGGACTCATGTCGCCCTTCAGAGGTTCGTCGAAAGGTGTAAGCGGTCAGCTGCCCATGTTGTGCCCTGCAGCACCGCCTGGAGCAGGCAGAGCGGTTGAATGCACAGCTGGAGGCCAAGGTGGCGCAGCTGGAGCTGCAGCAGAAGAGCCTGCAGGCGCAGAACGAGATCCTTTCCAAGGTGGGCTGGGCCACTGCTTCCGACAAGGGTGGAGGACCAGACTCTTCTCCTGTATTTGCTTGTCTTATTGTGGGCTGGGATCATCATGTCAGGGAGGCCGCAATCTACTGCATGCTGTAGGGACTGGCTGGGTGCATGTGCAGGCTGGCACAGCCAGCCTTCTCAAGGGCCGTTTGTAGGCCAGCAAGGACATGCTGTGCTCCTGCACTCAACTGTGATGCTGAGCACCCGCTCACTGCAGTGCATGTACTGCACTGCACCTACAACGTGGTCTCAAGTGGTGCCCCTTTGCACAGTCCTGCCTCATCACTGCTGGTGTGCAGGTCTCGCAAGTGAAGCAGTAGAGCACTGTGCATCTCAAGCATGCATGGCTGAACTGCCGTCTCATATAGTTCACATGGTCAGAAACGGCAAGGCAATCTCGCATGGGCCGCCACTGCTGCACAAGTTATGCAAATGGCTGGGGAGTACTGTGCATTTCAAGCACCCACTGCTGAGAAATTTACACCGCTGCAGAGACAGGGCAGTCTCCCATAGGCCCGCTGCTGCGGTGCAGGTTGCACAGATGAGGCAGGGGGTGAACGGAGCATCTGACAGTGCGCCACAGCCAGCGCCGCTGGCAGAAGCCAGTGCAGAGGACCAGCTCGTGGCTGCGACGGAGCGGCTGCTGATCAAGGGGTGGGGGGTGGGACAGACGGTAAGCATAAAACTGCTGTAGGCTTCCCATGGCCCTGAGGCAATCATCTTCCCGCAAATTGCCACAGCTTGGGCGAGATGTCCATGAACAATGTGCACTTGCTGCAATCCGCCCAGCACAGTGCTCTGCTGGTATCTGAGGTCCGGGAAACAGACCTGCGGCTTTGCCGTGTGATGTTGTGTGCTCACAGTCCTGACGCCGCTGTGCAGGTGCGCATTACAGTCAAGCAGCCCTGGCGCACAGTGACGCGGCAGGCCATCCGAGACATGAGTAAAGAGGAGTTCCGAGAGTTGTACAATGTAAGTGTCAGGCTGCTTGTTGGCTAGACTGCATGGCCTCTATTACTCTGCGCAGCCCCTCTGGCCCTGCCTGTATTGTGCGCAGCCCCTCTGACCCTGCCTGTTCTCTAGGCAGCCTCACTTACCCTGCTTCTTCTCTTAAGCCGCCTGTTGTCCTGCCTATCCTCCGCGCTGCCTCATATCTGGGCTGCCTCTTACCTTGGTGCCTCTCCATTCCTTTGTGAGCCCTGCATGATAAACAACTTGCAACAGTCCATTCTGGGTCACAGGCCAATAAGGGTGTTGAGGGCTGCACATTTTTGACATGGCGCATGCTCTTGTCTTGTCACACGCTTTGAGCATTTGGGATTACAGCCCTGTGCGATGCTCACATTCTGGGCTGTCATCACTAGGGGCACGCAGGTTGAGCACAGCAGGACTTGCCCTCTCTGCTGACTTGGGTGCTTAAAGGCAACAGGATTATGGGGGCAGCTCTCTCTCCTCAAAGTGCTTGCCTTGTAGCCTGGTGGCAGCCCCGGGGTGTACTAATAAGATCTTCCATTGAGGTTGTCTGTTCATGGACTGGCTGATGCCTGCAGACCTATGTGAACGAGATAGCAGCCGCACTGGTGGAGTCAGCTGGTGACGAAAACCACCCTGGCAGGAAGCGTATTACAGAGCTCAGTAATGAGAGCGAAGTCGTCTTTGTGGTAAGTGTTCAGCCTGCAGCGCGCCCACAGTCGCAGACATCAGCCGTGTGCTGGGGTGATCAGGACTGCCTGTCGAGAGTTGTGCCTGGCAGCTTCTGCTTTTCTGTTGCCTCACCTGAGAAGCCCAGCTTATAACTAGGCTTAACCCCTGTCTGCATGAAGCTATCACTTTCAGCAACTCAAGGAGCATTGCGAGCTGGAACAGAGTGGGTCAGGGCACCTCCTGCCCCGCTTGCTCAGCGACTAAGGATCAAGTGTTGCCAGCCCCATGCACTTGTGGGTGCGTTGCCTTTTGGAGGCGGTGTGCATCTGGGGCCATGCTGAGCTCCTCATTGCGGCTGTGCAGGGCTAAGCAGGCTGCACGGTGTTGGCTGCAGCGTGCCTGCTCCCAAACGGCAACGACCTGGCAGCACAGGCTGCAGCCATGCTGCCCAATGCATGTTGTTTGCAGCCCAGTTCCTGCCGTGCTATGCATCAGCTGTGCCCTGGATCAGCCTGGTTTCTGCACATTGCAACCCCACACTCACGTGCTGAAGGTGCACTGGTGTGACGACGCCAAGTCCCTCATCAGCTTGATGTGTCTGTTGCACCTGCGCCTGCACCTGTTTCCTGGTCTGTCAAAGGCTATGCACTGCAACAGGGCCGTCTTTGCCTTCCACCTGCAGGGCTGGAGTGCCTGAGGCAGCAGCTGTCAAGCAAGCGTGCAGGCCTACAAGGTCAAATGTGATCCCAGACCACCTCACCGGCTCTGGTGCATGCAGATCAAAGCCCTGGGGTGCTCAGACCATCTCCACTTTGTGCGGTCCGTCAACATCGGGTGTGGGACCAACCACTGGAAGGGCATTTCCCAGAACCAGGCGTACTGGGAGTCAGTTGTGGTGGGGCTGTCCATCTACATTGCCTGCTGCAAACAGGCAGGCTGAGCCGTGTGAATGGCGTCTTAGCCTGCCGGGAGTGGGTGTCTTCTGCCTGGCGGCCCTGTTCAGGCAACTGCTGCCAGGCTGCTTCCCCTGCTGCAATAACAAAGATCTCCCTTGCCACATATGTTGGCTGCTCGCAAAACGCAGCAGCCCCGTCATGCTCTAGATCATGTGGTTGTGAGACCCAGCGTGCGCTGAGCCATGTCCTTTTCCACATGCAGCGGGCCATCAACTTGACCCCCGCACAGGTTGAGGACTGCATCGCGCTGCGGGTGTGCTACCTGCAGAAGTTAGCACAGGTGCTCAAGCGGCGCAAGCAGATCACCACACGTCTGGCTTGGGTGGAGGACCACTCACTCTCCCACACAGGTAGAGGGCTTGATCCTCTGGCAGATGCCTGGAAATCAAGCCGCAGACAGGTCCCCAACTGCCGTCACACAGCATGCAGAAGATGCATGGCCTGAGCCGAACAACCCACTTCTGCAGGAGGTGTGCTGCCACGTTGTCTTCTATAAACCAGATATGACAGCTTGACATGCAGCAGAGACGGTGTCTGTGCTGCATGAGGCTTGCTGATGCATGGCACTTGCACTGAGCATCCTCTGGCTTCATGCTGTGGCATTGCAGAGCAGTACACATACATCCCAGCCTGCAGGCCCTGTGCAGCCCATGAAGGAGCAGCATGCTAAGGCTCCTGAAAAGGATGCTGCAGTCATGGCCTCTCATGCATTGTTCTCGAGTTGACTCACACATTCGCATCTGCTGACGGAAGGCTCAGACGCGACCTTTGATGAGTTGTGTGACGTGCTGCAGACGCCACATTGCGCTTTGACCAGGCCTCCAACGACATGAGGAGCTTGAAAGACTCCTTCCAGGAGGAGTACAGGCTTTTCATGCACATTTATGCAATCCAGTCCCAGGGCATCCGCACAGGGTATCAGAGTGGAGTCGCAACTGTTCAGTGTCACCCATGGTGCCCAGACGGTGAGCGGCGCGGAAGTGCTTTCAGGGTGGCTGTTGCACATAAGCAAGACTGCGCAGCTGCCTCAGCTGGCAGCACTGAATGCGCTGCCCTCTCAGGTGTTTGTGTGGACTACCCGGCTGGGCGTCATGACTACCTGGCTCTTTTGAGCTGGGTGGCCTTATGCCAGCTCGATGGATCTTGCTGTCTGCCATGAACTGTCTGTTGCAGGTGTGGGCATGTGGGACTGAGGCTGGCCGACATGGTCAATACCATTACCCCACTCACAGCCAAAGTACGGCTCGATATGAGTCTCCCCTGCAGGCGTGGGCATCATGGACTACCTGGCACATAAAGCTGGGCATCCTCCAGCCAACGTGGTCATGGAGGAGGAGGTGAACGAGGATCTGGTGGACCTGCGGTGGGCAGCCATGTCCAGCTACGTGGACAGCCTATCGCCGGCGCAGTTGGACGACCATGTCAGCGTGATCAAGCACCTCAGGCAGTTCCTGCTGGCCCATGGCGCGGGGCCTGAGGCCATGCCGGCATACCACACAGATTCCTGCGCCTGAATTTTGCTGGCGCAGAATTGCATGCACGTCAAGCACAGGCGCCAGCCCCTCCTACAGCGTTGCCACCTCCTTGATTGCTCTGCTGGCGCAATAATGTGCTGGCAAACCAATTGGGTCCCAACGTCAGCTGCATGCATGAAGTTCGACGGCCTTGCTATTGCGCGGCCATGCTAGCAAATAACACAGGCGGCGGCCCTAAGCATTGAGGCCTGGGGCAGATCCTGCTGGCCAAGTGCGCGACATAAAGAGCCATGCTAGCGTGTCACACAGTTTAGATAGCACTTTTGGAATGCTTATCGAAATTGCAGTGTCCATCCTCCTGTGGGTGACCTTTCCCTACATTATTCCCCGTGCTGATTTCCTGTATGTGCACATCAGCGCTCAACCTCAGCACCAATGCCCACTTTGTGTTCGCGCGTCTGCCACCACAAACCCTGAGAATACGATGGGCTAGCAGTGTATAAAATGTTTCAGCCCATGACATGCATGATTTACAGGATGCAGATGCAGGCCAACAATAGATTCAACACATAACAGTCACATTCACTTGCACAAATTGCAGTCATCAGTTTCCAAATGCTCTATTATTGCCCAAAGGCTTCTGGAGGTGGGGGCAGCAGCTGAGAGCCGCGTGAGTCTAGGAAAGCTGTGAGAGCCAGATAAATCACCTGCAGCGCAGGGGGCAATTTAGAAATCAGCCACTAGCAGTGAATCACTGTCTGCGCATCTAAGACCCACCCCAAAAGCGACAGACACGAAGCCCGTGATGACAGCAGTGCGCTGCCCCTTGGCCACCTTTGCATCCTCCTCTTTCTGGCTTTCACCTGCATGAAGGCATTCAAGTGCATGGTGGAGGCACAGCAGGGCTCAAGCTGTGAGAGCGGCAGCAGCTCACCAGACGGCTTATTTGAGGTGTCTCCTGGGCTTGCATCTTCTTGCCTGACCCAGGGTGGCTCCTGCAATTGGGTGTGGCCGCATGAAGTGGCCATGGCGAGCAGCATGCCATCAGCGTCAGTTGCCGCACCTCTGCTCTGCATTTCAGCGGTCTCCTGCCTGGCTGGCACCTGCATTGCCATGGTGGAACATCGACAATGACGCAGGTGCTTCATGTCAGACCAGCTTGGACAAGGACAAAGCACCTTGCAGGCAGTCTACACGAGACTCTGGTGGTGCCTATGTGCCTGACGGAAGAGAGCCTCTGACAGTGTGCTAAATTGACACAGGCCGTTGATCTGCCAGACAATTGGGCTGCTGACATGATGAGATGTGTTGCCAAACCCTCCTGAGGTTCCAATCCGAAAAGGGTGTCAGATCAGGAACCCTAATGATTGCTGCAGTGCCAGCGATGTTGACGAGCAGCAGGCAATCCGTTGCACACCAATTTGCTGGCAGCCGCTGCGCTGCAAGCCATATTCCTTTGAGAAGGGGAAGGCTAATTACAGCAGCCAAGCAGAAGCTCGACAATAAGCGGAAACAGCCCGTGAAGTATGGCAAAGATTGGTCAGTCAGAGGAAGTTGGAAAGCTTCTTTTGCATGCTGACATTTGCGCAAGCCTGGTCTGCCTTGCATGGCGCAGGTTTTCTGCCACAAGAGAGAGGCCCAGGACTGTAAAAGAGGAGATCGGTGAGGTCTTTTGCTCACTAATTGCTGCAACTGCAAGGCCATTTCCTCTCTGGCCCTAAAACAACATGTTTTGCAGCATGGAGGAAACAGGCTAACTGGGAAGCAAACAATGGCCGGTGCGTGCCGGAGATTGTGCCCGTTTGGTGCCAACGCTACCTTTCAAGCTGGCGCTGTCTGCTCTGCAGTGAACGCAAAGACCTCTACACTGACGCATGGGCAGGAGACAGTGAGTGCTGTGGTGTTGTCTAGTACCGAGGCATTTCATGCTGCAGCTGACTCTGCAAGCTGTCCTGCCTGCAGAGTGGAAGGGCAGCAAGTTTAACATACTATCCCTGGTTGTCATTCTATTCCTTTTGACTCCAGTTGCAGGTGCTTACATGGCCGCATACACAAGTTCATGATCTGTAAAGATCCAGACCGGTCTCTTTGTTGCAGGTCTAGTCTTTGCATATTTTACCTATGGAAGTCTCTGGGGCTGAGCAGCAATTTTGAGTTTTCAGAAGCAGCCACTGAATCAGGCAGCTTGCAGCATTCATGAATTGTTGAGAGCGTGCATTGCACCAAATGCATGAAACATGGGAAGACAGCAGGTGACATTGCCCCTCACTGGCCAAAGTTGATGCTGTAAGCGCCTGTGCTGGGGTCCTTAGTGGCCTTGAAATTGTCCAACGACATGCCAAACTTGCCCAACACTGAGTTGCCCAAGTCCTTGAGCTTGCCTGGAGACAGGAGATTGCAGAGGAAGTGGGGTACTGCATGCGTGCACCACTAAAAGCTTGGCAATGCTGGCACATTCTAACAGGGCTGCACACATGAAGCAATATATTGCATCATGGCTGCAGCAGTCAAATGCAACACGATTCTTCCAGGATGCAGGGCCCTGTTGCACACAAGTGGTGCACCCATCACTGAGAGGTCCACTGCCATGCCTCACCCAGCATTTCGTCCTTCATTTTCTCCCGCTCTTGCTCCACAACAGGAGTCAGGCGGGTGACAGTGGCTCGGGCCACAGGATCGCTGGGGCTGAGCTCCTGAATCTGCAACACCCACGCGGGATGGTGGATATGAGACAGAGTGTGTTGCACCTGCGAAGCAGCTGAGCTGCTCAAGGCGCCAGAGGATACAGCTGGGGCTGAGCTGCCAGATGGGCAATTAGCAGAGCACGCAGTCACGACAGGCAACTTCTGTGCAGTACCTGTGCTGCTCAGGAAGCCACTGGGCTGAACCTAGCTCTCAACTGCTTTGACTGAGCTCTCAAGTCTCGTAGTCAGCAACATGGGTGATGATGGGTTGCTCATTCCTGGCTATGGAAAGCAGAACATGTGCTCTGCTGTCAGCAGTTGAGTGATTCTGCCAGGAAGAGCAGTCTGGCATGTGAGTAACCCCTGCACAGCGGCAGCACAGTCTGCCAAGACGCCCAGCTTTGTGGTTCTCCATACCTTCATTGCATCCTTCAGCGCACGCTCATGGTCCCCCAGCGCCTCATACGCCTTGCAGCGCCGGTGCCAGGCCTTCAGGTAGCCCCCATCAATGTTAATGGCCTCGGTGCAGTCCCGCGCAGCATTCTGCCAATGGCGCATCTCCATGAAGCAGGCTGCGCGGTTTGCGTACAGGGTTGCCCGCTGCTGGCTGCCAGGCAGGGCATGGTCCAACCCCTCTGCATACTTGTTCTGCAGCGGGAAGACAGGTTCCATCAGCCTGCTGCCGGTTGGGCATGCTCAAGCCCTCTGTTCACATGCCCTGCAAAGCAAATGCTTGATGTCAGCTAAGTGGCTCCTTTGAGTCCACTGCGTGTTGCCTGGCCAGGATCTGTCCATGTTAGCTCTGCAGCAGAAGCACAAGGCGTGTCAATGCTGCTGCCGGATGACTGGCAGGCGGCGGGCAGAGCCTAGGCTAGGCTCTTCTGGCAGCACTGACCGCACTGGGACTCAGGCGACCACACATGCGGTGCTATTGCCGAGTCAGCAGTTCGTGCCTGACTAGCAAAGCTGGTGGCCCTCACCGCTGATGCCTCCCAGTTGCGCTGTTTGAACTGGGTGTTGCCATCGAGCTTGCACAGCTCTGCCATCTCCTCCAGCTCCTGCATCACGGTGAAGTAGGTTGTTGCAACTGTTGCCGCAGCATATCTGGAGCTCGATTCTGCTGATTGATGGCCTCAGCATGCAGCATGGCATCTGTGCATCCAGAGTCTACTGCAGCAGGAGGTGCAGGCTGCAATGCTGCTGAGGCACGTGGCTTTATGTCCCTGCAGCTGTACACATCAGCTCCCACTGCAGCAACTGCTCAGGTCTGGACAGACTGCTGGCAGTGTCCAGGGTGCAGTCGCGATCAGGCCTCACCTCTTTCTGCTGCTCAGTGAGCTCAGGAGGAGCAGACGCAGCTTGGTCCACACCCTCAGGCTCCTGGACCTGTGCTGTGCTGGCTGCTGCTGCCTGGCCTGCGTCTGGCTCTGCTGTGAACACAGACGAAGGCTCTGGGGCCTCAGACTCAGGTTGGTCCTCGACTGTTACTGCAGCCTTTCCTGCTTGTGCATTATCCCTGGGGTTCAGAGGCTCTGTGTATGAGGGCTGTGCAGCCTGAGAGCCTCGTGTGGCGTGCACGGCCTTGTCCAGCTTGGCGCTAGATGCTGAGCCCTGCTCAGAAGGGGCCTGGGCGGAGGAGGGTGCTGTAACAGAGGCCTGGTGGTCATCCTCTGCGTCATGGAACTCATCAGGCTCTGATACTGCGTCTTCCTCAGCAGCATCATGCCATTCCTCGGAATGGATCTTGCTGTGATCCTCGTGACGGGGCTGAGCTGACTGCATGTTCCAGAATGCAGAAGCAATCCGATGTTAGGGCCACTTTGCCAATCTTGGGCACCTGGCCTTCTTGCTGCAAAAGCACTTAGTCCTCTCACCCCCGAGCAGACTTCCTGCTATGCTTGAAGCTGCGACCTGCTTAAAGTGGTTTCTGTGAAGCAACATGAGCACAGGCCACACCTGCCACAGAGGGCTGGCCAGGCTGCTCAGTGGATCTGGCAGGCTGAGGGCGCCTCCCAGGGCAGCACATCTTCACGCTTGGAGGACCACCCCTTGCCTGAAGCAGATACACTGCACCCTGGCACGTGCTGCACACAACGGCAGCAGCAGCTCCCAGGCGTATGTTATCACGACTCCTCTGTACTACGTCAATGCAGGTCAGCCCTGCCTGTGCAAAGGCTGGCCTGTCCTTCACAAATCAGGGCTGCTCTCAGGAAAAAGTAAACTGCTGCTGCAGCGCCTCATATGGGTAGTGCCTACTCCACCATTTCAGCTGACACATTGGCCAGGTTCCAGGCAAGCACTCGCACACCCTGTCCCCCTGCCGCACAATCCAATGCTCTGAACCTGGGACCTCGCGCCTGCCTGGGCCGCCCCTCTTAGAGCTCCCCAATTGCATCCCTGTGCATGTCCCCAATGGCATCGCTGTGCCGCTCAAGTCAAAGCATCCATTCCTACAGTCTTGAGACAGTTAGGCAGACCTGCACCCAAGTGATAGTTCAGCACCTTGGGCTCTATGCCTCCCTGCTAAGCCTCCGCAAACTCCTGCCTGCTGCAGCGTTTACAAGGCAATCAAGTTACACTTATCACTGGTACTGATGAGCATGGCGAAAAAATAGCCTTAGCTGCAGCTGCTAAGGGCCTAGACCCGCAGCAGCACTGCAACGAGATTGCAGACCTTTACAAGTCTTTGTGGAAACAAGTGAGTCACCAGGCGCTGGCATGCGCACATCCTCACTCTTGTGTGGCCATCTGTGACCACTGATGATGCGCTGCCCTGCACCCTCATTCTGGGAGCAGCTTTGTTTTCAGGTTACAGAATACATCTGAAGCCCTCCTCATGACTCTGCTGCAGCTAGACATCCAATATGACTCCTTTGTGCGCACTACAAGTAAGCAACATGAGGTATGCTGCTGCACACTCAGATTGGCAACCTGAGCTGTGCATCCTGGCAATGGCTGTTCCATCAGGGCGTGTGCAGCAGTGGGCCCTCCATCACGTTGTACATTGCATGCAGGCTAACGTCGCCAAGATGTTGCAGCGAGTGTGGGACAAGGGTGACATCTACAAAGATCGGTACTCAGGTACACTCAAGAGTGCTACAGCTTGCACTCAGTGCCTGTTTATGCACTGAGCGTCGTGATTTGAGACCCCAGCCTACAGCCTGCACTGGTATTTGCACATTGCTGCTAGGTCTGCAGGCCTCTGCCTCCAGTAGCCAGGGATGGGCCATCTAGAGGTTTAGGTGTCATCTTGTGCCTGCTGGGTGGACTCAGCTCCCGGGAGTTGCTGGCAGGCTGTGGCCTGTCTCTCCCATTCTCCAAACTGCCTGACAGAGCACACATTCCCCCAGAAGCCTGGGCTGATGTACAGGCCAGATGTGTGTGGACTGCATCTTCGGCAAGACAGCCAGGCCACCTGGGCTAACATTCAGCATTCCCGACATCAACACCAAGGTGGTCATGCTCTGGAAGGCAGCTTACCATTGACGGCTGGAAAGCAGGCCATCGTCTTGTGACTGCAAGCTGGCACTGTGTGGGCTCTGGAGTGTGTGGGCTCTGGAGTGGATGAAGTTGTGCTGCGGGTGTATAATGCACCTGACCAGGCAGCAGAATGCCCTCCAGATTGCTGTGCCACTGCAGCCTGTTGTTCTAGATATTGCAACAACATGCTCTCATGCTGAAATACAGGCTGGTCCCATGTGGGTTGTGGGATGTTCACTCTGTTCCTGGGACTGCAGGCTGGCACTAGATGGACTATGTGCTCACCTGAGATTGGCCAGTGCCTGCAGGCTGGTACTGTGTGGGCTGTGAAGAGTACAAAGCAGATGACGACTTGGATGAGCAGCACATCTGCCCTGCTCATCAGAAGCCCTGTGAGCACAGAGAAGAAGAGAACTACTTCTTCAGGCTGACTGCCTACCAGCAGCAGCTGCTGGTGCGTGCACACGTGCACAGCTACCTGCAGGACCTGTCCTTATGGCCTGCTGGTAGCAGCTTGCAGGTGCATGCGTTGGCAGCCAGCCAGCTGCAAGTCATACACGTGCCGGCAAGCATGGACACAGCCAGGTACCATGGCAGGACAGATTTGCTGCCCATGCACCTGCATTGCAACCCTAGCAGGACATCAGCAACCATGCTTGTGCTGCTCCCTGGCCTGGGCCACGTATACAACTGTCGCAAGGGACTTGCAGCAGGACAGTACAGCTGTTAAACCCGCGCTGTCAAGCGTGCCGAGCCCTGTAGTGCCCACTGCAGGAGCTAATTGAGGGCAACCCTGACTTTGTGCGCCCATCATCCCGGCGCAACGAGGTGCTGGGCTGGGTGAAGACCGGCATCCGGGACTTCTCAATATCCCGGGCAGCTGTGGCCTGGGGCGTGCCCATCCCTCAGGATCCAAAGCAGACTGTGTACGTCTGGTTTGATGCCCTGACTGGGTACCTCTCAGGTGACACACAGCTGAGCATGCTTATTGCCTGCAGCAGGGCTTCTTTGTTGTTGCCCACTGCTGCTTGCCCACCGCTGACAGGTGCTTCAGGCTTGTCACATTGTTGCCGCCCAAGGCCACACTGTGAGGGCTGCCTGATGGCACCTGCTTGCATGCTGTGCAGGGCTGATGCGTGACAGCGAAGACTTCTCAGCCAAGGGATTGCAGGCACATGGCTGGCCTGCCACCCACATCATTGGCAAGGACATCCTGCGCTTCCACGCTGTGTACTGGCCAGGGATGCTCATGTCCGCGGGGTTGCCCGTGCCACAGCAAGTCTTTGGGCATGGCTTCATCACCAAGGCACGCCACAGTGTCTTCTCTTGAAGGCTTGGCATATTGGGCAGCAGCATGGCACCTGCACAGCTCATGGCTCACATGTGGCCCAAGCACCCTGTGAAAGGACCTTACAACCCCACTTGGGTCCTGCTTTGCTGCCTTGATGCATGCAGCTGCCCTACCTACAATGCCAGCTTTAGTCGCAGTCTCCAGTGAGCCCGTCATGTATGCCCATGACTGGCTGTGCCTGCAGGATGGCTTGAAAATGGGCAAGTCCCTGGGCAACACACTTGACCCTGTAGCCCTCAGCCAAGCCTACGGAGCAGATGCTGTTAGGTTTTACTTCATGAAGGCCATTGACTTTGGCAAGGTGGGCGGCCTCAACATTGTGAAGGGGTAGCCATGCACCAGTCCACCCATCTGCCACGTCCACCAGTCCAGGTTGTTGCCCCATGCACCAGGGCCCACCTCAAGGACATCGCCAGGTACCCAGCATTGCTGGCACCTGGACACATGCACAATTTGCCAGCCCTGCAAGCAGCTCACATTTGTCCCAGCTGCATGGCACAATTGCAGCAAGCTCTGTGGCAGCACTGCCAGGCAGAGGCCCCATAACAGTGTCCTGATTGTTGCTGTGCAGGACGGCGACTTTCAAGAGCAGAGATTCAGGGACGTTGTGAATGCCAGCCTGGCCAATGACATTGGCAACCTCTTGAACAGGTCCCTGGGTCTGCTGAAAAAGAACTGTGGAGCAGCCATGCCTGCAGACGCGTCTGCCATCCCACAGAGCAATCCCCTCAGAGCGCTTGCAGAGGCACAGGTGGGCCCTGAGTGCTGACTTGCAGTTTGAGTACAGCGCCGGCTCCAGGCCAGCCACCGCGTGAGACATGCGTGCACGAGCAGAGACCCCCTGACAGTGCATGTCTCTGAGGCTGCCTGTTCAGGCTGTGATGTGCGCGTTTGGTGCCTGGACATGCACAGCACAGTGATCCCACGCTCCTGGTCTGCAGGTGGGCGAAGTGGCTGCAGCGTATGAGCAAATGGCATTCAGCGATGCAGCTGCTGCTATTCAGAAGCTGAGTGCCAGGGGCAACCTCTTCATGGAGGAGCAGGCTCCCTGGACTGCCTTTAAGAAGGCAAGCTGCCAGGCTCCTTGAGGGACTGTCTCCAACAGCTGAGCTTGACTGGCATGTCACTGCTGTCAGGCGGCTTGATGCTGAACAGCTAAACACCTTGCCACTGCTTCAGCACCCCAACAGAGCCGTGGCCATGGCTGTTTAATGTGAGCTGAAGGCTGGCAAGGACAGAAATGCCCACAATCCCTCATACTGCAGCAGCCTAGCTTCAAGATGCTGCACCTCTGCAGAGTGCCAGACTGCTAAAGGATCTGCCATCCCCTGCAGGGGTCTGAGGAGCAGAAGGGTGAGGCAGCACTGGTGCTGCTGGCAGTGCTGGAGACAGTGCGGATTGTGGCTGTCATGCTGTCTCCTATCACACCTGCTCTTGCTCAACGGGTCTACCTGCAGCTTGGCATCAGTGAAGCAGAGGCTGGCAGTCTGCGCTGGGAACACGCTCAGTGGGGTGGTAAGTCTTGTGTCCATGTGCTGCGCTGCTGTGCACCTGCCCTTTTGTCAGCCTGCCAGACCTGCAATTGTGGACTTCCTGTCAATGTTCTGTATTTGCAGGGCTTAAAGAAGGACAGCCTACTCCCAAGCCAACCCCTGTCTTCCAGCGTCTAGAAGGCGATTTTGTGACTTTACCAGCAGCCACAGCTTCTGCTGCATGATGCAATAGCTTAAATGAGATAGCGAGACATGTCCAATGCATGAAAATTGACACCAGGCAGGAAGGTTTGACATTCAAATTTGGCGCTGTGCATGTCGAGAGAATAGCTATACTGGTTGGTTTGTGGCCCACCTCATGGATCCCACTGCAGAACATTAGTGTCTGCTCTTGCTGAGGCTGGGGCTTGGGCTGCTGCTGGGACCTGAACTGGCACTGGACTTGGCTTCCCAGCCAGCTCCATCTGCTTTCTTGCTATGACTTCAGCTGCCATTCTCCAGCTTGCTTGCCGCTGCTTGGAATTGTCAATGTCACGGTTGCCTTTCATTTGCACCTTGGGCACCTCCATCCCCATCTCCAGCAATTTCTGCGTGGCTCCAGTGCACTTGTCCCAGTACTTGACAGCTTTGTTCCACTTGTAGTCAAGCGGCTTGGTGCGGTTGCCCCAGATCTTCCTGGGGTAGCCATCTAGCTGCACTGCATATCCCTCAAGCTGGCCATCACTGTTCAGCTTGGCCTGGATCCCAGGGGGCAGCTCTGCTGGTGGCGACCAGTTTGGGTCTGGCTGCGTGCATGAAAGAGTGAAGTGAGAGGGCCAAACATGGTCATGCGGCGGTGGCAAGTGCACCAGCTGTGGGAGGCTACAAAGCAGTTGTTTAGAAGCCTGGCAAGACGCAGGCTGTGGGTTGCAGACCCACCAGGTTCTTAAGGTGCCTGTCCTGCCTGGGATGCTTGGGGTTTTTTCTGCGCTGCTCCCTGGCCTTCTGCTTGGCCTCTCTCTCCTCTTTTGTGACATGTTTCGAGTACTTGGTGCCAGTCCTCACCTGGATCTGCTCTGCCAGACCCATGCAGCAGCAGGGGAGGACGCTGGCTGAGGGCCTCAATATGTGCAGCCTCAGCATCGCTCACATGCCAGACTCACTTCAGATTCCTTTGCTGTGCTTTGCCCATAATTTTGCCCAGGTGCTGCTGAGGAGTCAGGACTGCAATGGGTCGCGCAAGCACAAAACCTGCAGCTTCATCTCCGGCTGCCAAGAATGTGAGCCCACTATGCCTTGAAATCGGCAAAGTCATGTTTGCAGGCTTAAATGCTAAGATCTGCCTGCAGGATATCAGGCAATGGTTTGGCAAGCCAGCGCCAGGTAGGCCTCTGTTGCTTGGTGCATCATCTCCACTGTAGATCCCGCGCTGACATTGCTTTTGCCCCATGGTGCAGCTCACAAGCCAGCTCCTCAGCAGCCTGCGCCTGCAACCGCCAAGGTGATGCAAACCCAATCCAAGAACTTGGATCAGTGTGCGCATGTACCATGTCGCTCAGACTCCACCCAGTGTTTCTGGATGGTGGCAATCAGTGTGGCCTTTGCCAAAGCAGGTCTGGGGTTTTCTGGAGCGGTGATGCTGCTTTGGAACCTTGCCTCCCATGCCAGTTGTGTAGCCACTTGACGTGAGGCCTGCCCATGCCTGCCAATTTGCCATACCCTCAGCCACCGCCATGAGCCTCAGCTTCCCCTTTATATTACAAGTGGCTGCAGGACTTGAATGTGGAGGTGCACATCGCGCTGGGCATCATTGGATCCAATTATGACCCATCCTGTAACCTGACATGCTTCATTGATGCAGGCCTCAGATGTGGTAGCCTTGCCAGGAGAGGCAGCACATTATGCGGCATGTCCGCTCTGGACTCAGGGCTGCCACGAGCCCTCAGCTTCTCACTTTGTCATGCAGACCTCAGATGTGGAGGTGGACCTGACAGCAGATCTTGAAGAGGCCACGCCCCCCAAGCGCCAGAAGGTGGCTGCTTCCAAGTCCCCTGCTGCCTCGGCCAAGGTGAAGGCTGAGCCCAAGACGAAGCCCAAGGCGGAGCCCAAGGCCGAGCCCAAAACGGAACCCAAGGCAAAGCCCAAAGGCAAGGGCAAAGCCTCTGGCGACAAGCGAAAGCGTGGCAGGAAGAGCATTGATGCGAAGTCTGACGGCGAGGAGGATGACGAGAGCTTTGAGGTGGGTACTGCCCACCTTCAAATGCCTCTTGGCTGAGGCCTTGATGAAGACGCCTCTTGGCTGAGGGGTACGGTGCCATGCAGCTCGCCAGGGACTGAAGTCTCAATGCTGCTAGAGGGGGGGCCCTGTGCCTTTGGTTATAGGCTAAAACCTCTGCAGCACAAGAGGTGTCAGGGGGCTAAAGTTGATGAGGGAGGGATAAGTCATGACCTAAACAGGGCCCACCCGACTTTGGCTGTACAATGTCCAATAGCATGCTTCATGGGCCTGGCACATTCTTGGGGACAAGTCTTGACAGCAGAAGAGCTGTGAGCAGCAGCCTTGCCAAGGCTCAGGCTCTTGAGCAGTGGGACTCAGAAGCCTCTCAGCCCGTCCAAGTGGGGCTGGGGGACGATTGAGGTATGTATTTCCAAGCAAGATAGACAGGCAAGATGGATCAGGATGAGCCCTGGCCCTAGCCACAGCATGTCTGGGCAGTAAAACTGGGTTGTCTCCATAGGTCCCAGTTGTTGAGTCGTTGGTGCCACAATCAATGCAAGGGACTTGCAAAGCAGCTTCTGCCGGGCCCCAGGGTGCTGTGGGCTGATCAGCCTGCAGTCTGTGGCTGGCCGCAGGAAGTCTAGAGGCTGGCCAAGTTTGAGGTTGTTGTGACTAGCACAAGGCTGCAGCGAATTGAGCAAGCACCGCGGGCCGCTGCCCTGTGTCACCAGACAAGCAGCCGGTGTGCTTCACAGACATAGCTGTCCTAGATGTGCATGCAAGCAGGCTGGACATCCATTTTGGGCGGGCAGTAGCATCATGCGTGCGAGTGAGGTCATTTCCGTGGGTGCAGTGCCTGCCAGCTGCCGGCATCAGCAGGCACTTCACCCACTGGCGGCAGCTAGCAGTGCTTTGCTGGCGCTTTGTGGCTGCAGGCAGTGGCAGGTATAGCGCCAGCAAGGGCCTTTTGCAGGCAATGTGTACACAGGCAGTCTGCCAACCTGTGCACCCACTCACTGGCTGCAGGCACCTGGCAGCACCGGGATTGGCAAAGCCAAACTGTTTTGCTGGTCAAAGTCCGTATTTGCCAAAGGCTGCTGCACCTGGCTGACTGCAGGTGTCGCCAGGCACTGGAGTGGCCAGTGCCAGCGAGTCTTTGGAAGTGGAGTTGGATGATGACTATGCTATGGAGGTGGACGAAGAGTCCAAGCCTGTGCAGAAGGCAGCCAGCAGGAAGCGCAAGTCCAGGTCAGTGTGCATGACGTGTCTGAGTTGGCGCTGGATCTGAGTAGAAGGCAGCCAGCAGGAGGCACAGGCTGTGCTGCAAGCCTCTGCTTTCGTGTCATATGACAGATCAATGCAGATTGTGGTGTTGTGGCAGTGCAGGTGAGCCACTTTCTGCTTCACAGATGAGGATGCTGCTTGCGAAATTGCAGGAGGGGATGTGGCAGTGCCAGCAGCAGCTGAGGCGCAGAAGTGCTGTCTGCACACCTCTGATGTGCCCCAACAGAGCATTGTTAGGTTTGCAGTTGGGTACAGGCCTGAAGAACCACTTCAAGTGCTCCTCTGGAGCATCTCACCTCAAGGCATACAGGCAGCCCATCCTGAGGCTGTGCTGCATCGGAACCACCACCCTGCTTGTCTGCAGGTCTGAGACTTCAGAAACTGCATCTCAGGCCAAAAAGACGCCTGCCAAGAAGACAGGCGCCAAGAGGACAGGCGCCAAGAACACTCCTGGCACTGCCAAGAAGGTGAGACATCCACCCCTGAGGCACAGCACAGGTGCCATGGCAGGCCTTGCAGCAGGCCAGCACCTCCCCTGGTCCCCCTGTGGCTGGCTGCTTCTGGCAAAAGGGTGGCCTGCTGTGTGCTAATGTACATCCATACACCCTGCCTGTTGTCCTGATGCGGTGGCATGTGTCCCCCACTTCAGGAACCCTTACGCCTGATGCCTTTGCTGACATGCCTGAGCCCGTTGGTGCAGCAGCACCTTTCAAGACAACTGCTGCTGCTGCAGTCCACCTGCTGTGTGCAGCGTTGCTGATGCAGACCACATTGTAAAGTGTCATGGAGAGTGCCTCCATCCTGCATACCCCTAATTGAGTTGAGCTGCTAAGAGAGACGCAGGCATGGCTCTGGCTGGGCTGGCTGCAGCCCATCACCAGGAGAAAGGCATGCTGATGTGCTGCAGCATGCTGCGCACTAGTCAGCAAAGTGTCCTGATGCCCCCCAGGCCTTTGCAGACAGGCTCGCACTTACCATTGCTGCTGCAGGCCACTACCAAAGGGAAGAAGAAAGAGGCAAGTGAGGAGCCAGAAACTGCTGCAGCAATTGCGGCTGTGGATGCAGCAGCTCTGCTACTGCCCCCAGAGGAGGGAGTGAAGTTTACGAGGCTGCCAGAGCAGGCGGCTGGTGGCTACGGGGGTGGTGCGGGTGGGGATGCAGTGGAGCCCCCAAATCATGGAACAAAGGCAAGCAATTCCAGGGTCCACCACATGATAGCCAATGCTGCAGTTGCGGCTGCTGCTGCTTGCTGGTGTTGAAGCTGCTGTATGGCAGCTACCCCTTGCTGCTGCTGCACCGACAGATCAGTCAGCTCACCGCTTGCGCTGCCGCTAGCCCCCGCACCTTCATGAGCCTCGAGCAAGGTCAGCTCAGCGCACGGCTTTAGGCCCCCCTGCTCGGCCTGATGAAGTCTTGCTCCAACAGTGCTTGGTTATAAGAGGCGCTCAGCTGATCGGCTGCCAGGGTGGCAATCTCCAGCAGCACGGTCTTGCGCCGCACCCTGTCAGGCACACCCTATCAGGCACACCCCTACCGCCTCCAGAGGTCTGCCTGGCAGCCATTCCCCTTCTGCGGAATGAGTACCCTAATGACCTGCCACACCTTCTTGTTGGCTGAGGCACGGTGACGTGATGTGGCTCACAGCAGACGCTTCCGGCTCACAGCTGTGCCATCTGCTGCTGCAGACGTACCCTCAGGGTCACCCTGAGTGCCTAAAGGGCAAACGCTTTGTCATCTCAGGGACGCTGGACTCCCTGTTCCGCCATGAGGCCACAGACCTCATCCAGAAGCACAGCGGCCGCGTCACGGGGTCCGTCAGTGGGAGCACCAGCTTCCTGCTGTGTGGGGAGAGCACGGGCAACTCCAAGTACAACAAGGTGGGCACCAGCTTCCCAGTGTTTGGGCAAGAGCACATGTAGCTTCAAGAATGTTGTGCTAAGGGTTCACTGCAGCTTAGAAACAGTATCCTGTCCTTGGAGTGACTGTAGGGGTGCTGGGGGTTGATGCCTTGGGCATGACGACTTAGGCACGCCTGCCAGGCAGCAAGTCCTGCGGTCGGGACAGGTGCTCATTGGGACACTTGAGTATTGAGTACGCCATTCTTCCCTTGTGCTGGTGAGGTGCATAGCTTGGTGTTGCCCGCATGTGGCAGATGCAGACGCTCTCACGAGGACGCTTGCCCTTAGCATGCCATCGCAGATACATGCTGTCGGAGCCACAAGTCTGCAGCCAGACTTGTGGCTGTCTGCCTGCGCAGTACAAGCCAGTGTGCCTGGGCTAGCCAGGCAGGGCCTCTTGACAGCATATGCTGAGTTCAAGCTATTTGGCTGCAAGTCAACTGTTTGCGCCAGTGGCACCCTGCTTGTGGCATGCCAAGGTTTCCAGAAAACATGGCCTGCCACAAACAGGGCTTCTTGCATTCCATGCTTGAGAGGAGATGGTGCAGCTGTGTGACAGGGAGGCCTGCTGTCACCGATCTGCCATCCAAGCAGAACTTGTTTTTACACTGCATCTGCAGGCGCAGGAGAAGGGTGTGAAGCTGATTGATGAGGAGGGGCTGCTGTCGCTGCTCAGTGCTGCCCCTGCGCCGGCAGTGCCGGCTGGGGGCGGCAGCCCTGGGGCCTCAGCTCCCTCCAAAGGCGCCAGTGCTGCCCCTTCGGCAGCACCAGCTGCACTTGCACCTGCACCGCCCACACAAGGTGGGCTGCTGCTGCTTGGAACTTTAGGGCACCAAGCCTGTCTCTGTGGCAGCTAGCTGCACAATCACTGTCCAGCAATTCCACTGCTGCTGCCGCCCAGAATCTTGGGCATGAGGTTACCAGGGTCTCCCTTTGGTGTTTTGGAAGTGCACTATTGGCTGCACAGCATCAGTGGTCACCAACTCTGTACAGACGGATAGCCCCCCTGACAGATGTTGTCCAAGGCGCCTATTGGAGCTGTTGCAGCTGCACCTGGGGCATGTCGACCACCCTCCAGCACCATATAGACACACCAATTGAACACTGTCCATGTAAAGCAGTTGCCCAGCCAGTTCCTATACAACTCCACCCAGACTTCTGCAGGGCCTGCAGGCAAGGCTGCCTCAGCTGGACCAAGCCCCAGGCCCAGCATGGCGGCAGGACCCAGTTCTAGCAAGGCCGTGCCGGCATCCAGTGGGCGGCTGTGGGTGGAGACGCACAAGCCTGGCAGCGCCAAGGAGCTGGTGGGCAACCCTGGGGCCATTGGAAATCTCAGGATCTGGCTGCGGAACTGGTAAGGCATCCACTCAGGACAGGGCTGCACGCGGGGGCCGTACCAACCCGTCTGTGCTGTCCATGTTGAGCCTTGCCATCTGCAGAAGTCAGCTGCCAAACTGGTGAGGTATTTCAACCTTCTCAGGACTTTGCAGTTAGTGCTGAGCCAAACAGAACTACAAGGCTCGATTGCAAACTGTGTATGCTGGAGCAGGTGAAAACCTTGTAGATCACCCCCTGCTCAATGCGGTATTGGTTGCTGACTATCTGAAGCAAGCCTGAGATTGTACTGCAATGTTGTGTGTTGCTGACTGTCCAGGCCCCACTGCAGGGAGAAGACTCACATGCAGGGGCAGAGCGCGCCAGAGGCCAAGGGAGCGGCCAAGAGTAAAAAGGATCTGGGCAAGAAGGCAGTGCTCATCAGTGGGCCTCCCGGCATTGGGAAGACCAGTTCTGCAATGATCATCTGCAGGTGGGCTAGCTAGGGCGGCCTGTTGTCCTGCACTGGTGCATAATCTGACATCTGCCTTTCACAGCCTCCTGGCTCACATTATGGAGTGCAGCTGCCTTGCAAAATGCCGGCCTGGGCTGATCAACATGAAAGATCCCCTGCAGCCCACCAGTCAGGGCACAAAGCTGAGGCCAGCGCTGCTGAGTGTGCCCCCTCTGCAGGGAGCTTGGGTTTGTGGCGGTGGAGGTCAACGCCTCAGACACGCGCAACAAGTCCGACAAGAGCGCGCTGAAGGGGGTGGGGGGCAAGCTGTCCAACAGCATACGGGAGATGGCCACCAACGCCTCGCTGAACATGAATGTGGAGCAGGCAAAGGCAGACAGGGACAAGGTGATATGGGCCCCCAGTGCATGCAGGTTGCAGCACCAACGCTGGCACATGCTGGCAGATGTTGGCAGTTGGTGATTGATGGCAGGAAGAAAGTGTGTGGTGCCAGTGGGTCGGTGCAGGTGTACAAGTAGGATGTTGTGCCACTTAGAGCATGGCGTATCACCACCGGCAGCATATATACCTTACAGAGCATGCACTCAGCCTCCCAAACACTACCTGGGCCTGCCAGGGTGACGACCCTGCCTGCTGCAGACTTCCTCCTGGTGCACGTCTGGCGGGCGCGCCCTGCACTGTCGTGTATACTCACAGCCTCTCCTGAGCCCCCTTGTCATAATCGCTGGTAGTGTTGCGGTGTCACTTTGCAAGCTGTAGCTGAGTCAGGGCTGCCCCCTGAGTCTGGGCCTGCCGACCGCCCTCCCATTGCTTCTGGCCCCCAAAACAGAAGTCGCATGACACACCCCCTGCAGGTGTGTCTGCCGCTCCGGGACCCACGCACCCCCTGCCCTGCAGATGGTGCTGGTGATGGACGAGGTGGATGGCATGTCAGGGGGCGACCGCGGCGGGGTGACTGACCTGATCGACACCATCAAGCGCTCCAAGGTGCCCATCATCGCCATCTGCAATGACAAGTACAACCAGAAGCTCAAGTCCCTGCGCAACCACTGCTTGGAGCTGGAGTACAGGTGGGCTGGCAGCCAGGAGTGCAGGAGGGGCGTGGTGTTGGGCTTACACATGCATTGAACATGGCCAGGCTGCAGTCGACAATGTTGTCACATGCCTGTGAACCCACTGCCTGGAGGTGGAAGTCAGCTGGGGCAGGCAGGTGGGACTGCAGTGAGCATAGTCTGGTGCAGAAGCGATTGCTGTTTCGCATCACAAAGCATGTCACACATTTAAACCAGGAGAGGAAACGCCGCAAGCACAAGGCCAGACAGTCCCTGATGCTGCAGGAAGCCCACCAAGGATCAGATCATGAAGCGCATGAAGACCATCTGTGAGGCTGAGGGCCTGCAGGTGAGACGAGCAAATGTGCTACCTGGTAGCCAGAGCGCCCTTGCCTCTTCTTCCTCCCCTCTAAGCTCCCTCCTGCACTAATGCAATGCAAGGCTGCGCAATCCCTGGCTGAAGCACCGCAGCAGCGTGCGCTAAGCTGTTGTCTGGCTGCACACGGCCGACATTGAGGCCAGCAGAACGCAGCGCCGCTGCACACAGCCACCCACTCTTGTGCTGGGGTCCTTGTCTGCTGCTGCACACAAGACCCCCCCCCCTTTTGCTGATGTCCACCTGGGGTGGCAGGTGACGGACAGCACCCTGATGGCTCTGGCTGAGGGCGCCAACTGCGACATCCGCCTCGTGCTGGGGCAGCTGCAGATGGTGCGCCTGCGGGCGCGGGCACTCAGCTACGACGAGGTCAAGGTGGGTCACCTAGGCTGAGAGAGGTGCACGATGCTTTCCTCCCTGCAGCATATCGTACCAGGGTCCTGAGCACATAACAGCACCAGACAAGTTGCTTGGTACCACTTCATCATGGGCCAACCCATACGCACCCACAGCTTCATGGAGTAACTGATGCATCAGTCAGCTGTTCACTGACGCAGAAGGCCACGAGCCTGTGATGGGGTAGGGGCACTGGGGTCCTCTTCTCTGGGGGAGTGGGTGTGTCTCTTGTCGCTGCTCAAGTATTGGGTGGCCTGCCAGTTGTCTACATGCTGTGAGGTTGAGCTGGGCCATCACGGTCTTCACGCATGCACACACAAACACACATTCAGGCAGGCATCTACAGCAGTTGTTGTGCTTCTGTTCCCGCTGGAAGGGCAAGATACGCTGGGCAGCCATTGTGAGACATGCTTCTTTTTGGAGGAAGCCCTTGGCAGCAGGCTTGGAGCAGCACTTATGTCTCTGCTGCCTGAGCTGCTCTTTGCCAAAGCATGTGCTGGCAGGCATGTCTCCCTTTGCCACCGCCCGCAAGCTGCCAGAACACATTTATTGCTCTGATATATAGACTCTCACTCCAGCATAGAATCCTTTGTGCTGCTGCTGTAGGGCAAGCTTGGTACCAGCAAGGACGCGGACATGTCTCCCTTTGACGCTGCCCGCAAGCTGCTGGAGACCAGTTCAATGCACCTCTCCATGTCGTCCAGGACGGACCTGGTCTTCCAGGACGACTCGCTAGTACCCCTCCTGGTGCAGGAGAACTACCTCAACCACCGGCCAGCGCCGGCGACTGATGACAGGACACGCCTCAAGGTGAGAGGCGAGTGTGCAGGCAAGGCCCAAAGCCAGCCGTGTTGCTGTGCAGGCAGGCTTGCCTGGTCAGCAACACCCCTTGCATGTGGGCTTGCAGCAGCCCAGGGTCTCCTGGGACTGAGTTGACGCAGCAGCATGCAGGCTGTGGCGCTCTTGGGCTCTAGGCTGTGTGGCTTGCCTGCTTTTGACTACATGTCTGTGGGGCATGCTGGTGCACCTCCTGGTGCAGTCTGTACCACCAGCAAGGGTCAGCAACAGATGACAAACAATGTGCTTGGGGTGAGAGTTGTGGGTGCAGGCAAGGCTCGCAGGCAGCAGGCTTGCCCTGCTGTCGGGCTTTCTTGCAGCTCAGCGCTTCTTCGTAAGTGGCCCTCCTGCCTGCCTGTGTGGGCGGCAGCATGTGGCCTGTGGAGGTGTTGGGCTCTAGTATGTGTGGCTTGTCTCCTGCGCCATCTGGCTGCATTTTTGCAGGCTGCTTTGGTGCCCGACCACCTCCCTCCCCTCCCACCATCCCCTGGGGGCACAAAGACTCTTCCCAATTGAGACCTGATGAAGACAGTAGGCGCTTTAAGCCAGAATATAGGGCTGCATGCGACGCGGTGGCTCCAATGGTCACAAGGAGGGTGATGCAACGCTGCCTTGGCGTGAAGCAAATTGCCACCATGCTGTTTGCAGACTGCTCTGGCTCTTGATAGCCTCATGTGGCTGCAATGCAGCAGCACGCTGAGTGAGGCAGAGGACACTGTACAGCAGACACCAGGCTTGCCAGCTGCTATGCCCACACTGAGTCAGGCCACCAGCAGCGTGGTGTTTTGGGTCAGATCTGGACTTTGTCTGCAGTGTTTTCAGGGTGCAAGGCAGCAGATGGCCAGCTCTCCATGCCCCTGCACTGAGTAGGGTGTATGAGCAACTGGCTGCTCAACCTCTGCAGAGTCCATGCCCCAGCAGATGTCCAGTCTTGCTCGATTACTCCATTGCTTGCCCTGCAGTTCATCGCCAAGGCAGCAGACCTGATCAGCGATGGAGACCTGGTCAACCGCCAGGTGCGGCAAAAGCAGAACTGGGGGCTGATGCCCTTTGCGGCCATCATTGGCAGCGTGGCCCCAGGTGTCTACATGAGGGGCATCCGGGAGATATTTGGGCTGTACCCAGGGGAGGCCAACTTCCCGAGGTGGGATATGATGGGGTCACAAAGAGGTGCAGCCTCAGTCAGGCACAGCTGTTGGGCCGGCACTGCGCTTTTCCTGTACCATCGTCCCCAGGCGCTGCTGCGGGTCAGCGGGCTTGAGCTTACCCAGGCATCTGCATGTATGACTTTTCATGTAGCGGTGCCGTGCGGGAGATGTTCCAGCTGTTCCGTGGAGGTCCTCATTTGACAGGTTCCAGCTGATCCAGCGATCCTCAGATGCATGGGCGAGTTGCTGAGGTCCCAGCGGGCTTGCACCTGGCCATCACATGTGTGATGTGTACCTATTGACTGGACTTGGTGGACCCGGGCATCAGCAGAACCGCAATTGATCTCCAGCTGTAGCCAGGCGAAACCAATCATCAGAGGGGGCCCAGCCAACATTTTGGCCAACAAGCCGGTGGGGTTGCACATGTCCGGCAGGGGGAGAGGTTGCATGCCACCCTCAGCTTTGCTCCCAGCAGGTTCAGCTTGTGGGTGAAACAATACAACAGCGCGGGAAGGCCGCTGCTGTCCTGGGACCCCAGCTGTCCCTGCCTGACCATTTCCCAACCTGGGTGGGGCAGTACAGCAGTGCAGCCTAACAGCAGTCATCCTGAGGCCCCAGTTGTCCCTGCTATCTGGGATGCCCCTGTGGCTGGGTCCGAACAGTAGCACAGGGAAGCAGTGCTGCCTGCTGAGGGAGCCAAATGTCCCTGCACATTCAGGGGTGGTTGGGCCAGACTGTAGCCAGGCTGTAGCCAGACGCTGTGAAACTGGAGGACCCCAACTGTCCCTGTTTTGCAGGTTCCCCGTGTGGCTGGGGCAGAACAGCAGCGCAGGGAAGCAGCGGCGCCTGCTGGGGGAGCTGCACACGCGCATGGCCAGCAGTGGGGCCTTCCAGGGGGACCGCTCAGCGCTGCGCCTGTCCTACCTGCCGGTGCTGCGGCGCACGCTGCTGGCGCCCCTGGCGGAGCATGGGAAGGAGGGTATCGAGGCTGTGGTGGAGGAGGTCAGCTCAGTGGCTGTCTTCTGTTCACCCACATGCTGGGACGGCCACAGTGCATATACAAGGAGGCCTGTAGGCACTCATGCCTGTGATTGTCTGCACAATGCTAAGAGATCAAGTGCTGAGACCAGACACATGCAGCAACCTGTGTTGCCACCTACGGATCTTGCCTGCTTTGAACGTTGCTCTGGCCGCCCTGCACCTGCCAGTGCTGCATTGCACGCTGCCGGCACCCCGGGTAGACTACAGGAGGGAGGGAGTTGAGACTGTGGCGGGGTGAGGTCAGCTCACATGCTGTCTTTGTTGGCTTGCTCTTTAGACTGACAGCTAGGCCAAGTTCAACCACAAGTACAGCTATTGGATCGAGGTGAGGGGGCTCCTGTGCGCGTCGGCTGCCCAGCGTCTTGCAATCCCTGTTCAGTCGAATTGCTTGCCAAGCAGGGCACAGCAGTATGCCCACCAGGCAGACCATGCGCCTACCCTTCCTCAAGGAGCGCCAGTCTGATCTGGACTTGGTGGCATGTAGCCCTGCCAAAGACACATGTCAAGGCAAGTGCACGCAGGGCACTGCCTAGCCCAGGACTGTCAGTAAGCCTCAACTCCACGGGTGAATGGCTGACACCAGTCAAGACTCACATCGGTGCAAGACACCCAGCACAGCTCCCTCAGTGTTGCCCACCTTCCTCCGATGCCCACCGCTGCTGTCCCTGTCTGAAGATGCATGGGTACTGCTTGGCCCGGGACGACGTCGACTTCCTGCTGGATGTGACCAAGTTCAAGACCAAACAGGACTGGGGTGAGGATCCCATGAAGGAGGTGGACACCCAGACCAAGTCAGCCTTCACCAGGTAGGATGCAATGATACGTGACACAACTGCTGCTCTGAGAACTGAGGCCGTGACCTGGAAGCACTGCATGTGATGTCAGCCGTCACTGACTGGGAGACACTGTCCTCTGGGACTGGCAGCCACACGCTCAACAGAGAGGACAGTCTGCAACAACGGGTCCAGGTCCTGCTCATCGTCTGCACAGGAGCCACTTGCCCCGAGCCCGCAGACAAGAGCCTTGCGTTTGAGCACAGGCCTTACCAAAGCACGCTTCTGCAAAGCACGTTGCGGCCAATGTTTGGTGATCTTTCAGCGATGAGCCGCCTGCCTGGTTCATGGGAGGCACAGCAGCTCATGGTCCGCACCAGGTGCCTCTGTCAGGAGAGGTGCTGTGCTCCCAGGCAGGCAGATGTTGCCTGTTTCACTCGAAGGAGCCCTTCCAAAGACACGTACTCTGTCTCAGTGGCCGCCACACAGTTGGCCTGCCCCTTGAAGGCTGCCACCGTCTGCCCTGCGCTAGCTCGATGCCAGACGGCTTACCAGGCATCACAGGCTGCCACCCAGCTGCCCTACCCTGCTCTGCAGGTACTTCAACACCCACAAGGTGCGGGCTCGCACAGGGACAGAGGCAGACCAAGCCACCAAGAAGAAGAAGGGGCGGGCAGCTGCACAGGCAGTTGATGAGACAGAGTCCCAGCTGGGTATGTTGTGCTAGCAGCTTAGTCGCTGGTGCCTGCCTAAGAAGCAGGTGGTGTGCAGGTCTGAGCTGCTGAGAAGACAGGATTGCTGAAGTTGATCTACGGCCACGCTGCCCTACTGATGCAGAGGCTGCTCAGTTGTAGGGCGGCAGCCTGCTGGTCTGGAGAGTCTGTACTTGAGATCAATCCTCCTCTTCACACAGCCTTCACCCTGCTGAGTGCCTGCCTGCCTGCAGATGGTGGCGATCCTGAAATGGAGCCAGAGCTGACCAAGGAATCCCCTGGGAAGTCCCAGAAAGAGGAGGAGGAGGAGGAGGAGGACGAGCTGGACCCTCTCATGTTGGCCAAGAAGGCCAAGCAGCTGGCACGGCGTGGAATGTCCTTCAATGCCAAGGAAACAGGCACCAAGGTGGGCACAGGGGCTTGGCTGGGTTCCCCTTGTCATCATCATCAAACTCATTGAATTGGGTGGGCCAATCTCCGGGCGATTGGATCGCAACAAAGGATGCCTTGGGGTTGTCAGCTGTGTTGTTCTGCACTGGCACCTTGGCTGAATGTCCAGAGGCCAGGCAGCCCTTCAAGTGCCACGAGGGACTCTGGAGCAGTCAGGGGCTAATCATGGCAGCCATCTCCAATGATCCCTGTGTGTTCAGAGAGCAGCATTGGCCAGGGCGAGGCAATTGCGCCCCAGGGTGTGCACCAGACCTCTTTTCGCAGCTCCGGCTTCTCTATGCTGTGGGCCGTGTGGAGAGCACATCCATGCTGTTCTGCAGGGCAAGCGTGGTGGTGGCAGAGGCGGAAGGGGCGCCGCCAGGGGAGGCGGCCGCGGCAGGGGCACAATGTGAAATGTTTGCCCTGTTGCCACAGTGTCAGTATAGACGTTGCTGCTTGTACTGTGCCGTGCAGGCCACCTATGCTGTGCTTGCCAGCTTGGCCTGATGACACTGGCAGTTGACACTTTACCAGTCTGATGTATTTTCAATAGATAAATCAACTTCCTGATGTGTTACGCCATCAGAGTCATCAATCACCATACTGAAGAACAGTTCACACTTTCCACAGACTTTGAGCAATCAAGCGTAGGGAATTTAGTGAGATGTATGTTGAGTGATACCTCATCCTGAACTGAGCTGACTATGTGTGACACTGTACTGCCTGCTGCCTTGTCAGACCTGGCTCATGCCACAAAAACCTGCACGGCGTGGGTGTCGCCCCATCTCACATCCTTGGCTCTGCTGTCCACTCCCTCGCTGTCTGAAGCCTGAGCTGTATCGCCTGAGACGGAGTCCTCAGACTGCTCCAGGCTGCCAGTGCGCAGCACAGTGCAGGGGCTAGCAGGGCGGCTCCCACACCCCTTGCACGCCTGGGCTGAGGCATAAGTGTGGTACGCAGTGTGGCCGCCACTGGCAAAGGCCTGGCTGTTGTTGCCTGTGCAGCTGTAGCTTGAGGGCACGCCAGGGGCCAATGGCAGAAGCCCAGCATCGGTGGTCAGAGCTACAGTCATGTTGCCTGCAGCCAGAGGATGATGCTGGTTGCAAGTGCAGGGCACAAAAAGCTGGGTGCGCCTGGCACAGCAAACGTGCCCACAACAGGGCCTGTGCTTTGCCAGTGCCACCAAGGCTGCAATCAAAGCAGTATGTCATGCCAGCAGCAGACGCATTGCAGCTCAACCCCACCCATACTCTGTTCAGCGTTGAAAGCACCGCTAGTCGGCAGCACCACGGCTTTGGCATGAACACCACTCAGTTGCAAAAGAATGACAGCAGGCACAGCACAGCACAGCACACCACTCCGCACACAAGGTGCTCACCAGGTATGAAAAGCTCAGACAGTCGGGCCACCAGATGCTGGACATCCACACTGCCAGCTGCAAAGCAGCTGATCTCAAAGCTGGCGTAGCTGAAGCCTGCCTCTGGCGTGATGTGGATGGTGCTGAAGGTACGTCCCTCCTGGCTGTTCATGCTGTACCCACAGGGCTCAAAGACGTAGTCGTCAATGGCGGCCAGAGGGACCAGGCTGCGTATGCCGCTGGCCTCAGTGGTTTGTTCAGCGCTCACGTAGCTGCTGCACCTGCATGAATATGGAGGTGTCAGGTACTGAGGCATGCTGCTGCACATGCCGCAACCTTTGGTGGTCTGCTCAGCGCTCACACGAAAACTGCTGCACCTGCAGGCAGGGGTGAGCAGGTCCCAGTACTGGTGCATATTCTCACATTGCAGCAGGCCTCCCATAACAGTGCAGGCTGCGCGGACCAGCTGCCAACTGGACCGAGCCGTGCTGTTTGACATGGGTGTCACACCAGCAGTGCACAAACTAGGGTCTGGTAGGGCATGCAATGCTTGTGACACAAGATGATGTGTGTGTGATGCAGCCCAAGAGCGATGGGCTGACCTGAAGAATTGCTGGGCCTTGACGGCATCCAGCTGTGTCATGCAGATCTCCAGGCTGCAGGTGGGCTGCTGTGCGCAAGCTGTGCCGGCCACATAGACGTGCCACTGCAGCCCATCGGCGGGGTGGCCCAGCACGTGGGAGCTGCTGCCCAGGCCAGCGAAGTAGGCGTCTAGGTACGCCACCTCCTGGGCAAAGCTGTGGTACAGCGTTGGCTGCAGGCACAAGGGTGGGTCAGGGTCACACATGCATAAAACAGCAGCCCATTGGGTGGTCAAGCTCCAGGGACCCCTGTGGAAGCCATGTGTCATTCATGGCTATGCACATGTGCCAAGCAGGTAAGGCACAGGTACTGCACGCAGTGCAGTGCTTGAGCTGCAGGCGGCAGTAGCAGAGCAACCAGCCAAATGGCTGGTAGCGCACCTGGTACTCGGGGAACAGGAAGGAAGCACGCGAGTACTTGCAGCGCACTGCCTGGCAGCCCAGGCTGGCAGCCAGCTCCAGCAGGAGCGGCACGGCATTCAGCAGCTGCGTGGTCCCACAGGTCTTCAGGACAAACTTGTCGGGGTAGACAAAAAGACTGGACTCTGCATGTGAAGGCGGCACATTGTCAAGCACGATAATATGTTGCACTCTGCAATGATGCTGGACAGCCTGTGCACAGCAGGTCGTGCTGCAGCAGCAGAAGGCAGGGCCAGCCAATAGGAGACGGCAGCTTCACAATCAATTCACAATACATTCCACCCTGTGCGCAGAAAGGGCTCACCTGACAAGACATAGGCATCGAAGTAGGTGTTGCTGCGGGCTGAGACCACACAGCAGGCTGCCTGCTGCATCAGCAGGTCGATGGCTGGCCGGTCCAGGCCGCGAAGGCCGTTGAACCCGGCTGGAACACTGAAGTCGACCTCGATGCGCTTCTCCGATCCCTCAAAGACTGGGCTGGGCCATCCGGGAGGCTCCAGGGCGGTCATGGTGCTGTGCTAGGATGGGTGGCTCCTGTTAGGGAGGCTTCTCCTTAGCACACTGCATAGCATTGGCACAGGGACTGAGCAGCCAGCAAACAGGAAGCACAAAAGTGTAGGGTGCATGTGATGGCGGCGGCTGCTGGCCATATGGGCTCACGTCTGCTGGGTTCTGGAACTTGACTGCTATGCCCCAAGGCCTGAGCTCTGGTACAGGGGGCACAGAGGGCTGGAACTGCTGCCTGCTATTGCCACTACTACTACTACTACTGCTATTGGAGGCGTCACTGCTCTCTTCCATACAGAGGTGCCAGAATGAAGGTATCTATAGTTGCTTGTTGTGAGTTCTCAGCTCACAGCTTCTTTTGCGCGGCAGTTTGCGGCTCTGATGATATCGGTTTGCTATTTACCGTGCTTCGTCTTCTTGGAGCCCTTGCCCTGCTGTTTGGCGACCCTCCTTCCCTGGCCGGGCGTGACCCCATGCTGAAAGCACTCTCTGCCACAGCCAAGCAGTTTAACGGAGGAGAATTGCTGCTGCGCTGCTCAAATGAAGGGACTATCCTGGGCAGGGCTGCCAATGGGAGGCACAACTACCGCATGCCCGCTGGCTGGCTGCAGATCAGTGGCAAGCATGCCTGTCTCAGGCCCACTCAGGTGGGCTGCCTCTCATGCTGCTCCCATCACGCTCACATTGCCCTGCCGCTCTGCTCAGCAGTCTTTCCTGTGAGCATGGTGCTGCATCAGGGCCCTGACGCTGTCAAACTCAGCATGCCAGCTGGGCCAAAAACACAGCATGCACGTCACGCTTTGCCTGCCACGCCCCCCAGACATGCAGCACAGTGGCTTAGCTGGCCTCTGCTGCACCTTCAAGACCCATGGCTCCGCTGACTGAGCTCCAAGTTGTGCATGGCATGATGGGTCTGGCCAAACAGCAGCTGCAGCCATTGCCCCGCCATGCAGGACCCTCAAGGCTGGACCATTGAGGACACCAGCAGCAATGGCACCTTCATCAATGGCAGGAAGATAAACAAGAATCAGCCAGAACCCATCAAGGCCGGAGATGTTATCACCTTAGCGCATGCCGAGAGCGTTGCTGCGCCCAATGCCATCGTGTGAGTGGGCGCTGTTGACACTTGCCGCTTGCAGGCTGCCACTCTATGCGGCATCACGGCAACTGTGCATCACTTGCACCTGCAACTGCTGCCATGCATG
The DNA here is from genome assembly GCA_963969365.1 of Asterochloris sp. CNOR1. Classification (NCBI taxonomy): domain Eukaryota; kingdom Viridiplantae; phylum Chlorophyta; class Trebouxiophyceae; order Trebouxiales; family Trebouxiaceae; genus Asterochloris; species Asterochloris sp. CNOR1. Next base: position 2,994,204 of record OZ017750.1, read on the forward strand.
GCATATGCTGGCCCCTGTGTGGTGGTTGTCCATGGCTGCATGATACGTTTTGGGTATATGCTCCAGAAGCACCAATGTCGGCCCAAGGGGTGCACAGGTGGCAGGGCATGCGCCTCAGAGCAACTGCCGCCTTGAAGCTGCAGGCTGTGTCCGCAGGTACCAGTTTGCAGAGGCGCCTGAGCATGCCAGCCCTCCAGAGCAGCAGCCGCCAGCGGGTGAGGCTCTGGCTGCAAACGGGAAGCGCAAGTCCCCCTCCTCGGACCCCCTGCAGGCGGGAGCCCAGTCCAAGCGGCCCAAGGCAGAGGGCGGGGATACCGACAAGCTGGCACTCATTGACCGGCAGAAGCGGCGTATGGAGGTGAGACAGCCCTCTGCCGCTTAGTCCTTCGCAGGCAGCTGGGAACAGGGACACTGCGCTTGTGATGGTCTGCTGCAGCCCGTCAGCCTCCAAGAGCTGCCGCGGAGATGGTTTGCTGCATTGTGGGAAGGCAGCATGGGTGTCTGTGAGTGCTGCTGTGGCCTTGGCACCTTCTCAGCTTGCTCCTGCATGGTGGGACCCTGATCCTTTGACAGGGGCCTCACCCATGCAGTGCAGCTGGCCGACACTGCTGCTGGTTTTGCAGCCCATCTGGGGCCATGCAACCAATGCGGCTGCCGAGATGTGCTGCCAACTTTGGTCCAGTGAATGACGCTGCCTTGGTGCCTGCAGGAGCAGGCTGCAGAGCTCAAAGCCCTGCGAGATGGCAGGGAGGCAGCAGAGAAGGAGCTGCGCTCTGCGAGGGTGGCTCATGCAGACGAGCTGCAGCAGAGCAGGGCTGCTCACACAGATGAGCTGCACCGGGCCAGTACTGCTCATGCAGTTGAGCTGCAGCAGGTCAAGGCGGCAGCGGCTGCTCTGGGGGATCAGGTAGGCTTGGGACTCCTTTCCAGTCCTTGAGCAACCTCTGCTTTGGGGGGTGGCAAGTGCCATGCGGCAGAGGGCGTTGGAGCAGACAATCTGCAGCGGGGCAGGGAGACAACTGCTCTGGTGCAGCAGAGGCGCCACTCCCTGTGCCAGGCAGAGCGTATGTGTTCTGCCCATGTCTGACTTCCTCGTGCGGAGCAGGCATTCTAACTCTTGGTGTGCAGGGTGGGGCTGTCAGCATGTAGCTGCTGGGAGAAGAGAGGCTCATTCAACCAACACAGTTTGCTTAAGCATCAGCAGCAGCCACCAAAACCAGCAAGGCCCACCGGCATACTATGGAGGGCAGCTTAAAGGTCATGCCTCACCCTGTGGGTGTTGCAGGGTTACAAAGTTGGTGCAACTAACAGGCAGTCGGTCATGGCTGCCACTCACCTGCTGGGTCCCTGCGAATATGCAGCCAGCTCTCACTTGACGACTCTTGCAGAGCGTCCCAGTGGAGCGCCTGGTGGCTCACTGAACTGCCTTGCTCTGCAGACTGCAGGACTGATGTCCACTTGCCTGAGCCGTGTTGTGCAGGTTGCCATGGCCTCTGTTTGTCCCCTCAATCCTGCGTGTCTCTGTGCAGGCGGCCACGTCTTCAGGGGCCCGCCTGTCTCTTGGCAGACTCCAGGGCAGGGACTCATGTTGCTGCATGACCTCTGTGCAGGTGGCCAAGGCTACTGAAGCTCTGGCAGCGAAGACAGAGGAGCTGGCAGCCAAAGCTGCTGAGATGGAGGCCCTGCAGCAGTGCTTCAATGCAAAGCATGCCGAACTGGAAGAGCTGCAGGCGGGCGAAGGTGAAGTACAGGTAGGTGGCAGAGTCTGTCTGCTGGTGCGCCAGGGCCATTGCAGCAAGCCCAGCAAGCTGTGGCCAGCGTGGCTGCGCCAGCTGCGTCCTACCCTGCTGATGTCTACTTGCATATAGTCAAAGCAAGATTAGCCATTGGAGCTGCAAGCCCATGTGAGTTGCAGTGTCACAGGTGCACGCATGAGCTGCGACGGGCAAGCTGACGGCCTAGCAACAACCCTACTATTGGAAGATATCCCACAGATTACTACCAGCCTAAAGCATCAGCCGTGTGTTGGGCTGAGCCTTGCCAGGACCAGCAACTTCTTCACGTTGGGTAGCTCTTGCCTGCTGTTGTGCTGTGGTGGTCGGGGTGCGACTGGCACTGCAGTGTCGTCACCTCTGTGCTTGGCTGTGCTTGGCTGCAGGATTTGATGCAATCCTTGTCAGTGCATGCAGCCATACCTGAATGTCTTTTGGCACCTGCAGCATGGCAGCACCCAGCCAGACAAAGAGGTGAACAGGTGGAGGCAGCCTGCAGCATTTGACAACAACTTATATTGTCGGCACACAGCTGGAGAATGAGGATGACAGGCTGCACACGCCTGAACACGATGGCCTCAGCCAGTGTTCATGCCTGCAGCAAAAGAAAAACCCGCCTCGAGAGGGAAGTGGGCCAGCTGGTGCGTCTCCTTGGTCATCCTTTGACTGTGCTGCAGCATGAAGCCACATGTCTGGATAGGGAAGTCGACAAGCTGCAAGTGGACAACCTGAAGCAGTTCCTCAAGCTGCTTCTGACTGTGCTGCAGCGTGACAATACAAGACTGGCGAAGGAGGTTGACAAGCTGGAGGCCAAGTTGTGGCAGGCCATGGATCGCGCTGACCTGGACTCGCAGGAGGTTGGCCGTGCTTTGAAGGAGACGAAGCAGGCCAAGCAAGTGGCTGCTGCTGCTGAGAACCGCCGCAAGGAGGTGCAGGGGCAGCTGGACGAGCTGCAGCCACAGCTGCAGGTCAGCCTGCTGTCGCTGCATGTTTTGCTGCAGCAGCCCCTAGGCCGGCACAGGGCCAGCTGGGAGGGGTGGAGCCGCGGCCGCAAGTCAATGTCCCTCGCTTGTTGCTCTGCAGTCCCCACACTTGCGCCTGTATTATCGCTACCCCTGCCCTATGTCCTTCGTAACAGCATTGTGAAGGCCTGCCAAGACAGAGCTGCAGCACGGCTCAACAGCACCAGCTGGCGCCACCTGCGCGTTCCACAATGTGCGCATGCATGGCAAACCCGTGTATGCACCCCAACCTAGCACCCTGCACACTCCCCACCAAAGCTGTTATCACAATGCAGTGGGCGCTGCAACAGGCCGGCATCATTACTGTGGTTGCTGTGAGAGGGAAAGGCACATGCATTGGTCATGCCGCTCAGCAGATGGCATGTCACTCTGTGCTCAGGGGACCCAGCTGAGGCTGCTTCGCACCTGTGCAGGCTGAGAGGGAGGCCCATGCACAGATACAGCAGCAGCTGGCTGAAGCCAGGGCAGAATTCGCAGAACAGGCTGCTGCAGAGAAGCGAGGCATGCAGGACGACATCGATCGCCTGCAGCAGCAGCTGGAGCAGGTAAGGGCCTCCACAATCTTCCTGTGCGATGGAGACCTGCTTCAGTGCAGCATCCATTGTCATGCGGCTGCATACTGCCTGCTCATATTGGGGTGGATAGGAATCAGGAAACCAATCAGTAGATGTCTCAATCATGCAAGCCCTCTGTGATGCACTGCCTGCATTGGCACTAGAGCAAATAAGCAATGAGATAACATGTGCTTGTGCTGCAGGGCCACAGTTTCCCCCTTCAGCCATCATGCGCCTGTAACGGCACTGCTCAAAGTTGTCCCTGAAATCTGCTGTTGCAGCCTTCACCAGCCTGTGATACAAACTGCAAGCTTTGACTGTGTTTGCGCTGCTGGCAGGCCTGTACGGGCTTTTCACCCCCAGAGCATCACAGAGCACTTTGGAGTTGCACTTGTGATGTGAGGTTCTCATCCCTGGCACCCCTGCAGGCCCGCCAGGCTGCCCAGGTCGCCAGTGATGCCCGCCAGGCAGCAGATGAGAGAGAGGAGCTGGCGCGCTCCTTGATGGGCAGCGTGGACACCAAGGTCACTCTGCTGCAGCAGCAGGAGGCTTCAGGGGAGGACTTAGTGCGCCAGGCAGGGGAGGCAGTGGCCGTGCTGCAGAGGCTGCTGCAGGAGGGTCGCAACAAGGCTGCGGTGAGTGACTGCAGTGGTGCCTCTCTGCCCTGAGGGCGGGCTGAGGTGCACTCTCGGAGCTGCAGGGGAGGCAGTAGCCTTGCTGCAGAGGCTGCTGAAAGGAGGGCGCAACACGGCTGCAGTGGGTGCTGCATTGTGAGTATGGTGGGCCTCTCTGCAGCCCTGATGGTGCGCTGATGTGTAGCCTGAGGCAGTCAGTCAGCTGAGTGGAGGCAGTGCCCGCGCTGCAGAAGCTGCTGCAGGCAGCTTGCAACAGGACTGCGGTGTGCGCTGCACCATTCAGAAGCTGTGCTGTGTGCAGCCATGCTGGCAGACTCATTTGTGCTTGATGGGCTGTTGCTGCAGCAGCTGCTGCATCTGCTGCAACATCATGAAGGTGTTTCCGCATTTGTCAAACTGTGCCATGCTGGGCATACTTACGTTGACAAAGCACAGGGGTTGAAGTGCATAGCTACACATTGCAGCCTCTTCAAGCTGTCAGCACTGGTGTCCACATCAGAAGATTTTGTGACTGTCCAGGTGTGGCCCATGATGCCTGTGGCCCACCCCTGTATCATGCTTGATGAGCTGTTCTTGTGGCAGCCGATCAGCCAACATCCGGAAGGCGCTGCTGCCCTGACCCTGCCTCTGAAGTATCTTTTCATATGTTGTGCCTCCCACAGGATTTAGGACACTGCTGTGCAGCAAAACCAAGTCCACTATCTTGTGAAGGAGGCACAGTCTGGGCAGCTCAGGTGCGCAGCACATTCTACTGTTCACTTATTGATCCGTCACCTGCCTGCAGGGGCGACAAAGGGCGCTGTGGGAGGCCAAGAGGGACTTGAACTATGGCCTCAACGGCCAGGTCGCCACCAGCAGTGATGGCAGGGAAGCATCAGAGGCGCGCCGCATGACCCAGGCAGATGCAACCATCATTCATGGCACCCAGCAGCAGGTAAGACGGTGGTGCTGTCACCTGCACGCAGCAACAGCTAGGCTGCCAAAACATGCGGCCGTAGCTGCCAAGGGAGGCTGGTGGGGAGCTGCACCTGAAGTGGCAGGTGGGCAGCACACTTGGGAACCCCAATTTGGGTGTCTCGCATGCTGCGCCAAGCTTGACTTAGACCATGCAGGTGATGCTGTGGACTGCGGCGCAGCCCTGCTGCTCAGGCGCACAGCACCTGGGCCATGCACGAGCCTCGCTGCCAGTCACAAGGACCATTGCTGTGCACATGCTTCAGCAGTCCTGTTCCTCACTCACTGGTCTGTTGCCCTTCCTGCAGATGGACGCTGCAGGCGTCAGCGATGAGCGGCAAGCCCTATCTGCCTCAGCCACTGACCAGGGCAACCGAGAGCAGCCCGCCCCGGACTTCAATTCAGAAGCTGCACAGGTTGTGGGTGCGGGCCAGCACGCAGATGCCAGCACCTCAGACCAGCAGCAGCAGACGCTGATGGAGTCGGAGCAGCAGCCGCAGGGTCTGGCAGATGCAGTTGTGCTGGAGATTGACCAGGAGGCCACCCAGGTGTACAACGGGGATGCAAGGGCTGCCCTGGCTGCCCTGGGGCCTGAAACGGCGGCTGCCCCTGCCAGCCCACAGGGGCAGCCTGTTGGCTCAGACATGGAGTCTGCCAGCCAGAAGGAGCAAGAGCCTGCTGCCCCGGAGAGGCAAAGTGCAGAGCAGGCCGTCCTGCGGGCAGCCTCTGATGATGTGCAGATGGCGGAGGCAAATGCGGATGCTGCTGATGGCCACGAGCAACAGCAGGTGGGAGCTGCAGGTCTTTGTGCTTCTGCTGTATTGTCAATGCGCTTGGCAAAGCTAACATGTCACAGCTGCATGCCTGGCAGGTTGTGTGATGGCCTGCACAGGCAATAACGTCACACCGTGTCACACAGATGGGCTGGAGGAAGGAAGGACTGTGTGTGCCAGAAACCCCACAAAGTCATGTCAGGCTGTCTAATGCAGGGGGTTGGCAGGCAGGGGCCCGGCTCTGAAGGCACGCCGTCGCAGCACAGCAGCGGGCGGCAAAGCGAAGGGCGGCGCAGCACGGATGAAAACATCGACACACACAACAGCCTGGGGCCATCATGGGCAGCTGTGGGCAAGGGCAGCCAGTCCAGTGGCGCCCCTCAGGTATCGGCTAGGCAGCGACAGGAGAGCTGGGCATCTGAGTTTCACGACATTGCCTGATGACATCCACAGGAAGATTGGGGCTTCTAAGCAGCCAAAACTGCCTGATGATAGACTCTGGGCCATCAAATTGTACTAGTCACAGTGAACTGACAGCAGCCTCAAGCTGATACGCCTGGCAGCAAATAATGTAACTTTGTCTGAGATGCCCGAGCTCATGCCTGAAGCTCATGAGAGCCTTGATTAGAACAGGCAGTCATGCGAGTGTGGGGCCATTGTTTTCACAACAACAAAACTGTAGACCTAGATCTGGTCATTGTTCTATCTGACATGGGTGAAAAGTCTGTCGTTCATGCAGGGGCAGTTGGCAGCCAGACACTGCAATGCTGGCGGTTGCAGGCCCAAGAGATCATCACACCATCAGCTGGGCCGTTGTAAAGTGTCCATCAACTGTAGAGCCTCAGCTAGCACAGGTCAGTTCCTGCTGCCATGCCTGCAGGATGCTGGCTTTTGGTCCATCCATTGCAGTGCAGCTGCAGGCAAGTTGAGTGCTGCAATCCAAGATGACCAAGGCTACATGCGGATGGCACTGCATCAAGCCCGCAAAGGGCTGGGGAAGACACATCCCAATCCTGCTGTGGGGTGCATCCTACTGAAGGAAGGCAAGGTCTGCACCTCCTGTTGCCCTGTCATTTTCTTGGCTCCGCTGCAACGCCCCTTCTGGCGCCTGCGCTGATGAGACTGTGCTCTTGCCAGGTGGTGGGTAAAGGGTACCACCCCAAAGCTGGGGAGCCACATGCTGAGGTGTATGCCCTGCGGGCAGCTGGTAAGGGGTGTGCACCTTGCCTGCCACATGCAGCGCATCAGGCACGGGCACTGCATCCAAGACTCCCAGCAGCAAGCCAGTAGCCGTCATCTGCAGGGCAAGCTGCCGAGGGATCAGTGGCATATGTCACTTTAGAGCCTTGCAACCACTACGGCAAGACTCCCCCTTGCAGCCAGGCATTAGCTGAAGCTGGAGTCACGAGAGTGAGCCTTCAGGAGTCTGCTTCAGCTGTGCTTGGTGGGCATGCTTTTCTGACTGGCGTCAAATCCACAATGGGGGCCTACTTCAGGGAAGCAGTACTGCTGCTTTGCACCTGGCGGCCAGCCTTGAGCACAAGACTTTGATGCCAGGATGCCCCTGTTGAACAATGCAGGTGGTGGTTGGAGTGGGCGACCCCAACCCCCTTGTCAACAATGCTGGTGTAGAGACCTTGCTGAAGGCTGGTATCGAGGTGGCTTTCATTGGCGGCCAGGTGGAGCAGGAATGCTATGACATCAATGCTGAATTTATGAAAAGCATGAAGGCCAGTGCAAGCTGATTATTTCTGGTCATGGGCAGAACCTAGTCAATGATTGATTGCTTTAGTTTGACATCGTCAGTGACAGCTGCAGTCACGTCTGTTGAAGCTTAGTCTTCCTCTGAGGCATCGCTAGTGTCATATACCTTGACCTGGGGGCTATGCTGCAGCTGTTTGAAGACGCTGTGCTGCCCAAAAAGGGGGCAGGCTCCCAATACCTCCTTCCTGGGACGATTGTTTTTTGCACACCGCTCGCAACACTTACCATGCTCCACCAGCAGGACGTGCAGGTCATACCTGCACCATGCAGCACATCTCAAGTGCTGAATCAAAGCCAGTCATCTCGCTTGCAGGCCCATGTGTAGCCTAGAGGCAGCTTGACCGAACAGGCTCTTTTGTCTGTCTCATCTCAAGTCAAATGCTCACTTGATGTTGTCTGGCACGCGTGCATTCAGGTGTGCATATGTCTGATCCCGTGACGCCTTCTGTGGCACCCAGCCCAGGCTCTTCGTGATGCGCCAGACATGGGTGTCCACAGGGAACGCATGCCTGCAAGCAGCACAGGATGCCCTAAAGATAGGCACTGTGCTGATGTATTTAGGGCATTTTGGAGCACAGCAGGTCCAGACAATAGTCAGCGCAGAGCCAACCAGGACAAGCAACATGAGCACATGAGCTGTGGTTAATTTTGACCAAGCAGCCCCTGAGCAACCTGCGGCATGGCTGATGACAGCATGCAGATTGCACATTAAACCATGCTGATCATTCCGCGTGAAGGATCAGAGGATGGACAGGCAAAGGGGCACAGCGTCGCAGATGTGCACACACCACAGAAGATGCCTTGCCTGTCCAAGCAGAACATCAGGACACATGCCACAGTCTTCTTGCCCACTCCTTTGAAGCGCGTCAGCTCGGTCTTGATCTCCTGCGCGCACACATGTCTCTGGGCCTTGGCCAGGAAGCCAAGAGCAGATGCTTTTGTCTCGGGTAAGGCTCAGCAGGCTGTCAGCTGAGCATAGTGGCAGCATGGGCTCGCCTTTCAACACGTGGAGTGGCAGACTGGGGCCGCCAGCCAAGCTTCAAGAGCAGGGGAGGACAAGTTTCCAAAATTCAGACCTGCAACAGACAGAGCCGCACCTCGTCATTCAACTTCCTCAGATACTCCATGCTGCACTCGCCCCGCTCCTCCTTCAGCGCCTGCAAGATGAGCTGCAGGAACAGGCAATGCACCTGTCAGGGACACGAGTCTACGTTGGTTTATGCTTCCGGCACAAATGCCACTCCCCATTGGCCAGAAGCCCTACAGGAGTTAGCTTGCCTTGATGCGCTGCGTCTTGATGGCGGCCAGGCCCCCAGACTTAATGGGCACCTCAATGTCGGCTGCATGACAGCACGCAAGAAGTCAGAGCATGCGTTCAGAGCATTCACAGAGGGCGGACGAAGTGCATGGCCACTGAGATTGCAGCCTGGGCTGCCATGGCAGGGCAGGGCAGCCAGGGGAAGCACAGTCACGAAAGCACAGAAATCACAGCTACAGCAACTTAGACCACGTCAACCTGCTAAACAGTATCTATACACACTAAGGAAAGCGCAGGACATACTAATGAGGCCCTGCTGAGCTGCTGGGCAGGCACGCGATGCATGTCCACATAGCCCTGATTGGACCAGCGCAGGCATGCCTTCGCTGCCAGGTTGAGCTATCAGTCAGGGAAGCAGGACAGATGAAGAACTGCCTTGACCCCAGTCAGGCAGGGAGGTCAGGTGGCAGCTGACCATCTTTGGCTTTGAGGACCTCTGGCCAGGTTGGGAAGGCCTTCTTGAGGGCTGCAAAGCTGCGGCGGGAATTGACATCTGTGGTGTTCTGCGAGAGGATGGTCCGCACCTGCGAGTCAAATGCGGCAGGCTTGCAGCTGGGCCCAATCATTACCAACATAGGCTGAGAGAGGCATGCGAGCACCGAGGATGGCAGGCCTCATGTCACTGAGGTCCGCACAGCGCACCAGTGAGTCCAGCACGGTGATCTGGTCATGTGAGTGCAGCTCCTGAGCTTCTGCATCTGCCTTAGCTTGAGGCTGTGCCAGCTTGGCCTGCTCTTCGCTCATCACTGCCTGCTTGGGCTCGCCATGCAGTTTGGCCAGGCCATCTCTGGCAGCCTGCACCAAATCAGGGACTAGTTGCAGTGCTGTGCTCAGCACTGCCTGCCTGTGCTTGCCTGGAGCAGAAGCTTGCCACAACTAGCACCTGGCACTCGTCTGCTGATGGCCGGTTCCAATCAGGGTATGGGTTTGACTCATCCTCTGGCTTGCGAGCACGCTTGCTGCTGGCTGCTTTGGGTCCCGCAGCCGATGCCTGTCTCTTCGGCATGCTGGTCTTGATTCTGTGGATCGTGGCAATTTGACCCGCTGTGGCATGCAATTTTTTGTTGACCAGGCTGCACAAACGATAGAGGTAACCATCGATCCCGAGCTGCTGCAGCATCAACAGACTGGCCAGCGCCATGTTGGTTCCAGGCCTGGCAGTTCTCACTGCTGTGGCAGGAGCTGCCCTGCTTGCCAGTGGGTTGGGGTTTGCTGCCCTGCAAAGTGGCACAACCAACCCCTATGCTGCTCTGCTGACAGCAGCAAGATCAGAGAGCACCCAGGCAGGCTCACTGCTGCCTGGCGGCCCATCTGCACCAGCTCCGGGGCTGCCCTCAACATCACGTGCACCCACGCAGCCCATCAGCGCTGCTGGCCAGCAGCATCCAGAGCTGCTGTACAACATCACCCAGTCAGGTGCCCTGAGCTTGGCTGATGCTCCCAGCATCATGCCAGTCCTTGCACCTGCCCCTCTTCCACAAGAGGCAGCAGGAGCGCCAAGCTCCCTCCCACAGAGCATAGCGCGCGTCGAGCAGGCGGGGCTTGCAGAGCTGGTCCCAGAGGCAGGGGCCCCTGCTGCAACCCTGCTGGCACCTGATGCCAGCGGCCTGGCACGCAACGCCAGCGCACAGGCACCCAGTATCCTTGCCCAGGCACCCAGCGCCAGCGCACTGGCATTCAACCTCAGCGTCCAGGCACGCAACACCAGCGCACAGGCACCCAATAGCAATGCCCAGGCACCCAGCGCCAGCATCCAGGCACCCAACGCCCATGCTGTGGCCTCCACCGCCACGGCAGCCAGCACACTTGCGCCCACACCATCTCAGACCGACACCACGCCGAGTTTGCTGAGCCTGGCAGCCAATGGCAGCACCGCAGCACCGCAGCCGCCCCAGACCGGCCGAGCAGGCACCACACCTGCGCCCCAGTCGCCAGCCCCCAGCAGCCAGGCCGTGCTGCCTCCAGGTACAGGCAGACCGCCTTCTGTCCAATCAACGACTCCAGTGCCATCCAGTACACTGGCAACCCCCAGCCAGGCTCAGATGTCCAGCTTCATGGCTGCTCCTCTCTCTGCCAACACCACCAACGGGAGCACCAACCTCCAGCAGGCCCTGGCCGCTCAGAGGGCGGCTGCTCTGGCGCGCGCTGTGCAGACGTCTGCGCAGAGCCCCACAGCTGCAGTGCAGCCAGGCTTTACCATTCCCACTGCTGCTGCTGGGCCAGCGCTTGCTGCTGGCAGCTTCGCGGACAGGCCAGGCACAGGCGCTGCAGCTGCCGCAGCAGTCCCCAGCACGGCGCCAACATCAGCAAGGGCAGCTGCCCAGGCACAAGCACAAGGCGGCCTGCACGGCATCATGCCCTCAGCAGCAGCCCTGCCACAGCTTGGCCCATTGCTGCACCGGGCAGGTGCTGCTCCTGCTGCGACATTCAGCGTTCAGGGCCCCACGGCTGCAGCTGCGGTCAGTCCAGCTGCGAGCAGGACCTCCACACCAGCTGCTGCTGCCGCCCATGCAGCTGGCAGTGCACCTGCGCCAGCCTCCGCTGTTCTGCCAGCACAGGTGCCTCAGCCAGAGCCCTCAGACGAGCGTGGCTCAGCCAGGATCGAGCAGTATGAGCCTGAGCAGGCCGCTCTTGCTGGTGCCCCCGAGGCGCTTGGACCCGGGCAGCCCTCGGCCAGCACCAGCAGCCTGCCAGGAGCCGCCATGGCGCCTGCAGCAGGGCCAGCTTCCCAGCCTGCACTGACAACGGGCAGGGCACCTGCCAGCAATGCCAGCCTGGGCTTCAGCCCGTCTCATGCCCCTGCGCTGCAGCCTGCAGCTGGAGCCAGTACAGGTACCAGCAGCACGTTTCTGGGCTCCAACCTGGCACGTGCCTCTGCGCCGCAACCTGCAAACAGAGCCAGTGGGCCTACTGGCAGCACGCTACTGGGCCTCAGCCTGGCACATGCCTCTGCGCCGCAGCCTGCGACCAGAGCCAGGCTGCCTGAGGCGGCAGGCAGCCGTGAGTCTTGGGCCGGCATTGAGAGCTTTGGGGGCCCTGAGGCTATGGCAGAGGGCCCAGCAGCCACCCCGGCCACTGCCCCTGGGCCGCAGCCTGCAATGGGAGCCAGGCTGCCTGAAGCGGCAGGCGGCAGTGGGTCTCGGGCCGGCATCGAGAGCTTTGGGGGCCCTGAGGCAGTGGCAAAGGGCCCAGCAGCGAGTGCGGCCACTGCGCCTAGGCCTGCCACTGCACAGGGCATGTCTGGCAGGGCAGCAGCTGCAGCGGGCGTGGCTGGCAAGTGGTGGCTGTGGCTGATAGTGGGGCTGGCAGCTGCAGCGCTGCTGGGGGCGCTGGCGATGGCTGCAGTGTTCGTCGCAAGGGGCAGGCATCGCAGGCGCATCTGGTGAGCGGGGTCCCCACCTCTCTCGGGTTGTGGGGCCTGTGTGTGGGGAGTCCAGCTACCATGCCTCTGGTGGCTGTGCATTTGCTGCAGCATGTGGCGGCAGGTGCCGCAAAGTGCAGGATGTAGAGTGGCACACCACACAGGTTGCAATGTGATTACACAGGACCGGAGCACCAGAAATCGCAGTCCTGCAAGGTCCTGAAGCACAGGTTGCCATGTCACAGCTGCCTCTGGGCATGCACGGGGTGGCACACCATTGCCATGCTCATGGGTCCCAGCTCGTGTGTCTGCTGCCCTGGCTGCAGGGACGCCTCCCCCTTCTTGGTTCAGGGCAGCAAGTCCGCGCTGCCAGCTCTGGCCCCCCGCCCTCAGGTGCAGCCCCCCGCTCACAGCTCCGCTTCCCTCAGCAGCGCCGCATCAGACATGCAGGCCACAGCGGCTCCAGGCGCCAGACTGCTTGCACTCCTCATGCTGGTGCTTCCCAGCCGCTGGCACAGACTGCAGTTACGGCCAGGTGGCCGTGCTCAGGGTGCCCTTGACACGCCGCATGCAGCCGCAGAGGTGGCTGTCAGGCCAAGAAAGAATGATGACAGCTTGGGCCGCAGCGTGAGCGCTCCCCGGCTGGCCACCCCTGGGGGCCGCCATCAGATGCCTACCCAGAAGGTTGGCTCTTGTTTCTGCTTGGCTGCTGTATTTGCCCGTCAGTCCTGCCCGTCTGCTGGCTCAGCTCCCTGTCAGTGCTCATCAAAGGACAGCTCTCATAGCCTGTGTTGCTTGAGCACTGGCTCTCCCTGTCTGTGCTGCACAGGGTGCGTCTCGCAATCCCCGTGCGGCTCAGCTGCTGGCCGTCTCTGGTGTTCTGTAACATCTCTGTTGCCTGACTGCTGCCTGTCTCTGCCAATGCTGGTTGAGAGGTGGCTCTCCCTCCCAGTGCTGCTGCATGGCTGGTCCAGTTTCCCTGTGCTTGCACATGTAAATACTGCAAGGTGTCATCTGCCACCCAGGCTAGGGCAGTTTACTTGTGCACACCACAAGTCCTGGGACACCCAAGACCTTTCACAAGAGCGGGTGCAGCCCTGATCAGGCTGTCCATGCTGCAGGTGGAATGGGAGGGAGCAGCAGAGAGTCCAGAGGAGCGCAAGCAGCAGCTGGAGGACAGCCCTCAGGGTGTCGTCTCAGCAGTGCTCAGGTGTGAGCTGACCAGCAGCTGGTGCAGCATTTATGTCATGCACAGCTGCCAAGATGCCGCCGGCATGAGGTCTGGGCTGCGTATGCCAACAGCAGTTGTCGCTGATGGTGGTGGCAGCAAGATTTGGAGCAGGGTTGTGTGGCAAGCATGCTGGCCACTTGAGTTGTATGATGCGGCTCAGCATTGCCTGACTGGGCGTGCAGGCACAGCACCAGTGGCAGCCCAGAGAGGCAGCATCCAGACCTCCTGCTGTGGAGCACCAATCCTCTGGGGGCTCAGAACAGGCCAGAATCTGCAGCGCCTGCACAATGCAGCGCTGCAGACTCTTCGAAGGACCTCATGGCGCCCAGCAGCTCTCCTCAAGAGACTCCAGCTGCTGCAGCGCTGCAGCTTCGTGCACAGACTGGGGCTAGTAGTAATGGCAGCGCTGATCAGCAACTTGGAGGTCAGTCCCCACAGGCTGAGCCATCAGTCACAGCGCTGGTACAGGATGCTACCACGGTCCCTGGGGGACCGAGCCAGTCACCCAGAGCTGTTGAGCTCCCAGGCACTGTGGCCGATACAATACAAAACTCAGAGGAGCCTGACGCAGTGTATGATGCAGGTGGGCCAGCTTGTCCAATGAGCACTCAGCTGACAGCGCTGCCTGATGTCCAGCAACTTCAAGCCTGGACTTGACAGCAAATCTGTTGATAAGCCATGCTTTGTGTCAATGAGAAAGGGGTCGGAAATGTTTCATGGCACCTGGTGCAGGTGAGGAGCCGCACTCAGGCCAAAATCTGTCTTGAACGGGAGTGGTACTCCCAATATGAACTCAGTCTGGCAGAGCTCAGAACTGACAACCAGTTTGGCGTCAATGATTTTTGAGACAACAACAAGCGACCATGATGAGATATAGTCCATGCCGTTCTTGAAGTGCAGTAAATTGTTGATACCAACATCAACGGTCCACAGGAAAGCTTTGTCGTGGCCTGTTTGCATGCCAGCCCTGGTACAGATTATCGTGGGGCAGTGACTGATGCCACATGGGCTCTGAGGCTGGCCTGCCATGCCCGCCCTCGCCCCTGAATGGACGCCTCCCTCTGAATTGAAGACCCAGATCCTCACTGAAAGGGAGCCCTGGGGGTGGCATGTCATCCCTGAACAATGGTGGCAGCTGCCTCTCATTCCACATGCCTCTGTCTGATGGCCGAAACATGTCCAGGCGGGAGCCTGGGTGGCCCTGATGGACCCTGCGATTCAGGGGCGGCTCTGGCGGCACCAACCCCCTAGGGCCTGCATGTGGGCCCCACAGACCAGCCAGTGGCGGTGGGCTGCCCCGCCTGTGAGGTGGTCGAGGTTCATAAGGCTCAGGCTCCAGCGGAAACGGACGGCTGTGGCTGTATGGGTCGCCTAGGGATCTGCTGTGCATGTCTCTGCGCTGCGGCGGCGGCGGGCTCAGGTACGGCCGCTGGAGGTCTCTGGGAGGCAACAGCTCCCTGGGTGGCCCCAGCCGCGGCGGGCTGCGCACATGAGCTGGGTGCCTGGCGCCTCTGCTCGCCCTGGCCTGGTCCTGCTCCCTGTGGCTGGCTGCCTGCTGAGGCCTCCTGGGGCTGCCGGCACGGGCATGCTGCACCCCTGGCCGTGGACGTGGCAATGGCTGTCGAGCTCCTGACCGCGTACGCTCGCTCCTCGTCTGCTGGCTTCCCCTCTGCTTTGGGGCTGCTGGCGGCGGCGGCAGCTGAGACCTCGGCCCTTCAGCCTCTGCTGGCGGCACCGACGCAGCTGCTGGCTCTGCAACTGGCGGCAGGGACGGCTTTGCCCTGACTTCCGCCGCAAGCACAGACGGCTTCTGCCTGCTGGCAGCCCGGGCCTGGGCGGCAGGCAAGTCAGCAGGCTCAGCGCCATGCTCAGCAGCGTCAACTGCAGCTGAGGTGCTGGTTGTTGGCCCAGCCTCCTGAAGGAGGTGCTCCAGGAAGTCCTCGCGGCGGCAGGCATCCCCCAGAGCCTGCCACTCCAGCTCGCAGATGCAGGTGCTGGGGCGGCCCAGATGGGCATCGATGACCCGCCGGCGCAGCACGAACTCCCCCGTGGGCAGGCCCGGGACGTCAGGCGCAAGCCCCTCCGTGTTGAACACCATGCGCCGCGTCTCCAGCAGCAATATGGCGCTGCGGGGGTCGCTGAGGTGCAGGTCAGCCAGCATGCGGCTGCCAGCAACTGGCACCAGAGTTGTGTGGGGACGCCTGCGTGCGTGCAGCATGGCCGACACCTGCAGCAAGCGCCAGGGAGGGCACTGGGCTCTGGCACCAGGCTTTAGCTCCGGCACGTAACATGACTGACTCCTGCAGCGGCTGTCAGGCACAGCACTCAGCATGTGAGGTGGATAAGAGCTTAGGATGGGCACTGGCATTGCATTAGGGTGCCGCCCGCAGCAGTGGCACTCAGCATCAACAAAGAGAAGATTGCCTGCAGGAGAGGCGCCATCTGCACCGGCGGCCAAGTGGTGGGTTGCTCAGCATGAGCAAGTACTGCCGTGTGGGCTTTTGAGTGCTCCAGGCATACTCCTGAAGCCACAGGCGTGTTTTACACCGTTCCCTGAACTGACACTTCCAGTGCCTTGCATGATGCAGGACTATTGGAAATAGAAAGGAACACCCGCAGCAGCAAGGCACGGTCGCAACAGCAGACAAAGATCAACCACCAGGAACTGCATGCAGAGGTGCCCACCTCACAAGACAGCTATCACTCCCTCCCTGGCCTGCCTTTCAGAAGTGCACTGGATCTGGCCTCAGCACAGCAGGGAGGTGTACCCACCTCTGCAAGCCTGGGCCTGTCCAGCTTCACTCACTGTTCATCCCCAGTTCTACTGGATGCTGCCCTTCAGGGTGCACCATATCCACGGCGCCCCCAACGCAGCACAGCAGGTGCTTACCTCTGCGATCCATGGCCTGTTGAGCTCAGATTGCTGCTGCTGCTCCCAAGCCTGCTGGGCACGGTGCTGAAGGCCGTCCAGGGCTGCCACGCCATCAACCTGCTGCCCTTCCAGCAGCAGATGCACCTGGTACAGCCGGTACAGATGGGAGTCCTTCAACTCCTGCAGCACATGGCACAGAGGTTATCTTACTTTATGCCACTGCTCACAACATTGCAATGCTGGCAATGCACCACAGATGCAAGTCAATGGTTTCTGACATGAATGGCAGCAACAGCTAGAATGACTTGCCCGCATGCTTTAGCAGAAACATCAGCGTCGCAACAGGGCTAAGCCGTGCACTAACATGCCAAGCAATCACAAAGCAGAGCCGGCACACCCAAGCAGATGCCAGAGCTGGTAGCGGCAGGAGGCAGTTGCAGAAAAGGGCTCAAACAGCAGAGTCACCAGACCTTGATGGGTGCTGCAGGGATCAGTGCAAGAGGGCAACTTTACTCAGAGCTGGCACACCTCAGCAGGTGCTGCAGTGAGCAGTGGCAGGATGCGGTTCCAGTTGTCTGCCGAGAGCTTGCCCATCAGAGCCCGGGTCCACAAAAAGTCAGTCAGCACACTGGGGCTGATGTACTGGCCTGAGGCCAGACACTGGTGCACAGCAGTTGTGAGGGCAGCAGCCAGCTTGACTGTGTGCTCCTGAACAAGTACGGCTGCAGCAGGCAACGTCATGCTGTCAATAAGGGGCAGCATGGCCGTGACAAAGTGCTAAAGGTCAATAGCCGCTTAGGTAGTGCCGTCGCTCACAATCAGATTGCATCGCTTTTGCAAGCAGAACATCAGCAAGCAGTGCCTCAGAAAGGAAAGCTGGCAACACAAACAGGCATCATGTGCAAGCAGGCGCCACCATCAGCTGTGCTTCCTCAGTTTCTTTGCATGCAGGCTATCTGGAAGCACGATGTGAGTGCTTTCTTGCTCCAAGCACAGCAAGTTGACTCACGTGGAACCTGGCCCAGCTGGGCAAGGGCGGTGCACAGCCCCACTGCATCCTCTGCTGGCACATCTGTGCCCCCTAGAAGGATCACGCTGCTGACAGCCTCCATGATGCGCTGGCTGGGGCAGAAGCGGAATGCTGCAAGGGCTTGCATGGCCGCCAGAAGCAGGCTGGCCAGCTGAGAAGGCTGCA
Source organism: Asterochloris sp. CNOR1 (assembly GCA_963969365.1). Lineage (NCBI taxonomy): Eukaryota > Viridiplantae > Chlorophyta > Trebouxiophyceae > Trebouxiales > Trebouxiaceae > Asterochloris > Asterochloris sp. CNOR1. The sequence continues at coordinate 3,011,655 of OZ017750.1, forward strand.
GCAAGGGGACAGTTCAAGATGTGGGAGTGCTGTGTTGGGAGCTGTTTTGCCCAGAAAGCAGTGACGAGGCTGCGCTGGCAGCTTGCACCCACAGCCTGATACAAGGCGGACACTTTGAAGGCTTTAGCAAAAGCAGGTCACAGCCGACATGAGTATGCGACGGGGCAGGCAACAGCTGCATTGAGCAAGCAGCATGTAATCCCCTGCCAGACTGGCAGCCGTACCCTCCAGGTCCTGTTGAGGGCATAACAGGCCTCCATGAGCTGCACGAGCTGGGACAGCGCCTCTAGCGAGGGGGCTGCCCCAAGCTCGTGCAGGCGCTGCAGCAGGTGGCTGCAGTCCTTGAGGCTGGGCCTGCTTGCTGACTCATCCACTCCCACCCCAACAAACCTGCACGTCACCCAGAATACGACTGAGCACAGTTGAGACTGGGCAAAAGCTTGCAAGCACCTGCAGCCCTGCAATGACCCACCTGGCCTTCTCTGAATAAGGCCTGGAGAGTGCGAACAGCCTTGCTTCCAGCAGCCACAAAGGAACACGGCAGCCAAAGTCCAGAGGCAAGATCCTTTGTGCGGGCTTCCAAATGCCTCAGCAAGCTGCTGGGAACCCTGACTCCATGCAGCAGTAGCCATACACGCAGCCCAGGCAACTGTTGACCCACAACGCAAGGTCTGTGTTGTTCCCGCCTGACTAGGCGGTCTGCCACCTGCTGGGCCAGGCGCAAAGGCCACTGCCTCAGCAGCTTCCAAAAGACGGCGACCGCCAGGCCAGCCACGCTGTCTCAGCAAACTGCCCGGTCAGACCTCCCCACAACTTCTGATGGACTGCACCCTGCAATGCTCACCGCCTGACCAGCGCATCTGCCACCTGCTGCTGCAGGAGCACAGGGAGCTGCCCCCGCAGCTCCTGAAACACGCCAACTGCTGGGCCGGTCACGTCGTCTGCGCAGGCAGCCACGGCGATGACTTGCCGCAGCAGCGCCTCACACATGGCCTGCCCTGGGAACCAGTTCAGGAGGGCGCAGCAGCGCGCAAAGTCCTGGACCGCAAAGCTATCGAGCTCGTGCAGCCAGTGCCCCACGCCCGTGGCTGCGCTCTCCAGCAGTTGGGGGGACAGTGCAGCCCCCAGGGCTGCCAGGGAATGCAGCATGCTGCTGACCTCTCGCGCGCTGGGGCAGCAGGATCTGCTGTCCAGATGAGTCACCACAGCTGCCAGCAGCTGAGCCGCCGCAGGCTGCTGCTTGGCGTTGAGGTCCAGGACACGAAGGCATCCCAGCATGGAGGCTATCTCGTGGCTAGAGAGGTTGTCCAGCGGCAGTACAGCCGCCTTAGCCACCAGCAGAGCTGCCTACACAGGCATGCAATCAAGGGATATAACAGTGCGTAGCTAAGACTATGCAGCATGGGTGCTATGTGATGCAGATGCAGAGGTTGTACTACAGCAGCAGAGCCACCTTGGCCAACAAGAGATCTGCCGACAGGTGTCCACAACATGGTCCTGCAGAAGAGATCGCCCAGGTGCAGCGGTGCTTCTTTAGCAGCACGGGTCCTTGCAAGTGCTCCCACAACCTCAAGTGTCTGAAGACAAAATCAGCGGCGCCACAGGGGCCACCAGAGCTGCAGCTTATGCTGCCTGCAGGTGTATGCAGGGCAGGGCTGGTTAATTGGGGTGCTGTATCTGTGTGCAGCAGGGCTACTGTGACAGCCCGCAGACCTGTGTGCATGTGCACGCCATCTTGCTGTGCTGGTGCTTCAGCCAGACTGACGAGAAAGCCATGCGCTGGAAGGACTACCAGGAGATGATGAGCACTGGGCAAAGGGGCACAGGCATTGACCACCACACCCGCCAGCAGATAAGGGAGCAGCAGGCACCTCCAGCGAGCAGCGCCATGGCTGCGCTAGTGCCTCTGCATTGCTCCTCAGTCAGCACTGTAGGTACAAGCACAGTCATGACTCACCACTGGCTGCAGCTGACTGAGGGGGTGGCTCTGCTGCTGCACTAGGTCCGCCAGCACCTCCAGGCTGACCAGGATCAGGCCAGCATGGTCAAAGCCCTCCACACAGGCCTCAACAACCTCCTGCAGCTCTGCCAGGGAGTGGCAGGCCTGCAGGTGGGCCAGCACCACCTCGTGGTGGGTACGGGCAAAGGCAGGGGACAGGATGAGAGGCGTGCTGGGCGGCAGCGCCAGCCCCAGGCCCCTGACCGCTGGAGACAAAGTTTGCTCGGGCTGCTGCAGGTGCAGCGCTGCTGCTTGACCCTGGGAGGGGCTGGCGTGGCGGGTCCGTTTGCGCTGCTGGCTGCTGTAACTAGAGTTGGCGGCCGCAAGCGGCAGCGTCAGCAGCATTGGGCTGCCCTGTCGCTTGCCCCTGCGCTGTGGGCTGCCAGCGCTGCGGCCGTCCTCAGTCTTGGTCAGGGGAGCGGGCTGCGCCTGCACTGGGCGGGGCTTGCTGCCGGCGCCTGCCTGCAGCACCTTATTGGGGCGCTGCACCAGATGCCTGGCCTCTGAGTCATTCTGCAGCTGGCTGCCTGCTGCCACCAGTGATGCCTGGCGATCCACATATGCGGGCTCCCACCGGACGGCCTCATGATTGCAGGCAAGGCCCGACTCGCTGGCCCGTGGCCATATGCCAGGCTTGTTTACAGCCAACTCAGAGCGTGTGTGGCTGCCTTCGTCCCCTGCCTTGCCCTTGCCATGCTCAGCTGCTGGCTGGCGGCTGCTGGCCTTGCCCTTGCTGCTGGCAGCAGGCTCAGTGCTGTCCCTGACACTGCCAGCCTGGGCCTTGCTGCCCCTGCGCCCATCCTTGCCCTTATGGGCAGCGTTCCTGCTGGAGGGCTCTTTGCCCTGCGGCTGGGCTGCATGCCGGTGTGACAGTCTGTCCCCATTTCCTTGCCTGTCATAAGGCTCACCCCCTGCCTCTCCACCACATCCAAGGTGTTTTGCTGCAGCAGCATCTGCCCTGTGCATGCCGCCTGCAGCTGCCGACGCCTTTTTCCCAGGCTCAGCACTGCTGTGCTTGCGCTTGGAGCCCCTCTGCTGCACCTCCCCAGCTGCAGGGAGGGCATGGGCGTCCCAGTCCCTGCGGCTGACATGCACTTCGTTAGTGTCTTTGGGAGGCTTGGCCCACACAATAGGCGCGAAGCGCTTAGGAGGGGGGGGAGACAGTTCGCCGTCCTCCCGCTGGCCCCTGCCAGCTGACTGCTGCGGGTTGGGGCCAGCCTCTCTGCTCAAGTCTATAGAGCTGGGCGTCTGCGCCCCGTCGCTGTTCTGCTCCTCCTGGCCTGGCTGCCTGGCCTGCCTGGGACTGCTTGGCTGTGCAGTTGTGCCTGCCTGCTCAGGCAGAGATGTTTGGGTGCCCTGGCCACTGTCCCTGAAGGCCATGTCTGTGGCCAGAGGCGGCTGCAGATCAGTGCGATCTGCGCCCTGCGTGGATGTCGCCGAGTCCTTGCCAGGGGTGGCAGCAGCATCTTGTGCCGCAGGATCCTCCTTCTGCGGCTGGAGCTGGAGTGGCGTGCTGGATCCAGATGAGCCCTTCACTTTGCTGCAAAGGCATGGGTCTGGCGGAGAGGCCAGCCTGATGTGCACTGTGGCCTCAGAGGAGCTGTCAGCATCTGCTTGCTCTGAGCCCTTCCTGCCAGCTGCCTGGTACATGCCATTTTGAGGCAGTGTCCTCTTGCTCTGAGGACTGCCAGAGCCAGATCGGAGGCAATCTGGCACAAGCTCATCGTCATCCATGCCTCCCACCCTGTGAATGACGCAGGATCACAGTAGCTCCGATGTTCTGGATCAGGCTGCCTGGGCAGAAAGAAGAGAAAGTATCAAGCTAGCCTGCACAGTACATTTCGTACCCCAGATGGATCCCCTTCACCCATGATCTGGGCTCACCTTGAGGAGCATCCTATGGGAGCAGGCAAGTGCAGCCTGAATCCAGATTCTCAACACTGACTTGTGTTCCAACTGGCCCTGCTCTGGAGCAGCCTGAGGCTTGTTGTGTGCTGCAGGCAGTGCATCTGCCACCCTATAACGCAGCAGAAGCAGCTCACACAGTGTCTGGGTCTAGGCCACGCAGCCAGGGGGTGGCAGCAGCAGATGGGTGATCCTTTGGGTTCCCAACTTGCCCAGCCTCCACAGGATGGCATCTCCAACCTGCGATTTGCAGCCTCTGGAGACCTGCTGCTTGCATCATCCTGGGACGGGGTGAGCCCTCTCAGCCTCAGTGGCTGTGCCTGCAGGGCAAGATGCTGTCGCTGCACAGTGATTGTTGCTTCTCGCCACAACGTCGACTCTTGGGCCTGCCTGTAATGGTGCTGTGCGCTGATGCAGCTGGCAAGGCTGTATGATGCCAGGCAGAACCTATTGCGCGGCACATACGCGCATCAGGCCCCCCTCTTGGATGCAACTTTCCAGGACCAGTCCATCATCTTTACAGGCGGCCTGGACGGCCTTGTGAAGAGGTGAGCGAAGCCGGCACCAGCAGTGAGCTCAATGACAAGCTCCATGCTGACGATGGGCCGTCGGTTCCTGCTGTCATGCAGGTACGACTTCTTTGGGCATGCTGAGCAGGTGATTGGGCAGCACAGTGCACCTATCAGGACAGTGGAGTTCTTGCGGGAGACGGGCCTCATTGCCACAGGTCTGTCGGGCTGCTGCAGGAGACTGTCTGCACAAGCTGCGCCACCACAACAGCTTGCTTTGAGACTGAAGCAATACACTCTGGCCTGCACTGCTTGAGCCGCAGCCAGATAGGCTGGCAGCTGTGCTCCAGAGTGCAGTAGTAATGCTTGACATGTGCGACACAGGCTCCTGGGACAGTTCAGCTAGGCTCTGGGATCCAAGGGCGCCCCCGGGCCAGAACTGCGCTTGCATCATTGGGCTGCCTGGAAAGGTCTTCACCATGGCGCAGTCCCAGTCCAGGCTGGTCATCGGCACCTCTGGGCGCCATGTGATGATCTATGACATCCGCAGGTGAGTGCTGGATGGCCAGGAGTGCCCTTACTAACCAGCAGAGCTGGACGCTGCCCTGCTCCACATACCTAGGTACCATGCCACAACCTGTGAGATGATCCGCCTTGCGGAGCCAGCACAGCTGCAATGCTCACCAAAGGGCAGCTCCGAAGGCCACAGCTCGGAGGTGCACTGTTCCTCAGCCAGCGCAAAGCCACTGCTGCGTCCACAGTTGCAGTCACCAGCTGAGCTGGCTCAAACGGCAGTTTGGCTGCTGAACCACTCCATGCGTGCGTGAACCACAAGGACAACAGGCTTTAGGATGTGCAAAGCCTGTCGTCACTCAGCAAGAGTCAGCCTGCAGGCAGCACCTGCATGTGCTGTGAGCAGTGCCTGCCTGGCTGCAGCATCAGGACCGGCCAGCCCGAGCAGGCAAGGGAGTCCTCGCTCAAATTCCAGACACGGTGCATACGCTGTTATCCCAACGGCACAGGCTATGCTCTGAGCAGTGTGGAGGGCAGGTATGCCTTCATTGCTGCGCAGCTGGGCTCTACTTGAAGTAGCAGGCGCGTGGCCTGCTGGTATGCTGCTGGTGCTGCTGTTCCAGGGGCACAGGCTATGCCTGCGCAGCATTACAGGATGGACGCTTCCCCTGCTGCCGGCCATCTGCACACCCTTGTCCCCACTGCGCTGGCAGGGATTGCTCTGAAGTCATGCAGACATTCTGAACCTGCACATGCTGGCTGCAGGGTGGCAGTAGAGTACTTTGACAACAGTGATGCAGTGCAGCAACGAAAGTATGCCTTCAAGTGCCACAGACGGAAGGAGGGGGACCGAGATGTCGTCTTCCCCGTCAACTCCATTGCATTCAATCTGCAGCATGGCACCTTTGCCACTGGAGGCTGCGACGGCATCATCAACATCTGGTGAGTTGACAAGTGCTCAGCTTCCTCTCTCAGCTGCTGCACAGATAGCAGCGTTACTTTGCTGCTCCTGTTCTACCCTGACGATCAAGTTGCAATGCATGTGGTGACTGTAATCCTGAGCTGCTGTGCAGAACTTCGGCGGCCATCTGCAATGCTGCGTGCTCCACGCCTAAAGCCCTGCACGGCTTGCAGGGATGGCGAGAATAAGAAGCGCCTCCTCCAGTCTCCCAAGTACCCCACCAGCATTGCTGCCATGGCCTTCAACAGCGAGAGCACCTACTTGGCTGTTGCATCAAGCTACACACATGAGCAGGGGGATTGCGAACATCCTCCTGATGCCATCTACCTGCGCCCAATCACAGAGTCAGAAATCAGGCCTAAGCCCAGGAAATGAGACCAACTAAGACAGATGAACCCATTGACCCAGCTGCTGCCAGCAACAAACAAACTGCCAATTTCAGATTTATGTTTGACCTGACCTGCACTGGGCCCCGGTCCTTTCGGAGCAGCCAGTGCACTGCTAGCAGTCTCAAGTCCTGCTTGCTCCAATGGATCGCCGGAAGCGGAGCTCTGCGAGACACATCCTGATCAGCGTAGATGAGAGTGAGGGCTGTGAGAGAGCCCTGCAGTGGACCCTCGACCAGCTCTACAGGCCTGGTGAGGCCTTCAGCACTCTCCACCTGAAACTCAATTCACCTCACGCATCAACTTCAGTGAGCACCTACTGTGCATGGTGAAGGCTGCTTCATACCATGGCACCATCTGCTCATTGATGAGTGCTCATGGCACTGGCTCCAGATAGGCTCTCTGTCATACAGGCGACGAAATCCATTTCCTGAGGGTCGTGCCCAGGCAACAGCATGCAGAGAGCTATGGTGCCCCGCCAGTGAGCCGCTGCACAGTGTTTGAGATGAGCAGTCGGCTGCAAGTTGCCTACTGGATGGTGCATGCCCAGTGAAAGCGTTTGTGCAACTGCAGGTCGATTTCTTGCCGCAACAGGACCCCATTGCATACAGCCAGCTGCTGCAGCAGGCAGAAACCTTCATCAGGGAGCGCTTGCTGCCCAAGCTGCGTGACCTGCAGCCTGAGCCCTCAGTGCACATTGTGAAGGTACGCTGGCACCTGCTGCCCGGGCAGCCACTTGCAATGGTGGCTCAGTGTGTTTCTGTGGCTGCCAGTGAGCAGCTTGTCAAGCGCAGCGTCTGTGCCCAATCAACCATCAGCTACAGTGTTTGTTGCAGTCAGACATGGACACAGACAGCATCGGAAACGTGCTGTGCAAGCGGGCTGAAGACCTGAAGGCCGTGGCGCTGGTGATGTCTTCTCAGTCCAAGACACGTGTGCAGTCCTTCTTCCTTGGCAGCTGCAGCAACTACTGTGCACATCATTGTTCACGGTGAGTTCTGTTTGGCTTGGTGGCTGACAGCATGCTGCTGTCCTGCCTGGTCAGATACACATTCCCAACATTCTGCCTGACTTCCATCCCTGTTCAACTGCAGGCCTGTGTTGCTTGTCCACTGAAATCTGTGGGTGATGCTTACAGCCTGTATGGCTATTTGACCGCAACCTCAATGCATGCTTCACATGCATCAATTTGATTGAATGCAATACATGCGTTGTTGCCAACATGGCGCTCGTGCAAGTTGGCAGAGGGTCATGTAGAAGATATGTCCTGACTGTATACAACAGGCAAAAAATTTGGGCCGGCCACCATTGCAGCCTAATTGAATGCACTCCAATAGCATCAGCAAGATGCCTGCTTTCTGTGGCTGTGCGAACCACGTCAAAGATATACAAAGAATGCAGCCAGCCCTTGTTCAGGACTGATGCACATGCCAGCACTATTGTGTCAAGCTAGTACAGGGATGCCAATGAAGCCTCCAGGCGTGAGATTGGGCACCTTGCCAGGTTTACGGCACATCAGTAGGTCATATAGCACGGAGTGGTTGAACCTGCAAGCCGCAGGACAGACACAGCCTCAGAGTAGCAGTCAGACAGCCGGTGAGGACAGCATGGACAGCTGTGCTGGCTCACGCAGGGCAGGCCAGCGTCCACTGATGCAGATGCACCTGTACAGGTCACGCCACGAGTGGCAGGGGATGCTGCGCGGCACGCTGAAGTCCCTCCAGCACAGCCTGCGCCACAGCTGCTCATCTGAAGCCACCACCCTGCATGCAGGCCAGCAGCTGGAAGGCCACTGCAGCACACTGGCCCCTTCCAGGTGTTCAGGCTGGATTGGGCAGCCTGTTCACACCCTGTTTGCAGTGCGCATGTTCAAAGGTCATCTGGAAACAGGCGTGGCCCACCAGCACGCTCGCGAGACACGCTCAAAGTTGCAGAGGTCCTTCGCGGTGTCCAGGCTACCAGCAATCCTGTGCATGAGGTCCAGGGGCAGGTGGGACCATCTGCAGCCAGCCATGAGGGCACTGAAGCTCGTTGTACACACCAGGGAGACCGGTGCATGCTCAGGCTCCCAGGAAGTGCTGGGATGCCTGGCAAGTTGCACACATATGCAGAACTGTAACAGCGGATGCACTGGGAGGTGGCAGCACATCAGCTACGGGCAGCCCACCGCGCTGGCTCCCCCTGCTTCACTGCCTTCGGCAGGCAGTTCCTGAACAGTGGGTGCACGATGATGGCTTTCCTCTGGCTGTTCTGCATCTGGGGAACTGTCCAACACTTCAAACCAGCTGCCGAAATTTACTTGCTTCTGAGCTTTCTTAGTCACAAACTGTGCAAGGGAAGTCAGAGGGCGCAGCTCAGCCCAGAGCAGTCGCAGGGAGCTCTTGCCACGGGAGGGCTCGAGCTGTGGGCTGGGTTACTGCCGGAGGTTGGCTGTGAGCCATGCCACTTTCTTTCTGAACCCTGGCATCTAAAGTGGGACATCTCTCGGAGAGCTTCCCGAGGCAGACTTTGCGGGCGTGCCAGGGCTGGGCTACCCCAGCTTGCTGCAGCTGCCCAATTGAGCGAGGCCTGCAAACTCGGTGCCAGGAGGAGGGCTCATAAGCCTATGGCAAGTTGGAGTCGGACAGGGACTGGGCAAAGCAGCTCTGAGGGGTTCCGAACAGGTGAGGAACAAACCAGACTGCATTGCAGCAGATCCCACAGGGCGTGTGCCTCAGCCCTGCTTCAATGTTTTGTTGCATGCTGCTTGCAGCCTGAGCCTGCTGTTGACAGTCCCAGCGCTACATTGATACACTACTTGCAGCGGAAGACAGCAGTTCTTGCAAGGTGTTGAACATGTCCAAGAGCCCTTGTCATGCTGCAGGCTTTGCTGCACTCCCGGCAACAAATGGCACCTGGAGCAAAGCAAAGGTAGGGCACGGCAGAAGCGGTGCTGCGCAGACATCCCTAGGGCCATTGCATGCTGCTGTAAGGACAAGCTTGCTGAAGGTCTGTCGGTTGTCTCCTGCTCCTGCTGCGACGTCATTGAAGTTAGGCTGGTGCCTTGCAGAGCGGACCTATGCTGAGGGCTGAGGAGGGTTGTGAGGGGGCAATGCTGTGCAATGATGACGAGAGTCTGAAGAGCATCAGCAGGCAGGGCAGCACAGCCAGCAGCCACCGAATGCGCCAAAGGTGTGCCACGCGTGACCAGAGGGGTCCTTGTTCGGCTGCTGACTCAGTTTGCTCCTTTGGTTGCAGACATTGCGTGAACAAATGCTTGCTTTTGACCGGCAGCATGCAGGGCACCTCAGGGAGGTGCCTTTCAGCTGTACATGCTGGAAGCGGGCACTGTCTGGAGCTGCAGAGAGGCTGAATGATATTGCTGCTTGTGAAGCAGCCAGCAGACTGTTCAGGGCTTCAGGCCAGGCGCAAGGCAATGTGGCCTACCTGATGGTATGCCTGAGCTGTCTGGAACAACCTGGCTGCTGCTGAAGTGAACAGGAAGCAAGATGGGCACATTTGAAACGCAAACGCAGGGTGCCTTCAGCAAGTGCAGGCATGCCACAGCGCTGCTCGCAGGCGCCTGCCACAACGGGAACCCCACCCACTGCGCAGGCGCCTGCCCAAACAGGATCCATGCACCTGCAGTGTGGAAGGCTTTGAGGTCTGCGGGAGCGCCCCCGAGGTGCTGGCCCCCATCCACACCTACAGCAGTGCAGGCAGCGTGGCAGCGGGTGGCGACAGCAGCAGCCCAGACAGTAGGCCTGCGGGGGCTGCTGGGGGCAGCCAATGCGGCAGCCGAGAGGACGGCTCTGGCAGCCACAGCCGCGAGGACGATGAGTCTGCTGGGGCCAGGAGTGAGGACGACTTCTCTGACGTTGGGGAGCCTGGAGAGATGGAGGTGGGTTGCCTCAGGATTTGAAGGGCAGCAGGTCAAGGTCTGCCTGGTATCACTGGGGCAGCAGCAGGGCAGGCGCAGGGTAGCTTGTTGGAGACTGGGGACCCCGCCGAAATGGAGGTGGGTGGAGAGATGGGGTGCAGGAACCGAAGAATGGATTACATATTTGCATGTGAGATGCCACAGGCCCAGAGCAGCAGACAGAGAGAGAATGTTGTGCCGAAGGGCCCTGGCTGGGCCATGACTACCAGACAGGGCAGGTGCAGGAGCTTCGTGGTTAGCTGCAACACCATTTCCACTGCGTGTGGAGACACTGCAGCAGTCTCACACAGATCAACTTGCTTGGAGGCATGGTTGACCAAATTCCCAGGCCGTCCCTGTACGCAATTGCATCAGGTTGGTGCCGCCCTGTGCATGCGGGGACCGGTCTCCCCCTGTGCCAGGGGGCCACCACTGACAGAGCCAAGGTGGCTCTTCACACTGGATGGCGCTGAAGCTCAGCCTTAATTGCATTGGTGCTCTCTTCAAGCCTTGAGACCAGCATGGCGGCCCACTGCAGCACACATCCAATGTCAAGCTAGCCAGGCTGCCAGACCCCATCATTGCACCAGAGTCAAACTGGTTAGGCTGCCTGGAGGCAGTGTCCATTTCGTACGGCTTGGCAGTGCACTGCTGCTGGGTCAAGCCTCATCTGCCCTGCAGGTGGTGTATGTGCGGGAAGGTGTGGCTGTCTGGCCCACCAAGACTGAGCGGATCATGGGGCGCCTCTCGTTGATTGAGCAGCACCAGGTGCTGTTTCTGGCATGGCTGCCCTATGGGCCTGGCATGCTGAATGAGGACGGCACCTGGCAGCAGGTGGCCCCTGCTTCCCCTGACAACCAGGGCGCGCAGAGAGGTGGGCTGGGCTGCAGTGGCTCACTTTGATGGTATGTTGGCCAACCAGTCGCTCTGATGTGGCTTTGAATTGAGTGCCAGTTGGGCAGAGCCGGCTGTTCACTGGAATGACAGTGTTGGCCAGGAACCTGGAGCTGCTGCCTGGGTGGCCCAGCATGACTGCTTGACTCAGGCAGCTCGCAGACTCTGTGCCTGAGATGCCCTTGGCGCATCCCCTGCTGAAGCAAGTGCTGCTGCAGCCACTGGCTGGCGGGCCGCAGGCCACCCAGTCACAGGCCTTTGCTTACTCATGTCTCAGGCTCTGAGTGGTCTCCACTGGCAGGAAACATTCTGAAACTTAAAGCGCAACCCTCTTGCATCCCTCATCATGCGCCAAGCAGCAGCCTGTGTGGGCCAACGCCTCTCTAACGACCTGTTACTGAAGCACAGCTGGCCCCATGCTCCTGCAGGGCACATGTATGCCGTCCACCCCATCCCACTGTCAGAGGTCAAGGCCATCTGCAAGCACACCCCCAGCTTCGGGTGGCAGTACATCATTGTGGTCCTGGGCAATGGGCTCACCCTGCCGCCACTCTACTTCAGCACAGGGGGCGTCAAGGGCCTCATGTCTGCCCTCAAACAGGTGAGCTGGCCCCATGTTCACGCAGGACATGACGTAGGACAGTCTAGCTGCAGTCCCCAAGGTGCTGCACCTTGGCGCAGATGTGGCAAGAGCTGTGGTAGACTTGCTTTTATGAGGCAGCCTGCCCACAATGCTGTGCCCGGCTGAGCCCTTGCGGTGGCCTCCAAGGGCCTCAGCTGGTGCGCAAGCAGCAGTGCTGCAAGATGTCAGCGGGCAGGCCACAGGCATGCACAAGTCGTCAGGTGCTGGCAGAAACACACTGCCCTCGTGTGCAGCACGCTCACCTGGTGAAGAGTCGGGACGACCCCAACACCTTCCTGATGAACGACACCACTGACCCCCTCCAGCGCACGCTCACCTCCCTGGAGCTCTCAGACGTGCTGCAAGGGGCACCCCCGCCAGGTGCTTGTAGCACCTGGGCCCCGCCTATCTCAGGTAACTAACCACCGCGTGGCTGCAGATACAGGTTGAGCAGCTTGCTGCCTGCTGTGATGGGCCTCATATAGCTTCAGAAGCAGCTGTTTGTCAATACACTGCCTTGAAGCCTTCTCTGCAACAAGCCACCCAGCCTGTGGGGGAACACAGTCTGCGCAGTCTGCCTGATGGCGCATGCATGAAGAGCATGTGTCCATGCCATGCCCCTCCCTGCCTCCTGCTGCAGCAGCTATGGTGCTCAACGTGCCGCCGCCTGCACCACAATCTAACACAGAGGCCAACACCCTGCTGTCCTGGCAGCCAACCCCAGCCCCCACCTTGTCGCCAGCAGGGGCACAGGGGCGCTGTGTCTTTCATCAGAATGCCCTTCTGGGCTTGCCCCTGCACCACAATCACCATCGTGGAACCTGGCTGCCTGCAGCTGGAGCTGCGCCGCCTGCGGCCTGCTTTGACACAGAGGTCAAGGCCCCTCTGATGGCCTCGGTGCTGGAGCAGTTCAACCGGGTGACCCAGATGGCACGGGAGCGGACCTCCACCCTGCTGGCCTCAGCTGCCTACCTGTCCCCAGGGCCAGGTGCGTGAGCTCTTTGATCTGGGGCTCACAGGGGCTGACAGCCTAAGGTTGCCACCCTGCTGGCCTCAGCTCCTTGTCTTGTGGGACAAGTACATGTCTGCTGCTGATGTGACGCTGTGGGTGACCTTCGCAGCTCAGTCTCACTGGATTGCTGGCAGCCCACCAGTGCCCTGCATGAGTCCGCAAGGAACCGGGCTCATTCCCCGCGAAACACTGCAGATGCTGAGGCGCCCCAGGCAGCTGCCACAGCAGCGGCAGCAGCCTCTCATGGGCCAGTCAGGGTGCACACCAGCTTGGGCCCCAGCCCCTTGGCAGTGGCCCATAGGCACTGCCAGCAGGGGGAAGCAGAGCTGGCATCAGGCGTCATGGGGCCATCTGCCAGCAGCAAGAGCTCAGGCAAGCATGCCTCATCAGCCTGTTGTTGTTCTAGGGCTGCCATCATCTGGGGCTTCCCTGTATCTGCAACAGCCGCTTGTGAGGCGCGAGTCGTTGTGATTAGCTGCCCTGCCTGTATCACCATGCAAGGTGCGTTTTTGCAAGGCAGTGGCAACCGACCAGCTACCACAGATCCTGGTGGGCACTGGTATATGAAACAAGAGCTGACCACCTTGTCTACTCTCAGTGGCTGCCCGAGTCCTTTCACAGTTGCTTACATTCCTGCAGGCGCTGCACGGGACAGGCTGGGGGATGCCAGACTTCAGGAACGGCGCTGCAGCAATGCAGAAGCCTCTACCAGCGTGGGAGCCTTTGAGCTCATCGAGCTCTCGGTGAGCAACTCTTGCTGTTGGCCTACGCATAGCTCTGAGCAGCATTCCCTCTTTCCTGATTTGGAGGCTGGTTCTCACAAGCAAACATTCAGCACACTTGGCTGACTTAATACCCCCGTTTGGCATGTCATTTGTAGACTAGCGCTTTACATGAGCGGCATGTGTTCTGGCTTGTGCATGCAGACACGCTGCCATGCAGGCAGAGGAACCTCGCAGGCCACGCCTATCCCTGCAAGCAAACCCCTTCTGTAGGTGGACAGCCAGGTCCACACATCTCCCTTGCACACGAGCATGCCTGAGACCTGCAATGGCGTTGGGACCCAGATTGCGCATTCACTGATTCATGACTGCAATGCAGGGGGCCAGCCTGGTGGTAGATCGGAGGCCCAGCACTCCAGGGCCTCCTCTGTTTGAGGAAGAGTTTAAAACCTTTCTGGACTCTGAAGGTGGGCAAGTGCCTGTTCCGGTGTGCAAATAATTCTGTGTATGAAAGGAATGTGGCCAGTGTGCCCGTGAACCTTGTGGTTGCTTGAGCATTGCATCACCAGGCAACCTGAGACAGCTCCAACAGCCACAACCGTATCGCACACTGTATCCATGTCGTTGATGGAGTGCACAGTGGTCCTTGGTCCGAAGGCAGGCACCACGCAATGGTCCATGCATCCCCTGTGGCAGGGTGAGGCCATTGCAGCAGCTGCACTTGCTGCTGAGACCAGGCACGCTCAAGCACACCTGTAGAGTCCAAGGCATCCAGCTGCCACCTTGCGTTGCCCCCTGCACATTTGCCCATGCACCTCTCCAGCAGATGCCTCCAGAACGGCACAAAACAGCGATGGGAATGGGCACTCCTCTCCCCTGCAGGCACCCTGGTGGGGTGCAAGCAGTTCAGGGAGCGCGTCTTTCGCTCCGGCATGGAGCCTGCCCTGCGCCGCACAGCGTGGAAGTTCCTGCTGGGGGTCTTTCCCCCGGACAGCTCCTTTGCAGACCGGCAGCGCCTGCTGGCGAAGAAGCGGCAGCAGTACCTGGGTCTCAAGCAGCAGTGGACCAGCATCACGGACCAGCAGGCTGCGCGGTTTGTTCTGCTGGTTTTGCCTGTGGTGTTGAGCAGCAGCACTGTGCCCTGCACACGTAAAAGGCGGTGCAAAGCTTGCTTCCCCACCGCTTCAAGGGCTCAGAGGCAGCATCTGAGGCACCAAGCCAGGGAGACTTCAAGCTGCAGGTGCCTATGGCTTAGCTGCAGGGCAAGTGCTGCCTGCTCAGGACGTTAAGCTGCAATGAATGGGCATCACCAGTCAGCAGGCAGCGCAGTGAATGCATTGGGCTAGGTGTTTGCGGCTTGGTGTCATGCTGTGTGGGAGCATGTGGTCACAGCTGGGGCTGCATGCAGAGCGCTGAGCCGCTTCAGGCCTCCTGCTGGGGTGACAGGAGCACATGCAGTGCTGTGCAGCATGACAAACACTCTTTCAGCAGCTGTCCTCTGGGCAGCGGTGGTAGTTGTGAGTGGTCCGCATTGGAGGTGCTTTGTACTGCTGGCCCGCAGCGCTAGCAAGCAAACCGCTTGCAAGCAGCCCATAGGTGGGCCCCTCGCCACGTGCTTCAAGTGCCCCTCCTGCCCCCCCAACCTCTTCTTGGCTGACATCACCTTCCTCCGGCTGCAGCTTTTGCAAATGGCGGGAGCGGCGCACGCGTGTGGACAAGGACGTGCGGCGCACCGACCGGGGACACCCCTTCTTTGCGCGCGGCGGGGGCCCCAACCTCAAGATGCTGCGCAATGTTTTGATGTCTTACGCCATGTACAACTTTGATCTGGGCTACGTCCAGGTGGGCCGCCTCCTCAGAGCGTGTCGCAGCAGCCTTGTTCATTTGGTATGTGAGACGGACCAAGCACCTGCTGGCGTTCAGGAATGGTGCTTCAGCTTCAGGGCACAGCAATACGCTGCCTGGCCATGACTTGAGGCATGGCACAACTGCAAATGTGTGGCTAGCGCTTTGCCTTTTGCAGAATCCACCTTGCACTGCTTCAGTGGTGGTAGCATTGCTGGGGTTCCCCTATCAGCGTTCTGTGGCCTTGAGTTGTGACTGCATGGCATGTCTGACCTGGCTCTGATGCCCTTGCAAGCGCATTGCTCTTGCCATGCAGGTGCCCATACTCGCTACTGTATCATGGCTGCAGAGGCATGAGGCTGCAGGGCATGGCTGCCTGCAGCTATTCTGTTGGTCTGCAATGGTGCTGACGAGTCCATCACTTCGCTGACATGCTCACGTGCATGCCTGCAGGGCATGTCTGACCTGGCTGGCCCCCTATGCCTGCAGGGCATGTCTGACCTGGCCGCCCTCCTGTGCCTGCAGGGCATGTCTGACCTGGCCGCCCCCCTGGTGTTCATCATGCGGGACGAGGCCGAAGCCTTCTGGTGCTTTGCCGCCCTCATGGAGCGCCTGCAGTCCAACTTCCACACCGATAGTGTGTGAGCTGCTGCGCCTCTATGCTGCTGTGGCAGCTGCTGCCCAGACTGAAGCGGTGTCAGCGTGTTACATTGCTGTATCAACCCTCAAGCAGGGCAGCTTGTGAGTTGCTGCCCCCTGTTCCAGCGGGTTGCTATAACGCTGGAGGCGGGCATGGTGTCATAGGTCTTGTGCACTGATTCCAGTCTTTGCCAGTGCGTATGATGTCTTTCATGATCAATGACTTGGCTAATGTTTCCAGGCGAGGATACTGTGCATGTCCTGGGTGCTCCTGACTTCGGCACAACTCTCACAGCATGCCAAATGTGTGCCTCGTCCTCTGCTGTCCATCTGGCTGCCCCTATACTGTAGCCCGAACTGCCACGTCCGAGGGTGAGCTTGCTAAGCCCCACACTATCGCTGCAGGGGCATGCACGCGCAGCTGCTGGCGCTGCAGAAGTTGGTGCAGCTGCTGGACCCGCCCCTGCATGCCCACCTGGAGCGCCATGAGTGCCTCGACTTCTTCTTCACCTACCGCTGGCTGCTCATCCTGTTCAAGCGGGAGTTCACCTTTGATGAGGTGCGGCCAGCTGCTCGCTTGATTGCTGCCTGCTGGTTCTGCAGCAGAAGCCGTCACATTGTGGCGGTTGCAGCCGGCCTGAAGGGTCTGCTGGGCTGCGGTGGCATGGCCAGTGGCTGCTTCACTGCAGGAGTTGTGCTGGACCGAGCTGCTGTGATACAGTGCAGTACACCTATCCCCCAGCCTGCAAGACAGGACTGCTGAAGACTGGAATGCTTGTCCTCTGCATCACAGGTGCTCCAGTTCTGGGAGGCGCTGTGGAGCAACCCCCACACGCCCCACCTGCACCTGTTTGCCTGCGTGGCCGTCCTGGAGCAGCACCGGCGAGTCATCATGGAGACTTGCGATGACCTGGACTCCCTGCTGCGTTACTGTGTGCAGCTCAGTGGGCGTATGAGCTGGAGCCAGACGCTGAAGGATGCCTCTGCTCTGTTTCAGTGGGCTGGGCCTCCCGGCCTGGACTGCTTGAAAGACCTGGACACCACCCAGCAGTGTTAGCATGCAATGTGTTTTCTGTTGTACCACAACCACACCTGCACTTAGCATTGTCACAAAGTCTCACCCTTGTGCCCCAGTCGGGCTGCATATATTTAGTGTGGTTGAAGGACCACCACATGCCTATGTTGTAAGTTGTTTGCTGGCCTCTTGCCGGCTCACCCGTGACAGCTTCAGGGGAGGCTGCGGCTGCCATCAATGTCACATGACAGATTGACAGGGATCCACAAAGATGATAGTCTGGCGCCCAGCAGGTCCAGAAGCAGCACCCAATACTATTTCCCAGACATGTCAATGCATGCATGCAATCTTTGACTTTGACCAGGCACTTGCGAATCTTGCAGGCATGTCCTTGGAAGAGAAGGACTTTGACCCACAGCAGTCCAATGCCACAGCACTGTTGATGTGGCACATCGTCCAGGTGCGCAATCCAGGCTGTTCAAGGGTTACTTAAAGACGAGAGGAATGCTGAATGATGCCACAATTCATAATGTTTGCAGAAAGGCTGGCAGGCAGGCTCTGTGCTGGGGGTTGGAGTTGCAATGCCACTGCTTGCAAGAAGGTGGAGGAAAGCAGGCGTCCTGACTGGAGAACGTCTGCTGACTGCTTTGTGCCACACTGGAGCCATTACCACTGCAGCTACAGGTCAGGCCCTTTCTGATAGGGGGCACCACATGAGTCCGTGTCCCTCCTTGCAGCCCAGCCTGGCTTCTGCAGGCGTAGTCGGAGCTGGACTGGTCTGGGGCAAGCCCCTGCCCCAGGATGGCATCGAGGACAGAGTCTACAGGTAAGGCACAGTCTTGTCAACCAAAATGCACTGGCATCCTTTGAGACTTTGTCTCTCTGGGTCGCCCCATGCAGGTTGCACTATAATGAGGGGCAGAACAGGACGGACCGCTTTGCTGCGTATGGCGCGCTTGGAGGCAGTCTGCTGGCGCTCACAGCATACCCACGCTTGAAGCCAGTGGCTGGCGGCGCAGCTCTGGGCACAGCTTTGGGAGTGGGGTGAGTCCGAGCTGCTACACATCTAGGCCAAGCTGCCTATGCAGCGATCACGCAAGACTTCTGTGCAGTTGGATGTGGGGAGCTGGGGTGACAAAGAAGGGAAGCATTGTGTCAGAGTGACATTGCTGCTCCCGCAGGCTGCACTGCCTGACGTATCCCAATGCTCAGGAGGGACTGGAGACTGGACCAGCAAAGTTGGTCGACACCAGGTAGGGCCCTGGCTGGACTGTACACCCTCTCTACCCTGCCCAGAGCAGCTCGTCTGTACTACAGTTTCCAGGACATCGCGTTCTCACATGCATGCTTCCCCACAAGACAATCAGCACATCCCACCGCCCATGGCAACACCTCTGCCTTTGCCCAGAACAATGGATTGCCCTTACACTGAAGACTTGCCGTCACTGAAGGCATGCTTGTTGCTTTCAGAGCGCATGAAGAAGTATTTGAGCCTGTCAGGCATGAAGCTTTTGATGGTGCCTGGTGATTCTGGGAAAGTGGGAGCCTGCATGGCGGCAGGGGGCTGAATCACAGAAACCCAGTTTCCTGCCAGCAATTTTTACAGCACAAAAAAGGCGCTGGATTTCTTGAGCTTGCCTTGTTGAGGCCAGTCAAAGTGCCAGGGTCAGCATAGAAAAGAGCGGCGGCGATGCTTGTGATTGTCATGCCTAGCACCAGCTGCAGGTGGATCTGCTGTTGCAAAAGGACTGAACTGGCGGCTGCAGTCAGCAGCATCGCACAGCTGGTGGCAAACACCTGCACAGCAGAGTTTGCAAAGTTTGGACGGTAGCCGGTCAGCGGCCTGTGTCCCGGTGCGCGCTCACACCACAGGCAAGAAGGTGCCAAGAGGCACAGTCAGTGACCACCTTGAGGAGGGAGCCCATGTCCGCCCACATCATGATCCAGGCCACCAGCACACCAGACAATGACAGGTTGAGGACTGCCCCATATGCCCAGTCATTGTAGCCCTGCAGGAGTGAGCGCATCCAGGCGCCGGGGGGCAGCCCACCCCTCACGTCTGCACAGGCTAGTCCTGCTGCATTGACCACCACGCCCCAGCTGTACAGCTGCATGTTCTGCCAGTGGAGGCTGCTGCTGCTGCGCTTCAGGACCCACTCGGTGTACACCGCTGCCACGCCTGACAGGGCTGCGCTCAGGGCGGCATAGGCCACTCCCTGCATGGCAGCCTCAGGAGTGCAATGGTGCAGGCAGAGCAGAGCTTCTCTGCTCAGAAGCTGCACTTACAGCCCTTGGAGTTGCCAACAGAGTCACTGGAGCCTCGAAGCTGCCTTCCATGCCAACTGTCCTCAGCTGCAGGCAGGCTGACGGTGTCAGTGCACTGAGTCATTGTGAGCACCTGCACATGGAGCTCTGGCATGAGTGAAGCCCCAGAGATCAGCAGTCAGTCCGTTCCGCCGGCCCAGGACAGGCACTGTGCTGATTACCTGACTGGTGGTGGCTCCCACCAGCAGCAGCACAAGTGCAAGCCACTGCAGCAGGGACAGTTGCCGCCTCATCACAGCCCACATGAGGACCCCTGTGGTCAGGATCTTTAGGTTGCTGAGGATCTGATAGGTGGCTGGGTCCATGTATGTCAGCTGCACGAACTGCAGGCAGGGCATTCTGGTCAGATGCACTTGGCAGTCGCAGGTGGACAAACCGGCATGCATGCAGAAGATGTGCCTGACCTGCACATTGTTGTGTACCCAGTAGAGAACAGCGGGTACTGCATACAGCAGGGCGGTCTGCCAGCTGAGGCTGGGCCATGCAGTGCCTGCTGCCTGCTGTCTTTTGAGGAGCAGCCAGCTGATGGCCAGCTTGAGGACCTCCCTGTTGGAGGCACCAGAGCTCAGCAAAGGAGACACAATGCTTGATTGCTGCTGGGATGCTCACGCCAGGAATGGCACTGTGTTGTAGTTGTATGGGTAGCCCCTTGTGCCTCGCTGGGACAATGTTGTCAGCAGGCCCTGGAGGCTGGTCAGGACAGTCAGCAGAGCTGCAGCTGCCATGAGGTTGAGGGCAGCCCTCATCATCATGGAGCTCAATGGGCATGGAGCGTCACATCAGATCAGGATCTGAGCTGCATGCTGCTCCTGAGATCGAAGAGAGAGATTTAATTCAAAGTCCGGGGCCACAGTGCACGGGCATGTGACTGAATTAAAAATACAATCAAGGCAGCACTGATGATGCAAAAGCAGCGTTACACGCACACACTCAGGAAGAAGCAACATTGAGGCATGGTCAGCAAAGAGGTCTGACAAAGTCTGTCTTGGTTGCTGGAACAGCTGTGGCTATGGGTGTTGCGCAATTCATCAAGCTGGGGGCAATGCAGCAAGCTGTTTGTCTTCAATGGCAGTTGCTGAGTTGCTAAGGGGCAAGTGCCTCATGCCTAGCTTCTGATGAGCCGCTGCAGCAGGTCCTGGCCATTGCAGTCATGTTAACGACATTGGTTGTGCCATCAAACATCGCCCAGAACAATGGGTTGTCAGATGCAGTGCGAGTGACATTGCAGATGCGCTGCCTGAACTTGTCAACGTGCTTTTGCCAGTGCACAGCAAGCAGATATCTTCCAGACTTAGCCAGGGCAATCAAGTGGTGCGTGGTGCCTTTCATGCCCAGCAGGCCACGCCAGAACTGGTGGTGAACCCCCCCCCAGCACTTTGGTGACCATGCTGCTGGCATCATGGTGCCAGAACTACACCTCACAGCCACCACTGAGACTTGGCAGCACCAATGCATCAAACAGGTTGCACATGCGTTGGGGCGCACTGAACCATTCTGGAAGCATCTGCGGCGCATGGCATGCATGGCTTTGCGTGCAGAATTGGTGAGACTTCCCAGAGCAGGAAGTCCCGTTGCGTGGCGTGCCCCACAGACCCAGACATCTGAAGCTATCCTTGCGGGTGAGCATCCTCACACCGTATGTGGAAATCCCGGCAGAGGGTGCGACGCGGCTCAAAGACCTGCACCTCAGTCTTCTCCAGGTTCACTGTGAGGCGTCTCTTCCTGCTGAAGTCCTGCAATGCATCAAGCATGCACTGTAGCCCCTTAGGTCTGGTGCTTAGAATGGCAACGTTATCTGCGTAGAGCAGCAGCTGCATATGCTTTTGCATCTTTCCACTGGCGGCCTGCAGCACTGAACCAAATGCGGCAAGGCTCGAGGCATGATTGCCTGGCACAGTTTTCAGCACCTTATGCAAGCTGTCAAATAGCAGCCCGAACCACAGGGGGCTGAGGGGACTCCCCTGCTGCAACCCCTGACAGCATCTGAATGCCCCAGAGGTGCGCTGTGCGGTCCTCACTGCAGCAGAGTCAACCCCATAGAGGCTCTGCAGACGCTGCAGGAACTGGCCCCGCACTCCAATGTCGGCCAGCTGCTTCCCTCTGAACTCTGCCACAGTGCATCAGTGTTCCATGGCATCCAGAGAGCAAGGCCGGAGGCAGCTGAAGGGAAAGCATGCACCACATGTTCCAGACACTGCCAGAGAATGATATACATACAGAGAATGATACAATATGCAATTTCGGCGTTGCCTGCTAGGTCAGCTCTGCTAGGTCAGCTCTGCTAGGTCAGATCTGGATAACAGTTTATCTACAACATTTTTGTAGTGGCTGTGTTGCTTCCTTCACAAAGGTCACGCATCCACTCGCCGAGCGCTGCCAGATGCTGAGTGGCACGTGTACCCTGTCGACCAGGCCTCTCTCGTGGACACTGCGCGCGTCGAGGTGCGTCGACTGCATACCCTAGTCTGCTGCTGCGTGCCTGCCCTGCCCTGCCCTGCCGTTCCTCCTCCCTGTGCAGCCAAGCAACCTTTGGGATGTTTAGCAGTCAACTGTAACCACCAGATCAGGGTTGCTGTCAGTGGTGGCTGCTGTTGCCTGCAGGCGCCAGGCCCAGCATGTGACTGTGGCTCGCTCTGCTGGCACCAGCGGGCGCGGCAGGGGCAGGAAGGTTACCAACAGGGGGGGGGCGTCAGTTGACGTTCTGGACAAGCCTGCGTCTACCGCTGATCAGGAGGCAGCTGCCCGCAGGGAGGCGCTGGGGCAGTCATTTCGGGAGGCACAGGCAGCCAAGCTGGCACAGCAGGCAGCGGCCCGCCGCGAGGCTGCTGCTCAGGCAGCGGCCCGCCGCGAGTCTGCTGGTCAGACAACGCCACGGCCCAGCACGCCTGCTGCTCAGACAGCGCCACGGCCCAGCACGCCTGCTGCTCAGACAGCGCCCCGGCCCAGCACGAATGGCACAGGGGCGGCAGCTGTGTCTGAGAAGGAGGCAGCTGCCCGCAGGGAGGCGCTGGGGCAGGAGCAGCGGGAGGCACAGGCAGCCAAACTGGCACGGCAGGCAGCGGCCCGCCGCGAGTCTGGTACCTCAGGGCGGCGCGCTGCGGCGTCTGCGCTGGCCGAGCAGCAGCGTACTACCAGGCCAGCACCAGCAGTGGGGCAAGCAGCGCCTGTCAGGGCGCCGCTGGGGCAGGGGCTGGGGCTGCGGGAGGCACAGGCAGCCAAACTGGCACGGCAGGCAGCGGGCCGCCGCGAGTCTGGTACCTCAGGGCGGCACCTCGCGGCAAAGGCGCTGATCGAGAAGCAGCGTGCTGCTCGGCTGGCAGTGGCTGCCCTGCAGCGCCAGACAGGGCAGGCTGCCGTCAATGGGGCCCAGCAGACAGGTGAGGCTGTTGGCCAGGCTGCTGACAGTGAGTGCATCCTGCACCAGGCCGTGCAGCAATCCTCATCAAGGCTGCCTCAGGCATGGCAGGGCAGGTTACTGACTGTGAGGGCTTCAGGTTGTGCCCATGTCCATGTGGGGCACACAGTGTGCCTGCCTTCGCAGGCGCTTGCAGGTGCCTAGCATGTGGTCAATGCTCCGCCTCAGATGGGGCGGAGTAGGCGACTGCCAGGGCGTGGTGCCTGGGGCTGTGTGTCTTGAGTTGCCAGTCACGCAGGCTGCCCAGCCTCACGTGAGGGCGCTGAAACCCTGCCATGCAAACCTGTTTGCAGGCTGCTTCAGCTGCAGGTCAAGCTGCCTCCCTGTTCCTGCAGGTGTGTTTCAGTGCCGTTGATGTGCCACTCACAGCTTGTGCTCACCAGCACCAGCGCCTGCACTTGCCCCCCAGTAAACCCAAGCGCTCCTCCAAACCGCCCTGCAGTCCTGCAGGAGAGAGCCTCATGGCAGCTCCGTGAGCTGCAGTGTAGTAGACAGCATGCAGCTCAGCTGTGCCTGCTGTGCAGACCTGCGGGAGAGCACAGACAAGCTGCAGCGCGACCTCAACCAGGCAGTGGACCAGGCAGCCTTCAAGACATCCAAGACAGAGTTCCAGGTGGACAAGGTCTCGCAGTCAGCCGCAGACAGCGTGGCAGATGTGATCGAGAGCGTCAAGAGTGAGCCCATGACTGCTGTTGGGGTGCCGCCATTTCTGAGCGTGGAGGAGTGCTGGCGGCCATCTGCTTTGCTCTGGGTGCTGGCTGTGCTAGTTTTTCGTGCCAGCTCTGCTGCATCTGCGGCATGAGCACCAGTGTACCGTGCAATGAGTGCGGGTGGCATCACATTCTGCACACAGCTCCTGTGAACAAGAGGCCCCCAGCAGCCAGCCGTCTTCTGCAGCTGCCACAGTGCTTGGCCAGAGGGAGGCTGCATGCCACTACAGCCGGTCAGAAACAGGAACACAACCTACTAGAGCACTCTCTTGTGTTGGGTTGATGCGGTTGAGTGGAAGACTTGCCTGGCGTCAAGCACCGTGTATTTTGTGGTGTCCTTGCACTGTCTGGTACCTTCTGCCTGGGTGATCAAGCCGATGCAACAAGTCGATCTAAGGCTTGCGCAGGGATCTGGTCTCGTCCAGACACGTCCCTGCACAGGAAGCTGTGGCAGTAACAGGGCCGCATTGCACCAGGATCAGTCTGATGCCTGCTTCGGGCTTTGGACCCACCTCATAGCTGGGACTCACGTCACCCTCCCCTGCCTGCAAAGAATGCAGGCAGCAACAGGGCGGCGCCCCCTGCCAGCAGGTGATGCGGCACCTGCTTACCATAGCTTCCATCTGCCTGCAGAATCAGCGGGCGATGCGCCCTACAACTTCCAGATTGCAATCTCAGTTGCAATTCAATAGTACTTGACCGTACCCACAACCGATCTCCATTCAGTGTGGAACATGCGGTGATGTCAAGGCATCCTATGACCTCATGACAGGCTTCAGCCACCAGCGGCAGGGATGCAAGCTGCTAAGAGCACTTTCTGCTGCATCTGGCAGCTTCCCTCACAATCAATCACGAGATATATATAGCAGCAGGTCTTCACAAATGTTTTAAGCCAATCAGTCCTCATGCGTGCCATCATGATGAAGTTGATGGTCATCTTGAAGATTTTAATTCAGAAGTGGAGCATGGCCCCGAGTAGCCCTCAAACAGTAGCCCTCAAAACAGCAATGCTGCCCTGGCCAGAGCTGCAGGACATGCTGACGCGTGGGCCTTCATGCCATACAACCTCCATGATGCCTGTCCAGTTCTGCTGTGTGCCAGCGCCAACCTGCCTCGATGCTCGGCCTCAGACCAGTCAACCCCGGCAGCCTTGTGCACATGTACATGCCATCAGCTTCAGCATGCTATCAGAGCCTGCCCTGCCCTGCCCAACTGAACAGATTGTGACAGAGGTGCCGGTGTTGCAATGCACTAACGGTGCCCTGTTGGCTGCCTGCTGAGTTCACCTCGCTACTGGGGGTAATTGCAGACATCATTTGCGTGGAGCACCATTTGAAATGTGCGCTGGCCTCACCAAAGAGGCATGATCACTTGAGAACAGAGCCCTCCACTCAGCTGAACCTCAGAGGGCCCTAAGAGCAAAGGAGGCTTGACAGACAGTGGACCTGCGGAAAGTGGTCAGCATGCTTGGTAGATATGCTGTAGCATGCACGTCTAGCACTTCAGCAAAGACTGGGCAGGCCATAAAGATTAGCACAGGAAAAGTCTGCCTGCCTCATGCCTGGAAGCAGCAGCCACACCAGCTGGCAGGTGAGCTGGCCTCCCTCCTCAGGCACAGACGAGATACTGCTAGCAACTGATTGTGTTTCAGCATAGACAGTGCTATCTGGCCTTGCAGAGCCTGCCTGCTCTTGCAGCAACACACAGCTGCCCATCAGCAGCATCAAAGGGTACACAATTGCTGCTTTGAGACGACCCTGCCACTCAGCATGGGCAGATGGCGCCTAGGCAGTTGCTTGCTACTGTTTAAATGCAAGCACGACGCCTGCATTGCTGACCCTGGTCTGGGCGACCCCCTTTCCCCCTTGAGGCCTGACATCGGGGTACTCACCTACCCCTGCCACTGACAGCTGGGCTACAACAGCCCATCTAATGCAGCCAGGTCCAGGCATCTATTTTTCAGCACGCCTTAGCAGACTGGTGTGTCTGCTCACATCTGATTCTGTTTATGTCACCTGCAACATTGTTGGGTGCCATTCCGGAAAAGATTGGCTACAGCCGTGCATAGATCTTGGCAGCCTAAGATAAGGGACATGAAACAGGCTGCTTGTTGACCGGGCCTGCCGAGCAGCCGAACTCTCCTCCTGACCACGGGCCAGCATACCCTTTGCTTCTTGCTGCTGCATAGTGAGACAGCAAGCTGCTTTGGAAAACCGCCTCGTGCTGCGGAACTTCTCGCTCAGGACTCTCAACTTAGCTGAGGCTCCAACTCATCATGCCTGGCATAGTTGAGACAGACTATTACAGGGAGCTCGGCCTCACCAGGTGAGTGCTGAGCGTTCGCATGGCTTGCTGTGCTCAACCCCAGCCAGCATCACTTTGACAACAGCCTGGCCCCTCTGCACACAGGAGCGCCACTGACATCGATGTCAAAAAAGCGTGAGTGCTGCTGCCACTGGGTGTCAGAGCTCTTCTGGCATACATTTCAGTGCTCCTGCTGCATGGCATGTGGCCTGCGCAGCTCTGGTCAGCATTCCCTGGCCCCCTGTGCGTGGCCTGCTGCTGCGAAGTAGGCTTGAGCACCTCATGACTGGTGCTGCAGGTTCCGCAAACTCGCCCTCGCCTGCCACCCTGATGCAGACCCCACGCCCGCAGCGCACACACAATTTGTGCGGGCCTGTGAGGCGTATGACGTGCTCAGCAACCGTGAGTGTTGTTGCACTGTGCTTTGAGGCGGTGAGCAGCTGCCTCAAGGTGGCATGCCCAGGCAGCAGCCTTGAAAACATGGGGGTGCTGCCTAGCTCTAGCATGCAGCACACACTTGGCTGGCAAGCCGAGGCGCCAGTGCTGGTGCAGGCTGGGTGCTGCTGGGCAATGCTATAATCTTCAGCAACATGGCCATGCCCAGGCAGCAGAGCTGGAATACCTTGGGCGCTGCTGACTTCTGCCAACCATGCCCTCAGTCCAGCCCTTCAAGACAAGCTTGGGGTTGGCTGCCCCAAGGCATTGCCAGCTCTGTGCCGAGCTTCTGCTGCAGGGCCAGTCAACCAGTCCCCGAAACCCCTGCCACAGACCACCTGATTGGCTAACTGCAGCTGAGCGCAAGGGACTGTACGACCTTTTGGGAGAGTCGGCGCTGAAGCAGGGCGTCCCTGACGGGGCAGGAGGTAGGCCCATCGCAGCCACCCATTGTGTGCTGCTGTCTGCGCTCTTGATATATGCTGCAACAAAGCACTCAGGCTGTCTGGCAGCTGGCTGCAACATACACCTGCTGCTGCGATGTCGTCTGCAGCACATTCAGCATTGTCCAGCCACCCTACAATGGCTGCAAGCCCAGCCATGTGCTTTAGCAGTCACCTTGCTCAGATCTGAGCTACCAACCGTGTGCACAAGCATTGCGTTGCAGCAGCCAATAACAGCCTGCCCCGGCACCATGCGCTGCAAGGCGTTTTGTGGGCTCTCCTGCAGGAACCACGGGCGGCTCCTACAGCTTCAACATCGAGATGGGGCCAGATGAGGTCTTTGCGCGCTTTTTTGGAACGCTGAACCCTTATGAGGCGCTGCAGGGTGAATGTGGATGCCTGCAGCGAACAGGCCATCGCCATTGCTTTTGGAGCCAGGCAGCTCAGTGGCACTGCAGCCGCACGGCAGGGTAGTCCCCCGTTGCATGACAGCTGCCTGTGTACCCACCATGAGGTGCCTGAAATGCCCTGTGCCATGGGGCCTGGCAGCACAGCGTACAGCCCCCAGACGTGTTGTATCCATAGCCATACAAAAGCTGGTAAGGGCAAGTGTGCCCTAAGCATCAGCTGCAGCAACTGACATTGACAGCCAGCAGATGCAGCAAGCAAAGCGGCTTCCTCATCATCGCCCCTCTTGCTGGACCCAGCCCTGCAACGCCTGCGCTTACCTTCTCAAAGAGGCCAAGCACACGTTGCTCACAGCTTGTATCTGCGCCAGAGCTTTACACTGATCAAGTGCAGCCTGCCTCTTGGGCGCTCTTGAGCACATCACCACCCCTCAAAACAGTTTGGCTGACTTGGTTCAGGCTGATTTTGCAGGCATCTCAAGCTCATTTGAGCAGATGACCACCCCCAAGAAGCCAGCGCCGGGCAAGAAGAAGACGGTGAGGCAAACACCTCTGCTGCCATTCATGAAGCTCAACAAGCCGGCCAGCACCTGCACTGTGCACAGGCCGAGATGACCAGGACGGCTGCTGCTGCTTTATCGCTGCACTTTGGAGTCTCCCATTGCATTTGCAGCATGTGCCCTTCAGAATGTTCCTCTCCTGCGTCAGGCAGGCCCTGCACCTATGTCACCATGCAACATGCCACCATAGCAATTGTCTTTCCACCTCCTGCGATGCCTGCATTGTGGCATCTCCATGACCCTGTTGGAGATGTGCCGACGGGTAGCAGCCAGTCATGGCAGTCCAGACCCTTGACCCCTGCCATTGCTGCACTGCGACAACGTCCTGACCCGGGAGGGAGTGCACCCAGGTGGAGCCACAGCAGTTGAACTGTCCTCTGCCACAGTAGCAAACTTTCACTCCACACCTTGTCGTCTGCTGCAGCGTGATTCCTGATGCCTGCGTCAGGTGTACCACAGCTGCAGCCAGCTGGAAGAGCAACAGGGAGCCTGCTTGCCCTGAATGATCTTGCAGCTACCTGCCCTGGCTGCAGCATCACCTTCAGCTGCAGGCTTGAGAGGAGTGCTCACACACCTGTACAGCCCTCTGCCATGCCAGCAGGTATTGAGGCCCGTCCCCTGCCAATGCCTGCAGTATGACTTCTTCCTGACTCTGGAGGAGGTGTACCATGGCGTCATGAAGCAGGTGACCCACACGCGGCGGGTGCTCCAGCCAGACGGCGCCACAGAGGTGCAGGAGAGGGAGCTGACCATTGACGTGAGTGAGGATGCCCCTCTGCGCACCGCGTGGGCCTGACTAGTGTCCAGTGCAGCGCCCCTGGCCTTGGAACATGGGTGACAGGCCGGGTGACCCCTCTGGCTCTGGAGCAGCTGCTGTGCCTGGTGCATGGCAAGCCGTCAGACAGCACTTGACCGTCTCCTGGTCCAGCTCTGGAGTGTGGCGTCCAGAAGGCTGGCAGGTCGTGGTAGGTGGAAAGGGAACATATCTGGGGCATCATATCTGAGGGCACATCTGGGGCATGCAGTGCAGTGAGTGCAGGTTTGTCACTGTTACAGACCTGACACGTTGTTGGTGCCAGACAGGGACCCCTGACCTCAGTGCCCTGATACAGGTCAAGCCGGGGCTGCCAGACGGGACCCAGTTTGTGTTCCAGCGGGAGGGCAACCAAACCCCTGCCACAGAGCCTGGGCCAGTGGTGTTTGTGCTGCGCTCAGAGAAGCACCCACGCTTCAGCCGCCGGGGGGCAGACCTGCTGCACACAGCCACCATTCCCCTGAATGAGGCACTTACAGGAACCTCGCTGCCTGTGCTGATGCTGGATGGCAGGTGCAGCTAAGTGCACATGTGGCTCTATCAAGGCGCAGCAACTTGCACACATAGGCTGTGCCTGCAGGCATGACAGGAAAGCAGGCACAGAAAATCTGCTGCCAGGCCTGCTGAGGCTGCAGGCTTTGCTGCATGAAGTGCAGTGGGACTTACCTGCTTGACCAGCAACTGTTTACTAGGCAGCCCATTAATGACATCACGCAGCTGCTTACTCTCTTGCGGGATGCCAGGTGGATCATTGATTGTGACAAGGACTCACTGCCGCATGCATGGGCAGGTAGACTTGCATGTTCCTGCAGCTCTGCCCTCAAGCTGCAACTGCACAGCATGACTGGCTGCCCTTCCCAGCTTGTGCCAATGCTGGATGGCAGGTGGGGATCTGCGCTTGTGCGGCAGCTGCGCAGTGTAGTAACTGCATGCCTCAAAGTAGCTGCCCATGCTGGCCCTCATGCAGCAATGGTGGCATTTCCCAGCTCAGGTGCATTGCAATTAACGTCCTCTTCGCTCATGACAGACACGGCTGCCGTGTGATGCTCTGTCAGGGTCACCTGCAGGGACCTCAGACAGTGCAAATGCACAATCACCCCTCATTGAAAAGGCTGTTGCAACTGTTTGACATGGAATGGCGCCTGCAGGATGTTGGATGTGCCAGTGGCGGACATCATCACGCCTGGCTACACCATGTCCATACCCAGGGAAGGCTTCCCCAAGCCTGGAGGTGGCAAGGTACATTGCAGCATTGAGTGGCAATTCAGCAACTGCTGTTGGCTTCTGTGCCTGTCATGGAGCTGACAGCATCTTGCACTCAAAGTGTCAAGAGTGATGCTGGCTGCCATGCAGGGCAACCTGGTGATCACATATGAGATCAAGTTCCCTTCTGCCCTGTCCGAGCACCAGCGAGTCATGCTCAGGGCAGGCTTCTTCCTGCCGCACAAGCTGGACCCCCAGCAGGCAAAGGCAGTGAAGGCCTTTGAGACAGCCTTCAGGCATGAGACCCATGGCTGGAGCCAAGGTTTTGCCAAGCACCAGAACACACCTCTAAATTGATTACAGTGCGCCCAACGAGTTGTATGCTGACTTTCAACTTGTTGCTGGTCTGAGCATGAAAGGATGAATTGCAGGCAGGCGGGCCAGATGCTGTCCTGTGACTTTTTCGGCTATTGAAACAAGCTGCTCCCTGCTGTAAGTGATGGGCCTCTGATGGTGCTCCATTGAGCTTGTACTTTGCTCACAAACTGTCTGTGTCTGGTTCCAGATGTCTGACTGAGGGCCAATTGAAGCCGAAGCAGTGCTTGTGGCTGGGGCTCGCAAACTCAGCTGCTCTTGCAGTTGCTGCGCTCGCCTTTCAAGCCTGCATGTGCAGAAAGCAGAAGGATGCAAGACTTGCCCAGGCCGAGTGGCACAGGATATTGAGTGTCAGGTGCAGGACACTGCAGAATCTTCAAGGAGACTGAGACATGGGTAGCATGCCACAGCTTACTTTTCTGCATCCCTGTGAGAACTGCTGGCAACAGTGGCAGCGAGGTCTGCAGCGGCGCGCAGGCCAGCTGCATCATTCTGCCTCACCAGCATGTTGACTGCGTCCAGGGGCCGGTCCCCTGCAGCACATCAGACAATCCATGAACATGCATAGTTGCCCACCTGGGATGCTGGCAAGCATTCCAGGTCGCATACACCCAGTCTGCTTGCTTGCTGCATGGCCTCAGGCTCTTTGAGCCCAGTTTGTCTGGACCAGGAGCAGGGATGCATGAGCACAGCCTCACATCAGCAGCCCTCACCTGCCAAGTAGCTGCCAGCTGCTTCAGCAAACCTACTGCCCTGCTCCTGCTCTGCAGCCTGCAGGCGGTGCAGGTCCTGCAGCAGACAGGCCACACTCTCATGTCAGGCTCAGCGCTGCAGGACAGTCGAGGTACAAACAAGTGTTCCAAAAGACGGCACAAAAGTGGCCCCTCAAAAAAGCAACTCCTTCTGGCCATGCAGGCAGGCTGCTCTCAACCTCAGGGTGGCCCTACACAATCCAGAAGCCAGCGTCGCAGTGATACCTCACAGCAGTCATGATCAGGATGCAGGTTGCCTGAAATCAGCCATGACCAGGCAGCAGTGCTCACCTGTAGGAAGGGGTCCTGCGGCAGCAGCCTGGCGCTGCCCAGCGCCACCGCCTCGCCCAGCAGGTGGGCCCGCGCGTATGTCTGCATGGCGCCGTGCACGTCCCCGGTGCACAGCAGGTGGAGGGCTGCCAGGTGCACCTCGCCTGCACACAGGCAGTGGGCATCAGCAGCAACGCAGGCTGAGCAGACGTGCCAGAGGACCTTCACCATGAAGACTGACCACAGATTGACAGCATCTGCAGAGAGCTGCTGCCCAGGCACTGTGCACAAGGGTCTAGAGACCGCAGCTTCATCAGCAAACAAACATGATGGCCAACAGTGCCTGACTTCAGGGAGCTTTGCGGCAACAGGCTTCCGGCAGTGCTGAGTTCAGTGTGAGCTCCCCAAGGTGGGTGCCTCCCCACCTTGCACCTCCAGTGTGGCGGCATACACCTGCACCACGGCGGCCCACACCTCCGGCCCCATGCCAGCAGCCATGCTCACAAAGTCGCCTGACAGGGCATCTGCGTCCAGCAGGGTCACAATGGCAGCGCCCACATCTCCTGCAGCAGCAGGCGGGCTTTACTGCATGACAATCAGCCTCATGCTTGCATTCAGCAGGACCTCGATGACTGGCCCAACATCCCCATGCAGCTGCAGACGAGCTTTGCAGTGTGCCTGGCCCTTGTCTTTGTGTTCAACATGGTCTCAGTGGCCACCCCAGCGTCCCCTGCAGCAGCAGGCATCCTTTTATTGATTGAGCCTCGAGTATGCGGCAGCAAGCCTCTGTACTGTGATCTCATTGGGAGGTGCAACCTTTGTCTAGCATTTGGCCCAGCGGGGAGGGCAAGCCTGGCAGCGACACAGCTTTTGGGCGAGCGTGTCAGGGCTGCGGTCTGCCACCTGCCAGACAGTTGCGAAGATCTGGCACGCTGCTCTCCATGACATGTGCAATGCAGCAGGCTGGTCCACATTCCAAAGGGGCCGGGCCCTGCTCTGCAGCAGGGGGGGCCTGCCACACCTGCGAGGCAGATCTAGACAGCCCACAGAGGAACAGCCAAGCTTTGCAGCAGTAGGGGCCTGCCACAGCCCAAATGCAGGTCTGGCTGGCCCACCTGCCCACAGGGAGACAGCTGCGCTCTGCTGCGCTGCCGCCTTGCCGCCTGCTGCCACCAAGCTGGCACCCCCCGCGGTCAGCCTCTGCCGCAGGGTGTCGAGCAGTGCAGCAGCCTGCAGAGGACTGCCGGCAGGCTGCGTGGCGGCTGCTGACTCGCGTGATGCTGTGGCAGAACTGTTGCCGACGTACACCTGGTGGGCATAGGCCATGCATGCTTCATAGTGGTCCTGCACTCACAGCAACAGGCTTATTTTGCAGCAGTTGCCAGGTGCTGCTGCACGGGGAGATAGCACTGGAGACGCTGGCAGTGTGAACCATGTCTCGAGCACCTCTGTGGCAGGGCACGCTGGTGTCGATGGGCTTAGGCATGGAGCAGACAGGGTGCTCCAGGGCAAGCAAGTGGAAGCTGCCAGCACGTGTGTGGACCCACAGAGGCTGCAGCAGACATTTGTGCAAATACAGGCACAACTGGCATCACCCAGCAGGCACAGCACACATACCAGCCTTCCCAGAAGGCTGCTTGTTTTGCTCACCTGGGCCCTAACCCCATCTGCAGTGACGATCTGCTGCGCGCCCAGGCTGGGCAGATACCGCGCAGCTGCCTTCTTCTGCGCCTTTCCCCCAGCCACAGGGGGCCTGGCAGCCCGTGCAGCAGCGTGCGACCCCTCTGCAGCTGAGTCGCGACCCTGAACAGGAGCCTGTGGCCCGCTGTTGGCGTCTGTGTCAAATGGAAGCCCAATCGGGGCCAGCAGCGTTTGCGGCCCATGTGCGGGCAAGGGCGGCAGGTCTGCCCTTTCCTGCGGCTCTGCTGCTCTGCTTGGGGACGCTGGCTGACGCGGCACGCGGCTGGTTGCTGGGCCCTCCTCCAGTGTGAGAGAGGGGGAGGCAGCTTGTGTGCCGGCAGTGGTACAGTGGGGCTGCTGGGTGTCAGCAGCAATGGCTCCAGCGGGTGAGGCAATCTCAAGGTGGGAGCCAGGCATCTGTGCTGTGGCACGTGCTGCGTTGGTCTCGCCCAAGAAAGGGGTCGATCTGCCTTCCACAGCAGCAGCCTGGCCACCCAGCGGCTGTGCTGCAGCTTCAGGTTCAGAGGTGGCAGAGTCAGTGAGCCTGCAAGCTAGCGCAGCAGCAGCATTCCATGGTCTGTCTGCTGCTGTGGCCGCATCTCTTCCAGGCAGCGCACTGCTGCTGGTCTCAGTGTGCTCCGGCCTGCTCCCTGCACCCATGGCAGGGCCGCCAGGCTCCTCCAAAAGAGATGCACTCGGCTCGCCCTGGTGTGAGCCGGTTGCCTCTGGTGCCTGCTGGCGCTGGGACTTGCCATCTGATCCAGTAGGGTGCTGCTGGGTCAACCCTGCGCCCAGGTGCTGCTCAGATTGCTGCTGCTGTCGGGCCTTGCCCTCTAACTGCTGGTGCCTGGCTGAGGGCTCTTCCTGCTGGTTCTTGGACAGCGGGCTGCTGGGCTCGCGCACTGCCTGCTGCAGCTCGTGAGGCGTGGCTGTGGACTCCTCCTGCTGCTGCTGCTGCAGCTCTTGAGGCCTGACCACAGCCCCGTCTTGCTGCTGCTGCTTGAGCAGCAGGCGGGTGCGTTCCCGCTCTGCCTGCTGCATCTCATAAGGCAGGTCCCAGGCGCGTATGCTCTGGTCCTCAGAGCCAGACAGCAGGATGGCCCCCGCTGGGTGAAAGGCCAGGCTGCACACGCGCCCAGCATGTCCTGTCAGTGTGCACAGGATCTGGCAGGCACCCTGCGTGAGCCGCAGCACCTGCAGCAACACGGCAGAGGGCTCTGAGTCTGACACAGACAATGTACAGAAGGCGTCATAGCTGAAGCAGATTAACCTCAGCACAAATCCAGGGCAGAGGCCCCCAGCCTGAACCCCATGCTGTGAAAGCTGTCGCAGCTGCCGCACTTATGCACTGTCAACACGCTATCCAAGAGGTCCCAGGCTACTCAGACTTGCAGCAATATTAATTGACTTCAGGCCTGCTCTCAGCTGGGCTGACTGCCACCTGACCAGAGGCAAGAGTGACTGCTCCCAATCCCACCTGGATGGCTCTCAGCTGGCTGATCGCAAGAACACTTGGACTGCCAGGGTGCACCGCCAGCGCAGACGCCGGGCTGCGCAGCTCGTGCACAGCAGACTGCCACCCAGCCTCCGCAGGTAACACCCCTTGGGCTGCGACTGTCTCCCTGTGGATACCGATGCTGCAGCCAGCTGCCGCCGACAGCAATGCGGGCGCGGGCACAGCGTTGGGGACTGGGAGCTGCTCCTCAGGCTGGTCCAGACCGCTCCACAGGGAGCAGCAGTCGACTGGAGGTGGCAGCAGGGCAGACAGCTGCCTGGCCCCCGTGGAAGGTGCTGGCTGCCACGTCACGCTTTGAACGGCCTGCTGGTGGGCAGGCAGCACATGCCGCACCTCCCACGTAACCGTGCTGCTGTCAGGCTGCTCGGGTGCCCGCCAGCTTACAGCTGGCAGCCCAGAGCCTGCCGGCCCTGGAGGGGTTGCTGCGGCCACCGCTGTGGGCCCGCACAGCTGGATGACTCCAGAGCTGCAGCCCACAGCCAGCAGATGGGCATGGGGGCTCCAGCTGAGGCACCTGGGGGTGTGTTTCACAGTCTGGCCAGCTGTGGCCACAGCCCCAGCGTGCTCCCCAGGGTGCAGCACAACTGCGCTGCACCCGACAAGGGGCGAGCTGGTCCCCGTGCCGGCAGCCTTGCCAAAGTGGCGGCTGGCTGCGGCGCTGCCCTTGTTGCCGGCGCTGCTGGCGGGCACCTGCTGCTTGGCGGCCAGCACAGCTGGCAGGGCTGCCCACTGCAGCAGGCACCCATCCTCGCTCAGGCTGACCAGCATGTCCAGCTTCTGAGCCGTCCCAGCCATGCCAGCTGAGGTTGCTGCCCAATCTTTCTGCACAAAGGCACCGGCCTGCTTGCTGTGGCCGTCAGCTGTTGTCCCTGCAGCGGAAGTTCCATTCTCTGCCGCTCTCAGGCCAGCCCCTGAGCCCACACACTGCTCAAGATTGGCAGCCCCTGTGCTGCCTCCAAGTCCAGCATCAGCAGAGCCAGGAGCAGCAGCGCTGTACGCATCCGACGTGTCCTTCCTGCTGCTGGGTGTCAGGGCAGCTCCTGCGTCACTGCAAAGCTCAGCAGCAGCGGAAGCCGCAGCAGTGCTGGGGGCGCCTGAGGTGCCCAGCCCTCTGCCAGGCACAGCCCCGTTGCCGCTGCTGATGACAGTGCCTCCCATGCTGCTACCACTCCTGCCTGTGCACCAGCACAGGTGGGTCACCCCAGCAGGGTGCTGCGTGGGGGCCAGCCTGATGAGCTGCCGGGCAGCATCCAGCAGTCCCACGCTGCCGTCGCTGCAGCCAAAGGCCAGCAGGGCAGCCCGCGTGGGGTGCCACTGCAGGCAGAGCACCCTCGCCCTGTCGGGGATGCCCACCCTCAGCAGGCGGTCTGCATGCCGCTGCCACCACTCCAGCTGCGGCAGCTGTGTATGTGCAGCTGAGCTCTCAGCAGTGACGGGGGTCTGGTGACTAAAAGAGGTGCTTGTGGGGCCCCTGAGACCGTGACCGATAGAGGGGGCCTCTGCCGGCTCCAGGCAGGGGCCAGGAGGCTCAGGCAGCTTGCCTGGCCCATTCAGGCTGGCACTGGTGCCAGCGCCTGCCAAAGCTGTTGCTGTGGTGGTCAGCAGTGGCAATTCTGCCTCTGCCTCCGTTGCTGAGCCAGCCTCGTTCCTGTTGCCTGCTGGAGCTGTGTTTCTGGGTTTCAGCGGCAGCGCCAGAGCCTGTGGCTCTGCTGCTGAGCCAGGCTTGATCCCAGTGCCTTCTGGAGCTGCGCCTGTGCAGGTGAGCAGCTCTGCCTCAGACTTTGTTGCTGAGCCAGCAGGCAGCTGACTGGACAGCCGTTTGGGCTGTACATCAGTGCCGGCCTGAGGGACCTGCTTGGCAGGAGTGCCGTTGCTGTTGCTGCCAGGCAGAACAACTGGCTGCTTCTGCAGTTGCTGTCTGCGGGGCAAGCAGGCTTGGTCATGTGGCAGCCACTGCACCAAGCGGATGGTCCCGTCGCCACAGCCAATGGCTAGCATGTGGTCTTGGCTGGGCTGCACATCCAGGGCAGAGGCGTACCCCCCCAGGCCCTGAATGCGGGCTGTCACCTGCATGGAGTGCATGGTGGGTCCACACGCAGAAGCTGAGACACAATCAGGCGTTTTGAGTGCAGACATCATGCATGAACAGGTCAGACACCATCACCTTCTGCTGCCAGGCAACGCGCAGCAGAGATGCCTCCTCTGTGTCGTATGCAACAGGCCCCATCAACTTGCAAAGACACATTCAGACACACCAGCCCCTAGCCATCCCATTTTGTCCCAGGAAGGTGCAGCAGCAGTGCATCAGAGATGCATCACTTTGCATGGCAGCAATTGGGCACAACAGCCCCACCTGTGCAGCTTTAGCAGCCCGACCATCCAGAGGCAGTGGCACCTCCAGGCACAGCATCTGCCGATCCTGGGAAGTGGTGATAAGTCGCAGGCTGCTGGCCAATAGGGCAGCCCCCGCCACAGCAGGATCTGCCCCAGCATCTCTAGCTGATTGCTGCGGCGCAGCAGGCTCAGTCACAGCCCCTCCAGCACTCGCTGGCAGCTCCAGCGCAGCAGGCATACCAGCAATGTGCCCAGCACCCTGTGGCAGCCCAGCTGCCGCAGGGTGTGCTGTAAGAGTGTGTGGCCCGGCAGGCGTTTTGAAGCCCTCCTGCTGCTGCACAGCTGCATGGAGTGAGAATATGCTGCGGGCATGCCCGGGGTGCAGGCGCAGCGGGGCTGGCACAGGGAAGCCTGCCTGCAGGGGCACCCGCCACGCCAGCACCTGACCTGCAGAGCATAACGTAGGTCCAAATGGCTGTCGGTGTCAACTGCAGAAGGCGACAGTTCTGCTCAACCCACGTCATGGCGTTTGCCAGCACAGCTGACCATCTGACAGATAGAGGGCAGGCGGGAGAGCCTGGTGCAAAGCCCGTGTAAAGAGGCTACAGCTGCACGGCATGGTCGCTGGAAGCATGGCAGCAGCGGACACCACGCACAGCCCCAGCAGCTGGCGCTGGTAGCCACAGCAAGCAGCAGAGCAGTCCTGCCTGCACAGGCTCACCAGAGTAGGTGCTGCTGAGGAGCACTGCACCGTCACAACAGACAGCTGGGTCCTGCACCCAGGCGAGGGCGGACCAAAAGGTCTTCCGCTGTGCTGCATGACCTGCAGGCCAAGTTGCTCTAGCAGGTAGAGGGACAGCTAGCTGCAGCCTCACAGTGGAAGCCCACAGCAGCTGTGCAGGCAGTGCTGCAGCAGGTGAGGCAACAGAGCCCAGCCAGCCTGTGAAAGGAGCACCAGAGTACCTGAGCTAGCTGCACATGTCAGGCAGGCATGTACAGGCGGCTCACCAGGCACAGTGGGGTGCTCCAGGCAATGCAGTAATGTGGCATTGTCCTTGTTTGTATCTCCAGCATCTCTGCAGACAGCAGAAGCATCAGCATCAATGTTACTGGGGACATGAAGGCTGTGACCTAGGTGGGACCAGGCTTGGAGCAGCACACACCTGAGCACCCTTCCTGTTTGGTGATCAAAACAAGCAGCGCAAGCTGCCCAAGCAGGCAGCATGAGCATCTGGCACCACATGTGCTGCAGCTTGCCTGGTGTGCCAGATCTGAATGACACCAGACTGCCACGATGCTGCCAGCACTGCATCACCAGTGCTGCCGCTACACTCCTGGCCTGCACTGCCGACGTTTCCTGTGCCTGAGCCTGTCATCGGCGCAGCAGGCTGCTGTGGAGCATGCTGGCTGCCGCTGTCTGCTCCATCAATGGACGCTGCGAGAGCTGCTGCTGGGCCAGGTGCTGCAGGCAGCTTGCTGGGCCCATCTGCCTGCTGCTGGCATCCGCCTGCGCCTGCAGCTGCCTTACTCAGCGCCTGGGGCTTCCCCGCAACAAGCAGGGGTGCAGCCTCAGCGGCCTCTGCTGTCCTGGCATGAAGCTGCGCTGAGGCGTGGGCTGTTCCTGCAGGGCCACTCAGCGGCACCTGCAGATGAGGGCAATGAAGTGTGTGTTGGTGCTCATCAAGACCGTAGGTTGAGTCACTGCAAAACACACTGCATCCAAGAAAGATCTGTTGGCATTGTCAGGAGCAGGATGGGGCTGCGGGTCATTGTATCAGTGGATATGGCGAGTTCATGAGCTGCATGGTATGGAGCAGCCCCCTGCATCCAGTCCGTATGTTGAAGCATGGGCCACTGCCTACCCTGTGGTGAGTGACTTGACACACTGTGCAACTGCTGCTGGCACAGCAGCAGCAGGCTCACCCAGGCCAGGCCCTGCACAGGACCTGACTGCTGTCCCAGACGCTGAAGCTCCCTCCCCTGGTGAAGGTCCACAAGGATGGCACACCCATCTGCAGTGCCAACTGCCACCTGCACAACCAGAGGCAGGAGTGGCATGTGCGCTGCAATCAAGATGCTTGGAAGTCCACAATCCAACGGGCCAGAACTGTAGATTGGTGGTGTGCCTGTTTGCTTTGCTGTCCAGCAAACCTGAAGGCGCCTCAAGCAGCCTAAGGCAAGAAACAGCATGGCACTCTGCAGGGAAACAAGATAACATGATGGCAGCCAGGATGCAAGGCTGACCAGACGTTGCAGGTCTGCGGGGACACTCTGATGGAGCTCCTGACTGACAAGATGCATTGCTGCCACAGCTGCAGGGCTGTCAGCAGGCCATCAGTGCATTTCATGCTCCCCTCGGCGCTGCCAGCTCGTGTTTGACAAGCTGGGGCTGCCAAAGCAGCCAAAGCTCAGGCAGGTCACAATCCCATGAGACTACATGAGATGCAGCTTGTGAGGAAAGCAACAGCAGCGTGCCTGATGGCTGCAGAACGGCGTGCAGGCAGGTGACTCCCCCATGGTTGCGGGGTCTTGAGGTTGTGCAGGCCCTTCAGTCGCACCTGGTGGCTGCCAGAGGGGTCAGCGTGCAGACAGGTGACTGCTGCCTGGAGCTCCAGGCCGGCAACCTTCTGGGCGACACTGCCCTCCAGAAACAGATCCCATGTCCACAGATGCCCTGCCCTATCGGCCCAGATTGCCAGAGTCCCATCACTGCAGGCAGCAGCGTAGAGTGTGTTGTGCAGGCTGAGTGACCAGAGGCGCTGCCTACATTTCTCAAAATCTTATTGCTTCAGAATCGAAGCTCTGGAGCGAAGGCAATGCATTTCCCACATGTGCAGCACCATGGCGCATGCTTGCGGAATGAGTTCCCAGGCCTGGCCTGCTGTGCAGCCGAGCCTCTGCTGCAGCAGACACCGCACCCTGCACAGTTTCACCTGCTGACTGTGAGGGCTGTCGGCTCTGTAGGTGGCTTCTTGGGGGTCTTGATGGAGTGGCCAGTGTCGGCCTGCCACACTTTCAAGCTCCTGTCAGCCCCAGCTGACACAAGGTGCAGCTTGCCGTGAGGCCCTGGCTTTGCGAACTGTAGGCATGTCACCCTGCACAAGACCATACAAGTATGGTGAGCTCCATTGCCAGGAGAAGAATGGCTCTCAGGGCTTCCACTTTCCTGTGGGTGTGCCCCGTCCATATGGCTCGCACAACACCAGCTGCTGTGTCCACAACCACGATACTATTGTGGGCAGCATAGGCATACAGCTGTGCCTCATTGTCCCAAGTTGCAACATGAGCTGTATACCTGCAGCACAAAACAACGTGAGTAGGTCAGAGATTCGGGGTGTGCATGAAGCTTTAGCAAAATCACCCCACCAGTTTGGAGATGGTGGCACAAGAACACCGCTTGGCATGCAGGGGTAGCACAGTCAGATCAGGTTTTCTTGCTCATAGCCTGTTCCGCAAGATTGACCATCTGACACCCTATCAAGACGACTGGCGTTATAATCCCCTGCAGCCAGCCTTGATGCTCCCACGCGATCCAGGTGGAGACGTCTGCCGTCAGACACCCTGTACAAAGGGAGGCCTCAAAGTAGTCAACACAGCAGCGTCTGTGTCCCAGCTGTTGCACTTGGGCGTCCCAGGGTGTGGTTGAGCTTGCTGATCTGCACTGCACTGCCCTGCTCATGCTGACAAGACAGCAGCAGGTCACAATCGCCTGCCTGCAGTGTCACAGCTGACAAACCACCTGAGAATGGCAGTCGGCCTCAAGCATGTGCATCTGGCTGATGCACTGCTTGTGGGGTTTCTCACACCTGGCTGCCCTGCAGGTGAAGCATGCTTGCTGAGACAGGTGGCTCTGCAGGTGATGCCATCAGCTCAGCTTGGGTCCCAGAGGCTGAGCAGGTTGTCGGCCACTGTGTCTTTCCTAGGCCAGGTGCATTGCAACGCTCAGATCTGCCACCCGTATCTGCTGCAGATCGAGCAGCTGGTTACACTGACGGAAGCTGCCAGAAGCCACAAGACACTCTGGCAGCATGAGCCCAGCAGGGTGCAGGAAGGTCTGCGCAGTGCCCTTGCAGATCTCGGGACCTCTGTCAGCAGCAGCCGTCTGCAGCAGTATGTGCACAGCAGTCTGGGCAGGCTTGTGGTGATGGCCAACAGCCTGGAGGGCACACTGCCACAGGGAATCACCACATCACAGACCCTGAGCCAGATGGAAGCCATGGCCACCAACCCCCCTGCAGATCTGCACACACCAGCAAAGTTTGTGTGGGATGCAGAGGGAGGGAAGTCTGGTGCTGCTGGCAAGCAGCAGATGGAGCAGGGCATGAAGGCTGTCCTGTATTTGCAGAGGACCCTCCTCGAGCCTTTCGGCAGGCAGCTGGTGTTGGAGGCATACAACAATCTCATGCAAGGCAAATGTGAGCTGCTCTGTATGGCAGTGTGATGATGCCACCTGTCCTGAACATAAGGGGATTGTCTGCAGGAGCTGTGGACGGTGATGGGCGCCACATTCAGCTGGAGTGGCGCAGCCATCCTGCTTGTTCACCAACTGGCTTCCAGTACACCGCCTGGGAGGAGGTGCCACAGCAGGTGGACAGAGTCTGCGACTGGTTCAACAGCGGTGTCGCAAACAGGGCGGGTGCAGCAGAGCTGGCTGCTGGGCTGTACTACAACCTCGTAGTGGTGCATCCCTTTAGCAACGGCAATGGGCGCCTGTGCCGCCTGCTGGCATCCACCGCGTTCCAGCGTGTGGGTTTGCCATTTGCAGTGCTGCCAGACAATGGGCACTCCAAGAGCCGCCAGCAGTTCCAGCAGGCGTGGCAGTGGGCAGACCGCCACGTGCATGATCCGCTGAAGCATCTTGAGGTCTACATGCTGCAGTGCTTGCTGCAGACATGCCTCAACCTCAAATTGAGTCAATTTCGTGTTGTGTCATAGACAACAAGCTGGTCTATACTGTACCATAGGAGTTGGCCAACTGTTCGCGCACTTGATGGAGTGCTGCAACAGTCTGTTGTGGTGATTGCTGGGACGGGCAGCCTGTTAACCTGTCTATGCCTTGTGCCAGCTGGGTGCCTGCATGAGAAGCAAAAATCAAGACAGCAAGATTTGCGACCTATGCTCTTGTCTGAAACCTGCTGCTGCTGCAACAGTTGCTGCGATGATTATGATTTATGATGCTCATGTGTTCCATCACCATCTAGCACATTTGATGTTCAAGGGGCACGTTCAGAGCATATCACTGCATGCCGTTCAGCAGTCAATCAGTATTTCAGAGAATGTGACGTGACCCAGAAGAACTTCAGAATTCCCAGTGGTGCAGAGTAGTAATATTGGCTTGCTCTGAATGTCCATTAGCATCAATGGTTTGCCGACCGTCGCAGGACAACCTTGTTTGGAGCGACCATGAAGACTTTAGCGGACTAACAGGGACTGTGACAGCTGGGCAGACAGTGGCGGAGTGTGGCTGTGCAGTGTGGCCTGACTGTGCACTACTGAACTGTAAAGGACGAAAGAATGAGCTGGATTGCCTTGGCAACCTCACCAATGGCGGGACGCTTGCGGTAGTCAAACTCCAAGCAGCGCTCTGTCAAGACCTACAGCATCAGAGCTTGAGTCAGCACGGCTTTCCAATAACCTGTCAGACCCGCCACACATGCAACACCAACTGCATTTAGACATACAAGCAGCCAGCCCGGGAATGGCAAGTGCTGAAGCCAACACTTGACCGTGACCGTGACCCTTCGCACGGTCACGGTCACGTGTGATGGTGTTGCCGGGCCCCCACAA
This sequence comes from Asterochloris sp. CNOR1, assembly GCA_963969365.1. Taxonomy (NCBI): domain Eukaryota; kingdom Viridiplantae; phylum Chlorophyta; class Trebouxiophyceae; order Trebouxiales; family Trebouxiaceae; genus Asterochloris; species Asterochloris sp. CNOR1. The sequence continues at coordinate 3,053,905 of OZ017750.1, forward strand.
AGCGAGCAAGGGGCAAGCAAGGAACAGCAACCCACTGAGGAAGATAAAGCTTGCAGAGGGGAGGATCTTGGTTTGAAGCAAGCAGATACAAATGCAGCCCTAAATCAGCAACCTGCTGGGCCAGAGCAGGCCGCACAGCCCACCTTGAAAGCGGGGTTTGAATTTGCAGGCAGCTCCAGAGTGCGCTTTTTTATTGTCAAGTTGTGAATGATGGTGATGCCGGCCATGCCAGCCCAGGGGCGTGTACCACTGTACATCTCCCAAAGCAGCACGCCAAAGGCCCACACGTCTGCAGCCTGCAGAGACAGCCAAGCTGTGCATGTGCGTGCTGGTGATTGTGATGGCACTTGCAGAGACAGTCAGGCTTACAGCAACAGCCAGGCTGCAAGAGCCCCAGAAGTGTGCTATGCCCAGCAGTGGAGGCAGGCAGCAAGAGCTTGAAGTCAGCTCAGGCAGAGCGCCTTGAGGACATCAGTTCCAGTGCCCATGTCTAAGCAAAAGGTCAAGTGAAGAGCACCTGATCCTTGGGCTGCAGGCTCACCTTTGTGCGCTTGCCATGCATCAGCAGCTCTGGCGCTGCGTGCGTGACTGTGCCATAGCTCTTTGTGTGGTGAGTCTGGTGCCCACTCATGACCTTGCCGAAGCCAAAGTCTGCCACCTGCACATACAAAGCTGCTCAGAGGAGGGGGATCAGGAGAAGGCTTCACACCCCTGTTGTCAATCTGGCTGCCAGGCAGCAGATATGACCTGTTTGCCATGCTGTTCCTGAAGGGTGCACAACATGCTGTTCTGCAAAAGCAAGTGTAAGTCCGGTGGCGCTGGCACCAATGACAGCACGTGAAGGCACTGCAGGTTCTCAGGGTACGACTCTTACCTTGCAGGTGAAGCCCCTGGAGTCCTTGTTGCTGCTGCAGAGAAGCACGTTGCCACCTGCAACGCAGGCATTGGCTGAGTCTTGCTGCCAAGGCCCTGACGATTGGCAATGTAGCTGGCCTAGTGAGGGAGGGAGGGGCAAAGGGGGCCTTTGCCATGGCAGCTCTGGCACTCAGAGCAGCTCTCCTGGATAATAGGAGGGCCATGCCTCCACCAGCACAAGGATAAAAACTCCATACGGCATGGACTTGAGCCTACACTGGCATGTGCACAGGAACTCAGGTGCCGCACGGGCTATCCAGTCTGCACCAGCAAGCCCACCTGATAGGTCCCCGTGAGTGATCTCGCCGTCATGCAGGTAGCAAAGTGCTGAGGCGATTTCAGCGCCCGACCGCAGGACAGCCAGGAGGTCCAGGTTTTCAGGCTGGGGGGCCTTCCTGTTGTGGAAGAGCCCCTGGCTGACTGCATCCCCCAAAGACCCCATGTTGCAGTACTCCATGACCTGCAGCAGGTCGTTCGAATTCCTTTCAGCCATGTAAAACTGTGCAGGAGGGCGGCCATCCCCATCTTGCAGTACTCCATGACCTGCAGCAGGGGGTTTGAATTCCTTCCAGCCATGTAAAACTGTGCAGAAGGCGGCCATCCCCATCTTGCAGCACCCATGACCTGCAGCAATGCATTCATGTAGACACAGAAAACAACAATTGGCTGCCAGCGTCTGCCAGAGAGCCAGCACTCCATGACCTGCGGGGAAGTGGAAGTCCCCTTCAGAGCTGGTTCAGAGCGGCTTTACAGGACTTCGGTGATCAAGCTACAGGTCTTGTCATCCAAGCAGTTGCCAGTGCCTGGGAGCATGGCTGCCAGCGCACCAGCAGTGCGTCACCCACAACGGCGTCCAACATCGTCCACCAGCCCACCAGCATCAAGCAGCTGCCTCGGCTGCATACCTGAACAGACTGGTGCACAAACACGAGCTGGCCGTCACACAGCTGCTGTACTGGGCACTCAGCTGGCAGCTGGCACGGCAAGCCTTCAGCAAGCACATGACAGCTTGCTCTGCAAGAACCCACCATCCAGGTCTCTTGAAGGCCACCATGTGCTCCTGTGTCCAGGTCATCCTCATCATCAGACCAGGACATGGGGTCACTGCAGACCTGACCTGCGAAGAGGGGGTCCTGCGTCTGCAGGCAGGGCGAGGCATGGTCAGCAAGGCCCCTGAAGCAATCTCAATGGTGAGCAAGGGCTGCCATGCAGAGCAGTGGAAGCAACTCTTTGCTGCCCAGACTGCTGACCGCGTGCTCAGCACCATGAAGCTGCCAAGGGGTGTAGACGAGCAGCCAGCACCAGAGGTCACCATTGACACCTGGCAGACAACCCATCAGCAGCCTTATGCAGATGTGCTGCTGTCAGCGTTTCTGCTGCCCAGGGACCTCACCCTTGCCTCCATCGTGGCGTGGCGGTACGTGTTGACGATGTTGGGATGGTTCAGCCCGGCACTGAGGTTGGCCTCCATCACCTGCTGAGCCTGATCAATGCTGACACCCTCCTGGCAGCTGGACTCTATGATCTGCAAAACAGCAGCAGTACTGTTGAGGCAAGGTGAGGCGGGTGCATGCAGCACGGTGCAGCAAGTGCTGAAGATGTAAGCTTGGCACAAGAAAGCCATAGCCAGATGCCTGCTGCAAGGTGTTGGTGAGGCAGTGTACAAGGTGAGAGGTGCACGCAGTGCAGTGCAGCAGTGCCTGGTGGTGGGCTCTGTAAGCTGGACCCAGATATTTACATCTTTGTACGCCAACAAAAGGCTGTGACCTGCAGCTGTGCCTGATTGTGCAGACGTGGGCACTTTCCCGTAATACAGCAGCAATGAGAGCAAGATAATCATTCTAAATGCCCAGCAGCCTGGTCTCATAGCACAGTCTGCACCCTGCTACTGGGGCAGAATGCCACGCCCAGAGCTGCAGCATGGGCCCTAGCATGTGCCGGGGCAGGGCAAACTGCACACAACAGCAGCATACCTTTACAGCACAGACTGCGCCCTGCCACTGAGCACGGTAGACGCGCCCATAGCTGCCCTGCCCCAGCAGGGGGCCCAACTTGACTCCGCTGAGGGAGGCTTGGGAGTCAAAGGCCTCGTCAGGCATGGGCTGCTGGCATGCAGGCGGCTCAGCCCCTGCCTTGGCCAGCTGCTCCTTGTACTGCTCATGGATGGCAGCAGCTGCTGTCATGCTGGTGCTGGAGGTCGGGCTGAGGGAGGCACTGCCTGGCGCGCAGCTGGTCGGGTGCACGGTCACAAAGCAATAGCTGCTGGGTACGTTGGAGCGGCTGCCCTGGGAGGGAATGATGCTCGGGATCCCAATGGTGGGGAAGCGCCCAGCGAAGGTGTTAGGCTGCTTGGTCCTGCAGGGTCAGAAAGAAAGTGAGAGTGCTGCACAATGCCGCCCTGACTGAGAGGGCTGCACATAAGCCAGACAGCACATTAGCAGGGGCGAGAGTCGGATGTTTTGACAGACTGCACAGCTGGAGGTTCACCATCATCAGGCGGATGTAGCCTGATGACAAAGACCCTGCCGAATGGTGCAGTCGCTGCTAGGCAGGCCCTACTACTTTTGGATGTGACACCAGACCTGAGCGAGGCGCCCTGCGGCTGGCAGCCTCACCTGATCCTCAAAGTGACCTGCTTGACGGTGCCCCCTGGCGGGCAGAAGACGTCCACCTCCAAGTCGCTGTCAACCTTCATCGCTGCATGCTCCTCCCACACCTTCCTGGACTCCGGCGGCAGAGAGAAGAGCTCCCACACCGTGGTTCTCATGTCAGGGGTCCAAGACAGACCTGCACAAAGCAGACAGCAGCTCCTAAACGTGGATCTGGCAGGCATCACTGACCTGCATGAGTCTGTGCCCAGGCTGGCAAAGCCGAAGTCTGCCATCTTCAGGTACCCAGTACAGTCGGCCACAAGGTTTTCAGGCTTCAGGTCCAGGGCGTGCACACTGGACAAAACTGTGTGTGGTGCGGCCGGCAGCAGCAACATGGGACGCAGGCCATGAGTGCTGCCCCAGCATGAATTGGCTGCTTCGATGAGAGTGTTCCCTGCGGTGCTACCACATTGACTGACTGGTGACAGGCCCTTGCTTCAATGAGCTGAAGGCATACCTGTGAGCTCTGTGACGGCAGAATTTGCGTAGATCACAGGCCACATCGGGCTGCTGACGTCAACAAGCATGACGCCCTCGTCCAGCAGCCGGGGGTCGCGGGCCAGGACAAGCTGCTGCGGCCTGGCCAGCACTGCTGCAGAGGTGATCTGGAGGCACGGCAGGAGTGTCCCTCTTAAGAGGTGGGGCACAATTGAGGCTCAGCCTGCAAAACTGTATGCTGAGGCTGGGCATGAGCAGGCATGCCTGTGTGTGAAATCGGGACAGAGGTGACGCATGTAACAGAAGTGATGCATATACAGCACTGCTGATCCCAACAGCAGCATACACTTGTCAGCTTTTCTGTCAGAAGCTGCTGGCAGGCAAGGAGCTGCGAAGCGACCCTGTCTTCCGATTGCCAGCAGCTTGACAACAGGCAACAAAGACATTGCATAGCTGCATGGAGGCGATGATGACAATCATATGGTCACCTCATGTGATCGCCAGCTGCGCTCAATCTCACGCATTGCAAGCTCTGCAAACATGCAGAGGATGAGGCAGTCATGGGCATCAAACCTCCGAGGTTTATGGTCCAGCAGGCACCTGCAGGCAGCATGAGAAGATGGGCCGAAGGAAGCTGTCTCGAAAGAGTGTCAGTGACCCCATCAGCAGTGCAGGCAAGCTGCATGGCGAGCCCAGCAGAACATGCCTTGTTGCTGGCTGGGTGAGCACAAGCACTGGTGCTTGGCATGTGGCATGTGCAAGACCTCGTAAGCTCAGCTATGCTGAGCCAGATTTCACGCTATGCGTGAGACGTCAGGCTGCAGCTGCTGACTCACAATGCGCCAACGCGTGCGCCATTGAAGGCCACCAGGGGAGCCCCAGTATAGCAAGCAAAGAGGCCCGACTGGACGACGCCCAAGTTTGAGTACCTGCAGGGTCGGCGGAGGCACATTGAGGCGCTGCTCATCAGCAAGGCGAGGCAAGGCATTGCCTGCAGGCAGGACTCGTGCGCACGGCTGAGCCATTCAACGTGTGGCCATGTGTGAAACGGGCACTGATGCAGCCAGAGGCGCGCATGTTCAGTGTCCCAGAACCCACCAGGCAATAACTCTGGCCATGGCTGCTTGACCCTGACTGGCCATACTAGCCTGTCATGCCGGCAAGCAGCGGGTCTAATCTGCCTGGCCATGCGCCCACGAGCCTCGTAACACATACAACAGCTGAGACTTACTTCCAGTGCTGCCGTGCATCCTCTATCATGACGACCTGGGGGTAATCTGACGCCAGCAGGTGGCGGCAGAAGGTCTGATCCCGCACACACTTTCCTTCCATGCCATGCATGTTGTCCAGCACGGTTTCAGTGTTGTCCGAGAGGGTCACCCCCCCCACTGGCATGTCAAACACGCGACACACTACCTGCAGGCAAGGCAAGACAGTCTGCCTACAGCTTCTTGGTGGATGCGGCTTACAGGCGACTGCAGCAGCCTGCCTGCAGACTGAGCAGCATTGCTGCCAGCAGGCAGCCCCGCCAGCACCTGTCTGTGTACCTGTGTGCAGGGCTACAGCTCGGTGGTCTGTTGCAGAGGGTGCCAGCGCTACCACTCAGCATTGCTGCGGGTCCCCAGCAGAGCAGGCAGTGGGTCACACGAATTCCGGCACCGTCGCAGACCAGCAAGAGATGCCACCAGAGCCAGCCATGCAGCCACGGGGCAAAGCTGCTCCTTGTCCCAGCGCCCATGCACCCTGCCCTCATGTTGGGGAGCCAAAGCGGCACACTTGAATCTGCAGGCTGCTGGTCGTGCAAAGTTGCTTAGAAAGGCAGAGTCCCACTGCTGCACAGCCTTTTGGGGGGGGGGGGGGGGGGGGGGCGGTGGGGGGACCTTCCCACCAGGGCACAGTGGTAGCACTCACCTCGCTAATTGTTGCCAGCACTGGGTCCCGCGGCTTTTCCATCAGCCCCATGACGCACACAGTATCTGCCCGCAGAGTCTCCTCGTGCGGGTTAATGTCACAGCGCGACCCATTTCCGGAGGACGTGGGCGAGGCACTCCCCTCAGAGGCCTTGAGCAGGGGTGGTGTGCCAGCACCAGGCGGAGTGGACCCTGCAGAGCATCCCGTCGGCATTGGCAGACAGCCTGACACCTGCCAAGAGCAGCCTTCAGCAGAGGTGCGGTGCCGGGCTGAGTGGACCCTACAGAGCAAGAATGGTGGCACTCACAGGCAGCCTTAGATGTGCCAACAAGACGCCTTCAGCAGAGCTGCAATGCCAGGCTAACTAGGCCCCATGGAGCATGACCGATACTGACCAGCTGTGTCCCTGGCAGAAACCCCATGGGCTGCTGCACGCCTCTCCCATCAGAGTCCCTATCACTCATGGTCCCTTGTCTGTGACCCAGGCAGCAGAAACAAACCCTGCTCAAGCGGAGAGGCTGATTCCAGGGTCATGGCACAAAGCGCATTGTGGCTGGACCCCCCACCCAAGTGACGAGCACATCGCAGCCACTGGCGGCTGACGCTCGCCAGCCAGCAGAGGCGCCCCCAACCGGTGGGCAAGAACGAATAGAGCTCATGCTCTCTCTCTGAGAGCAGGACCCTTATATGCCTCAGCTGGGCTCCGCAAGTGCTGGAGGCATTGCGCCTCTGCTAAGGGCGTCAGAACCTCAAATCCCAGACCGAGCCTCAGACCATTGCCCATTGATGAGGGACAGCAGGCTTCAGGCCACACAGCCTGCCAAGCACTGGGTCACCAGACAGTCAGACACCTGAGGAAAGGGGGAGTTGCTCCTCAGGCCCTGCTGCCGCAAGCTGCACTGGCCCGCTTGGTGCAGCTGTGCTGCCTCCTTGCCCATCGAGCACAGGTCTGATCCGCTCCAGATCGACATGCTGCGGCTGCCTTTCTGCCTGGGCGCTGTCTGTGCGCTTTATATCCCGTCTCTCACGCTGCGAGGAACATGGCTACGATGCTCAGTGCAGCAGCAGGCAGGCATGGCTTGCTTGTTTGGCAAGCCTGGCAGCTGCTCAAACGGAGAAAATGCAAGCGGATGCACCATTTGGCCAGAAGGCCTGACACCGTTGCGATATCATAAAAACGCTTGCCTGTTTGTGGTCCTGGCCATGTGTGAGTTCTTCTGCGCCTAAAGCTGGCTGCGATGATGCACAGCCCATGCAGGCTCAAGGCTGAGCCAGCCTGGGTCCTCCAGGTGGGTGGGCTTGTAGCTTCAGGACAGTAGTCAGTCCACGCGTCCGCGCACCTGTTCTCCACGCGTGGCAGCGTAACACTGCCTCTGCTGGCCTCCAGGCGTGGGCAGAATCAAAAGCTGTGCTCAGGCCAATCTACAAGTCTCTCAGAGCATCTACCCAGGTTTGGTGCAAGGCAGAGCAGCCAAACAAGGTTCTGCGGTCAGGATCCAGAAACTGAAAAGAACATATATATCTGCAAGCTTGCCCCTGCGTGGGGGCCAAGGCTTGTTGTCAGGTGAATTCGTCTATCAACCTCTCTCCTTTGCCAGGGAAAATTTGAGAAGCAGCAAGCCAAACAATTGAGCCACCTGCCGTCTTGACCGGGTGGAAGGCAGGCAGGCATGACCGTTGCCAACCTCCATCAGCCCCCAGGTCCCAACACCCACAGGCAACATTGAGCTGATGTTGGCCATGGTTCTCACTCTGAGCGCACTTGCTGACCTGTTCCTTCCAGCGTTCAGGGAACTGCTTTCAGGGAGGCTTCTGCTGAGAAGCAGCATCGAGACCTGCATCGGGGCAAGTGTGTGCTCCTCTCACATGTGGACCTTGGCGCTGCTGTGCTGGAGACCAGCGTACAGGACAGACGTCTCCGCCACTGTGAGGTGGGGCCTATTTCCTCTTCTTTCATTGTGTGCCACTGTTGTCTCAGCAATTTCACTGCTGCAGGGCCAGGTGGCAGACCTCTGCCTGCAAGGCAGCCTGCGGCAGCAGCCTGCATGGCTGACAGCAGCTATCACGGAGGACGGTCTCTCAGGATGTGCCCTGGGTAGCACACTGTCAGGCCAGCTCCACACCCCTGGGACCCCCAAGGTGGCAGCCACCATGCTGCTGCAGTACAAAAGCGGCACCCCATGGCTGAAGTCCTGCTCATGCACTGTGAGGTGGGTGAATGCACCGTCAGGCCAATATGTCTGGCGCGGACCATGACTGGCCAGCAGCACATCCCTCAGTAGGCAGCGGGCAGAGCTGTAGGCGAGTCTGTGCATGGCATCATCTGCTTACAAACCTAAAGTGCTGCAGTGGCTTTGCAGGAGGGCTTGCCGCAATGTTCAATGGGTTTTGGAAGCTGGGCTACCTGTCTTCGGTATGCCAGGCAGCTGCAGTGGCACAGCATCTGGAGCCTGGCAGAAAAGTGGCTGGGTACATGCGCTGAAGTTGGCAGTCAAGCCTAGACCCAGCCCCACAGCTGACTTCACCATGAGCTTGAAGCAGAATGTCGCAGCAGCAGGCAGGCTGGAAGCGTCCAGCTGGCACAAGGATGCCAAGCCTGAGTGCCTAGCACGCGAGCACAGCCATGTCTCTCGTCCAACAGCCCAAAAGGAAGTTGGAGACTGTGCTGTGCCTGGCCCAGCATCTGAGAGTACAGCGCGCGACAGTGCTGTGCAGCCAGGCAGCAGTCTGGAATGCAAGACTCGTCTCAGCCTCCGACCTGCAGGCTGCCGTGGATCTCTGAAATACTCGCACGCCCTGAGATGGTTCAGAACACGTCCACTACTGCTGGAGACCTCTGCTGAACTTGGCCCCTCAACTTGGAGCCTGCCCTGGCATGTGCAGCTGCGTCTACCCCTGTCTCATCAGCATGAGCTCCTACTTGAGCATGGTAGCCCAAGTAGAGGCAGCTGGTTGGCAAAAGCCTGTTTGAAGAAGAAGTCTGTGGGGCATGGCTTTGACTGCCACCTGAAACATGGTGCTTCAGGTGAGCCTGACTCAGGCAGCTGCTCACAACATAAGCCGAGTGTCCCTTGACGAGTGGACATTTGTGCAGGCTGGAGTGCAGTTTTGACTGCATCCTGGCGTGGTGACTCAGGTCGGGACACTTTCCAATACAAGTGTGGCTCTCCTGCAACTGCAAGCAGCATGAAGCTAGATAGCCATTTTGAATTGTGACATGTGGATGCTTTGCACTCCAATCTTGATGCATACATGCTGCTTTTCATCATAATCTGCCATTACGCTGCTGTCTTTGTCTCAGAAGCAATGCACGATTGCTGCGCTTGGTGGCATGCACCAGCCACTCCAGACCTTCCTTAAGGCCATCACCGTTCAGGGCACTAGCTGTCTGCACGCGGCAAGGCCTGGATATGACTGTGCTCAGGCCAAGCTGCTCAGTGACTTCATCGCCAGACAGGGCGGCACTGCTGTCCTGTTTGTTTGCCAGTACAAGCAGGGGGGCATCGTACAGCTCCCTGCTGCCAAGGGCCTGCTCCAGAGCTGATCGCGCCTCTGTAAGACGCTGGGGGGCTGCTGCATCGACCACATAGATGACCGCATGGCTCTCAGCAAAGTACTTGTCCCAGATGGAGCGCAGGTCTGCCTTGCCGCCGAGGTCCCAGAAAACCAGCTGGCCGCCATGGGCATCCACGCGCCCCATATTGAGGCCTACTGTGCTGACAATCTTGCTGTGCTCCAGGCCGGGCTGCGAGGTGTACAAGCCTTTCAAGCTCTCCAGCACGCAGGTCTTGCCTGCGCCATCTACGCCAATGATCACGAAGCTGATTTCTTCCCGCTGGATCAGGTATTCGTACAAGCCCCAGACAAGGCCAAACATTGACGCCCAGTCAGATTAGAGGCCTGCGCAATGCAAGAGGGCTTAATTGCAGTCTGCTCTGCTTGGAACCAGGTGACCAGGCAAGCTGAGAGCCTCACCTTCGGAGGATGTGGGAGACAGTGCAGCAGTTGAAAGTCCCTCATCACAGCCTGTGAGGCATCATGGGGTGAAGCTGGATTGACTTCTCGAGGAGCATTGGAGAGGCCCTCTTGTTGGTGGGAGCAAACCCAGGGATGGAAGTCAGGTCGGATCTCATCATTGTTATGATTATAACTTTTGTGAGGCGGCAATTTCCGCTGCCCACTCGTCCCAGTGGTGCTTGGGTCAGTTAGCCAGGTTCGTCCGGATACAGTTTGGAAACACGGTGTTCGGCATAGGCAGGGCTGAGGTGCAACCGCTTCGCTCCCAGGACGTGCCCCTCTGATTTCTGTTCTGGTGCCTGGCATCATGACCACCTTGCTAACAACTGGTGCACCAGAGCACTGGCTGTACATCAGCAACGCTGCGCCAGACATTACTCCCGCAATGCTCAATGTGGCTGACCTTATGCACTGCACAGACTACACCCTGACCCAGGGCCTCAATTGCATTCTACGGCAGGATGGCCTGCGCCCTGTCAGCCACGTCTCTGAGGCACTCGATCGCCTGGAGGACCATTTCATGAGCAGGGCCGAGCACAGCGCCCTGGAAGCAGCAGTGCAGGCCTTCTTCCAGCAGCATGTCGGCCCGCTGGCCCAATTGGTTCAGCAGCAGTGGCCCACCTGCAAGGAGTGGCTACGCAGGCGCAGAGCTCTGGCACAGCCCAGAGAAGCAATTGGCACTGCATTTGTGGACCTGCAGCGCCTGCAAAGCGTCAGGGTTCAGATCGAGCAGGAGCCTGGCTACGCTCGTGTCCGCGAGGCTGCGCTGTTCATGGCCTCTGTGCTGAGGGACACTTTGGCCGCACAGCAGGTGGGGGCTTGGCCTGAGGCCTCTAGCTTGCTCAGTCCAGTGCTGGCTGCCAAGGAATGATGTGCTCATGGCGTCCTGTGGAGCAGCAGCTGAGTCCAAGCTCTCCAGCTTACTCAATGTGCTGCTGCGCTGCATTCCGTAAATTGCCAGCAACCCCTGGCTGCTGTCTCTCTAGTGTGCTGCTGAATCCTTTGCTTGGTACTGTGCAGATGCAGACAAGCTGACGGGCGCTCAGATGCATGTGTCCTTCCACATTGCAGCTGTCCGTCTTTGACATCCCTGTGCAACTGCGCCCTTGCATATCATGTGCCTTTGTCTTGTTGGATCTGTGCCACAGCTTGCCCTCACTTTGGAATCCTCTCATGTACAAACTCTACCAATCAACCCTCTGCTGGGCGCATTCGCCTTCCAATACACCAGCAGTACTGGTTTATTTGATCATCTGCAGTCTTTGTTCAGCTATGGACTCTAAATTTAATCCAATCAATCAAATCAACCAACCTTCACAACGCCTGGTTGCCAACTGCCTTGGCCCGATGCCTCCACTGATCTAGATCCAGGGACATGTCCCTGCTGCAGATCGCAGTCCCAGATGTAGCTTTGGGCAAGACCTGTTTAAGCAAAGTCTACCTCGTTAAACGAGATGTTGTTTGAGGAGGTGGGATCAAACCTCCAACATTTGCATCATGCAATTGCAACACAAGGCTGCGCCAGCTGCAGGTGTATGGCTCGCATCAAAAAAACAAAACAAAGGCGGCCTGGCAGTGCAAGTGCAGTCAGTGAGGCGCCCAGCAGGAGCGACTCTCTGCAGGACAAGGCTAATGTCAACCCCAGCCAGAAAGCAGGGCCTGCTTGCAAACTGCCTGGCCAAGCATTGGGGTGGCACCGACTGCTCGTAGACTTGGATGTTGCTGATGGGCAGCCACCGCCAGGTTGCAGGGCACCCACAACCCCAGTCTGTGGTGCTGCACAGGGAGCGGCCGCCAACCAGGTGCACTTGGTTGTCCCCTTGTTCTGTAGGGCCTGTGGCTGCCAACTGCTGCTGCTGAGGCTGCTGCCTAGCTGCAGGGAACGGCGCTGCTGAGTATGGCAGGCCCCCAGGCAGCGCATGCAGGTGCCACTGCTCGAGCCATAACTCCGCCCGAAGCCAATGGCACCGGCAACCGGGACCTGAAAGGTGTTGCTTTCGAGGCTGGGAGCACATCACCTGATGTGAACGGGGGGCGGCCAGCCGTCCCGCGACCTCACAAGTCGCGCCTGTTTGCTAGGAATCACCTGGAGCCTGGGTTCCAGGCTGCAGCTGCCTCGCCCGTGCCAAGTGAGCACGTGCAGAGGTTGCACCCTTTTGCCAGGGAGCCTTCTGCGCTCAGACCATGGGCTGCTGCCTCACCTGTGCCGGGTGGGAGCCTGCAGACTTGTCTGGTCCCTGGGCATCCAGGCTTTGCCTTACCAATGCCACTAATTGTTGCGAGCCTGACCTCATCCTCTGCCTCCCTGTGCCAGATCTGAGCCCACGCAAGCCATATCGTGTCGTGTTCACCCAGCTCACACACTGCCCGCCTCTGCTCAGTGCTGTGCCGTGTCGCAGCACATTGAGAATCGGTGATTGTGTCCCCCAGCTACAAAGCTTTCACTATTACGCCGCCCCTCATGCTGCCGATTTGTGTCCTTCTGCAGTGCCCAGCATGCAGAACATGAGTGCAGGGCCTGCGCTGCCTGTAGAGCTGAGCAGCTGGGGTGGTACCAAGCGCCCTGCCGACTCTGATGCAGCTTCAGATGCAGCCAAGAGGGGGAGGGGGAAAGCAGGTAGGCAGTGTCACCTCAGTTGGGGCTGCATGTTTTACAGACTGCATGCATGAGCAGCTGCTGACTTGTAACGCCTACGGCTACAGTAACCACAGCTGCAGGCCAGGTGTGGAGGCCAGGCAGCACTCGTTTGTGTGAGTGGCGGGTCTGTCACATTGCAGGTGCTGCGCCAGCTCAGCAGGAGCAGGCGGGCTGGAGGCCATGTGGCGCCACCACAGCGAGCAGCCAGCAGCAAAATGGAATGGCACAGCTCCCAGCAAGAGGGCCCCAGTGTGCCGCACCGCCAGAAATTGGGCGCAATGGCCTGTCCCATGATCTGCTGAACCTGGCAGGGCCATCTGTGCTGGCGGATGTCAAGCAGGCCCTCAAAGGCACAGCAGGCCCTGGCCTGATGCCCAGGGTCCTGAAGCTTGTGAGGCAGGCGAGCACTCAGAGCACTGGCGTCGAGGCAAAGCAGGTAGGCACAGCTCTGCTGCAATGCCCCCACCAAGCCGCTCCTGGCACAGTGTGCTGTTGCAGCCTGTGGCCAGAGCCCAGTGCTCTCAGCAAGCTGTCTGCATGCTGCAGGTTGCTGCTGCTTTCCTGCAGACCTGCGACAGCCAGCAGCCCCCACTGCTGCCTGAGTCACTCATCGAACTGCTGAGAGAGGTAGCAGGCTGGGGTAGCAGTGCCCCGCCATCACTCGTCACAGGTCTGGTTGAAAGGGCGCTCCAGAGGTGCACAGAAGCTGAGGCGACTTCTGCAAAGTTGTCCAAGGCGCTGACAGAGCTGCAGACACATGGAATCATCATCCCTGACAACTTACTCAGAGCCACCCACCTCAGGCAATCCCATGTCTGTCTTGCGTGCGCTGCCTGGTGGCTGTCGCATTGCAGCGTGGCCTGCTGACCTGCAGAGTTGAGAGATTGCTCCAATCCAAGTGCACCCGCCCCTGGGCCCTGCTGGCTGCCAGCCTGCCAGTTTTCAGATTCAATAAGGGGTGGCTGAGCATGCACCAGCTGTGGCGTCTTCTGTCCCTGGTACAGCAGTATGACTCAAGCTTGCAGCGCCCTGAGGTGGGCCTACCCTTCCTGCATTGCCCTACCTGCTGGCTGCCCCTTTTCGCATTTCTGCTCACCGCTGGCTCTGCTACAGGACATTGCAGTCATCTTGCCATACTGCTGTGAGCTGGCGGTGTGGCCCAGCAGCGATACACTGCGGGCAGTGTTCACATCCCTGACAAATGCCACCCACGAGCTGTTGGCGCCAGCCGTGTATGTGGATGTCTTCTGGAGTTTTGCACAGTTCTGGCTGTGTGCAAGTAAGCAGTCCGGCTTGTCCCTCCTCTTTCTCGTGGCCAGCCCTGTACACTGCCCCTTCAGAGACACCTTGCTCTCCATGTTGCGGTAAGTGCGCATGGTGGCGGCAATACGGTGAGCCTGCTGCTGGTCACGCAAGCTGCTTGTGCCCTGACCAGTGCCTCACCTGTGGGAGCCCCACATGTGCAGATGAGCCCCTGCAAAACAGGCAGCTCTGCAGCTTGGTGAGGGTCAAGATCGGAGGCGTCAAGCAGGGCCTGAGTGGGCTCTCAGCCCAGGGCCTTTTGAGGCTGCTGCAGGGGCTGGCCCTGCTGGATGGCCTGACCCCAGACCTTTGGCATGCAGTGCTTTTCATCTTGGAAGGCAGAGGATTGCAGGCAAGTCCTTCATGCAGCACTAATCTGAATTCCCACTTTCTGCTGAGTTTGTAGTGGCATGTCTCCCTGCAGAGCCTCCCGCAGCACCTGTCAAGAAGTCTGTCCCAGGTCTGGTGCCTGGTCTCAGGCGCTGAGGTTCCTGCATGCGAACATCTGTCCAGGCCCACCCAGCTCATATCAGACCCCTTCAGTCTGAACAGCACTGCCCAGACAGCCAAGCATGTGGCTGAGGTCAGTCTGCAGGGCACTCTGCATGTGTCCTGATGGAGCCAAGGCTCTGGTGCTGACAAAGCGGGTGTACTTGCAGATTTCCAGAGTGTTGCAGAGCCTTCAGATCCCCCACAAGACTCATTTTTGTCCCTTTCCAGCAGCAACCATGCCATGTATTGACGTGCTGCTACCCCGGAGTGTGGCCATATTGGTCTCGATTGGTCTAGGTCCTCAGATTGCAGAACTGAACGGGAGTGGGCTGGCCCACACACCCCTTGTACTGAAGCAAAAAGCTTTACGCAGCCATGGCATTCGCAGCCAGGTGGTGCGAGCTAGTGAGTGGCCCAGCAGTCTGGCAGAACAGACAGTTGTCATTGGGAAGCTATTGCAGCAGATTAGCACAGTGGGGCATGCGGCTCCAGGGTGACAAGCAGATAGCAAGACACATTGACATACAGTTCTGATTCAAACGTTGGCCTTGTACTGGCACCAAAAGTGCATGAGCTCAGGAATAATTGGAGACTGGCATCAATCTATGCACCCATGCCTTTGCATGACAGGAAGGCATCACCAGCAATAGTCTGAGCTGAGGACTGAGCCTGCTGCAGCGTTGTAGCATCACCAGAGGCTGAGGTGTCGGTTGCTTGTGACCTCCATGACCACATCAGGATTGTGCTCAATCACACGCAAGGCAGCATCATCATCTGGCATGCCAAAGAGCCTGCACACAGAGAGGCGCGGGGAGTCGTGGATGTATCTACACGAAGCCAAGCAAGTGGTCTGCCAGGTGTGTACTGCTGGCACAGAGCAAGAGACCCAATGATGCAACAGCCTGGGCCACACCTTTTTACTTCTGCTAGCAGATACTCCAGGTCCTCTGTCAGGTAGAGGGTTTGCCTCTGGACAAGGGATGCTACCGAGGACTCGGGCAGGTGGGCATGGAGCTGCACCAGGGCCGCCTCAACCTTCTGGAAGTTCTGCTCCATCAGCAGAGAGGGACTGCAGGACAGCAGCCGCTCTCGTCATGGTGAGGTGTGGCTGCTGTTGACACAGGAGCAGCCACACTGCATCCCTGTCTTTGCTGCATGGCAAGAGAGACACTGATGCCTGGGAGCCGCTGCTGGACACTTGAGTCTGGCACCCGCTGATGCCAGGGGGGTGTGTGCAGCGATACCGGCCACAGGTGGATGCCAGCTACCTGTTGACTACAAGCCGAGACACGTCGACACGAGGCATCCAGCTGCGCAGCTGCAGCAGCTTGGCAGCAACGGCACCTGGATCCCTGGCCCAGGCCGCCAGCATGGCTGGTTGCAGCCTCAGAAGGCGCTGCTCCATGGCAGGCATCAGGTGCACCAACTCCTGCAGGCAGAACCGGGTGTACAAGATCCTGCAGGTAGGCCTCCTACGCACCGATCCTTCAGGCCACATGCTCCTGCAACTCCTACAGGCACCAGGTGTGTTTTAAGCCATGCAGGTTGGCATCACCTGCACCAGTTCCTGCAGGCACCAACAAGCTTGTCCTGGGCCTCGGGTGCTTCTCAACTCCTGCAGGCCGGCACCCAGAGCGCAACCCCTTGCAGGCAGGCACCCAGGGCGCAACCCCCTGCAGGCAGGCACCCAGTGCACCAAAGCCTGCAGGCAGGCACCCTGCTGAGGGCATTGCAAGCAGCGGAGAGCACTTGCAGCTCAGGATGCACTGGAAGACAGGGCGCCAAACGCCTCTGCCCATAGTCAAGGCGCACTCTATGTTGGCACTGAGGTTTGCGTGTATTGCCTCTGCTGCAGAGTCTTAGATTGAATTACCAGGACAAGGTGTCACAGAAAGACACAGAGCAGCAGCCTGACGGGCATTGTTGAGGTTCACTGCTCGCCACTTGATGCTGCAGCAGTGGCAGCTTGGCATTGGTGGCACGACGCAAGCACGGTCGGCAAAGCCTGACCAGCTTGCTTTGCAAGGCACCCTGGAAGTCACCGGCTGTGCACCGCCAGCAATGCCAGCAGACCCACCTGAATGGCATGCTTGAAGTCGTCCTCTGTAAGCCCACTGCCCTTCTGAGCTGTGTCCCAGTTCTCTGCCTCATGCTTCATCTGTCCCTCTTTGAGTCTCCACAAAGCGCTTGAGTGTATGCTGTTAATGTCTACTTGGGGCACCATGCTCCAATGGTGGCCGACATCGGCTTCAGCCTGAGACTTGGCTATCCAGTCCTGGAGAGGGTCCCGGTCTTCCTCAGCTCGAGCCCTGCCCAAGTGCCTTCCCCTGGTTCTGCAAACACCTGCCTCCTGAATGCAGATCCATGCAGGGGTCAGGCTGAAGGGTTTGTGCTTGCATGGCGCTCCAAGGAGCACCATTCCATGCCAGTGGTGCAGTGCTACGATTTGGAGTCAGATAGGATGTGACAAGGCTGGGAACAGTCCAGCTGCCACTGACCGACATTCCCTCCAGTCGCAGAAACAGGAGCTGGTGATCACAGCCATATCCATTCCAAAGGTCGTGCATCTATCTTGCCTAGATTTCCTCCATCCTGCCCCTCGACTCTCAGAGGCTCCTCCAGGCCCATACCTCGGCTGGCACGGGCAAGCTAGGTGTGCAGCTCACAGTGCAGGCAGCTTGCATTGCCTCCCTCACTGAAGTGGATCACAACTGCCATCCAGTGCTGGCCTACCAGATTGAAGAGCCACACAATATGAAGTGCAGCCATGAATGTGCTTGTCTGCTGCAGGCATGTATGAGCAACAGTGGAACAGCAATGCATCGCGCAGCGATGACAAGCTGGGGAAGGTCGTGAGGGATCCCCTGCTGACACTGAGCCGATGGATCAAGCAGCGCAGTCAACAGGAGAAAATGGCAATGGCAGTGGCTGGAGGCATTCTGGTGACCCTGCAGCAGTGGAGTGCTTTGCAGTTGCTGTAGCCGATCAGGGGCCCCTCCCTCCTCAGAGGCGGGGTACTTATGATGCTGTGTCCTGGTGTGGCAGCATCGCCCGCACTGCACTCAAGCATCACAACTTGTGCTGTCAAAGGCCCAAGAATTCCTGGCAGCTGTTGTCGTAGCTTGGTGCCTGAATGCCGGCATCACGTGTGCCACGGCGTCAGTGCAGTTCTTTCCCAAGGTTTGTCTGGCAGCATTGGCCGCTAACAGCTTGCCACCCTGCAGTGCGACTTCTGCAGGTCCTGGGTGTCCTCGCAGCCGCCAGCACAGCGTGAACGGGCTGAACAGGACTGAGGCATGGCTCTCGACAAGCAAAGCTGGCACCTGACAGTGCACTTGTGCAGTGCCCAGGCTGACAGCCTAGCCTGCCCTATCTGCAGTGCCTGGTCCTCATGTGGCTGGTCATTGAGGACCATGACAACCTGTTCATCATGGCAGAGAGCGTGCACTTCCTGGGCATTGCCATCCTGGGCTACAAGCTCATCAGCAAGCGCAACGCAGGCGGTGAGCTCAGCAACTCTGCATGAACATGCCTGACGGACAAGCTCTGAATGTGGAGGCTGCTTTCAAGCTGTTTGCTTGCTGGGCTGCGCCCAGGCAGTGAACGCTGCCAAAGGGCAGGCAGTGACCTGGAATCCTAGCCCTGCATGCTTGCTGCTGGACCAGGAGACATGCGCTGTGCATCAAGGATGCAGCTGTTGGGTATCAGGTTCTGTCGTGCGCGTCATGCTGGCGCAGCATCTGACTGTGCAACAGCAGTGGTGTGGACGGTGGGCTGAGCTGGACCGCATGAGTGCACTGGCTGCCTGCAGGCCTGTCGCTTCAGTCCCAATACCTCACTGGCCTCTTCCTGGGAGTAAGACTCTTCTGCAGGTGAGGTGACAGGCTGTTGCCGGCCATGCCTGCTCTTCGCTGTCACGAACCAGGCAGTCAGCTGCGAGATGTGCACCATGTGCATGCTAGCACCTGCCTCCACATTGTTGTAGACATTCAGTGCTGGTCAGTTGAGTGCTTCCCTCCTGCTGTCTCAAGACTGCCCTGCCCTGCTCGGGAGCTTCACAACCGTGTATGAAATGTACACCTGCCTGTCAGATTGCTGTCATAACTGGTCAGGACCTGAATACATCAAGCAGGACTGGGCGCCTGATCCTGCTCCACCTGGCGGCTTGTACTGTTGCCTGCTATGTCAATCGCTCCTGGCTGCTCTGCAGCTTCGTGACGGCACATACAACCACCGCCTGCTCTGCTGTGCATTCACCTTTTGCCTGCTGACACTCCCGCCCCTGCCCTGCAGCTTCATGATGGAGTATGACATCCACACTCTCCTCGACTTCCTGACCCTGCTGGCCACTGTGTGGGTCATCTACATGCTGCGTTTCCCCCTGCGCAGCAGCTACCAGGACAAGGAGGACAGTCTCAAGTTCTATTTTGTGGTAAGTCTGGTGGAGGGGCTGCTTTGCTGCACAGGTGGAGCGATGCAGCCTCCCGCATGTGCGCTGCGGTGCAGCAGCGCTGCTTTACTATTGTGCAGGAGTTTACCTCACACTGCTGCTTTGCCACTGGGTGATGTCTTCAAAGTACATGGCACTCGAGCAGCAGACGCTGCTGCTGCTGTTCAGCAATGCCTGGCTTGCAGCTATGACAAAGTGTGAGCAAGCTCAGGCCAGCTCACTAGCACTGCATTGACCTGTTCCCTTGTGCCTGTAGGCTGTGCCATGCTTAGTGCTGGCATTCATTGCCAAGCCTATCACACGGCATCACTATGTCTTCAGGGTGAGCTTGCATCTGCTCCCAGCTGTGTCAAGCTCATGCTTGCTGCACCCTCTGTCAGCACTGCTGCATCAGGCTTGATGTGCCCATGCTCTCAGCGCATCTTTGACGGCACCCCGTGGTTCATGCTGTGTCCAAACCCCAAATCCATGACATGAGCCCCCAGGCAAATCTTGGCTGCCAGCCAGTGGACCCCACTCTGCATGCTCTTGCTCTGCCTGCTGTGTTCAAGACCTCACCGGGTCACAGTCACTTGTGTTTTGACTGTCTCCTGCTACAGGTCTTGTGGGCCATGTGCGTCTACCTCGAGGCGCTGTCAGTGCTGCCCCAGCTGCGCATGATGCAGCAGGCCAAGGTGGTTGAGAAATTCACAGCCCACTACGTTTTTGCTTTGGGGGTGGCTCGCTTCATCAGCTGCGCCCACTGGCTCCTCCAGATCATCGATGGCAACTCTTTCTTGCTCAAGGCCATTGGCAGCGGGCTCTGGCCGGCCATGGTGCTTCTGTCGGAAGTGGTGCAGACAGGCATACTGGCAGACTTCTGGTGAGTGTCGCTGGGCGCTGGGCGCTGGGCGCTGGGCTGCTTGAAGATGTGCTGTCTGTCGAGCCCTGCAGGGTGTGCTCCTTAGTGGGCTGTCTTAGTGGGCCCACTGTCTACCTATGTCTGAACGTCAATGTGCCAAATGTGCTGCCTCTGTAAACTTGTGTTGTTTCTGGATGCAGTTTTTACTACGTCAAATCTTATGCCGAGGGCACAGGCGTTATTCATCTCGCTGCTGGCATTGTCTGAAGCATGAAGTCAATGTACGTGCCTTTGGATAGGTTGAAAAGTTTCAGTTGAAAGCTTCAGTTGGGGGAAAAGGTTTCAGCTGATCCGGCAAAGAATTTGTTCAGAGGGGCCAGGGCCATAGCATATTGCTCAGCACATCGCTCATGGGGCCGGCAAGCCTGTACTTACAGCCACACTCAGGCAGGCTTCAGGCTCTCGGCGTCGTGCCTTACGCCCACCAGGGGCAGATCCAGCACATTGCCAGCGGGACAAGCCTCTGGTGAGCAGCAGCCAGGGTGCCCCTTGTGGCCAGCCCGCTGATCCCCACCTGTCCTCTGCTGCATTGATGCAGCCTCCTTGCACAGTGTTAAGCAGATGAGACCCCCACAGCTCCTGGCTGGGCTTCATCCCGAAGGGTCATGTCCCTGCATTTTCTGCACAGCAAGAAAGGCAGGAACCACTTCTTGAGCCTGCTGGTCCTACCAATGACACTGACAAGGGCAGCATAGCATGATCTGGGCTCACGGCTCGCCCAGTGATGACAGCTCAACAACATAATGCTTCTGCTGGATGTCGGCTTACCTGTCGCCGCCGCGCCATTGCAGCTGCAAGCTTGGGGTCCTTCACAGGGGCATCTCCAGCTGAAGCGCTGCTTGGCTTGCGAATGTACTTGCTCTGCAGGCAGACGTCAAGAATGACATGGGTGTCTGTGCTGCTTTGATGAATGCCATGGCTGACGCCAGGTGGACTTCACCTGGTCTTTGTGCTCTAGGCGTGGATATGGAATGCCCCACTGTCTGGCGTATTGCAGCCTCATCTCGCCCTCCCTGATCTGCAGCCAGTGGGTGCGCTCAGTGGCCATCATCTCTGCCGCCAGTGTCTGTTAAGCATCAGGAGGAGATGCCTTGTCAGCTTGTCAGAACAATGGCAGCCTGCCTGTTCATCAATATCAAGGGCTTCAGATGTGGTCTTGTTGCCTTTGAAAGCTTGCTGGGCTTCTTTGAAGATATACCGCTGCTCTTCCCCTGAATGTCCCCAACCTCTCCCAAGCTTCATGATCTGTCTGTAGAGTTGCAGCACCCTCTGCCTGGATCCAGCATAAGGCGACATGGTGCTTCTCTGGCCAGCTAGGCGGTCTGACTGCCGCAGCTGGTCAAAGGGCCCACAGCTGAAAGTGAAGCTGAGCGAGAATTGCACGGCAAGGCTTCTGATCCAGTTCAGTGGTCAGGAGCAGGACATTGAGCGATGGGTGGCCATGGTGGCCTCAACATCCTTCCCCAGAAAAGATGGAATGGTGAGCATCTGCAAGCTGCTATGCGTGAGTCATGTCATAGTAGAACAACCTCTGACAGTGCCTTGTTGTTGCAGTCTATGGGAGAGAGAATCGGCTCAAGGTGGCAAGAGACGAGGCTGCATATGAGGAGGAGCAGCAGGCCAAGCGTGCCAAGCACCAGAAGGTGGCATACAGCTTGCAGCTTCTGTTCTGCACTGTTGCACTGCTGCCTCCACTTGAGCTGAGCTTGATGGGGCATGCGCCTTGCTCTTGACTGGCTCACTTTGTTGGCCTGCAGGCAGAGCAGGAGCATCGCAGGCAGCAGCTGCTGCAGCGAGCACGGCAGAAGTATGGGGTGAGCGCTGTGCTGAGCATGCCTGTGCCGTGTTTCAGGCTGGCCCTCAGCTGCAAGCCGTTGCAAGGCGTCCCCTGATCACAGAACCCGATGCCTGCTTTTGCGCATTGCCTTGCGCTCGCACCCACACCACCCTCTGATGGAGTCTGAGTGCAGACCGTTACCTGTTGACTGCCCTGCAGACCGAGGAGAGCAGCTCAGACGTTGCTGCCCTTGCTGCACCAGCTGCAAGCAAGGAGGCAGCCACAGAGCAGCCCGCTTTGCTCACAGCAGCAGCATCTTGCAGCAGCTCTGAAGCAGGCCGCCCACTGGCTGCCACAGAGGCTCCTGCAGAGGACAGTGCTGTCGTGAAGGCGCCCGAAGAGGGGCAGGGCCTCTTGCAGCACATCAACTTCTGGCAGCAGGATGAGCTCCGCCTGGAGCACCCTGAAGTGCAGGTTGGGGCCTGCCAGCGTGTGTCGCGCAGATGCATGCCGGGGCTAGTCATCATTGTGGCTGCAGCACATCGACTTCTGGCAGCTGGTGGGTGCTGGGCACTCCAGCCCCCCATGACCCTTTTCTCTTGATGAAGGCAGCATGGGGCTGTGCAGCTGCCAGGTTCAAAATGTGCCTCAGGCTGGGGCCAGGTTGTCATAGGCTGTCATGGTGCAACCTCCCTATTTTGTTTGCTGACAAGTTGCTGCAGGGTGTGCCTGTTATCCAGCGGACATCGCAATGTGCGGGATCTGCAGGCTGCAAAGCAGCTGCAGACTAGGCCAAAATTTGCCCCCGCAGTCCTGCACTTGTTGGACAAGCAGCTGAAGGCTGCATGCAACTGGTAGCACATCATGCAGGGCGCCTGTTGTGCAGGCTGAGAAGCGGCTGCAGGACAAGTCACGTGGCAAGAAGGACACACAGACCAGCGATGCACGTTTTGATGCCTCGTTTGAGCTCGGACACCGCATGCGCGGCAAGGATGCAAAGGTCGGCTGTGCACTTGAGCAGCAAAGCTGCGCAGCCGGACTGGTTCGCCCCTGCCCAGAGCTGAAACTGCTTTGGCAGCTGCCTTCACAGGCTACTGCATACTGTTTGACTGCAGTGTTTGCCCATGTCCATGTCGAGCACGCCTTGTATATATCAGAAGCGTCCCAGGCAGCAGCAGTCCAAGTCTGAGCCGCAGCTGCGTGCTTTTCATGTAATTGCAATTGCAAGATACCGTTGCTGCATGGGAGTCACTGAGTGCACAGTTCAGTGGTTGCACCCAAAATTGGCAGCATGAAGCCCATCCAGTGTGTGGCCTGAGCCTGTTGTTTCAGTTGTCTGACACTGATGCGTTGTGCTGCAGCCATGGGCTGTCAGTGAACAGCCCACGCTGCACTCTGAGTGAGTGGACTGGACCGGGATCAGTACCATCGACCTGATAATCTGTCTGTGATGCGTTACAGCCATGGTCTATATGTCAGGTGTCCATGCTGCCCTGAAAGGCAGCCAGACTGGGCCTGGGCCACTCCGACAACTGAAAGTGCTTCACTGCGCTGCAGCCGTGGTATGTCAGCGAGGGGTCCACGCTGCCCTCAGAGGCAGATGAAGCCAGGCTGCAGAGCCAGGACCCAGCCTTCAATGCAGGCAGGCTTGGCTCCCTCAGAGACCAGCGCCACCCCAAGAGTAGGAAAAAGCACCACGAGGTGAAGCACAAAAAGCAGAAGGCTCCTGGCAAAGCAGAGAGCGATGCGGCTCTGGAGCGCCTGCGGCTTGAAAGGAGGCAGAGAGAGGCTGCTGAGCACCAGCGCCAGCAGGGACTGCTGTCAGGACAGCAGCGAGTACGAGCGCCAGCCTGACATTCCATGCTGGGCTTCTGCAGGCAGGCCTGTTGTTGAATTTCAACCCACGTGAACCCAACAATGACCACTTCATGTCTCCATTTCATGACAATTAGCTAGCCTTTCGCTGAATCAGCATATGTTAAGCAAGTCTCATTCTGCACCAGTCATTCATTCTGTGTTCACCCGCCTGTGGCACTCCTCGTACAGGATGAACAATCTTTCAATGGCTCGATCTGCCAGTCTGGTGGCCACACAGGAGGTTAGCCGGATAGCCTCCAGCACATGGCGCTCTGCAATCATTTGACATGCCACCTTGGCCAGACTGATGACCTGACCAATGAAGACGCCTGCAACTGCGACCTGTAGCACAAGATAGTGAGAGAAACTTGCCCATAAGATAGGAAGCCTGTGTGAGCTCACAGCTGTCTTGTCGCCACCAACCTTGCAGGCTTCTGCCAGATGGCCTCCAGAGATGAGCGAGGCACAGGCCTCTGCGAGAAGGGCAGTTTGTCCATGGTATTCCACCAGGCTGTGGATGAGCGGCAGGATCAGGTGCACCCTCCCCTTCTGGGCAGCCCTGATGACCACGGCAGCGCACATCTTGGTGGCCTCACAAGCTCTGCAGCACAGCAAGGACTGACCTCGAGACCATCACAGTGCTTAAGAAAGCAGCTCACAAAGCAAGGGTGTCTTGCAGGCAGGCTATGCCACGCGTGCAAAGGGCTACCATGTGTGTCTGTTAGCCAAGCGCTGGCCTTGACACGCAGCAGACAATGTATACCAGAGCATGTGACAATATACCACAGTGTGAGGTCTGTAGCTCAGCAGGGGCCTTTTGGCTGCGTAGCAGCCTGAGTGCATCAACGTCAGGTACTGAGTACCCATCTGCTCTTCTGCACCACGGCTGCTGCCGGTCCAGCCAGTCACTTTGGCTGGTGCCGCGTCAGCAGCACAGCACCAGCAGGATGCAGCCTCAGCTTACAATGTGTACACAGCTGAGCTGCCCTCCTGCACCCCGCCGTGGCCAGCCCTGGCCTGTGCGGCAGCCTGGTGCCGCTTGAGCAGCTCAAAAACCCCCCTGCCTCAGCTTACCTGCCCTCCCGCACCATGGCTGCAGTCAGCCCCGCCAGGTACTCTGAGGCTGCCTCCTGCCGCCCCAGCATCACCAGCGCCAGCTCAGCCACGGCGCCAGCGTGTCCCGTTGCCCCCAGTGCCGCGACAGACAGCACCAGCAGGCTCCTGACAACAGGGTCCCCGCTCCGGAGCAGCAGCAGGGTGAGGTCTGCCAGGGGGTCAGCCTCTGCTGCGCTGACTGCCAGGGGCACCAAGGCTATCATCACCTGTAGGACACCAGAGGAGCAGTTGCATTACAGGCAGACCAGGCTGTGCCACCTTGCGAAGGCAGAGCAGGGACCACCACAGGCAGAGCAGGCTGTGCTACCCTGCAAGGGCAGAGCAAGCAGTACCACAGCAAGGGAAGGGGCACCAGCGCCACAGGCACAACAGACTGTACCTGGTGAGCATGAGCAGAGTAAGCAGCACCACAAGAACTTTCAGCAGAGCACCTCCGAAGCCCCAAACTGCAGACGTCAGCACAGCATGCGGAGCAGTTGACACACATGCACCAGTGCTGTGCTGACTTGACTTTGACTTATCCTGCAAGCACATGAGTGTCAGTGTGCACCAGGGGCTTGGCTGGGAGCAGTGCCCAATGCATTGCTCAAGGTGCCAGAAGCCTGTTGCGACGCCCAGCCACCGGGAAGCAGCAGCCATCTGCACTGCTGACCTGCTGTGCCTCACGCGATGGCCCCCAGCAGGCTGCTGTGCCGACACCGCCATAGCTCTGCAACGCATTGCCTGAGGATGAAGGCCCCAAGCAGCCTCCCAGCCTATGATCCTGCACAGCAATGGGGTCAGTCTGCACAGATGTCATCAAATGGGCAGGGACCACGCCAGGCAGCCCACAGCCTCCCATGCTTCACGATGCTTTTTCTTTGCACAAGATACAGTCACAGCTGGGTGGGCTTGGCCCGCGCCAGCCTCACAACCCACTAACCTGCAGAGTGGAATGGACAGCTCAGGGCGATGCAGCACCAGAGCTGATTGGATACGGCCCAGGGCCAGTATGCCAAGCCTCTTGCGCTGCAGCGAGAGCGCCAGGTCAAGGGACAGGCAGCTGCAGGAAGACCGCCAGGCTGCATGCCTGCTGCTGTGAGATGAACACGAGCCTGTGGCACAGTAGATGCAGTTGCAAGCGCTTGATGAGGGTCCCTGAGGAGCTTCTGCACCTGGTTTGGCTGAGGGCAGGGAGGAGCAGCCCTGCAGCAGTCACAGACCAAACATCCTCATCGGCAGCACCCACCTGTATTGCCGGCAGCAGCTGCTCATGCAGGTGTCCTGTGCTGCACGTGCCCTGCATCCCAGGTCTCGACGTGAGCACCTGACTGCGGGCACGATTTTCTGTTTGGCCGCACACACCTGTCACGCTGTCGGCGGCTGCCTGTGCATGTCCCCTGCGTGCGGCCAGTGCCCTGCAGCCCAGGAGCAGACACGCAGTCGCAGGCATCTTCACACAGCATGGCAGCCCACACCTGGAGCTCAACCAGCGGCTGCTCCTGCCGTGCCGCCGGCGGCTGCGGTTCCTGCGCGTTCCCTGCCTGGCCATTGCCCTGCAGTCCGGGAGCAGGCACCCAGCTGCGGACGCGCGCTCGCTTCACCGGATGGTCCAGCCAGCGCGCATCGTCAGACCGGGTGCACGGGCTGGGCTCGCTGAAGTCCCTCAGGTGGTTGTGTCTGCGGTGGTGCCGCTTGCTTGCCGCCAACGGGAGCCTGTCCCCAGCCACTCCCATGCCAGGCAGGTGGGCCAGGGCAATCATGATCTGCACAGACACAATGCAGGTTGTTTTTGCACCTTTGTGGGTTGGTGCCACCATCCCTCTCTGCCTGCCAATAAATTGTGGGGCACTGCTTGTTGGCAGGTTCGCCAGTTTGCATGTGCACACAAGACGAGCCAGGGTGACAGGATGCACAGGGCAGCCGTCAAGCAGAGTGGCCGCAGCACTGTGGGCAAGCTAAGCAGGACATATGCCAGTGACGCAGCTGTCTCATGGAGACATGGCAGCCACACAGGAAAGAAGGTTCAGGGGACAAAAGTTGCAGATGCCTGCTACTTGTCAAACTCTCAGCAGCCAGCCTCCCACCTGAAGCTGACAGTGCAGCTTGCGCTGGGCCAGCATCTCCATTGCTAGCACCAGGACGCAGGTCAGGAGACCGTTGCGGACGAGTGCAGCCACAACCTCTGCTGCGTGCTGCTGCAGGCCGGTGGCCACCATGGTGCAGGCTGCACACAAGGGAAAGGCTCAGTGAGCTGGACAGGCCAGGAATACACAGGCAGTGGTCGCGGCTGTCACCAGATCCAGCAAGTCTGGCATATTGGCCAACCTGCAGGGCTTGACACATGTGGGGACCCAGACCAACCTAGGCATCAACTCTTCCTCTGCTGCATCACCATCTAGAATGCAGGCGGCAACGCCGCTCACAGCAACCTAATAGCACATCTGCTCATTGAGGTGAGGCCCCCATGTGCAGGAGTGTGAGCAGAGTGTTGCTGTGCCGCAAGGAAGAATCTGGCGGGCCTTGGGTGTACGCTGCACACCGCAGGGTGGACTCGGACATTGACAGACAGAGATGTGGGAGATGGGGAGCAGCTTGGCTACCTCGATGCAGGCTGCACATGAAGGGAAAGGTTGGGCGACAGCCAATGAAACAGGACAAAGCTGTCCAAGCCAGAGGAGACGCGGTGGAGTGTGCATGCACAGGCTGCCACGAGATGGGGGCAGGCTCAACTAGGCAGCAGGTCTGGCGCATCATGCACCAGCAGCAGCAGGCATGCAGCTGCAAACGCTGGCGCCAGTGCTTGCCTGCACATGCGACCAGGCCGATCTCCTGTGCCTGCACGCCCGCCAGGCAGGCGCTCTGGCTCACGTGGCAGGCAGCGCCTCGCCAACCCTGCTGCAACATGGCAGCCGTCAGCCGCGCGACCTCCCGTTCGCGCCCATGTATGATCATGTTCCAGGCCAGGCCTGCAGTGCGGTGAGTGACGTTGCTGATAGTGAGATGAGCACTGACACCTTGAGCAGGGCTGGGAGACGGGCTGAGTGGAGGACAGGATCATCTTCCAGGTTAGGTTTGCATTGCAGTGAGTAGAGTCGGTGGCTGTGAACTGATCAAGGTTGAAAGGTTGGCTTTGTGTAGGACAAAATCGTCATCCAGGCCAGATCTGCAGTGAAGTGTTGGCGTTGGCCAGCCATGAGCCTTGACCCACCAAGTGGGGCCAATGTTCTGTGCCTCAAAGGGTGAAGTGCAGGAAGTGTCTTGTTTGCATGAAGTGGCTGCTGCCTAAGGGCATGCGGCAGCTGTCCCCTCTAACTTCGTCTCCATTGCACTGGGTGTTTGGGGCAAAAAGTTGCTGCCTGGATGGCTTCCCAGGGCAGCCATCAGAGCACAGAGGGGTGGCCATGACTGGCCTTCAGCAGACAACCTGTCCCAACCTCTGCAGTTTGCAATAGGCATCGGCACCAACTGACCTCCAGCAGTCTTCACATGGCCGCTGCAGGCCTGGCGGCGCACAGCTGAGGCCACCACCACCAGCAATGCTGAGTCAGACTCTGCCACCCAGCTGGCCAGGACCTGCAGGCACCAGGGCCATGACAGCTGAATTCTCCTGTCCGAGAAGGGATCAGCATGACAGGATTCATGCCGGGCAGTTCTGTCAAGCCTGGGCAGCAGGCGCTACATCTGGACAGTGCCAGGGCGCCGTCAAGCTCTGGCTGAGGCTGCTAGGGCGCAGGCAGGCAATGGGGCATGCAGCCCACATGAGGTGCATGTGTGGCAAGGGCAGCTGTGCCACGTTCGCGCAGTTGCCATGTGGGCATTGTTGCTGCGATATTGATCTGTAATCAGCACCAGCTGTCTTGCACCCACCACCTGATTTCACATACCACGTGAAGAGCCCTGGTGATCAGTCTATCAGGCAGGCAGCACTGGCTAACTTGCACCTACCACAAGTTATTTCGTTTTGCACCCCCTTTGAACAAGTTGCAGTGTGTTAATCGTGACATTGCCTTTTGTCTTTGCTGAGGCTGACGCATTCTTTACCGCCTGCTGCACTGAGAAATTGTATTGCAGCTGTTGGCATTGTATATTACGTACAGAGCCCTGGCAACCGTTCTGTCAGGCAGGCAGCACTGTCTGACATGCACCCCACAACATTGATGGGCAGTCACCCAGCCCATAGGCAGGAAGCTGCTCACCAGTGCCAGCTTGTCGCCATGCCCCTCCTGCACAGCCTGGATCCCAACCTGCGCTGCCAGCTGCCCTGCCTGATCCAGGTATGAGTGGCGCCCCATGTAGGACACGATGTCCTTTGCGGTGTCCTCGTGCCCTGCAGGGGACGGCACCCACTTGTCAAGTCACCTGGGGAAAACCCAGCTCTGGATGCAGCACATGCAGTGTGACAGTTCCTTGCCTGTCAGGACTGGACAGCTAAGCTGCAGTGTGACAGAAGCTGCCACAGCACAGATGAGCCGGCAGCAGGACGGGGCATCCCCACACTGCTGCTGGGAATGGCACAGCATGCAAGCAGCTCTGTGGCTACTGGCAGCAGCGGCCACACTGTGCTAGTGCGCAGCACGACGCGCGCTGCCTACCTGCCTCAATAATGAGCTCAAGGGCAATGCTGGCACCACACTCGGTGTGCCCGTGATCCACCAGCCATGCATTGGCCTGACTGCAGGTCTGAATGTGGCCTGCACTCAGCATGCTTCCATGAGCCAGAATGGCGATGCCTGAGCTGCTGTCATCAGTGCAGGCCAATATGCCGTCTCAACCACTGCTCCCAGGCAGCGCCTCAGGCAATCATGGCGCCTGGCAGAGCGCAACTGCAGCATGGAAGCACGTGCTGCCTGGCACTGCCGTTGCAGCACATGAAGCAATGCAGCTCTCAGCCTCATCATTGTCGTCACCCTGCATTGCTGCAGTCAACCCGCCTCTATCCACAAGCCTGGCTATTAGTGCAGCCGCCGCATGGTCGTCGCCCTGCCGGTGCAGCAAGATCATGCAGGTGGCAATGCCGCCGGCAAGGCCTTTTCTGGGGATTGCTCCAGCACCCGCCAGCAAGGCGTGCACGCTGACTTGCCCCATGACTGCTCTGCTGGGTGAAGCTTGTGCCTTTAAGGCGGCTCACGCATAGCTCTGCAGGTGTGGCTGCTTGCTGGCGTCTGCCATGGTTGCCAAGAGGGCTAAGCCAAGCTGCACAGGCCACAGGCCAGCAAGAATGCAACCTTCAATGGTTGATTTGGACCGGAACCTGCCAGAATGGTCAGTACGTCGGCACCCCTGTTCTGAGATGCTGGCGTGTGCACTGTCGTGGATGCATCAGGGTGCAGGCTTCCGCAGAGGGCAGAAGGCCTGCCAGCCTTGTGCGCACATGTGTGCGCTGAAAAGGATGCTTTGACCAGACCTCACAGCCCCATGAGGCTGATTGGGAAATTGTGCCAGTGGTGCTTGGGACTATCCAACAAGACTGTTTGAGCAATTTGTTTGAACTGCAGAGGCTACAGCATGAATGGAAGAACTGGACCACAGCGCCCTCCAGCTCCAGGCAACGGCCAATATGATCAAGAAGCACTGTTGTTGGGACGGCAGCTGTGCCTGTTGGCCATGCACAGGAGGGCATCTGTGAGATCGATGCAGATCCTACCAGGGCTGTAAGACTGAGCGCTCCTGCACCCGCAGGTGGGCTGCTGCTCTGGCACGGCCCCAGCTGCCCTTTGGATAGCCAGTATAAAGCTGTGCAGCCTGCCAGTCGTGCAGAACTCTGTATTGCCCACCAGACAGGCAGGGGTCCGCTGAGATGGGCCATGTGGCATAGGCAAGTCAGGACCCCTCAAACCCTAAGCTGCATCCTTCCTGAGGTATCCTATCATCGCACTGCACCACTGTTGACACAACGCCTCCTTGCTGGGAGCTGCCATGTCTGCTGCAGCAGCCACAGTGCCCAACATCAACCTCACTACTGCCAGAGTGCAGTTGTCCGCCTGATGCACTGAGGAGGCAGCCTGCTAGCAAGACCAAGCAGCGGAAATGGAGTGCTACACCCTGCATCTGCTTGTCATGGCAAGCCACAGCTGCCCTGCAGGCTGCTCACCTGCAGCCAACAGTGCATTGCTTTCCAGGTGCCCCCAAAAGGCTGCAGGCATGGTCCCATGTGCTCCAGTAGGCGCTGCCCGTCCTCCCGATGTGGACAACTTGGCAGCGTTGTCCTCCTGACTCCTGCTCATCAGGGTGGATGGCAATCCTTAGCGGCAGCATGCAGCTTAGACCAAGCTGAGTCCAGGGCTGTCTGGGCAGGAAAGTCTTGCTATAAGAGGATTGAGGGAGACAGAGCCATGCAGGCTGAGGCAACTGACAAGGTAGGGTCTGCCTTTCTGGGGTACCTCACTGAGGGCCAGGCCGTACACTGCACCCAGGTCAGAGCGCAGTGACAGATGCAGATGACACACAATGATGTTGTAAGCTGGAACAGGGGGTTGCACAGTGGCCATGGGCATGGGCGTCCTACCTGAAACAGGTGGTCATGACTCGGACCCGCTGTGCTGCTTGTGGCCTCTGGAAGGCTGTCGTCATGCACAGCAGATGCCCCCCAATGCTGGGCCGGCAACACAGCGCGCCCGCACAGGCCCAGCTGCAGTGCCATGCAGCCATGCCACAACCCCCCTTCAGCCGGCTGGCCTCTATCCTGCCCTGCTACATCTGGCTGCAGCTGTACCAGCAGGGCTGCAGGCTGGGACAGCAGGGGAGTCTGGTGGGCCGTCAGCTGCCACATGCTGCACAGCCATGAGGCCACCTTGATTGAGGTCTTCACAGCCTACGGTCTGGCAGCTCTCTTGTGAGGCGTGATGGCAGATCCTGCAGCATCAAACCTGTCGCTGGGCCATGTGGCCCCCTGCTGCTCTACTGCTGCGACGCTCTGCTAAGCTGCAGGCTTGGTGTTGCTGCAGCCAGCCACCAAAGGTGCAGCACATTGCCAGCAGGGCATGACCCCTTTGGGGACTTGGCAACTTCGCAGCTTGACCTCAGGTCACTTACAGGCCCTGCACAACAGTGCTACCACCGAAGCATGACTGCATGCCCCAGCAAGCAGACCCAGCCATGCGACTTGTGCTCAACGGCCTAGGGCAGTCCACCTCATGCTGTATGGATCTGCATGCAATAGACTCAAGAATAAAAGGCCAGCTGTGCTTTGGGCAGAAGCACCAAGGGCCTGCGAGCTTTCACAGCAGGGGGGCAGTTTGAACCTCCTCAACTCGTAACCTGATCTCTGGTTTCGGAATTGGTGGACCTCCGTGTTGCTTAGAATGAACTCTGAGGGGCCTGCAGAAGTCGAGACTGTCAAGTTCAGGCTGGGCTATGGCAAATCAGTTTATGATCTAGAGCTGCCAGTCAGTACCACTGTGGGCCAGATCAAAGCAGAGGCCTACAAGCTCATTCAGATACCCCCAGAAATGCAGAAGCTGCTCATTGGCGGCAAGATCAAGCCTGATGATGCGACGCTCACAGCCGCTGGCGTCAAGAAGGGCATGAAACTGATGCTCATTGGCAGCAAGTAAGACAGCAACCAGTCACAGCGCCTCTGAAACCCACAAGCGTGCTGCCTGCTTCGCGATCCCCAACAAGGAGGCTTGCTAGCTTCTGGCAGCTCATGACGCAGCACCCCTCTCCATACCTGTAGGCCCACAGACATCCTCACAGTTGCTGCTTCTCCTGAAGCGCCACAGACCGCAGCTTGGGACGCACCGCCAGCGCCAGAGCAGCCTGTGCATGAGCAGGCGGCGCACAAGAAGGCGAGCACCTGGCACCTCAAGTCTCAGTGTTGGCTTTGAAGGGGCACGTCTGGCAGCGGCTTACCACAGGCGACTTCCTTTGGCTTGCAGGTGCCGCAGCTTTTGGCAAGAAGCCCTGCACCTGAGCACTGCTTTACGGCACAAGGGACCCTTCTTCCACATGTGGACTGGGCACAGCATGCCTGTCTGCCTGCAGTACGGTGACCACACCAGCTGCACTGCTGTCAACCCTGTGTCCTTGCATCTGCTACCTGTGAGGGGCCTCTGCACCACCTGCAGCATGCTTCTGCGACTCTTCACCACCTGCAGCATGCTTCTGCGGCACCCCTGCAGGGGCTGCCTCCAGGTCGACAGCGCACAGAGGCAATGCAGCAACCTAGCTCCTTGTCGCGTCACCTGGAGGCGCTGCCTGCATCACTGAAGCAGCACCTGGTGTGGGATCTTCTGCAGGGTTGCCCCTCAGAGGGGTGCTCACCCTGCATCGTCATCAGTGCAGGTGTCGCTGCAAGGCTGCAACTGGGGCTGCCAGTGAGCTGGGCGCTGCCTTAGCAGCCTGAGCGCAGCCGGGGCTGCCTGCATGACAGGCAGTGCACTGGCGCCTCAGCACTGCATATGTTGCCTGCAGGATGGCTGATGCCCCACCTGTAGAGACAGCACCCTGGCTCCTGCAGGTGCTCCACATGGTCTCACAAAATGAACTCAATGATGCTGCCTGCAGTGATCCCTGCCTGACTTCTGCAGTTGCTGTCTGCATCCATCAGCGCAACATCATCCAAGACCCAACACTCCTGGCCTGCAGCAGAGCCTGCTTGGCTTCTGGAGGCGCCGCCCCAGTGTAACAAGACGATGTTGAGCTGACTCTGCCTGCAGTGATTCCCCCTGGCCTTCAGGTGCTGCCCCAGTCAAATTGAGATGGCACAAGTAACCTTGCCTCTCCCTGGCGTCTGCAGGTCCTGGACAAAGGCAAGCCTGAGGGGACAATGCCCGGCATTGCTGGCAGGCAGGTCTCCCTGCAGGAGCATGAAAACGTCATCTCTGGGCTGCTGAACTCGCGGGGGGAGAAGGTGAGAACTGGACTTGAAAGGCAGTGCACTACTGGGCCGGCTTACCATGCCAGCTGCAGGGCAGGGAGCCTGCTTCTGAAGGTAGTGCACCAAGTGGTTGTGCCTGACAGCCCAGTTGCTGTAATGTGAGGGGACTGCTTCTGAGGGTAGTGAGATGCAATTTCAAGTCCGCCTGGCCAGCTGGTTCCTCAGCAAGGCGGTGTGATCCTGCCCTGCATCGCGCTGGTACAGACAGGATACAGTGCACTGCAGGCACGCATGACCTTCAAGCCAGAGACTGAGGAGCTCTGGATTGGATCGCCCACCACCACCCAGAAACGTGAGGCCACCCCTTGTGCTGGGCTTCCATGCAGGAGCTGCCTCATATGGCAGCTGCCTGGGCCACGCCTAGCTGCCTCATTGTGGGCTCTGCGCTGGTTGTCTTGCTTGATGTCGATGGCTTCTCATGTCATGCCAGGGCAGCCGCATTGCAGATGCTGTGCTGAGTCCACTCTTATGCGCATGGCCACCACTACCCTTTGTGGGCGTACTGCCGCTGGACTGACATCGTGCGCACAGTGGCTGGGTCCCCTGCTGGACTGATAGCTTGCTGCTGCTTGCGGTGGCTGGGACCCACAAGGGCTGCCCCCACTGGAAGGCCAGTGTTCCAGTTGACTTGCTACTGAAGGCGGCTCCATGTTGAGGCTGCCTATGTGGCTTTGGGCTTGTGAAACAGCTGCCTGCAACGACAGGGGCTGACATGGCCTGGTGAGCCCTCCACCTGCTCAGCGTTGCATATCAGTTCGAAGATGGGGCACCTGCATTAGTCCAGCTGCTCACCGATGCAGTCCCACATGCCTCTTCTGCAGTCCAATATCGCCAGATCAGCAAAATTGACTCACATGCCATCCCAGACAACGAGGCGTACAGCATGATCGCGCTGCACCTCGGCTCTGAAGGTGGGGAGCCTCGCATGCTCCTGTTGGCTGGACTGCCAATCTTGTGGGTCTGCCTTCTTACATGTTGCACTTAGGGCCACATGCTGCCAGCAGCCGTGGGATGTTGCACGCTGTGAGCTTCATGCTGCACCTCGGTGCAGAAATATAATTTGTGATCTCTCAATGTCTTCACAGCAGACCTGTGCAAGTCAGCACGGTGGCCGTCACCTAGAAATTTGCCCCTCTGCTGCATGCCTTCATGCTTCCCTGTGCAGGCAGGTCAAAGCTGTGGCTCTATTGGGTGCCCTCGCAATATGTGGCCTCCATCAAAGTGAGGCTGATCGGCGTCCACGCCCTCATCTAGCTGCGCTGGGAGAGCAACTCACAGGCTCAGCAAGTTCTTAGCCTTGAGACTCAGCCCCTTCCCATGCACGACGTGTGTCCCCCCTACAGCCCACAAATCTTTTTGATACTATTTCAAACAATTTCATGTAAGCTCTCATCATGTGTTACAGCACCACCTCTGAAAGTACAGCACTGGTAGGGGTTGCACTCTTCCTTGGAGCCTGAGGGACCGCTGCTTTTGTGAGGGGTATGCCAATCAATGGTAGGGAGAATGCATATGGGAGTGCTGCAGCTGCTGTGTGGTCACTGGTGCCAACATTGAGGCTAGTGCTTTGGGGTACTGTCACTGCCAGCTGCCGATTGTGCCCCCTCCCCCTGCATGCAGATCATGTGGGACTGCCAGAAGGCCTCCAGCGCCTTATACACTGTGAGAGTGCAACTGCTCCATGTGACATGCTGTAGCACGGGGCGAGCCTGCCGCGAAGGGCGTCTGCTGCTCTCTGACACACCCACTTGGTGTGGCAGCAGCTTGTCATAGAGGGCCCAAGCCTGCTCTGATGTTGGGCTCTCTGGAAGCCCAGCTCTGGTCCCTCAATGGAGGTTGGCAGGGATGCAGGTGCTATGCATTGGTGCATGGGCACACCTGCAGCACGCTCTGTGCGGGTGGGAGAAGTTGGGACAGGGTGTTCTGATCTAGGTATGCATGGGTTTCCTGAGGGGCAGCTGAGAAATGCTGGGTGTGAGGGAAGGGGGCTGCCGTGCCAGCAGAGCTCAGGGCCTGCCCCTGTGACATTGTCTCCACCATGCGCCTGCAGCACCACGCATGGGATGAATCCTGGTTCAGGCAGATGCACAAAGGTGGTGATGCATACACACCTCATGGCCTGCAGGAGGACCACCAAGTGAGCTCTCTCCTCGTCATCCGTGATTTCAAACTCTGTGGTGATCTTCATGGCAGCTGCGTCGCTTGCTTTGACCGAGAAAGCTAAAACACAACCACCTCTGCTGTCGTTTGTGTCAGAGTGGCACATGCAGCTACCAGGCCAACAGAGCAGATCGTATGGCAGCGCTATCAAACACAATATCAATGAAACGAGTTACAGCATCACCACTGTATCAGCACAGGCAGCAGCCACCAAGCTGTTGAGACAACAGAGGTCAGGGGTCCAATCAGAGGGACTATTTCACATACAAAGCACTATTCATCATGAAGCCAGCAGAGCTCGTTTCCGCCTCTTCACTGTTTTGACGCAATCGCATACCTTTTGCTGCCACTGTGTGCCATCTTGATAGATCCAGTGTGCAACTTTGTTAGACTGCACCACCACAGTGTCTGGGGTGAGGTGTTCATTGGCATGAAAGTCCCACAGCGCTGCTGCCTCAGGACACTGCACAGCCAGCGAGTTGCAGGCACAGACAGCCTTGCCGGATGCCTGGAGGAAGGGCGAGCCATGCCCCAGCAGTATGCGGTGGCTGGGGGTCGCCTGCCACCTGTGCACCAGGCCGAGCTTGCACTCTGCCTGACGGTGCCAGTGGACTTTTTTGTGGGACATGAGCCTCACACGTTCAGGGTGCCAGCCTTGCCTGGCATTGGCCTCAAAGTCCCACTCCGCCAGCACGTAGGGTGCCCTCTCGCTGATGGTGGGCTGCCGGGTCTTGACTACTTTGGCCTCTGCCGCACACTGG
The DNA here is from genome assembly GCA_963969365.1 of Asterochloris sp. CNOR1. Lineage (NCBI taxonomy): Eukaryota > Viridiplantae > Chlorophyta > Trebouxiophyceae > Trebouxiales > Trebouxiaceae > Asterochloris > Asterochloris sp. CNOR1. The sequence continues at coordinate 3,090,151 of OZ017750.1, forward strand.
GGGCAGGATGACTCCTCACGAGTGCGGCTGAAGACTGCAGCCAGCCACTTGTGCCCACAGCGACGGCATTGCCATGCCACCTTGCGGGAGCTAAACGCTGTGAGCAAGTCTGGCCTGCCTGGGCTGTTGGCCTCCCAGTCCCACTCGGCTGCCACCTCAGGGTAGTTGTGGGCCAGGTCGTTGCAGGGGCAGACCGCAGTCCCGCTGTCAAATGGGGAGTTGGAGCCGTTGGTGCGGCTCTGAACGGTTGCCTGCCATCTATGGGGCTGCTCTGTCCTGCACAGGCCGCTGACCCAGGCCACCTTCCTGTTGCTGTGAGGCTTGATTGTGAGGCTCCCCAGGTGGGCATTTGCTTCCTTGTCCCACTCCAGCTGCAGGTGCGGCGCCAGGCGGCTTATGTCGGGCACAGGCTGTTGGAGGCCTGCCACCCACGCAGCCTGCTGCCTGTCACGAGGGAGGCCCATGCAGCCTGCAGGTCAGTGATTTGTGGTGTTGAGCACTTGGGGTTGTGGAGGTGCAATCCAGTACATGTTGGATGGCCTTGCAGACCTGTCCTTTGGGACTCATAAATAAACTGCTCCATTGTCTCTGTGTCTGTTAGGATGATGCCAGCTTGAGTGGCATGCAGGCGAAGACGGCAGCTTGAATACCTTTGCACATCTCTCGGTGCTGGGGAGGTAGCGGGCTGCACCAGAAGTGTTGACATCGTGTGTGCAGTTAGCTGATTCAGGCATGCAAATGATGAGTCGTTAACCTCCTAAGCATATCTGGTCGTCAGCGTGAAATTCTTTGGTACAGTGCAAACGACATGTGATCATGCTACGGTCATACCATCCAGAATATCCCCGTTCTCGTCCGATCACGGAAGGCAAACTGGATTGGGCCAGATCAGTACTACGTTGGGTGACCACGCGGGAATATCTGGTGCTGTAGCGTTTTGCTCCTGGTGCTATGGTCACCTCTTTCTTGCTACCCCTGGGCCGCCTTCAGTGCACTTTTTGTTGCTTGCAATTTCTTGACTGAGGATGCTGGAATGATCTGATGCGGTGCTAGCACCGCATTGCGCCAGCAGCCTTAATTGTCTTGAAGGCAGGCCAGACTGCCTGGTGTCGAGTCCAAGGCACTGGACGCTGAGATCAAGGGTAGGCACATGGTGTTGTGTGGCACAGTGGGCAACAGGGCCACCTGCTGTCATACGCAACCGCGCCCCTGATGGGTCTCTCGTCAAGTTGGGAAGTGCTTGACAATGAAGTGCTGTAGTATAGTGAGCAGGCGTTCAGCATGGGGCCAGTTCATGTCTCTCTTTGCTGGCTGAGCAGCAGCACATCCCCACCAACTGTACCAGCAACGATGCTGTCTGTGGTGCGACACACATCCAAAGCGCTGACACTCGCTGGGACTGCGATTGCAAAGGAGGCACGACCAGGCGCTCCATCCTCAGGGCTGCCAGCAATGTCATCTGCAGGCCACCAGCAGACTTGATGAAGTTGAAGCTCTGCAAAGTAGCGCTGACCCTGGCGAACTCACCTGTTGGTACAGCACAGGCTGCCAGGGGAGACGGCCTGAAGTCCAGGATGCGCACAGGCCACCCACTGGTGCAGAAGTACTGCCCATCACTGGTCCAGGCACAGCTCTGGCTGGGTTGGCCATGAAGAGAAGAGGTGGGCAGTTCCCCACCACTGGAGGGGCAGAAGAGGTGGGTGACCCTGTCATCCACCAGGTCCAGCACCCCTGCAGCATCACAAGGGGAGCCTATCAGGGGCTCAGCTGGCCTGGACAGACAGGGAGATGGGCAATCCTGTGCTAGAGAAGGATGTCCATCCAGAAACTGTGCTGCCCAGACACGGTCCGCCAGAGGGCACCCCGATGTGTTGGCAGGAGCACGGCAACTGACTGGAGGCTGCCTGACAGGCAGAGGTGACCATAGACATGGAGCTTCATCCTGAGAACTGTCTTTCTCACAGGGTGCTGAGTTTGCGCAAAGCCTGCTCATCTCACCAGATGAGCGTCAGGTATGTGCTGCCAGCTGCTCAGCTGCCCACCAACAGTCGACAAAACTGAACAGACAGGACGATGCCTGGCACCGGATGGGTCCCTCAAAACGGCCTGCCAGCTGGTCATCTCTCCACCGGAACATGAGGCAGAAGACAGTGAGAACAGAAACTGACCTGCCCACCCACACTTGAGAAGGAAGCCCAAGCGCCGCTCGTCATGAGGGTCCAGCCGCATGGCAGCCATCCTGCTGCTGGGAATGCCTGCCTGAGACACAAGGCCTGGGACCCTCTCCAGCGCTTGCCAGAGGGAGGCAGACTTCACCTGAGCATGCTGCAGGCACAGTGCACGCTCAAAGGAATTGACTGACATTTGCAGCAGGTAGTCCAGCGCTTGCCAGAAGCAGGCGCACGTCAGCAAGGCCATGCTACAGTGAGCAGGGCAGGCTGCCAAGAGTTTGACAGCTGTTCACCATGTCACAGGAGGCCCGCCTCAGTCAGTGTGCATTCAGTTGAATGGGGCACTGCAGGGCGGCAGAGCCCATGCAGCAGCTTTGCCGTCCACTTTATGTGCTCTGGGCTGGACAGAAGCCTGCTCGCCAGCCTTTCGGGTACATCTGCAGGCTGCTCACCTGATAAAACCCATTGCCTCCAAAGACCACAGCTGAGTCCCGGCCGCCACGCACATCCCAGAGGGCAATCTGCAGACATGCACCAAGTCAACAGGTGTACAGGCTGCTGCACAAGGTGCACACCGAGAGAGACCCTGGCACCTCACACCTTTCCATTGCCCACTGCCCCAACGACTGTAAAGCCATCAGCACAGACTTCCACAGCATCGACTCTGGGAGGCCCTGGGGGTGCCAGAAAGCTCGGTGAGCAGCTGGCATCCCTGGCACAGATGGCCACCTGCATGCAAGAGGCCACCTGGGCAACAGCAGGGAGTGGGGAGACGCAGATGTTGAGCTGCAAAGCAGCAATTGTTGGCGAAGCAAAGCATGGTGCCAGCAGGGCCTGCTGTGGGCACACTCTTGCTGCAGGGGATGTGAAGTGATTCATGGTGTTGACAGGGAGCTGACTGTGTGCGTAGCAGTGCACTGATGTACGTCAGCAGCGCATCAATGTGCAAATACATGGTCGCTGCGCACCCCAGTGTCTGTGGCTGCTGCGAAGGCATGCCGGGCGTGGCTCGGGAAGCCAACAAGGTCTGTAGCAGCACACAGGTCTGCAACAGCCCTCCGCCCAAGCTTGAAGATCTTGTAGGGGAGGCCCTGCAGCAGCCATGGGCCCAGGGCCTGCTGTGGAGCCACTAGTGGTGCAGCAACAGGGTGAGGAGCAGCATTGGATGTCAGGTGACTGGCTGCAAACACGGCCGTGACTGCTCAAGGTCATGGCAACCCAGCTGAAGGCTTGCCTGTGTCCTGGCAAGGTTGTACAGTGACAGCAAGCCCGGGCTTGACACGGCCACACAATTTTCATCATGGGAGTCCCAGGCGCAGAGGGTGGCTTTGTGACAGCCAAAGGCAAACAGGGGCTGCACCCCTGCAGCGCTGTCCGACCTGCAGAGGGGCAGCATTGATGGGCCAGCAGGCTGCACGTCCCTCGAAGGCATGCAGACAGGCCCAGCCTGAATGTGCAGCTGTCCCTCTGAGTGTGCAGGTCACACTGCAGCCTGCAGTGAGAGTTCAGGTCTGCTACAGCCCACTCACGTCGGCTGACTCTCTATGTCTCTGACGTCATGGAGGGAGATCTGGGCAGGGTCCCGTGCACTGCTGGAGACCGATGCACAGGAGAGAGAGAGCGCCCCTTCACTGTCGCAGCGCAGGCTTGTGACACCGTCACCAAAGGACTGGGGTGGATTGCTCCGTGGCGCCAACGATGGCTGCGCTGAGTGCTGCAGCCCACCGTCGACCGTCATGTGAGCCTGTAGGTGTGGCATGCATGTCAGGCACACGGCTTGACCTGCCATGGGCACACTCAGGGAGCAGCAATCAGATTTGAGACGCATACCACAGTGACTGCAGCATATGATTCCCAGGCTGCAGCCTGTAGCCTGCCGTGAAAGCTGAAGCTCTGACTGCCATGCAGCTGGACATCCAGCAGTTGCCTGCATACACACATGAAGGTCTGCTTTGAGCAGATCTGCACAGTGATGGCACACAACACGGGCACAGCCACACCTGATCTGTGGTTGCTGATGAGCAGCAGGGGAGCCAGTCTGGTCAGATGAGGAGGCAGGTCCAAGGAGCTCGGGCTCCCCCTCCACTCCCTTTCCCCCCTTGTGCTCTGATAGAGTCCTGCTTGGTGCAATCGATTGCTCGCGGGGCAGACGGACTACATACCTGTCCATTCAGGGCAGCTGACCATGACTCTGGCACAGCAATATGCTGTTCTGGCTATTGACTTAACGGATCCGGAAAGCAAGTCAAAGTCAGCATGGGGGGTGCCTGCTGCAAGGGCCGCAGAGCCACCAATCCTGAGCCTCATGAGTCTGTACAGGCCGTGAATGTGGCACCTCGGGTTGCACCTGTTGGTGCACCAGCAAAGCTCCATGAAGCTGTGCAATCTGGAGCAGCTGCTATCCTGGAATGCTCATCATCTGGTCTGCTGCAGCTTGATAGATGGGCTGTCCAGCATGAGACTCAGTGAGTGGCTGCTGGACCAGATCTCACACATGTTCATGAGCGATTCACACAGGACCCCTTATTGCAGGACCACCACCACCCTGGTGGCCATCAGCGCCATCAACGCCCTGCTGCAGCCGCTGCTTGACAGGGTCCAGACGGCACTGGATCACCCTGCAGGCATTTCAGATCCCACTTGGCAGGACGCAGAGCTGGCAGATCTTCAGAAGCTTGTGACTGCTGCCGCAGAGGCACAGGCAGGTTGCGCTTTGCTGCAGCCGATTGCTAAGGCGGTGGCTGAGCTGCTTGCTGTTGCAGCAGCCAGCCTGCACGCTGATCAGTCAACACCTACAAGCAGTGAGACAGATGCAGCAGTGTCAGCCTCACCACCCTGCACCGCAATCAATTGCCTTCTGGGAATGGCAGGTGCTCTCGTCACCCGCACAGTGTCTGTGTCCACAGCACAGGAGGCCCAGCAGCGGTGGCAGCAGTGGCGGCAGCTGGCAGCATCTCTGGGCCTGCAGGAGCAGGCACACCTGGCCCCAGTGCTGGCTGCCCCTGGGAAGGCGCTGCTGCTGCATCTGCAGTCTGCAGCGCAGGAGCCCCCCAAGAAGGTGCCCCTGCAGGTGAGGCTTCCCGTGCGCTCAGTGCTTCGTTGCTTCACAGCCTGCACCACAGTGACACTATGCGTGGTGCAAAGCTGGCGGCTGCATCCAGTCCTGCTCAAACTGGATGACTTCATACGCACAGCATGTCAGGCCTGTGGCAGACAGCATACGAGAGCCCCTGCTGTCAGGGGGCAGATCACTCTGCTGCCCTCGTACCTGCAGGTGCAGCGAGATATGGCGTTCAGCACTGCCTGTCAGGACCTCAGCAGGCGCGGCCTGCTGGGCCAGCTGACCGGGCCCTGCACCCTCTTCCCCTGCTTCCTGCACAGGTACAGCCCTGGGCCCCAGCACCAACGGCCAGCAGCGGAGGCTGGGGAGGGCCATGGGCCCCGCAAAGACTTCTTCGAGGCAGCGGCTGCTGAGCTCATGCTGCAGAGGGCAGGTGGGGCAGTGCTGGTCGAGGTGCAGCAGCACTCTGCCCTGCCTACCATCTCACAGCGGCACAGTGAGTGGCACTGCCTGTGTCTGCGTGCAGCTGTGGCCTTCTGTGCCTGTGACGGACAAGGTTGCCATTTTCTGCTCCCTGTGACAGCAGGGCATACTGTGCAGATGCTGGTGGGTCAGCTCCGTGCCCTGCGCAGCTGTTCATCTATATCAGCAGTAGCGCGTACTTCTGGTACAACACAAGCCTGGCCAGAAGTGCCCATCTTGAGGAGCAGTATTGGCTGGCTGGGTGGCTGCTGGGCCAGATGCTGCACAACAGAACAAGCTTCCCCCTAGTCACATCGTCTGTCGTGACTGAAAAGCTCATCTTGGGGTCCCAGTTTGAGGTGAGCAGCATCATGACATCATGAGGCTCTGGGCCTCCTGTACAATTGCTGGTGCTCTCCTTGACGAGACTCCCCGCATTTGGCGCATAGACTGTGGTGCATCACCTGAAGTCTGGCAGACCAGGCAGACCTGCTCACACTGCTCGATTGCAGGCCAATATCGATGTCTTGAAGCGCCATGACCCTGTGGCAGCGCAGTCCCTGCTGCACACGCAGAAGCTCCCCCCAAGCCAATTTGACGCCCTGATGGAGTTGCAGAACCAGCCAGCTGGGACCAGCAGGGAGGATTTTGTGCGGCAGGCTGTGCAGCAGCTGCTTGTCTGGGAGGTTGACTGGCAGTGTGCTTCCTTGGAGCAGGTAAGCCAGCATTCAATTGGATGTTGACTTCTTTCCTAACACTATGGAGGCTATGTGACTTCTTCAGGCATTGACATCCCAAAGGTAGTTGATGGCAAAGCCGTCAGTCCCGCAGGGTTGCTGGCCTGCAGGGATTTTGGTCCGCTATATCACAGGATCTGCTACGCAGCTGGCAGGTGTCCAGCGCAGACCTGCAGGCCATAGCCTCTGGCGGTGGCCAAGTAAAGCATGGCAGCAGCAGGCGACTGCAGGAGGTCTTCAGGGTGGTGCTGGACCCAGAGCTGAGGGGACAGAGCAGCCTGCTGGCGGAGTGCTTCTGGGAGGTGAGGGCACTTCATCCAGGCGGGGCCTTTCACCCATGGACGTGTATGCACTATAATGTCAGCTGCATCTGGCGTTCTCACTGGTCCAGCGCATATGAGAGTGACTTGCTGCGCCTGCAGGTGGAGGACAGCTGGTCGCCTAATGTCCGCCAGCAGTTTGTGCGCTTTGTCACTGGCAGCACACATATGCCGCACCCCGGGATGGAGCTCCTCAGGGTTGAGCTGCCCTACACTGCTATGGGTAGGGAGGACCACAGGAAGATGCTGGGCAGGCTGCCACAGGTGTGCACATGCAGACTGCAGGCCACAGTGAAGCCTCAAGCTGTTCTGGCCCTGACTCTTCACCAGCTGAGTGCATGACCCTGAGAAGCCACTACGCTGCAGGCACACACCTGTGGCAACATTTTGGAACTTCCAAACTATCAGGAAAGTTGGATAGCACTGCACAGCCCAGGGGCCAAGGCATCACTTAGCCAAAAGCAGCAGACGCAGCTCAGGGAAGATCTACTGCAGATTCTGCAGGACAGACTGGCCATGGCTGTTGCCAATTGCCATACATATGGTCTTGATGAGGCAGATTGACTGAGGTTCAGCCTTCTTCATGAGACAGCCCAGCCACAGGGTCACCAGCATCAGCACAACCAGGTGGCTGATGCTGCTGACCCTGAGATTTTAGATTGACCGACTGCAACAATCTTGTTTGGGCTCTCACGAGGCTGCACTGGCAGACTCATCCTCCTCATCATTGCTTGCTGCCACTTCCTGATCACCATCCACTTCCGTTTCATCGTGGGCAGACTTCTCTGGCTCATCGTCAAAAGCCCAGCTCTCTACAGCTCCCTCAGGCAGCTTGTCAAACATGACTGCCTGCATGTACTCCTCTGCAATTCCCTCTCCAAAGGCTGCCGCCAATACGGTCTTGGTCTTGCCGTTTTTTAGCTGCTGGTCAGCATACCGCTTGTGGGCAGCTGCAACATCCTCCATCCTTGCCTCCCTGCAGCAGGAGCCGACCAAAATCAGCCATGGGATGGCAGCCTGCACGCAATGTCTGCAGCTCCCCTGACTGTGCACGGGTACAGCAGGAGGGCGGCCAGTCAAAGCTTCATCGTGCACACCTCCGCGAAATGTGGCACCCAGCAGCTGGATTTAGCAGAAAAGGGGCTGGCAGATTGCCAGGCTGACCACACGCAGCTCAGATTGTCTGGGACATGCAGCCTCGAGCTTTGCCTAGCGCAGGCCAGCATGCAGCCTGAGCAGACAAAGCCAAAGCAGCCTGGCCATGCATGAAGAGGCTTGCAGGGTGCAGTCACCTAGGTCGTGGGGCGCAAGACCCAAGCTCTGCCAGACAGCGGCAGAGCCCAAGCAGCCTAGGCATGCAATCCCCAAGCCTTCAGCAGGCACTGCCTGACTTTGACATGACAAGCCAAACTCACCTGTCAGGGCCATCCAGGGGCTTGATGTGCCACGCCAGCCGCAGGTGCTGGTGCACCAACCCGATGACATAAGTGACAAAGGCCTCCACATCCCTCCCGCTCTTGGGCATCATCAGAACACACTGGTCTGAGAAGATCTCGCGGCCCCAGTCTGGCATGTTTCGATTGTTCGTCAGCTCAAACTGCTCCTGCAGGTCCCTGCACAGCAAGGCAGAGGTAAGCTCTGGTGGCCAGCTGCTGTTTGGCGCAGGAAAGCAACCTGCGCTCTGAAGCAGTGCGAGTGAGGCAGCTGTCTGCAGCGTGGCTTACCGCCGCTTGCAGACAGGGTTTGCAGCTCCCAAGACAACCAGATTATAGGGCACCCAGCACAGCAGGTAGCATGCAGCTGCTTGCGAACAGCTACCAGCAGGGTGATGATCAAGCTCATGAGGGACAGCCCGCATTCTGTGTGGCACCGCTGCCTGTTGCAGAAAGCCACTCCTTTGACCAGAGCGGTTGTCAGACAGCACTCAGGTCTGCTCTGCAGTGTTGAAGAGTGCAGCTGCACTCACGTGAGCATCTTCTCATAGAGCGGGGGCAGCTTGCGGGTCATGGAGACCGGGGAGGCATCCACACAGCAGAACACGACGGCGCCAGCCCGCCCCACCATGTCAAAGGCCACGATGGGGAGGTCCACATCCCCGCGAGGGTACATCACACAGTGGATGACCTACAGGGAGGCACTTGCATCAGGGTGCGCTCTCCCTCATGCGCTGAAGGTTTGTGTGGGGGACAGGTAAGTGCCTGGTCAAGCAGCGGCGCCAGAACTGTATGCGGAGCCTGTGTGTGTGCACAAGGCAGCGCTTGCCAGCACCAGCCTTTGAGACTGCAGCTGGCAGCCTGAACGGTCTCAGGAGTCACACTGAAAGGCCGCCCTGGAAACGGTGCCACCTCAGGCTGCGCTATTAGGGCCATAGTGACAAGTCAGCTCCACGTCGTCATACCGGATGCTGACTCCAGGTGCGCGCTTGTACTCTCTCCAAAGCCTAAGATTGCTGACAGAGGCGGTGCCAGAAGACTGACTGGCCTTGAGCCCACTCGCTTGAAGGCTGGGATGGGAGGACAGCTGGCCGTGAGATCACATAGAAACCCGCCTGTTGCTCTTCACACAGTCATCTGTTCAAGGGCCAGCCAAGCTCGCTGCATGCTGCCCTGCTGTATGCCGCCCCCAGAGAGCAGCTGCTGCAGCCCTGCCATTTTGTACAATTGCTAAGCGAGCTGGCAGCAGAGAGGTCCACCCCAATCAACAAACTCACCTCAAGCCTGTCCAGCCTGGCAGCCAGCTTCATTTGCGGCCTGCACCCTCAAATGCAAGGTGCTGGTCAGGTTGCGGCCCCCTGCCTGCCCTGCTGCAGGCGAAGGCAGACATAGCGCCCACCTCAAGCCCTGTCCTGCCTGGCAGCCCCCTGCAGGTGCTAAGGTTGCAGCTGAGCGCATCAGGAAGGTTTTGTCATCTTGCAAGACGGCCCACCTCCAGCCCATCCTGCCTGACAGCCAGCTCCAGGTGGAGCTTGCGGAAGACATCGCTCTGGTAGCAGCGGTTCTCCAGCAGCAGGCGCGGCCACCCCTCCTCGCCCTTCTTGGGGTCAGGCACCTCTGCGTAGCTGGTGGAGCTGTGGTCCTCAGTCATGTTGCAGGAGTCCATATACTTGTAGGGCTGCAGGCAGCAGAGTTGGACGGGGTCAGCTCCTGTGCACTTGACCTGGCAAGTCTTGGGGTGGGGCAGCACAGTCGACCTGACTGGGTCTACACATATGCAATTGAGCTGGCCAGGTCATGGGGCCAAGCAAACAAGGCTGCAGGCAAGGTTTGACATGGGTCAGTTCTCAATGCTTTTGAACTGCAGATTGGAAGGGCAAAAAATGGGACCCTTTTGCGTGCTTGTTGAAGGATATGCCATGGGGGCCTTCAGGCATTGCCACTCATGATATGCTGCACCCTGTAGGGTGGCGCCGCGCTAGTACACTTGCATCAGTGAGCAGAGCAGATATTCGCAGCACACTCTGCAGGGTGCAGCAGTCTTTGACTGGTCATCAATCTGCAATCATGCCATGCAGGCACACCCAGTCAGGCAGTACCCGTCTCCTTCAGGGGCAAAAGCCTCACACTGATGCAGGATCGATGACAGCATGTGAAAGGCAAGCACACCCCAGGCAGGGAGGCCCTCACCTCTGCTAGAGGGTACAGCCTCAAGTCCATGGGCAGCTGGTGGCGCCACATGCCCTCCACATGAGCCACCAGAGCATCAATGGGCTGGCTCACGCGGTCTGCCAGGCGCCAGGAGCCCATTCCGATCACTTCTATGGCCTCCCAGTCATCAATCCCAGTCTGCAGGGGGCGACGTACCTGTCAGCCTCCTCAGAACACGAGTCCATACCCTGTGATTGTGCAGGCCAATCATGCAGCAATGATGCAGGTGACTCAACAAGGGGCCTGTGTCAGATTAAAATCGAGGTGCCAGGTGCAGCCATCGGTGCTTGATGCAGTTGTCAGGCAGCAGCATCACATGTGCTGCAGCGCAGACCACTTACGCCGCCTGCCTGGGGTTACTGCATCTGCATGGGCTTTGCTTGCTCACCTCAGCATTGGGGCCTGCCTGGGTTTTCCGCGTCTGCATGGGCTGCTGCATAAAGCCCTCTGCAAGCCTGTCAACCATGTCCTCGTCCACAGGCTGAGCAAGGTCTAGCCAGCGGACATTTGAGTCCAGCTCCGGCTGCTCCACAACTGCCTCTGGCAAGGGGAAGGGTGCGCTCTCTGTTGCTGCTGCCTGGCACCTGACAGGCCTCTGGGCTGTAGCCTGGCATCTCAAAGGCGGCTGTACTACCTCCATTGTGAGAGATGGCTGTCGGCAACAGGCTACATGGCAGACAGCATTGGGTCGCAAGGTGGCATGCACATCGCTCCCTCATGGCATGGGAGGCGCAGGAGGGTGCAGACGCATCTCAGGTGCTCTCACCTGTGCAGTGTTCATTTGCTCTGCTGCGCAATTGCCAAGGTGGGGGAGCCATTGCTCCATGCTGTATGGCCTTTGTTGAGGTCCACATCGTTTGCGTTAGCTTCCCAAGCTGTGGTGCCTTCAGATATGTAAGCAGATGGGTGGCAGCTGGAATGCCGATTTAAAGTCTGACAAAGGGCTCAGGTGCTGCGGCGGCAGAAGAAGCCTGCGTTCTGCATGCTGAGATCTGGCTGACCTGCAGCCGCAGCCAAACCCGCAGCTGTGAGTCAGGCCTTTCTGACCAATTCCTGTGCCAGATGCAATGATTTGTTCAGGAGGAGATTTGCAGCTCCATCACTCTTGACTGCAGGAGGTCCTCTCCACCTGGCCTGCCTTGAAGGTAGCCGAAGCTCATCTTAGTGCTGCATTGATCTCAGGCTCATGTCCTCCTCAAATGTCATCGCAATACCAATGCAGCTTTTATGCAGGATGAGCACATCAGTGCCCAGCTATAAGCTCAAGAGGATTCAGTATTTCAGGCGGGAGGTCCCAATAGCTCTACAGAATGAGAATGGGCCCTGCCCTCTGCTGGCCATAGCTAATGTTCTGCTGCTACGGAACCAGATTACGCTGCCAGCCAATGCGCCAGATGTCTCACAGGTGGGGAGTCTGTTCCAGCCTGCCGTGCCTTGTGAATGGATCCAACAGTAGTGCCAGCTTTGGCTCGCAAGCATCAGGCTAAGCTGAATCTGCCTGCCTACACACGCAAATTCAGTTTGTAGGATCATTCAGCTTCTGACCCTATGCTTCAGGGCCACCCCTGCATTCTCTGTGACTCACCTGCCACCCCTTGCTTACTGCAATGGCCATGGGCATGTCAGGGAAGTGCATCAGTTGAGGGCATCCTCACCACGCCTGAGGATACACCTCGGTGAGCCGATCCCAAGACTTGTTTGTGCAGGACCGCCTGGTGTCCCTTGTGGCAGAGCACCTGCTGGACAGCAACAATGAGGAGCGTCTGGGCCCTTCTGTCACCATTGACTACAAAGCCAATCTGCAGCGCAACATTGAGGACGCCATCACCCTGCTGCCCAAGCTGACCACAGGGATCGATGTCAATGTGAGGCCCTTGGGCGTCCCAGTTGTGTGACACTGTACTCGGAGTTGCAGTGAAGCCCTGATGTGCGGGGTGGACTGCAGCAGCTGTGCACATGGCACTTGGGCCTTGGGTCTACCTGTCCAAGACGCATTGCATGCCTACCAGCAGCACAGCTAATGCTTTGACAGTCTGCCCACAGTGCTGCTGCCCGGCATCACAGCAATATGGTCACATCAGGTTGCTCATATCTGTCCAAGCTGCAGTGCACGCCCTCCAGCAGTACAGCCAATGCTTCGACAGTCTGCCTGCAGCGGTGCTGCACCAACACACAGCATTTTCATGTCGCACATGTATGTGTTCTCGGCCCCCGGCTGGCTGCTGCACCCTAGCGTAAGGGCGCCTTACGCATGGACGTTGCAGAGCAGATCTGCAGATTCATCTGGGCAGCTCTCTCTGCCCGCTCTGCTTCTCTATCTGTCCCAGCCTGCAGCTCAGCTAAGTGCCTGGCATCATGGCTGGATCCAGCTGAACAATGCAAGCCAAAGTTCGGCACACTGGCCTCAGCTGCTGCTGCTGCTGGCTATACTTGCAGCAGTTCATTGCTCCACCTGCTGCAGGTGCGCTTTGACGATGTGCACGGCTTTGAGTTCACAGACGAGGTGGCCATCTTTGACCTGCTGGACGTCAGCCTTGTCCACGGGTGGCTGGTGGACCCCCAGGTCAGCTTGACATGCAATGGGCGAGCGTTCTCTTGAGCAAACAGCGCAGGGCAGCTGCTCATTTGGAAGCCTTCCTTGCACAGTGCATGGCTTGAACAACAGCAGCCTTGGCTTTGTTGCTGCAGGACGGGGCTCTGTAAGCTGGCCAGCGCACCTGCACCGCGGCTGTCACCGTTTGCCTTTTGAATGAACCTCTGCCCTGCGGAAGGATGTGATGTTGGGCAGCACGCCTGCAATGCACCATGCAGCCAGCTGTCCATGACTTGCCAGTGGCCCACTGTCTGTTCTGTGAAAGGACAAGGCTTCCATTGTTGCGCACAGCCATCCAGCGCGCTTGCAAGTCAGCAGTCACTCTCCTGCATTGGGTCGCTCTCTGCTTCTGCAGGAAAGTGCTACAACCAGCACTGGCATCGGCTCTACAGACAAACGAAAAGCTGTCATCAGCATCACCTAGGATCACTTCATGTGTTGCAGGAGGAGGTGGCTGCTTCCATAGGCCAGCGCACCTACAATGAGCTAGTCAGCGAGCTGGTCACCGTGCTGGGCAGCGAGACACCCAAGTCCCTGCTGACTCCCCAGCGCAGCGGGCTGTCGCAGGGCTCACTCTCGGAGCTGGCTCAGCACCAAAGCTCGGGGCTCCGCCGTCTCACCTCGGGACTGGGCTCCGGAAGTGCCCCTGCACAGAGTCTGAGCCGGGCTGGCAGTGGGACAGAGGCAGGTTTTGCTGCAGCAGGCAGCACGCCGGGCCTGCAGGTGCATGAGTCCGCAGGGGCCGCAGCTGCAAACATGCAGCAGGAAGGGCAGGGGGGACGCGGGACACAAGCGCCCCTGGCGGATGTGGCAGAGGCCCCGCTGATCAACGTGTCGGAGGGTCCAGCAGCACCTGAGCGGCAGCACAGCGCGGGTGCCAATCACAGCAGCCAGGCGCCTGCGGCAATGCAGCTGACCGATGCACAGAGCGCCCCTGCTCAGCACCAGGTGGGCAGCCATCACAGCCAGGCAGGACCCCGCTTGCACATGTGCACGCCAGGCTTGTGCAGTTTGTGCAGGAGGCAGCTGGCTGGTTCAAGCTTTCTGGATCAAGCTGCTGTGACTTCCACTTGCTGCAGGTCCAGCACTCCCTGAGCTGCCCTGTCAAATGGCTGCATGATCCCCCAAGACCCCATTCATGGAATGTATCTGAATTGTAGGGCATATAGTGGATCATGGTTGCAAATTATACATGCAGGCCCCTGCACAGCTGGCAGAGGCCACCAGCAGTCTGGCTCAGCCAGCAGAGGCCACCAGCAGTCTGGTTCAGCCAGCAGAGGCCACCAGCAGCCTGAGCGGGGCCATGAGCGGCCTACAGCTGGACGACGCAGACTCCCTGCAGCTGCAGCAGGCGCTGGAGCTGTCAATGAGCGGGGCAGGGCTGGAGCAGGCAGTTGACCAGGCCCTGCAGGTAGCTGGCTTGCTGCATGTGTTTGCTTGTGAGTACGCTGATGGGCAGGCCAAGAGCCTTACTGCACTATGCGGCCCAGGACAGTGAATCCAACAGTTTCCTTCGTCTGCACTCTGTCCTGCTTGACATTGTGCCATCTCATTTCGCAGGCCTCCGCAGAAGATGCTGCTCGTGAGGGCAGCCAGCCTGCAGATGGCCCTCTTCTGCCCGGCAGCAGCAATGTGGCGGCGCAGGCAGGGCGCACAGGGGCTGCCTCGCCGGCAGGTGAAGGCGCGCCAGATCCTATGGAGGCGCCTGCCCGGCAGCAGTTTCCACCAGCAGCGCAGCATGCAGGACCCTGCCCTGCAGGAGCTGCACAGGCAGAGGCCATGCTGCAGCCGGCCCATCACTTGCCGGCGCCTGCGCCTGCGCCTGGCAGCCATGTGCCTGCCGCTGATTCTGCTGCAGCTACAAATGATGGGGATGGCGAGTTGGTGCGGGACCTGGTGCAGCAGATGATGCAGAGGGTGGTGCAGGCGACAGAGGGTCCCAGGACTGGCACCAGCAGTGCACAGGCACTGCCTGCCTCAGCTTCAGGGGCGGGATCTGGTGATCCCTCGCAAGGTTTGACTTTCTTCTGGGTGCTGCAGAGACATGTTTGCAGGCAAACAAACGTAGGATGACCTGCAGCTAGTAGTACATCCATGCCTTATACCATCGTTTGGCATGTGATGGAGCTTGCACAGCCGACTCAGTCCTCAGGTGGCCTGGTGCTCTATAGCTTCTGGGTTTCGTCCAGGCTGACGCCCCTGCCTGGCTTGGTTCCATTCACTGCACTGCTTGACCGCTGTCACTGTCGACCCGCAAATCGTTGGCTGCTAGTCCTGCGTCTGGTGCTGCAGGGCAAGATGCTGCCCCCCCAGCTGATACTGCAGAGGTGCAGCAGCAGCTGGACGCGCGAAGTTTCGCTCGTCTGGTGCATGCCTGGATGGAGCGCACCTGCGGGCAGCTGACTCCCTCTGGCCTGGACCGCCTGCGGCAGGTGACCTAAGCTTGAAAAGGCTGCCTTTGGTCCGCACATTGCACGTGTATCACTGCGCCAGATGGCGGTGGGGCCTGACACCAAGCATTGCCTGAGTGCTGGCAGTGCCAAAGCTCAGAAGGCTGCCTCCGGTCTGCACATTGCATTCGTGTCACTCCACTGAGATGGCGGTGATGACTGACATCAAGCACGGCCCAAGGACTGGCAGTGCCCTGGCTGACTGCAGCAGGACAGCCTGCTGACAGAATACATGCAGCACAAGGCCTTAGAAGCACAAGGCCTTGCAGCAGCAGTCCCCTGGCAAGCACAGCGCAGTGGCTGTCAGGCTTCTGTTTCTGCTGCAGGACCTCAGACCCAATGAGCTGGCCGTCTTCTTCCGCAACAACCACTTCAACGCTGTGCTGATGTACAACAATGCCATCCACATCCTTGTCACAGACCAGGGGTATGAATTTGAGAAGGTGAGGGATGAGAACGTCTCTCTTGCTTTATTTGTAAGTTGTTCTGCTTAAGGTGACACCCCGCAATGCTAAAAAGCTGCCCTGCCTCCAAGCGGTCTGCAGCACTTCTTGCGGTGTCCCTTCTCAGCCTTTCAGCCGCTGTGAGGCACCGTTGGGGACTAAAACAGCACCAACGGGTGTCGGCCCGCTCGCAATCTCAAGTCCTCCGCTGCCAGGGGCTGATGGCTGTGGCCTCACGTTCACCGCCAGCTGTCCCAGGATTCACTTCACCCCACCCCCGGGTGTCAGGCAGAGCATGTCGCGCCCTCTCTGCAGGATGTGGTGTGGGAGCGCCTGGATGACACCACCGGCGACACCCAGTTTCTACGCGCAGACTTCTGCCCCTACGGCTCCCAGAGCCTGCAGGAGCAGGTAGCTGCCGCAGCCCAGCTGGCCCAGGAGGCCTTCTCGTCAGTGCTTCCCCCACAGCGGCCGCAAGGCAAGCTGGTGGTAATGGCAGCATGCAAATGGGACTGCGCAGCTGCCTGCCCGTCTGGGGGCGCCCAGGCAGCTGGTATGTTGTAGTGTCTTTGTGGGCATTGCAGATCTCTGTACAGCTGCAGATGCCAACAATTTGATTTGCTTAGAGCCCCATTCAGGCTGAGCTCTCTGGTTGATGGCTGATTGCAGCAAGGGTTGTTTGCACCTCCCAGCAAGCCCTGTCCTCCGTTGGAGCATCTCTCTGTGCCCACCCACAATGTCGCAGCACAATGCTGGCAAACCAAACTGACCTGTGCACCTCACCTCTGCAGGAGCCACAGCAGGACCCGCTCACGGCCAGACAGATGAGGACGCAGACTTCGCATACGCTCTGTCGCTGCAAGAGCACGAGCAGGAGGCTGCGCGCCAGCAGCGAGCCCGACACCAGGAGGCTGCTCAGCAGCAGGATGCCCAGCAGCAGGACCCTCGCTCAGGGCGCCATTCGTCCTCCAAGCCTGCCAGGTGATGCCTGCACCCTTTCAGCTTGCTCCTGCTCTCAAGTGCCAGCCAGCGTCCATGTTCTCCCCCCAAAGGGCCCCCTTGTGCGCAAGCGCTGCTACCCACCAGAGCCTGCCCTGCGCAACATTCTGCCTTGTTTACGTCCCTGGCTTGCCATTTTCACGGCAACTGCATCGATCCATTGCAGGTCCTCAGGCGACACCAGACAGCGAGCTGCACGCCAGCAGGCTCTGCCTGCGCAGCAATATCAGAACCCGATGTATGCACAGCAGGCGCCTTCCAGTGCATCGCCGGGCACGCGCCGGCCAACTGCAGACATGGTGCGGCAAGCGCAGCAACAACGGTCTCAGTCTAAGAAGGACGAGAAGTCCTGTGCAATCATGTGATTGTTTTTGCCTCTGTTAAAGGTGGATGCGTGTGTTGCTCATCCATTTCATGTCATAACGAATGAAATGGGCCTGATTCAGGGTTCGGAATTGTGTTTCATTCATGCTGGTGCTTCCAACCTTGAGGGCGTTGGGGTTGCTCTTGCAACGGGGTACAAGCAAGGGCGGGGGCCAAGTACAGAGCTACAGCAGCCTACAGGGCTATGAAAATGTAGCTAAAATGAAGGAGGGCCTGCAGGTGCAAGGCTGAAGCTGGCTCAATGCGTCCCCACCCAGCCCAGAATGGAGGCACACTCAAACAGTCCGACGATCACCTCCACCACAATCAGCCAGATGACAATCCACTCTAGCCGAGCTGTGTGGGAGTTGTTCTGGTGGTCACGCAGCATGTCCAGCATCTCAGTGAGCACCTGCAGCACAGCATGAGCAGATGCCAAGACGGCTCCTACAGCAAAGCCATGCGCAGCATACTTACAGCATGCCGCCCAGCGAAGGCTGCGCAGCTTTGCCGCATCGACCTGCTCTTACCCAGGCTGAATCCGGCACCCCCGCTATTCTGACAGGCGCACTCAAGCACAACAGTTTTGCGGCAGACAGCTGACAGCAACCAGCATGGGGCCTCCTGTGCATTTTTAAGCTAAAGGGCAGCCAGACGTACAGAGCTGCAGCAAGCGCCGATCCCAGCAGCCGCCCTTTCGCCTCCCTGTACCCACCAGTCCCACCCTGTCTGCTGGCCGCTGCTTCACTATCAATCGCCTCTACACAGTCGTCCAGGTCCTTCATGAGGTCATGGAGTCTGCATGCTGCAAGTGCCCACCCCAAGTGCTCCTGGCCGCCTCCTGGCCAAGGCCGATGCAACAGCCCCAACTCCTTACAAAGGCGCTGCCTCTCACCGTGAACCTGTTATTGAGGACCTCCACACGGTCGTCCAGCTCCATGTACTCGCACACGCGCTTGTACAGCGCCTGCATGCTGTCTGGCGCGCTCCAGAAGAACTCGGGGGTGTCCAGCACTGTGGACAGCAGGTTCACCGCGCTCTTCTGAATGAACACCTGCACCAGCACGACAAGATGCTGGCAGTTAATCATGCCAGTGACTAGGAACAGTCAGCTGATGGCCTGCTTGTGGTTTGCCAGCCTGGCTGCAAGAGAGAGGCCTGCAGAGCTGCAGAGCAGCAGGGCACAGGGTGGCACAGCAGGGTGAGCTGACCGTTTGTTTGGTGGCTCGCCGGCAGGGCTGCATGCGGGCATCAATGGGTTGGGCAGCGGGACAAGGATGCACAGCAGCTAGAGCTGGCCACCTGCTTGTGTGCCTTTGGCCAGCAGGGCTGCATGCAAGAGCCCCCGCTCTGGGGCAGCAGGGCATCTGGTGGCGCGGCAGGTTGAGCTGGCCGCCTGCTCAAGCTTCATCTAGTTGCACAAGGTGAGCTCAAGCATCCATCTGGTGGGCAGCATGGCACAGGCTAGAGCAGCACGCAGTGGCTGGGCGGTCTAGAGCAGCCCGGGCAAGCAAGGCCGCCCCTGTTACCACCCCAGTGGATTACTCGAGCCGCTGGCCCAAGCTCGACCTCATAGTAGCCAACCAGCACCTGCTGCCCTGGACAGGGGCCCACGAGCCACTCACCTGCCCTATGAGCTGAGCAATGCCCTTGCGGGACAGGGTGATCTTGCCCGAGGTGGCCAAGGTCTCTGGGAGGTCTTTGGTGTTGGACACGATGGCCAGCACCCGCTCCTCAAACACGCACAGCTTGGTGGACTGGGACTGCAGAGACAGAGGCACACACACTGGGATGCCAGCCTCTTGGTGGCCCATGTCAAAAGTTGCAACTGGCTAGCATGCATACAGTGGAGCAGCATTGTTAACTTCACCAGATGCCGCCCAGCATCAGCCCATTGGGATTACGACACCTCAGCACAGTGCCAAAGGTCTGTGCAGCCTTGGCAGCAAGCTGCATCTGCAGGCCTCAGCAAACTGCCGCACAGTGTTGGCAGGCTCACCAATGCATGGGAGATGCTGAGCTTGATCATGTGGTCATTGCTGAGGCGGTGGTTGATGGTTATGGTGTCATTCTGGATG
Source organism: Asterochloris sp. CNOR1 (assembly GCA_963969365.1). Taxonomy (NCBI): domain Eukaryota; kingdom Viridiplantae; phylum Chlorophyta; class Trebouxiophyceae; order Trebouxiales; family Trebouxiaceae; genus Asterochloris; species Asterochloris sp. CNOR1. The sequence goes on from OZ017750.1 coordinate 3,109,472, forward strand.
TGAGGCTTCTCATTGGCCGTGTAGTGAAACTGCAGGGCAGGTGGCGATCATGTCATTGTGAAGGTCTGGGGACAGGCAGACGGTCCCAGCAGTGTTTATGGCTGCTGCTATCTGCTGGCATTGCAGGATACATGCATAACAGTAAGAGGGCAGGCAGTGGGCTGACAGGCTGGCTGCATGCTGCACAAACATCTGCCTTCACAGATCTCTGAAGGCATCCCCAATCTCATGAAGGCCTCCAGGTGATGCTGCAACGCAAGGGCTGCCGGGTGGCATCTGCTGCCCTGAGGCATCACAGGGCGCAAACAGCTCTGTAAAACCGTGATCAACTCTGAGACAGCCAGCCCCGCCTGGCCTCGCAGCTTTGTCATGATGTCTTGTCACTGCTGAATGACAGCTTTGTCTGACTTCAGGGCAAGACAGTGTGTCACCTGGAATTCGTCGATTTCGACCTCTGCAGGGGGCAGGGGGTTGTCCTCGCAGGGCACCACCAGATTGCGCAGGATGTCCTGCTCCTGTTTCTGGGTCAGGCCCCAGAAGGCGACACAGCCGTAGTCAAAGTAGAACACGTCGCCGCAGCTTTCCTGGGCAGGCCGCCCGTAATGCCCGTACAGCACGTCTGGGTAGCTGTGCAGCAGGAAGCGGGGGCCTCGCTCCTTGAGCTTACGCTCCAGCAGTTTCCTACAGCAGAGTACTCAATTTGCTCAGTGGCCACATGCACAGCTGTGCAGCAGGAAGCAGCGGCCCCGCTCCTTGAGCTTGCATTCCAGCACTTTCTTGCAGCATTTGCGACCTAAAGTGCCATACATACAGCCTGATACGCTCCAGCAGATTGCTGTGGCAGGGCACGCAAGGCTAAGTGGCATGTGCCCAACGGTGGATATGGGCTTCGGACCAGAGGCGGTGATACCAAGCCTGGGGCTGTGCTGAGTGAAGGCAGGAGCCAGGCTACACGAAAGGCCCGCAGCGCAGCTGGCCTCCCTGCGCTGGCTGCTGTCGCAGCAGCCTTACCTATCTAGTGTCTCGGCTATACAGTAGATAGTGATGCGGCCTCTTGTACCAGGGCCTTCGACATTGGCGGTCTGTATGTCCTGCAGGGGACAAAGAGGCAGCTCCGTAACACAGGTGCAGCTGAGCTGGGCAGCATGTGTGCGGCAAGCTTGGCGGCATGGGGTGCGGTGGGCGGGGCAGCAGGGGGTGCAGTGGGCTTTCTTGGCAGCAGGGGTACATCAAGCTGGACCGCTGGCTGTGGCATGGGATGCAGCCCATGTGGCATCATCATCGACAGTCCACATGAAGCAATTGGCAGACAAAGCAGCGCTGCACACAGGGAGCCTGGTGCAGTGCTCGGTCGTGCAGGCGCCCCACCTCAAAGACTGTCGAGGGCAGGTCCGGCACCGCCTGCTGTTCTAGCTCCTCAGGGAGGGATACAAACTTCTCTTTGACTCTGCTGCCTTGCGCCGGCTGCAGATGACTGCAAGGGTCAGTGCCACGGCATGTGCTGGCGCAAATGTAAAATGTGACATGAACGCATCATCCTGCCCTGGCAGGTATGGCATGCCCCCACCTGGCCAGGGGCAATGGTCTGTTTGGGGCGCTCCCGCTGTGGGGGCCGCCTGTGCTCTACGCCAGGGCTGACTCTCCTGCCCAGGCTGGGAAACTTGCTGTTACTGCTGCTGGGAGGGCCACCATCACGGGGAGGGCTGCTGGCCCTCAGAGGCTGGTATCCTCCTCTGCCACCGCCACTGCCTTGCCGTTTGAGCATGTTGCCAGCAGATCTTGGTGGTCCGGAATGCAGCCCCTGCCGCGCGCCAGGAGGCCTCTGCATATGCTGGGCGCCTCTCTTGCCTGTGGCAGGGCAGGGCTAGGGTTGACCCACACATTAATTGGCATGTTTCGGGAAGCTAACAAGCAGCATGAGGCTGAGTTGAAGGCCAGCAAGAGGGCAAGAGGTTAGGACTGGATCAGGCTGTGTTTGATGCTGCTGCAGCGCTGATCAAGTGATGCCATGCAATGCAGATCAGGCCATCTCCGAATGCCAAAAGGCTGTGGCCAGCCAGCACAAGTCTCAAAAGCATGCCACGAGCAAGGGCATCGATCAGGTATCGCCAATTTGCACTCCTCAACCCCTCCCTCAGGCATACCGACCAGCCTGCTCGGTGCCATGCAGGCATCTCAGACCCAGCAGAGGATCAGCGCCGAGCTCACTGCCACCCAGGCTGCCGTCGGCCAGGCCAGCAGGCAGGCTGCCGCCTGGGCAGCCCTGATTGACGGCACAGACAAGGCCCTCCGGGACCTGGGAGACTGCCAGACATACTTTGAAGTGATTGAGGCTGAACTGAAGGAGCTTGCAGACTGCCTGGAGCAGACAGCAGCCCAGCAGCCGCAGCAGCTGGAGGCCGCCACTGCAGCTGCTGGTCCGCAACATGAGCCTAGAGAGACACAGGCCAGCAAGCCGCCCGTTGCACTCCCAGCCAGCAGCCAGGACCCTGCCAAGACGTGAGCATCTGATCCAGATTGGCCCAGCAGCCGGCATCCTCCCCTAGCACTGCGCAGGGCCCCACTGAGGTGACAGCTCAGACCCAGCTGCCAGGATGACTCTGCGGCTTGCTGTGGAACATGAGCTGAAGGTGAGAGACTTGGCCTGCGTGACGGGCTGGCCTGGGTGCTGGGTGCATGCATGGGCAGCTCGTTGCTGTGCAGTGCTGGGGATGTGGTGCTGTCTGCGTCAGTGCTCTCCTGCTGACCTGCAGCGCTTACACAGCAGGGCTACAGTGTGGTGCTGCAGGTGTCACCTGCTCAGTGGCTTCACGCTGCCCCACTGGAGTGCTGCCAGTGCAAGTTCTGCTGCCAGTGCAAGGTCTGCTGGCGTTGCGTCTGCAGGGGCCTGCCAGCCAGCACAGGGGCGTGCGCAGGCACCTTGCACAGTTCACGCGGGACGTCCTGGCAGTGCTGGTGGGGCTGCGGGCAGCAGTCATGCTGGACTACATGGTCATCCCTCCCGAGCTGACTCTGAGTGTCATCCAGCGGCTCAACATGACATGCGCAGGTCAGCTGCCCTTGCCATGGCCTTGCGAGGGCTGCGCAGCTCGCCCACCTGCTGCATGACGAGTGCTGCGGCTCTGCGATTGACGCATTTGCTCTGCCCATGGCACAAAATTTTTGATGCGGCTTGCCCGCACTGTTCTCTCCAGAATGATGCCCAGCACCATGCTGCAGGCAGCAACCTCTGTGCAGCTCAGTTAAATGGCTGCCAGTATGTCTACAGCGCGTCGATGCTGGCGGAGAGGGCTGCCGCCCTCTCAGGTGGCTCTCAGTCTTGTGGAGGCACTCACCAGGCCCTGTTCATTAGGCTGAAGGGAGGGCTTGTGGCAGTGTGCCCTCCTGAAGAGCTGCAGGTGAGCTTCTGCGTATGGGTCAGGCGACGCCACCTGCATGCTCACGGGATGCACCCTGCCGCCATATATCTGCATGGCCTCAGCAACTGCAGCTGGCCGAAGGCAGACTTGTACAAGGTGCTCAAAGCAGACATCTATGAGTAACAAGCGCAATTTGTGGTGTGCAGACAGCGCAGGCGCAGCTCTCCAGGCTCTGCTCTGTACTGGGCACTCATGGTCACCAGCCTGAGGCAGGGGAGCGCGCTGCAGGGTGGCCGCCTGAGGTTGTGGACTTGAATCAGTGCACTGGGCTGCCAATCATGCCCACCCTCAGTGGCTGGCTGCTGGAGTATGCCGGAGTCTACCTGGCCAGTGCAGAGGACGCTGCAGCACTGGCTGCAGCCCTATCTCAGCAGACCCTGCAACTTTGCAGCGTAGACTGCCAACTCAAGGGCGCACAGGTGCAGACAGCATCTGCAGGCCTGCTCCGCCTTGATGGCAAGCTGACTTGGTGCCAAAGCCACTTTTGCTGTGTGCAGGCAGCCCTTCCTCCTCTGGTATCATTCAGCATACCAAGCACCTTTCAGGCTGACGCCTTGCCCCATGTCAGTGCACTTGTAGCACACATAAAAGCAAGGGCTGCACAGCAAGATGAATTTGAACATGTCTCTGTGAGCTGGGAAATGTTAGGGGTGTGCAGTGTACAACTGTAAGGCATCCCTGTGCATGCAGCACTGGAACCTTCAAGACGGTCAAGAGGCAGAATCAATGACAGTTTCTGAGCACGCTGGGTGTACGGTGCAGGCAACCAACAAAACAGAGGGGCAGCAGCAGGGGCAGTCATGCCTTCTTGACCTCCTTGTCACTCTGGAGGTCCAGACTCTGGATGTACTTGCGTGAGAAGACATCAAAATAATATGTGGCTGCAGCCAGGAACACATGCCTTTGATTCAGCAATGCAAAAGGCGTCGAGGCACGCAGCCAAGCTGCCTCACCTCCGTTCCATGCAGATCCACTGGCACACAGGATGAGAAACACTGTGTGGGCTGTCTTGCTCTCCCACCAGAACTTGGCTGTGAGAGTAGCCAAGAAGCAAAGAAAGACATGGATGCCCATGTACACGAGGGGCTGAAATTGCTCAGGCACGCTGAGCACACAGCGAGCGAAAAGGGTTTTCTTGTTCTTTGTCATGTAAGCTGCACAGATCCACACAGCTTGCTCAGAAGGCACCCGAGCAGGATGCAGCGCTCAGCAAGATGCGCATGGCAGCTGTCAACAGAGTGTGGGTCATGCAGGATGAGCAGCTGTGCAAAGTAGAAACTCACTGAACAAGGTGTTGTAGCCCTTCTCCTTGATCTTGCGCTCTGACAGGACAAAGACCTGCCAGTTATGTGAAGGCTCAGTCATATAAAGCGCATGACAGGCTGTGAATTGGGCAGATGGGTTGCAGCAGCAGCAGCAGCAGCAGCACACATGCACAGGTCACATGAACATGGCCGCAGCTTTGGTGCAGTAGCCGCCACATCGGGGTGGCACACTGCAGCCTGCCTGGCACTGTTCACCTTGAGGTAGTATGCTGCCACCCAGATCATGTAAGCCCCCATGGCCAACACGCCAAAGTCCCACCACGTTGCAGTGTTGTAGGCCTCCTGCTGCTCCGCAGTCATCTCGTTGAACTTCAGCCTGCTCTGGTCAGGGTACCTGAGGCAGCCATTGCTGAATATGAGACTGCACATTTTAGACATATGGAACGTTCCTCCAATGGAAGTGCAGCTGCCGGACAATCTCTCTCGGGGGCACCTATTGAGCAGCATGTGTGCCCCTCCCTTTGAGGCGCACTCATCAGGGCCCCTAGCATGCGAACAGCAGGGCATTGCCACCCAATGCTCAAAGTGAGCAGCAGCCGCTGTGAAGGACTTGAAAACAAAGACCGGTACAAGGCTGACTATTGGGCTCAAGCAGCTCACCACTTCCAGGTCCAGCACACGATAGCGGGGCTGATGTGCATGAACAGGGATGTGATCTGCACAGCAGGGGGAAGCGCTGCTGGCGGCAGGGCAACACAGGCTTTGAGTCTGGGCCAGCACATTCCAGGCTCATACTGGGGCACAGGGCTGGATGCCATGTACCTTACCTTGTCCAGACTGTGCAACACGAGGGAGTTGCGCAGCGCCACAATGGACCATGTCAGAGGTCCAGCCACCATTGCAAAGACAATCTGCAGAAGGGTAAAGTGTGAGCGGAGGCTGGATGCCTTTCCGGCCCTACAGGGCTGCATCACAGCCAGATAACAAAGCTGACCCACCTTGTGGAAAGCGGGGCTGCGCGGGAAGACCCACACCTCAAGGAGAAGCAACACATTGGCAAAGTAGCAGAACTCCTGCAGGGCCCGCAGGTGTCATCACGATTGGCAGGGGGCACTGCTCAGCTGCATGCTCAGTGCATGCAGAGTGCTGAGGACGCATGGCCAGGCACATGCTCTGCAGGGGTGCAGCTTCTCAGTGAGGCTCTTGCTGCTGGCTGGCAAAAAGGTGTCGGGGAGCCCAGCCTGCACCCACCAGCATGTAATAGTGCCAGTTCTTTGCCCTGCAGCACAGTTGCAGATCAGCAGCCAAAGTCTCAATTGCATGTCAACAGCTGATGGCAGGCCAACGAAGCTGCAGGGAGGCACCTGCGCTGCAGGCAGCTGCAGCAAGGCAACAGTGCTCCTCGGCGGCTCACCTGTAAAGGTAGAACCTGGCGCCATAGAGGAAGACTGCCTTGAGGGTGTACCACTTGAACAGCGTCTGCGGCGATGCACCTGCCCAGTATGCTGTCAAGCTGCAGCACAAGCTCAGTGTCAGCATCTGCTGTTGACCTCAACAGAGGCTGTTGACATCAACAGAGACTGGAGTGAGCTATTGATTATGTCATCTTCTTATGCGTGGAAAAGATGCTGCCTGACAGAACGCCGGCAGGGAACTAGCTCTCACCAGAGGTTGACGACGCCCAGAAAAAAGCCAATCTTGTCCCTCATCAGGACCTCCTGTGGCTTCAGCTTCCTGGATGCCAGCTGCTTGACACGGTCAGCCAGCGCTGGCTTGCGTCGTGTGGCAGCTGCTGTGCTCCTGGCTGCATCATCAGCAGCACCCTCCAGAGAAGCAGCCTGCATGTGAGTGTGCCCCATGTCATGCTGCTTGCCTGCCTCCTGAGGGCGTTGCAGATTCTGAACGGCATCTGAGGATGCTTTGGTTGAGCATGAGGATGATTCAGGGCCAGCCGGCTGCCAATAGAGCATGTGCTGCAATGCCCAAACCAAGAATCCCCCGCCTCACGTCCAAGCTCTCTGAGTCACTGCTGTCATGATGGGAGAGCTCAGCATCTGTTGGCGTGTTGAAAGCCTGCTGCACACTCACAGTGAAGGGCTGCAAGGAAGCGAAGGATGAACTTAGATGACGTGATGCAAATCTTGCCACAAGGTAGATTGAGCCAATGCATAGCATTGCAAATTTTTGCATGAGTTGCACAGTTTTGCATGCTCTGTGCGATTGCGCGCCAATTGCCCACAGCTTGCCTGCAGATTCCTGTTGAAGGACTTTCGTGCATTCTGCAGCATGTCAGCCAAGCCCAGCTTTGCCTCTGGTTGAGTAGCAGCCCTGCTGCTCTCAGCATCCGCCATGCTGTGAAGACTTAGTTCAGAGGGTAAGCCTCTATCGAATATTGATCTGTTCCCTGCTGCACTCAGAAAAGCCGTGGGCTTTCCAAAAGACCAAGGCCTTGGATGCTTACAGCTGTACTTTCATTCTTGGCACCTTTCGAGAAAAGATTAAGGCACTGCTGTCTGCCTGTTGCCTGCCAATGGCGGCACGTATCCTCTTGCCGCCAGTGCCAAGGACCTGCGGTAGAGTTTGACACAGCTGAGTCAATCCAAGGAAGCACAACTCTTGCAGGTACAGCCTGCGCAGCACTGTCGATGCAGCTTCTGCGCTCGCAGCAGCTCATCCTGCCTTCCAGGGTGCCATCATGTTGCTGCCTTGTGCACATTGCAATATCTTGAACCACATCAACTGATCTGATAGAACAGCTGCTGTGCCTGCCAGGGGCTCACCATGGTGCTGCTGCATGCAGATCGATCGCAGCCAAGCAAATGAAGGTTTCCATTGTAGTCGACATGGAGAACAGCAGCGACGCTGACAGGTGCCTCGTGAATGAGCTGATGCTGCTGATGAGGTAAAGCGCGGGCAAAGGCAACCCTCACTGTGTGCATCTCACCAGCAGGCATGCTGGCGCTGCGCTTCTCAGCTGGACATGCCTGCAGTAGCTCCAGATCTGTGGCAATGACGCCTCGTGGCCTCTTGTCCCCTGACCTGCTGTGGTGGCCTGCTTCTGCAGGTCAATGACCCATGACATCACCATCCTCCCTCACAACAGGCCAACCCCTGCGCCACAGCAGGGCCTGCCAGCTGTCTCCCTGGAGGATTGCGGCCAGGCGCCCCAGCAGCAGGGCCAGCCGGCTGCGGCGTCCCTGCAGAGGCACCCCTCTCACCTGTCAGGGCAAGAGTCGCTGCAGAGCTACCCTTCTGGTTAGCACCTGGGGGAGACCCTACAGAACCGCAACTCAGGGCAGGACTCCGAAGAGCCTGCCCAGGAGGGTGCAAACTCCCTGCAGCAGCACCCCCTAGGTGAGAGCCTGGAGGAGGCCCTGCAGACACGGTGCCCCAGCCAGAATGTGCTGCGCAGGCCACATTGTCTCCTGTGCCTGTGGTGTGTAATTGGGCCCTACGGTGGACTGCACTCAGCCCAACGGTGAGCGCTGTCAGTGAGAGCACGCACCAGTGGGCTGAGTGAGGTCCACAGTATGGCCCACTGGCGCGTGCTCTCACTGACAGCGTTCACGAGTGGGCTGAGTGAGGTCCACAGTACGGCATGGGAGGCTCTGGCCAGGCATGTGCTGCTTCATTTCCCGTGGGCATCAGGAATGCAGACGTGCACAAAGCAGATGCAGCCCTTCTTCCTGGCAGGGCCTGCTCAGCTTGTGGGTGTGCCAGAGGGTCACTTGGATTGTCTCGGAGCAGATGGGCTATGGCAGAGAACAAGCTTTGAGAGCCAACTGTGCTGGTCAGGACTGCCCTAAGCACAGGCCTGGCACATGCCTCTGCAGGTGCAGCGCGGCCGTAGACCACGCCGCTGGGCTGCTCTCGCTGGGCTCCCTGGGATCTCTGCAGCAGGCGGTTGCAACAGGCCACTCTGCATCAATGTCACGTCAACCCGCTGCATGCCCCTTGTTGCAGGCACGGTTGTGGTAGGTGCAGGTTCTGGCAGGCTACCGCCCAACTTTGACGCGCCACTGTACCGCCCGCCGGCTCTGAGGCATGCCGCTGGCCCGTCAGGCAGCCCTGAGGTGCGGAGGGACCAAGCCTTTGCTGCCCCGCAAGCACCTGGCCCTGCAAAGCATGTACTGCCGCCTCCTGGCTTCAAGCAATTGCAGGTGTGCAGCGCTCTGGTGCTGTGGTCACCACTAGCTGCTGGCCAGCGTTGGACGCTGCCTGACTCCATCCTGCCTCAACCCCACATCTCTGAATGCAATCTTCAGGCATGGCTACCCTGACCCTGATGGGTGTCAAGGCATTAAGCTGGTTCTGCTTGGGACTAGCACCTGTGCACTTGCCTGGACGTGCATAGCTTGACAAGTTCACATGCATGCAGTACCTGGGCCATAATGCTTTGGGTGTCATTGCTGCACTCTCCGCCCTCACCTCGGGTTGTTGCTGTTGGCAGCTGTGCTGGCTGGCCCTTGCAGCACTACTGAGTTACATGCCTGCCACCAACACCACAAACACATTCTGCTACACACACCTCTTGTTGCTAGCTCCTTGCAGGGGCGGGTTTCGCCACAGCCAGACCGTCCTCTGCATTCTGCACTCCAGCCTGAGGCAGAGCCACGCCCTGTGCCACAGCCAGAACTGCATGGCCCGCCTGCACCCCCGTTGGCACCTGCGCCGAGGCCTGCCCCCCAGCCTCCGGCTCCAGTGCAGCAGCAGGCCCCGCAGCAGCAGGCCCCGCAGCAGCAGGCCCTGCCTGTGGCTGTTGCTGCTCCTGTGGGTGACGCCCCAGCGGCCATGCTGTTCCCTTTGACCGCCAAGTTTGTCGAGGTGCTGAGGAGGGCATTGCAGTGCAAGGAGGAGGTCAGTCAAGTGCTCTGCACAGAAAGCTGTGCATGGAGCAGATTGTGACGGGTGCTCCTGCATGAACCAGAGGTGCCAATGCGGCACTTCAAAGCAAACAAAATGATGGGCCCCAGCAGGGCCCATAGGAAGTGAGCAGGAAGAGCGCTTAGGGGGAACCTACACATGAGCTGAAAAGGTGTCTCTACAGCTGCACAGTGCCTACCTGGCATGTGTGCTGGCCCAAAGCTGGTGCCCACTGCATGGCTGTGGGCCAGCAGACACAGCTGCCTGGAAGGGGGCCTGAAAGTTGCGAGCTGCTGGTCCTGTGGCCGTCCACCTTGTGCAGCCCATAAAGGGCTCTTCTGGCATGGTGTGCAGGCCACCAAGGAACTGGGCATGATGATGGAGAGGCAGAAGTTCACCAAAGTGGCCTGGGAGCATCTCACGGCGGCAGCCAACCTGGTGATGTTTGACCCGGAGCTGTCCAAGCAGCGGACCCCTGTGGTAGGCCTGCAAGTGGAGAGACTTCCAGAGTGAAGCCTTGGGGGCATGCTGCCAGCAATCTACTGCCATTTGGCCTACAAACCCAAAGCATCCTGTCACAGCTGCCTGTGGAGGGCAAGTGCCTGTGGGCGCCCGCCAGTGAAGAGGCTGCAAGGAAGGCACCCAGTGGCGCGTTGCCAGCAGCCTACTGGTGCTACCTGTGCGGTGCCCTGCAATAGCTGACTATGATAGGCAAGTGCCTGTCATGAGTATGCCATCAAGAGACTGCAAGGCTGATACTTCGACAGCCGACTGGCATGGACAAACCATGCTGGGCAGCTCCTCAGCCTGCTGCTGCTGCTGTGCATGCCAGAGCACACGTGCTCAGCACCTTAGCACTCTGCACGCAATGCCTTTGGTGGGTTTCTGAGTGCCTGGTGGCTCCCAAGCAACCTGCAACTGCAGCCTGTGGTGATTTTCCCAGTGCATGGCAGCGTTCAAGCAGGCTGTGGCCACTGCCTGTGATGAGCTGCCCATTGCTTGGCGGCCCAAGCATTCCTGCTGACCGTCATGGGCCTGCTGTACACGCTTCGCTTTGATCATTGTCTTGCTGCTGACCTTGTGCTGACTGCCAGAGGCTGCAGGCCAGTCTGCAGCTCCAGACTGATCGGCATGGTACTCACCCTCCAATACCCCTGCTTGTGCTGCAGCATGGCATGGTGGATGCCTTGATGTCTCTCCATGACAAGAAGCCACAGGACCTGGAAGTTACGCTCAAACAACTGCTCACAAGGGTGAGTGGGCGCACCTGTGCCACATGAGATGCAGCTGCTGCCTGGCAGGTACCCTGCCCTGCAGACAGGTTGCTGCATGCACCCTTCAGTCGTCCCAGGCCGAGAGAGCCGTCATGGCCTGAGGGTTCCAATCAAGAGGCCTCCATTCTGCATACCTGCTTGGCCTGCTGGATCCCTGTTCTGCCTCGCCCAACTGATGTCGGCGTGCTGCCCTGCAGGCCTGGTGGGTCTTCTGCCCTGCTGAGCCCTTCACCAACTGGCAGGAGTTCTACCCTGCAATGGCCTTCATTGTGTCCTGCCTGCGCTACACCGGCCGAGGGGGCATGTCCCTGCCAGGTGGGTAACCCATTATGTACTGCCTGCGCTGTACTGGCAGTGGAGCTTCTCACAATGTCCTGAAGCCAGAACACCTGGATGGCAACACATGAATTGCTCAAGTTGCAGCCGTTGAGTTCTCAGGCCTTTGCAGCCACTTCAACATTGGGGCATGCTGACTCTGCGTTCTTCTCTGACGCTTCTGCTTTGATGAGGGCTGACTTTCAGCCCTTGGCCTTACCTTCAACAAAAAGATACAATGTTGTCCCCAGTTGTTCCTGCGCTGCACTGAACAGGCTTGCTGCCTGGATGTCTCTGCAGATGTCGCCGACACCATCACTGAGCATTTGCTGCCCGAGCCCAAGACAGTCCTGGCCGGCATGGAGATGCTTGCGCAGCTGGTGACGGACGAGGTGACAAGCAAGCAGGTGGGCCATGGTTGCTGGGCAGATGCCATGCTTGCCTCCTTATCTTGTCAGATCTGGGAACTGGAGAAGCAAGGCTACATAGCATGGGTTTCGCTGATAACTGGAGGCATTTGCAGTGTTGGCAGACCCAGAGGTCAAGCTTTGCAGGTGCAAGAGCAGCCTGCGGGATGATGGGCATGCCATCAGCGCTTCTGCAGTGGCTGCCTGCTGTGCTGACTGCTGCTGTGTGCAACATTGCTCCATTGCCCACACAGCTCACTGCTCATCCCCATGAAGTCTGGCAGCAACCACAGCTCAAGGCTGATGCGCTGTTTTTAATCACTGCAGTTTTTGGCAAGGGCCCCAGCAGCTTGCTTGGCGCGGATTCGCGATGCAGTCAGGAAGCATGTCCTTGACAAGCCTGGCACTGAGCGCTACAGCATCATGCTGGAAATGCACCTGGCGATGACAGAGGTGAGGGGAGGGTGGGCCCAACCCGGGACCTGCAGTCTGTACAGTCGTTGACTGGCTGCTTACTGCACAGCGTCCAGTGTTTCGCCAGGCTGGCTGACACATGAAGGGCCTTGCTGCAAGCGTGTTGGCTGGGATTGTGGCCGCTCTGCCAACGACATCCGGTGCCTTCAACTGTTGTTCCTGCTGAGACAGGTGCTGCTGCAGGTGACAGGCCTGCATGCTCCCCTCTCCACCCCAGGCTCAACAGGAAAATTGCCTGTTGCAGCCTGCCTAAGCTGTAGCCCTGCACACAAGTGTGATCCCATGGATGCCTGCTACAGCAAGGACTGCAGGTCGCAGGTGGCAGGCCTGTATGCGTCTCCTCAACCAGCTTGACTAGCAAATGTGACCACTTGTGCAGCAGCCACCTGCACCCCATGTCTCTGACCAGGTGAATGCTTGCTGCAGCGCGGCCTGCAGCCCCCCAAGGTGTGGCCAGACCCGGAGGCTGTCAAGACAAAGGGCTGTGATGACTTCCCCCTCTCATCAGCATGATTGCCTGGCGCAAGACAGAGGATGGGGCAGGGCAGCAGCTCATGATTGGAAGTGCCAGGGAGGAGATATCTCTTTGGAACAGCCATGGCCTATGCGAAAAGAGGTGGGCCCTTCCCTGCTGCCTGGGTGCCCGTCGCCCTTAGCTGCAGACCTGCTCTCTGAGTTTGCTGGGCCTGCGCACAGCTTGCATGCCGGCGGTCGTGCTGCACGCCAATAATGATACCTCTGGAGGAGACCCCTCTTTGCAACAGTCACAGCTTGTGCAGGCAACAGCGGGCCCTTGCCTCCTTTGGAAGTGCTGATAGACTTGCTGAGCCTGTAAGGGGGCTCCCCTCTGCTCCTGATGGCTACTGTCTTGCCTGCTGTAGAGAATGTCTCACGCAGGCCACCTAGTGTGCAGACCACCCAGCAGGGGAAGCCGGCACATTGGGTCTCTACGCATACAGCTTGAGGCTGTGTTGCATGCTCACCATGACACTGTTTGGGAAATGTGGCGCCAGGTCCAGCGCAGATGTTCACGTGACATGCAGCTTAGCTTAATGTGCACCATCTGAGGCCCATGGCCCCATTAGCCGGTGCAGGATCTTGATCGAGGGTTGTTTGGGCAAGGGCTACTTGCCAAACCAGCATTTAAGGCCAGTCGTCACACCAGTGTTTTGTCCCATCGCAGTCACCTGGTGTGTTCAGTACTGCAAAAGCCATGGGCCCGTGCACAGCGCACTCATCAATGCCCAGCACAAGTCCTTAGGCCTTGTACATAGTCTTACACCCACCCGTGGCTGTGCAGGACTGCCTTGGAAAGCAAAAGGCCAGAACATGGCCCGTAGCAGGTGCTGCAGGTCCCCCTAGCTTGGCAGTCATAGTGGGAAGCTTTGAGCTGAGCAGCGACATGTGCCATGCCTGCGGCCTCGAGACGCCACAAGCCTGTGCATGGCGCCTACTAAGCCGACAGTGAGTTGGCCATGCTAGTGATGGCAGCTAAATCAACCATTGGCATCCTGCCCGTCGCAGGATCAAGCTTGAGGGCCACAAGCCTGTGCACGGGATCTACTCAGAAGATGGGAAAATCGGCGTGGCAGTGGTGGACATCTCCTATGGGCATGACCCCAACTCAGCGCTGGTGGTTTTCAACACAGAGCCGCCCTACAGCCACGTCGGGTCCCAGCTGATGATCAAGCTCCCTGAGATTGAGCACTGCGTCGCCCTGACCACCAACATTGACAAGAGCCTGTACATTGTGGGTGAGTGGTGCAGGGCAATTTGGCTGTGGGGTTGGTCTGGCATTTGTTGGGCTTAGCAGGGCAGGAGGGCTTAGTACGCCTGAGATCTTGGATCGAGTGGTGTAGGACGGCTGGAAGCTGGTCCTGCATGGCCCTGCAGACAAGCGCCTAATTTGAGGGTGGCCGCCATTGCAGGCGCTGCACAGGGGCCCTCGCATCTCTCACAGTAACAGCAGCGTCTGAACAATTGGTGCAGGGCAGTATGGGCTCTATTATGGACTGGGCCTTAAGGACTGTTCTGGGATCTGCTGAGGAAAGTGAGGTCTGGAGGGCAAAGCTGGTGCATTGCCTGCTGGATGCGCTGTATCTTGTTGGCCGGCAGCAACGCGAGAGCCTGTACATCATGTCAGCTTGAGTGTGCACAGGTGCCTGATAGGACATGCAGCGGCAACCCAGGGGTGAGTGGCGCAGTTGAGTTTCAGGCATGGTCTGCCCCTGGGCTGTTCAGCCAGGGCACCCAGCAAAGGTGCATGTGTACTAATTTGCGGCACATCCTGGGTTGCACAGCAAGCATTGCGTAGGCAGCTTGGCTTTGTGCCAGGGCAGGGGGTCCCCTTTAAAGCGGACAGCCTGTACTTTGTGACTGGGTGGCAACGCATCCAGACAGACAAGGACAGGACTATTTGAGCCTGCGCCAGTGGGCAGCCTGAACTGGGCACGCTGGCCATCACTGGCGCTGTTGGCAGGCTCAGCACCAGCAGGCAGTGGCAATGGCCACCGACACTGAGGTACACCTGCACTGCTTCTGCTTGCTCTCACAACTGCTGGTCACTATCAGTGCAGACTGCAATGAAGGGAAGGAGCCAACAAGTACACACTGCCCTGCTTCTGCAAGGTCAGGTGGCTGCCCCTGCAGGTGGTAACGATGGGGCCAACGGAGGGCGGGTACACTCCTACATCATAGACGAGACCTCTGGAGTGCCCAGCAGGCAGGCAGGGCAGATGGGCAGGCTGGCAAGCACCACCACAATCTGCGAGGTGCGATTCATGGGCCAGAAAATCAGTTCTTGTGCTTTCCATGGGGCTGTGCCCATGTTCCTAGACCCTGCGCAGCTTGTGGTGCTGTCAGGGCCGCTCTGTCCAAGGCAGCGGCATCCAAGCAGGGCAGATACGCAGGCCGGAGCAGCATCATGCCAAGCAGCAAGGTTTGGCCCTTGAGATTGGCAAACGCATCAGCAGCCAGCTAGCCACCTGTCACATCGGTTCAGCATCCTGCTGGGGCTGTCATAGGCACTGGCACCAGATATGTGCACGGGGACTCCACTGTTGAGATGGGACCCGCCTATGTTGGCATTTTTGCGGGTCCAGGGTACAGTCAAGCTGTCATGCTGAAAGCAGTGCCCAGCAGGCAGGCATGGCGTGTGGGCAGACTGGCATGCACCACCACAGTCTGCAAGGTGGGCTTTGTGGCGGAGGTGCACAGCGGCTGTGTGCTCCTGAAGGGGTTGCGCCTCCGCTTTGGGCCCTGCGAGTAAATCTTGAAGTGCTGTCAGGGCTGCTCCAGTCAAATTTGTGGCTCAGGTACACAGCTGCTGTGTGCACCTGAATGGGCTTGTGTCTGTGCCTTGCATGTATTGTGTTGCGACTGGAAAGCTGCGTGACAGTGGTGCCCTGCCGCTTTGATGCCTGGCGACATCAGCCCCAACCATGGTCACTGCACGCTGGCTTCAGACTTGTTTCAGGCGATGCTCTGCACTGCACATCCAAGGCTATGCCCATGCACTCAATCATTACTGCCCTGCAGGTGGGCTTCAGTCCTTGCAACCCACCCACACCGCCTGCCTCTCTGCCCCTGCAGGTTGGCTTCACGCTGCACTCTGTGACCATGTTTGGCATGGCCAAGACCAAGCCTGTCTTCATCGCTGGTGGAGGCACCCCAGCCAGGCTGGAGATGTGGGAGCTCCAGGGGGTGAAACCTGCGCAGCGCCTGATCCTGCCGGATGCAGCCGCCAACAGCACCAGCTTCGTGAGCAGCATCGCCTGCACTGGGTACCAGGTGGTGGCCTGCTCAGGCACCAAGGTTTACCAGTGGAATGTCAGGTGAGCTGGCCAGGGCTTGCCAGTGCAACCGCCTGCTGACGTGAGCAGCGTGGCCTGCACTAAGTGTCAGTTGGCATTTGGCCTAGGCACCAAGGTCCTTCACTGCAAAAGAGGGTGGATGCAACATTCAGGTCCTGATCATGCAGCTGCATGTGCTCAAGTGCTGTTGTGACGTTGGCTTCCTGCCAGTGCCTGCTCTGCTTGCGGGCTCACCTGACATGGAGCTTCATGTTGTGGTCAAGGGGTGTCTTGTGCTGAGGTGACATTTTGACCTGAATCACTTGCCAGGCATGGACCTGCAGCCCTCACACATATGTGCTGGGTATGCTGCAGGGTGAAGGAGGCGCTGGGTGGGGCAAAGCACCCTGTACGTGTGTTGCAGCTGGACCCGGAGGCCCCAGCAATGCACATAGCCTTTCGGAGCCACCCGTTCCTTGGGGCAGCCATCTCCACTGAGAGGCAACTCTACTATGTGGTCTTCAGAGATGATGGTAGCGAGCCAGGTGGGCATTGTCTGCACAACCTGTTACTGTTGTTTGGCAATGGCAATGTTGGCAGCAGGAGGCAGCCACCAGTCTGTAGACCACATAGTACAGTGGGTGCTGAGTGAAGGCACTCCTGCTGCCTTCCCGCAGCATGTGCAGTATTTGATGTTTTAAGGATAGTAGCATTGAGCTAGGTGGGCATTGCATGCACATCTCTGTCAATGTTGGGGGGACGAGGGGAGGGGCAGGCACAGGCAGCCCTTTGTTGTCTGCAAGAAGGTTTGGCAGCAGGCCAGGCAGGCACCCTTGACCCCTGGGTGCATGCTACATGCTATGGGGTGCCAGAAGGAGCGATGCTCAACACCACCTGAGTGCTTTCGGTCAGACTGCTGTGACATATGACATATCGCCTGCTTGTAGTGCACTCCTGTCACAGGTGCTGTAGGCTGACTGCGTGGGCCAGTTGCGCAGAGGACTTGGTACAGCATAGCTCATGATGAGTGTGTGCCCCAGGTCAACTCCTGGGCTCTGGGGGCCTGTGCGTATTGTGCCTGCTTGCATGTGTCCTCAGCCCCCACTTCCTGCGGTGATTTTGGAGGAAAGCTGGCTTGGCATTGCCTTCATGTGATGTTGGCCTGCAGCACAGACCTGTTGCTGCTGCTGTGCCCAAGCATGGCACCCTGCTGTGATGTGTCCTTTCCTGATATATAAATTCGCCATGGCCTCACACAGCAAGTCGAGGCCAGTACTTGGTGGCCTGCAGCACGTCAACAATGCCGCACTGCGCTTTGCCTGACTCACACCTGTTGGTGTGCTGTCTCTGCGGAGTGCTTTGAGGCCAGCTTCAACAGCTATGATGACAAAGACAAGATGCCTCTAGGCGCAGTTGCATGGGCAGGCGAGCATCCAATCCTCTATGGGGGCGCAGCCGATGGCAGCATGCTTGTCTTCTACCTGAACCCTTGAAATATCCAAGCATAGCTGCATGCATGCCATCTGAAGAGTGTAAGGGTAACAGACCAGCAGTAACAGTGCACCTGTACCAGCCTTGACCTGGACATCCAGTACACAATTGAGCAAACGTTTACTTGGGCAAAATGATGCAAGCGACCTGTGTGCAACCCTGCACCTACCAGCACGGCTGCCTGCAGGCAGCTGCTTTGGAGAGCAACATTGTCCAGTAAACGCTTCTTACAATTCTGCAGGGTCCACTTACAGCCCAGTGGGGTCTTGCAAGCTGTAGATGTCTGATGTAATCTGGGGCGCTGTCTACTGCTTGCGTACACCTCCATCATGTCAGGTAATTGCTGTAGAGCCGCGGGCACCCAGGAGAGAAGGCTGCGCACGCACCTGAAAGGGCTGGAGACAGCAGCAATACCAACCAGTGCAAAATCACAGCCAGGACCGGGGCACCGCAGAATGCTTCAAATACTGCAGGAGGGGAGTCATAAAATGCATGTATGTTGCTACGGTTTACATGTCTTCTCCAGCAGGAGCAATGGCGGCATGTTAGCTGTAACCTGCAGACACCGTGACAGCTTGCATTCTGTGGGGATTGTTGATGAAGCTGCAGCCACCTAGCTGAAGACCAGGCTGCCACTCCGCTGCCACCCTGCTACCTTGCCTGAACACCCATGGTTCTTAGACGATACTTTCAGATCTCCTGCCTGCTGCAGGTCAATGTCTCTCAGCGCTGAGGAACTCAAGCAATTTTGTCCAGCCCTTTGCATTGCGCACGACTTTGTACAGCCACAGGATGCGCATCTCACGAATCTGACATGAAGTATGATGTTCATGGCAACTCACTCTTGTAAGCTCCCACACTTGACATCTAGGCCACTGCGCATCTTGGCATTTAAAGAGGGCAGGGGGTGATGCCCCTGCAGCTTCGCATCAAAGCTGCATAGGTCTTTGAGGGCAGACAGAATCAATGTGGGTGCTGAACCCCGTTGCAGCAGACTGGGACAGGAGCGGACAGTTATCAGCTGCAACAGGGGAGTGAGGTGCCTGTCCAGCATCAGCGCCTGCAACTCAGCAGGCAGCACTGAGGCCATTGTGTGCCAACTCTTAAGCCGCTGAGATTGGGCAGCTACCAGTCCTGGCCAGCCATGGGCTCCTGCCAGTCCCGCAGCCCTCCTGCTGATGGGGACTGCTGCAGGGTCAAACATCGCAGCATTTAGACGCTTGCCCCATTCGGATGGGCGGGCTCCATAATGCAAACCCAGAACACAGCATCCACTCACGTCCTGGCAGCCCTCAAGGCGCCCTGCACCAGGCAGGCATCTCTGGCAAACACCTCATGCTGGCTGGTGACAATGGTACAGCACACGGCAGCAGACAGTGACGTAGTGACAGTCAGCCTGAGAAGGACAGAGTGCCAGCAGATTGCGGAGATGTGAAAGACCCTTGAGCCTGCCTGGCAGCAGTAGAAGCAATTGCAGGCCAGGAGCACCGCGGCCAGCAGTAGCAGCTGCTTGGCGCTGTGCTGCACAGACTGCATGGGCTGGTGAACGGCTGCTGCAGACGTGGTTGATGGCCTTGATAAATGTAGCCACTGCACTACCCATCTGGCTGCAGCTGCTTAGCATAGTTGTAGCGTCCTCAGCCTGACCAGGTGTGCAGCATTGCTGTCAAGCGCGGCTCTGTCCAGACCTGGGCGTGCTGTGCACAGGAGCATATACTGCTGCAGATGGGGAATGCCCAGACGCGCAATTGCTGGATGGCAGCGGGCCTGAGCCTTGGCTCCCACAAGGCCTTGAATTGGCCAGGCAGTGATAGAAAGGTTGGCGTCCTCCCACGCCCTGCTGCCCAGCCTTCTGCCCAGCAGCTCTGGGCAGTGGGGCCTGCAGGTCGCGGGCAGCATGGTGCCACGCCCACCAGCCACTTTCTGGCCAGTGGCTGCCACGGTCTTGCGCCTGCTGTTTGCGTGAAGGCCAGGGCCATGACATCCTGCAGAATCTTGCAGACTGACACTGCCTTGCCTGCTGCATGTCATAGTGTGGGCGCTCGCCTGTTGATGAGGCCCCCATCTTGGGGGCTGCTGGCTACTTTGCCTGACTGCTGCAGGGCTGGCACCTCTAGCGTGGCTCCAGTTGCTGCTGTGAGGTCACATAGTGCCCAGTGATTCCAGAGGCACAAGATGGATGAGCTGCAAAGTGGGGTTCTGTGCATGCGCAGCGCGGCTCTGTTCCAGACCAACTGCTCATAGTGCAGCTGCATGCAGAACATCTGAGCTGCCCGTAATGCAGTGCTGCAAGCTAAAGATCAGCAGTGTAATCTGCAGCTGCAAGAGCTGGCTGAAAGCTCATGACGCAGCGGAGGCAGCCTGGCAGGTGCTTGCCTGCGCAACTGGAGAAGCCTTTGCACGACCGTTTGTTTGCAGAAGATCCTGCGCTTGATGAGCCAGCAGAGGTGGAGGCAAACGTTGCGCTGTGATCCTAACTGATCGGATCAGCTCTGTTGCGCGTGAAGCAAACCGGCTTCTCCTTTGTCAGAGCATGCCTACCGTTTCAGAGACATGCTGATAGAAATTGTTCGAGCCGCAGCAAGTCAATTCGATGGGCTGTGCCCATTCGCAGCCAGCTGCAAAGGATGATGTCAACCAGAGGAGTGAGGGTACAGGACCTCTTCAGGTGGCGCAGGTGACTCTCAGATTTCATTACTGGCCTGCGCTCACACTGCACTGCCTGACATGCTGGAGGCATCCCTTGCAGATCACCCAGCAGAACGTGACCAGCAACAAAGACCAGGCTTGCTATGGCCAAGTGGACGCAAAAGAGCCTGTGCGGCTCAAGGCCTCACCTGTGTCTGAGGCCAACCCCACAGACCTGTCAGGTGCTTCAGCCTGCTTGAACAACCCAAGGCTTCACAGATTGACAAACTGTTGAGTGCACAGAGCTCCATGCAGAGCCCATCCACCGCGGCGTACAGCATCCTGAGCACCTCTCTGCAGGCGTGTTTGACAGCAGGACCTGCAGCTCAGAGCGTGCCCCAGATGCCACCCCAGGGATGGAGCTCCGGACCTCTGATGATGATGCCTCCCTGCTGTCGGGAGCGAGCCCTGGCACATTGCCAGACATTGAGGTGTCAGAGGACATTCTGCGGCATCAAACCCTGGCCCTCATGGATCTGCTAGACCAAGAGCCAGACGCACACCTGGCAGTGCTGAGCACGGTAATGAGGGCTGCAGGAGTGCCAAGCTGCACCCCATCTGGGTGCAGAGTGTGCACAGAACAGTGTCCCAGCAGACATGCACAGGAGGGCAGGTTCCTGAGGCCTTGATGGAGGCAGCCGCAGCAGGGGGTTAGGCTGTGACCATCAGCGCTGGCCACGCAGCCACAGCGGTAGTACTGGAGGCAGAAAGGGCAGCCCTCTGTCCTGCCATATGGCCCCGACTAGTCACATGGGATGGCTGCTGTGGTGTGCTCTGAGCAGCTGAGGTATGCCTGCCCACAAGTCAGCAGCCACCAGCATGGTGCCCTGCAAGGCTGACATGGTCGTTGGCCGATGTGTATATTGCCTGCAACAGCACCCTTTGCCTGTTGTCGCCCTTCCAGCGGCCAGACGTCTCGCTTTGCAGTATGTGCAGCCGACCCTTGGGAGCCTGCCATCACTCCTGATCACATCTTTTGAGATGATGCTGGTTGGCAGACGGTCCACTGCCTCTCAGATTGGCCTGTGGGGCCATCAGCCTTTCCTGATGACTGTGTGGCCTTTAGACAGCTGGTGCGCCTCAGACACACACACTCAGGCGGGCAACTCAGTGAACCGGTCTCACAAGCTTGTCACAGGTGGCCAATCATATCTTCAACATGCCGGTTGGCGGTGTGACCCTGGTGGACTCCAGCGAGGTGGATCTGAGGTCCCTGCTGGGCCTTGGGGGCAGGGTCAAGCGCGAAGAGACCTTCTGCCAGCACCTGATGGCCTGCAAGGAGCCTGAGGCATTCCTGGTGGAGGATGCCCGCCAGCACTGGAGGTGGGATGAGTCTGCAGTGCAGGTCGAGGGGACGTAGGTAGGTGTGACATCAGCATGGGGTGCCCGCCAGCACAGGATGTGGGCAGGAAGCTGTGCATACCCATATCCAGGACCGCAGGGAGGCATTGTAGCCTTGCTGGACGCTAAGGGAGGCATGGGGTTCCAGGTTTTGCCAGCAGCAGCTTGTCCCCAAGGGTGCATGGCAGAGTGGGGCGGCCATGTGCCAACGCATCCAGCTGCATGCTGGTGAGCAGCATTCAGACTCATGGAGACAGAAAGGGCTTGGGTTGCCAATTCTCTGGATTTTTGAGGTGTCTGCCGTTCCACTCTTAATGGGGCACTGGGTTCGCCAGCTCTGCCTGGCTGGTCTGGGGGGGTTTGGCAAATGCATGGAGCAATGGCATCCCTGTGCTATTCTCATGAAGACCATTGCACTGCAGGTTCCGCCAGCTTCCTGTGGTGAAGGCAGGCTTGTTTGCCTCCTACGCAGGGGCGCCCCTGGTGGCCCACAATGGGGCGCGACTTGGGGCCCTGTGCCTGCTGGACACCCAGCCGCGCACCTTCAGCGGTCACGACTGCCTCATACTGTGTATGCTGGCCGAGCTGGCTGTGAGGGAGATGGAGCGGGGCTGGCGGGATGCCCACCCGGTGAGCCTGGCCCATGACATAGCGCCTGGCAGCACATCATGGGGCTGCATTTCTGGATGCATGCTGTTGATCAGTGTGGTGGACGACCCTGCTGCTCTGACACACGCTGTCTGCATGGTTGCTCACGCTTCAGCATGGTCAGCCAAATGGCTGCCTTCATCCCGGCACTGTTGGCCAAGCACGCAAGTGCTCCAGAAACCAGCATCACCAGCAAAGTGTTGGGGCAAGCCAAGCAAGCATTGTTCTGCGATTTCCCTGCTGTGCACCGTCCTGACACAGCAAAACACTGGCATGCGCAGGAGAAGGCTCAGGAGCTGTCCACGCCGTCATTGGGCAGGCTGGTGCGCGACCCTGCCCTGCTGGATGAGGGGGTCATGCTGGTGGACTCTGGCGATGCACACTGGCCCATTGTCTACGCCAACACAGCTGCAGCCAAGCTGGCAGGTGGGGCTTGCTGAGCTGAGCTGCTGGGCTGCCAACGTTGCAGCTGGCCAGACGCATGTGCCCACTCAGCCGGCTTTGAGCCAGGCTCTGTTTCAGCTGCCATACACACCCTGACAGTGTCGAGGGTGGCCAGAGATATGTTCACAATGGTCACCAAGGTGCATGCCGGGCTCCATGCCACTGCTGCTGCCATTGGAGCCCTGCAGCACTGCAGGGCCACCTTTAGCAACATGTACTGAAGGCTTTTTCCGGCATGTAGTTGAGCAGGCAGCAGCAGCACCCCACCTGCAACGTTTTGAGGAGCATGCTTGACATTTCTGGGTGCATGTGTCAGGTGCTGGTCTCCTCACAAGCTGCGCCAACAGAGTCATCGGCATGCTCTGTCAACCTTCAGCATAGACACAACGCAATTTGCAGGTGTTGACTGGACGCTGGACAGCAAGCTGCACTTCTGGGACCTTTTCACACTGCCTGACGATTCACGGCTGGTGTGGGAGGAGCATGCTCGCCTCAGGGCCACTGGCAATCTGGAGCTGCGTCTACAGTGCGCACTGGGCAAGAGCCATTCTGACTGTCTGCTCAGGATCAGGTAAGCTGCACAAATGTGGCACCTGGGCTTGGCTGCTCCCCTGACCCCACCTACATGTTCATCTCATGACTACCACGGCTGGTGCAGTCAACTGGCCACCTCTGCAGGACGCCTTGCAAGCTAGCTCTGGTGCAGCAGCAGCTGTGCTGACCCCCCACCTCTGCGCTGCAGGACTCTGGCCCCCAACACACTGACCGGCACGTTCCCCCAGGTTCTGCTGCCCACGAACCCTCTGCCGCAAGCAGCCCCCTCAGCCGCCAGCCCCACCTTCTTCTTTGTGTCTGTGTCTCCCATCACCGCCGCCCAGGAAGCCCCTTTAGTTCCCAAGTCTTTACCCTCAGACCCAGTCAAAAGCATTGTCACAGCAGGCACAGCAGCACCCGCCGGCAGCAGCCCCAGCGGCCCTGCCACAGCTGCTGAAGGCCAACCGTCAGAGGACTCGGATGACTGCAGCTCAGGGTCTCCTGGAGCCCAGGGGGAGCCCTTTGCGGATGCGCTGATGGACCAGGACACGCCCCTGAGCGGGCTCATGCTGGGCAGAGCCAGGCTCCTTGCAGAGGACACCTGTGGCAGGACGTACAGAGCGCAGTGGCGTGGTGTCACGTGTGCTGTGCGGGTGGGTGTTGGTGCCGGGGGGCTGGGCAGCACAGCCCACAGCATGCAGCATGTCATGAGGTGGTGCGTACACTCTAATCGTGGCTGAGCAGCCCTGGCTTGGAGGCAGGCAGTGCACAGAGTCTGCCTGCCAACCTCTTTTGACCTGCTGAAGCACTGTTTCCTCGGCCGGCACAGAACAGCTCAGCTGCTTGAGATGCCTGCTGCTGCATAGCAGCACGGGCTTTGCTGCTGGCCTTCAGCCTCTGTAGCCCCCGCAGGTCCTGGACTGTGTGAATGGGGACAGCGCAGGACCGCTGAAGTGTTGCCATCTGCTGAGGGCCAGGCTGAGCCAGGGGCTGCGCCATGCAAACATCCTGCGGACCTACCACATCGCGACAGACCTCAGTGATGTGAGTGCCCTTTGCCTGAGGCCACCTCAAGTTGGGTTGTCGTGGGTGCCGGGAGGAGGGAGAGAGTGTGCAATGCCGTGCCTCAGCCACATTCAATGCTTGGAGCTTCACGCACTCTTGACATCGCAGGTTGAGCCTTGCGTAACGCAGCTCGGCAAGTGCCTGGAGCATCAGACTTATGCTTTGTCGACATGCTCATGAACCCAGCGGTGTGCTTTTGCCTGTGCACAGCCTGACACATGCGGTTGACTGCAGGCGGAACTCTTTGATGAAGGCACGCGCCACGAGTCTGGCTCTGCGACCTTGGACGAGCTGGGGCCGGGCAGGAGGAGGCCCAGAGCTTTGATAGTGAGTGCAGGCAGACTTCACCACTGTTCTGGCTGACTCTCCACCTGCTGTGCGCAGCTGCACCTCCAAATGGAATTTTGAGCTCATGAGTTTACGCTGTCTGAGTGATCGATATCCCAGGTGTGGCTGTATGAGATGAGGCCATGCTATGCATGGACGGCCTGCACAGCACTGCTGGAGACCTCTTCACATTCCATTGCTGAGTCTTGATGAAGTGCAGAGTCACATGTGTGCTCTTCCGCCCCAAATCAGGAAGCACATGGACATGGGCTGCCTACGCCTCTGCATTTTCCTGCTTGACATCTGCAACACACCTGGGTGCCTGCTGCCTTCAGCCCTGCAAGTGATGCAGCCTCCCACCCCAGGCTGCACGTTTTCTGCCTGACATCAATTCCCAGACCCCTTGGTTTGCTTGTTTTCTTGCAGATGATGGAGGACGTGGACAAACAGCTCTCTGCATATTTGTCTCTCCACATCATCAAGCTCCTCAGCTTGCTGGGTTCTGCAGGTAATGGAGCACATGGACATGGGCTCCCTGCACAGCGCCAACAAAGGCATCTTCCACCAGCGGCAGACACCCACGCCCGAGGCCGCTGACATGAAGGCCATTCTGCTGTCTGCTGCTGAGATCGCCTCAGCCATGTGCTACCTACATAACAAGGATATCCTGCACGGCAATCTCTCAGGTGGGCCCCAGCGTTGAGCCTGCCCGCCAGCATGCGCTGGCCTACATCTGCACGCTGCAGCAGAGCTCGTACTCCCTTACTGATCAGCTTGCTTACATATGCTAGCGGCGCACAGGCTGGCAGAAAGCCTCTGCTGCGGCTGTACGCAGTGGACAGGGGCATGTCTGACCACTCTCAGCGCACAGGCTGGCATGCCCCCTGCTTGGGGCGCAGCTGTTGAGCAGCTTGCGGCGCAGGCGCAGGGTCCTCAGTATCCCACACTGAGTCTGCATACACTCGATTTGGATCTGTGCCCAAATGCAGGTGACAATGTTCTGGTCTCTTTCAGCAACAAGGACTCCCGTGACTTCACCTGCAAGGTGGGCATCCTGGCACATGCAGCTCTGACCAACATCCAGCAATTCGGAGGACCCTGGGCTGATCTGCCATGCCCTGCCTGCATCTGGCCTGAAGCTACGAGCGACAAGCACTGTGTGTGCATGCTGGCAGGTGACAAACATTGGCTGGAGCCAGGTCTGCACGGGCTCAGGGAGGCAGGGGCAGGCAGCACTTGTCTGTGCCGCACCCGAGCTCCTCATGAAGGCCCAGCACACCAAGGTAGGCCCTCCGTTTTGAGGAGGCTGCCTGATTGAGAGCGTACCTCCTGGAGGCTGGCAGCACATGTGCAGTGGCTTGCCTGTGCGCAGGCAGGGACTGCAAACCAGCCCTAGCTTCCCTGCAGTGTCCTGAGCAGGCAGGAACTCTTACTTGCTTGCCGCTGTGCATGTAGGTCACTTACTCACTCTGGCTGTCCCCTGCAGGCAGCAGATGTTTGGGCCTTTGGTGTGCTCCTCTGGTAAGCGTGCAGCTGCATGCGGCTGCTGCATGGACATGTACTGCTGCATCCTGCCTGGCCAGGCCCCGTGCATTGAAACAGTTGCTCCAAGTGGTGTGTGCCTGCTGCAGGGAGATGCTGCATGGCAAAAGAGCTTGGGCGGGGCTTCCAGGCCTCACCGTTCTGTACAACATCACAATTTTGAAGCAGCTGTTGCGGTTCCCACCCTGCACACCACCTGAACTCGAGGTTAGGACTGCAGGGGCATGCTCTGGATCCTGGGATGGGAGGGTGCCATTGCTACCCTGTGACTCAACATCCGCCTTGTCCTTTTGAGGAGTCTCTGGCTGACCAGCCAGAGCATGCTGCAGCGCTGCCATTGTTACGTCATGCAGTTCATCCACTTCTTTGCGGCGCTTCTCGCTGGTTCGACGTAGCTGCCCTGGCGCGGTGTCAGTCCACCTTAGCTTGAACCCCCTCGTGGCATATCTGCCAAATACACATCATGCACTTCACCCACTTCTTGAGGCTCATTTCACTAAGTTGCCATACCATGGTGCCAACGCAGCCCCGCAATGCATTCCATGGGCTCCCTTGTTTGAGGCTCACACCCAGTTCAGTGATGCTCTGTGCAAGCCCTCGACTGCCCTGCCTGCAGGCGCTGGCATCAAGCTGCATGCAATTTGATGCTCGATTGAGGCCCACCTTTCCAGCCATCTCACACAGAATTGAGGCAATGATTGCACTGTCAGCAGCCTCAGTATGAAGTGCGCAACGAGATGTGCGTCGCCCGCAATGCTGTGCAGCCTGCACAGTCACTGTACACAAGTGTTGTAGGATTGTTTTTCTTGAAGTATAACGTCGCTCTTTGCGGAGAGACTTGCAGCCTGGGCCCCCCTTCATGTTATCACTACTCAGCGGCTTAAAGCTGGCCGACAGCTGGGCACATCTGCTTTTCAGAACACATGGAAACCATCGCCGCGCAGATACATGAGCCAAGGCCAGCAGTGCTGTTGGGTGCATCACACACATCAGATAGGGCTAGGGCAGGGTGGTCAATGCAGAAGGGCATGCAGTGCAGGCGGTCTTTGCTGGCCTGGCATGCAATTCACCTCAACCCACGGTCCCCCAAGCAGAACAGAGCAAGGTCTTGCAGATCTGGGGTCATCCGATCAGATGCATGCTTCCTGGGCTTGGACTTTGGCACATCAGGAGGCCGTGCTATAGTCATTGACGGTGAGTTTGATGCTTCATTGTACTGTTGTTGGTGTTCAATGCACTCATGTAGCCACTCATGCCATGCAGAGTCTGGAGCGGTGGTGACAGAGGCCAAGCAGGCCTATGGGCTTGTCAGGGATGGCAAAGGATGGCAGGACTGCCTGGAGGGACTCATGGCTGTGCTGCCACAGGAGGTCAAGAGCAGGATACAGGTGAGCGCTCATCTTCATGCAGGGATCAAGCAGGCTGTGCTCTGCCTGGTGTGCCTTGCAATCCTCGGCTCTGTGCAGGCAGTTGCTGTGGACGGCACATCTTCAACCGCGCTGCTGGTGGATGCCAACACCTGGGACTTCCTGGCAGATGCCAAAATGTACTTTGAGGCAGAGGATGAGCAGTCTGTAGCAAGTGTGCAGGTAAGCTGAGACAGCTGCTTTTGCCTTACGCAGCGTTTGCACTGTCCAAAATATGTCCGTCATTTTGTGGCTTATTGTGCACCAGAGGGCAGCGTATCTGCCACCAGCCCCACCCACTGAATATCAGAATCCTGCAGGCCATCACGCCACAAGGCCATGGCTGCAACACACCAACAGCTACGCTCACCAAGCTGATGAGTTGGCACCTGAACCAGGTCCATCAGCAGGTGAGCCTAGCTCAGCTGTCCCATGTGACCCTGCCGCTGACCTGCTTTCTGACTTACACTGCCTTGTGCTGCAGACAGAACCCAGTCTCTCAAACCTGCAAGGAGGATGGCTGATGCTGCAGGCTGTCATTAGGGGCTGCCGGCCCATGCTGTGCCACCACGCTGACTGGGTGGCAGCCTTCCTGCACGGCCAGCGGGGCGTGTCAGACTGGAACAGTGCCCTCAAACTCGGCTTTGAGCCTGCCACAGAGTGTTGGCCTGACTGGCTGCTGGCGCAGGTAAGAATTTGTACAGGGCCAGACAAGCCAGTCAGAGCCAGTCAGCGTTCATGCTGTGTCCACACAGCTGACATTCAGAGCAGCAGCCCACCCGTGTGACAGTGACCACGTCCTGAAAGCCTGCACCTGCTGCAAGCTCAAATTGCTTTGAACGAACTGAGGCCTGCTCACTGTGCTGGAATGTCTTCGCGCCCTCCCTGATAGCTGCCTGCAGCCCTTTGCAGGCTTGCTGCCGCACACCGTGATGCAGCCAGGGAGGGTTGTGGGCGCTGTGACGCGGCAGGCTGCAGAGCAGTACGGCCTGCGCAAGGACTGCCTGGTCTGCGCAGGAACCTCTGGTAAGGGCAGCTGTGGTGGCCGGACCTGCCTTCTAGCCAGCACAATCTCAACAGCCTCTTTGCGACAGCCTGTGCACATCATAGTTGCACTGGAGGACATACATTGCCTCGGTGCTGCTGCTGGCAGCCTTAGACAGGCATTGACCGCTGCTTGTCCAGCTAAACAGGTATGACGGATGTCCCGCTTTCAGGTGGAATGCCGAGCCTGACAGGGCTGCCTGCTTGCCTGCAGACAGCGTGGCGGCCTTCCTGGCTGCTGGCCTGAGGGAGGTGGGGGAGGCTGTCACTATTCTGGGCTCCACTTTGGCCCTCAAGCTGCTCAGCCGGCACCGCGTGGATGACCTGAAGCTGGGCGTTTATAGCCAGCGCCTGGGCGACTGCTGGCTTGTGGGTCAGTGCACGCTTTCCAGAGTCTTGCTTGCCTTGGCTGCTGGGGTGCCCTGCTGCTTGATATGGTTTAGGTGCTATTGCTGCGGCACCCTGAGGGAATGCACCGCGTCTCCAGCATGCTGCCCTCTGCAGCAGTGGAAACACGGCACTGCTGACCAAGGCAACACATTCTCAAATGGCATGTCTGCACATAAGCTGTTTGCCAGCTGCTGTGTGGTGCAGTCCACAGGTTGGTCATACGCAACAGGGTCCAAGCCACTGTGCCCGCTGCAGGTGGAGCAAGCCTGAGTGGAGGCGCAGTCCTGCTCAAGTACTTCACTGCCCAGCAGCTTCGGGAGCTCAGCCCCCGGCTGCAGCCCCAGACACCCACTGGCCTGCAGTACTACCCTCTGCTGCGCCCTGGCGAACGGTTCCCTGGCTTTAACGGCAGCAAGCAGCCAGTGCTGGAGCCGAGGCCGGCTGATGATGCGGTGTTCCTGCAAGCCATGCTGGAAGGCATGGCCAGCATTGAGGCAGAGGGCTACAGGTGAGGCAGCCATGCTGTGCACCAGCACATCACGCTGCTGGTGCTGAGTGCCAACTCTTGTCAGTGCCCTGCAGGATCGTGCAGCAGATGGGCGCCAGCAAGCTGCGGCGCATCTTCACAGCTGGCGGCGGGGCGGCCAGCACCAAGTGGACTGAGATCCGAGCAGCACGCCTGGATGTTCCAGTCTTTGTCTCACCACAGGCTGAGAGTGCTTATGGGTCAGCGCTGCTTGCTAAGGAGGGGTGGTTGAAGCAGCAGGGCCTGCCAGGGCAACTGGATGTGATTGGCCTGGACGCAACAGATTCTATGAAGCTGTCCTGTGCTGCATTGCCCCAGTGACCATTTGGTGAAGCCTGGTAGCAGCTACATCATTGCGGCGTGTCCAGGACTTCACACAGTGACATTCCCAAACACCTTCATCAGTGCATGCTATTACCTCCCACATGAACTTTTGAAACTTTGAGGGCCTGGGCAGAGTCTGTCTGCTGCTGCATGTGGTGTGGGCTGAGGTCATGGGACTTGTCCCATGCAAAACCATGCAAAACACTGTCAGCGGCAGATGGCAAGGGCTGATGTTATAGTGCTAACTAGGAGGGAGTCACGTCAAGCGTCACACAGCCAGTGCAGAATTTTGTGTGTCAGTTGCTGGGGAACCGCAACTGCACCAAGGGCTGCTGCCACCCTGCTGGTCCACAAACCATCCGCAACAAGCAATAAGTGCAGTGGAGGGATGGGAACAGCTAGAGGTGGACCAAACTTTGTGATTTTGGTGGCACTGTCCACGGCATGGCTACACTGCCAAGGCACAGGCAGAGGCTCACCACATGTAGGCTGGGCAGCAGTAGATGCCAACTGACAATGCTGAACTGGTTCCTGATCTGCCAAGTAAACATCTTGTTGTATGCTGTGTGACAAGGCATACCTGATGCCCCTGAAGCAGCCCGAGCATTGAGAACATGTTGACACACGCCTGCACAGCAGACCATCCTCCCTGGTCCACATCCTAGAGCTAGGCCTGAGAGACTGGTGTGTATACGCATATGTGAAGCTCCTATGTTTGCTGCAGCCTGATGGCGCAGCCTGAGGCCTGCATCATGAAGCTCCATCTTCACTTCAAATCCAAACAGCAATAGTGACATTCGTTTTATGACCATTGAGTTGCACTGCCTAAAGCTCACAGCCGCTTGATTCAAAGCGCAAAAGCTTCATGATTGCTATGGGGCCAGCCAAGCATGGCATACATTCACCAGGAGGCTGGGAGGGCTGAGGGACTGAACTGCAAGATGTACTGTAGCCACGTGGAGTCCAGAGGGCTATCACGGCTGCCCTCAGCTGCCATTGTTGGGGCTGGCACGCTTTGCCAGGGCAAGATGCAGCTCTGCCAGCTGCTGCTCCGACACCTGGTTGGGAGCCTCAGTCAGCAAGCACTGCCCCTGCAGCACACGATGTCACATATTGGCCTGATGTGCACACAGTCAGCACCCAAAGCACGTCAGGTTCAGTGTTGGGCAAACTCACCTGGCTCGTTTTGGGGAAGGCAATGACATCCCTGATGGACGGCGCCTGAGCCAACATCATGACGAGCCTGTCCAGTCCCAGAGCCAGGCCACCATGGGGAGGTGCACCCATGTCAAAGGCGTCCAACAGGTACCCAAATTTGTTCTGAGCCTCCTCTGGGGACAGCCCGATTGTGTCAAAGACCCTCTGCTGCACATCTCGTCGGTAGATTCTAAGGCTGCCACCTGCACCAGGCAGCAAGGTGCAGGCTTCATGCGGGATGAAGTGCTGCCGCTCAGGGCTGCACACAGGGCTCTGCAGCAGCTTAGCAAAATGCAGCAGCACAAACCTCCATAGGAGGATCCAACCAATGCTTCCAGCCACCACAGCTGTACTACTTGCTCTGAGCTTGTGCGTCCCATCACGTGATGGTATGCTTTATTGCTTTACGTGCTAAGCAGTAAAGCGTACCATTACGCTAACAGCGATGCTCATAGGACTGAACTGAGCCGCACCACCAGGGAGATGTTCACTCCGCCACTCAGAAGCCCCAGACACAGCCTGCCCCACCTCCAATTTCTGTCCCGTTGTACACCACATCATAGGCTATGGCATGTGCCTTGCTGAGGTCGCCCCCAGCCTCCTGCATGTCGTGTGGGTTGGGCGCAGTGAAGGGGTGGTGCATGGCCTCCAGCCGCCGCTCCTCGACGTTCCACTCAAACATGGGGAAGTCTGTGACCCACAGCATGGCGTGCTGTGAGGGGTCTACGAGGCCCAGCTGGCGGGCAAGGTACTGGCGAACCCTGTCGAGGGCTCTGTTGACGGTAGCAGGGGCCCCAGCTGCAATCAGCAGCAGGTCTCCCTGCAGGTATGCCATTCAGGGATCAGCAGGCGTCAGTGAGCACGGCAGCTTCCAGCTGCGAGCTGATGACAAAGATACCGACAGCCCCAACTGTGCATAGTGTGCCTGCTGAGTGCAGCAGCAGGGCCAGGAAAGCACGCTTGCTGGCGTGCAATGACAAGCCTTGTGCTCAGTGCAGCTGCTGATTGGTTGATCATGGCTTAGAAGGACGCACCTGCTGCCCCTCACAGGTGCTGATGAGGGCTTCTCGCTGGCTATCTGAGAGGCCCTCCCTGAGGGGTTTGGCGCCCTCCAGCTGGCTGCCTGCCTGCACCCGTGCAGAGACCAGCCCAGCAGCCCCGGCCGCCACTGCCTCACCTGCAAGCAGGGGCAGCAGGACATGAGAGGGTCCCCTTTCCTTTCAAGCTTAACAGCACTGACATCACTTGCAGCGCCCAGGCAATCGTCTCCGCGGTGCAGCAGCAGGGCAGTGGTCTGGATGGCGCAACAGAGGAGCTGGGCACTCGCTTGCAATGTCCCCCTTGGGCGGCTTGAGGCGTGCGTTGGATATGCGCTGTCCGTCGGGCACTCGCATGGCCTTGACGATGCCGCCCGCAGCAATGGCGTTGGAGAAGACCCTGCAGCCAGGCATCAGGGGCTTGCAAGGACAGGGAAAGCGCCGCAGGCAGCATCGCTGACGGCACCCAAAGGCTATACACTGAGCGCCACTGTGCTGCCGAGATCTAGTGCATTGCAGCCGAGCTAGCACATGAGGCAAGCAGACCCAGCGGGCAGCATCAGCACACCAAGCTGCTGCCAGTCTCAATGAGCTGCAGGTGGTTGCATGTGGGCAAGCATTCGAGGGCTAGTGCATGGGGCTCCTTCCCGCCCCCGGAGAGCTGGCCAGGTCATGTTGCCTCCCTTCAAAACCGCAGCAGCCAATGGATTGGGCTAGGGGGCTCATTCAAGAGGCTGGCAATCATGCAGATTGAATGACATGCCACAGCTGCAGCCTGTGCAGCCCACCTGAACTCACTGTCCCTGACAGCCTGCGTCACGTCGTGCAGCTGGAGGTCATAGCGCAGGTCTGGCCTGTCGGTGCCATACTTTGCCATGGCCTCAGCGTATGTCATGCGTGGGAAGGTGGCAGGGAGTGGTACCTGCAGCACCTGCAGCATGCAGGGCGGCGTGAGAAGAGCTTAGCCAACAGCAGCAGCCTGAAGCAGCCAGCAACAGATGCTGAACATGCAAGTCGGGTTGATGAATTGAAAACGGCCATTGGACCATCCTGTGTAATGACACCACAAGGCCCTCCTATGCGGGGTGGCAGCAGGTCTTGCCTTGGAGAAGACTGCCCTGAGCAGGTCCTCAGTGAGCTGCATGATGACCTCCTGGTCAGAAAAGGTCATCTCTAGGTCGACCTGGCTGAAGCTGGGCTGGCGGTCGCCCCGCGTGGCCTGCAACAAGGGCAGCCACCATATATCGGCATTTTCAATAAGCAGTTGCAGCAGCTGTTGGAGACTTGATAAGGCGGAGGATGGCATGCTTGACTGAGATGCACGGCAGCACTGCTCCAGTGAGCTGCAGTCGCTAAGGCAGCAGCCAGTGACGGTAGTCTGCAGGGGGGCAGCTAGGCACAGGGACCCAGCACTACTGCTACAGCAGGGGCTAGCCTGGGGGAGCTTCCTAGGCTAGGAGTGTTTGATGGCTGCCGTGACTGCAGCTGATGACTGTGCAGCGTGATGGGGGCCGCAAGCACTGACCTCATCTCTGAAGCACGGCGCAATCTGGTAGTACCTGTCAACTCCCGCACAGCACAGCAGCTGCTTCCAGACCTGCGGCGATTGCGGCAACGCATAGAAGGCGCCTGGCTGCTGCCTGCATGGGCAGTCACAGTCAGTCAGGAGCGACTGACCACAGCACGACTGAGGCAGCCACACACGAGACTGCACAGCCAGACCTGTCAAGTTGATTCATGCTGAAATGCCACCCAACTGCTGTTTCTGAAGCAAGGTAGCTGCAAGGGATGACTGGAAGGGCAGGCCCCACAGAGAAGGCGCAGGGCACAAGGGCTGCAAGTTGATGTCCAGAAGGTGCACGCTGCCCTGGAGCTTGACACAGTAGGGCCTTGGCAGGTAGCAGGGAGATATGACTTTGGGCAGTTCAACGGGCAGGCATTGGACGGCAACAGAATGTCAGGGCATGCTGCTGCAGAAGGGCACCTGCCTGGCAGGGACCAAAAAGTCCCGCGCCCCTTCAGGGGTGGACCGCCCCAGAATCGGGGTTTCCACTTCAAGGAAGTCGTGAGCATCCAGGAAGCTTCGGATTGTTCGTGTGACGGCGTGCCTCAGGCGCAGGTTGTTCACCATGTTGGGACGCCTGCAGGGCAGCAATATAACGATGTATACAGATAGCTGCACAATATATAGATAGCTGTACAACAGCCCAGCTCCATCCGGGTTATGCAGATATGCATGGATTGCCCACACGGAGGTTCTGGCCCCAGCAGGCTGTGCTGGTTGCATGCCGAGGGCGCCTGCTGATTGGTTCCGAGGCTGTCCCTGCCAGGAGCAGGAGTTAGCAGAGGCAGGCGTTCCCCAACAGCAGCCTGCCACGACAGCCACAGCCAGGCAGGCAAAGCAGGCGTTCAATGGGGCCCTAGAGCCGGTGCTCAGCCTGCAGCCTCACCTCAAGTCGAGCACGCGGTGCCGCAGCCGGACCTCCTCGCTGAGGGGAGTCTTCTCATCTGATGGCAGGAAGGGCAGCCTCGCAGTCACAGCATTTAGGACAGACACATGCTCAGCGGAGAGCTCCACCAGGCCGGTGGGTATGCGCGTGTTGGGGTCTCGCCGCTTGCACAGGGTACCAGTGATGCGCACACAGTACTCGCTGCGAATGCCCTCAAGTACTGCGTGGGCCTCTGGGTGCTCAGCTGGCTGGCTGATGACCTGCAGGTGGCGAATGGACAGTGTGTTATTTCTGTCCTGGCTCGCACTGGAGGTGGTTGGCCATGACGTGCTGGCTGAGAGGATGCCAGAAAGGAGCAGCAAGCCGGCTGTACAAGGTTGGGGGGTCTTGTGCCTTTCAGGACCCTCCTTGAATGCTGCACTGCAAGGTGGCCGACAGCCAGCTGCTGGGTGCACTGAGCACATAGGAGCTTCACCTGCAGGATGCCTGTGGAGTCGCGGATGTCACAAAACAGCACGCCCCCCAGATTGCGATGCCGGTGCACCCAGCCGCAGATGGTCATCTGCTGGCCGGCATGCTCCTCCCTCAGCTCTCCACAGTTGTGGTCCCTGCCTGCCCAGCTCATGCTTTGCTGGTCGTGGGACGGCGGCACGTCAGTCTGCAGCTGCTGTGCAGACATGCTTGCGCTGACTGCTGCTGCAGAGCATCTGAGCCTGTCCTGCCTGCAGGTCTGTTTGGCAGCAGCAGCCAGGCTTCGCCATCTTGCATCTGGGAGCCTGCCCAAATAGAGCTGGCAGCAGGGCTTGTGCCCATGCAGGAGGCCGCCCTCAAGCTTCATGATTCCTGGGATCCGCACCAAGCGTCTCAGCATGGCAGGACGACCATGTCCTAGATCATGCATTTAGGTCATTGATCTTTCTACATCGATGCCAATGCCAATGATGCAGATGTAGGGAAGATGTGGCTCGTCTGAACTTGCCTTGGTCATTCCGCTGGGTGTTGGCATCACCTCTGGGCCAGCAGCCCCTTTCAGATGCTGCTGTCTCGGAGGGAGCTGCGCTGCACTTGTTGCCAATGATGCTTTTGCTGTTGTTTGCAGCCAGCTGGTCGCCCAGCACAGCAGCACCGTTGTCTCTGCGGGGAAGCGACCGGCATCTTGTCTGTGCTCTGCAGCACCTCTGCCAGCACAACACAACTTGGCACAGCCCAGGGAGTGCTCTTGCGTTGTGCATGCCAGCATACTGCTGTTGTTCTATACAAGGGGAACTATTCTGTTCAGTCAACTTTATGAGAGCCTGCAGCAGTGGTGTGTGGCAGAGACAGGGTTGTGAAGCAAACAATCCAATGCTGGTGCAGCACTAGCCAGGCTCAAATTTGGCAGATGCTTTGCCTGCAGGAACGCTAAGTTGTACTACGTAGGATTGTGAGGCCAAATGCAAGTCTTCACTCCTGCTGCAGACCTTAGCTCAGTGGCCCCACGCTGTCCCTGTTTGATGCTGCAGGTGCAATTAGGTTTGATGGCATGCACCTCACATTTACATGACATAACGTCCAGACATTCATCAGCAGATCGTGAAGACAGGGGAAGCGCTAAGCAGCCAGAGGGGCACTCGACAATATGGACTGGGCATGTCAGCTGGTGAGTGACAACAAATCTGCAATACGCTGATAGCCATGCTAGCTGCATCAGGACCTCATCTTCTGGTTGCCTGCCGTCAACATATGCTGCAGGTGCAGAAGGATGCATGCACCAAGATCATGAAACTGTTGCACATTCAAACCTGGCAGATAGCTTCTGCGTGAATGGTGAGCTCAATCGACGCCACAGAGCTGAGAACAGGGTGACTGGCTGGCAAAACCTTTCGGAGGTATGAAGAATCCCCAAACTGATATATGAAACATCAGGAGCTGCGGGCTTCTCAGGTGGTCATCTACACTGATCACAGGAGGAGAGGGCTGCGACCATGCATTCCAGCACAGGCTTGTGAGTGTGCTGGGCAGCAGGTTGGGTCGGCTCTGAGTTTCACATGGAGCCCAGCCAAGAGCACTGAAAGCGGTCTGTGTTGACATGATGTCTTGATACTCCCAGCACTTGCAGGTCAGGCTGGTCAGGGCCGTCAGGCACAGTGGGAGGGCCTCTGAGATGTACAGTGCCTGCAGCTGGGGGCATTGCTGCTTCACGAGGGACCAGTGGCAAGGCTGACAGAATAGCAAGGTGCCCCTTCAGCAGCTGAGAGAATAAAGTCTGGGGGCCACAATGTAGCAGTGGCTGAACTGCGGCAAGGTTGACCACGAGCACCACTGGGGCTGAAACAGCATCAAAGGGGCCCAGAGGGGTGCACCCAGTCCTAAAGGGGTTCAATGGGGGTCAAGCAGTGCATGGCAGTCACCTTGCCCTCTTGTCCCTCCAGAAGTATACTGTCAAGAGCTTCCCCTGTGGAGGAGTTCCACACGCTTCACCCTGTGACGTCCGGTTCAACGCACTCCATTGGACATGGATGCCTTCAGCAATGTAGAAGGCTGCAAGATCAGGTCTGCTGCTTACTTGATGCAAGACTACATTGCACATCACCTGACAGTGCAGCTGTGAGCAGAGTGCAGCCCTGATTGCAGACAGCTGAGAGTAATGCCTCTCGCCTCCAATCATGCCAATGCTGAGCTGCAGCCATGCTCTGCTGGTGGAGGCAGGGCTCGGACCGCCCTGGCAGCAGCACTTGACCAGCCTGCATCTTGCTTCAGTGGGTTGGCCACTACTGCATCCTTGATGTCAGGTCTTTTAAAGGGCGGGCTGTCCAGCTTGCACACATTTCGTGCATATGGAACACCTTGTCATGCCAATCCCATTGCGCCAGAATGCCCTCGAGCGCAGCAGCACCTCGTTCCGCATCAGGTCCAGGAGGCCCGGCACCCCCTGCAGCATAGACTGTGCACCACGTTGACCCTGCGCTTGATGTCACGGGCACAGCAACACAAAAACAATGCTCTGTGCACATGGCCAGGTCTCATGCACGCCAAGACAGGGGAGTGAACAGGCTGCCCACGACTGCACTTCCCAGCTCCAGCAATACTGCTTACTTTCGGCTCCAGACCATGGGGCTTGCCCTGACCAAGGTGGCCTGTGCCCTGCAGGCAGGACACTTAAAGTGCCTCACAACTGTGCAGAATCAGACAGCCTTCATGTGAGACCAGGCCCAGGGCAGCCCAGCATCAGATGCCAATTTGGCAGGTGGAGGAGGTGCCTGCCGGATTCCCCAGCCATCATACCAGCATGTCTGGGACTGATGGGGTGCACGCCTCATAGCCTCAGCCGAAAGCTGCATTGAGCTTGGCTGGGGCCAATGAACAGAAGAGATTTGTATCATCAGCATGCTATGCACCATGCTGGAGTCAGCTTGTAACCAGCCTCTTCATGCTGGCACCAAGTCACAGGCCCACTTGTGGTGTCATGAACATCCATCAGCCCAGATTTGGGGGAGTCCAGATTTTGGGGAGTTTAGATGTTGGGAAGTAAAAATTGCAAGAGGAAAAGAGGGAACAGAGAGAAATGGATTTAAAGTCCGGGGGCCACAATGAACGGGCATGGGACTGACAATTCATGTAATCATGGCAAAAGCAGCACTGATTGATGCATAAGCAGCGCTGCACGCACACACTTAGCAAGCAAAATTGGGGGATGGTCATCAAAGAGGTCTGTCAAAGTCTGTCCTGGCGTCTTGAATAGGTGGCTGTGGGCGTTGCGCAGGTCATCGAGCTGGGGACAGTGCAGCAAGATGTGTTGCTCGTCTTCTATGGCGGTTGCTGATGTGCAGAGGCGGCAGGTCCTCTCGTGTCTGGCTTCTGATGTGTAGCGGCCTGTCTCAACTCTCAGCCTGTGGCTGCTGCAGCGGATGTGGGCCATTGATTTGCGCAGTCTGTAGCCTCTGATCTGCTGGATGTAAGGTTGCGTGGTGTACGCTGCGCTGAAGCCGCGCATCTGCTTGTACGTTGCCACGGTGCTGTCTGAGTTCTCCGCAAAGAGCCGCTCATGGCGCTCTGTGCTGGGGGCGCTGGCAGGCCTCCCTCGGGCCTGCAAGGCAGCAAATCCAGCAGGGGTACGCAGGAGCCTAAGGTTTTCCACATTGGGTGTGCCGTCAAACATCGCCCAGAACAGTGGGTTGTCAGATGCAGTGCGAGTGACATTGCAGATGCGCAGCCTGAACTTGTCAACTTGTTTTTGCCAATGCACAGCAAGCGGGTGTCTGCCAAACTCAGCCAGGGCAATCAAGTGGTGCGTGGTGCGTTTCACTCCCAGCAGGCCACGTAAGAACTGGAGGTGGACGCCTTCCAGCACTTTGGTGACTGTGCTGCTGGCATCATGGTGCCAGAACCACACCTCACAGCCATAGCTGAGGATGGGCAGCACCAATGCATTGAACAAGTTGCACATGCGCTGGGGGTGCACATAGCCAAGCTGGAAGCATCTGCGGCGCATGGCATGCATGGCTTTGCATGCAGAAGCTGCAAGACTCCCCAGAGCAAGGCGGAAGTCCCGTTGCATGGCATGGAACCACAGGCCCAGATATTTGAAGCTGTCCTTGCGGGTGAGCACTCTCCCGCCGTATGTGAAATCCCGGCAGGGGGTGTGCCGCAGCTCAAAGACCAGCACCTCAGTCTTTTCCAGGTTCACTGTGAGGCGCCTCTTCTTGCTAAAGACCTGCAATGCATCAAGCATGTTCTGTAGCCCCTCTGCTCTGGTGCTTAGTATGGCAAGGTCGTCTGCGTAGAGCAGCAGCGGCACAGGCTTTTGCATCTTGCACTCGCGGCCCGCAGCTGTGAACCAGTAATCGGCAAGGCTTGGGGCGCCATTGCCTGGCACAGCTTTCAGGACCTTGTGCAAGCAGTCAAGCAGCAGCCCGAACAGCAGGGGGCTGAGGGGACTCCCCTGCTGTACCCCCTGAAAGCACCTGAAAGCCCCAGAGGTGCCCTGTGCAGTTCTCACTGCAGCAGAGTCAACACCATAGAGGCTCTGCAGACACTTCAGGAACTGCCCCCGCACTCCAATGTTGGCCAGGACAGCCCAAAGCACTTCCCTGTCCACTGTGTCAAACGCTTTCGCAAAATCCACAAAGCAGCAGTACAATTTCTTCCCCTGTGACAGGCATTTCTTGACTATGTAATTCAAGATACTCAGTTGATCTGATGTGCCGCGATTGGCCCGGAAGCCCGCTTGCGTGGGCGCCCTGAGATTGTTCCTCTCAGTCCAGTCTGCCAGTCTGCGCGTGAGCACAGAGGCGAATAGCTTGGCCAGAACCGGGATGACTGTGATGGGGCGGTAGTTATTGAGGTCTGCCTTGTCTCCCTTTTTGTGAGGAACATAGGTTACGCAAACCACCGTCCTGGGCGCACTGATTGCCAACTGCAGAGGTGCCTGTGGCATGTTCTTGCCCAAAAGCTGTAGATAGGGACACAGGAGCATCAGCAGACGTGCTTGTAGCATCATTTGAGGATACAGGCATTGGACATATCAATGCAATCACCCAAGCCACCTTTAAGAGGAACAAGACCTGGAAGCTCTCCGCGGCGACCTCACTCAGGGAAAGATCAGTATGGCCTGGATGAGGCAGCAGCAGCAGCAGCCCTGCAGAACCATCAGCACAGGCAGGGTAGGGCCACTCAGGTGCGCCGATCTCTGCTTGCAGACACCCTTGGAATGCATCTCAGGTGTCCAGCTGCCCTCCAAGCTGAAGCCTGTATATATGATGGACTGGCCAGGTTCCAAGACTCAACTTGAGGCCAGTCGGCACGCCTCCCTCCCCGCCTGGCACTGCTGGTGCTCTGCTGGGCACCCTGCGCCAAGAGAGCAGCGACTGGAGCCAGAGACTGCAGCAGCTGCAGGCGCCCACACAGCAGCAGACAGGCAGGGGCCTCATCGCAGCTGAGCGCCCGTCCTATGATGCGCAGCAGGCAGCACAGCGGCTCCTGGAGGATTCTGCGCGGGACTATGGCCCTGATCTGCCTCTAAAAGCAGGCGCCGGCCTGCGGGCGGCGCCGGCCAAGCAGCGGCTGGTGGGATATGGCACAATGCTGCCCCACGACCTGCAAGCCCTGCTGCCTGAGGCTGCAGGGCAAGATGCTGGGCAGGGTGCGGAGCTGGGTGCTGGAGCCAGCCCCCGCAATGTGGATGGGCGCAGGGTGCAGGTGAGCTGGCGTGACCTGGTCTGATATCAAATCTGCTTTTTTGAACAAAGTTTGCTGAAACGCCCAGTGGGTTGAGGACCTGTCAATCAAGTCAAGCGCAGCAGACACTTGAGGGCTTGGGAGCTGTCCGAAATCGCTGAGCCGAGCAACGACTTCCCAGGGGCCCAGTGGCTAGGTGCCTGTCCAGTCCTGCTGGGCAAAGCAGAGACTCACCAGGGCCCATGCGCTGACTCCGTGATGCACAGCAATCAGGCTGGTGCACACTGGGACTGGCTGAGCTGTCCGCGCAGCCAGACATGCGATACCAGGCCTGCAGTTCAGCCCCTTGTGAGGAGTTGTGTCAACATTGTCAGAGCAGCAGGTGCCGCCACCAGCCGAATTTTGCTTATCTCGACCCCCCTTTATCTAGTTGCTCTGCACGCACTCCCTGACAACTCAGGTCGCTGTCTGGGGCCACGTGTGTAAGGCCTGCTCTTGATAGCCCTGGTTTGCGGAAAACAGTCAGCCATTTGTGGCGTGCCAGCACACAATTGCGCCTGCAGGGCTCCAGGCAGGCGCCAGGGCAGGCCCTGCTGGCTTCCCATCTGCTAGTCAGCTGATGCCTCTCCCTCTGCCTCAAACCCCTCTCACTTGCTTCAGCCTCTCGTGCTGCAGCTGCTCTACAAACGCTTAGGCCCAGCTCCCCCTGATGCTGCCATCTGAGCAGCAAAGCATGGTGTGCACACGCCACTGTCGTGCAGGGCCATGTGCAACTGCTGGGGCAGCTGAGGGGTTCTCAATCCGCTGCTGCTCCCTCTTCGTTCGCTTTCACCCTCGCTCACTTCACCTGCGCCAGCAAGGCCAGCTGCATGCGCTGTGGTCCACCTTCCCTGGCGGTTGTCATCTCAGCAGCTAAGCGTGTGCGGACATACTGTCATTGCTGCAGGGCCTGATGAAGGCACTGGGGCAGGCACTGCTGCGGGTGCAGGAGCTGGAGGCAGAGACCTCCGACCAGGGGGCCGAGCTGGCAGAGCTGCGTGACTACCAGGCCAAGGCGGAGGCCACTGCCCAGACAGCCTTTGGACAGCAAATGGATTCGCTCAAGCAGGTAAGCCTCCCCTTCATGGGGGGGGCCACCTGCTGTATCCACTTTGATCAGCAGATGGACCTGCTCATCCTGAGCGCTGTGGGGCCAGTCATGTGCAGACACCTTTGGACTGGCAGACAAATGCTCAGGCAGACTGGACCCGCCCAGCCTTGATGCTGTCGCGCCATCTCTGGTATTGCCAACAGATCACCTGCCTTCAGGTGTCAGCCTTGTCGGGACATCTGCAGTCCTGCCCCGCTGCTGACCAGGCAGGCTGCAAGTAAGCAGCAGCCCTCTGCTTGTCCGCCCGTCAGCCCCTGCAGCAGGAGTCTCAGCTCCAGCACGTGCAGACGCAGGCAGGCAGCCACTGCTCTCCCCTGCTTGCAACCCTGCAGGCAGTTGCAGGAGTCTCAGCTGTCCCTAGTTTCAGCGCTGACAGGTAGGCATTAGATTGACACCTGTCTGCCCGCCCTGCAGACAATCACCCCACAGGACCCTGGCTGAAGTACATGCCACATTCTGCGTCGCCATGACATCAAGCAAGCCGTTCGGCTGCAGCACGTGAGGCAGCCACCGGCAGGAATGGCATGGCGTCTACTGATACCTACCTGGCCAACCTGCAGACCATCGCACAGCAGGAGTCCCAGCTGCAGTACATGCGCCACTCTGCGCGGAGCCGCGACAGCGAGATAGAGGCCCTCACCGCGCGGTGGCGCGAGTTCCAGGACATGCAGGAGCGCTGGACGTCCTACGAGCGGGAGAGGGTGGGGGAACGGGATGCCCTGCGCAAGCGTGGGGAGCAGCTGGAGGCTCTCAAGAACAAGGTAGGTGGCTGGAGGGTGGGGCTGGGTGGGCTGGCTGCGCTGTGCAACCTTGAGCTGAAGGCTCATGACAAGCACTATGTGCGGCAGGCATTGACCTGCACGAACGGGTGGGGCATGCTGCGCAAGCGGGGAGCAGCTGGAGGCACTGAAGGTCAAATTGACCAGTTGGCCAGCTGCAGCTCATGGGGAACCTGGGGGAGGCGACGCGGCCTTGCCAAGAAAGGGAGCAGAGGGAAGCGCCTAAGTACAAGACGGATGCTGCAGTGTCTGGCTGAAGGCTGCTCCTGACAGCGCTGCCCCTAGTTAGTCATCCTGTCAAGACAGTTACCCCTGCCTGCAGGTGGCCACCTACGAGAGGCAGCTGGATCAGCAGCAGCATACCACCATCCGACAGCTGCAGGACCAGCAGGGGGCCTTCCAGCGGGAGATGCTGGTGGCCTCCCAGCTGCGCCTGGACCTGGCCGACCGTGACCGCCAGATCAACATGCTGCGCCAGATGCACAGCGATGAGGCCGCCCGCGCGACGGGCATGCAGGCCAAATTTGAGGACGCCCGTACGCAGCTGCAGGCCACTGAGCTCAGGTGAGTCAGGGTGCTGGAGCTCCTGGCTGCAGATGGCGCTGCTGAGGCTGTGTAAGGGGTCACAAAGCAGGATGGCGCGTTACATGGGTCCTGCAAATATGGCTGCAGGGGGGCTGACCTGCAAGCTGCACAGCAGGCCAGATCGCAATTGGGGCTGGGCCTGCTATCCTGGTACACAGGCTGTTTACTCAGGAGTGTTGAACAGGAGGCTACCACCAGGCTAGGCTGATCTCTGTGCAGCCTGCAGGTGGCAGCAAGGGGCTGAGTGATAGTGCCTTGGAGGCTGCAGGTGGCAAGCATTGCTGCACATGATCCTGTGCTTCCTGGGCAGGGTGGGAGGTGATCAGCAGACACGTCATTACCCCGCCTGCCTGGCTTGCAGGCTGCAAGGGGCCAGCAGGGAGATGGACGAGGCAAAGGTGGAGGCCCGCCAGACTGCCATGCAGAACATGCGGCTCAGGGACGACACTGCCAGGGCCCAGCAGAACTCCCAGGACCTGCTAGTGGAGAATGCCAGGTCAGTCTGGTCGCTTGCCACGCCCCTCACTTTGCCAAAGTAGACTGTGGGGACAATGCTGCGTCAGCCAGGTCGCCCAGCACGGCTGTCTGCCCCACGCCCTTGCGTCTGCCCGTGGCTGATTTCCATAGTCACAATGCACAGCGCGCTGGTCATTGTGCTGCCTCTGCCTCTGCAGCCATGACCTGCGCTCCCTCAGTGCCGTGAGCGCTGCCGAGTTGGATGCCATGTCAGTCAGTGAATTAACTGCACACTGCACAGGTCTTGGCACCCACAGTCCCAAGCTGGTGTTCCCTGCGGTCCAGGGCCCGAGCGAGGACTGAGAAGATGGATCGGCAGCTGCACGACCTCCAGAGCCAGGAGGAGGCCCTGCAGACCCGGGTCCAGGCCCTCGAGCGCCGCATCATTCAGGTGAGTCCCTGGCAGTTGCATGACATTGAGCAAATCAAGACAGTCATGTGGCAACATGTCTGATGGTGCATGGCGCTGGCTACGGTGGCTGGCGCTCTGCTGAGCGCCGCAGTCACTTCCAGCCACACTTTGCAGACTTGAGCGTCACACCCCTGTCCTCCCTGGGCTGCAGCTCACAGCTGAGAAGGATGATGCTGTGGAGCGCAGCAGCCGTGTGGGGGATGCCCTGCTGGAGGCAAAGGGGGAGCACGGCGCCATGGAGGCCAAGCTGCAGGTGAGGCTGATTGACCACTGTGGCAGCACCTTTTGCAAAGGGCAGCCGTTAGGCAGGCAGCTTGTGACTGATGCAGGCTGGCTGCATGCCGTAGGCCCAGCCAGTGCTCATCTTTGTGCATGGATTGTCTGCCAGATTCTAGCTTCTCCTCAAGATGTGTGTCAGTTGATTCTCGTGTGCTTTGCTGCCGCCACTCTGCGTTGCGCTGCACTTCTCACTCAGGCGCTGGCCTCTTGTTCCACCACTTCCCCTTCAATGGCTGGGCCCCCACCTGTGTAGGCCATGAAGGACGAGCTGGAGGCGGTGCACGCGCGCTGGGACGACCATGAGGCCAAGATGATCCACGCCTCCCTCAGCGAGCACGAGCTCAAGGTGTCAACCACAGCCCTGACCACCGCCAAGGGCCAGCTGGAAGCAGAGATGGCAGACCTCAAGCCCCGGCTGCAGGAAGCGCTCAGCAAGCTCGCGGGGGTCACTGCTGAAAATGCAGACCTGCGAAGCAAGGTGCAGCGTGGGCTGTTTGCTTGCTTTTCTTGTGGTTGAAGCTTGCTGATAAATTGATACGCAGAACTGGGTTCAGGCTGAAATTGGTCAGACCAAAAGCT
Organism: Asterochloris sp. CNOR1; assembly: GCA_963969365.1. Taxonomy (NCBI): domain Eukaryota; kingdom Viridiplantae; phylum Chlorophyta; class Trebouxiophyceae; order Trebouxiales; family Trebouxiaceae; genus Asterochloris; species Asterochloris sp. CNOR1. The sequence continues at coordinate 3,154,190 of OZ017750.1, forward strand.
GTCCAGGCAGCGCCTGCCGTTGACAGCACAGGCATGTGAGGCCCTGCATTAATCTCTGGCTGCCTGGCCACAGTCAGACTGTTGTTCCTTGAGACACCATACTGTCAAGTGCGTACCAGGAACTCAGCAGTATGTGTGAGCGTTCCTCCCGCCCCTGCAGGTGTCAAGTTTGACAGAGAGCTTAATTGGCACCACAGCCACATTGCGGCAGGCAGAAGCACAGGTCCAGGCCCTCACAGACCAGCTGACGGACACCACATCCCGCCTCACCTCCCTGCAGCAGCAGCACAATACGCTCCAGGCACGTCATGCAGCAGCAGTCAAGCAGCTGGAGACCTCTGAGGCAGACAGGGGCCAGCTGCAGGTCACCCTCAAGGCCACCAAGGGGCAGGTGCAGAGCCTGCAGATGGAGGCAGTCAGCTTGCAGGCAAGTCATCCTCTGTACAGAGCTTGGCTTTGACGGTGTGAGATCGACCCGCTGGCTCAGTACAGAAGGGTGTCAAGCATGACGCCCTTCCTGCTGTATGCAGAGGTTGCCTGTGCTGGCCAGCAGAGCATGCTGAGTAGGTCATGCACCTCAGCATGTGTTTTCAAGCTGTGCATGTCCCTCAAAGGCCTGACAGCAAGTTTGCGCCTGTTGTGCTTCATTTCCCTTGTAACAATCAGTTGGTACTGCACAGCAGACCTTGCAGCTGGTCTTCACAACAGCCAACAGGAGCCCTGACAGCCCTTCCACCTATTGCTCCCTGCAGGCAATGAGTGCCTCTGCCAGACTGATAGCTGTTTCTCAATGCATGCAATGTCTGCCTCAGGCAGCCTCGCTGATATCTCCTGCTGCCTGCCTGGTGCAGGAGAGGGCTGCCAGGGAGCATGACGCTGCTGCCGGCACGCAGCTGCGCATGATCGGCTTCCAGGAGCAGATCACCATGCTCCAAGAGGAGCTCACCAAGCTGGCACCCGAGGCAGCAGTGCTCAAACACCAGCGAGACACCCTGCAAAGCGAGGTGGGTTTCATCAATGTCGCCGCCGGCTTGGTCCAGGCATGGTGCAGCAGTTCCTTGTATGGGCACCTTGGGAGACCACGCCATTCCTTTCGCGCATGAGACAGCTTATCTGTGCACCGCGTCATTGTGAGGATGACCCCGACAGTTCTAGCTTTCGACTATTGTGATGTTGGGTCCTGCAGCCACTGTATCCCCTTTGAGCTTCAGCAGTGCTGGAAACTCTAGTATGCCTGGCTGCAAGCGCTCTGTGTTGCAGGTGGACCTGCTCCAGGCCAGCCGCGAGCAGATGCAGCAGCATGTGGAGATGGCCAACACCAGCAGCGCGCAGGCGCAGAGCCGCAACAAGCAGCTGCTGGGGGAGCTTGAGCGCGCCACAGAGAAGATGAGTGCGCTGGAGGAGCAGGGGCAGCAGCAGGGGGCTGCCTTGGAGGAGGTGAGAGCGCTGCTGCGCTGCTCTCAGAGCGCCCTCAAACCCTCCTGAGCTGGGATCACAGTTGCCTTGCAACTGTACCTGCGGCAGGCTTGGTGCAGCAGCAGGGAGCCTTTCTGGAAAGCATGAGGCCCTTGACTGCATGGTACCAGGCTGAGTTGGCAATGCCCTCTGCCGGTTGCTGCAGTCCCAGTCCAGGCTTGCAGGAGATCATCCAGCAGCTGGGAAGCTCTCTGGAAGAAATGAGGCCCTTTAGTGCATGATGCTGGGTTGTAATGGCTGTGCCTCCTCTCAATTGGCTGCAACCATATTCCAGGCTTGCAGGAGGTCACCCAGCAGCAGGTGGGTCGCCTTGATAGAGGTGAGCGCTCTCATCTAGGGGGCCAAGCTAGCCAGTATCTCCACAGCTGCAGCGCAGGGCAGGTTAGCTCTCATCCACCCTGCCTGGCTGGCGTAGGGGGCAATTGCAATGCTAAGTCGATGATCTGCTTGCTGCATAGCACAGCCATTAATTCGCTGCACAATTAATGGCCTTCTGCAGGCTGCCTGGCCCTGGAGGATTAGCCTCGAGGCAGTGGCCAATGGCCGCATGCAGAAGCATGCTAACAACAACATTGTGCAAAGCAAGCAAGCTTGCCCTGCAGGCTCAGCGCCAGCGGGACCTGTATCAGAACTTGTTGACCAAGCTGAACAAGCGTCTGGGCGACACTCTGGAGGCCATGTCAGCGGAGAGGCGCAGCCTGATGGACACGGCTGAAGTCCTGAGGCGCCAATTTGAGGCTGTGGCTGATGCTGCCTATGATGGAGCTGATGATGAACTGGGTAGGACTGGAGCTGTCGTCCTCAAGGTGCACAGTTGGCTTGGAGCTGCAAGCTGGACGCCTGTCCAGCGACTGGCTTGCTGGAGTGTGGTGCATGCTGCCCAACGTGCAGTTGCAGACATCTTTGTGGGAGGGCAGCACTGGCTTGCACTGACAGCAACTGCCATGCCCAGCACAGTGCTGTTGCTGCACCTCACTGGTGCGTACTAAGGAGCATTGATGTGCTGCCGCAGATGTGGAGGTGACCCGATTCCGTGCTGAGCTGGACCACGCACACCAGCAGCTGCTGGCTGAGACTGGCAGCACAGCCGGGGTCCTGTTGAGCGCCCACACCAGCTTAAGTGAAGAGATGAAGACCATTGGGCTGGGGCCGGCCGCCAGCACGACTGTGGACGCTGCGGCTGCCCTGCTGGCAGCTGCTGATGCCCTGACGATGCCTGATGCGTCGCTCAGGGCTGGGCCCGAGGACCTCACAACAGCTGCAGAGGGTAGTCCAGGCAAGGAGGCAGGTGCGCAGTGCCATGATGCCTTCATGAAGGCAAGCCAGCCTGTAGCGGCGCTCCCTGTTTCCTGCGCATCTGGGTGATGCTATGAGGTATGCTAAGCAGCTGGGTTGCAGCTCTAGCAGCAGTCAGGCAATGTCCACTCTTGCAAGCAGCTGAAGTTCCGTCTTACTGCAGCCGCCGATGCGCTGGGGAGGCCTGATGCGTTGCTCAGGGCTGAACCTGAGGAACTCGGAGCCGCTGCAGAGGGCAGCGCAGGCAAGGAGGCAGGTGCGCCATGCATAATGCCTTCATGAAGGCAAGGCAGTTTTCAGCTGCGCTCTCGTTTTCCTGCGAGTTTAGGTGCTAAGAGGCATTTCAAGCAGCTGGGCTGCAGCTCTAGAAGCAGTCAGGCAATGTCCAGTCTCACAAGCAGCTTTTATTTCTGCTTACTCAGGGCACTGCTCTCGGGGTACAAGGTGCAGCTTGGGAGCTAGTCCTCCTTGAAAAGCACACATACTGGGCCCGGAAAGTGGGGCTGCGCTGGGCGGCCAGGCGCAGCGCTGTGCCGCCGTCTGTCGTTGTCACACAGGCTTGCCCCGTTCTGCATTAGTCACCCAGCAGGTCTCAAGTGACTAGTCTCCTGCAGGCGGGACTGTGCAGGCACAAAGCACGACGCTGCACCACTGGTTGCACAGGGGCTGGCCTCGATCTGCAGCAGTAACCCAGCAGGTCCCATGTCTCCTGTAGGCGGGGATGCCCAGGGTGGCAGGCAAGGCACGGCACGCCCTGCTCGCCGCAGGAAGGGGCGAGCTGCGCAGGCTATCGCTACAGCGGCTGCAGAGGCTGAGAAGGAGGCTCAGACAATGCAGGTGGCGTTGGAGCAAGAGCAGGAAGCCCTGGCTAGGGCCACTTTGCAGCTGCAGCGCTATCAGCACGACCTCAAGGTGGGGTTCTGGCAGGCACCAGGACCACACTCAGGGAATGATGTGCTGCACAGAATTTGCTGCTGGCACTGTACGGGATGCTGGTCTTGGGGGCAGGATCATGCACCTGTGGCTTGGCAGCTGCTGAGCCCCACAGTCTAGTCACCTCCCCGCCAGTTTGTTCATCTGTGATGAGTCGGCTGTGTGCCTGTGCTGCTGCAGGATGCGGAGGTGCGGCTGTCCTGGCACCTGGATGAGGTGCAGAAGGCGCAGCAGCAGGCTGCCCAGCTGCAGGTGGGATGCCCCTGCCCCAGCGTGCCTGTCTGGCCCAGCATGCCTGTCTCAATGGCCGCTCTGCCCAGAAGGTGCAAGCCCTGGAGCTCCGAGTCTTCCACCTGAATGTGGCCTGAGAGCTGCCACTGCTGCCCTTGCACACCCTGCCAGTGCAGTCTGCCTTGCTTTGAGGTCAGTACACCATGCTGCCAGACATGGCATTTCTGCCAGACATGGCAGCACCTGGCTCAACACAGTCCCTGCTGGTGCAGAGTGCCCTGCTTGCTGAAGAGGCTCAGCACAAGGCTGACACGGAGGCTGCTACCAAGGCCGCTGAGGAATCTGCAGCCCTGGTGGCTGATCTGAAGGTACGCGGCGTGTGGCTCGCTCTGAGCACAGATCAGTGCACTGCACCTTGCAGCAAAACGCTTTCTCTGGACGGGCCCCCCTCATCCTGCAGTGGTAAGCGCGCGCTGCTCTGTTGGCTGCCTGCAATCATTACGCCGTCAATACTCAACCATTTCTGGGGCAGTGTTGGTGCTTACTCGCTGCCTCAAAGTAGTACACAGACAGCAGCTTGCTGGCAATGGCCTCTCCACCCCGGCGCAACAGGTACACCCTTCTCCCTCACTGCAGGCCCAGGTTGCCGAGCTGAATGAGCACCTGTCAGGCAGCACAGCCTTCCATCGGAAGCTGGCCCAGCAGGCCGCCCGCAGGCTGAGGGAGGTGGAGGCTCAGGGGGCCCAGCCAGGCGCACCAGGCACTGCTGGCGCCCACCCTGCCCCACATGGGCCGGCAGCCCCTGCTGGGAGCCAGCATGCTGGGGCAGTGGGGAGCGCCTCCGCTGGCAGGCCTCCCTCTGCTGCTGCTGCCGCTGCTGCCGCTGCTGCCGCTGCTGCCGCTGCTGCCGCTGCAGGGGCAGGTGCGCCTGGCAGTGGCATGCCAGGCGCCACCCCCGGCACTCCCCCCAGCGGCAGCAGGGGCGGGCTGCCAGCAGTGCGGGCAGGCGGGTCTGATGCGCAGCCCTCGCCACTGGGGCAGGCGGCGCTGCAGGCAGGCCAGCCTGGGACCGGTGCTGCTGGTGGTGGTAGGGCTGGTGGGCCTGCGCCTCCTGCGGGGCCAGGTAGGGCACACAGCAGGAGCGGGTCGCCAGCACTGAGGGTCGCCTTGCCGAGCCCCCTGGGACCTGGCAGCCTCAGGCGGTCTCAAGGCCCCTCAGGTGTGTTGTCGTGCAAGCTTCTGCAGGTCAAGAGATCCACAGGCTAGAGTTGTCTTGAGGTGAGGAGGCAGGCGCTGGCAGCCATGCCACATACTGAACTGTTTTGGGCAATTGCCAGTCAGTCAAGGAAGAGGATGCACGCTGCTCATGTATGCCCAAGTGGTCGCACTGTGCGCTGCTGCAGGGGCTCCAGTAGACAGTGGCGCTCTGCCTGCCACAGGGGCAGCTGCTGTAGCCAGCCCCCCACCGGCATCTGCCAGCAGTGGTGCAACCGCAGGCGCCGCCTCCCTCAACAAGGCCTGCCAGACCGACACTGTGGAGCTGGGGGCAGAGTGGCGGCGCAGGACTGGGACACTGGATGGCAGCCAGACTGTCAGGCAGGCCAACAGCGGGACAGCCTCTCCCAGGCTGGCCACAAGTCCAGTGTTTGGGATCGTGGCGCCTGGCGCTGGCAGTGGGCGGCTCACGTCTGGTAAGATGATCTGCTGCAGGGTCTGATGGCTCCTGCTCAGCAGCTTAGCAAGCATGTCCTGAGCAGACCTGGCCCATTGTATGAGCGCTGCCTGACAATACCAACCCGTCCCCCCTGACGACGCTGTGCCTGCGGGATGCCAACTGCAGCTTCGCGTACAAGAGTGGTATGCAACAAAGGGTCGCGAGTGAGTTCCAGGCTAGCCTGCTCTGACGTGCAGACCGTCCTGGCAGCGCTGGGAGGTCCAGGCAGGGCAGCAGTTTGGTCCTGGCACCCACACAGCCCTTCCAAGGTGGAGACCCTGGTGTGGAGAGTGGCAGTCGTGGCATCCCCACCCGCAGTATCTCTGTGGCTTTCGCTCTGGCAGGTGACAGCCCAGCTGTGGTGCCCAGGCTGAGCCTGTTGCGCATGAGCGACCGCGCAGCGCAGCGGCTGGCCCCACTGGACTCTGGGAGGAGGCGGCCCATGTCTGCCCCCTCTGAGGCTGTCCACAGGATCCCCAGCGGCAGCCAGCTTCTTAAGGTTGCGTCTGGGGATGCTTGCAGCAGTGCTGCGTCAGCGCTGGCTGGCAGCATGTCTAGCAGTGGCCTTGCAGAGGCAGCAGTTGGGGTGGAGCAGACTGGGGCCCACCAAGAGGGCGGCAGCGCTGCTGCAGCCGTTGGTGCAGAATCTGCAGCAGCTGGGGGCGCGCAGACTGACCTACAGGGGACAGACCCCGAGGCTCCAGCAGCGCTTGGCGGGGACGCTTCTGGTGTGCCGGCAGCCCTGCAGGAAGGGGACATTCCTGGCGGGCGGCCGCCTACTGCAGCGTCAGATGCTGGGGATGAGGCCTCAGCCCAACATCCAGGTGGGAGGAATGCCGGGTCATGGCCAGCCACCCTGCCAGTCCACCGGGAGTCGCCGTGCCTCTGCTTACAGTGTGCCAGCAGCATGCAAGTGCAATGACAGACCAAGCCTTGAAGTGGCAGGCCGCAGCGCTTGCACTCCAGTGGGGTGTGAGCCTTCTGATTGCTGAAGACGAGTCCAAAACGACCTAATGCAGGGCAAGCTGTTGCCACAGCCAGGCTCACCTCAGGGAGCCCACCTCGCAAGAACCTGTTGCCAGTGAAGCCGCCTGCCCGAACGCCAGCATAAAGATCCACAGGCATACTAAGTCCTGGGTCCGCCCCAGAGGTGAAGCCATGTGCCTTGATTGCAGGAGTCGGGGCTGGGACCATGGTGCTGGAGAGCCAGGCTTCCCGCAGGGCTGCCGCGCTGCAGCACGCGCTGAGCGTGCGCGGCCCAGCGCAGCACTGGACTCCCGGTGTGCCAGCCTTGTGGGACCCAGCTGCCGGCGGCGCGGGGCTCCCAGTGGCTGAGACACAGGTGAGCCCCAGTAGGTCAGGCACCGATGCTAGGAGGGCCACTCCTATTGATACAGAAGTTTGAGCCTCCCCCTAGCAGGAGACTGGGAGCCCCTGTTGGCTCTATCACAGGCTACCAGCCCTGGGGTGCCGGCGACTGGCACGCAGGTGGGCCCCTGTCGGGCAGGTACTGTGATGCCGCCAGGGCTGCTCAAGACTGCAGCTGTGGGAGCCTCTGCCCTGGCAGAGGACAATAAGCCCCTGTTGGCAGCTCATCACGTCCTGTCTGCGTTACCCTTGCCTGCATGCTGTGCTGTCCCCAAGCGCCAGCTTGTCCTTGCCTGCAAAGTTCTTTCCTTCATCATCTACTGGACCATTGGTGCGCTGGCACTGTCTCAGTCCTTGCATCTTCCGGCCTGTCACCCCCCAGCTGAGTACTTGCTGCTGACTCCAACAGTGACCATGTCCTGTGTCACTGTAGAAGGCCAAGTCCACAACAGCTGCGCTCCTCTCACTGCACTGGTTCGTTCCATCATCTGAGATGTAGCACGCATTCAACACCCTGCCTGCACGTGTCAAGTCATCTTGAGATGACTTTGCTGTCCCTGCAGGAACCCCGAGGCCCGCCCACCCCCGACAGCGGTGCCCCTCGGGCAGAAGCCAGCCCCAAGCAGACCCACCTGCTGCGCCAAGCCCTCAAGGTCCAGCTGGGCACCCTGCAGCGAGCCCACTCCGCCGCTGCCGCCACACCGCGCAGCGTCAAGCCCAGCCCCAGGGACCCGGCGGTCTGGTCCCCACGCCTTGCACCCATTGTCGGGGCCACTGCTGCACCCCACAGGGAGCACAGTGGACTGCATCGGGAGGTGGTGGGAGCAGGGCAGGCAGCGCAGACGGGGCTGCAGCTGGCGCCAGAGGGCAGCAGCGTCAGCCGGGCTGCAGCAGAGCGCTCTTTGGCATCCACCCGGCCTGGTGGAGGCACAGGTGAGCAGAGGGCTGCGCTCTAGAGCTGTCTGCCAGAGCAATGTCTTCAGCCCAACAGAGTCACAGCTGCAGTTGAGAGGTGCACGAGCAATGCCTGTGCCTGCAATCAGAGTCAATATGGTGTCCCTGTGGACCACACTGGCTCAAAGATGCATTGCATAGCGTTGCGTGGCGTTGCGTGGCTGCTGCTCAGCCTGCTGCAGTGCTCCTGCACAGTCTTTTCCAAATGTCCACAGGGAGGCGGGGCCTGCCTGCGACGAGGCAGGTGTTGGCTGAACTGCTGCACGCCAAGGCAACAGCAGACCTTGCAGCAAGTCGCAGCGGGGCAGCCCCCCAGCCCCTGGCAGCCTTTGCTCTGCAGCACCTGGGTCGCCAGCACGGCCTCGAACAAGGGCAGCAGCAGTGGCTGCAGCTGGCGGCAGCTGTGCGGCAGCACTGCAGCGATGTTGCAGTGGCCGCCTTCGGAGTTGCCTGTGGGCTCATGGCTCCGGAGGAGGCGCCAGCAGCGCAGGCAGGGGCGCTGCTGTGGGCGCAGGGCCATGACCTCTCGCAGGCAAGCCGCTGCCGCCTTGCTGTTGGATCTGGAGTGAGTGTGCTGTCTATTTGCTCAACAAGAGGTGCTGCTCATGTCAAGCGGCATGACCTTTTGCGGGCAGACCACTAGTGGCATCTTGTGAAATCCTGGTGCAGGCAGGCTGCCACGATGGTCTAGGACCAGACCTGTTGGGTTTCCATTGCATGAGGTGTTTACTTGCAGCAGAAGAAGCTCAGCTTGTGGCACTCTCACTGCAGCATTCTACTGTCGCAGTCTGCCTGCATGCCAGTCTGCCGACCACTCCCCTGCCAAGGACTTGGCAGGCGCAGTCTCACCTGCCCACCTCTGGGCCGAAATCACAGCCCTCCTTTGGATTGACCCAGGCTGCACCCTCGTCTCTGCTGTCCAACCTGCCCAGCAGTCCTCTCACACAGCGAAGGTGTTCCTGCGCTGCCCACTGCAGGCATTGTACAACTTGCCCACCTCCCAGCCTTCTCTGCAGCAGTCTGCCTGGTGGGCCGAGGCCTGGCTGGGCGACCTCCAGATGCGGCTGCATCCCAGCCTGGCAGACCTCACCCACTTTGGCAGCCAGCCTGACGGCCTGAGCCCCGCAGCAGCAGCCATGGCCTGCATGCACCCAGTGGTGGAGCAGGTCATGGCTGACCTGGCAGGCACGCCGGGGATGGAGGCAGTGCTGGCCTGCACCGAGGGAGCAAGCTTTGGGCGCATTGCTGCGCGCGTGGAGCTCGGGGTCCCAGTGTCCCAGAATGAGGTGGGCAGTGTTGCGGAAACAAGTTGGCGGTGGTCTCCTGAACGGCCGGAGAAAACGGGCAGGGAAAGTGTTCATGTGTCAACAGGTAAGGTGGGTTGGAGTTGCAATGTTGCTGAATGAGGTCAGGCCCTCTGGGCAGGAGCTGCCAAGGCCTGCAGGTCAGGTCTCTGAGACACTTGCTCCACTGCTCCTGATAACAGCATGTCAAGCATTCAAGCCTGAAAGTGGCCTAAGTCTCAAGCTGGGGGTCCCTTGTGTCCCCTGAGGGTGGGCCGGTGAACTGGCAGCTGAATTTGTGCAGGCATGCAGAGTTGATGGCAGGCGCTGCCTGTATGAGTGCAACCTGCTGCAATGAACAGAAGCTTGCGCGGCAGACTGGCATCAGCGGCAGTGCTGCAGTGCTCACTCCTGCTGCCTCCGCGATCGACAGCTGCCAGTGAATTCAAGCATGCCTTCAAATCTTCAATCCTGTGTGATGGCCTGCAGGCTCCTGAGCTGTATGCAATGGCGATGGCAGCTGCTGGTGCCCTGGGGGTCACAGAGGCGCCCGAGCTGTGGCTGCAGCCCAGCGCTCAGGCAGCTGTGCACTACCTGCGCATGCCCCTCCGGCGGTTCCATGGCTTGGATGGGGACCTGGGCTTTACAGTGAGTGCGCCGCATGTCTCAAAAAAACAACCTCAGCTGGTCCTGCCATGTATGCCTTGCGAGACTATATGCATTGACACTTCATGACAGCCTGCATGACCTGGAAGATCGACCAAAGACGCATGCATCACAAAGGCATACGTTGTATTGCCTCTGGTGCAGCAGCGCCGCCGTACTCTACTGCCGAGTCCATACGCTCAGCTCTGCAATGGGCGTTTGTCTGTGAGCTGTGTGCCACATAGGCAGCACATGCGCAGCAAATAGACGAAATAAGTCGGTGCACAGACAGCGCTTGTCTTTCTTCCGCTGCTCTGCAAACAAATCAGCATGTTGAGTTTAGGGCTGGCGGACAGGCTTCTGTCCTGTTGTGCAGGAAAAATTTGGCCTGCAAGGGGACCTTCTGGCTGTGCCTGAGCCGCAGCAGTCAGCGCCAGCACTTGTCATCACAAGTGCTGCAGTGGACCTTCTGAATCCCACGGAGCTCAAGGCCACCGTGACAGCTGCCCTGGCCTGCCATGTGGCTGGAGGTGAGTGGCATGTAGCAGCAGCGTGCAACAGCACACCACTGGGCATCGCACTGCCCACTGAAAGATGCCAGCAAAACTAGAAAACCAATTGATTGTGTAAGCACCCTGCTGCGCTGAGGCTGACCGATGCATGATTCAGGCAGGTTGCATTGTGGTGTACAGCAGCATTGTGATGGCGGTCTCCTGCTTTAAGACTGAGTGCATTGCTGGAATGCATCCTGCTAGTGGCAGCAGAGAGTGCCCTCTATCGCGTGCCAAAGTTTGATCATATGCAAGCAGCTCAGAGCACTATTTGATACGACCCATCCATGCTCTGATGCAGGTACGCAGAGCCTGATGCCTGCCACGCAGCCAGACAGCCAGCCGACAGGAGCAGCAGCGCGCAATGCAGGTGCTGCTCCGGTATCGCTGCTGCAGGGCAGGAGCCAGCAGCCAGTCCTCTCGATTGCAGCTGTGGCCACTGCAGCCAGCATTGCACTGCTGGCCCCTGGCCTGCTGCTGCAGCAGCTGCCGCCTGAGCTGCACCTGGTCTGGACACCGCTGCTGCTGCCTATGCTGCAGCGGGCTGCTAGTTACCTCCACCTCACCACAGACAGGTGAGGTTTGACAACCTCCGTTTTACCTGCACTGCCACCAATGTGTAGGCGAGTCTTCAACTCTGCGGTTGAAGTGACGGTTCTGCACCTGCCCACGGGCTCAGATAGCCTGTGAAAGTATGCCATTCTTCATGACACCTGGAGCGGTGTGCCTGCAGGTTGACATTGAGAGCCATGCAGGATGATGAGGCATGCATGTCCGCTGCTGTCAAGATGAGCCTAGGGTCCCAGTCTCTGGCCTCCCACGTGGACATTGCAGCCCTCATCCTTCAAGTGAGACGGAACTGTTTGTCACAGGCTGTCCTGCAGTGGTGGCATCATGACTGATTGAGCTGAACAGAGGCTTGCTGGTGGATGCAGGCAAGGCGCCTCAACAATGTACAGACAGCTGACATACTGCAGGCCCATACGAGTGACGCTGCAGCAGCCACCAGCAACAGTTTGCTCATGCTGCGTGTGCGCGAGATGCAGCGCTGGTACACAGGCACGAGTGCAACCCCTGACCAGTGATGTATGCAGTCAAGCTGTCCAGTTGCAGTTCCAGCTCATAAGTTGACATTGACCTTTGGAGATTGTGTTTTCCACCCAAAGCTCTCACTTGCTTGTGCCCACCTTCCACTAAAGTACGACAGTCCTCATCATGCTATCAGTGCTTCACATTCAGTGCTTCAAAATCAAAGAATCAGCAGAGCGGGGGGAGCCCAGCTGTCATTCAGGCAGACTACCTGCTAGTTCAAAGCAATAAGCTGCTAGGGGAAAGGGCTACCATTCAGGCAGAGGGCTTCGGCTGCAGGCCAAAGCCCAGGTCTGACATGAGCACATCTAAACGGGCAGGGTCAGAGAGGTACAGGAAACCAACCTGCAAGGAAAGTGGCCAGCATCAACTTGTGTCTAAGGAGTGCATAAATTCCACTGAAATCTGCTTGTGCCGGCTGCCCAAGCAGTTTCTTGCTCCTTGCTCTGTGCTCAAGACAGGCTGCCTAGCTGAGCGCAAAAGCTACAGAGACCCTGAGGCTACAGGCTGGTGCCACTCACCAGGCACTCAAGTGCAGTGGCATTGCGGTAGGTGAGCGTGTGGGCCCCACTGCGGGACAGCCTCTTGGGGATGGTTATTTTGGCGTTCTTGCCCCACTTGATGATCTCGCGCTCATGATCAGTCAGCAAGGGAGTGGCCTGCAGCTGCTCCAAGTACCGCTCCTGCAGGGGGAGCAACTGCAGCGCTGCATTGGGGGCCTTTCAGCAGAGCAGCCTCATGCAGTGGGGCGCCCTTTGCTGCGTTAGATTGTGCCGGGGAGTGCCTCACGCAAGCCTGGGCCAGGAGCTACCGCATTTCCCAGGCCTGGCCCCCAGTAGGACCCTTTTGCATGGGCCCCGCATGGTGCGCCCAGTCGCAGGTGGGAGCAGCTTACAGGGTCTCCTGGCGGCCCAGGCCAAGAGGCTTGTGGTCACAACACCCCTGCGAAACTTGGAAGGGTGGCCATCCTGCGGCTTGTCACAATTTCACAAACCAGACGTCCGCCTGAGGTGCAGGCCTCACCTGGGACTCTGCCCGAACCTCACGAATGACTGCATTGTAGTACAGGCCCGGCTTCTGTGGCGGGTGAAAGTGCCGTCGTCGTGTGTATAGCTGCAGCAGTGGCAACCAAAGGTTGGTAACTGAAACAATCACATGCCGGGCAAAAGCAGGGCCTGCACACCTCCCAGACAGAGTCACCAATAAATGCAAGGGACACCGCGTTCCATTTGGCTCTTATTTCGCTTCCAGATAGAAGAGGTGAAGGAAAGATGGTTGGTGAGGTCTCTGCAGCACCGAGAACAATAGGCTGGACAACATTCATGATACAGCACATGGCCCATGTCAATTTTAGCTTGCCTGGGCTGGCGACTGTGCCAAATCCCTTTGACAGGCAGACAGCTCGTAGGCCGGATCTCCCTGGACACAACGCAGGTGCTCTGTGCCGGCAGGGGTGATCTAGCAGCCGCAGCTGCACTCTCGACATCTGCATGGGCTGAGCTTCATGCTGTGCCCATCGCTGACCTCTCCCTTGACTGGCCTGTCACAGAGCAGAAGTGAAGCATCTGGCTGCCTGATTCTAAATGCATGGGCATGTGAACCTGATCCTGCACCATCCCCATGGAGCCAGCTGCAGCTCGCACAAACACTTAAAAGATGCGCATGCACCCCTGGGTTTGGTAGCAGGCAAGGCAGAAGAGCAAGATGCTGTGCCGGAGCTTCCAGTCCAGACCGGGGGACTTGTGGAAGGCATGCCTGCCGGGTACAAGGCCAGGAGAAGGCATTCGGTGGGTGTCAGGTTGTAACGCCCGCCCGCCTGGCCGATGTTGCGGATGTCAAGCACCTCTGGTGGCGTGCAGGTCAGCGCAGAGGTGGCAAGCCTGGCCCTGGGGCAGCCAGTGCAGCTGCGCATGGTGGAGAAGGATGCTGCGGCAAAGGGGCGCATACAGGCTGCCATGCAGCACAGTTTCCTTTTTGCTGGTGAGGCTGGACCAACCTGCATGCTGATCCAGGCCTGGCCAGCATAGCTGTGCGCTCGCTGCATGCACTGGCCGCTTGTGCAGAGCCCTTGCGTGCGCAGGTCCTGACTCAGTCCCGCGCCTGCAGAGCTGGATGACACACAGCAGGCAGATGTGATTGAGGCCATGTTCAGGCGTGCCGTGAAGCAGGGCGAAGTCATCATCAGGCAAGTCCTCCATATGTGTGCTGCAGGAATGTGGTGTGCCTTGGCCTGTGGAAGCCTTAAGGTCTCGTGTCGCATCTAGCTCTGCTGCAGCGGAGAGTTGCAGGCTTGCAGAAACAGGCACAGGAGCTGGCTGGTGCACTCCACCCAGCAATCGAGCCTGCAGCGTGCAGAGCCGCCGCCATCACTGCAGGGGGTGTGCAATGCGGACCCTGATAGTCTACCAGACCCCTTGGTGCCGTGCTTCTCTGGACAGGGAGCGTGATCGTTCTGTGCTCCGCCTTGTGGTGTACGTCACAGACTGTTGTGGGAGTGTCCACGTCCTGCACCATGAGGTGCACAGCAGCCTCCTGTGCGGAACAGCTGCACACCTGCAATCCTGCGCCTGCAGGGAGGGTGAGGACGGCGACAACTTCTGGATGATTGAGAGCGGGATCTACAAAGCTGTGAAGCAGGCGTCCCAGGATGGGGAGCGCCTGCTGTTCAGATACGAGGGCAAGGGGGCGTTCGGGGAGCTGGCGCTGATGTACAACTGCCCGCGAGCGGCCACAGTGGTGGTGAACAGCTGGCCTCAAGCTGTGGTGCACTGTGGCTGCAAGGCCCACTGCAAGACTTCAGTGCACTTTTGTTGTGGCTCAAGAGCAGTGCAGGAGTCACTGGCCAGACCTGAATGCCGTAGATGTGTGGGTGGGGCACTCCTCATGGTCCAGGCAGGGATGCAATGCTTTCTGAGCTTCAGCAGACCTCTGATCTGGTCAGACAAAGGGTTGGCCCCATCCATATGTAAGGTAGCTGCACCCATTCAGCTGCTGCACCTTCTGCCAGCCTCACAGGTTCGTGGACCGTGCTGCAGGCCGAAGCGGAGGGCGTGTTGTGGGGCCTGGACAGGGTTACCTTCAGGAACATCATTTTGGTATCCACCATGCAGAAGAGGGAGCATTATGAAGAGACGCTGGCAGGCATGAGCCTGTTAGGGGACATGACGGCTGAGCAGCGTGCTGTCATTGCTGACTGCCTTTCAGCAGAGGTCTTCCAGGTCAGAGATGCACTCCTGAGCCTCCCGGTTGTGCACCTCAGGCAGCGCATGCCGGCCGCAACGGGATCAAGGCTGCCTCACCTGGCTGCATGCAACAAGCTCTTGTCTCCTGACGGTGATGTCAGTCATGCAGGATGGGGAGACGATCCTGAGGCAGGGCGAGGGGCTCACAAGCACATCCAAGTTTTATCTTGTGGAAAGCGGCACTGTGGAATGCTGGAAGGATTTCACAGTGAGCATTTGGCCCAGCCTGGCAGAAGCCAATGGGGCAAGCAAGAGCCACCTGCTGGCGCAATGCATGGTCTCCGAACCTTACCCTCTTAGCCTGAAATGGCGTGCTGAATGTTGCAGGGCACCAGAAAGCTTGTCAAGACCATTGAAGCAGGGGGTTTCTTCGGTGAAGTGGCCCTGGTCAAGAAAATTGACAGCAGGGCAGCAGATTGCATAGCTAAGGGGCGCGTAAAGGCAAGCTACTGTTTTCAAAAAATTCATATTGTTCAGGGCCGGTTCTGAGTTCCAGCAAGACCTGGTGCAGGCGCTGTCAATGGGACGCGATGCGTTTGAGAGACTCATGGGCCCGACAGAGCAGATATTGTCCAAGCACCTTGAGGAGTATGAGCGCATCAATGTAGCTGCCAGCAGCTCTGAAAGCAGTGCAGCCCAGGTGGTCTAGGACTGGCAGCGCTGCCACACTATGCAGCGCTACTATGGCTGGGCGCATGTGGCAGAGGCAGCCCGACAGCTGTGCGACAGCGACAAACTAGTCAGTGGGCAGCTGTGCGGCCACCAGGGCTTGCAGTGCAGCCAGGCCGCCCCTCTTTTCTAGCTCAACTATCTTCTCTGCAGCTATGAACGCATTGCTCTGCCTCTCAGCTAGCACAATTGCTACAGCTGCTGCCCGTATGCTGCCGCCTGAACAGCGCGCCAGGTCGAACAGATGGAATGACTCCATTTCAAGGGACAGCGCTGATGGATGCTGGGCCGCCAGCAGCTGTAAGAGGTCCTCATTCCTGTCGTCGAAATCTGTTGTTGACCGACCCTGCAAGCAGGCCGCCAGTCCCTTGTCAGATGGCTAGACTGTCACAGTGAGGACACACGTTAACTTTAGCAGCAGGTCTGGGCAGCTGCATTGCAATCAGACTCTGCAAGCAACAGCATGCCAAAACGCTCAGATGGCTGAGTGCGGGGCAGCAGAAGTGGCTGCTGCCTTCCCACAAAAGGCACCACGCAGACTGGCAAAGTGAGCTGAACAGCACATCGTTCTGCAGCCCTCGTTGTAGCGCAGAGCCACATGTCATGCACAAGCAGCTCTGTTCACGGAAACATGCACGGGAGCAGTGACCTGCACCTGCGAGCTGTAGAAGCTGTCTGCTGACACGTTCAGCCCCTGCAGTATGGAGGTCTCCCTGCTTGCTGCCGCTTGAAGCTTCTCAAGTAGCAGCCCCGACAGCTCAGCATCGCTGGGGACAGGCTGGGAGATGATGTATGGCGGCCGAGTCCCCTGGCTGCCGGTGGTGGCTGCCCCATGACTGCTCAGGCGGTCGGCATCAGCCTGCTCTGTGCCCTGGCTCCCTGCCTCTGAGGTTTCACCCCGCGAGCCAAAAGCATCAGGGTCTCGCCTACAGAAGTCACATTCATGAGGACTTTGAACGCCTGCCTTTTAAGGGGAAGCCAGGGGAGGTTGTGCAGTGCCATCGGTGCTGTCCGGCAGGGCAGCAAGTCCTATAGCCATCACGCGCATGCCTGCATGAGGAACGCCTCCCAAGGCAGCAGCCATACATGCTGTGAGCAGTGGCGGTGTGCAGCCGGAGACTAGCTGTTCAACCCTCCACTCCACACTGGGACAGCTGACACACAGCAATGCCTGAACTCTTGAAGATGTTGGCTCCCTCCTAGCTGCAGGTATGCCGACATCTGCCGCCCTGTGGCTGCAGCATGGCCACTGGCTGCAGGTGATCTGCTGCCAGCTATCTCTCAACCATTGCGGCTTGAGGTCATTGCTCTTGGATGAAGTCAATGCAGTTCCTTGGTTGGCACGGAACATGGCAGACGGGATTGTGAGCTTCACAGCACCAGCACACCCCTGGGCCAGCCCTGTACGCCTGCCTCAGGGACCCTCAGCCCACTCCCACCTGACGCTAATGGAGCCCTCGGTGGCCACCACCAGGCTGCCAAGGGATGCAGGCGGCTGCAGTCCGCCGCAGGTGCCCACCCGGACAAAGGCCATGGGGCCATCAACCACTGCCCTGCAGAAGCATGCACAACTGCCTGAACTTCTGGACCTTACAGCTGGGCTGGCAGGCTGTCCAGGTGCACCTTGAAACGCCTCCACCTGCAGTAGCATGTACATGTAGCAGAGATCAGCTTTCAGAAAAGGCATTCAGTCCAGCAGGTGTAAATCCTAAGCTTCACGTCTAGGGCTGTGCAGCAAGGCATACACAGCATGCAGCAGCATGCTCTGTGCCAAGCTGCATACAGGAGCACATATTCTGGGATGGTAAAATGCAGCCTCTCCCTTTGCCTGCTGCTCTGCCAGTGCCCTGAGCTCACGAACTGCAGGGTGCTTGTGGCTCTGAAGGCAGTGCCTGCCTCAATCTGCAGCATGCTCGGTGCACAGCATGGCTTGCCTGCATTCTCTCACCACGAAGTCCATGTTGGCTGCCCCCATCAAGGTGCTCACAATGCTGACAGGTGTACCTTGAAAGCCGCCTGCAGCATGCGGGCCCACGATTAGAAGGCACTTGCACCCCTGTTCCTACACCTGACCGCATCAGCTTGCCCACAATGCTGACAGCTGTGTCCTGAACGCTGCCTGCAGCATGCGGACCCTTCCCGAAAAGGTGGCAGTCCCCCTCTGTGACTACAGACGTCAAGGGGCAGCCCTGCCAGTGTTGCGGAGCAGCTGGCGCTGCTCCAAAGAAGTCTAAGGGCACAGTTGTAGTGCTCCAGTCATAGTGCTCCGATGTCCCAATGGTGGGCACAGGCCTGGTAGCATGGCCATGGCACCTGTGATGGTCAGGAAACCTCTGCCGGACTCCAGCTGGAAGAGGCTCTGCTGAGAGTCCAGCTCCTCAGCCAGAAGGATGGCTCGCTTGGTGCTTCCCACAGATAGGATCCTGTTGGCGACCTCCCCTGGCTGCATATGCAGGAGGGAGCACCATCTGCTGAGGGGACGCTTCAGAAAAGTGTGAGCCAGCAATGAGGAGAGTAAAGCAGTGTGCAGGCGTCAACAATTGGGTTGGTCTTGCAACTGATGATGGTAGGGCTGACCACAAATGGCAGGCACGGTGCCATTGCAATGGCTCACCCTGGTTGCCAGATGATAGGTTCTGCCCTCGCTGTCCCGAGGAAAGTTTGCATCATGGAAAGATGTCCTTGGCTGTTTCACTGTCAGAGTAGACTCTGCTGAGTCCTCTGCCCTGACAATGCAGATCCTGCATCACAGTGGGGAAGGAATTTTGCAGCATGTCAGCAGAGTATGTGCAAAGGGATTTCCTCTGTTTGATAGGTTGTCTCCAGCTTGCTGTAGTCTCCTGGTTGCCTTGCAGAGACAATCCAGGCGAGACTGTCTTCATCATAAGCATGAAATGCACCTGCAGGGTTTGACCCTGAAGCTCCTCCCAGCAGGATGAAGAACATTGCATTTAAGCTGCCGCAGATCTCTAAAAGGAGGGCGATCCATGGCGACTTCAAGCACACCACCTCGATGTGGTTTCCAAGCTTGACTTTGACCAACTACCAACTGCTGTGGTAAAAATTTGGCCTGTTTCGCAAAACCTTGCAAAGCCGACAATTTCAACATCTGTCTAAAGGCACCTGAAGCAAGAACTTAGGTGTTTCGTGTACTGCTGATCTTGTCCCTTCAACCTGCTTGCTTCACTGTGAATCGTCATGAGGGTCATGGGCAGCTTTCGGCCAAGCCCCTGCGGGGTGCTGAAGGCTCAGAGAGCTGTCATGCAGCCAAGGCTGGCCCGCAGTGCCAGGCTGCAATGCATGGCACAGCAGAAGGAGAAGGTTGTTGCTGTCCTATACAAGGTGGGGCGAATCCATGCAAGTTCTATGAGCATGTCATGTTCAAGGTGTCTGCACAGAGCCTGTTGGCTGGCAGAGTGCCACATCGCTGTCAGGTGCTCCCTGGCTGTCATGGTGATGTCAACGTGCCAAGATGCATGCCTGACTGCCCTGTCGTCATCCTGCAGGCAGGGGAGGCTGCAGAGAACAAGGACCTGCTTGGCTGCGTGGAAAATGAGCTGGGCCTCCGCAAGTTTATTGAAGACCAGGTACGCAGCGCCTGTGTGTCTTGGCTCCCCTCAAGAGCAGCTTTGCTAAGAGAATCTCCTATGCAAACAAGTAAGCAGTTGTAGTGCCTATAGCAAGTGAATAAGTGGTACATCCTTGCTTTGCTACCTGCGGTCAGCATAGCAAAGAATGGTTTGCTGCATGCCCTCCGAGGGATCCTGCATAACTGGGCACCACCTCTTCAGCTGGGACATCCTCCTGTCATGTCGCTGTGGCTTGCTTTGTTCTGTGGTCAAGTGTAGCCATTGCTGGGCTGCATAGCAGTGGCTTGTGGTGCAGGGTCACGAGTACATTGTGACTGACTCCAAGGAGGGCGATGGCAATGAGCTGGACAAGCATCTGAAGGACGCCACCATCCTCATCTCCACCCCCTTCCACCCAGCCTGTGAGTGTCACAGGCTGTGAGCGCGTTGCTGGATTGCTTGCACTGCCTTGGTACAGATGCTGCAGACCCCATGCACAGGCCCGCAAGCAGGCAACACTGTGAGCTCTCAGGAGGGGCCCTCCAGGTCCCTTTGGTCAGGTTGAGCCAACCAGCACTTGAGCTGTTGCCGCCATTGTGCAGCTGTGAGGCCCACTGCAGAGCCTCATCAAGCAGGGCTGAAGCCACCTTTTGCCTGGGTGCCTGCCTCAGCTCAGGCCAGCAGAGTTTCATTGCATCCTGCTGGCCTCTGCAGACTTGACAAAGGAGCGTGTTGAGGCTGCCAAGAACCTGAAGCTCAGCATCACCGCTGGCGTCGGCAGCGACCACGTGGACCTCCATGCAGCGGCTGATGCCGGCATGACCGTTGCAGAGGTCACAGGTGGGCAGAGGCAGAGGACTGCTGGACTGCTCTGTGGAGGCCGCATGCAGGACGGAGACTGCTGGGCGTGAGACCCATTATGGGCCATAGCTGAAGCGGCATGGTGAAGCACTCCTGGTAGTGAACTGCACGCAACCGATGCTGTTGCTGGTCAGGCGGGCAGTGCTGATCACCTGACAGCTGAATGGACGTCCACGGCAGGGCCGATCTGCCCCGACATCTGCCCGAGCCCATGCAGCGATTATGGCTCAGCTGCAGCTCAAGCCAGGCCCTGTTGAACAAGATGCTGCCCTCTGCATGCAGGCTCCAATGTTGTCTCAGTGGCTGAGCACAATGTGATGCTCATCCTGACCATGCTGCGCAACTTCCTACCGGCCCACGAGCAAATTGCGTCAGGTGGCTGGGACGTGGGTGCCGCTGCCCAGAAGGCGTACGATCTCGAGAACAAGGTGGTCGGCATTGCGGGGGCCGGGCGCATTGGGCAGCTCACCATGGAGCGGCTCAAGGTGAGGCGAGATGTAGGGTTGAGTGAGGTGGGGCCTGTCAAGCTACTGGCGGGCACATTCGGCAGCCCACAATGGAGCGGGTCAAGGTGAGGCTGGGAACTAGATGTAGGGTTGGGTGAGTTGGGGGGGGGGGGGGGGGGGGGGGGGAGGGAGACCCTGTCAGGCCACTGGCGGGTGCATTCGGCAGCCCACAATGGAGCGGGTCAAGGTGAGGCTGGGGGCTGCCAGGTCGGGGGCTCAGCAAGGCGTGTGTGGCAGCAGGGAGGCTTGGTGTGCATCAGCCTTAGGCTGCTGAATTTTGAGCGGTTCAAAAGTGAGACTTGGCACAGGCTGTTATGCTGAGCCACTTGGATTAGGACTGCCAGAGGTGGCGCAGTGGCCTTGAGGCTTGCAGGCAGTGGTGTGCCGCAGCAGCCTCAAGCAGCTGAACAGGGAGCAGTTCAAGGTGCGGCTGGGGGCAGGAGTCGGGGGCAGGTCAGACGCTGAAGCTGCTGGGTTGCACGGGCTTCGTGTGGCAGGGAAGCATGGGTGCAGCCGCCTGGTGCAGCTCATCAGGGACTCACTTGACTGTGGTGGTGAGCATCGATGACCCACTGCGTCACTGCCCTTTTGAGGTCATGCGCAGCAACCTGGTCAAGGGCTGCTGGGCGCATTAACATATCCTCCCAGTAACCCCAGGCATCTCCCCGAGTGTGAGCCCACTGCCTGCAGGGCTTTGGCCTGAAGGAGCTACGATACTTTGACTACAAGCACCTGCCTGAGGAGAAGGAGAAGGAGCTCAATGCCAAGTTTGCCGAGCTGGACGACCTCATCCACAATGCGGACGTGATCAGCGTGTCCCTGCCCCTAACCGACAAAACAAAGTGAGGAGGGATTTGTATGGTATTGCCTTGCCTTGCAGGGCAAAGATATTTCGGGAAGGACACCTGGCCAACATGTCTTGTCAGGGAGCTCAAATGATGTTCATGGCTGGCATCACTTCCTTTTCAATGCTTGCCTTCTGTGTTGCACATAGCCTCTGCTCAAGCATCAGCGAGGGGCTGTGTGGCCCTGGCTGATGTCCTTTGCACCATGTTCTGCATTGAGAGAGTGCCTCCACGTGTGTTCAGCAGCCAGTATTCACGTAGGAGTGTCAGCAGTCAGCTGTGAGCTGGCTAGTCTTGTAGTCACTCTCTCTGCACATATGACACAAGAGAAGCAGCATATTCTGGCACTCAAGCCTCCTCCGCAAGCTGTAGGGGGATGTTCAACGATGACGTCATTGGGAAAATGAAGAAGGGTGCCATTCTGATCAACACTGCCCGTGGCGCCATCGCTGACACAGATGCAGTGGCCAGGGCGCTCGAGTCTGGCCAGCTGGGCGGATGTGAGTCTGCTGCGGTGCTCCCATTGATCTTATGGCTGTTGGGGGTGGTTTGCTGCAGATAAGGAGAGCAGGAACTTACTGCGGGACTCCAGGCAGCTTGCAGTGTTGACGTGCTTTGCAGGCCATCTGCTGCTGCTGCATGGGGCGCCTGAACAAAATGTGTTGCAATGCAAGAACATAGGCAATGATGCTGAGGGACTGCCTGGCTGCAGATGCGGGTGACGTTTGGCCAGAGCAGCCTGCTCCCAAAGACCACCCCTGGCGAACAGCGTAAGTGGTGAATTCTCCTCGTTTAGTTGTTGTCTTGAGGGGTTGACCATTCCGATCCCAGATCAGTGAAAACAATTTCTGCCTGCAGCCCCAACAATGGCATGACCCCCCACTACAGCGGCACCACACTGGATGCCCAGGCCCGGTATGCAGATGGCACCAAGAAGATGCTGGACGCCTGGTTCAAGGGGGAGGCCTTTGAGGATAGCTGGTACATTGTTCGGGAAGGTGGGCCACTTCTGAGCAGGCTGCAAATGGCCATGTGGCTTTCTCCTGCAGCACTGTTCGTGACTGGTCTCTGCTCCCCTGTGCAGGTGAGTTGGCCCCGCAGTACAAGTGAGCCTACCTCAGCTGGATGGAAGGGTACTCAGACTCTTCCCGGGAAACTCAATCCTGACCACGTAGGGTGGCACACCCCGCCTACAGCTTCCAGGCCCCTGATTGCTGATTTCACAGCCTCAGTGACATGATCTTAGACGAGTTGGACAAAGATACATGATGTTGTGATGTCGTAAACAGCTTGCACAAAATCAGATCAAGAACTTGGAATGACCAGGTAGATAGCACACTGGTGAGTGTCAATGACTGCACCGACATGCCTTGGATGGCCGAACCACAATGTGTAAAACCCTAGAATCACAGCTTGGCATTTGCACCAGCCTGTTGTTGCTTCCCTTGAGGTTGTCCAGGGTATGGGGCGCCCCCCGCAGCGTACTCTGTGTGGCTGCCCAGTGCGATGAGCTCCTGACTGCTGGCATTCCTGCATGCGAGTCCAGTGGTGATCGCACTCAGCCCAGCAGGCAAGAAGGCCATGTAACACAGCTCAAACTCAGCTCTGACATCATTTGCCAGAAACCTGCAGAGCCAGGCTGCTTGAGGGTGGAACCTCACCTGAACTCGATGGCGGCTGAGGTCAGGGTCTTGCCCGTCTTCACCATACTAGCCTCACACAGCAGGTCCTCGCCCACAGGCAGGCTGCCACAGAACTGGACATCAATGCTGACGGTCACGCACTGGCGCTGTTCCACAGTGGCCAGCACAGCAGTGGTGAGCAGGTCGACCAGCGCTGGCAGGACGCCTGGGTGCATCTGACGGCGGCTGTCCACCAGCCACTCCCGGACTGGCAGGACAGAGGAGCCGGTTCCTTGTGACATCTCCAGATCCTGCATGGAATGGGAGCTGGAAGGTGGCAGTGCAGGCATGCACACAGGGTTGGCATGGCAGAAGATGCTGACGTCAGGTCTCTGCGAGAGCAGGGCTGCTGGCAGCATTCAGGCCGCAGCACTGGGCACTGCAGCCATGCCTGCAAGACCTGAGCAGAGCTGTTGCATGCAGAGCAGAGCCTCCAGACGAAGAGCAGGTGCCCTCTGCTTGGCGCACTAAGACCCACCCCTGACGTCGGCGCCCTTGTGGTGGGTGCATGCCACAGCCGCACCTTGAGGCCCCAGCCCACAGTTGTATCCCAGTTGCGCGGCTCCTCTGGGGTAAACTCCCCAGCAGTCTGCGCAGCTGCAGCCTGCAGCGCCTGGCCCGCTTTCAGCGCCTGGCGGTCCACTGCTGACCTCGCGTCACCGCCCTGTTGGTGGCCATCTGCTTGGCCTGCTGGACCTGCAGTCTGGGGCTGCTCCTGGCTGCCGCTGTCATCAGCGTCGCCAGCAGGCTGGCTCTGGTGCACAGGCACAGCCTCCCGGCCTGCCTGCTCAGCTGTGCTGCTGTTGGGATCTCTGCCATTTGACCCATCCTGCTGGCTGCCAGCCTCTGCAGGCTGCTGAGTCTCAGCTGGGCCCGCTGTGCCCCCCTCCCCGCCCATCTGGCCCAGCATGACCTCAGCGCGCTGCCAGGCAGCAGCGGCTGTGGCGGTGAGAGCCTCCCGCGCTCGCTGCAGCCCCCGCCGCGGGCTCATGTTGTCGCCTGAGCCATCTGCTGCCGCATCCTGTCCCTGGGTAGCCTTGAAAGGAGGGGAGGTGCCTTCAGACTCCCCACCTCCAGACCTGCTGCCCTGGCCCGGCAGCCCAGCCGCGTGCCCGCTGCTGCGCATCACCTGGAGGGCCTGCATGCGAGCGGCAGCAGCTGTGGCAGCCACTGCCTGCTGGGCGCGCTGCAGGGCGTCTCTGCTGCTGGAGGCCGCAGCAGACAGTGCTGCAGACACGCGGGCTTGCAGGCGCGGAGGGGTGAGCTCTGTGTACAGGCCGCGTGAGATCAGGCGCCCGCTGTTGCTGTTGATGATGCGCACCTCTGCTGCGGAGACGCTGCCTCCAACTGCGGCAACCATGGGTGGACATTACTGAAGTTGCAACACTACAAGCTGATGTGGGATCGACTTCCAGGCAGATAGCTGCAAGGTGGGCAGGCAGCATGCAACCTAGCGGCAGCTTGGACTACACAATGATCTCCTGCATGCTAACCAAGTTGGCTGGTGTGCCCAGCACCTGAGCAATGAAGCACGGAGCCATGCACTGTTGGGCTGCAGCGAATGTCAAGCACCATTAGTAACGCATCTTACCTGCAGCTACATTGGCCTCGATCTTCGCCATGACGCCGCCAGGCATTGCACTGAGGCACTCCAGGTGGCAGCTGACAGCAATGCCAGAGCTCGCACCCACAGTCTCAAGCGCTGCAGCAGCAGACAGTGAGGGCTTGAGCATATGGAGGGGCAGCTCTAGCTGGACCAAAGGCTTCGCTCCAAAGCTTGGCATGTGTGCTGGGTCTGCTATGAGTCACCTGTCCGCCCCAGGAGGCATGTGAGCGAGCCCATACAGCCTCCATTCAGTCCGCCATAGTTGTTCTGCAGCATTTGGGACACTCATGTGGAAACAGGAAATCGCACTGCATGGATGCATGCCAATGCAAAACCACCCTGAATGGCCATTGTTGAGCAGCTGAGGCTGGTGCTTCAGCAAATCTGCAGCTGGTGTGAAGTAACGATTGATGCTGGGCTTGCCTGCAATCTGGGAGAGACCCTGACTTCACAGGTGCACTGCCCGGCACCAGTTTTGATCGCCTGAAGCCCGAAAATCGCTGCAAAGTGCTGTGTGCTTTCGGGATTGAAGGTATCGCCTGCTTGCCCCACCCATTGGTGCAGCAACTCCTTGGCAGCTTGTGAAGTGCCCATCTGAGCGGTCAGCGATAGCCTGGATGCCTTCAGGAGTGCGAAGTTGCATGTAAATGTCAGACTGGCTACGACCTACTTTTGATTGGGCTGAATAAGCATCTGGAATAGCATCTGCAGCTTACATCATGCAGGCTGTCCGCAAAGCTGGATCTCATGTGGTAACACTTGCAGAGGGCCAGCATGCGCTTCTATCCCAAAGCACAGCATGGCTTGGGGCTCACAGAGGTTTTGCAGCAGCACAGTATGATCCAGAGGGCCAGATGTCTGCAGTCACTTTCCTTGGACCCAGGGACATTCGTGTGACCAAGAAGCCCATTCCAAAGCTTGCATCCCCAACGGTGAGAAAGGTGGCAGAGCCAGCCTGCACTCAGCCCAAGGCTTGCACATAGAGGCTATCACTTTCCCAACAACAATTTCGTGGAAATGCAATTTAGTGTTGACTCCTCATGCCATGCTCTGCAGGACGTTGTTGTGCGCACATCTATGGCCAGGTAGCTCTGCCAAAGTGCCACCTGTGCTGTCTCAGCACAGAGGTGTGCAGGATGCTGTGCAAGCTCTGTGAACCAACCAGCAGCGCTATGCATGCTACAATGCCCACAAGTGTGCATGCTGCCACATTTGGCAGTCAGGCCCCGGAGGTGTGCAGTCACCACGCGTGAGAAAATTGGTGTCTGGCCTGCAGCATATGCGGCAGCGACATGCACCCCTATGCTGGCAGAGGCGTGCCCCTGGACTCTGGCATCACATTCGGCCACGAGTTCACAGGTCAGGTGGTGGCTGCAGGCTCAGAGGTGAGAGGGATGGCTCCCCCCAGCAAAGTGCAGTTCCACGCCATTGCCTTGCTCTTATGCTTAGCAGTGAACTGCTGTTGTGGGCACCTATGCCCTGCATGGCTGTTGCATGCACGCTCGTGCTGCCGAGCTCCGGCTCAAGCTTGCCCATGAGGGGCTGCACTGCTGCACAAAGGCATGGCACCCAGCTCACTTTCGAAGCTCTCCGCTGCAGGTTAAGACAGTGAAAGAGGGCAATCGAGTGGCTGCCTCCTTCACAGCTCAGTGCGGCTGCTGCTGGCACTGCACACACGAGCTCACCTGCCGCTGCCCTCATGGCGGGCGCTTTGGCTGGATTGTCAAGGGCCAGGGTTTTGAGGGCTCCCAGGCAAGGCTGCCAAATGTTGCTGTGGCCATGTATGGCTGATTGCCTTGCTGACTGTGCGTTGCACGTCGCAGGCTGAATTTGTGCGGGTGCCCATGGCAGATACAACTCTCCTGCCCACCCCTGACAACGTGACTGATGAGGAGGCACTGCTGCTGGGGGATGTGCTCACAACAGGCAAGCCTGTGGGCTGCAGCCCCCTTCACCGCATGTGCCCCCACTCAGCAACCCACTGAGCGCTTGCACCAGCATTGCACTGCCTCCTGATCTGCTGCTTTGGACTGTGTGCTCACCTTGAGAACAGTCCAGAGCTGCAGCCTGAAGCGATGGTGCTGCACAGGCTGGTTCTGCGCCATCAAAGCCGACATTGCTGAGCTGGCCAAGAGGCACCCTGGGGAGGGCATTGTGGCGGGCGTCATTGGTTGCGGCCCCGTCGGGCTGATGGCCATCCTGGCTGCCAGGGCACAAGGAGCCACCAAGGTGAACTCTGCTGCCATCCTGTCAGCCCCAACAACTTGTGAAGCACACAGCAAGAGAGCAGGAGCAGGGCAGCAATCTGCTGCCATGGAGTTTCTCTAACAGGAGACCAGCGCCTTCTCCCCAGCAGCTCCCATCAGGCAGGTGTTTCTGCATGCGCCCGGCAGCAGGTCCCCGCTCATACACAATTTGCCATGATGTGAGATACCCTGCAGTGCCTGGCCTGGTGGCCTTTGAGAAGTAGGAGCCAGCTGAGGTACCAAAAAAGCTGTTGGACTCCTCCGGCACCAAATGCCAATCCACATGGCCGGACTGCAGGTGTTTGCCATCGACACCGTGCCTGAGCGCCTCAAGCTGGCAGCTGCCCTGGGCGCCATCCCAGCTGATGGCAGGGACAAGCAGGGGGTGGTCACTGCAATCAAGGAGGCCACTGATGGACGAGGGGCAGATGCTATGCTGGAGGCAGTGGGGGCCCAGGGCACAGTAGCACTGGCCTTTGAGCTGCTCAGGACTGGAGGTGAAGCTGTGCAGTGATGACCTGCAAGCCTGGCACAGGTTTGGATCTGGAGGGCAATCCCTGGCATCTGCTCCCTGGATGTATTTGAGTGTGCCTGTCTGCCCAGCAGCATTGTGCTAGGGGAGCAGCAGGCAGTATAGCAAGAGGCTGCTAGCAGCAGCAGCAACTCTGCGGCTGGACTGACCCTTTCTCAGAGGGTTGCAGTTTCTGTGCAGGTGTGATCTCATCTGTTGGTCTTCACACAGATGACAAGTTCACTGCTTTCACACCATGGGTGAGGATGCTCATGTTCCTGCCTCGATGAAGTGGCTTGACCTCACTGCACTCAGCTCCTTCTTGACACCCAGTCTGCTGCCACAGGATGGCTACAACAAGCAGATAACGTATCGCAATGGTGAGAGCGCTGCCAGCAGCAGCTCTGCTCCTGCTGTTTGACACCCTGCTTGCTGCCCTGCTGCTGCTGCTGCCTGCATTCGGGCAGCGTGAGTCACGAGCAGTGCTGGCCCCAGTGCCTAGCCTGCAGGCAGATCTGTGTGATGCGTAGCACAAGCAACACGTAGCACGCGCAAGAAGCGCAAGCAAAAACCACTTGTTCTCCAATGTGCTGCCGACCGCATGTGTTGCTGCTGCGGTGCAGGCCGGTCCCCTGCCAGGGTGTACATGGACGACATCATGAAGCTGCTGGAGGAGAAGAAGTGGGGAGACCCCTTCCCAGGCTCCAAAATCTTCAGCCACAGGGTGAGGCCTTATCTGCTTGGGCCAATCTGTTTTTCTTGCTGGTGCCACTCACTGCTGAGTCCTGGCATGTGAGCTGTGCTACAGGTCGACATGCACGATGAGGCGGCTGTGAGGAATGCCTACAAAATCTTCGAAGGTGAGCTGGCAGTTGTTGAGCCAGCCCATTCTGATGCAGTTGGCAGATGGGATTTCATGGGGCCCTCCATTCTGTTGTTGCACCTCACCTGTCATCGCTCTGCTGCAGAGAAGCTTGACAACTGCACAAAGGTGCTGCTGATCCCCTGACGCTGTGTTTCACCTGAGTACTCAGCTACTACTCATTAGCTCTACAACAATGCATGTTGATCACAAGTACTATGCAGCTCTGCTTGGCAGAATCAGCTGCTGAGCAGGTCAAGCTTCTGAAAATTTAACTGTGACTGCTGGACTGGATCGGTAACACCCAGGTTGCTTGCAGCAGTGTTGGCATGATGTACTGGACCCACTCAGCGCCTGAACATCACATTCTGCCATGCATTTGCAGTCAGATCAGCTCTTCAGCTCACTGCTCAGTTTCAAAGGCTCTTGAGCAACCTGTTACAGTTTGTGATTGAAAAGCTCTTGTCTGAGCACCCGATTGTGTATGAATTATTTGTCCAAACTTGATAATTCAGTTGCTGCTAAAACTGACCGGCTGGTCAAAAGAAGCAAGACATCGATGCCATGCCCGAGCTCGGCTGATATAGCAATCCTGATAGTCGTTGATATCCCGTCAACAGCGTGTCAATAAGCAAGAGACATGCCGGTGCAGATGTCAACAGGTGAGAGTGCGTTGCATGCTGCGATGGTGCATTAGTGAGGCAACCTGAGTGTATATTGTTGTAGGGGCAGTATGCGCAGCACCGCACCTAACTGGCAGGGTGCCTGGCCCATGATGAAATGAACTGCTGATCCCTGCATGGCGCGCTGTGCAGAAGACCAGGTGGACCGCGCTCTGCGGCTGTACGCCAAGAGCCTGGGCCTGCCCGAGGCTTATGCAAGTGCTCTGCACCTGTACATGGGCAATCAGGCCGACACTGAGGTGGCCCTGGACATCATCGTGGAGCCCAGCAGCTACAGTGGCAGCATCGCAGCGTTAAGCGATTGGCAATGTGAGTAGCCATGCAGCTGCCCTGTTGTGCTGCTCTGTGTGTACTTGTGGTGGGCTGGCCATGGCTGTCGTGAGCAGATGTGCGGAGGCAGACCTCTACATGTGGCCAGCTTGCCTTGATTCCCTTCAGGCATGGGCAGATGCTTGCCTGCTTCCTCTGCCTCCCCTTCTGCTGCAGGCTGTCTACCTCATGTGTCTTGCTGCTGCCAGGTCTGCAGATGCTAGACCTTTTGAGGGACCCCAGCCAGCTGTCCCTTGAGGTGGCTGTGCTGCCCTGTCTGCAGATGCTGCAAGTGTTGAGGGGCTGATGGCAGAGATGGGGCATGCAAGTGTTGAGGGGCTGATGGCAGAGATGGGGCGGCGTGATGCTCAGCGCATAGTCAGGGGCCTCACCGTCATGGGCAAGCAGCCAGTGGTGCTGCTGAGCAAGGTGCTGGCGGCCTTGGAGCCGGGGCGACATGCAGGTGGGCAGTACGGGCACCCTTCTCATGCAGTGTAGTGTCCCGGGGTGGCACCTTGCGGAGTGGTCTGCCAGGTCTGCTGTGTGTGCTCATTAGGCTGCATGTGATTATGTGACTTGACAGGGCATCATGTGCCCCTGGTGCCCACTTGCTACATGGCGCCCTGCAAGCTGCACAGGCCTCCGCATGAACAGCTCCTCTGTGCTTGGGCATGGCTGTGCTGTCCACTCGCTCTGCCAGGACTCTCCAGACAGTCTTGCCAAATGCCAGAGCCTGATTTGTGTGTCCTGCAGGAGCAAAGCACGCAGTGATCGAGCAGGTGCGGGCGCCAGTGGCACCGCCCAAGCAGCTCAAGGCCTCCGGTGAGTCACCACTCGCTCAACGAGAGCTGTGCAGGGCTCTTTACCATCTGCAGGGCCACTGCCCATGTGCATGGCTTGGTGAGATCTTTGCCGCGAGTTGTGCCAGTGCCAGGTCCACTGGTGTCGTTCTGCATGCTCTACAGGTATGTCAAACACCCAAATGTGTTGGCTTGCTGCACGGCAGGTCACAAAGAGGCGTCCAAGAGGCAGCAGACAGCTGCCACAGGGCGCCCAACTGCTCGCGGCAGGGTCATCACTGCTTCCAGGAAGCACGCTGTGATCGAGCAGGTGCGGGCACCAGTGGCACCGCCCAAGCAGCTCAAGGCCTCCGGTGAGTCACCACTCGCCCCTGAGAACAAGTACTGGCACGATGATAGCTGTGCAGGGCTGTTTCCCATCTGCAGGGCCACTGCCCAGATGCATGGCTTGGTGAAAGTTTTGCCATGAAGTGTGCCAGTGCCAGGTCCACTGGTGTAGTTTTGCATGCTCTACAGGTATGCCAAACATGCAAATGTGTTACCTTGCTGCACAGCAGGGCACAAAGAGGCGCCCAAGAGGCAGCAGATGGCTCCACAGGGCGCCCAACTGCTCGCAGCAGGGTCATTACTGCCCCTAGGAGATCTTGGACGCTGACTCACAGGACAAGCAGCACACACAAACAGATCCAAGCAGGTACACTTTTGACAGCCTGCTGGGGTGCCCCAGATGCAGCTGCAGCCAGCCACTGCTACCCTTCAAAGCCTGTGCTGCTAAGTTCTGCCTGGACATCTTGCTGCCTCTGGTGCCTTTCATTGGCCTTCTGGATTGCAGCAAGGTCCTTGTCTGCAGCCACTGCTGAAGACGTGGAGCCACCTCCCTGCATGCGCTGCCCACCTGCACCATGCTGATGTGCCTGCAGGGGAAGGCTTGGCTGCTGGCAGGCAGGGCCCTGCTGCCCAGCCCTCGCAAGCCAGCCCCCACTTAGCAGCCAAGAAGGTACCAAGACATCAGGAGCTCTCGGCCAAGCAGAAAGCAATGTTTGACCAGGCTGCAGGTGGGGCTCAAGCACAGCTGTCTACCACAGCATGGCACCTGCAGCTCTGCATGACAGAGCCTCGGGGCAGGCAGGCATTCCATGTGCATAACGGGCTGTTGGCCCCATGTGCATGATGACAGTTGGCTCCATGTGCATAATGGGCTGTTGGCTCCATGTGCATAATGGGCTGTTGGCTCTTTGATGTAGACTTACTGTCTGAAGAGGCCTGCTTCATCTTATGATTTAGGCGCATCACCAAAGGCAACATGTATGCTGCTGCAGCTGCCGTTAATTAGCTCATTGCGTCTGCGGCGCCCACTGACGTGTGCTGCACTTCAGGCGCAGGCGTCAAGGCGGACGTCAACCCTTTTGCAGAACTGTCTGATGAGGAAGACGGTGCCTCTGGCACACAGACAGGTGGGTCACTGTTGTTGACTATGCAAACTGTTCCCAGGCTGTATGCATGATGCTTGCACTGCCAGGCCCTGTTCCCCATATGAACCGGATCTGCATGTGGACTCCCACGTGCTTCCAGCGCTGTTGAGTAGCTGTGTCATTGGTCAGCCAGGCATGGTGGCAAAGTGCCTCTGGTGCCGCCATCCTGTGCAATCTAGCCCTAGAAGTGTCAACAGGGCGGCTACATCAAGGAAATTAACATAAATGACCTGTTGTGACAGTGCGTGCCCTTCACAGCTGCAGGTGCTGAGGAGGGCAGCCATGCCACAGATAATGCTGGCAGCTGCAGCAGCACTACCGTTGCAGGTGCGGTGGCAGAGCCTGCAACTGCAGAGCCAGGGGCAGAGCCAAGTGTTGCTGTGGAGGAGCTGGCCACTGCCTGCAGCAGTGGCCCCAGCGCGCAGGCAGCAGCACAGGCTGCCATTACCCTAGCTGTCGCTGAGCCTGTTGCGATCCCCTTGGTGCTGAGCAGCGCAGCGAGCAGCGCTCCCACTGCTAAGGAGGCTGAGGAGTCCAGCAGTCAGGCCGCTGGCACCTTCAACGCTGTCACCGTCCCCTCAGCAGCGCAGCGCACAAGAACCCCTGGCAGCCAGGCTGCCAATGAGCCTTCTGCTGACCATGCAACTGCTCCTCCAGCTGCTGGCACGTCTGAGGGCCCAGGCACCAGCTCTGGCAAGGGGCCACTGACCAGCCCTGTGCTAGAGACAAGGATGATGCGGCCAGGCAGCCGAAGCCCTGCCCACTCGATGCTCGCCGGCATCAGCAAGGAAGGCAGTGAGGCTGCCAGCAGTGTGGCTGAGCCTGCTGCGCAAAAGCAGCGGCCGACTGCTGCTGAGGCCACTGCCACGCCCGCTGAGGAGCTAGTGATCGACATGGCAGCTGCCGAGCACGCTGAGCGCCAGCCAGTCAGAGCAGCAGACACAGCAGGCGTCGGCACACTGCCAGCGCAGCAGGACCCAGCTGGGGGTGGAGGCAAGGCCAGCCTCACAGACGCTCGGGGTGCCACCTCAGAGCCTGCCACCACTGGTGGTGACAGCAGGCCCAACCAGGCGACAAGCAGCCCGGCAGCTGGTGCTGAGCACCACTCTGGAGGGCCTCTCCCCGATGCTGAATGGATTGGTGACCCCTGCATGGCGCGCTGCTCAGAAGAAAAGGTGGACCGCGCTCTGCGGCTGTACGCCAAGAGCCTGGCCCTCCTAGAGGCTTACGCAAGTGCACTGTACCTGTACATGGGCAACCAGGCTGACGCTGAGCTTGCCCTGGACATCATCGTGGAGCCCAGCATCTACAGTGGCGGCATCGTGGCACTGAGCGATTGGCAATGTGAGTAGCCATGCAGCAGCCCTGCTGCGCTGCTCTGTGTGTACTTGTGATGGGCTGGCCATGGCTGTCGTGAGCAGATGTGTGCAGGCAGACCTCTACATTTGGCCAGCTTGCCTTGAATTCCTTCAGGCATGTGCAGATGCTTGCCTGCTTCTTCTGCCTGCCCTTCTGCTGCAGGCTGTCTTCTTCAAGTGTCTTTCTGCTGCTAGGTCTGCAGATGCTAGACCTTTTGAGGGACCCCAGCCAGCTGTTGCTCGAGGTGGCTGTGCTGCCCTGTCTGCAGATGCTGGAAGTGTTGAGGGGCTGATGGCAGAGATGGGGCGGCGCGATGCCCAGCGCATAGTCAGGGGCCTCTTTGTCATGGGCAAGCAGCCAGTGGTGCTGCTGAGCAAGGTGCTGGCGGCCCTGGAGCCAGGGCGACATGCATGAAACCCTTCTCATGCAGTGCAGTGTCCCTGGGTGGCACCTTGCGGAACCATCTGCAAGGTGCTGTCAGTGCTGATCAGGCTGCATGTCATTCTGTGAGCTGACAGGGCATCCCTGGTGCCGACAAGGCTGCATGGCATTCCGCAGGCTGCACCGGCCTCCACATGCACAGCTCCCCTGTGCTTGTACGTGCTGTGCTATTCACTGTGGCATCATTGGCACTCTCAAAATGGCCTTGCTGGATGCCAGTGCCTGCTTCGTGTGGTGTGCAGGAAGGCAGCATGCTGTGACCAAGCAACTGCCAGCGCCGCTGGCCCCACTCAAGCGGCTCCAGGCCTCAGGTGAGTCGCCACTCACCCCTGAGAGCAGAAACTGGCTTGACAACAGCCGTGCAGGGCTGCTTCCCATCTGCAGGGCCACAGCCCATATGCATGCTTTCGCGAGATCTTTGCCACGGAGTTGTGCCAGGTCCACTGGTGTAGTTGTATGTGCTAACGGGGTACGCCAAATGCCACCTACTATTGCCTTGCTGCACGGCAGGGCATCAAAAGCCGCTCAAGAGGCAGCAAAAGGATGCCACAGGACGCCCAGCTGCTGTACCAGGGGCAGTGATGCCCCCACGACATCGCAGACGCTGATCCGCAGCCAGAGCGACACACAGACATGGGTCCAAGCAGGCAAGTCACTGACAGCCTGCTGGGATGCCCCAGATGCAGCTGCAGGAAGCCAGTGCTACCCTTCTGGAGCACAGCAAGATCCTTGTCTGCAGCCACATGCTGAAGACGTGGAGCCACCTCCCTGCATGAGCTGCCCACCTTCATCATGTGGATGTGCCTGCAGGGGAAGAAGTGGATGCTGGCAGGCAGGGCCTCAATGTCCAGCCCTGGCAAGCCAGCGGCCAGTCAGCAGCCAAGAAGGTACCAAGACATCAAGAGCTCTCGGTCAAGCAGAAAGAACTGCTTGACCAGGCCGCAGGTGGGGCCCAGTCACACCTGTCCACCGCAGCATGGCACCTGCCGCTTTGCGTGACAGAGCCTCAAGGCCAGCACTTGTTGCAGCAGGCAGTCTGCGAGCGAGTTGGGCTGCTGTCGTTTTGGTTCAGACGTGTCACCTCAGGAGGCCTGTCATATCTTATGGCTAAGGCACAGCACCATAGACAGAGCCCTGCATGCGGGCATAGAGCATGCTGTTGCAGCTGGTTGTATCGACTCATGGCATGTGCAGTTCTCACTGACATGTGCTGCACTGTTGGCGCAGGCGTCAAGGTGGACGCCAACCCTTACGCAGCTCTGTCTGATGCGGAGGACAGTAACAATGGCACACAGACAGGTGGGCCACTGCTATTGACTCTGCGTACTGTCTCCACCCTGTATGCTGAATGCCTGCACTGCTACGCCACTTCCCCCCAACATAACTGATCTCAATGTGAACTTCAATTCATTTCCAGCTGTCGGGTAGCTGTTTTAATGAACAGCAGGCATGTTGGCTAAGCGCCTTTGATTTGGCCGGCATCCTGTACAGTAACTGAGCTGGTGTGACAGTGTGTGCCCTTCGCAGCTGCAGGTGCTGAGGAGGGCCGCCATGCCACAGAGGATGCTGACAGCAGCAGCAGCCACACTGCTACATGCGCTGTAGCAGAGCCTACCGCTGCAGAGGCAGAGCCGACCGCCGCGGGCAGTGGCCCCGGTGCGCAGGCAGCAGCAGAGGCTGCCATCACCCTAGCTGTCGCTGAGCCTGTTGTGATCCCCTCGACGCCAAAGAGTGCAGTGAGCAGCGCTGGCAATGCCGAGGAGGCTGAGAACCCCGGTAGTCGGGCCGCAGGCACCTTCGGCGCTGTCACTGTCCCCTCAGCAACCCAGTGCAGAAGCACCTCTCCTGGGGCTGCCCAGGCTGCCACTGCTGAGGCAGCTGCAGCAGGGGATGTGCGGGGCAAGTCCTGGTGCTACACCTGGCTGCAGCACGCTCTTGAGCAGGAGGCCATCGCAGCGCAAAAGTCCAGCACAGGAAGCAGCCAAAACAGCGCCAACAGCAAGAAAGCGGCTGGCAGCAAGGCTGCCACTGGCAGCAAGGCAGCCACTGCCAGCCAGGCTGCCAATGAGCCTGCTGCTGACCATGGAACTGCTCCTCTTGCTGCTAGCACGTCTCTGAGGCCAGGCACCAGCTCTGGCAGGAGGCCACCAACCATTGCCATGCTGAACACCGGGATGCTGCTGCCAGTCAGCAGAAGCCCTGTCAAGTCGGCGCTTGCCGGCATCAGCAAGGAAGGCAGCAAGGCAGCCAGCCTTGTGGCTGAGCCTGCTGTGCAAGAGCAGCAGCCCTCTGCTGCTGAGGGCAAAGAGTCCAACATCAACACAGGGCATGAGGAGAGCAGCAAGTCTGCTGCTCAGTCTGTTGCCGACACAGAGGCTGTGATGCCGAAGCAGCGCCCCTCTCTCACCAAGGGCAAGCGCAAGGCAGGCAAGACTGGCAAGGGCAAGCGCAAGGCAGGCAAGGGAGCCAGCAGCCCTGCCGGTGAGCCCACTGCCACGCCCCCTGAGGAGGTAGTGATCGACATGGCAGCTGCCAAGGACATTGAGCGCCTGCCCGTTGGCGCAGCAGATGTGGCAGGCGTGGGCACACTGCCCGCGCAGCAGGGCCCAGTTGGGGATGAAGGCAAGGCGAGCCTCACAGGCGCTGAGGCTGCCACCTCAGAGACCGCCACCATTGATGGTAACAGCAGGACCGACCAGGCCACAAGCTGCCCAGCAGCGGGTGCTGAGCACTCCCCTGGAGGGCAGCAGTCTGCCAGACTCAAGGATCTCACCTGCAAGAAGGCAAACAGCAGCATTCATGCTGCGTCTCCCAGGCAGCTGACCTCCAACAATGATGTGGCTGATGGCCCAGCTGCACATTGCAAGCCTGCCGGCAAGCCAGACGCCGCCACCCTGAAGCTGCCAAGGGTGGTCAACATAGTCACCGAGGGGTCTCACCACCCCACAGCCAGGCCAGGCTGCCAGGCAGATGTCAGCCCACAGACCACGGGTGCCTTGACGTGGCTTGTGCTTCTTGTAGCTATTAGCAACGAGTTTAACTCAGATAACCCCAACGCGTATATAGCTGACGATGCACAGCCTGTGAGGTTGCCTGGGCTTTGCCTTACCTTTTTTAACCTGGACAGAAACACAGGCCTCTATGGTACAGACACCTTTTTGGTAACTACATGCAGGCAAGTGTCTTGCATACAAGTGTTATCAGCGTTACCTGGACCATGCCATAAAATTCTGCAGCTCACTTACGATCACATCACATCACACATGCAGACTGGCGCTTAGTGGCGGGACCTGCCAGGGGCACAACAACCCTCGGGCATCCGTTGTGCCTGGCACCGACATCTTTTTTCCAACACCCTTACCCACTGTTGACAAGCCCAAACTGTTGGGCAGCGTACTGTGGCATACCTGGTTGGCAATATAAGGCCTGGTACCTTCGATTTTCAACCAGTGTGGCAACAGGTCAGACTTGCGCACCGCCAGCTGAGGGTGACGCCGGCACTACAGCTGGTTGTGATATCACTAATAGTGAACTCCACATATGTCAGCCAATTCCATATGTTGTATCACCCACTGATGACAACAGCTACTGTGCCCCCACATCGGTGGGGTAAGCATGTTGTTGCGTGTATGCTGAGGTCAATGCCATCTGATGGCAAATCGTCCCATCTTCAGGTCTTTGGAAACAGGCTCTATAAGCTTGTCCTTTTCGACACACCCAACTGCAATTCTGTCTGTGATATTCCTAATGCCAACCCCATCGAACTGCCTGACGAAGTCGTCAGGTATTCAGTGGTCTCAGTGGACGCTGAAATCAGCCCCCAGGTGGTGAGCACCTGTGCTTCTGCCTGATGGATGAGCACATTGGCTCAGCCCCAGTGGAGTGACTACACAAGAGAAGCTTGTCTTGCAGGGGATCCTCCAGGATTCCAGAGTTTTAATGGGTACAGCCTTCCCGTTGCTACCAGAGACAATCTTGTCTCGGCGCGGGCTGGTTGGCCTGATGGCTCAGCAAGTCCTAGGGTTGCAAGTGAGCTACCTCCAATCAGCCATCATCATGCGCATCTGCCCATGCTGACACATGCAAATGCTTTCTGCAGGCGGATCGTTGCCAGTTGTAGCAACCCCTACACCGGAGCCTACATCATTGCCGCAAGGTCAATTGTTTCACGTTGTCTCACCCTGCCGTAGCTTCGTGCTACGCACAGCTTCATGCGGTTTTGATTGTGTTGCGGACAACTTTGGAGCCATCGGTACAATAGGTACTTAAGAAGGTTGATGATGTCGATCGATGGAAAATCGAGGTCAGCCCAAACACTAACCAAGACCCCCAGACCAACAGCGTCTGGATCCAAAATTGCCTTGAGTTAGCCCTATGGCTCCGCCTGCATGTGATAGACAGATCACAGTCGGCACGGGCAACACGGAACCAGACTTTGGCCATTGCCTCCTACCAGCTGTTTATGTACAACAGGCCTGCCTTTGTGGCGCCTTTCTTGTTGCTCAGTCAC
This sequence comes from Asterochloris sp. CNOR1, assembly GCA_963969365.1. Lineage (NCBI taxonomy): Eukaryota > Viridiplantae > Chlorophyta > Trebouxiophyceae > Trebouxiales > Trebouxiaceae > Asterochloris > Asterochloris sp. CNOR1. The sequence continues at coordinate 3,191,903 of OZ017750.1, forward strand.
TCGCATGAGTCAAAAGCTGCAATGCACCACAGCTTTTGATATCTCCGAGATCTCCTTTGGTAGTAGCTGGCGGCATGAGCACAATGCTGTTCTGTCATTTCAGCACCCTGTACATGCCCGCATGCCCAACGATCAACATTGGCAGCCTTTGCATGTTTTGCCTGTTGCCGCTTCTCGGCTGGTAAAATCCTTGAGCACTGGATATATACACCTTCTCCCTTCTCAGCAAAGCTGACGAGCGAGATCAAGACATGCCTCGTCAAGCAAACAAAATGGTCAGGGTGAATATTGCACTCTGAGACAACCAGGTGGCTGCAATATATGTTGCTCCCACAGTCTGAAGTCTACCGTGTGCGCTCCCGCAGCCTGTTGCGTTTTGCTCCAACGCTCTAGAGCTGGTGGCTTGAACATACTAAGGCTATGTTGCTCCCACATTCTGAAGAATTCATGAAAGAAGTTGATGAGCTTCCCTCCTGACCGACACCCCATTCTCAGCTGGCCACCATGCCATACCGCTGCCCTGCCTGCCAGCACTTCAGTGAGCAGCGGCCACACTTCGTGGCACACATGAAGCCGCGCAAACGCAATTGCAAGGGGTGGGACCGCTTGACAGACGCTGGGAAAGACCCAGACAGCAACCGCATCACAAAGCAAGAATATGAGGAGGCACTGGCTGAAGCAAAGGCGCAGAAGGTGTGTGAGTGGCATTCCCGCTCACCAAGGGCCTTGGCTTCCGCAGGCCCACATCTCTCACTGCCCTGCGAAGGAAGCGGGAGGAGGAGGTTTAGGCCAAGCTGAGTGCTCAGGCATCAGCAGCTGTGTCAGAGCCATCACGCATCTGCTTCAAGGACATTGTGGTGAGCAGAGGATGTACTTTGTTACGTGGGCAGGTGAGTTCTGCAAAATCCCAAAAGCCAGGGAGGAGGGGCTCATGTCATCACGTTATTGTCCTGCTCTACATCAGTATGTTGACGCAGCCAGTGCCTCCTCATATTCTTGCTTCGTGATGCAGTTGCTGTCTGGGTCTTTCCCAGCGTCTGTCAAGCGGTCCCACCCCTTGCAGTTGCGTTTGCGCGGCTTCATGTGTGCCACGAAGTGTCCCCGCTGGTCACTGAAGTAGTGGCAGGCAGGGCAGCGGAATGGCATGGTGGCCAATGAATAACGGGGTGCCGGTCAGGAGGGCAGCTCATGGACTTTATTTATGAATACTTCAAAACTTTCATCACTCAAGAAGTCCAGGTGGGGCACGAGCACCATGACTGAGCTCTGCCGCGAAGTAGGCCTTTGAGTTTCACGCCTTGTCGCAGGGTTTTTACATGGCTTAGTTTAGGTCGCAGGGTGTCACATTGCCTGTGATAATATGACCTAAAGAAAGCCATGTAAAACCCTGCGACAAGGCGTGAAACTTGAAGGCCTGCTTCTCGGCAGAGCTCACTCATGGTGCTCATGCCCCACCTAAGACCTCTTGAGTGATGATAAATTTAAGGTATGCGAAAAGAAAGTCAATGAGCTTTCCTCCTGACCGGCACCCCGGCTTCACTGGCCACCATGCCATTCCGCTGCCCTGCCTGCCACCACTTCAGTGACCAGCGGGGACACTTCGTGGCGCACATGAAGCCCCTCAAATTCAACTGCAAGGGGTGGGAACTCCTGACAGACGCTGAGAAAGACCCAGACTGCAACAGCATCACGAAGCAAGAATAGGAGGAGGCACTGGCTGCAGCAAAGGCGCAGAAGGTGTGTTGTGGAAGCTGGCATTCCGCTCACAGAGGGCCTTGGCTCCAGCAGGCCCACAGCTCTCACTGCCCTGCAGAGAAAGCGGGAGGAGGAAGTCCAGGCCAAGCCGCGTGCTCAGGCGTCAAGCAGCTGTGTCACAGCCATCACGCATTCGCTTCAAGGACATTGAGGTTCTGACTTGTCATATGGGCGGGTGAGTGCTCCAAAATCACCAAATTCCAGGGGAGGAGGGGCTCATGTCTTCCAGTGATTGTCATGCTCAACACGGTCTGTGCTGAAGTAGGTGAAGCTTCAGTGGCTGAGCATCACCAAACTCACCAAAATCCAGGGGACGGGGGCTCATGTGCTCATGTCCATCCCTTTTGCTCAACATCAAGTTGTGCTAGGACGAACAAAGCTGGTCTGGGCAGGCATTTGTCACCATGAACACCAAGAGCCAGAAGAGGAGGGCTCCTGCGGGCGCGTCAATCCTTCTTGACTGACTTCAGTCTGTGCTGAAGCAGACAGAGCTGAACTCTGCAAGCACCACCACACTCACCAAAAGTCAGGGGAGGGGGACCTCATGTCAGGAGGGGTGGGGGCTTGTATGCCCTTGTTATGTGCTCCTGTCCATCCCTTCTGCTTGACATGAATCTGTGCTAACCCATCTTCCTGGCAAATACAGCTGGTCTTGACAGGTGAGCACCACCAAATTCACCAAAAGTCAAGGGGGGAGGGGCCTGCATGCGCGTGCCAATCCTTTCTGCTCAGCATTAGTCTGTGCTCAGGCAGACAGAGCTGGCTGCTTTCTTAGAGCAGGCTACGATGAAGTCTAAGCAAGGCAGCAGCGAGAGGATCAATGGCAACATTGAACTCTTACTTAGAGCTTTTCAATCTCACTCCATAGGAAAGCAGGCCATGATGAAGTCTAAGCCAGGCAGCGGCAAGAGGCTGCACCGCCCTTGTACCACCCCATGAGGACATTAGCCTCATCAATGCAGATGACAGGCAACGGGCTGGTGTTCGATACTCTTGTGCTTTTGAGTTTGTGCAGGCTGTCATAGGCTTTGATGACATCATTCAAGCTGGAGGGTGCTTCTTCCTCAAAAATCTTGCTTGCCGCACTTTGCAGCAGCAACAGTTGTTCCAGGTCACCAGTTGACTTGTTCATCTTGAGGACTCCAGATCTAACAACAGCTTCTGCTACTTTGCCTGCGGTCTTGCCCATCTGCTCCAGCATGCGGCGTACCTCGGGGAGTTGCTTTGCCCCCTGCTCTTTGAGTACAGCTGCCATGACGCCACCATCAGTCAGCTTCTGAGCCCTTCCATCCACAAATGCTAACAGGGCCTTGTGCTTCTTCCTCCCCTGCAGCACCTCCTCCAGCAGCCGCGACTTGCCACTGCTGCGAGGCCCCACAATCACTAACACACCTTCAGGATCCCGCTTGGGCTTAGCCAGCAGGAGGGACTGCTCCCATTCCCTGTCACAGAAGTCAGAGCTGGAGAGGGCCTGCAACACACAAAGCTGTCAGCAGCATCCAAAACAGGTAGTTGGTGGCTGCACATACTCTGGCCTGCACATTGAACTTCAATGAATGAGGCCTGAACCTGCAAGGCATGAGGCAGGCGTTTGCTGCAGGTCAAGACATGCCTTCAGCTCTCTTAGGCATGTACCTGAGTCCTGGGCACCCGCAGTGGGCGTGCAGTCTGGGACAGGCACAGATCTGGCCACCACGAGGCATCTGCAGACAAAGCCTGCCATAGGAGGCCATGCCAACAGCAAGCAAGCAGATCGGCGCAAGCCGTGCAGAACTGCTGAAATTTCTGTTTGGTCAGTTTGCCAAGTTCAAACTAGCCTTCCGACCTAATTCCTAGGTCCAAAACCCTAGCGCGCCAAAGTTCCCCAGATCCATCTTCATGCAGCACTACCAAGTGCCATCTGCTCAGTACAGCAGCTACATCAACCATGTCATCAACCTGGGGCTGGCTGGGGACTACATAGCACAACTGCATGGCAGTTGCTCCCCAGACAGCCCCCGTTCTCTCAGAGCGGCCATTAATCAAGCCTGCAGACACCTGTCTGGCGTGGTGGATGATCTCCAGCCAGTGCCGGTCTCTGCCCTTGGTGATGCTGCCTCAGGTGCCTCTTCCCGGTGTTCAGCCCCCAGCATCAGCCAAACCCATCCCATGGATGCCTCTGGCTTCACAGGCCAGCTATGGCGTTACTCTGCCGCCTCAGTCCCTCAGTGCGCTGAGCGCCTCGGATGAGAGGGACTCCTCTTTGTTCGAGAAGCAGGTGTGTAATCAATTGCCTTTCAGCTTGAGCGCCTTTATGCTGTTCAGACTGTACCTCCCCTTGTGTGAGCTGCAGGTCTGGAAGCTCTCAGAATTTCAAACAGTCCCAGAAGCATTTGAGGCGTTCTCCAAGATCTCAGCGGTGCATTCAGACTTCCGCAGGTGGCATGGCAGCAAGAAGGAAGCAAGGGCCAGCAGCACGGCCTTCTCAAGATTCAAGAATGGCCTTGATGCTGAGGTCAGAAAACGCATGGCTGCCTTGGGAAGCACCATGGCTGCTGTTGTCGGGGCTTTAGAGATGGAACGTGAGCGCATTCCCCGGACCAGGACAGTCAGCTCATTGCAGCAGCTATGCAGCAAGTACAGCAGTGATTCTAAGCTGCTTGGCAAGCGTTGACAGAGCGGCTGAGCCAGCTTTTGATTCTTTACTGATCTGCATTGACATTTACAACCGCCATTTCCCTGCACAAGTTACATTTCTCTGCTGAAAGTCATATCTTACTGAACACTGTAACAATTCACTCAGAAAGTCAGATTTCACTCCACAAGATCAGATCTCACGCGGGGGGGCAAGCCTTCAAGGCTTGCCCCCTGACAGACTACACTTGAAACACTCTTGGTCTACATGAATCGATGATATGCCTTCCCGCGTAACCCTTTTCTCTGGGCCAATCAAACATTTTCTGGCTAGCCACTGCACAACAAAGTTCCACTACACTTGAACTCCACTTGAAGACATCAACCTGAGGGATCTGGCCTGACCAAAAGATGTCACTCATGTGGTGGCTTTTTGGACCTGGCACTGGCTACACTTGACTCCCTGGTGGCACAAGAGGACCTCCTGGGCCCTTGAAAAGGGCTGCACTCGCACAATCTGTGCATCTGTTACAAAGTCATACGGTGTGGTACGTGGACGCACCTTCCACACCTGTGCTGTGGCATGGTGATTCAGACAAGTTCATGATCTTGTAAACAAGCTTGCATCATCTGGCCTTCATCACATCAGCAATACCTGCTGCTGGCAGACTGTAACTGATACATGCCCTTGCACTAGCAGACCAACCCTGCACACTTTATGCACACGTAAATGAGCCAATTAGTGTGCCTGATTGCAGGGGAACAAGTGTGCAGAAAGTGTGCATAAAGTGTGTGCTTTGTGTGCCTTGATCGTGTGCAGAAAGTGTTTACATTGTGTGCAATGAAGTGTGCAATAAGTGTGCAAAAAGTGTGTGAACAAGGCAAAGTGTGCTTGGAAAAGTGTGCTTCATTGTGTGTCAGACTGGCTAGGAGCCAGCAGCATGCATATGCCATGCATGGCAGCTAGCAGGGCTGCAGGTATCTGTGACAAGAAACACAAGGGACCGTCCCTTGTCGGACTACCATCAAAGGCTAGCAAGTTGAAGTTCTATAAACTGCTGACATCACTTGATGCAACAGCTGCTTCTGCATCTGAAGGGACATCACGAGGAGGCATGCGCCTACGTCGAGTGCGCTTAGGGAGTGGGGCTGCCTGCAGTGCAGAGGCACTTCTGCATGATCAGGCATTGTGCGCTGCCAGCTTTGCTGAATGCATGAGGTCCAGGGTTGCCTTGTCCATGCACAACTGTGAAAGTGTTAGACACGTTGGGTCGCTAAGTCTCGTAGTGCAGCACATGTAGCCCAAGCAGTAGCGCACAGTGCGGTAAGGGAGGGACTCATCAATGAGTAGCATTGGAAATTCTGTGGCAGGTTTCATGACAAATGCGCACCTTTGGATTGTTCTCGTTGCCGGAGGGACGCGTCTTGCCCTTTTTGCTAACAGGCTCTGCGTTCAAGGCCCTTAGAGTTCTATCAGAGCCTGGAAATGCCTGCAGGGCAGAGGCAACTGTGTTGCCTAGCAAGGCCGTTACACGCACGTGAGTGCACTGATTGCAGTGATGGTGGAGGCAGCTACCGTGCCGTGACTGTGCACAACAGGTGTTGGCATCACGTCCACAGGCACACAGTACCTTAGGGATGTTCTCTTGGTCAGCGCGACGCTTCTTGCCCTTTTTGGCGGCGGGCTTTGTAGCCTCCTCAAGCGCATCGCACATAGCGCGAAGTCCAGAGGCTTTCAGTCTTGCCTGATTCTCTGCCTGCTTGTTCAAGCAAGATTGCGCGTACTCTGTCAGTGGCTCCTCCTGTACGTGCATGACCAGCCAGGCTTGAAGCAGTTGTGGCAGGAGGCTGCAGTTATCACCTCGGAAGAGCATTGTGAGTGCTTGTCACATTCAGCGACACTCTGGAGATTTACAGGGGACCCTGGGACTAATGGGACCTTGATAGTCCCAGGCTGGCCAAGGATGCCCACTTAAAAGCGAGCAACTTTGCTCTGTTATCTGCTATTCTTCACCTGCACAAGCACTTGGCCACCTCTAGAGGCAGATCTGCGCCCGCCGTGACTGCTAGCAGCGCTGCGCCCACCAGCTGTCTGCCAGTTGGTCTGTGTCCCACCTCTGCCAACACTCTGCAGTGATTTGCAAGGCATTGTTGCTGACACTCAATGATGCAGCACAAGTAGCCCAAGGGCCAGCGCACAGTATTGTGAAGGGACAGACTCGCTACTGAAGAAGACTGCAATTGCTTGCGAGCTCTGCCTCAATATCTACAGAGAACATCCCACCTGGCGAGCACGTGCCACGCCCCCCTCGTCCTCACTCACAGTGAGGCTCTTCCCTGCGTTGCTAAACTGCAGGGCAGGCAAACACTGGATAGGAGCCAGCAGTATGCATAGCAACTAGCAGGGCTGGCATCTGCACAAGAACACATAAGACACTGTCAATTGACTGTGCAAAGTGCAGGCCTGGCTGAGGGCTGGAACTGGCACTGTAGCCTAGAAAGGTGTTCAAAGTCACAGCACATGTCTAGAAGCCATACCGGGTCATCGCCACTGCCAGCGGACTGTCCCAGCTCTGCCAGCGCTGCAGTGCCAGCCAGCAGGTCTGCGTTACCCAGTTGCCCTGCCACAGGTTGACCAGGCTCAGGGGCCAAAGGAGCTGCCGCCGTAGGCTGCTTTAGCGGCGGCGGCTCTGACCTCTGCTCCAACTGCAGCCAGGAGGCATTATATTGGGACAGAGTAGGCGGCAGCAGGGCAGAGTAGCGAGTTTGCACCTGTGAGTGACCACGAGGCAACTCACATGGGCATGACAAGCACCTGAGATGTATTGCCTGCAGGAGGTGCAACAGTCAGCTCACCATGGCCTTCAACCCTGGGCTAAAGGTGCCCGCCTGCCACTCCGCTCTGATGAGCGCAACTAGCCCTGAGGATGCTGAGAAGAACTTCTCGACCTGCTGCAATTGGTTGCAACAGCCACTTGGGAGGCTTCTCGGGCTGGCTCTGGCCATCCTTGCTGCAGCTGGAAGATCTGCCTGCCAGCCTGAGATTGTTGTTTCTTATAGTGCTGCAGGCGCAGACAGAAGCGGTTGGTTTGTTTGCTTCATGACACAAATGCAGCAACACAGGCTGGCTGCACATTGTAGCTCAAGCATCCATTGCCACCATACGTAGGTATCCCAGCTGCATGCACTAACCCCACCTTGTGTAGTGCTTCTCCATCGTGGCCTCTGTCTGCACATCAAGTGTCTTGTCAACCTTTCGACAGGTTTTGTATTTGCGCAAGGTGCACTTGCTGGCACACTTCAAAGCTGCACGAACCAGGTCACGTTGCGCTTTAGTAAGGCCCTCCTGCTTCACCTGCACTCAGAGCAGCTTATCACAATGCTGCACTGTCACAGCAGTGCATCTGGAGGCGACAGACATGCAAGCTCATCTCGCACATGCAGCTGCGCACCTGCACCCACTGTCCTTTCGTCACTGGCTGTCCTCCCACCTCACCATCCTTGAGGTGCCTGGGCATATACAACATCTCCTCCTTGAACTTCTCATGCCACGGCTGCAACTTCTTGCCTGACTTGGAGCGCTGGCTGCCTGGTGGGGGGCCCAAGGCTGTTGCTGGGGTGCAGGCCACCTGGGCTGTGGGATGACGAAGCTGCATCTGCTGAGATGCTGCAGTACAGTTGACTGTCCAGTCAAAATGCACAACTCCTGCAGACACCCATAGCTGAAGCTGTAGGCGTTTGCCCAGACAGTGGCTTGAGCTATATACCAATTTGCAGCCTGCAGGACAAGGTGTGAGAGACAAGAGGTGGCCACAGCCTGAACATGGAGCAGCAAAAGTGTCAGCTGCAGCCATAATGGCATGCTGCAGTCCCTTGCTGATGTCTGGCAGCCATTGGGTGAGCTGCTGGCTGCTTTCAAGTGTTGAAGCCCCTTTACTCCCAAAGCTTTTATGCAATGCGGTGCTCAGCAAAACAGCAGACGTCTGCGTGGTCACAACAACATGGCTGCCACTTGAACTCGCAGCTCACCTTCTACCACCTGGAGGCCAAGCTCTGGCCCCTCATCCTCACCAGCCAAAAGCTTTCGCAGCTTGTTCGGCATCGCTGCATGGCCATGCGCTTCGCCAAGCGAGGTGAAACTGACTGTGCCAAGCAGGCTGGCTTGGCTGAGGCAGAGAGCAGCCGCTACATCCGCCAGGAAGTCATCGTTTGAACAATGGGTATTGAACCGGACACAGCGTGACTGCCCTGATAGGCCTGGGCCTTTCAATGCAGTCCCTATGCTGCTCGGCATGCTATGGGCGGGGGGCTCCAAAGGCAGGACCCCCCGCAATGTTCCGTATAGGGTATATTAAACAAGGAAAAGTCTTGATGCCACCATGTGACCACCATGTGACCCGCTTTGTCTGGCAGGCCAGCGGACATGGCTGACAGCGAGGACCTGACCTCAGAGGATGAGATCTCATCTGTTATGAGCTATTGACAGAGGCCTCCTCTGGTGAGATCAAGCTCCTTTCAGACTGCAATGCAACAATTGGTTGTTTGATCTGGTGTCTGCCTATAGACCCCAGCTCAGAGCCTAGCAGTTCTCCGGCGCCTGACAGCGATGACAGGGAGTATGAGCTCGGTGAGATGAAGGCCAAGGCTTTGCCAGGCTTTGAGATTGCCAGAGTGCCACTCAGCACTGTGCGTAGCCCTTTGTGATGCTGTCAGGGGCTGCAAGAGCGAGGATGTCGCATGTAATCTCGCGCTCCATGGTATGTTGGCAAGGCTGCAGCAGCAGGTGGTATCCTGCGCCTCAGTCTGGGTCACGCATGAGCGTTGCCTGACAGCCCAAGGGTCTGCAGGCATGACTCGAATACCAGGGCAGGAGTCATGCAAAGCCATCTATAGGCATGCAGGCTGGAAGCATGCACATGCTGGCTGGAGGTCTCACCTCAAGCCTCGATCACGATCCAGACTGCAAGCTTGTCAGAAGGGCAGTCGAAAAGTTAAGTGCCTGCTTCCAGTCTATACATGGGTGTCTGACTGAACACTGTCAGGAAGTCAGGGCCTCTGTGCCCCTTAAGCTAAGCTGTCATGTGTGGCATTAAGTGTGCAGGGCCCTGCACACAATTGCTTGTCAAGGCATATGTGTGCCAAAAGTGTGCTTAAAGTGTGCAGGTTGGTCTGCTAGTGTTGCTGGCGCGCGGCCAGCCGTCCATCCAGGAGGTGGGTACTTCCCAACCAGATTGATGAATCCCTCCTCATAGTGCTGCCTCAGCTTGGCAATTGAAAGGTTGCCACCTCCAGGTTGTAACTTCCTGACAGGCTCAAGCAGCCTGAATCGATAAAAGTCAGAACTAAAAATTCATGACGAACCACCAGTTCCTCTTACAGGCATCCGTTGGGCCCTTGCAGGTACTTCATGGAGCGCTTCCGCTGGATAGTCTGCTGCTCCTTTGGGAGGGCCTTGAACTCGTCCTCATCATAGGCAGGATTGCGAATCAGGTCGCCTTCCTTACGCATTGGCACAGTACCAAAAGAGCTCTCGGCCAACACACTCGGCAAGGCGCTCCCTGTGCAACCCACACTCTCTGCGGCAGCTTTCAGCAGACTTTGGCATTCCTCATACGTCTTGCATTCACATTCTGGAGTTCCTGCCTTGATAGCTTCTGTGGCCACCTGCACCGCAGTGCCTTGCTGCCCAGCACCATTTCTGGCGCCCCCATGCGAGATCTCCCACTCTCCACCGCACTTGAACTCCACTGTCCTGTGCTCAGGATCCTTTGGGCGGTGATTCTCATGGTCGTTGTTGTTCACGTATAGCGACCTGTAGTCGCCAAGCCCCTTCAAGCCGTGAGCCGGTCCAGCCTCTGCTTTCAACTCATTGATAATCTTGACCTCCACCAGCCCACTCTCTGTGCCAAATATGAGTGCCATGGAGTCAACGATACGAGCTTTGACAGCGCTGTAGGTCTTGGGAGCCTCAGACATCACTAGGAAATGTACATGCTTGTTGCATGGCTTGTGGTGAAGAGTGCCTGAGCACTTTTTGATGTTGTGTCCAAAGACACCCTTCAGAGCCGCCATGCTCTGTCGCGAGACCTGAGGCAGCTGGTCTTCATTTATGGCGATGTGGTTGACAACAATCTCAAGGTTGCGGTCTTGCCTCTTGCCGCTGCCTGGCTTAGACTTCATCATGGCCTGCTTTCCTATGGAGTGAGATTGAAAAGCTCTAAGTAAGAGTTCAATGTTGCCATTGATCCTCTCGCTGCTGCCTTGCTTAGACTTCATCGTAGCCTGCTCTAAGAAAGCAGCCAGCTCTGTCTGCCTGAGCACAGACTAATGCTGAGCAGAAAGGATTGGCACGCGCATGCAGGCCCCTCCCCCCTTGACTTTTGGTGAATTTGGTGGTGCTCACCTGTCAAGACCAGCTGTATTTGCCAGGAAGATGGGTTAGCACAGATTCATGTCAAGCAGAAGGGATGGACAGGAGCACATAACAAGGGCATACGAGCCCCCACCCCTCCTGACATGAGGTCCCCCTCCCCTGACTTTTGGTGAGTGTGGTGGTGCTTGCAGAGTTCAGCTCTGTCTGCTTCAGCACAGACTGAAGTCAGTCAAGAAGGATTGACGCGCCCGCAGGAGCCCTCCTCTTCTGTTTCTTGGTGTTCATGGTGACAAATGCCTGCCCAGACCAGCTTTGTTCGTCCTAGCACAACTTGATGTTGAGCAAAAGGGATGGACATGAGCACATGAGCCCCCGTCCCCTGGATTTTGGTGAGTTTGGTGATGCTCAGCCACTGAAGCTTCATCTACTTCAGCACAGACTGTGTTGAGCATGACAATCACTGGAAGACATGAGCCCCTCCTCCCCTGGAATTTGGTGATTTTGGAGCACTCACCCACCCATATAACAAGTCACAACCTCAATGTCCTTGAAGCGAATGCGTGATGGCTGTGACACAGCTGCTTGACGCCTGAGCACGCGGCTTGGCCTGGACTTCCTCCTCCCGCTTTCTCTGCAGGGCAGTGAGAGCTGTGGGCCTGCTGGAGCCAAGGCCCTCTGTGAGCGGAATGCCAGCTTCCACAACACACCTTCTGCGCCTTTGCTGCAGCCAGTGCCTCCTCCTATTCTTGCTTCGTGATGCTGTTGCAGTCTGGGTCTTTCTCAGCGTCTGTCAGGAGGTCCCACCCCTTGCAGTTGAATTTGCGGGGCTTCATGTGCGCCACGAAGTGTCCCCGCTGGTCACTGAAGTGGTGGCAGGCAGGGCAGCGGAATGGCATGGTGGCCAGTGAAGCCGGGGTGCCGGTCAGGAGGAAAGCTCATTGACTTTCTTTTCGCATACCTTAAGTTTATCATCACTCAAGAGGTCTAGGTGGGGCATGAGCACCATGAGTGAGCTCTGCCGAGAAGCAGGCCTTCAAGTTTCACGCCTTGTCGCAGGGTTTTACATGGCTTTCTTTAGGTCATATTATCAACAGGCAATGTGACACCCTGCGACCTGAACTAAGCCATGTAAGAACCCTGCGACAAGGCGTGAAACTCAAAGGCCTACTTCGCGGCAGAGCTCAGTCATGGTGCTCATGCCCCACCTGGACTTCTTGAGTGATGAAAGATTTGAAGTATTCATAAATAAAGTCCATGAGCTGCCCTCCTGACCGGCACCCCGTTATTCATTGGCCACCATGCCATTCCGCTGCCCTGCCTGCCACTACTTCAGTGACCAGCGGGGACACTTCGTGGCACACATGAAGCCGCGCAAACGCAACTGCAAGGGGTGGGACCGCTTGACAGACGCTGGGAAAGACCCAGACAGCAACTGCATCACGAAGCAAGAATATGAGGAGGCACTGGCTGCGTCAACATACTGATGTAGAGCAGGACAATAACGTGATGACATGAGCCCCTCCTCCCTGGCTTTTGGGATTTTGCAGAACTCACCTGCCCACATAACAAATTACATCCTCTGCTCACCACAATGTCCTTGAAGCAAATGCGTGATGGCTCTGACACAGCTGCTGATGCCTGAGCACTCAGCTTGGCCTAAACCTCCTCCTCCCGCTTCCTTCGCAGGGCAGTGAGAGATGTGGGCCTGCGGAAGCCAAGGCCCTTGATGAGCGGGAATGCCACTCACACACCTTCTGCATCTGAAGAGTGCAGATGGCACAGTTGTGTAGGGCACTTTGCACAAGTACGTAAACTGTACCAGCACATCAGCACACAGCTGTGCAATGCCTTGCACATGTACAAGGTCGTGGCAGAAAGCTGTGTGCAACTTTGCAGGGCTGCTTATAGTGTACGGTAGATCACATATGCAACATGTGTACAAAGACGTGCTTGTGCAGTGATGACAGTTTATTGTACATGTACTTTGTTATGCGGTCTTGTACACATAGGGTTAGCTTGCACAAATTCGTACAGCGAAAGCTGTACACAATCGTGTACGTAGACAATGGTGTACAATTTTGACATGTCTTTGCGGGTCAAGCAGCACCCAGCCCAGACAAGCAAGTTCAGCACCATCTGAGGAGACCTGCTTTGCAGTTTCGCTGTTAAGGGAGGTGCAACCCTGCGACTCCCCATCCGGGACTATTTAGACCTCAATCATTGAATAGCCCGAAGCCTTCCTGAAAATACAGCCAGCTTTTGGGCCCTCGTGACAGGTGTGTGACAGTTGTTCCTACCAGTGGCAGGACATTCTCTGCAACGGCTGGAACCACCCTGGCCCAGCCCACAACTGTCGTTGAGGGACTTAAAATTCGGCTTCATCACTTCACATAGTGGTTGAAGTAAAAGTGCTGAGGGGATGTGGGGTCTGGCTGAATGTAAACAGGCCTGATGATCCTGTCTGCAAGTATGACATCATAGTGTGCCAGTTCTGTGCGTCGTTCCCTGAGGGTTGCCCACTTGAGGCGCTGCATGCTCCTCAGCGGGTGGGGGTTATTGCGACTGTCCGCTGCATCATACCAGTGCACAAATGCTGCTGCATTCATCTGTCCGCTGTGGTTGCTTCTGTAGCTGAAGAGTAGTCTGAGCTGTGCAAACCAAGTCTGGTCAGCATCACCCCTGCAGCTCCAGTGTGATCTGGTTCATTGGCAGCAGCATGCAAATTGGAGCAAGCAGCATCATGGCATGGCTGGCAACATGACCTGGCTTCGGACAGAGGAGCATGCCTGATCAGGAACACCAACTTGGCAAGTGCAGTGCGACCCTGTCATGCGACCAAGCAGGCTGCCTTTGTCAACCACATGACAAGCAGTTGTTGAGGTCAGACCTGACTGCAACGTCATCAAAACTTGGGTGACCAGGGCTGCCAAAGCTTGGCGTAGACCTCAGCGTGGCTCCCACCATATCATCTCCCACCCTGCGCTCATAGGCAACACCCAAAGCTGTGCACGCCTTTACCTGCAAAGCATGCAAGGCACATGCAACATGCAGACATAAGACTTGAGACCAGCAGTGGTGTGCATTGCGTACAGCATGTCCGACGTTTGGTCGAACTGCCGGGTCAGCGCAGAATCTGGACCAGGGACTCCCAGGAGGCACTCCTGCCCCTACAGGGGGCTCCCCTGCCCCCACACCTGTGCCACATGTTGGAGTGTCAGCTGATGCTGCATGGTGTGCGCATTCTGCTCACCTTTGGATAGCTCAGCTTTGGCAGCCTTGCCAGCAGTGTAGCCTCAGGGTCCCGTGGATTCCGCTTGGGGTAACCCGCTAGCATCAGGCAGACTGCCTTGTAGAGCTGTCGTAGCTCTGGCTGTTGTTGCAGCAGCTCAAGTTCTGTGTCACTGAGAGAGTCATGTCTGTACTGTGCATCCTGATGAAAGGACCGGTAGTCAACATCCTGGCCTCTGACGGTCATCTGTGGCCGGCCGTACTTGAGCGCCTTCTGGGCCTGCATGAGGCTGAAAACATTGTCAGTCATGACACTGGGCATTGTCGAGTCACTTGAAGTCATGACTGCTTGTTTGGCGGATTCAAAACAAGCAGATAGTTGCTGTTTGCCTGACTCCCTCACAATGTTCTCAATTGGGGGGGGACACAGAGCAGGCTGAGCTGCCACAGGCTGAGCAGACTTGCTTGCTGGCCTGTCACGGCACTGCATTCACTGATGCTAGAACTGCACTCACCACGCTCATAGCCCTGGGCCCAGGCGCCTCATACATGTCCTCTTGAGCTTGCCGCACACCATCCAATCGCCTGACCTGCTTGCTGATCTGCATTACAGGATGCAGTGGCAGTAGAGAAGCATACAACACCATGGGCAACACAGGGAAGCTCATGCCTTCAGCCTGCCGAAGCAGGCCACTGGCTTGGGCCCTGCCTAAGTCGCACTGCATATTGCAGGACATTGCCAGGCAGCTGAGGAGAGAGCGCACAAGACATTCACCTAAGCAACATGCTGGAAGCAGCACAAGCACACTCAGTAGCAAGCTTTGGGATCTCAGCATTGTGGTCAGCGGGCTTACATAATGCTTCAGCAGCACCTGAGAACATGCAGCCCTGCATGAAACTCCTGGCTTCTTGAAAGTGTCAACAATTGTGTCTGGATGCAGCTGGTGCCATGCAGTGTGCAGACCTGGCTCATCAGGGTAGCCTTGTGGTTGTTCGTGAACAGCTTAGCTGCTTTAAAGTCCTTGTGACTGCGCTCCCCATAGGACGCACTCGCTATGGGGACGCTGCCGAACTCGCGAATGAGCTCCTCGAACTTGTACATGTCATAGAATTTGGGGAAGGCCCAGGACTTGCCGCCCAAACCCACAGCCAGGCTCTGAAACCTGCAGTGTGCACGCACTGGGTACCAAGGCACAGACGTGGAGGCTGGGCAATGCTGATTGCTGACCCAGAGCTACAATCTAGCAGCACTGATGTAAAACGAGACTGCCCAGCCACCACAGGCAAGTATGTGCTGGCATGTAGCAGTGCGCCATGAGAGACGCTTGGGGAGCTGGTCAAGGCTGGCATGCCGTGCACTCGTCGTGTGATGCTGGGGCTACCTGACCCTGGCGTCTCTTACAGCTGCGAGGCTGTGCTCAGTGTGTTGCCGCATGTCTCTGAGGTCGCTCCACTCCATCAGAGCTGCAGCAAGATTCACAGTGGGCCGTAATGTACACTTAGTAAGGTATGCAAGCGCACTGAGGGCAGGCAAAATGCCTCTCCGAGAGGCCCTGGCCTGCAGATAGTTTCAGCATGTACAGGCTGGCCGCTAGTGATGAGCGAGGAGGGCTGCTTTCCACTGCTTGCAGGCAGGCATGCGCAGGCACGTTGCCACAGTAGCAAGCAACTTCTGCAAAGCAGTCTTGCACCTGTGAAAGCGTGACAGTAGGGCTCCATGTCCACCAAGCCAAGCAGACACACCGGCATACAAGCCCCCAGGCTCTGCCGCTGTGCTGCTGTGACGTTCTTGGCGCAGAGGCAGAAGGAACCTCCTTGAAGCGCTCTTTGACGGTGTATTACTGGCCACTGGCGTGCAGTGCCTGCTCAGTGACGTCAAAAAGGTGCTTAATCAGGCCACAGCTCGTGTTGTGCATTGCGTCAGAGAAGATGAGGTGATGGCAGTCAACATCAGTGTTGAAGCCATGTAGGCAAGTCTGCAGCGCAAGGTTGAGGGATGTCAGCATCACAGCACACACAAAGACTCCCTTAAGATACCAGCTTGCAGAGAAATGAGTTGAGAGGCGTCAGCTCAATTGCCAATCTCGTAGGGAATCGTTGCAAATCTGGTCCACCATCATGAGGTCAACAACATGTATTTGTGCACCCAATGGAAGGCAACAGGGCAGCAGGTCTTCAGGTAAGCATGGGGACTTCACCATGTTGGCTTCATGGAGAGAGACCGCATCAAGCGTCTGGAGTGCCGCTTTTTCCTTGCCCTTTGCCAGCAGCGCCCTGGCAGACTTGACCACCTTGCAAGACAGTAGGGCATGGATTATGGGCTGCCAGTGCAGGCTACATCACCAGGGCAATCACCTGCCAGACTGGGACCAAATGGACCGCAGTAGTCCGAGGCTGGGACCATTTGGACCTCAATAGTGCCAGCATGTATCTGCAGACTGACCTGCTTCATGGCTGCTTCTGCTCAAAGGTCTGGTTGTACTTGTCCAGACTCTCCCTGTGGACCAAATCGCATGGGTCAGAGTAGGAGGCAGGGTGGTGCTTGATGTTCAGCAGGGCATTGGCAGCCTTGCGGTCGGCAATCCAGAATGCCAGCAGTGGGTAGCAATGCCTTTCAATGCCCTCTGCATCCGTAAGCCTGGTGCCCCTGCACGGCACACGAGATTGTAGTTCCTGCTTGGACTGCTCTCCAACCAAATCAGGATGCAGTGGCTGTTGGCCCCAAGCGATTAAGTCAAGCATCCTCTGGCATGGGCACATACAGAGTGTGAGAGCATACGCATTCTGCCAGAAGCAAACTGCAGCAGCTTTGAACAATACACTGGGATGTGCCACCTGATCTTTCTTACCGGTAACTTGCCTCCTTCCAAATAGCCAAAAAGACCCTGATGCATGCAGCATCCAGACGTCCCTGAAGATCTGAAATCAGGCTGCAACACAAGGGGGAGTATGTCAATTCCAGAGTGCATGCAGAGGTGCAGCAGAGAACCCACAGATGTCATCTGAGACAAGAGAATCTCTCTGCAGAGGGCTTGAGGACAGAAGCGTCAAGACCCACCCTGCGTCCCTTTTATCGTCTAGGTTGCTGCCTGGGAAGCTGCTGGCATCCACAGAAGGTAGCAGTGCCACGCGGCGGTAGCCGTCGCGTGACAGCATGTGGCTAAGGGGTTGAAGGGGGCAAAATACTACGACAGGGTATGCTTTCCCCTCGCCATCACGCTCAAGAATGGTCCCATCATTGTAACCAATCCAGGGACACACATAAGCCCCCAGACGCTCCTGCATTTGGTGAGCGGGACAGCAAATGGTTTGCAGCGGTGCCAGTGCAACTGGTGTTGACACAGCAACTTTTGTCTGCAGTGAAGGGGCCAATGCAGCTGGTGTTCAGCACAGCAGTTTCGTCTGCGTTCAATGATTGGGCTCAGTGCAGTGTTCAGCCAAATTAAGACATACAGGCCTGCCTGGTTGCGTCTCAGCCAATTTGCGTTCTGGAATGTGCTCCAGACTCTGTCTCCAGCTTCTGAAAAGCAGTGGTCGCCATCCCAAGCAAGAGGCCCTGCCTGCACATGCATGTCGCCATTGCAAAGCAACAACGGTAGTGTGACTGGTATGATTCACATGCAGAGTTGCACGCAGTCTGCACTGCTGCGCTGCTAGACAGCAGAAAGAACTGCCACGGTGCTGCCAGACTCTAGGATCAGGTGAATGCACACCTTCCTACTGCGCACAAGCTCCGCCAGCGGCTCCAAGGAGGAGCGGTATGAAAAGTCAAACGTGTACTCAGTGCCTTTAACAAGAATGTTTACAGAGGCAGACATCCAGTCCTGCAAGAAGTGCACAGCCTCAAATGCTAGCTTGTGGAGCAAGCCATGTGCTAGCGCATGTACTGCAACAAGCCGCAGGACTGTGAGAGAGGCTCTGAGAAACTAGCAACTACCGACCTGGGCTGCGACACTGTCTACATACTGGTTGAACTCCTGGACATTCCTCCACGGCACATTATGTGGGTTGAAGTTAGGACGTGCAAGTAGGCGCAGCACTGCATCCTTGGAGTCAGTCGGCAGCTTAACGAGAGCTTCCATGAGAAGCCTATAATCCTCTGGCAGGCTGCCAATGGGATTGTCTTCATAACTTGTGTCGCCAGGGAGCCCAGGCAGGGGCTCAGCTGCCAAAACAGCAGGTTTGAGAGCCTGCTCATACTGCCTGGTGAGGGGGTTCAGCAGCAGGTCATCTGCAAGCTGCTGCTGAGGCTGGGGCTCTGCCTGCTGTTGCAGTGAATGCTGTTGCTGGTCTGGTTGCTGTGGACCCTCCCAAGCATCGGCACCTGTGTCTGGCAGATCATCATTTCCATCATAGAAATGAGCAGTGTCATCAGCTGGTGGTGGATCCGGGACCGATGATGAAGTCAATCGCGTGGAAGCAAGGGCCCTTCGCTTGCGGCACTTCTGTAACGATTGGTGCACTCCCAGCCCGTGCTCTGAGAAGGGGCCCTGACCGGGACACCAATCACAAATGTGCGTGCCCTTCGCAGGCATTCGCAAAGTTAACAAACATGGCGTATTGACCTGGCACTCTTTGACCAACGGGACTGATCATTATCACCATCCCAGCATGAGTCAAGCAGGACCTAGGAGGCCTCCAGACCCCACCTCCTTGCTAAAAGGGAAAAAAGCGCGGAAGACAGGGAGCTGCTCAACACCCGGCGGGTCCACGGTACGCAGCCTTCCCGGGATTCGTCAAGCAGTCCCGGCAGATGTCCAGGGTTTGACCATTGAATGGGCATCTTTGCTGTGCAGACGCAAAGCGAGGCCACTGGCGTGCTGCAGGAAGCAGTGAGTCCACAGACTGCCTTTTTGACTGCACCATGCATTGCCAAATAAGCTTAGGGTGCTTTGCGCATTTTTTATCTGAACTGCAGCAGGGGACCAGGTGTGGTCATTGCCCCGATGGTCTCCAGTGGCCAGATTGGACTTCTAAGGCTGCTCTATTGGCATCAGGAACATGCAAAGCCAGACAGCGGTGTACCCGTGCAGGTGTCACCTCGCCGTGGTGGTGGTGGCACAACCCAACATCCCTCCGGCAGGACAACCACGGTCGCGCCTGTGCTAGAGCATGAAGAGTTGCCTAGCCCTGAAAAGGAGCCAGGTTGGCCTCTGACTGTCTTTGCACGGTTCAGGACTGTGCACTCTGTCCACTTTACAGTGCACCAGCCCGCCCTTGCAAGCCACCATGTTGTTCATCTCCAGGTGCTATATTGCTGGTGTGCTCTGCAGACAGTGCATTTGAGGACGAACCAGAGTTCAGGTTAGCCCGCAAACAGTATGCGCTGCTAAGAATTCATGTGAAAGAGGCACGACAGCTGGCAGCTACCCTTGATCGCCTACCAGACCTGTTCGCAGAGGTCATCCAACGCGACAAGGTATGGCTTACAGCAGTCCTGCCTAGCTGCTGCATGCACTCTGTGTGCGGACTGGCTCCGACCTCTGCTTTCATGCTTCAAGCGAGGGTGGTGCTCTCCTGACTGAAAGCATGAACTTCAGGGTTCGGAACCTGATTGCTTCTCCCAAGCTTTTGCCCAGCAACGCAGGGCATTGCTTTTGCTCCTGTAGGCTGGCTCAGGCAACACCAGAACCAAGAAAGACGACAAGGGGGTGAGGCACCCATGTCCTGTCGCATGCCCATCAGTGATTGCTGCCACTGTGAACTTGTAAAGGAGCCAGGCCATCGGGGTGCTCATGTCAGCACCTGCCTTGGCGTTGCGCAGCTGCCTGTACAGGCCGCCTGTACAGCCGGGCTGGAGGTGGCCACGCAATACGCCATTGCCCTGGACTGAGCCAAGCAATTTGTGGGTGCTTATTACAATTCTTGTGTGTGTGTCTTGCAGCTGAAAAAGGACTTTGATGGGAAGTGTGAGGCATACATGATGAGCAACACCTTCTTTCCTGATGAGCGGGATTATGAAGTGGTAGCAGCCATGGTGATGGGCTTTGGAAGGGATGCCAACGCTGCCAGGCGCACCAATGCGGACCAGCTCGTTCAGCTGCGTGACCGGGTGCGTGCCGCTGCAGTGCATTTTAAGCACGGATCTTCCAGTACAAAGCAATGCGCGCTTGGCTGCAGATCTCCATTGTGTTGCACTGAGGGGCTTTCAAGCTAGATGTCCTGCAGGCGGTCAGGTCTTGTGGTTGCCGTACTTTCATAGCATGTCTAACACTTACCTAGTGCACCCTTATTGCTGGGAGCGTCCCAGCAAAGTTGGACAGACATCTGTTGCATATTTTGCCAGGCTGCATGCGCTGCAGCTTGCCAAGCCTTGCCTCCTGCAGCTCAGCACAGGAAAAGTAATGCATTGGGGTGGGCACCATGATGCCGTTGGCTGTTATGCCGTGCAGGGCAGCAGCAAGGCCAGAGAAGTGCGAACCGCACTCAGCAAAAGGATCAAGGACGCCATGAGCGACGCCTTCTGCTGGTACCAGGATGCTACCATGGTGGCCATGTGGGGCCCATCAGTCTACTACTGGGAGGAGGTGGATGGCTCCAAGGAGCTGCAGATAGATCATGAGGTGGCCCTCGCGTTTGCCCAAGGCAAGTTCCCTGGTGTCATGCAGACATGCCCCGGCAGTGACTGTCAAACCGCTTGCCAGCTGCCTAGCTTGTCAGGGCAGCACTGTTTGCACTGCAGCCTGCTGACCAAGCACACACCTGCAGTGGGGTTTTGATGAATATTGCTTCTAGCAATATTTGACCGCCAGACCTGCGGTACGCGCAGGTGGGACCTGGAGCACTTACAGAGAGCCGGGCAGCAGCGATTCTGGGGAGCAACAGGTGGACATTGACCCCTACGGCTTTCCTCCATTTGTGGACACAGTACAATCCGTGCTGGACCGCCTGCCAGATGAGGATGGCAGGGTCCCAGTCACGGCTGCGGAGATAGCGTACTTGGGACTCATGGTGAGCAATCAGTGCCTCACTAATTGGTGTCTCTCATTGGCGGGCCCATGCTACAACCCAGGCTAGTGCCTCTTCAGGATATGTGTGGGCTGCTTTGTGCCACATGATGCCACCTGCCCCCAGCATTGCACAGCTTTGCGGCCATGCTTTGCAGGTTCAGTTCCAGCTGATATCTGACACTCCCAGAGCTGCCCTGCCACAGCGCAACAATGAGCAAGGTCCCCTGAAGGACATGCATAAGATGTTGTTGGATGATGCTCAGCACAATCTACCGTTTTCTCGCCGCTTCAAGATGCGTTGCTGCCCTGACGCCGAGCAGACGCCTCAACAGGTACCGCTGATGCCCCTGCTGCAGTGCTGTTGCCTCAGCCTCTGTCATGTGCGGCACCTGGCGGCACTCTGCAGCACCTGCTGCAACTACTGTTGACGCAAGGTTGCACCTGCCCTGCTCGTCTGGGACAAGGACCAGCATACAGCTTGCTGCACTGCTGCTGCCTCAGCCTCTGCCATGAGACGAATCTGGCAGCACTCTACAATGCATCAGATATTGATGCGCTGAGTCTACAGCATTGCCAGACTTGCTCCAGCATTGTCAGTCAGGCATGCGTGACGCCTTGCCTCTCAGCATTGTGTAATGTGTGTGGCTGCAGGCGCGCCCTCGTAACCATTCCACTGTGCAGAGCAGGCCTGCCCCGGGTTCACAAGTGCAGCCGTCAACGGGAAGGCGCAACAATGCTGCTGCTTACATTGGCACAGACCTCAGCCCCTGAAGTTTGGGAAGCCCTCATAAGACCCAACCCCAGATGTGTGCGCACCCTAACTTCATCTGGCTTTTGGCAGCCACGCTGGCTGCACAATGTCTGTGTGAACAAACAGGCCACTGGGCTTTACTAGTATGAAAATTGCCAAAGTCAATGTAATGTCTTTGCACTACCTGCATCCTGGAGCTTTGGGTGCCCTTCTTGTACAGTCTCTCGCATGGCTACGGAACATCTCACCACTTGCAGCTGTACAGCTTTGTAAAAAGACTGTACACGTGCCATATCGTACAAATATAGGTAGGTACCTTTTTGTACAGTTCGCAACTGAGGCTGTAGGGGTACCAAAGCTTGCATGCACAGCACGGGCAGCAGACTGTACCACACTGTACCGGCACCTTTTTGTGACGATGCAGACAAACACCTATAGGTTTGTACCCATGCATGTCTCCCACAGACCTGTGCCATCTACACTCTTCAGATGCTGCGCCTTTGCTTCAGCCAGTGCCTCCTCATATTCTTGCTTTGTGATGCGGTTGCTGTCTGGGTCTTTCCCAGCGTCTGTCAAGCGGTCCCACCCCTTGCAGTTGCGTTTGCACGGCTTCATGGGTGCCACGAAGTGTGGCCGCTGCTCACTGAAGTGCTGGCAGGCAGGGCAGCGGTATGGCATGGTGGCCAGCTGAGAATGGGGTGTCGGTCAGGAGGGAAGCTCATCAACTTCTTTCATGAATTCTTCAGAATGTGGGAGCAACATAGCCTTAGTATGTTCAAGCCACCAGCTCTAGAGCGTTGGAGCAAAACGCAACAGGCTGCGGGAGCGCACACGGTAGACTTCAGACTGTGGGAGCAACATATATTGCAGCCACCTGGTTGTCTCAGAGTGCAATATTCACCCTGACCATTTTGTTTGCTTGACGAGGCATGTCTTGATCTCGCTCGTCAGCTTTGCTGAGAAGGGAGAAGGTGTATATATCCAGTCCTCAAGGATTTTACCAGCCGAGAAGCGGCAACAGGCAAAACATGCAAAGGCTGCCAATGTTGATCGTTGGGAATGCGGGCATGTACAGGGTGCTGAAATGACAGAACAGCGTTGTGCTCATGCCGCCAGCTACTACCAAAGGAGATCTCAGAGATATCAAAAGCTGTGGTGCATTGCAGCTTTTGACTCACACGAGTGACTGAGCAACAAGAAAGGCGCCACAAAGGCAGGCCTGTTGTACATAAACAGCTGGTAGGAGGCCATGGCCAAAGTCTGGTTCCGTGTTGCCCGTGCCGACTGTGATCTGTCTATCACATGCAGGCGGAGCCATAGGGCTAACTCAAGGCAATTTTGGATCCAGACGCTGTTGGTCTGGGGGTCATGGTTAGTGTTTGGGCTGACCTCGATTTTCCATCGATCGACATCATCAACCTTCTAATGTACCGATGGCTCCAAAGTTGTCTGCAACACAATCAAAACCGCATGAAGCTGTGTGTAGCACGAAGCTACGGCAGGGTGAGACAACGTGAAACAATTGACCTTGCGGCAATGATGTAGGCTCCGGTGTAGGGGTTGCTACAACTGGCAACGATCCGCCTGCAGAAAGCATCTGCATGTGTCAGCATGGGCAGATGCGCATGATGATGGCTGATTGGAGGTAGCTCACTTGCAACCCTAGGACTTGCTGAGCCATCAGGCCAACCAGCTGGCGCCGAGACAAGATTGTCTCTGGTAGCAACGGGAAGGCTGTACCCATTAAAACTCTGGAATCCTGGAGGATCCCCTGCAAGACAAGCTTCTCTTGTGTAGTCACTCCAGCGTACTGGGGCTGAGCCAATGTGCTCATCCATCAGGCAGAAGCACAGGTGCTCACCACCTGGGGGGCTAATTTCAGCGTCCACTGAGACCACTGAATACCTGACGACTCCGTCAGGCAGTTCGATGGGGTTGGCATTGGGAATATCAAAGACAGAATTGCAGTTGGGTGTGTCGAAAAGGACAAGCTTATAGAGCCTGTTTCCAAAGACCTGAAGATGGGACAATTTGCCATCAGATGGCATTGACCTCAGCATACACGCAACAACATGCTTACCTGAACGAAGTCCACCGATGTGGGGGCACAGTAGCTGTTGTCATCAGTGGGTGATACAACGTATGGAATTGGCTGACATATGTGGAGTTCAGTATTAGTGATATCACAACCAGCTGTAGTGCCGGCGTCACCCTCAGCTGGCGGTGCGCAAGTCTGACCTGTTGCCACACTGGTTGAAAATCGAAGGTACCAGGCCTTATATTGCCAACCAGGTATGCCACGGTACGCTGCCCAACAGTTTGGGCTTGTCAACAGTGGGTAAGGGTGTTGAAAAAAGATGTCGGTGCCAGGCACAAAGGTTGCCCGAGGGTTGTTGTGCCCCTGGCAGGTCCCGCCACTAAGCGCCAGTCTGCATGTGTGATGTGATGTGATCGTAAGTGAGCTGCAGAATTTTATGGCATGGTCCAGGTAACGCTGATAACACTTGTATGCAAGACACTTGCCTGCATGTAGTTACCAAAAAGGTGTCTGTACCATAGAGGCCTGTGTTTCTGTCCAGGTTAGAAAAGGTAAGGCAAAGCCCAGGCGACCTCACAGGCTGTGCGTCGTCAGCTATGTACGCGTTGGGGTTATCTGAGTTAAACGTGTTGCTAATAGCTACAAGAAGCACAAGCCACGTCAAGCGGGTGATGTTTCAGAGCAGAGCGCAAGATTCAGTGTGTCACCTGAACTCAGCAACCCTCCGCAACTAGAGACACCAGTATCTGGATCAGTTACAAAGAGTTGGTAGTGTGAAGCGTCCACGGTATAATCATCACAGAGGACAGGGGTGGCAAGTTGAGCAGTTATAATAATCAGTGCCACCTGCACAGCATAGGCACTGAGCTTCTTTTGGCCGGCCCCAAGCTTTACCATCTGCATGTGTTGTTGCTTCAGCCAAGAAGACGGAAAGCACAGCACACACTTGCTACGAGTGACAACTTGCCTGACTGTACTTCCTTGATCCTGTCATGGTTGCACGGCCTGCAAGTGGCCCGCGACTTGCAAGTGGCTGACGGCGCGTCACAAACACCTACAGTAAGAAACATCACTTGGTGGTGTGCGAGGCTACATAACAGGAATGACTCTCTGAGTGTATCACAAAGCTGTTGGTGACACCTTAGGGATCCCCCTGGGTAGGGCAGTCCGGACTGCATACCATTACAGGTGACACCCCAGCCGGTCTTCTATGTACGCAACTGGCTTGGTGAGACGCAAGGGGGTAAGGGGGCCATCAGATACCCTTTGCGGCTTGAACGCTACGAAGTGGGGTAGCTTTATGGACAGAGTCCCTCTGTACATGTGACCCATAGAGCAGCTACCTTTTCCAAGTTCACCAGCAACAGGGCCAAGTGGCGCAATTGCATTTGAGAGGACTAGTGATCAGCAGCAACTGCTGAACAAGGGGCCATTGGTTGCATGCAAGTCGCAAGACAACAAAGCCGGTCTTGCATAAGGTGGTGCGGAGAGTGCCAAGCCTCAGATGCCAGCGAGACAGTCATGCGAACGCCACCTGGACTCCCATGTCAGACACAGACCGACTCTTCAGGCAGTTCTGTTGCTCACCTGACTGTGCCTGACTGGTTGGCCTTTGCGAGGCTGCACCTGTGGCTTTTGAGCTGGGGCACCTTGGCAAGACCTGCAACGCAACAGCAGATTCTGGTGGCTAGTGAGGTCGCGTCACAGCAATAATTCCGTGAGTGCATAACGAGTGGTCGAAAGAGCATCAGCACACGCAAGCTAGGCCTAGAACCACCACTGCTGCCGTGGGGCAAGCTAGGCTGATACCGGAACATACCGGGTGCGTGCTGTCGATTGGCGGCCTGCTCGTGGAATGAGTTTGTGGAACTTGTGGCGTTGCGGATAAGTTATAGGTCACAGGCCATCTGACACCCTGTGACCTAAGCCTAAGTCTCAACCCTTAAAGCGCGCCAAACTAGAGTAGACCTTCATGCAGCATGACCAGGTACCTTCTGCTGAGTACAGCAGCTACATTAACCATGCCATCAGCCTGGGGCTGGCTGAGGACTACATTGCACAACTGTGCGCCAGCTGCTCCCCAGACAGCCCCCCTTCCCTCAGAGCAGCCATTGATCAAGCCTGCAGACACCTGTCTGGACTGGTGGATGATCTCCAGCCAGTGCCGGCCTCTGCCCCTGGCGTGCACAGTTTAGAGACTTTGGGCCAGCAGAATGGAGCACCAGTCTCAGACGCAGCAGTTGGCTTGGAAGCAGTCATGCCTCACACTCCTCAGGAGGAAGCCCGTATCCTACAGCTCACCCAGCTCATCAACGCCCGTCATGGTGCGGCTAAGCCACAGAACACAGTCCAGGCTGAAAAATCAGCTGCCAAGCTCTGGAGGGTAGGCGCTGCATGGCCTTTACTCCTGTTCTTATGGCGCCCTTGAGACTTCCGAGGCCATGTCACTCACACACATGTGGTCCTGCAGAGATACTGTGAGCAGGAGGCGCACCGGTACCCTGATGGCGACCTCATGTCTCAGGCAAAGATTCTTGAGTTCTCGATGTGGCTCGTGGATAAGGCAGTGCAGCAGAATGGTGCTCGCTACTCGTTCAGCAGCGTGGGGTGAGAGGCCCCTCCACTGCTGTGTCTGAGCTGCGCTCATGTCCTGCCCTCCCCAACCTTTGGCCTGGTGCATGCAGTGATTATCTATGCCACTTCAAGGAAGTCCGCAGAGAGCAATACTCACGGGGCCGCATCATCTCGGATGTACCCGCACCCCTGGATATTCAAGCAGTCAGGGACTTGCTCCGTGCACGTGGCAGGGAGATGCTCAAGTGGCAGCTCAGGTGGGTACCAGCCTGGTCAGGGCATGTTGTGCAAACAGAATGATGGCGTGTCTGATCCCAGGTTGTTGCTTGCATCTGCAGGTGGATGCCGCACTGAGCGCAGGGCAGCTTCGCCAGTCCCTGCAAACAGCTTTCCAGCAGAAGCAGTGGCAGTGGGCCTACCTGCTGAGGATGGCAATGACTTTCATGCCAGCCACACTGGGCCGCTCTGATGACCTGCGCAAGCTCCCCTGGAGCTGCCTGGCACTGAGGACACAGGATAATGCATTATCACATATGTGGGCCCAGTGCCCTCTGTGGCAATCCTCTTTGGTAGCATGCAGGGGAAGACTGTGAAGCCTGGTCAGGTGGATGTTCCTGGTGTCGTCAGGTATGCGCATTCAGGCTGTCAGACGCAGTTGGGCAGTGTGCTGCAGTGTGTTCTCAGTCATTATGCCTCCTCTGCCCCAGGTACCGAGACCACCGCATCTGTCCTCAGGCAGCACTTGCTGACCTGGCTGTCGTCACCTTCCAAAAGGGGCATCAAACTTGAGGATCTGGCCAAGTTCATTGTTGTCGCCCCTAGCATGCAGGGGAACCAGCCCATTAGTGGAGAGACTCTCAACGTCACCTTTGGCAGGTATTTGAACTTGCTGGTGAGCCAGTGCATCAGTGCTGCAGCTTTGGATCACAGCTGTCGGTGACATCTGTGACTTGCTACGCCGCAGGCGTGCCCTGTGGCAGGCTTGATGGGTACTCAGCAAAAGTTGCAGTCAGCCACAAATTCAAGAAGCATGGTGTGGAGGCGGCGAAGAGCGTGGGCATCAACAAAGCGGAGATCATGATGGCGGCGAGGTAGGCAACTCAGGCCATGCTGTGCATTCTGAGTATTGTCCCCAGCTGGCTGACCAGTGTTTTGCCTTGCAGGCATGAGTCTGACACCACAGACCTGTATTGCATCTTTGATCCAGACACAGCCCACAGGCTGGCTGGGTGGGGACGGGACTGGCACGAGAACCATCGTTTGGGTCAGGCTGAGTTGAAGGTAAGGTCACTGCAGTGCCAAATTTCTCACGCAAATCACCAAATCAGGGGAGGGGGGGACTGATCTGATTGTGTCTTGCAGGCTGAGGAGGATGTGCTGGACCGCATCATTCCAGGCTTGACAGTGCTCCTGCGCCAAGCTGGCATGCGATGCCACCCTGCACATCCTTTGCTGGCGCCCTTACGTGCCATCGACCACCTGCGGCAGGTGTTTGTGCAGAATGCCAGCTTGACAATTCAGTCATATGGGGACCAGTGGCTTCGCACCATCCCGCCAGCCGCCAATCGCCTTCTGCGGAGCACTGTAGGCAAGCAGCTGCGGCAGGAGACGTGGGACAAACATGTTGCTGCTGAGGCGATTCTCAGCGACAGGAATTTGTTGTTCACCAACCCGACGGTGAGCGCTGCAGCCCCTAGGTGTTGTAGTCACACATGCGTTGCTCTGAATCTTTGCCCTTCCATGTTGCAGGCTTTCTTCTTCAAGACGCTGAGTGGAAAAGGAGGCCACGCCTCTTGCCCCAGTGGTGATGCTGCCTCAGGTGCCTCTTTCCGGTGTCCAGCCCCCAGCATCAGCCAAACCCATCCCATGGATGCCTCTGGCTTCACAGGCCAGCTATGGCGTTACTCTGCCGCCTCAGTCCCTCAGTGCGCTGAGCGCCTTGGATGAGAGGGACTCCTTTTTGTTCGAGAAGCAGGTGTGTAGTCAATCGCCTTCCAGCTTGAGCGCCTGTATACTGGTCAGACTGTACTTCCCCTTGTCAGCTGCAGGTCTGGAAGCTCTCAGAATTTCAAACAGTCCCAGAAGCATTTGAGGCGTTCTCCAAGATCTCAGCGGTGCCCTCAGACCTCCGCAGGTGGCATGGCAGCAAGAAGGATGCAAGGGCCAGCAGCACGGCCTTCTCAAGATTCAAGAATGGCCTTGTTGCTGAGGTCAGAAACCGCATGGCTGCCTTGGGAAGCACCATGGCTGCTGTTGTCGGGGCTTTAGAGATGGAACGTGAGCGCATTCCCCGGATCAGGACAGTCAGCTCATTGCAGCAGCTATGCAGCAAGTATAGCAGTGATTCCAAGCTGCTTGGCAAGCGTTGACAGAGCGGCTGAGCCAGCTGTTGATGGATTACTGATCTGCATTGACATTTACAACCGCCATTTCCCTGCACAAGTTACATTTCTCTGCTGAAAGTCATATCTTACGGAACAGTGTAACATTTCACTCAGAAAGTCAGATTTCACTCCACAAAATCAGATCTCACGCAAGGGGGCAAGCCTGCAGGCTTGCCCCCTCGACAGACTACACCCGAAACACTCTTGGTCTACATGAATCGAAGATCTGCATGTCCGCGTAACCCTTTTCTCTGGGCCAATCAACCACTTCTGGCTAAAAGATGTGCCTGCAGGATGGGCACGGACACGAGCAAACGAACTCTGAGATGCCTGCTGCAACCCAGCACATGGCAGCAAAGCCCCTGTTTGTGGTGAGCTCCTGCCTGTGCACGCATTGCTTGTGCCTATGCCCTAGGCGGCGGCGCCAATCTTGGAGTGCATCCCTTGAACCAAGGGTCTGCGTGTCCTCCTGCACTGACCTCACTGCTTGCTTGTATGCTCTGCAGGC
Organism: Asterochloris sp. CNOR1; assembly: GCA_963969365.1. NCBI lineage: Eukaryota > Viridiplantae > Chlorophyta > Trebouxiophyceae > Trebouxiales > Trebouxiaceae > Asterochloris > Asterochloris sp. CNOR1. The sequence continues at coordinate 3,221,077 of OZ017750.1, forward strand.
TGGCATCATGGGCGCATGACACGCCACTGCTGCATCAAGTCTCTCAACAGAGGTTAGCAATCGCTCAGCAAGCTGCATGACTGTAAGTGGGTGTGTTGGATGCTGAGCTCCTAATGACCACACGCTCCCATGCTGCTGCATAACAGCTGATATCGTTTCTCCGCCATCTGGACTTCCAAGTGCCTCAAAGCCCCACTGACATAATCATGCCAGTCTGCTGCTTGAAGCTCTGCTCTGACATTCCACCATTGCATCCATCAGTTGACACCGCTGTGTGGCAAGAACAAGGCCAATCTATGTCAAGGTGCTGGTTGACTCCTGTTGACCCCTTTGGTGCTGCTTAAACCCCAACAATTTCTGGAAATGCTGGCTGCCCCCTTTTGGTGCTGATCGCCACCCGTCAGCCCCCAGTGATTCTGGTACACCCTGGGCAACCAGTGTTGCTGCAATTGCCACAGAGCCATTTGTTGTAAAAGAGGATTACTAGTACTCAGGTTAGGGATGACTCCTGAAGACTATGGCAAAGTCTTCGGGCAGAACGACAGCAGGTACACAAAATTCAAATAGGTGTAAAACAAGCTTGGTGACACTTGGGGGGAGTGAGAGCAGGGTAGTAGGGCGCAGCTGATTCACTGGGGGGAAACCTTCATAGAATTCAAAGTTCAGCACAAGGGTTTTGAGCTGGGCCAAGGAAGCCAAGGTAGCAAGCTGCTCGTGCAGTGCCACAACTGGACCCACAGAGAGGTGGAGTTCGGTAGGGAGTGGTGTTGCATCTGCAAGGCCGAGATCACGGGGACCTAGTGAGGTACATTCAGGAGGCTGGGACTTGTAGACCCCTTGTGCAACAAGCAGACGCAGCGCAGGCAGATGGGGCAAGGGCCCGCCTGTGAGAATTGCCTGGTTGAAGCGAAGCTCTGTGGAAGCTGTCAGGTATCCCAAGTCCGGCAGCGACACTCTGCCACCACGCTTGTGGTCCAGGACAAGGAGGGAGGTTGGGAGCATGGCGCAGAAAGCCTCAAAATCCCGCGACTGCCAAAACAGCTGCAGGCAGCAACGTGCATGCTCACATCAGCTTTGCAGGTCAGGTCAGGCATCAGCCCTGCAGCTGACTTTTGACCAGCCTTCTCCATACGGATCAAAGGGCTGAGCCCAGTTGAGCTGGAGACGCTGTAGCCGTGGGAGGCTGCCAGAGATGAAGGCAAGGATCATGGCGATGGCCTTGGTGCCCTGCGGCCCATCGTTATAGAAGAGCACCCATACATCCCTGACAGCTGCCCTCTTAAGGGGTATCAGGGTGACACGTCATCATAAAGATGACCTGTCAAATCCAGCACAGACTAGAAGGCCTTCGCTTCGCCACCCTGCCATGCCTTGCACACACAGGTGCATGCCAGCAGATCCCTGGGGTGGCGTAGGGTGGTGCAAACAGAGACCAGCAGGTCCTCTGGGAGGTCTGTCAACCTCTTTGGAGGCTTAGCCTGCAACACGCCATGCAGCAAGGCATGAGCAAGAGCCGCCAAAAGAAGCCCTGCGGCCGGAAAACGTACAGACCTACCTTCATGCTCATGTCAAAAGACTGTGAGGACCACCAGCAGGTCTCCTGCCTGGAAGGGATGTTGGTGACTAGCCTGCAGGCATGAAGAAACAATGAGCACAGGTGGCATCCTGGACTGTCCAGCGTGCAGAGCCTCCAGAGCGTTGCTGAATGCGCATCTGCAACCTCTTGCGCCTGATCTGCCCGGGCCTGAAGCACCGTTGCCTCTTGTGCCTCCTATTCAAAGGTGGGAATGTGTTTTGACTCACCGCTCTGTGTGCCTGCAGTCAGCCCACAGCGCAGGCAGGTGCACCCCTACGTTCTCTGCCTGGAAACATCCACTTGGGTGCTGTTGCTGCGGTCGCTACGAATTGGGGCTTCCACTGGCCAGGGCCACAAAAAGGTTGCTGTCCAGAATCCCACCCAGTTTGACCAGGTCAGACTTCGATGTGCGCATTTGGCGGTCCTGATGCATACGAGAAGGTTGCAGGGAGGTGTTGTTGAGATAGAGCTGTCCCTTGGTCTCTCTCTAGGCAAGCTCTAGTCAGATCTCCACCTGCAGACGAAGGCAATGCTGGAGACACAGCGACAGGCCGCAATAGTGCACCCCAAGAGCATGTCCACACATCAAGTGGTGCAGCAGAGGACAGCGTCCACAGGGAAGCTTGTAAGGCAAAGGGACGCGTCGTGCAGCTCATGCTTGCTAAGGGGAGCCTGGAAGCAATGCCTGGATGCGCTGGATGGGCTGGAGGGCTGTGTCAACCACACCCAGAATCGAGTGAGGGGTCCGGGCCGGACATCTGCATGATGCCGAGCTTGAGGCCCCACAGTGTGGTGCTGGAGCATCATGACATCGACACTGGTAAGGTATCCCAGGCCCCTTGTCGTTGCGCGCCTGAATGATAGGGGCTACCTGACTGGCCGTCTTACCAGCATGAATTGTGCGCCAGGTCTCATCACAATCAGAGCATGACGGCAGGTGTATTAGCCGACAGTCTCATCAGGTCCCACAGGTGCAGACCTTGGCATGTTTAGCCAGATCACAGCCGCCTTATCATCCAGGTTTCTTACCTGGGGCTTGATGTGACTAGCGCATCTTTAGTAGGTCTTTGCAAGCATGTCCTACATGCAGAGGAGGATGCACACAATAGGCAAGAGTGTGAGTGCCTGGCCTGCATATTATGTGCACCAGCTCACGCACCGGAGTGGGCTTCATGGCCATCATGACCCCCATAAATTCTGGCAAAGGAAATTTGGCAGCAGCGATGCAAAAGGCTGAGCGCCACTGTAGGCACACTGGCAGGTGGGTGCATATGGCTAGTAACTCATATGGCAGTGCACTTTGCGCGATCTTGCTTTCCCCATCTGCAGGACACTGGCAGAACAGTTGGCCCTGGATCATGATGGGCGACTCAATTGCGAGTATATCACAGACCAGAAACTCTGGCGACAGTGGTGCGACCACATGGGCTGGAACCACCTGGTGGTGGACGCCTCCGAGTACATGCGACCTGAAGGCTCCAGGCACACCCCGTTCCAACCTGTGCCATCTGCACCTGGGCAGGACATGCTGAGGAAGGTGGAGGCCTGGTTCTTTGAAGTCCGCTTGCAGATTGCCGCCCTGGACGGTGGCAGGCTGAGCGTGTGCAGCCTGGACAAGGTGGGTGCACTGCTTTTATTGATCCATCGACCAGGTTGTCGATGCTGCATACTTCCTTGCTCGGCGCCTAGCGTCTCAGCCGCACCAGTGCACATTTCCAGTCCAAGCTGAATTCTGCAGGCCATCCCCGCCATCAAGAACCTCTGGCGCAATCAGGTGGCACAGAACCTGGCGCAGCACAACGTCGAGCTGTGGCAGAAAAACTGGGGGGAGTACCCGATCTTCAAGTCCCTGAAGGCCGTGTATTGCAAGGAATACACGGCTGAGAGGAACGGTGGTGCGGGCCGTCGCCGAGGACCTCTTGTTTAGGCAGGAAAATGGCGCAGGCAACAGCAGTGGGATTGCCTACCTCCTGGCTCTGCGGGCTTCGCCTGACCGCAGCGGAATCACTGCGGACAGACGGCTGCAGAACGCGTGCATGGAGATGAGCCCCCTGTATGAACAAATACTGAAGCTGATTCTGGCCTGTGGTCTCACATGTTGCACGCTGTTGGGCACAAACCTTTGCCAGGAACAGACAGTCTGTTTCTGCCTGCAGGAGATACCCACAGCCCCTCACAGGGCCTTGCAACTCACCCAGATCGTCATTAACGACAGAAATGCTCACGGGAGCACAAGCCCTGTGTGCTGGCCCGCGCTCTGGAGACCTGGCGTTGCCCAGTGTCCGCTTTTGGGGAGCAAATGCTAGCACAATATGCAAGCGTCACAGAACTGCTCGCCGCCCAGAGCTCTGCACAGCTCAGAAAGCACATCATCTTCTCCCGCAAGGACGACTTCACCAAGACCATGGCTCTGGATCCAATGCGAGAGAGCGTCGCGGCTGCAATGGAGGCGGCTGGCCACATGTGCAGGCCTGACAAGCACCAGGCCATGACAGAGGAGGAACCCCGCCTGCGCATTGCTAGCAGGATCTTCCGTGGCCTCCGCCACTCTGTGGCCAGGGAGCTGGCCTTCAAGCATCCCATGGCGGCAGACAACCTCAGCATCCTCCTTCACCACAAGAGCAGCAGGTGACTCTGGCTGCTAGCCTCTTGCCTCTCCAAGTGCAACCTCAGCAACAGCAACGCCATGCAACACGCCTTTTGCCTGCAGTGGAACAAATTATGAGGCCATGACCTCCTACGTAGGCAATCTACTCGGGCTGGCCCTGTGGGTTGGCGGATGGGATGACTACATGCACGAGTACAGGTGAGTGCCTTGCGCGTGTTCCTCAGCACGCTTGTCTGCAGAGGCCGCTTGCTTGACTCCGAAGATCTACCCCTGCCGTGCTGGAGAGCATCACAAACCTCTCCATCAATCTCTCAAAACTCATGCAGGAGCATTGACACAATGTTCTGAAAAGCTGAGCCCAGAGGAGATACAGGACATGTCAGAGATCCTCTGCATGCCTGTGCACGAGGCCCCTCGCTTTGCGCAAAACCTGCGCAGCACAGAGACTGCTTTGCTGGAGGTCATCCGCCCTGGCCTCTCCAGCCTACCAGATAGGCCAGGGCTGTCCTTCCACGACGCAACTGTCTTCAGGCTAGTCAGGCACACTGCCAGGGTGGCATTGCGCGACTTCCCTCTCAAGATCGACCCAGCAGTGTGGGGCGAGCGCTATGAGCAGCGGATCAATAGGATGGCCCCAGGGCTGCTGCAGTTGCCTCTCTGGGCGGCCTACAGTAGACAGGTCAAGTGGGTGGCTGACCGCATGCTCGCAAAGCGCGTCCAGGTCACCCGCTTCAAGAAGGATCCCGCAGCGGGAATGCGGCAGACGTTACAACAGCTGATTGGGGAGCAGCAGCCCCATCAGCGGTCCCCTGGCTCCCAGTCAGTGGGTGCTGTGCTTGCACAACAACAGGGCATGCCGCCTGTGCCTACTCAGCTTGCCGAAAGCCCCCGGCACACAGCACTCATAGGTGAGCAGATGCCTCTGCCCAGGACATTGCCTACATGAGTGGCTAATCTCCTGATTCAGCCAGCGTACATGACACCACCCACACTGCACACAGAGGATGGCCAATTAGCTTTGGCAGCTTCAGGGATTCCAAACAATTGCTGCAGGTGCTCCACAGTTGACACCGCAGGAGACTGCTAGGCAAGCCCCGGCAGTAGCCGTCCCCTTCCGGGAATATTCACCAAGCATGACTGCCGTGTGGGAGGAGCTGATCAGGAAGGAGAGGTCGCGGCATGGCAAGGCTCATGGCTTCAAGGAGTTGCTCGCCAAGAAGGAGCAAGATCGCATCCGAACTCAGCGGGAGGGCATCGGGCGCTTTGTCTTGGCGTGGTGCAAGCAGAGCATGCAACTGACCAAGCATGGGCGCATCAACACCGAGGGCTTTCTCCAAGCAGTGGACAGATGCCAAGAAGCAGAGGTCAGGCATGTCAGCAGCTTTTTCCACGAGACTTGACGTTGTGCACAGGTAGCACTGGCTGAGCACCTTGCGCTTGCCATGCAGGTGCAACAGGCTTTGCAATATCTCGAGAACATCCGGGCCGAGTATGCTGACTCTGGCTACATGCGGCCCTGTGTCAAGGGCTTCACGTGCCCAGACGAGTATGAGCTGCAGTGCAATGCCAAAGGGTGTAGATGGACAGCAGAGACACGCACAAATGTGTGGGCCAAGACACACGCTGCACACTTTCAGGCTCAGCAGATCAGATGCCCAACAACATGAAGCAGTATTGCAAGACATTCTTGCCCCATTGGAGACTGGCCCATACAATCATAACATCCCTCTTTTGCGGCAGCCCATTGCAAAATCCTGACACATTTTCTGAGCTAGGGCACCGATGAACAACTCAAGCATTCTGCTGGGGTTCCGCAAGTCATCATCCAAGTTCAACTTCTGCTTGCTCAAGACAACATGTCATTTAATTGAGCCCATCCTCAAGTCTCCATGTTGAGTGGCTCTGCAACAGGCAATGTGTCCTATTGGGGATGCTGGCCTGGGCCGGGAATTAGTTCCACCATCATATTTGTGTGTCCCTTCCACCTGGGGTGCGCAAGGTGGTGCTGCATGCACATTGACTTGAACATGCTTGCAGTAAGTAGCCCATGCAGCTGGCTGCAGGCGGGGCACACTGCCTAGCCCAGGCTCCAGGCAGACTCGCGGTCTGCGCTCGATCAACCTGTGGTGCTGCTGAGCTGCCTCTGCAAAGCTGCTGCAGGTGGCTCCTGCCGCTCTGAACCCAGTAACCTTTCCCCTACATTGCCTGCCACCTGCAACACTGCATGAGGTGGCGTGAGTGTAGCTGGGCAGCCCCATACAGTAAGAGAGATGGGCTGCCCAGGCAGCAACAAATTAGGTCAGAGGATGGCACAATGACGCTGTGATTGCCCGAGCCCCCCAAGCTTCACCATCGCAAGCTGCACAGCCCTAATCTTTTGCTTTTTGTGTCTTGATGAATGATGATGATTCAAGGAATTCTGTGCTCAGAAGTTCAGCTGTGATGCCAACCCCAGTTGTGCTTTCACAAAAGGGATATCGATTCCAGAGACCAAGCATGACAGACTGATTTACTCTAGCTTGAACCCAAAGCAGGATGCCCGCCGCAAGGCTGCTGCCAGGGTTGCATGCCCATGCAGGTCGATGACCTGCGACCGAGCTCTGACTGACACTGCAAGCTCTGCACATCGCTGTGCATCCTCCTGTGCTGATCCAGTCAGTCCCCTAGAACTACCCGCCTAACCAGACTGTGGATGGGCGCCCGCTGCTGCTGTGCGCTGGCTGGCCTCATGGGTGATGTGGCTGTCTCTGGGTGCAGCCACCTGCCTGCAACACAAACTCAATATCAAGCATGCCCTAAGCGCAGCAGTCCCTTGGCCACAGGTGATGTCCAGCTGGCCGCACTTGAGTACAGACAACCCTGGCGTGGAGCTCTCGTCCATCTGTGGGTGCCTAGGTGGGCAGCTGTGGCAATGTGGTGAGCTGAGAATGCATGTAGTGAATGTATTGTGCACAGTGCTGAAATGACTGGTGCTGTACGGCGCACCACGTCAGGCACAAGCAGTGCCGCCTGCAGGTGAGCTTCCAGCTGTTCCAGGGAAGGGGCAGCCCGCGCAGGGAGCAGCCTGGCTGCGCTGGCGGTCACTGCGTGGGTCACAGTGGACCACTCGGCGGCACAGAGGACACAGGTCCTCATGCATCTATAGCAAGTGAGAGCGCACCTCGGCAGCTGCCTCACCCTCCCTGCATGCAGGCTCTTCAGCATGGAGGGGCTGCCTGTCAGCAAGCTGCATGCTGCACCAGGCCCCTAGATGTGTGTGCAGGCAAGGGGGGGCTGCTTTGTGCAGAGGGATTCCAGCCTGGGCTGTGGCTGACACACGCTGCAGCACATGGCCTTGACTTGCATCGGCCGGGGGTAGGCAGCCAGTTGCACATAGCCTCCAGGGTAAGCTGTGCTGGGATGCTGCAATTGTAGTTTTGAGTGGCGGGAAGCCTTTGATCCGCAATGCCTTGCTCTAATGCAACAGCACCACAAGCATCACCTGTAGGACTTGAGGCATCACTCGTGAGCCAGGAGCCCGCAGCTCAGCACATGGATGCCCACGCTGCATTTTGCCTCGCCGCGACGGCATCATAGCACAGAGCAGCACCAGCCCTCTCTGGCTTGGACAGGACACTCCTTCCAGTGCAAGGACTCCCTCAGGACAGAGCTGGGGATGTTGCAGGTCTCCAGAGCTGCGTGCCTGCATGCTACTCGTTGCTCAATGTAACTTGGAGTAAGCATGTTGAGCATGTGACACTGTGTCGCTGAGACCCAGAGTCCCTGATGCTGCATTTTACCATGATGCTGTAGTCTGACCACATGTTTACAGCGCAAACAGCCCCCGCTGCCAAATTGCCTGAACCACACTTGGAGACAGGTGAGTGTTTTGACAAGAGAACCCCTTGGAAGCCGGCGAACGCTGCACATGGCTCCTCAGGTGGCCAGGCAAGCAAAACTTGCAGAGTCCATACCCTGTATCTGGCAAAGACTGCTAGGTGGCAGCCAGGCCCCGCTCTGCTGCTGCCAGGACTTCAGCACGCACAGCAAGCAGCAGGTGCCTGCTGGTTTCTGCTTTTGTCCTAAGAAAAAGGCCACACCTACTGGCAACGACTGGCAGCCCTGTTATACACCATCAGACCCTCCCGCACTTGCTTTCCCATCGGGCTTGCACTAATTGCTTGCTCAACCGAGCAATGCCGACAGCCCTCAGTGCACCTTCCGCAGTATCTTAAATCAGCAACTGCATGACACAGCTAAACCTCCTGACACTGGATCGCCTGGTTCTCAGTGATAGCCCTCAGTGCACCTTCTGCAGCATCTCAAATTATGCAACTGCATGACACAGCTACACCTCCTGACACTGCATCACGAGCTTCTCACTAAGCCCCACCGGCTGGGAATGGCAGGCAGGGTGCGCACACCTTCTGCAGCGAACCAGCAGCGGGGCAGCGCCAGCTGGTCAGGCGTCCTGCTGGCAGCTTTTCTATGTAACGCATCAAGCAGCTGCCGCAGAACAGGAGCAACAGCGATTCTCGGCAGCGTCGGGCCCCTGAGCCTGCTATGAGACAGGCATCCCCTCAGGCCCTGGGTGCTCCACCCATTCCAAGACCCTGCCCTGCCTGCTGGTGATGGGTGACAAGCCCTCTAGGTAAAGCTCTGCAGCATGCCAGCATGCGCCAACAGCAGGGCAGGTTACCCCTCCCCTCGTGTGGCCCCTGATCTTTGACCAGTGAGTGTCTGCAGGCTGGAGCACCAGCTGCTTCTGCCTGAGCCTCACCTGCTGGCGACGGCTGGCAGGGCCTGCGTACACCTTCTGCAGGTTGTTGACCACCAGCTTCTCCACAATCTTGCCCAGGCCCATGATGTTGATGTCCACAGTGCCCTGCAATACCTGACGGCAGGTGTCTGACCCCACCTCCTCAATCACCTGCTGCAGCTTCACAGAGGCCTGCAGGCAGTTGAGTAATTAGTTGCCTTGGTGGTGGTCAGCAGGAGGCGTGGCAGAGCCTGCTCTCAAAGACCTCCTCGATCACCAGCTGCAGCTTCACAGAGGCCTGCAGGCAGTTGAGTAATTAGTTGCCTTGGTGGTGGTCAGCAGGAGGCGTGGCAGAGCCTGCTCTCAAAGACCTCCTCGATCACCAGCTGCAGCTTCACAGAGGCCTGCAGGCAGTTGAGTAACTGGTTGCCTTGGTGGTGGTCAGCAGGAGGCATGGCAGAGCCTGCCTTCAAACCTGTAAACGCGCAAAGGCAATGGCTGGATGCATGTCCCTCAGCACCACTTGTGCAGGCAGCGGCGTATATGATTGTCTTGGTGGGAGTAAGCGGAGGCATGGCACAGTCTGCTGTGGAGAGCCTTCAGGGCACAGCAGGGCGCGTGCTCAGCTCTCAAACCTGTAAATGTGCAAAAGCAATAGCTGACACGTGGCCCCCAGAACCAGTTGTGCAGGCAGCAGACCATGTCTGCCCTCTGAAAGCCAACATCGACGGAATGTAGGTAGCATGCTGCCAGGCAGACGCTCACCCTGTTGGCAAACACTGGAGGGATGCTGACCACCTCCAGCATGTAGGGCGCCTGCTTCAGGCAGGCAGGGTCATAGGTGATGATGTCTGCAGCCAGGCAGGGGCCAGCATTCAGCACAGGCAGCCATGAGACGCAAGAACGGGTTGCAGACACATCAGCAGCCGCTGCAGATCAGGGGCCCACCAGTGTAGACCAGTCTGCCGCCTGGGCGGCAGCATGCACAGCAGCAGCAGTCCCAAAAGTGGCAGCTACTTACATCAAAGCAAAGCGAGCAGCTCACCGGTGTACGCGAGTTCGCCACCAGGAAGGTACCGACTCAAGCTCTGCGGGACGTTGACATCGGGCCTTGTTGTAGACTTGTAGACCTCCTGCTGCCCGTCCATCCAGCCATCTGTGATCTCCAGCTGCCCCAGCTTCATCACCTGCAGGGCAGCAAGCAGCCTGGCAGTGCTGCAGAACACAGCAGTCTGCTGGGGTCCCTGCATGCTGGGTCTGCAGATCCTGGTGTGTCTTGATGGGATGCCGCTGGCCACTCGATGCATGTTGCAGAGTCTGCTGCGCTGCTGCAGCCTCCAGCTGTTTTGGTGCAGGGAAGCAGAGAAGCGGCGTCAGCTTCATCAGTGTCTTGGACTCAGCCTGTGGCGTCTGCACTGCCAGCAATCTTGAGTGATGTCCTGAATGCTAGCACAGGCGATTAGCCTGTCAGATGGCGCAGATGGGGCCCAAGTTGTTGTATGCACACAATTATGACAGCATCTGGCCGTCATGGCTGAATGAGTAATGATGCAGTGCAGTTGGGCTTGAACATCACAGCCAGCTGCAGGACAGGCAAGCCCAGGTTGTGCAGGTCTGCCCTCTGCAACTCTCAATGCAGTACATCTGCGGAGGCACCCGGACGCCTTTGCCCCCCTTTTCCAAAGAGAGCAATGTGACTGTGTAAAATTCATACCTTTGCCAGCAAGCTTCTGGAGGCAGCAGAGTCCCTCTCCACCAGCCATGTTGATGCTGTGATCGGCAGATCTGCACTGACCCTGAACTTCATGGTTGACGTCGCTCAGGGAGCTGGACCATAGACCGGCACAGACTGCCGCTGTTGCAAAGTATCGCAGTATTTTATGAGAAGGGGACTGATGCAATTAGTATCCAGAGCACCCAAGATATGACTGCATTGACCCGTGCAGATCTGCAAGGGGTGTTGCTGCCAACTATGGCCATTGCCCTGCACTTGTTGCTGCCAATCATGGCCATTGCCCTGCACCACATGAGCGTCGGATGATTCTAACGTCACAGCAGAGCCCTGGCTGGGGCATAGTAGCTGAGGAGGGCTCCAGTTGAGTAGCCCAAAAGACTACTGATGCAGCTGAGTACTGTGCTACGGCCCTCAAAGGTTGCGCACTGATGATTTTTACAGGGCTCTGGGCTGCTGCAATGGCACCCCAAGATGAGCACCAAGTTTGACATGGCGGTGGACCCCTCGCCTCCAGGTACATGCATGCTGTTTTGTTGCTGATGTTCAGCAGTGATGCAGACACATATGAGGACTATGCCAAGGTTGTATCAGTGCCTTCAGAGCATGGTGGGCGGCAAGGTAGCCAAAAAGAGGGATGTGTACCCTCAGTAAGGAGTGTGATACACCAAAAATGAGCTGCAAGAGCATTGTGTGCCACTGCTCTCTGCCAGTGCAGTACTGCAACACCACTGGTTTTGTACGCACTCCGGGCAAGTGTGGCCCATATCATTCTGGAAATAGCCACACTGCTATATCACTGAGGAGTTGCAAGTGCACTGCTGATGACGTCAGATTTTGTTCATAGGGGGCTGGGAGCGGAGACAATTGGCAGGCTTAGCATGCAAGCACAAGGTACACAGGAGGCGTGACAGGTTTAAACAAAGAGACACAGATGTTGTTTGAGATATGGACAAGTCAGTATTCAGCTGACCACTGCCAAGTGTGCCTCAGAACCGTTGTCAGACAGATGGGCAATGGCAGCTGCCAGGCACTTGCCCAGGTCAGTACGTGTGGCACTGGTGCGTGCCGAGAGCTTGGCTTCAATGCTCTGGTACTCCTCAGCCGTCAAGCGGTAAGCCGCAAAGAGAGTGTCATCTGCTACCCACTCATATGAGTACGAGGGCCCTGGCGGGGGTGTCGGCACTGGGTATGGGCTGGGTGGTGGGGGTGGGCTTGGGGGTATGTATGTTTGAACACTGTGAAAGCTGGCAGCATAATTGACGTCCACTACTTGCAATCTGGTCAGCTTTGCAGCCAGCAGGGCATGCTGAGATTGCTTGCTGGTGGTGAAGGTTGCTGTTGCATTGGTGTGCTAAGGGTACTCCGTGGGTGCTGGGTATGGACTGGGCAACTGAATGTGGAGGCTGTCAGTGGTCATCACGGTGTACTGGTTGTTGTCCAAGGTTTTGCCTGAGAGTTCCAGTGAGTCGTCCAGCAGCACCTGCGAAATGGTGGAAAGCCAGGTGCTGACCCTAAACATCAAATGCAACCATCATGGAAGTGCGCTAGCGGTACGCAAGATACTTGCCAGCCGACGGCAGGCTGTTGGGTCGCAAGAAAGAGTGTAGCTCTGGTAGGTGCGCCCACATGACCTGGTTATGGTCTGAGGCCTAGGTGTGCTCACCTCCCGCAAGCCAAGGTTGTGCCATGTCCACATGAGGCTGTTGTACACAGTCTGGTTCAGTATGTAGTCTGGCTCCAAGTATCGCTGACGGTCAACCCATTTTCACCACCCCTCAGAGCCAAGCTGCTGCTTGAGGAAGAGATGTGGTATCTCTGTCCTCCAGGTGCTGTTGCAGAAGGTCAAGTCGTTCAAGTCAAGCACCAGGGCGCTGCATTGTGCATATTGCTGCCCAGCTGCTGCATAGTCTGGTCCAGCATGAGCCAGCAGCACAAATTGTGCCACCAGCAGCGGCAGCAGGTTGTTCATCTTGTGCGCCCTGCAAGCACACCATGCAGTCAGCGATGTGCAATCTACAGCCTGAGTGTTTCCCCGAGGTTGTTCACCTTACAAAGCTTCAACGAACCCTCGCCAAGGCTGAGAGCTCGTTCCCAACAGGCGTTAGTGCGTGAGGGTTTCCGCCAGGGTTTTAGTTGCTGAAAATCATGACATGCAAGCGACGCTTCAGGAAAAGAGCCCTGTGCAGGTCTGCAAGGATGCTGCTGCCGGTCCAGGCCGCATACTGCAGGCCTGCCTGAGATCCCGAAAGCAAAACTTCATGTCTCGGAGCTTGACGGGGCAGGCTGCCAGGCCCAGCTGGAGGGGGTGAGCTATCCTCTGCAGAATGCATCCATATGCAGTTGCCATGTCAGCATTCTCATCAGTACCAATCTGCTGCATCCAGCCACAGGAGAAGAACACACTCGTGTTCATACATCTCAGCAGCAGCAGCAGCACCAGCCCCAGTGCGACCTGCTGAAACCTGCCTGATTGCTGTGCTCATCCCCACGTGTCGCTTTCAGCACTGCCTGTCTGCCTGCAGGAGGCGCTAGGCTACAGGCACATCATGCTCGCCATTGCAGACAGCAAGAAATACTCGACAGACGCTAGCAAGCAGGTAGCCTGCCTCCTCTAATCAGGCTGAGCAGGGCTGCTAGCTGGCGAGTGTCGCTGCTCGACATGTTGTCCTGTTGACGGGTTGAGCATGCCAGGCGTGGAGGGCAGAGAGCTGGGACGCTCAGGATGGCGTGGGACAGGAAGTTTTGCAACAGACTTGCCAGTATTCAACTGCAACTCTCGTTCGCCTTGTCAGACCGGGTGCGACACAGCTTGCTCAAGTGGGAGGCACTGCGGCAGTGCATGCAGCACGGTGCCGCCCTGGAACCCACATCGGCATCGACCAGCCTGACAATGCGCCGGTGCTGCATGTATGACTGCACCATGGCATCGCTGCTCAGCACAGATTCCAGCAGGTTCAGCTGGCTCCACCTTTGCATCGTTTCGCATCGCCAGGACCACAATGGCTGCCATGTCTGGCTGCATGGCCTGCTCATGTGTCCCATGACAAGCCCCTTGCAAGAGACTGGGTCCGCCATTGGCCTCCTGTCATGCTCCATGCTGACTTCACATCGCCCCTGCAGCTTTACCGTCCTTGGGTCACAAGCTGCTACAAAGTGCAGCAAGGAGTGCAGACTGCTCCAAGCCCAGAGAAAGCAGACTCGGTTGCAGTGGGGGTTGCTGTGCCTGCTGCAGTCCGTGGCAGGTGCAGTGCCATCCTGGCTGCAGTTGCCTACAGACTGCAAAAAAGAGGTTCGCCATGTTGCTCACAGCAGAGACTGAGCCATGAGCCCTGTATCAGTCTGTGTCCTGAACTACATGGTAACATGCACGGCAGGTGCAGCCTTGTGCCAACAGAATCTGCAGTGCTGAATGCTGCAAACTACAGCATGGGCTGCAAACTGCTGCACCCTGCAGCATGCAGCGCACTGACTCAAGAGCACAGCTGCAGGCCAGGCTGTGTGCTGGACCACGTGCAGACGTGCAGGCATGCAGAGCAGGTGCAACCTTGCGGCATGTCCAGTGGACCAAGATCAAAGTTTGAGGGTAACAGAAAGACCAATCAGTCAGTCGAACACTGACCTCAGGGCAATGTTATGGGGCTGGGCATTGGGTGAGTCCCTGATCAAGACCTCGCCCACTGTTCTTTGCAGTTCCTTCACACGTGTCAGCCCTCATGTGAGCCACTTTCTTCACACGGTTGCCCCAATACTGTTTCCCCAGTTACTGGCCCCCTTGACACGGGGAGTCTGTGTGCTTTGCTCATCACTAGGGTGGCAGTCAGACCACGACCCTCTGACTTAAATTCCTGTGGAGCGTCAGCCCTGGTGGCAGGATGCCCCCCTGGGCAGTCACAGACCTTGGCTGCCCATATGCACGGGTGGAGCAGTGGTCAATGTCTCAAGACCAGTGTGTCGGGCTCGGGCACTGGGTGGATACATACCAGAACTGGAACTAGAACTACATAACCTTGGATTGCACTAAGGCCTTCAGGTCGAGCTTGTCCACAGTGTCCCCAGCTGGCATGCAACTGGCAAGAGAGGCTACTTTGTATGGAGCAGACCTTGCACATGTTCATGGGCCTGTTGTGTTCAACTCAGTCATGCATTGCTGTGTGATGAAGATGCAACATGTCTGAGCAGGACATGCTGATACTCAAGAGCGGGGCATGGGGTTAACAGATGCAACTGTGGCCTACACAAGCCAGCGCAACTGTGGCCTACACAAGCCAGCGCAACTTAGGCATGTAGCTTTTCCTGGTGAGCTGCACAGCTGGGTTTGCATGGGAACAGACAGCGGTGCTGGTCGCTGGAACAGGCGGCTTGGCATGGCGCACGCAGTGGCCCTGCAGGAAAGGCAGCTTGACAGAGTGGTACAGTTCGCTGCAGGGCCAAACCCGGAAGTGGTATTTTTAGAGAGAAAGAGACAAGCCTTGACAGGGGTGGTGCGAGGGGGCGACGAGGGGGCGTACTGCACGACCACCTCAGTACAGCCTTTATCAGCGGAGCAGAAGGTCTTTGCAGCATCCACATCGCTTGCGCATGCAGCTCCAGTGATGAAGTCAACAGGCTGTTGACCGGGGAGCTCCTCCCACTGCTGTTGCCCGAGGCATGACTCCTCTGGACCGCAGTCAGCAGCGCTCAAGCAGTCTTCGAGATACCTTTTTAACACCAGCCTCTGATCAGCACACACGACAGTGTGGCTGACAATGTCGACCGGCACCGGGTTTCGAGCGTTGGGGAACACAGTGCTTTTGAGAGAGAAGCTGGCATTCGCCCCGCAGGCCCCAGAGGCATCTGTGATCTGCAGGGACCAGATAGTGCGTCTGGCATGCAACTACATGTCGGCTGACAATGTAAACTTTGGTCAAGGCTTGCCTGCAATGCAGGAATTGTCTGGGTCAGGTTGTCCTCGGACCAGTGCCAGCCAGTGCTGGCTGCGGCCATGGCCAGGTTCCAGGGCCCTCCTCCCAGATTTTTGATAAATTGACCTCCCCAGTCGAAGTTCTCTCCATCCCAGAGCAAAATTGGTTGGGAGCCACAGGCCTCAGCATTGCTGATGTTGAGTAGAACATTGCGGTACAGAGGTCTCCACACATTGGCTGGCATGTTGATGGTGTACTTCCCGGCTGCATCTGTTGCAACTGAGACTGACCAGCTTGGGGCTGTGGCTTCAGGCGGTGCAGTGGCTAGTACAGAGAGCATCGTGTTGGCGCCTGCCAAGGGCCTTGCCTTGCAGAAGACTGTCCCCTGCACCCTGGAATCAGGGACTGTGCCAGCTGCAGTTGGCCAATTGCCAGGAGGACAATTGGCATGAGGGCGAAAGCCCTCATGACTCTGTCCTGCAGACAACAGAATGCAATCGCGGCAATGCGTGATGTAACTGACACACCTGGCGTTACCTGAAGAGCTCCGAGGCTTACCTTGGAGGGGAGATGCATTGGATGCAGTCAAACCCCCAGAAGTGTGCTCAGGAAGTGTGCGTCATCCGTTTAAGGTATTCTTCGTCTTCTTGTGACACTGCCCTTTGAAAACCTTTTTTTGGGCTTGACTGGGCGCACGGGGAAACGGGTTTAATGCAGGCATGCTTCTCAGACAGGGCTATCAATGCTGTCACCCCAACCACATTACTGCTGCCAATCCTGTGTACCACCTCAAGTGATGGTGATCCCTGGCAGGTTTAAGGCCAGCAGGGACTCTGCACAGCTGTCAGCAAAATATGTGACTGCTGAATGTGTTCTTCAACTTCGCCTCACCCTTTGGACGTGCAGAGAGGCAGCACAGCAGCACTGGGGTTGATGCTGCAGCGAGGCTGGTCTGCACTCAGCTCACCTGTGCCCTGACATGAGATCACCACCAGTCTACAAGAGCTGGCTCAAGAGAACCTCTCTGTCCTGCTTTGTGTATCCTGCTATCAGGAGCTACAGACCTTGCAGACCACCTGGCGCTGTCTGACAGGTGGATGCCCTCAGCTGCTGGCTGCCTGAGGTAGTCATCTATGCGCTGTCAAGGGCAGGCAGAGGAATGCTGAGACTCTGCCGGCATCATGTGTACATCTTGTACACAACATGATTGCTTCCTTCAAAGTGGAAATCGTCATCAGAAAGGATGTCAGGCAACACAGCATCAGGGACTAAATCTGCTGGAAGGGCGCCGACAGTAAGTCTTGCTCAGCGCAACTCAGGGAACTTTGAAACGGGGCTTGTGTTGTGTTGAAAGGCTAGTACCTAGGCAAAGCTTGCCAGAGCGACTGCCTGCGCCGCCTATCGGGCGCTGGACCAGAGCTCTTTGAGCAGTGTGTAGCGATGGGTGCCGTCCCCTTTCTTCTCGTGGTCATACATCTCAGCCAAAGCCTCCAACTCGTCATCTGACTCGTCGTCCATCTCCAGGCTGACAGGCTCAATCAGCCCATCAGCCAGCAGGCTGGATTCTGAGGGAGGCTCATACCCAGCCTCCAACCTCGCGAGCGCATTTGGGGACTCCCCACTGGGCAGCGGCTCATTCTGCAGCTGCTCCAGAAGACCTGCAGGGCAGCAATGGCGCAGCCAATGAGAGGGTGGCTGCATGGGAGCTGGGCAGGTACCTGACATGGCAGGCAATTTGAGGGGCCTGTTGCCTCAAGTGGCCCGCACACAGCAACAGCGGAGCAGGCACTGAGTTGTTGGAGTGCCAGCTGCCAAGGGAATGCCGCCATCAAGCCTGCGGGTGGAGAGGACGGCTTTGTCAGCCATGAATAGGCATGACATATGTGCAGCTGTTACAGGAGGTTTAATGAAGCCCGCAGGCAGCCTGATATGCAGCTGCCGCAAGGGGTCTGTGCAGAAGCAGCAGGCAAGTCAGCCCCAGGTTGCTAGACGCAGGACTGCCGCTCTCAGATTGTACTGCCACACACCATGTGCCAGAATGCAGCCCAGGTGCTGGGGCAGCAGCAGAGGAGCCAGTGCCGTCCCCAATATTTTGCTGGAGCCAGTGCCAGCCCCAGCTTCTGGCTGGAGGAACCAGTGCCAGAGGAGCCAGTGCCAGTCCCAGCTTCTGGCTGCAGCTGCCCGCCTTTGTGCTGGAGCTGCCCAAGCTGTTGTTGGAGCTCTCTCAAAGGGCTCACCCTTGGGCAACGGGTCTGCAGCAAAGTCGTCCGGCTGGAAGCGCTCCAGTATCTGGCAGATTCTGTGCAAGGACAGGCCCGGGACGACCTCAGACCGGATGGCGCGGTCTGTGAGCACCTCCTTTGGCATCATCAGCAGGTCGGCTGTTGCCCGCAGCTTGGGGAAGTAAGTGTACCTGTGGGCGAAATAAACCTAAGGCCTTGGAGCGGCAGCAACCTGGGCCTCGAAGCTGAAATGACGCAAGTCGGCAAGGTGCCCCACCAGTTTCAAGACAGTGCAGGTTCAAAGGGCGCCTAGAGCACTGCTTTGACGCTGTTGGCAAGGCGCCAGTGCCAAAACAGTGCAGGTTCGAAGGGCGCCTCGAGCCGTGCAGGCTGACAAGATTGTGACAGTTGACGCACTGGCTATCTTCAAGGGGATCAGCGGGGCATCCTGCCAAGCTCAGGACTGGCTGCGCTGCTAACAACCTTAAGGGGCCCAGCGGGTGTGTCAACAAGCTCGGGACTTGATCAGGGCCACTCAGCAGCCCAGCACCCTCTGGAAAAACAAGTACTGGCTCACGCACTCATAGCTGCCAATTGATCAGCACTTGGTATGGGACAGGCTGCACCAGACCTTGGCCTGGCATGGAGAGGAGCATCTCACCGCACCACAGGCCCTGTGCAGCACAGGCATACAACAGGTATGCTGGGGCCAGCACCACCCTTTACAACCCTCTCAACTGCCCTCAATCCAGAAGGACACGCAGCATCACACGTCAGCAAAGCACCATCTAGTGCTCCAATCAAAGCATCTGGTGTGCCAAGCTCACCCCTCCACAGCACCCTTGGCCTCCTTGATGCCCACATCATGGGCCCAATTGGTCCAGCGTGACACAGCCATCTTCAGGTTGACGCCGATGCCAAAGCTGAGTCCCCCCCGGGGGAAGGGCATCAGCTTCTGATCCAACGGAGGGTCAGCCAGGTTTCCCAGGCGCTGGTCAAACTGGTGGTGGTTCCAGTCCCCGCTGAAGGTCTGGCGCACGGCGCGAGAAATCTCAGGGTCGTCCCCTGCAGGCACACAGCGGTGGGGTGGTTGGCAAAAGGCTGTCCTTAGGTTAGGTCATTGGCACATGAGACTGCAATCCCCCAGCCCCCAAATCGGTCTCTGCAGGAATGCCTGGCTGGGTGGCCTCACACTGTAATTACCCAGCCACCTGTATCCTGTTTGTACGAGAGTGTCCAGCGAGTGACGGTAACACACCAAGCGTACTGGTAGCCCAGACAACTGCAAGGGCCAGCGCAGACCTGGTCCACCTCAGCATGAGGGGTGCATGTCGAGTGCGGGTTGCTCAGCAGCAGCGCGCAGGCGCCGTCCAGCATCCAACTCTGCGCATGCAGGCATTGTCTGATGATGCAGCCTGAAGGGGCATGATACAGACTTGACAAAGTGCTCACCTTGCACCAGTTTCTGGAAGAGAGTGATGTCCAGCCGCCGCAGGATGGCTGTCAACACCTTCTGCTTCAGCAGGGTCATGTGACCAGCCGTGGCAGACTGGCTGGCAGGCACCAGCGTCCGATGCACCAGCTGCAGGGGGAAGAGGGAGCTCACACCAGAGCAGGTGCAGCCATTGTGGCCGAAGGGCACAGGCAGCTGCTGTCCCTCGGTGCAGAAGCCTGGGGCAGAAGCCTGAGGGCCATCAAAGGCTGGCTGAGGGCACAAGCAGCTGCTGTCCCTCGGTGCAGAAGCCTGGGGGCCATCAGGGGCTGGCTGAGGGCACAGGCAGCTGCCATCTCCAAGTGCAGAAGCAGCAGGTGCTGCCTGACTACCAGCCTGTGAGCCGTTAGTGGCGCAGTGCTGGCAGGCTGCGCCGTCAAGGCAGACAGGGTTGGGACTGGAAGCAAGGGCTCATGCATAAACTGCACAGCCAGGTGGAGGAACAGCAAGCTCTGGACTGAGGTTCTGCAGGACAATCAGCCTCATCACCCTCTTGCAGGGCAAAGCGTCAAGGACTGCTCGCTAAGCACAGGGGCCTCTCCCGCATAGCAGTAGCTCCCAAGCCTGGCTGTGCAGGAACCACACGCTGCACTGTTCAATGAGCACAGCTACATGCAGCAGAGAGCATACAAAACAGAGCTTTCCACCTGCAGGGCGTCCAGCCACCTGCGGATGGCATCCTCGTGAGCAGAGGCTTTGTGTAGCGCCAAATGAGAATGGGTGGTGTGCGAGAGCATGTGGGGGTCGTTGGTGATGCTGTCGATGAGGCAGCGCGCCCAGAGGTGCCTGAAGATGCTCTCAAATATGTAGCTCTCTAGCTCACGCAGAGGGGGCACCAGAACCTGCAACATAGCATGCACGTGGCTCAGACAGGGGCATGGCACACCATGCAGCATCTACACAGAAATGCTCAGTCACATGGCATCAGGACCAACACCTCAGCCCAGAGCCCACTGGTATGTGCCCATTCCCCGCTGAAGGCATGTGAACGTCAAGTCCAGAGCATAGCAGCAAGAAGCCACACCAAGGCAGCACCACTGCCTGCAGCATGGTGGGAACACATCTCAGACACTGAAGCGCATGCCTCCCCCTAGCGTCCACAAAGCACCAAGGGAGGGCCAGCAGCACCTGCCCAGCCTCCGCATGCAGCGAAGACAGGACATCAGGCCCCCGCGGGCAAGAGCTTAAGATCGCACATCCTCTGGTCAGCAAGACAAGGCACTGGCACCTGCGCCCCAAGGCAGCTGTCATGAGCACCTGCAAGCACAGCAGAGGCGACACGGGCAGGTGCACAAGCAGCCCAAGCACTGGCGCTGTGCTGCAGACAGACCCCCAGTACCTGAGGGGCAGGGCACAGAGCACACCTTGTACCACATAGTAACTGAGGGCATCTCAACATGCGACACCAGGCAGAGCATGACAGGACATGCCACAGCTGTGCGGCAAACCACAGGCAGCTGGCTAAGGCCCCTGCATGCACAGCACCACCTTGACACAGCAAGCTAACACAACACACCACAGGCGTTCGAGTGGTAGATTGGCCACCGCCCAGCAGGTGCTGCTGTGCGTTACCTGCATGACCCAGCCAAACTCGTCACCGGTGGCCTCCGCATCGTTTCCGCCCTCGTCGCCCATGCCTCCCCCGTGGCACATTGCCCACAGCATCCAGCGCAGCTGGATGCAGTTGGACCACCAGTAGGCCATGCCCACCACATCGCTGCAGCCATCTGCAGCTGCCTCAATGGCCCTGCAGGGGATGCACAGGGCAGTTTGAGAGGGAAGGTGCCCACCACTTTGTTGCAGCCCATCTGCTGCTGCAAAAGTGGAGCTGCCGAGTAGCATAGAAAGGTTGACATTTTCTGCAACCGTAAATCACCATGATTGCAGCTCTTTGCACCACTGCACTGATACTGCAGCCTGCAAGAGGCCAGGCATGTGACACAGGCTGCAGCTTGCAGCACACACGCCTTCCACATGGGTGCAGCTTGAAAACCCTGGGCGAAATCTTAGGCACAACTATAAAGCAGCTTGTACAAGGTCTTGACCCTCAGCAAGCACAGTTTGAAAATTTCGGCACATAGATACACTAACCTGACTGCACGCAGGCCAAAGGCAATGCCCTCATCAGGCCCAAGGCTGATGGTGGTCCGCGCAAGCCGCCGTGCAGGAGCGTGCACACTGTGGGCCTTGACTCGGCGCGCATTTCCCTTGCCACTCCGCACCAAGTACACCGAGGCCTGCAGGCATACGGCACCAGTTGGTGAGGCGGCAAGCTGCCCGCAGGTAGAAGCAGCAGGGCAGGCATCCCCGACCCCCCTTCTCCACGTCTGGAAACGCATCCCCGTCAGGCTTGTGCCAGGCAAGCCTGGAACCAAAGTTCATGCAAGGGGAGACAAGGCACCACCTTCTTCCCACAGCAAGCCCGTCATGGGAGCAGCCTGCCAAGCATGCCAGTGTCACGTGCCCACAGCAGCCATGCTCCTGAGCACCACAACAACAAAGGCAGGTGCAGCCAGTGCCACTCAGAGCAGCAGTGGCATTGAGCACCAGGAAGTCACACAGTCCCATGAGACCTGGCACAGCGCACCTCCAGAGCAGCAGCTGTCCTGAGCTCCTTGATCATTGCCTCCACCTGCCCCACCCCCGTCCCAGGCGGCAGCAGTGCCAGCAGCTCCTGGGCAGCGTACTGCTCGCCAGCTGCAGCAGGGAGAGGGTCCTCTGTCTTAAGCGGCAGCCAAATGCCCACATCTACTGATTTCTATATTCAGAGCAGCTGTGTCTGATTGTGCAAACGAACATCAGGTCGGGGACATCAGGCACAACAAGCAGGCAGGAGTACTTTGGCAGCAACATGAGGCGCACCTGCATCAGCCGTAGGGCTGCCTGCTGCTGGCTGCTGCCTCTGCTGATGCTGCGCAGAGCGGGAGCTGGAAGGGGACCCACTGGACCCGTGCTCGTCACTTGAGAATGCCGCCCCAGCACTGTCAGCAAAAGCAGAAGTGACGGGCCGCACCTCCCTAGCCTCCTTGGCTGCAGCATGGAGGACCACTGGTCACACACAGAGGTGCATAAATGCATGTCCAGCTGCCAGCTCCAGTGTCAAGCTTCCACAAAGCAGTGAAAGGCAATCAATGGCCCATAAAAAAGGCACCATCTGGCCATGATCGCCAACACACACACATAGCGCCCGTCCACCTGCATGCACTGCCAGCCTCATTGGCCAGTGCACGCCTGCAGCAACACGAGACACAACGCAGTGCCTCACGTGCTGCAGCAGCAGCAGGGGCTGCCTGGACAACCCCTGCAGCCACAGGACTGGGTGTACCAGGAGCAATCCTGACAGAGGCTGCCTCTGCCGCTGGGGCCACATCTCTGTCCTTCGGCTTGGACACGGGAGCTGCCGCAGGCTGCTGGGGTTGTGCCTGCTTCAGATCGCCATTTGACAGGCCCTTGCGGACCCACTTCTTGTGAGTGGGGCTGTCGCTGTCCTCCCTGCGAGGCAGAGCAGCTGCGCCTCAGGAGCTGGTGGAAAGCTTTGGCCAGAGCTGCAGAAGACACCCTTCTATACCCTGAGGCAAGTGATTGACACACTGGCAAGACATCTGCATGGGAACATATGCTAGACTCTGTGCAATGGTCAATCATGTGCCACAAGAGCATGCCAGGCTGACAAGACATCTACACTGCTGACTTCCATCCATCAACCCCTGTCTGGCAGTGGGAAGGGCAGGGCCGCTGCGCTTGACTTCTGCTCGCAGGGGGCACAGGCATGTCCCCGTACTGCACGCCAGGCTGAAAGTCAGCACAGGGTGGAAAGGCCTCAGCCGTCCCGCACAATGCCTAACGGGCAGCAACACATGGTGCGTGAGCCCGCACAGAGCCTCGCCTATAAGCCTATGTGCAGCTGTATGTGTGCCCCGAGACTGGGTGGAGAATCCGACATACCTAGCGGAAATCCCATTCACAGCAGCAGGCGGTTTAGCAGCCTGAGCCGCCGGCTTCTGCTGCTGGGTGGCCCAGGGGCTGAAGGACATGTCCTCAGCTGCGGGCCGCGCAGGCGTGCCTGCACTGGGCCCCAGTGCATCAGCCAAATCGTCCCCCAGATAGAAGTCGCCTGGCTTGGGCTTGCTGGGCTCCTCCTTCTTCTGCTGCAACTTGCGCTGTTTGGGGGGCACCGCCCCAGGCGCCTTGTTGGGGCTGGCCGTGGGGGCAGCAGCGGTGGCAGCTGTGGCCGCGGCGGCAGCTGCCACGCCTGATTCGGCCAGGCGCGCTGACCCCGGCAGCCCTGCTCCCTTGGGAGCGCCCTCAGCCTGCACCGCCGCTGCAGCGGGGGCAGCAGGCTGCGTCTGCTGGGTCTCTGCTGGCGCCTGGCCCCTGCGCTCGCTGGCCAGGGTGCGAGGGCTGCCCCTGGCGGCCAGCCGCTCCCTGCCAAAGCTGGAGGCGGAGTCTGAACCCTCGTCAGAGTCATCCATGAAGATGCTTTCTCCCTTGGGTCCCGCCTGCCCAGGCGCGCCTCTGCCAGACACCTTCTGGGCCGCCAGCCTCGCTGCGGGCGAGTCTGGCAGCGCGTAACTCTTCACCTGCTGCTGCCCACTGACTGCTGGCTTCGCCTCCTGCTCCGTCGCGCTGCGGCGCTGGAAGAAGCTGTCAGGCAGGGGCCTTGCCCCAGCTGTGGGACTGGGGCCAGGGGACACCCTGGCCAGCCCAGAGGCAGACCCTGGAGCCTGTGCTCCAAATGCTGACTGCGGCGGCCGCACGTCCTTCTGTCCCATGGGGCTGCCGCCAGGTGCCGCTGGGGCCGGCACCGGGTCCTTCAGCAGCGGCTGGGAGCTGACTGCAAAGACAGAGGTCGGCGGCCTGACCTCCCAGGGTTTTTCGTCCCCGGCAGGCGCCTGCCTGCCCCTGGCAGCCGGCCCTGCTGGCCCAACTGGCCCAGCCGCCCCAGTCACAAATGGGGAGGGCACTGCCCGCGCGTCCTTCTCCTGAGGGCTGCCAAAGGCTGAGTTGGCGTCATCCTCCCCATTGGCACCAAAAGCAGATGGTGGCGCCCTCACATCCTTTGGTCTGGACGCCGCAAACACAGAGCGTGGTAGGCTGACTGCCTGTGTGTCCCTCTCCTCAGCCGCCGCAAACACCGACCTCGGCGGGCTGATGGCACGGCGGGCCTTGTCTGGCTGCTGGCAGCCGGCAGGCTGAGCCACTGCCTGGCGCTTGGCATTGGCCTGCATGAAAGGGTTCTGACCCACGCTGCTGCTGCCAGAGCCCGCTGAAGTTCGAGCCAAGCCTGCCTGGGGCACCTCCTCACTGTCGCTGGTGGTGCGGCGGCGCATGAAGGCAGAGGGGGCCTCTGCACGGCCCTGCTGCTGCATCTGCCTGCATTCAGGATGAGCCAGGATCACTTGTTGCCGCCACATGCCGGCATCGGATGATGGCAGCAGACAAAGATAGAGAGTGGCTCTGCAGGGCTCTGCTGTGAGGCTCTGCTGGGGCCGCGCTGCATTGCCTTCACGCAGGGACAGGCTGTTTGTAGCTGCCACATATCAGCGACAAGAGATGGCAGCGCATAGAGGTTGATGGGGCTCTGCTGCTGTGGACGTTTTCTGTCTGCCTGCACAGGGTGGGCTGTTCGCTGCCACATGCCAGTGGCACGACACAGCAGCGCATGCAGAGTGAGAAGGCTCCACTGGCCACTGCTGTTGTGGCTTTGCTGCGTCTGCGTGGGCACAGCATAGGTGCAAGATTTGTTAATACCCGCAACTAACGGGGTCCACATATCAGCAGGTGAGGGAAACTGAATGGGCCGCCTTGTACTGCTGCCACATTCAGGGTTGTGCAGGTGAACATCAGAATGGCACAGGTCCTCAGTGCGTCCTCAGGCAGAGCTGCACAAGCACGTCAGCATGCCAAATGTCCAGCACTGCGCCATCGTCAATGTATGGCCGGCTTGGCATGCAGCATGGCCACCAAGAGCACCCTTTTCTCCCAGGCGCCTGCCATGCCACTGGCAGACAGTTCCTGGCCGAGAACTAGCTGAGCTAGCATGTGTCTGGCAGCAACAGCCAGCTGGCCTGTAGCAAACGAATCTCTCATGCGCAGAGGCAGCAAGCCCCTGATTTACTTATACACCCCAGCTGATGCCTTGCGTGGCACTGGCTCCTTCTGCTCTGATGCAGCCCCATGGCAACTGCAAGTGGCCTCCTGGAGCCTGCCCCACAACGGGCCTGATCCACAAACACACCCCATCCCAGTGTATCACCTGCCACTGGCAGACAGCTCCTTCTCCTCCATGTCTGCAACCGCTCGGGCCAGCAGATCGTCCTCGTCACTCTCCGACGAGCTGCCGGAGGGCTTGGTCTCCATGGGCGCAGCCTGCTGCACCCGCCCAGCTCCAGCCGCCTGTGTAGGGCCGTTGGGCAGCCCCGCCACCCTCTGGGGTGAGGGCGGCTGCACAGGCCGCAGGGGCTGGGGTGGCTGTCGCCCTGGAGGCGGCGGTGCGTCCATAGGTGAGGGCACATTTGTAGGGCGTCCCCGGCCCCCTGCCTGCTGCTGCTGCTGCTGTAGGGGCTGCTGGCGCGGGGCCGGCTGCTGCTGCTCTGGGTGCTGCGCGTAGGGTGAGCGCGGCAAGACAGGCACGGCCGGTGCAGCGCTGGTGCTGCCTGTGCGTGGGGTCACTGGTGGCGAGGCTGTGCCAGCCGAACCCTCATCGTACACCTGCGGCACTTGGCACTAGACATCAGCGAAGCTCATGCCTCTACCAGCAGGGCGAGTCAAGCTCTACACCTCCAAGTCATACATCAAGGAGAGTACGACGGGACTCAAATGCAACCCTGGCAGCCATCAACAATGCTGATGGCTGGTGCTAGTCAGCACCTGTCGGGCCGGCACTTTGTCGTACCATGCAGCTGGCATGTAGAGCAGTGCAGTCGCTGCTTGCTGACCTGCTCAGCCCCCTCAGCATCTTCATCGTCGCTCTCAATGAGGAAGCCATCCTCATCATACTGCGAGGCCTTGCCAGGCTTCTGCGAGCGCTTTGCTGCAGAGGCGGCCACTGGTGGTGGCTGCTGCCTGGGTGCTTGCCCAGGGGCAGCCTGCTGCATCTGCTGTGGCTCATGCTGCGGCGCCAGCAGAGCAGGGGCTGTCCTGCCTGCAGAGAACCTGCATCGAGGCAGCACCCGCTGCTTGGGAGGTGTAGTCTGCCGCAAGCATCTCTTCCGCCACACTTACTCAAGAAGCATTCAGCTGAAAGCGTGCTCCACAACTCCCTACGCCGCAGCAGCAGGCCTGTGTCCATGTCAGGCTGTGGGCATGATCTGCAACCAGGAGGCCCTGCAGCATTCACCTGGCACGGGCTGCAGCTGCCCCTTCTGATGAGATGGGGGGCTGCTCGTCAGCTGTTGGGCTCTCCGGAATGCTCTCCATCATCATGGACTTGTGTGGGGTGCCGAATTGTGAGGCCGATTCATACTGCATGATGCCTCCTTGGTCCAAGATCTCATCCCCAAAGTCAGTGCCTGCAGGAGAACAGAGGCTGAAATGCTAGCTAAGACGATTTGCAACATCTGGCTTGAACGCTTGCGCCTGCTGGGGGGGACGGAGGCTACAACTTTGCAAAGCGGGGCTGCTGTCAGTCAGCGTGCTGAGCTGCCAGTCTGGGCTCTGCCTGGCAAGGCCTGCTTGTCCAGGCCAGCTGTACAAGAGGCAGCTGCTGGCGCTGCCTGGCCTGCATATCCAGCTCCCTGCCCTGCTGGGCTGCTGGCTACTGGCCAGCATGCACCCATTGCTGCAGGCTCGCTGCCTGGAGCTGACTGAAGGGGCGGGCATGCCCAGAGACATGCAATGCTGGTGCCTGCAGGTGGCTCACCCTGGGACCGGTTGGATGGCGAGTCGGCGGCACTGTAGTCGCCAGCAAAGATCAGGGCATCATCTATCTGCATGGGCCCCTTGCCCTTCAAGCGGCACCTACAGGCAGCCAGGCGCGAGGTGGGGGCAGTGGCAGCCTGGGCAGGTGGGGGCTGTGGCAGCCTGAGCAGGTGTGGGCTGTGGCAGCCTCTGCAAGAGTGTAGATCTGCTATGTGCCAGGGAGACAGACCTGCTATGTGCCAGGCAAATAGGTGGGGCTCTGCAGGAGTCAGAGCATTTTGAAGGTGTTCTTTGCCTCATGGCAGGCAAGGGAAGGTCAGCATGGCATACAGCCTGCCAGTGAAGAGATGCACCACCTGGCAGCCCAAGGCAGGTTACTCACCCCACAGTCGCCAGCATGCGCACTTCGCCAACTGCGTTGCTGACATCCTTGCGCGCCACAGCCACCACAAAGGACTGCTGCGCCTGCTGGTCATCAGCAGCATAGTCTGCCATGTTTATGACGACCTGCCCCAGGACGCCGGGCTTTGACCTCGAACCTCCCTCGATGATGGACAGAATTAGCCACTTCTGTTCAAAAGCCTCCTCTCCAGGGGGGCGCTTCCCCTTGGAAGTGTCCTGTGGCCAGGCAAAGGCATTGTGCGTGGCAGGCAGTGCCATGTCATCACCTTTACAGCAGTTGGGCACTGCTGCTGCGCGTTCCTGGGGCGTGGTAGTGCAGCGATAGTCAGCAAAGCTCTGGCCCGTGCTGCAGCATGCAACTCAGCTGCACAGGGCCCCAACAGCGGCCTGGCCTGCCTGTACGGTGCATGTGGTTCCCAGGAATGTTCTGTGGCGCTTGATGGCAAGGCAGAGGCTGGCTTGCTTGTTGGGGACTGCCACTGGCAAGCTCACACAGTCTACCTGCAAGCTCACCTGGAACAGGGTGGCAGACACATGGATGGTGTCCTCGATGAGAAAGCTGGCCCAGTCTGCGCCCGGGTGCCGCGTCGCATTGGCTGCTTTGGTGACGCCCTTCTTGCCAGTGCCACGCTGCCATGCCACAGCCAGACATGGGTAGGAGCCAGGCCAGGGCTCGATGGCATGCACCTTGACGGCAAACTCATAGCCCACGGCCTTCCCTTTGCCTTTGCCAAACAGCGGCATCTGTCAAGCTGCCTGCAAAGGAGACAAGCGTCACTCCACCAGGGCGCAGCTGCATGCCTCAGGCACTGTGTGCAACTACAAGAGCTGACCTTGTTCACTCGGCAATAAAAGCTGTTGGCCTTCAGCTTTGGGATTGCAGCTACCTCAGCAGCTGCACAGTGCTGGGGGCGAAGTGAGTGCTGCCGGGGGGCCGAGCAGAGTGCCAGCCCAGACAACAGTAATACAGACAGAAGTAACGTCCGAGGGATGACCCTGGCTGACAGTATACAGCTCCTGTCAGCGGCTGGTAGGTGAGCAGTGGGAAAATCGAAAGTATAGCAGTTGGGACTTTTGCATCAACTGTCCCTTGAATAATGGCTGATCAGCAAGTCCCTCAGTGAAGCAGTTGCTGCGTTGCATGCAAATGCCGTCCAGGGCCTGGAACCTTGCTCTGGGTCCAGCATTTGAGTTACTCTGCTAAATTGCTGAATGCCCGTGAAGGTGCTTGTCAGCCTGCTTACTGTGCAAGGTGAGCATCAGCACAGCAGAGAACGATAGATACATGATTGCTGGCATATGTCGCGTGCACTCCATAAATCTGTCATGACCTGATGCATTGGTTGCCAGGCCAATGATGTCACAAGAAGTATCACTTAGGAGGCCTCGAAATCGCCCCACTCATCAGGCTCTATTGATTCTCTCCCTTCATCTGTGGGAGGGCTTGCAGTCTGCTGCTGTGAGCTACTGCCCTCCTGCTTGCCAGGCGCGTCTTTGAGAGGAGCTGGCTGCTGAGCGGCAGCTCCAGAACCATCCTCTGGGTTTGCACTGCTTGCAGGGGTGCTGGCAACTGATGGGGGTGGCGCCAGGGCAGGCACCTCTGATGACCCTTGCCGTTGAGTGCTTGCACCAAAGAGATCAATGGGGTTGGCTAGCTTAGCTCCCTTCATGCTGAAGCTCCCAGGCCTGTCACCAAGCTTTGTCTGCAGACAGCAGCAGGGCTTGAGGCCAACAGCACAATCTCAAGGGCTGCGGCAGCAAGGAACTGCGATGTGCACCAGAGGCCCGCACAGTTGTTAAGCTGTGCAGGCACTCTCAGAGAGGACCGCAGAGCTCACATTTGCCAGCTTGAGGGTCAGCGTTTCGCCCTCTTTCAGGCTGAAATTTGTCTGAAACTTGCGGCCGCCAGCACCTTCGACAGTGCCGTCAGTGTCCTGGCCTTGCGAGCTCTCAAAGGCTGCCCGCATCTCTAGTGCCTCCTGTTTTCGTCTAAGGTGCTGCGCATGCTCGTGGAGAGCAGCATTGAAGTCTGACGCCTGGGCTCGATCCCTGCTTGGCAGGGGACAGATGAGCCTTGCCTCAGAGTTGGTGCAAAGCTGGTGACTCAGCAGCCCCACCTCTGCTCAGGGATGCATAATAGCTTGGGAAACATGTGGGGGCACCAAGGAGCTGTGCAGCAAGACCTTGAGCAGGCTGGGCAATCTGCACCTGCCTGAAGCCGAATCCCAGGAAAGCATGCCGCCTGCTGTCAGCATCCTCCACCCTCAGCACAAAGTAGCGGGAGCTGTCAGTGACGGGCTCCACAACCTGCAGCAGGCAGAGCGCCAGAGGCTCTCACCATCAGGCAGGTCCTCAAGCCGGCCACATAGCTGGAAGGCCATGGCTCACCGTCGTCTGAGGGACACCCCTAGGGATTGGGCACTCTGCAAATAGCTGACCTGCACATAGTCACGCCTGGCCTTGGGATGGAGCATGCACGCAGGGCAGCGGCAAAGCAGTGCATTCTGCCACACCTTCCTTCCTGTCGTACAGCCTGATGTAGGCATCCTGCGAGGCACCAGCAACAGGTTTGCAGCTCTTCATGTTGATCTGTATGGCCAAGCAGTGCTGCATCTACCATCTCACCTCATCAGCTGTGATCACTGCGCAGTCAACCTCTGCCAGCCATTTGTTGACGTCCCACAGGTCAGCGCGGTGGCCTGTGCTGCTGGCTGGCGGGATGCTGCGTGCACAAGTCACCAGGTCAGCACCTCAAATCCAAAGCTCTGACCAGATGCAAAGCAACACGCTTGCTTGCCTATAGACGTAGCATTCCTGGCATTTAAATACTGTGAGGGTTACTCTGCTGTCCTCTGTCCCTGCTTCCATACCAGCCATCAGAAAGCTACATACCAATCAGTGAAGTGGAAAGCAGTTGAGTCAAATTCACCAATCAAACCCGACACATCCAGCCTGACCCTTGACCCCCAGATTGCTTGCAGCACCGACTTGCCTGACTACATGCCAGGCACAGAGCAATCGGACCTCATGCCTCGGTGATGTCAAAGTCTAGGGCACATGGCAGATATATTGAAAAGTTTGAGTGGGCAATGCAGGTGACAGTGACGCTGCAGGAGCCCAGCAGGCTTGGAGCTCCTCAAATCTTGACCACTGCATGCCTGCTGCATCGTGTATCACCTCCTTTGTCAACGACAAATGTCAGGTTGTACAGGGCATTGAGTCACTGTTGAGGTGCACTGCAGGGACAGCAGCCAGCTGACAGAGATCACCCCTGCCACTCGCCAAGGCAGCTATCGCGTGGGCCTCTCCCATTCAGATGGACCCCCGCAGCACCAGGGCGAGCCCGTCAAGTGGGAGCGCTTCTGGCTGGGAGCCGAGGAGGTGTGTCGTTGCAGTACCATTGCTCCTGATATGTAGACACCACAGCGCTCCTTTGAAGACACTTG
Source organism: Asterochloris sp. CNOR1 (assembly GCA_963969365.1). Lineage (NCBI taxonomy): Eukaryota > Viridiplantae > Chlorophyta > Trebouxiophyceae > Trebouxiales > Trebouxiaceae > Asterochloris > Asterochloris sp. CNOR1. Next base: position 3,252,057 of record OZ017750.1, read on the forward strand.
TACTTGAGACAGGAGCTGCCTCCCCACATGTGCCTGCGCAGCTGGTGTCCCACTACACAGTGAGCTTGACTTAGTGCATGATTGTTGCGTGATGGTCTGCAAAAGCAGCCATGGGTCTCTGGCAGCCATTCTCTGATGTTGAAAGCGGCTGGAAAGTCAACAACGCATCAAAATTTGCCAGCAAACTCTGGCGTCTGCTGCAGGTGCAGCAGCTCATGCGAGAGGAGCAGTGCAATGAGGACGAGCTGCTGCAGCGGTTGATTAGCTCAGCATCAAGCCTTGCGCGGCCCCCCATCTCATCCTTCCATGTGGGGTGAGCTTGAAGGTTATGGGTTGCAATCTGCCCGCGCAGGCAGCAGGTTCAAAGCTTGTGGGGCCGCTGCTTGAGGCCTAGCAAGGGCAGGGCTGCCTACAGCAGCAATCAGGCAGGCTGTGCAGGACCTCAGTTCTCTTGCTGCAATTGCAGACTGCCATGTGTCAGAGGGCACAGCCTCCTCTGCTGCGTCTGTATGAGCAGCAGGCGCCTCTATGCGGTCCCATATAGCCTCCCATGGGGAAGCCATGCGGGTTGGGGCAAGCCAGTCAAAGTTGCAGGCTTCTTGCCCTGCAGGTGTGTAGGCCTGGGCGCCAGCGGTCGCCTGTACGTGGGGGTGAACCTGGAGTTTCCCTGCCTCCCCTTGCACAACTCGGTTCACGCTGAGCAGTTTCTGGTGGTCAACGCCCTGCAGCATGGGGAGCTGGAGCTGGTCAAACTGGCCGTGTCTGCTGCCCCCTGTGGGCACTGCCGACAGTTCCTCAGTGAGCTGTGTTGCGCGGTGAGAGAGGGTGCTGCTTTCAGCTGTGTAATGCATGTCAGCTGTGCACAAGCTGCTTGGGGGTGTGTTGTCTCAGCCATCTGCGCGAAGGCATGCCAGCTGTGCGGTGCTCACATCAATCAGACGCTGCTCATTGCTGTCGGTGAAGGGTGGCTGTGTGGCGCAATGCTTGAGCATGCAGCAACATGTCAAGCCGAGCCTCGTGCTGCCTTCCTTCGGCAAGAAGACCTCAGCACTGGCTGAACACGCCGTTTTTCAGGGCCATCAAGCTCAGTTATAAGTCTTTTGTAATGTATACTGTGTGCTTCGGGCTTCCTCACCTCAACTCATCTGGCCCTGCAGGAGACTGTGACCTTTGCCTTCAAAGGTGGCACCTACAAGCTTGCAGAGCTTCTACCTCACCGTTTTGGCCCCATGGACCTCATTGATGACCGTCACACGCCACTCCTTCTGCAGCCACAGAGCAACAGTGTAGAGCTGACCGCAGGTGCGACGCTGAACCATTGGTAATCGCCTTGGGTAGATGACAAATGAGAGGGTTATCTTGGATAACAAATGCCTCCAATGATTCATCGTATGGCACCTTGTGCCCAGAGCCATGAGTGGCAGGTGCCTGCCCATATTTCGGATGTGACCAACAGCAGCAGGACCTGCTGGTCCTGCTGGGTGGGCACTGACTGGAGCTGTGACCTGGCCACATCGAATTCAAAGATAAGGATGTGTAACTTCTTGCTTGCTGATAGCATTGCATTGCTTGGAAACCAGAACACTGGCTCACCTTCAGCAAAGCATGGTAGCACTGCTGCTCTTGCCCTGCAGAGAGCCAGCAGTATGTACAATCACGCAGCAGCGATAATACCTTTCAGCAGGCGGCGCAGGCAGCGCTGCAGCAGGCTCGCGCCTGCTACTGCCCATACAGCCAGTGCCCCGCGGGCGTCAGCGTCATCACAGGCTCTGGGGCCATCTACAGCGGCGGCTACATCGAGTCTGCTGCTTACAACCCCAGCCTGCCCCCGCTTCAAATAGCCATCATAGAGGGAGTCACTGATGGGATGCCCCATTACACTGAGGTCAGCCTGTCTGCACAGAGCCTCTTGTGAGCTGTCGGTGTGTGGACAATCCCTTCCCTGCTGCTGCAGGTGACAGAGGTGGTGCTTGCAGAGAAGAGAGATGTGCAGGTGCAGCATGCTGACAGCACCAGGACACTCTTGAGACAGATTGCAGGAGAGCATGCTAGGCTTACATTACTGACAATTCAAAGCTAAATCAAGCAGCCAGCTAAATTAGACTGTCTTTTGCCTCCTTGCCTTGAAATCTGCTTGCCTTCTTTCATCAGGCAGTGTGTACGCTCAGCTGCCTGCACCGCCATCGGACGCCATGCCCAGTGGGCACCGATCCAGCCGGTCCTGCTTCAGCTGTTTTCAAGTGCAGGAAGATGACGACCTCGCCACCACCAGCGGCCCGGCTATGGAGATTGCCAAGGCAAGCAGTAACAGCTCCATCACGGCGTTGCCCGTGTCCACCAAGCTCAGGAACGAGCTCAGGACGTCCTCTGGCAGGTGGGGAGAGGGGCTTGAACTGCCTCCTTTGAAAGTTAGCCCTGTAAGAGGCAGAGGAGGTTTGTGTCCTGCAAAGGTTAAAGTATCGGCCACCTCAAGATGAGTGACCACAGGCGAGGCAGCTCAGGGGCAGGGCCCGTGAACCCAGCTGAATTGAATGCTCAGGCATCTGCCAGGTCCTGGTCGGCAAGGGCAACAGCAGGCATAGGCAGGGCGCACCAGAAATGTATGTGTGTGTGTGTGCGCTTGAGATCTCCCTGAAATTGCACTGTATTGCAAATTTGGCCAGACATTTGGCGCAGCACAGCATTGGGGACGCGCCCTGGTCTGGGAGCTGCGAAGCATGGCTCAAGAGCCCAGCCAGCAGACAGCAGGCAACAGCGTGTCCCGAAAGACCGCGCTGCAGCCGTCAGCCACTGCCCTGGCCAGTAGAAGCAATGATGAGTGGGGATGAAGCCTGCAGCCCCCACAGCCATGGGTTGGCAGCTGTAGTCACCGACAAGCAACTGTGGCCACAACTAGCAAACCCACCATGTGCTGGGCTCTATGGCAGCCTCCCGTCGCCCATTTTTACAGGACTGCACTGGCTGCATGGGGCCTGGGTGGCTTGTGTCTGTCAAGCGTTGCGGAGAGCTCTGCGGCCAATGCGGTGGGTATTGCCTGCTTTTCACAAAGGCGACAGTGTGCGCTCCATCAGGGAGCACAGCGCAGGCCAGCAGCATGCACAGTTGTGGGAGTGGGTGAGCCCTCCCACTCCAGCCCACGGCCCCAGCTCTCCAGAGTGTTGGTGGCAGTCAGCCTGGCAAGGTGGGAGACGGTGATCTCGGCAGCACCCCCCCCCGTGAACACATGGGGTGCTCCGACTTGCATGTGGGCTGCAGCATACAACACACCCATGGTCTGGAGGGGTCTGGTAGTGTCAGGGGTGTGCCTGTTGCTGCACAGTGCCCACCAGCAAACTTTGCGACAACCCACACAGGTTGTCACCGCCGTGCCTGCATGGGCCTTCCTGCAAAAGGGACCAGCAGTCCTGTCTCTCTCCCAACCTTGCCATGCAGCACCGCCATGTGCTTGCGGGCAACACCAGCCAGCCCCTGCAGCCCGCTGTGGCTCAAGCTGCCACACGGGGCTGTTCTGTGCCTACAATGCAGCCAGCATCAGCCAGGCTTTGCTGGTCCTCAGCTTGTCCCTTACTGGTCTGCGCCATGCTTGCAGTGTAGTGCAACCAGCCTCAGTCAGGCTCTGCCCGCTCACTGTGTCCCAAGCTCTGCCTTTCTCGGCTACCATGTGCCTGCAGTGCAGCCAGCATCGGCCACGCTTTGGCGCTCACGATGGTCTCCAGCTGTGCCTCACTCTCCTGCCATGTGCCTGCAGCGCAGCCAGCACAGCAGGGAACCCTCCGCCAGCAGGCAAAGCGGCGCTGCCATGCCTCACTCTGTGCCTCACAGATCTGCTCTGTGCTTGCAGTGCGGCGAGCACAGCAGGGACATCAAGCAGTGGGCGCAGCAGCGCTGCCACGCCCACCTCGGTGCTGCCCATTGCAATGGCGGACAGCGGGCAGGACCCTTTGAGGTGGGCCAGCCTGCACGCGCACTCTCTGCAGGTGTATATGGCCAGAGCAGCGCTGCTCAGCGCTACCTTGTACAGATGGCAGGAACTTTTTGTGTAGGGGTGCCTGTAGGAGCACTCCCAGCGGGTGTGATTCACATGGGTGGCAGGCTCTGCATTGCCCGAATCAGTGCTGCTTCCTGCGATGGCCGACAGCGGGCAGGACTCTCTCAGTCAAAACTCCTCTTCCTTTGACATGACGGCCGCATCAAAGGCAGCACAAGCCTCCTCAGAGGGGCATGAGCATGGTGCATAGGAACTGGCAGACTGCATGTCCAGGCCAAGCAGTTACTGAGTATAGAGGCGCCCTCTGCAGCTACAGAGGCACAGGGCGGCCATTAGCCCTGCTGGCTCCCATGTCTCTGCAGGCAGCCAAGGCAATCACATGCGCCCCTCCTGAGCTAAGGAACTCCAGACTTGCAGGGCAGAGCCTGCGTGCTGCATACAGAGTCTTCAGACCTTCAGTGCAGCATGTTCACCAGATTTTCCAGTTCTCCAGATGGACACATGTGATGTGGCTTGCAGGGGGCACCCAGAGTACACCAAGATCTGCGATCTGGCCAACGGGGCATCTGGCTTTGTGCAGCTGTGCACAACCAAACAGGGGCGGCGAGTGGCTGTCAAGTTCATTGAGAGGGGCTCCAACAGGTGACCAGCTGGCCAACTCGGCAAGATGCCAGGTTGAGACCCCAGCAGCCAGTGCTCTGCCTGCCTCACAGGCAGGCAGCCCCTGAGCTGGCCTGCACCTGCAGCAGGGGCGGGCAAGGCAGCTGATGTGTGCAGGCTGCGCTGCATGCTCCTGGCCTGGCCTGAGGGCGTAGCTAGGCCAGCCACAGTGTCTGCTTGTTGCTGATCGTGGCTGTGATGCTGCCTGAGCACATTCTCGTGCGTCGGGCGCACCTCCTTCTGTACCTGCCTGTGTGCTGTGTGCCTGCAGCCCACAGCTTGCGGGCAGGGCTGTCAGGGCATGCACTTTGCTTTCCTGTCTCAGCAGCCATGAGCGTGCTTTGCCTGCCATGAAACCTCTGGCCCCCGCCTGACATCCCTGGTGTGGTTGCAGCATCAAGCTGGCACAGCGCGAGACGCTGAATCAGCGACTCTGCTTCGGGCACCCCTACATTGTCCAGGTAGGCTCTCTTGCGGCTGCATGCTCTGGCTGCTGGCCCTAAGGCTGAGGGGGCTAGCAATGCTGCTCAATCGATCTGCACGGTCTGCACATGCCTGGTGCGGCTGCATGCTTTGGCTGCTGGCGCCAAGGCTGAGTGCGTCCAGCAATGCTGCTGAGTTGAATCTGCATGGTCTGCACATGCCTGGCAGTGAGCCTGCACAGCAGCTGCTCCCATCAGCTCACTGCTGAGCAAGCAAATGCATGCGAGTCTGGCACAGTCCACCCATGAGTCGCAGCAACCGACACGGCTCTTTCAGGGTGGTCATTTCTCAGGGGGTTGAGCACAGAATCGTGCACAAGATCGTGCACCTGCTGCTCAAGTCATGCTTTACTTCGACGGTGAGAAGCAAGCTGCACCTCCCTTGCGCCATGGAGTGCTGTTGTTTGACTTTTGCCAGGATGTCTGACGCAGCTCCAGGAAGGGTATGAGGTCCTGGACCATCTTCTGCAATCCGACTTCACAGTGCACCCTTCAGCATTCTGCATCATGAGAGCAGCTGCAAAGAGAGGTGCCCTTACCTGACACCCTGTGTGGCTGCCTGCAGTTCCACGAGGTGCTGCTGCTGTCAGACCACCTGGCCATCATCAGCGAGTTCGCAGATGGCGGGGACCTGGCAGACTGCATCGACCGCCACAAGGCCAGCCACAGCGGGAAGGCCCTCTCTGAGAACACAGCCAGGTCAGCCTTGGTTGAGGCACCTTCTTTGAGGCTTGGGTTGGAACCCCCTGAGCTGGATGGTAAAGACAAGGTTGACCTTTGCTCGCACCTGCTGACAGCAGCGGTCACTGTCTGCAAAGCCGCGGCAGTGCAGTACACAGTGCTCCTGAGCACTGTAATACCCTTTGTTCATCCAGGGCTGCACATCCTGAAGGACAGCAGGCTCCTGGCCTGGCCGGCTGCTGCAGCCCCTGAATTTAGCCCCCCCAGTTGACTCCTCAGTCGCGTTCTGCAGGTGGCTGTTTCAGCAGCTGGTGGTGGGCGTGGACTTCTGTCATCAGGTGGGCTTCTGCTGCTGCAGCTGGGCCACAGCTTGGCTTGCTGGCTCCCTCTTAGCATCAGGGCTTGCCTTTGACAGCAAGCCCTGCAGCGCTGCCTGTGGGCTCGCTCTATTCAGGGTTCTGCCTCAGCAGGACAGCTGTTCTGCCCAGCTAGTCCCTTTGACATGTCAAGGTGGGTGTCCAGCACAGTCCTGGAGGCTGAGCCTGCCCACTGCTGCTGATGTCCATTGCCCTTGGCAACACCTCCCTGCCATGCACAGCTTGCTCGCCAGAGCAAGATGGTCCACACCCTGTTAGTGTGTTAGGGCAAGACACACACTGGGTTGCAGGACAGATGCAGTCCCTGCACACTGTCACCTGCTGGCTGCATCTCCAGGCAGTGCGAAACGCAATGCCCTGCTGTCAGAAGCTGCTCACCTTGCTGGCTGGCAGGCTGTAGATTAGTCCTGGCACTTGTGACTGTCCATGCCCCATTTCTCCCCTGCACGTGATGGTGACGAGCTCGCTGAAGTGGGGTTTGCAGCAGACAGCTCTCTGCTGCCAGCCTGTGCTCACACTGCTGGCTGGCAGAGTGCTGGCGGCGGCTGCAGATGGGCCTGCCCTATCGGGGCAGCCCCCTTTCAGACGTTGCCGCACCCTCGTGCAGACAAGGCTGGCTGCTGCTGCAGATGGGCATTGCCAACCGTGACATCAAGCTGGAGAACATTCTGCTGGTCAACGAGCGCAACAAGCCTGTGCTCAAGCTGTGCGACTTTGGGTACAGCAAGGATGAGTACCTGGAGAGCTGCTGCAAGACCATGTGCGGTGAGTCCCAGCGCAGGGCTGCCTTGGCATGGCTCGGCTGCTGCAGGACATGTGTGCTGGGCATTGGGCTGCTGTCTGAGGGGTACTGGAGGTGGATCAGGTGCTGCAAGATCATGTGCAGTGGCTGTGGTGGCAGTCGGCCAGGCTCAGCGCTGTGTCAGGTGTTGTGCCAAATGGACCTCCTGGTTGAACTAGAGCCACGCTGTCGTGAGTAGGCTTCTGGTGCCTGCAGGCACCCCAGAGTATGTGGCCCCTGAGGTGCTGCTGTACAATCGGTACGAGGGCAAGAGCGCTGACATCTGGAGCTGCGGGGTGGTGCTGTACGTCATGCTGACGGGCGGGTTCCCCTTCCGGCGCAAGGAGGACGAGGGGCTCAACACCACCAAGCTGCTGCAGAAGATGTTTCCCAGGTGAGGGTCTGCGTGGGCAGCCGTCTTCCTGGTTTGCCCCATGGTCTCTTGACCAAGGCCTAATCCCAGCTGGAGATGATTCACAACCGAGGCTCTGCATGAGTAGCACTGCCTTGTCATTCACAGATCTCTTGGGAAAGTCGCTGCAGACAACCCTCAGGTGACGCTCCTGAGGGTAGCACCTGTTGTGGTTTCCAGATCCCTGGGGCAACCTGCTGCAACAGGTGTTTCTTCAGAGCCTGCATGTCGTTGCTGAAGCAGGTAGACCACCCCATCCTCATATTGAGGGTCGCAGCAGACACTCTCACGCTCTCTGAGCAAGACCCGGCTCATGCACCACAACCTGCTGCAGCGCAGCACTAATCTCAGGTGAGCTCGCGACTCATGACTCACCAGCCAGCATTGAGGTGCTGTTGAGGCTGCAGTCAGGCAGCAACAAGCTGCACAGCAGGGGCTCAAAGTTGCACACACACACGCTTCAGATGCCAGGGTAGCACAAAGCCGCTGCAGATGATGTGCTCCAAGGTGAGGCGTCTGCCCATGCAGCAGCAGTAGGCAAGGTATGCTGTGTGCTCAATCCCTGCAAGCTAGGAGAGGCAAGCCACATCAAGCTCTGCAGGTGGCCTCATGGGTCCAAGCTGCCATGCTTTGGGCTCACATGGTCTTGCTTGGCCTGGGTGTTCCCTAGCTGGGCTCAAGCAGGTGCTGCACTGCGCTCAAGTGCTGGGCCCTCACTCCCCGCTGCAGCATCAGCAAGGCCTGGACAAGCAGAGCCTTGCTGCACGCCTGCTCCGCTGCCACAGATGATGTGGCATTCAGCACTGAGCCAACCTGACTACCCCTGCTCCCTGCATCATTCAGGACAACATTGTTCAATCTGCAGAGCTGAGCGACCGTGTCCATCGGCCAAGTGCCTGCTCTCGTCCCTGGTTCTGACAGGAGTCTTGTCGTGCTGGACCGTCAGGGCCAGCCCACCTGCCATACGTGAGTGGAGCTCAGCTTCTCGGCCTCACGTTCTGCTATGTGGAATCTTTTCCTGCAGGGTTGACGTGGCCGAACCCTTCGGCAGGGTTGAGCAAGGGCTGCTTGTCCAGCCACCCCCAGCTCTTGATCTGCTCACACCTCAGTCCGACAAGCGCCGCCCTTGCCTGCAGATCTATCCAGGCCGTCTCCCCCCGCCCAGGGGAGTTGGCAGGGGCTGCTTCAGCCTGTTGGCCTGGCTTCTCTGACAACTGGAGCCTTTCCCTGCAGGATCATCAAGGCCGACTTCCCCCGGCCCGCGGAGCTGAGCGCGGACTGCTTCAGCCTGCTGGACGCGATGCTCAATGTGGACACCGAGTCGCGCATCACGGTGCAGGGCATCATGCAGCACCCTTGGTTCCTGACCAACCTGCCGGAGGGCATGCTGCAGCTGAACAAGCGGCTGCTGCAGAGCCCTGCCAACCCCCTGGAGTCGGGGCACTTCTGCAAACAGAATGAGGATCAGATCCAGGAGGTCTGTGAGGCTGCCCTGGCACCGCCAGAGACCACCCCATGATGTGTTTGTCCACGTAAGGACCACCTGAGGGGACTGCATTCCGATGAGGGGTGCTGCCTCATCAAGTGCCAGCGCTGAGCGCCAGCTTTGGGGTGTGCTCTCCCGGAAACTGGCGCCTCCCTGTGCGCCAAGCTCGTTTCATGTGGCTCCCATAATGTGATCGTCACCATCCACCTAGCTGGCCCCCGTCCCACCTGTCAGGGGCTGTGAGTGCATCAGAACACACGTAGACAGGGACGTCCGCTGACGCCTTGCGGCCAGCCATACAGTAGCAGCCCCTGGTTGCAGTTGGGCCCTCCCCTGGAATATGCAAACACAGTCAATGTGTCCAGTCATGGCAGTACGTCTACATGTGAACTGCTGAGGTATACAGGCGATTGGCTACCAGATATAATTGTGGCCGTTCTTTTTGTGCTTCAAAAAGTCTCCCCCGTCTGCTCACATTGAGCACCAGGAGTTAGCCACCTGACAGTGTCCTCGCCCTGTTTCCATATCGTGGCGTCCTTTTGATGCAGATGTCAACCTGCCTTAGTACAAGGAACCTCCCCTTTATAACTTTTCTATGAGTTTGCATGCTGTAAATTTGCCAGTGATGAGAAGGGCTGTGTTCAAAAAAGGGTTCATTTCAAGGCAGGGAACACTGGTTCGTTCATGCTAGCAACCGAAAGGGGAGGAATGTCTAGGCTGTGGCACAAAGCAGGGCCAGGAGTTGCAGGAGGGCTGCCTGTCAGACAAGCCAGTTGATGTTGGGCGTCTCCCCAACGCCACGCTCGAACCAGTTGGCACCGGGGGGCCGGCCCCAGATGACCTCGCTCCTGTCCACCTTGAGCTTCTCCTGGACGACAGGCAGGTTGGCAAGGGCATTGCGCGCCTCCACCTCGTCATTGAACCATCCCTGCAATGCAGCACGACAGGGCTGGCTCTGCTTTGTGAAGGGCAGTCTCTTGCAGAAGTGGGCAACTCCTGCAGCAGCATTGCACCAGTATCATTCTTGGGGAGCATGGCGCTTAGCCCACAAATGGTTCACTGCTCCCCCTTGCAGCAGCGCGGTGCATGTAGCTCTGTGCGGCTTGCAGCAGTGCCCCAAATGATTATGTCCTGCCAAACCAGGGTACTCCTCATGCAGAAGCAGAGAGCTGTAAGCTCTCTTCACACAGTGTTCCAAAGCTGGCCTCCACCCAGCTGCATGCTATCTGCACCCCAAACCTCTGTCCGGCACACAGACCGCAGCAATGGCTGCCTGCATTCATGCTGGCATGCTGAAAGCAACATGCCTACACCTCAGCAGCCTCGCATTGCCTGACAACCCTGTCGCTGGAGAGAAGAGGGCAGCAAGCCTGTTCCTTTGCAACTGCATCACACAGGTGAGGCATGCCATGCTCTCCTGTGTGTGACGCAACCTTGCCAGTCTACCGCACCCCTAAACATGTCATTTGGCTGCTGTGGGCAGCATGCTGAGTCATGTACCTTGACAACCATGTCCTCCTCACAGTACTCCTGGAACTCCTCTGCCCCCTTGCCAGCAATGACAACAACGTCCCGCGGCAGGGCGGCTGCGATGGCAAAGCGGATGGCTGTGAAGCGGTCCTCCATCACCCAGCGGCCATACCTGCAGCCACAGGGGGGCAGCTCAGGGGCTCTGGCAGCTACCACACCTGCAGCTACACGGGAACCAGACTCTCATGCAGGGCTCAGGCAAGCTGCTTGTTGGGTAGACCAGTTGCGGAGTGGAGGAATTGACCCAGCAGCTGCTGCTTCTGGTGGCGGCAGGGGCGATGCTTGTTGTGAGCCCACCAGGCACAGCTTCAGCTCGGACAAAGCACTTGCACCAACCACCCAGGACCTGCCCTTCACGGACAACGTCACCCACCCCAGTCACACCAGCGCAGGCCAGCTCAAGCAGGCACACAGAACCTTTCCTCCCACACCGTCCAGTGCAGAAGTGCTGAAGTGAAAGAGGGCTCCAGCACCAGCAACAAGACAGCAAGACAGACAGCCCCTGCGCACTTGGCTCCCTTCTCCTCCCACTCGTCCCGCATGTAGGGGCGGTCGTGGTCCATCCAGGCGATGTCCTGCAGGTACGGCTGCCCGAAGCGCGTGTCGTTGTCCTGCAGCAGGCACACAGCGCAGGCTTGGGTGGTGCTGCGGTGAGACATGCGCCAGGCATGCAGGTGCAGACTGCAGCACTCGGCAGACATGCTGCCGTACTGCGATGCAAGGCTTGTCAGCCATTGGGCCTGTGCCTGTGCCAGGCATGCCGGCTGCTTGTGCACATGTGCTGCACCGTTGGCACGCAATGTGCGTGCTATGTGTTTGCTGGCAGGATGCAGCACGGCAGAGCAGGCAGGCTGGAACACTTGGCTGGTACAGGCTGCACCACCCTGCCTACTCAACAGTCTGGAGTCGCAGGTCTGCCAGGACTGATGTGCTGGTTCATTGCATCTCAGCTGGATGGAGTCTGGTAAACCCTCTTGCAGGGGCTCTGCACCCACAGCTCATGTAGGGCCATGAAGCTGGGCCTGCCGGGGCAGTGCGCCAGAAGCGCACATGCAACACATGTAACACAGCACCAGGTAAAGGGCAACTCACCTGCAGCAGAATGTTGGGGTACCCTGCCTGGATGTCTGCTACGATGCCTGAGGGGTCTTCAGTGCGGGGATTGTTGTTTGTCAGGATGACGATGTCAGCCTGCAGGCCGCAGGGGGAGCAGTCGTTGCAGCAGGCAGCTGTGGCGCCAACAGTCTGTCAAGCCTCGGGCCAGGGCATTAACGCTGGTTTGTCATGCACGAGATCACCAGCCAGCCTCAATAGTGGCCACAGCCCACCCTACAGTGTGCTGCCTCTGGGCAGAGGAGGTGCGCTGTAAAGCCAGGGCATCGCAACTGGCACTGAGCCACCCCAAGCCCAAACAAACCAGCACACGAATGCACGTCCTGCTCCAGTACCGCGGGCAGGCTGTGTCGACAGAGCATCCCAGGGGCTCTGCCAAAGAGTCCTTGCTGCTCTTTTGCAGGCGCATGCTGAGCCTCGAGGCCCCACCCTGTATAGTGCCATCACATCGAAGCGTGGCCGGACGTCCCAGTCACATGCTGTGTACCCATGACGATGCACTTCACCGCTGTACATCCCAGAGGCCCACCTTGTAGTGCGCCATCTCACCAATGCGCGGCCGCATGTCCCGGTCCCTCAGGTCGTGGCTGCCTGGGCACCCCGTGACCAGGATGATCCTCCGAGCCCCGCTGTCCCTCACCGCGTCCAGCAGCCGCGACAGCTGGTCAGGGGTGTGTGCTGAGTCAATGCGGATGGCAAACTGCTGCTCGGGGTCCTCCACCAGCTGCAGGCTGCCGGGGACAAAGGCGGTGGCCTCGATACCCGCGTTGATGTTCTGCAGAAAAGCAGAGAGAATAGCTTGATTTTCGAGGGCAGGAGGCCTCCCAGTGCACAGCTGGGGACAGAGGCAGTGGCCTCATTGCCTGCGTTGCCAGGGTGTAGGGGGTTGGGAGCCATTCAGTGGTCAGCCCCAACTTGTAAGCTGCGGGGTGCAAGGTGGTGGCCTCAAGCATGCTGCACGGTTGGGAAACTGAATCAACAGCGAGGTGCTCTGCTTCACTTCACAGCGGCAGGTAGCGAGTATGAAGGCAGTGGCTCCACAGCCTGAGGTGGGGTTCTGAAGGGCAGAAGGGGGCATCTTGGCCACTACAGGCTCGTCCTTGCACGCATTGCCATCATGGCAATGTGATGCCAGCCACAGCTTACATAACATGTGGAGCAGTGGTAAACAGGGAAACTGATCTCTTGCTGCCAGCTCAGCTTAACACTGGCAAGATAGCCCCTATGTCACCATCTGCTGCACAACTGCTGCTGCTGCATCTCACATTCAGCCGTAGCAGCGCTGTCACTGGCAAGCAGCTCAGCCTCTCGTAAGCTGCTGAGGCCCAGCTCTGTACACGAGATGATGCTGACGTCAGCTCCACAGGCACTGCCTGTGTGTGTCTCCATTAAGCGCTGAGGAAGGCCACTTGCATGGCCCATGACACCAGCCTAAGCCTGGCCATGCAAATGCACACCAAAAGCATTATCGTGCCCAGCGTTAGCCTCCCGAATTGCCTGCAATCCAGGCAGGGCCTGTACAAAGACATAGAAGTATCAGAGCTGCCACACAACACCGCTTCATCTCAAGAAAGCTGTCCTCAACTCTCACCGTGAGCGAGATGGTGCCAAGCGCCAGCCCCGTGGCTACCGCGCACAGGATGTTGTAGACATTCTGCTTCCCAACCTGGTCTGTGAAGATATTGAGCAGGCCAAAGGGGGTGCGGACCTCCAGGTCGGTGCCCCAGATGTTCTGCTCATTGAACTTTGTCACATAGACGTCTGCCTCCCGGTCCCGCAGCGCGTAGGTCACTGTTGGCACTGTTATGTACTGCTTGATGCTGTCTGTGTAGGGGTCTGCAGCATATGACAGTTCTGGGTGAGACACAGTTGGCGCCAAAGCTTGGAGGAGGACTACTGCAGTGCACTGCCTGAGGCTGTCTCTGTAACCAGTGCTGGCGGTGCTGAGGCTTGGACAGATATGATGACAGGCACTTTGTTGTGCTGCTTACTGCGTCTGTGTAGGGGTCTGCAGCACAGAACAGTTCTGTGAGACACAGGTGGCGCCAAGGCGTGAAGGACTGCTGCAGGCCCAGCCATGTAATGCTTGGTGTGTCTCTGCAGGAATCTGCAGCAAGAGCTGGTGAGGTTAGAATGTGTGGGAGCATTGCTACAGGCACCTCAACGTACTGCAGACGCTGTTTATGCAGATTGTTGCAGCAGGGGGACACCTGAGGTGGTGCTAAACTCGAAAAATGCAGGCAATAATCTGTGCCGTCCATACAGGGCCTGCTTCACAGAACGTTGCACGGCGGGCGCTCTGTTGTGCTTTGGGATGTCAGACAAAGGATTGCCTGCTTGTTGCCGCCTGTGCAGGGAACTGGGGGAACGAGAGTGTGGTGAGGGCTTCTTGATCAGAACCAACCAGCACAACAAGGGAGATGCAGCAGGGAGACTACAGACCAAATGGGCGTATATGCACACATTTTTCGAGGGGAACTATGTGACATGTGCCTGAAGGCAGCCTGCTTAAAGCAGGCACCATGCAATTGATGGACAGGCCTAGCAGGAAGACATGCAGAAGGCCTCTAGCTATGCATGACACATCTACATGCTGCCAGGCAGGCTCATCATCTGCCCTGATGGCAGCCAGCAGAATGTCAAAGCTTCTCTTTGCCATATATGTCCTGGGCTGGCACCAGAAAAGTGAACATTGCTGCTGGAGGCACGCAAAGTTGCCAATCGGTATGCCCAGCAGCATGAGCAGGGCAGGCAGCAGCCTTGGTATCCTTTTTGCCACAGTCACTCGCTGCCAGGCAGGGAACCCCACCATCTGCCCTGATGACAGCCTGCTGTGTGCTGAAGTTGGACGCTGCCACAGCAAGCTGGGCTTGTCCTATTGGCTTTGTCTCGCTGAAAAGCAGCACGCACATATGTGTGGCCAGCCGCCCCAGCGTCCAGACAACGGCCTCCAGATCTTACATGCCCACTCCCATGCCTGCCAGCAGTTTGGGCTCACCGTCCCCCCTGATGACTGCCCGCTGCGTGTCCCCGTCGGTCATGGCTGCAAACAGCCTGCCCTGGGCTTCCACCAGTTCCTCTCCCACCCGCTTGTGGTCCAGACCATATGGCCGCATCAGGTCCTCCTCCCACCCATTTTTGTCCTCTTGCATCCCAGTCCAGGCCAGGACATTGAAGTGCACACCATGGCCCCTGAAGGAGGAAGACGGGGTTAAACAAGTCTTTTGTCACCAGCCTGAAAACTGCAGACAGCCTGCAAGGGATTGAAATCCTGTAGGCCTGGCCCAGGCCAAGACATGTACCAGCGCGCCCCATGGCCCCTGCATGAGGAGGGAGGCCTGGAGTCAGTGCATATCATGCTTTCTTTTTGGCCTGTGAGGGAAGCCTGACAGTGAGGGCACTGGTGCCTCTGCACGTAAGTGCAGGCCATGACGCTGAAGTGCATGTCATGGCCCCTGCAGGTCGTGGGAGGCCACCATCCAGTCCTTGTCCTGGCCCCTTCATGGCCAGAGCATGAATGGCAGCCGAGGGGTTGCAGTGCCTGCATGGCCCCTGCAGATGTGCTGCAGCGCGGCTTTTGCGAGGGTGCACAGTCATGGGCCGGGCTGAGTGGTGCGTGACAGCCTGCAGTTGGGTGCACGTCTGTGGCCCTGGCTGCAGACACACTGCATTTTAGCCTTCAGGTGGGTGCCTGGCCACGGCTCTCGCTGCAGACATAGCGAGGAAACGCCTTCAGGAAGGTGCATGGTCATGGCCCTGCCTGCAGACGTGCTGCAGAACAGCTGTCGTTTAGATGCACAGCCATGGCCGTGGCTGGGCCAGCCGTCCAGTACGTGACCATCATGCTGGTGCAGGACGCTTGTGGAGAAAGCTGCTGCGCCCTCACAATGACCCTCCGTGGACAGCACGCATGGCTGGTGCCACGCTGGGGGGCTGACACCTGCAGCATCAGGGGCCTGGGAGCAGCATCTGCCTCACCATGCCCAAGATGCCCTGCCAGCAGAGAATCATGCCTGGCTTCTGACCATATGATGAAAAACTTATCTCAGGACGTCTGACCTCATCACTAAACACATCTCAGGCCGTCTGACATCATCGACATAAGTTGTCTCAAACAGTGCAGTCAATGAGGCTGCCCCTGCCCATTTGCTAAAAGGCGCAACCATATTGAAAGAACACCACCGGCTCCTGAAGTCCACGTGGCAGGTACATATTTAAATATGTGCAGCATGCTCCCCGAACAGACATTGTGCGGATTGCTCACCTGTGCTCCTCCAAGGCTTTTATTGGGTCCAACTCCACAACGGCAGCAGTCGCTCCCCGGTCTGCTATGGATGCCAGGACCTTCTGCATTGTCACACTGTCGGGGGTCGTGTCTGGGTGCTCATACTTCCCCTCGTAGGGTGTGAGGTAGAAGGGAGAGCTGGCCGGCCTGCAGGCAATGCCACAGTCACTGGCAAGGACCAATCATGCGACAGGGTCTGGGGATGGGAGGTCTCTCTGACGGCAGAGAGCTGGCTGATTGACAGGACTGCAGATACAAGTTGATGTGTGTCGCATTCTGCATCATTTTGAGCAGCGGGAGCTATCTAGCCAGCAGGCACTTCCAGGCAAGCTGGCAGCCTGCAAATTGTGCGCCTCAGCATATGCTGCCGCCCCCAGGAGGGGCCTTCCTGCTCTGCACCACGGAAGAAGCAAGGTGCCCAGCGTGCTGGCAGGCCTGCACAGCAGAGACACACAGCCAGGCGTGCACAGCACAAGACACACAGCCAGCATGCACGCTGCACATGGCAGCGCCCTGAGCTGAAGCAGTTGCATCTCATTCATAGAAACACAGCGCCTTCAGTACATATCCCGCCAGCACCCAGGCGCTGCACTTTCACATCTCTGTCTGCCCCCTACACTGCTGCTGCAGCTCAGACGCAGAACTGTCAGGTAGACAGCAGCTTGAGATCTCCTGCATAAATGCTTCACAGGAGGCAGTCAGGCCCATGCCTGCCAACAGGGGGTTCCTCAATTGAAGCTGCCTGAACTGCTGTGCAGTTGTCTCCTACCTGTCTGAAGGCAAACCAGCAGACTGCTGTCAGCCAGGCAGGCAGCAGAGGAGGCAGCCCCTTGAATGCCCCCATGCTCAAAAGTGGTGCCAGGCAAGCAGAAATAGTAGCCCCGGGCCCCAATAGTTCCAGGCTGCAGCCAGAAACAGACCTGCCAACAGAGGGGTCCTCCTTAGGAGACGTCTTGGGCAGCCAGATCTCGCCCTCACCATCCAGCCGGTCTGAGTGGATGGCATACTCCAGGCTGCCAATCATGCCCACCAAACCCTCAGGGTCCCCAGGCTGCTCTGGCTCTTCCAGGATCCCACGGATCATCCAGGAAGTGGTGGTCTTGCCGTGGGTGCCTGCATGATTGTATGAGGTCAGTGTGAGCCACTTGACGCATGGTGCAGATGGCCAGATGCCCTGTAGGCTCAGGTCAGGGTAGCAGAAGCTTCAACACAACACAGCATCTTGCGGAAGCGCTGGGTGTCAACCAGCTGGGGCACATTTGAGTGCCAAGGCGTCTTACAGGCCGAGGCTGGGGCAGCAGAAGCATCATGACAAGCAGCTTGGGCAGGCACTGGGCATGAAGCAGCTGGGGCACCGCGATGCCCACCCCTCCTGTAAACTCTGGTCAGGGCAACAGAGGCACCAGCACAAGCCAGCTGTGCAGGCGCTGGGGTCTGGGGTTCCTGTGGCACATTGGGCGCACAGACGGCCTGCAGACTCATGCCAGGGGCAGCAAGAGCACCAGCATAAGCGGAAAATGCAGGCGCAGGGGCCTGGGTCAGTGCAGCATGCCCATAGACACAGCAGGGACACTTGCTGTTTGACCTGCAGTGTTTGTCTCGTGTCGAGATCCTGCCAATGACTCACCAGCGCTGACCTGCAGAGCAGAAGCCAGTGCACACACACCATGCCGCTCTGCCACCACTGCAGGTGACAGCAGCTGTGACCTTGGATGCTGCCACAACCTGGGCTCACAGACATAACCTAACCCAACAGCCAGTGGCAGGGCGCCAGTACCACCGCAATGGCAGCAGTCAAGTTTGCTCAAGCAGCCCACCTGTGACTCCCACAGTCAGCATGCGCTCTGAGGGGTGCTCATAGAAGGTCTGCGCCAGGGTGTTCTGGACCCTGTGGACGTCAGAGACTTCGAAGCAGGGGATGTCCATGTCAGGTACGGACAGCGGGAGCCCCTGCTCGCTCAGGAGCGGTGTTGAGATGACGGCTGCAGCCCCCAAAGCCTGGGCTTGCAGGATGGAGTACACAGGATTCTCCTCCAGGACGCCATTGTGAATGTAGAGATCGTTTGGCAGCACCTGCAGTAAACACAGCAGCAGTGTCGAAACCTCTGCCAGCAGCTCCCTGAGCGTGGTGCCCCCATGGCTGAGGCAGCAGATGGACGCTGAGGGCCTCAGCAGGCGCAGCTGGTTTGTGGTGCCACTGGCAGTTTGACAGCCAGCATGCAGCATTGTCTCTGCTGGCTGAGGCTGCAGACAGACACCAAGGACTCCACCAAGCTGAGGTTGTGCAGTCTGCTGCTGGCAACGCTCAGACAGCAGCATGGAGCTGCTGCGCTGGCCTGTGAGATGGCTTTTCTTGCTTTGCACGTGAAACTGTAAGCACCTTTACAGCAATTGGCGTGCGTGCAGCATCTGCAGAGGTGGACGTCCAGCAGCTTTCAGGGGGCAAGGAGTGCGTCGCAAGGCAGAGACGCATGGCGGTGGGAGAGCACAACCCTAGCCTGCAAGAGGTGGGTCACGCTTCATGGGGAGCATTGTACGGCAGGCTATGTAGGTCTGTAGGAGTGCATGTCACTGCCTGCCAGGCCTGTTGCTTGTTCCCCTGAGAGTTCTGCATGGCAGAGACGCAGGGCGTGGAAGGAGCAGATAACGGCCCTGGCCTGAGAAGCGACGTGCATTTTCCAAGAAGCCGCCCCAAGGCACTCAAAGCACAGCTGTGAGAGGGTTCTTGCCTTGTGGGAGAAGCTCTGCACACCCTCCACAACAATTTCGTCCAAGCCCTGGAATGCCTCGTCCTCCTCATCCAGCTGTGTCAGGTCACAGGCCTCGAGCAATTCTAACAGCGTCATCCTGCAGCACAAGGGCAGCTCTGGGGAGCTGTGGCCACAGGGGCACACCTGAACATGTTAGCAGCGCTGCAATAGGATGCTGAGGCTATTCAGTGGCTGATTGCAGGTGATGAGTGGAGGATCACAATTAGCCATGAGGTGCGACAGTTGCAGGGCAGCGTAGGAGCAGACCGTTGAGCCAGACAAGGGTTGGGGTTGTAGAGGCTCACCTGCGCTTGGGCAGCTCAGGGTACTGGCGTGAAGGCTCAGATGGGGGGATATCCTGCAGGGCCAATCAGGGAAGGCTCAGAAAGGCCGAGCTCTCAGTGCAGCAGCATTTTAAACATGAAGGTAGCTCTAGAGATTGTCAAACACCACAGAATTCTAGGTACAGCAGGTCTCAAGCACACCTCTAGGGGCTGGCCTGAAGAATCCTGATCCTCTTTGCGGAACTGGTTCACATCAACACCTGCAGCAGTGTGCAGCCCTCAGGCCAGTCGCTTCATGTCAGATTTATGACGCCAGACATGCACTGTCGCTGCTCCTGCTGGCAGCATTGCAAGTGCCCCCTTGCAGGGACCATTACAGCGCAGCAGAGGCTGTCAAACCTTAGGATTGAGTTTATAGCGGCCTAGGTTTATCATGGTTCACTGCGGACATTGCCCCCCCCCCCCCCAACCCCCCCCCAAGCCCCCAAGCAACCTTGCAGCACCACAGGGCTCATTGCAGCCCCTGCACAACTGAGACCAGGCCTGGCACAGCCGCTTATAACTTCCCTACCAGCCAATGGGACTACTGCAGCCTCCTGAAGATGACACCGCGCTGCCCCACCCTGGCCCCCTTGCAGAGTCAGGGACTTGGCCCACCACAGCCGGCCATGAGTTCCCTACCAGCCAAGAAGGCTCTTGAGCAAAGCACCCCACCAGCAGCTCACCTGCCAGGCGCACCTGAAGAGCCAGCTCAGCAGAGCGTGAGGCTACTCAGCTGTCTCCTCACCTCTCCTGCCATGGGCCTGCTTGCTGTCAGCTCTGTTTCCCCATGTGTGCCTACAGCCTGTGTCAGCTAAAAAAGCATGGGGCCCTGCAGCCAGCCAGCTCCCCACCCCAAACCTCACCTGCCTGGCTCTCATGCCAATACTCCTTGGCTCACATGCCAAACACAGCAGTCACAAAGCCCAACCTTTTCATTCTGAGTCTGCAGCCCAGCAGCTCATCTAAAAGGGTCCCTTGGGTTGCTGGCTCCTCCTCGTCTCATTTGCCAGACATTGTCGAGTCGCCACGGAGCACATACCAAATGAAGCACCTCCAGTGCAGCAGCTTACCTGCCAGAGGACCCTGGGCTGCCAGCTCCTCCTCTGCAATGATGGCATCCAGGTCCATTGCAATACCCTCAGTGTGCATGGCGTCCGGGGCCAGTGGTGCCTCCTCAGGCACGCCCTGCATGTCCTTGTCATCATCTATGTCCTGCTGCTTCCGGCTGCGCCTGCAACAGGGGCAGCAAAAGATGAGTGTACACCTGAATGTCATGTGCTGTCAGCACCATTCCAAAGCTTATTCTGCTGCCGCCTGCTGCATCTGGCAAAGGGGAACGTGATGTTTAGCAGCAGCTTAGCGCGCTGGCAGGCACGCCGTCATCGACGTCCAGCTGGCACCTGCTGCGCCTGTAGCAGGAAGAACAAACAATGGGCAAGGGAGCACATGATGGGCTTCTGAGGCACATGCAATGCTGTTTTGCAGGACTTCCAGGGCTGTGTCTGCCGTGTGCTGCCCTTGGCAGAGGGTACAAGTTGAATGCTGGTGTCACGCATGATCCAGGGCTCTGCCTCAAACTTGACACAGTACGTTGTGGCTTGGAGCTCATCACAAAGCTCCTGCTGCCAGCTGTTGCGCCCTGCAGAGGATCCTGGAGCAAAGTGGTTTGATGCAGCCAGCATAACTCCGGCTCCATACACTCAAGCCAGGCTGCAGAAAAGCGTCGGCAAACACCACACTGCTGTAGGTTGGCCACCTGCAGGTAAGAGGAGTGCCACCTCCAGGCATGTCTGAAAGCATTGCTGGGCCCCACCTTCTGGCTACCTCCATGCCCAAGATCTCATTTTCATATGGGCCATCGTCGACATCATCCACCTCGTTGTCAGAGGCACTGAAGCCGCCGATGGCTTCCACGTCATCCAGGTCCTCCTCTATCTCACTCTCATCCTGCAGGGGCCACCAGCAGACAACTTCTTGACAGGGCCAGCCACCAGGCAGGGCAGCCAGGGCAGCCTGCCCAGCCTGGCGTTGCTCAAATGCTGGTGCAAGCACCAGGCCTTCAAGCTGCGAAGAAGGTGCAAGCGCCAGGCCTGCAAGCTGTGAAGGTGCCAAGCTTGATTACGTCTGTGTCGCCCCGCCAGTGCCTCTGGGAGAGGCTTGCATGCTGGTGCATGTGGGAGGCCTGCATGCTGAGTGGATGCACCTCTGGCCCGGCAGGGACAGGCTCTGCAGGTGCCCACCTCTGGGAAGCCACGCGGCTCCATGGACAGGCCCCTGGTGTCTGAGGCCTCGTCGTCCAGCACTGCTGCGCCAGGTGAGGTGAGCTCCTTTGTGTCTGGGTCGTCGTCGCCGCCCTCAGGAGACATGGACTCATCAGCAACTGCGTCCGGTGGATCGTCATCATCTCTGGCATAGGAGCAGGGCGCATGGCCATCCCAGGTGGACTTGCGTTTGTTGTTCCGGTGGCGGCACATGTGCCAGGCCTTCTGTGCCTTCAGAGCATGAGGTCTGGGGTGATGTGTGCCATGCCTCAAACAAGGTGCTAATGGCGGATGCTGGAGGTAGTGGCCAGTCAAACTTGGCAGAGAACTGAGCAGCATGCCCGCCGGCATTGTTCAACAATGCAGCGCGCGGCAGCAAGGGGATCCAGACCTAAAACCCATGCGACATGAGGCCATAATATACTACAGAGGGCGGCTGCCACCAGCAGGCTGTTATTCATCACTGTCTGTGCTGAACCAACAGCGGCCGTCAGTTCATGCCGAGCCTGCTGCCCCCTCCAGTGCACACAGGTCACAGCCAGTGCTGCCCATGTGCCAAGCACCTGTTTCCCAGGCCACAGCTGGGCCCCAGCAGGCAGTGCCTGCTGGTATGCTACAGCCAGCACGAAAGTAGTGCATGGGGCAGCCGCGCTGCTCCAGCAGCAGCACCTTCAGCTCCGCCGAGCCTTCAGGACGGCCTAGGATTCTTGTCCGATATTGGCAGACGCCTCCAGGCTGGCTTTCAGCCCAGGCCACCAGGGTTCCCCGCAGGTGCAGTGCTCACAGCTCAGTGCACCCTCCTCAGCCTTTACTTGTGCTGTACCCTCACTGCTTCACACCAAAGCATTGGCGGAACACCCGCATGCAATTGCAGACCTCATGGCAGCCCTCATGCAGGCCCCACCGGTGACTGCGCCCTGCAGCTCCTCCAGAACCCCCTGCAATTTTTAGAGGAAACCACCCGGCAGCATGGCAGGGTGGCGGGGCTGGTGCTGGGGGGCGAGCATGTGGTTCTGGTAGCAGACCCCGCGCTGGCCCGACGAGTGCTCATAGATGACGCAGCACACTTTCAGAAGGCAGGTCATGTCGCTCTTTTCAGTGCTGCATCGTGTCTGTCAGTTGTGTGTCGGGCTGCTGACAGACTGCCGCGCAAGCTGATTAGCATGATCTGAGGCAGAGTGAATGGCCAGTGCTGCTAGCACTGCTCCTTCTGTTAGACACCTGCTGCCTGGACAGGGTTGCTGGATGCACTTCTCATGCGGGTTTGACTGGCAGCGCTTGCAGTGCTCTCTTTGGGTGTCCCCCCCCCGAGATGCCTGCTCTGCTGCAGGAGGGCACTGCTTTCTTTCCTGGCAGCAGCCTTGCAGGCAATGGCCTGCTGGTCAGCGATGGAGAGCTGTGGAAGCGGCAGCGCCAGCTGAGCAACCCAGCCTTCCGCAGGGCTGCAGTGGACTCGTACACAGACGTGAGGTGCATGTCGACCAGCTCTCATGCACAGATGGCATAGAGAAAGGCATCCATCGGCAGCAGTACTTCACCAGGATTGCTGCCAACAATGGCAAACACTGGGGCGACACAGGCTTGCAGGACAAGCACCTGGCTCCTCTCAGGAGGTGCTGCTGCCCAGGACGTGTCTTGCAGGCAGCTTGTACTTCCACTGACCTGCATGCACTGCATTGCGGCGCACCGATGGATGGCGCACCCCAATGCCCAGCCTGCGGCTTCGTCAGCAAGTGCAGTTCCCAAGACAGGCGGCCTTCCTCTGACGTGCATGAAGGGTGCCATACCACATTAATGACCTCCCAATGCTCCTGATTGCCAGCACTGACAGTGTGGTCTAGTCCTTTTGTCACCCCACAACAGACTTGGTGCATCCCTCAACATACTGAGTGCGCCCCCTGAGGTGCTACATTGGGAGCTGGAGATGCAGGCCCTCATCAGTTTGCAACCGTCAACTGTTGGCATGGTGCAGGCGATGGCTGCTGCCACAGAGCAGATGCTGCAGACGCGGTGGCGACCAGGTGCACAGCGGGACATCTATGCCGACTTTAACGCCCTCACCCTGGACGTGACCACCAGGGCCCTTTTTGGCAGCAACCTCCCGGCTTCGGAGTCCAGACAGATCACAGGCGAGTCTGCCAGACATGCCTGCTTTCCAGATGCAATGTGAGGGCAGCTGCCACGCTGGCTGTCAGCACCTCCGACTGCGTTCACCGCTGCACGAGTTCAGGGAGCTGTTCTCTTCCTTAGGGGCCCTCTGCTGAGGACTGCCTCATGCAAGGCGTGCCCTGCACTCCAGCGCTCCTGACCCGAGGGCCTACGTGCGCACATGCCTGCAGATGCCATCGGCACCGCTTTCCAGTTTTTTGCACAGCGGGCAGCCACAGGGTTTGCCATACCTGAATGGCTGCCCCTGCCAGACAACCTGCGCTACACCGCAGCAGTGCAGCACCTGGACGCCATTGTGTACCGCATCATTGGGCGCCGGAGGGACGAGCTGCAGCGGCAGCAGCAGTCTAGGTCATTGTCATCGGGCAAGCAGGTCAGCAATGGCATGCTGCATGCTGTACCTTGCCCTGTGAGCTGAACCATGTTGTGTGGTGGTTTGTCTTTCCTCCCTGTCTTGAGGGGGACCTTGGCGCTCACGGCGCATCAGTGCAGCCGCAGCAGCAAGGCCCATGGTTTGCTAGGCTGCCCTTGACAGCGCTAGCCTTCAGGCTCCTCTTACGCGCACATGTGCCGCAGCTTTGTAGCCAAGGATGATCATAACACCGCAAGCCAAGGGCCCCCGGCCGCTGCAGCTGTGCAACAAACCAAAAACTTTGATGCTGAGGCTTTGTTCTGCGCACAATCACCTGTCCCTGCTGCTTTGTTGAGGGCACAAATTTACCCCTGCAGTGTGAGGCCTGCCTGGACCCGCTGCAAGTGGGAGGCCAGGAGCCTGCAGTGCAGCTGCAGCCAGCCTACCCCTTCCCTATAACAGTTTATCTGTAGTGATAGCTGTGGCTCACACCCCTGCATGCCTTGGTGTACAACCTCCTGCAATCCTCAGATGAGCAGCCTGCTTTGCTGGAGGTGCAACCCCTGTGTGCCTGTGCAGTGCCTCCTGGACAACCTCCTGCAGTCGACGGACGAGGAGGGGCGCGGCATGGCCGAAACCGCCCTCAGGGATGAGCTCATGACCCTGCTGGTTGCTGGGCAGGAGACATCCGCCATCCTCCTGGGCTGGACGACTGCGCTGCTGGCGAGGCACCAGGGCGTGCAGCAGGCTCTCGCTGCAGAGCTGCAATGCAAGCTGCAGGGGCGGCAGCCCACCCCAGCTCTGCTCAGGTGCGTTGAGGGCAACGCTGGCTGCAAGCCCTGATGGTCCCTGGCCAGGCAGGCACAGGAGCTCTGCAGGGCAGAGGGCAAGGTGTCAGGCAGGCCACAGGTACCCTGCTGCTGGCCCCTAACAGCAGCCTCTGCCTGCTTGACAGCGCTGTGAGGGTCTCTGAAGAGAGCCACACACGGTGAACCGCTTGTTGGTGCCAGCGGGGACAGCAGCCATGACGGCTCTGCTCAGGGGCTCTGTGTGCAGCCTGCGCTGGAGGCAACCTGGGCTGAATCAGGCTTGGCAGGCTTGCACCGGAAAGCTTGAGACGGCATGTGGGCCAGCTGCTTGCACCAGTGCCAGCCAGATGCCCGACAAACATCCTGTTGAGTGTTTGCTGCTGAGCACCACATGTCTACTTTCTGGGTGGTCTCACACCAGCTTTGCAGCCACCAGTTGAGCTGTGATGTGGCTGCCGAGGGTGGCCTTGTCTGCAGTTGCGGCCTGCAGGACTGTCTGCCAGGGCAAAGCATTGAACGCTTGCTGTCTGAAGCCCCTGTGCTGCTTGCAGGGACATTCCCATGTTGGAGGCGGTCATCCTTGAGTCCCTCAGGCTGCAGCCGCCAGCATACCTAGTGGGACGCTGCGCAGCCACCAGTCAGCAGATGGGTCCCTTCCGCATTGCGGCAGGTGCGCTGCCAGGCTTGGCTGTTGCCCCTGCCTGCAGATGGTGCTGGGAGCAGCACATGCCTGCGCCTGAGACTGACAGGCTCTGAGAACTTTTGGTACTCCTGCCAAGGTCCGGTCCTGTGTGCTGCCAGGCTGCCCGCAGCCTCTGTATGGACCGCCCCAGTGCACTTCTGAAGCACGTGCTCGTACTGTGTTGCAAGGCTTTCTTTCTGCATCCTTTCAGGCATGACCGTGCTAGTCAGTCCCTACCTCATGCACCGGGACCCTTCAGTCTGGCAGCAGCCCCTGCAGTTTGATCCACAGCGGTGGGCGCAGTGGCAGGAAGCAGCTGATGCTAGGGCATCTGAGGACACCTCAGAAAGTGCTGCAGCCTCTGCGCCGTTTGGTCCTGGGGCAAGCCCTGCCGCTGAGCCAGGCAAGCGAGCCAAGAAGCGCGGCTTGCTGTCTGGCATGGGACCCAATAGCAGCTACCTCCCCTTTGGAGCGGGGCCCCGGCACTGCATAGGCACGGGCTTTGCCATGACAGAGACTCAGCTCATCCTGGCCATGCTCCTTACCCGCTTCACCATTCAGCCTGCATGGCCATCCGCCGACCTTCCCCCCGCGGACCCTCGCATAACTCTGCGCCCTAGCACTGTGCCTGTGCGGCTTGCACTGCATTGAAGTGCAGCCAGACATTGAGGCGCTGCAGATCTGCGGCCCTCATATTATTTTTGCTCCAATGAACATGTTGCCTTGAACTTTGCCTTGGAACCCACACAGCTGCAGTTTGCTGATCTAGAGCAGTGCTTTCATCCAGACCTGTAACAACGCATGTATCCTTGCAAAAATGTATGCTAACGCCCACTGCAGCGGCCAACAAATGAACTTTGCTGCATCAGGGTTGAAGCTGAAATGCTCAAGGTTCATGTACTGGTCTGTGCGGGAGATACTTGCATGTCAATATGACAGCAAGCGGGCGCAACCTGTACAGCTAAATTCTCATGTCATCTGTATCCCCAGTACCAGAGGGCGAGCATCAGCTGAAAGTTGGGCCCAACTAGACTAGCGGCTCCAGGCCTCTGGCCCATCATTAAATGTGCGGTCTCGCTCTCTCACGCGGGAATCTGTCTTGAGACCAGAGCCCTCCCCTGCAGCAGGGCAGCAGGCTGTGAGAAGTGTACAGGCTGCGTCCTTACATGCTGCAGCACTTGCCCTGTGAAGCAGGGACATGCCATAAGCAGGACGGCAACTGTTGTGGGAGAAACAGAAAGCCAGACTTGCCAGTCTCAGCTGGAACCCCACCTGTTGTCTCCTGCCCCTGACTGGAAACAGTGTCCCCAGCAGCACTGTGGTTACAGTGCACTGCAGAGATGCACCAGTCATCCCCTCCGGAAGCTGGCGCTGTGTCAAGGCCAAGTGCTGCATCGCGTTCGCGCCCAGCTGCCAGCAGCCTCTCAAATGCAGGACTGCGGGCAGGCGCCTGGCGCTCCGCTGCCTCATTGTCCTGCTCCTGGGCAGACGAGTCTGCACAGCGTGACACAAAGTGGACCCACTGGCGTCAAATCTACCCCACGCCTCCATGTTCAACAGTGTTCAAGAGACAGGAGCCTTGACACCTCATGAGCTGTCAGGAGTCCAACTAGGTGCCACTTGCAGCTGAGACCCGACCAGGTATTTGAGCTAGCTGGCAACTCGCACCTGACACTGAGTTGCGCCCATTCGCACACTGCTCGGCCACCAACAGCGTCTCCAGGGCCAGGCGGGCATGCTGTGAGTCCAGCAGGTGCTCCACAGTGATGCCCTGCATGGCAACCCTGAAGATATCAGCATGAGGGGAGCGGTGACCATCCTCAGGTGCTGAAAAGGGGCCAGTCCCAGCAAACGGAAGCGTATCTATCTCAGGCTGGTGCAGAAGGAATGCAGGTGTGCAAGCACAGGCACATGAAGTCATCTGTTGACCAGTCTGCTCTGCTCCTGCACCAGCAGTGTGAGTTGGGCCGCCTACTGCACGAAGGTCGCCCCCCAGCCTGTACTGAAGCTCTGCGCACATGCAGTTGGCAAAGCAGTCCTGCCACCCTTGCATGCTGGCAGTGCCTGGCTCTTGGGCACCTCGTGTCAAAGCAGGTTGCCACCCAGCACCCGGTCCTGCAGCTCTGCACACACGGACCCTGTGACAACAGATGTGCTCAGCTCTTGCCCCCGGCTTGCACTGCCCACCTCGCTCAAGCTGCTCTCCAGCATGACCTCCAGCTCTGCCCACACGCCCTCCGGATTGATGGGCAGGCCCATGCTGACGCTGTGCCAGGCCACCCAGCAGCACACCTCCCTAAAGGTCAGGTTGCCAGGGGGGCAGAGTGCGCGCCACAGGCGGCGCAGCGCGGGTAGGTCCACGCTGCCTGCAGAGCGTTGGCTTGCTGCTGAGGGCTGGATTGTTGAAGGGTGGCGGACCCACCATGCAGGTGCATACTTGCTGCAGAGCAGGGCCTCTGTGAAAGTTGGGGCTTTGTGCTGCAGAGAGCAACAAGAAAGCACAGGGCAGCTGGCCTCGTGCTGTGGTCCCCCACCCCACTGCTCAAAGCATAGCCATCAGCACCAGCCCAAGACAAGTTCAGCCTGATGCATATCCATCAAGTCACCCACTGAGGCTGTTGAGCTCTCACAGCAGCTCAGCTGTGCACAGAGGCTGAGCTCATGCAGCAAAGGCTGCGCTCAGACACAGGTGCTGGCCTGCAGGTGCATACGAAATGAAATTGACAGCTACCCACCTTTGGGGCTGGTGCTGTCGAGCTGGTCAGGCAGGGTGAACCCCATCAGCTGGTGCACAGATTGACAATCACGGCAACCCACCTTTTGAGCAGGGCCGGTTGAGCTTGTCGGGCACGATGGCCCCAATCAGCTGGCGCACCACCGTGTCAGTGTGCCGGCAGCACTCCCATAGCTGGCGCACTGACCACGCGCTGTAGTTGGCGGTCTCCTGAACCAGTCTCAGGTCATTGCGCAGGCTGCGCAGGGTGTCGGTGGCCCCCTCCATGTCTCTGCTCATTTGCAGCCGCTCACTGTGGAGACGCTCTACCTCCTGCTCAGCATCACTCCTTGCCTGCTCAGCGTCACTCCTTGCCTGCACCAGGCTGCAAGGGCACAGACCACCGTCAGGCGGCCTAAACCTGACTTAAAGCAATGATAGTGCTTGCCCTGCTGCTCAGCAGGCCTGTCTACCTGACACAGGCTGCAGGGTCACAGACACCTGTCAGACGCAGCGCAGTGTCTACCCATCCGGACTGCCAGCTTGCTGTACAGGTGGCCTGCCTCCTGTCCGGCATCTCTTCATGCTTTCTGCAGGTACGCACAGCTGGCAGCCTGTATGGCAGCACTTGCGCTCTGTGCCAGGCAGAGGCGGCACTCCATTCTTGGTTTTCATCTCGCTGCTTGGCGCCCCTGCGTGCCTAGACCATGCTGCTGTGGCATGAACAAAAGCCCGGCTCCCTGTCAGCACGTCAAGTGCTGTTGGCTGTCGTAGCTGCTGCCCAGCATCAATGTGTGTCTGCAGCAGGTTGCAGCAGGGCCCAACATTTGTTAGTCCCAAAGTTGCTGTCAAGAGTTGCAGGCTGCCAGGTTCAGCCCTCTTCTCGTTGGGCAGCTGCACACCTGCACGCTGCTGCAGGGGTGCAGGGCAAGGTGAGACGTGGGCCATAGATGCAGGGTGCCCCATCTGGAGCGGTGTACAGTTGTACCCTCAGGCTGCAGGGTCCCAGAGAAGACACACAGACGTGCATCTCGTAGATGCTGCCATGCTGTAGCAAGCTTGACGTGCTGACATGCTGCAACCGAGCAGCCCTTGGGGCCATTTCATGTCCCTGTCAGAGCTCGTCCTCTTGACGGGTGGACAGTGAGGCCTGTCAAGCAAAGAAGACTGCACAAACTGCTGGCTGTGTGCCGCCGTGCCAGCTCTTGGCAGCCCAGGATCTGACACAAGCTCTCACGGCCCCCTCCCAGCGGGCAGCTCACCCGCTCAGTTGCGTGATGGCATCGTGGACCATCTCAGGGCTCCATTGCAGCTGCTCCTGCACCAGCACGAGCTGCCCACCCCACTCAGCCTGCTCCAGGATACTGCCCAGCCCCTCTGCCTGGCCAGCAGCAGCCTCCAGCGCGCCGCTGCTGAGGCTGCCGGTGGCCGCCAGGGTGGCAGCTGCCTTACTCAGCCCCTCAACGTCCACCGCCTGCAGGCATGCTCTGGGTTTCATGGTGAACTGCTATGCGTTACGAGCCAAGAAGCTCCGCAGGCAGCTCCTGAGCTTGTCCTGTCTGTCTGCATTGGCAAGTGACCCCGTGGCGGCATGCCAAACGATAGCTCCTCCAAGGCAGCCAAGCTTGGCACCAAGTACTACCCCAGCTTGCCAGATTCCTATTGTAGCCGACCTTGATATCGTCCTCCAGCCCCCAGTAACCCGCCTCAGCCTTGCCGTGTAGCTCCCTGAGCAGCTCCACCACCACCTGCATCTGGTGCTGCATAGCGCCTGCTTGGGCCTGGGTGGCCAGGCTGCTCACCAGCACGCGGGCAGTGCAGGCCTGCAGGCACCACTTGTGAGCACGCATGCCAGGTGCGGCGGGTTGATTGGCCAGAATCTGCACTTTGGACGCAGGCTACGCAGGAAAGGAGGCACAGGTCGGGAGGGTGATGTGCAGCATCATGTGCAGCACGCTGCTGGCCAGGTTGCGTACTGCAAGGCGTGCAGGCGCCGGGGCCCTGGCAAACGTGAAGGAGCGTGATTGCAGCCAGGTACAGCTGCTTGTGGCACAGCTTGCATTGGCGCCCACAACAATGCACTTCTAAGGCTTGGGAGTGCCTTGATGCACGTGCCTTGCACAGAGCGGTTGATGCACATGCTGAGCCGCACACTGGAGAAGGACCCACCTGCTGCCTGCGCAAAACAGCAGACAGGGAGGCGCCCCAATCAGCCTCTGACACCATAGGCACCCTGGCCGGCTGCTCCTTGTCCACGTCTGTGTCACTGGCCGAGTCAGACAAATCTCCAGCAGAGGCCTCCTGCACTGAGCTGCCCTCATCGCTGCCGCTGCTGTACTCCACCCCAATCCCAGCCAGCTCTCCAGCAGAGGCCTGCTGCACCGGGCTGCCCTCATTGCTGCCGCTGCTGTACTCCACCCCGATCCCAGCCTCCTCGGCAGCAGCAGCCTCCCGGGGGGACCTGGCAACACTGCTGGTGCAGCTCACGGCAGCTGTGTGCTCAGCATCTGGCACTGCCTGACCACGCGCCACCAACTCCAGCTGCTCCTGCATGGCACAGGCAGGCAGAAGCTCTGGCCGGCCGGCCAGGGTGTGGAGGGCGTCACCATGAGCTGCACTGAAGCATGCAGGATGGGCTTCCGGAGGAGGTGTGGGAGCGCAACTGTCTGGTGCATGTCTGGCAGGCCTTGGCCTAGGGGCGGCTCAGCACAAGAGCCACCCGCCATCTGTGGTCAGCCAGTCACCGTCATCTGCAACACAAAGAGCTGCTGCCACACACGCCGTCACACAGAGGACCTTTGAGCACGCGCAACACTTCCAGGCCCCAGAACAGCACAGGTATAACCCCCTGTCCAGCCCTACAAAGAGCCACTGACACACTGGAACCCCTCTTAGGTGCAGCATGGTTGTTTTGGTCAGCCCCGGGATGTCCTACAGGTGCTGTTCAGAGGTCTGGCAGAGCTTTGTTGGCTGCAGCCCCAGCCAAGTGCAATCAATTGCTTCTGGCCCCATACCAGGGGCAAACTGCTCACCTGGGCCAGCGGCAGGTGTGGTCACTGATGCCGCTCCTCTCAAGTGAAGCAGGACGGCCAGTGCCAGGGCCGCCTGCAGGCGCTGCTTAGCAGGCTGGCATGCAGTTCCCCAACTCAGATGTCCAGGTCAGTCCAGATACTTGGCCCTCTTCCATGTGCAGCGTGCTCACATGGATCGGTCGCTGCACATCCTGCAGCCCCCCACACACACAGGCAGCCACTGTGGCCAGTCCAGGTGCAGCACGCTCACCCGCGCCAGCTTCAAGTCCTCTTGTAGGTGCTGCTCAGAGGCCTCAGAAGCTGCCAGCGCCCGGTGCAGCTCTGCCAGGCGCTGGTCGCTGTTGGTGCGGACCTCCTCCATGACCTCTTGGTGCTCGTCAGCCTGCTGCTTCTGGCGACTCTCTGCGTCCAGCACCTGCTGCTCCAGGAGACTCTCTCTCTCCAACACCTGCTGCTCCAGCTCCGCAATGCAGCTGCGCAGCGCCGCCCTGCAGGGCAAGAGGCGCGCACCTAGGCTCAGTGCCGCTGAAGCCAATATTTTTGTTGAATGCTCCTGCAATCACTGCTCTGCCATCAGCACCTGCTGCTGCAGATCTGTAATGCGGCCGTCCAGTGCAGCAGTCCTGCGAACAGAGGACACTGAAGTCTGCAGTTCTACAGATAAGCATCACGTGGCCTGCTCCTGCATTGGGATCCCCCGCTCCAGCACGTGCTGCTCCAGCTCTGCAGCTGCGCAGTGTCACCCAGCAGGAGGGCGCATGCCAAGACTGCTGCACAGTGGCTGGCCAAGCTTGGAGGCGCCACTGCTCAGGGCCAGCTTGTGGACAGGGTCACCCCCCTGCGGGACCCACAAACGGTGGCAGGTCGGACAGGACCCACATATGATGGCAGTCAGACGCTGCCTATGGTGAGCTTCGAGCAGCTGCATGTCACAGTCATGCACACTTGTGCTCTCGAGGGACCAGCGGGACATAACATTATCTTGGGTCCTTTCTGGATTGGCAATCTGGCTTTGCCCATGAGACAGGCAGGCCAAAGACCAGGCCCTGGAGGTGAGATGTGTCCATGCAGGTGTCAAAGCAGCATGCCACCTTGCTCTTGGAGGAGCTAAACAGCGCTACCCAGGAGACAGGCTGGTACAAGGAGACTCACATCTCATCGTCAGTGCCCACATGCCCTGGGGAGTCCTCCACTTCTAGCTCCTGACCAGCCGCCTGCAGCCATCAGGGCTGCTGCATTGGGGCGCAGGCCTTACAAACATATGCTGGTGGTCAAATGCACAATGTGGCTCAGCGAACAGGCCACCAGATGCTGCTGTGGTTACCCGTTGGGCCCATCTGTTGTCATGTAAGTCACAGTAACATATTGTGGCATGTGTGTGTGTGTGTATCAGCTGGCATGCTGTGTCCATCTCCTGCACGCCAGCTGGCAGAACCCTGGCACCATGCTGTAAGCCCCGCAAGCCCCAGCTCATGACTTCAGGGTCCAACTCCTTTCAGCCACTCTCTTGCGTGTGTGGGGGCTCGTTAGCACCACCAAGACGAACCCCCTGCTGTGACATCCCCAGACTCTGGCTGACAGCATTAATGCTCACCTTTTGCTCATCATCCCTGGTCATGGTGACAGTGCCCTCCTGCTGCAGCTGCTGCACGTCTGGACTGGTGGCATCATGGCTGTAACCCTCCAGGAACTGCCAAATGTACCGAATGTGTCCCACCTGCAGGGTGCCAAGCAGTGAGAATTGATGATCACATGTAGAGCAACACACCACCAAGCACCTGGACGCACTGCGTGTGGGTGGCGGTGGTTTGCATTCGTGGACTTGATTGTGACCGGCAATCCCGCGCCCGCTCAGAGCGGCATCGAAGCAAGAACTTTGAGGGTATGCGTTCTCATGTTACTGAGTATGCATCAAGCAGGTTGCATGCTCCATGCAAACCCTGGGCAGGCATGAACCATGCAGCCCCAGACAAGACCCAGGAGAGCACTCAACAACATCCCTGGCGCAAGTCCCCTCAAGTTTTGCTGCTGACCTGGCCCTCCACAGTCTGCTGCAGCCGCTGGGTGGCCTCCTCCTGGCGAGCCACCTGGCTGCGCAGCTCCTGGTTCGCCTGGGTGGCCTGCTGCAGCTCTTCCCGCAGGTCGCTCATCTGGCGTGAAGCGGACTCCTGCAGCACGCGCCGCATGGCCTGCAGGTTGCTGTCCACCTGCACCATCTGCTGCGCCATGGCTGCCTGCACCTTAGCCTCCACAGCAGCCTGAATGGCCGCATCTGGCAGCAACACTGCAGCTGTCCGTGATGGCTGCTGCCGGGAGCCATCAGCTACCTGGGTGGGCTGTTGGGCGGGCCTGGACCCTGCTGCAGCAGTCTGCTTGGCAGCCTCTGCCACTGCCATGGTGCCTGCCTGCAGGGGCTTCACAGGCTGCTGCTGCTGCGCGAGGGCTGTCACCGCTGGGGCTGTGCCGGGCTGCAGAGATGCCTCTCTCCGCTTCAGGTGCTGGACATGCGTGACCTGCGCCTCCCGCGATGGCCCCTGGATGTCAATGTGGATACCGCTGCCAGGCTTCTTTGGGGGAGGCAGCACCACAGCCGGCCGGGTGGCAGCGCTGCCTGCTCTGCCCACTTGCTCCCAAGCGCTGTCAGCACCAGCAGCTGCCGCCTGCTGCTTCTGCATTTGGCGCACTACTGCCTGCACCTTTTTGAGGGCGCTGGCGATGTGGGCATTGTGGTCGGCTCGGTTGTGATGCTGTTTCTGAGCCCAGACGGCCTGCTGCCAGATGTCAACGGCCATGAGCTGCAGCTCCAGCCTGTGGGGAATGTTGCAGCCCAGGCTGAGCTGGGGCGGGTCGCTTTCCACAACAAAGGTGATGGCATCGGGGTTGCGTGCATCGACCACGGGCATCTGATACTTGAACCCAGCAGGCATCTTTATGTTGCGGGGTATGACCAATGCAGCGTAGTCTGCCCTGGGGCTGCGGAGCACCTTGGCCCACGCTCCTGCAGGCATGGCACATCTTGGTGTCACAGGATGTGCTGCAGTCAAGCTGAGCACCAGCCTGCAGGGAAAGACAGGGCAGGGGACTGCAGAAGGGGCTCCTTATTGTGGCATGTCTGTGGGCAGAAGTCTGCCAAGCAAGCACAGCAAGCACTTGAACCATGAGAACTGCACAGCTCAGCACAGCGTCAGCCAGTCAGATGAGGCCCAACAGGTTTAGAGCACCAGGCAACACCTGCAGCAGGCACATGGGGCCTGGCCAACCCAGCAGTTGTGCCTACCAATGACAGCTGAAGCAAGAAGGATGATGCCACAGCCCAGGGGGACGGTGCTGCACCAGCACAGGGACGTGCTGTCAGCCACAGCGCCGAGGCTCAGTACAACAAGGCCAGTTGAGAGTGCAGCGCTCCCTGCACATGCCTGCACAGCACAGGCCACACGCTGACTACCGCATTGACCAGGGTTTCACATGGCTTCCCTGGAAGCAGTGCAAGCAGAATTTGCAGGACTCACCAGCCATGCTTCTGCAGAGTGACAGGTCAGCCAGGTTTTCCAGGTCTCAGGGACCATGTCTAAGGCAAAAGCATGCTGCCACAAGCTGCAGCACCAGCGGCGCATGGCAGGTCTGCAGTCTGTCGGCAGGGCCAGAGCTGTGCACCAGGCCACGGCGCATGTCACTAGGCACCCTGTTAGCTGGAGCAGGAGAACTGCTAGCACCGCCAGGCATGCTGAAAATTCTAGAAAAGTGCCCATGAAGCTCAACAAGTAGTCGAAGTCATTGCGCCCAGTATTGGCTGCTCATCGCAGCCTGCATGCTCTGGTCAACCTGTCTTTGTTTGACATTTTAGTATCATTGTTTCCCTTTTGTGAACAGGAGCTGTGCAGAATGGATGCTAGGAGTTTCAGTAGGGGCCGACGACCCTGGGCTTCCCTGTAGCCAACTGCAAGAATGTAAAATGACAAGGTTGCCACCAGCCCTAGCTTGTATCAGTTGCATTGCTTGACAGCACTCTCTGAGGCAGCCAGTTATGGGCTGCTGGAAATAGCTCAGAAGCATGTCTCTTTGCCATTTCAAGATGAGGACTTGTCTGTCCTCAAGTCGATTTCAGCAGAGAGCATGCTGGTACCACCATGCGCATGGTGGCTTAGCGCAGTGCAGATGCTAGCCGGGCTCCCTGAAGACCTTTCTAGGCAGCCTGGCGTCAGTGATGTACAGTGCGGCCAGGCAAGAGGCTCACCTGCCGCGGCTGGGTGCAAGGTGAGGCAGTGCAGGCGCTGCATCCTTGCTTGTCCTCTGCATCTTGGCAGACACTGCTGGACCTTGACACTTGTTGCAAGCTCTTCCAGGCCAGCAGGGTAGCCGTTTGAGTCGCTCTTGTGCTGATGGGCAACCTGCTGCTTGGCATCTGCGCCTGTGCTCCGCAGGCTTGACTGACACTGCCTCAGCTTGCCTCTGCTGTCTCAGCTTTGTATGGTCCACGCTCTTGGCAATCCTCTTGTCCGACAAGCAAGGATTGCTGTGTTCTGTGAACAGCCCACTGCATTGCAACCCTGGCAGTTCTGCCTGGCCTCCCCCACTCGTGACTGCAGGCACCCCCCACCTTGTTCAATACACTGAGACCTCCATCCTTGGCGCCACGCCCACCCGCAAAACCCCAATGGCACCCCCTTGCAGCTTGGCTGTCCCACATGGAGCAGGCCCAATAGCCTGGCGCCACTCAATGCAGTACCAGACCTGGCAGACCCTGCAGCTGAGCCAGAGCAGTGATTTTAGCAGGCAGCCACACTCCATTGAGGGCTGCTGCGCTGCACACTGAATCTAGGGGAACTATCCAGGGATGGCAGCACCTGGCCTGGACAGTTTGCTGGCGGTGCGGAGCATGTCATGACCAGAAAACATGTCATGTCGGTCCCTCTAGCAGTGATTGTGGCAACAGCAACTTGGACACTGGGGGACACATCTTGGCAGGGAGCTGGCCGCCTGGGCAATGTGACCGAGCTGCCAGCTAAGATTGGCCCAAGTGGACTTCTCTATCCTGGAGCTGCACCCTTTGCTTGCAGCCCAGCTGACCGACACAGCACTTGTCCCCGGCCCCTTCCTCATGCAAATGCCCTTCCTCTCATGATGCTCACGCTCCTGTATGGTCCACACAATATCAGTCTAGAGCGCTCGCTGCAGCAGTGCCCTGTCAACATGGCCCTGCTGGACGTATGCAAGCAGTCTTGGCACTGCATTTACTGTAGGAAAACAGTGCCCGCTGCTTCACCTTACGGACGAGGTCCAGTGCTGGTGCCTGGCCCAGACCCTGCATTGTGCAGTCGCCATGGAGGGCAGGTTGCCGGCCAGCACCTCTGCAGAATCCATGCCATCTGCTTCAGTGCCAGATGAGCCTGTGTGGTGTCCTGCACAGGACAAGTGCAGGAGACATGCAGTTATTCTGGCAAGCACGGTTGCAGAAGACACAGGGCAGCAGTGAATGAGCAGTTTGATTCTCTCAGGCCAATAGTAACTGTGAAATGGATGTGACATGCACAATGCAGTCCATGCGACGTCTAGAGGTCTCTGCTACGTCTGGTTGAAACACGAGCTATCACCCAGGGCTACTGAGAGCCAGGTGGCTGTGATGTGCGCATCAGCCACTGCAAAAGTCACTTTCCAATTTAAAGGGGTACTTTTCAGGGTCTGCACACAACTTGTCCTGCAAGCATGGCCGGCCGAGTCTTTGCAGAGGTGATATGGGTCGGCTGCGAGCTCGAGCTCCACTCCATGACCCGGGTGCTGCCCTGCATGCCCAGCGGGGTGCAGGAGCTGCCCACCTGGAGCTTTGACGGCAGCCAGACAGGGCAGGCCCCAGAGCACTGCAGCGTGGTGTACCTGAAGCCCAGGAGCATCCACCCCGACCCATTCAGAAGTGGGCAGCACATCCTGGTGCTCTGCGACACCTTCACGCCCCCGCAGATCGAGCAGGACGGCGCCCCGGGACAGGCGGTGCCCCACAGCAGCAATAACCGGGCTCCCTGCGAAAAGGTCATGGAAGCAGCGGCAGGGAGCGACCCCCAGTTCTCTGTGGAGCAGCAGTTCACTCTGCTGGACCCAGCCAGCAACTGGCCGCTAGGTGTGAGCTGGTCAGATGTTGCTGCAGTCATCAGTCACTTTGCAGCATTCTGCAACAGCCACTGCTTGCAGCCCCAGCTGCTGTCAGCACCTCAATGGCATCGCCATGGGCTACTCTGGCTCATTAGGTTGCTTGCTGGCAAGCTTCACTCCATCTGGCCTCTGCCCACTGCAGGTTGGCCAGAGGGAAGAGCTCCCGACCCGAGCATCACAAGCTATTGCGGGGCAGGCACAGGCCATGTGGCAGGCCGCAACCTCATGGAGGAGCACATGGCGGCTTGTTTGCAGGCACAGATTTCGATTTCAGGTGCGCCAAGGTCGCGGCTTGACACTGCAGGGGTTGCGTAGGGCCTGCTGCAGCTGCTGCTGTACCTAGCTGTTCTTGCACAAACGAAGGCCTGTTGCCATGCGCAGTCACACCTGCAGCACCCCATGTGGGGCAGTCGCTCGTCATCAGCCAGTTGTAGCATGTCCAGAAAAGGCCCAAGGCCTGGCTCAGCTCGTGCTACGTGTTGGGCAGCCGGCCATCGTGCCATTGCTGATGCCAGCGGTGGTCCCGCTCTATGGTCAATCCCGTGTCGTGGTCCTTCCTTGGGGGCTGCACTGAGTCAATGCTGGCTGGCTGCAGGCTCCAATGCTGGCGCCGTACCTGGGCAATGGAGCTACAGCCTGGGACCCTGTCCTGGCATTCAATTAGGGGATCAGCTGTGGCTCAGCAGATACCTGCTCATGCGATGTGCAGAGAGGCAGGGGGTCATAGCATCACTCGATCCCATGCCTGTGCCTGGCAACTGGAGTGGGTGCGGGGCAGCAATACATTACAGGTGAGGAGCTGGCTGGCTGGGGGACCAGCTGACCATGCACTGCTTGGCGCTGAGCACGCCTGGCTGCGCATCACTCAGCCTGCCTTGCCACTGGGGCTGCACCCCTGAACCTGTGCTGCAGTGTCTGCTTCAGCCAGTAGTGCATTTGCTTTACGTCCATCAGAGTACACGGCATTGGTCATGGGCCTCTGCTCAAACAGCTCTTTCCCCATCTGCAGCACGCGGGAGACACGGCAGCCTGGGAAGGGCTGGTATGCTATACAGCAGCACGTCATGCGCCTAGGGGCAGTACATATGCAGCACATGATGGTTTATGGCCAGGGCAACATAAAGCGCCTGCTCAGCCCGGACGCGGGGCGCCAGCACCTCGCCTTCACTTGGGGCCTGGAGCAGAAGAGTGCCTCAGTCTGCATCCCACACTCCGTCCTGCTCCAGCAGCAGGGGCACCTCGAGGACAGGCGGCCAGGTCAGTGCTTGCCTTGTTCAGCGCAGCCATGCCCCCAGACCTGTATTTAAGCCTGCCAGGACAACCCTGCCAGGGCCCAGCCTAGCTGGCCTGGGTAACTCCTGCCCACCTCGCAGCTGGCACATGCGCATCGCGGGTGCTCCGGTCTGTGGGTTTTGTCAGGGAATGGTTGGCAACTGCGGATGCTGTGGAGCCAGTGCGCAGAGCACAGCCCTCCGCACCGTCAAGATTCCCTCAGCATTATGCCTGCGCGTGTGGCCCTGTGGCAGGCCATCACGTGGTGCACATGGGCTGCGGGCCATCACGTGGTGCACATGCCTGCACAGAACCTAAAATCATCAGTAATTCCCCAGTCAGCGCTGATGATGCCAGGCCCTGGTGAGCTGACGAATTGTCCCCCTGCTGCAGCATCCAACATGGACCCCTACCTGGTGACCATGATGCTGGTGTGCACCACCCTGGGTTACTCCCTGCCCTTCGGCATGGACTCTGATCAGCACAGCTCCTGCTCGGAGTCTGTCAGTGAGGCGCTGTCCCGTGGGAGCAGTGCAATTCTCGAGGTGAGAGATGCATGAGCGCTTGTGCTGTCATGCATTTTGCCTGCTTCTAGAGCCATGCTTCTGCGGCACAAGCACCTGTCCACGAGAGGGCCAGCACTGTACGACGCCTGTTTGCCTCTAGTAGGCAAGGCTGCTCTGCACACCTAGCACTTAACTCATGCTTGCCCATTTCTGAATGATGCAGCTGTGAGAGTGCAGTGCGCTGGCGGCAGTCTCACTCTACCTCTTGCTCAGCCCCTGAGGCTCAGTGCTTGTCTGCTGCAGGAAATGGAGCAGCTAGACTCAATCTCATCCAACTCCCAGGGCACCTCCCCGTTCGAAGCTGGCACCCTGGCAGAGTGCAGTGAGGATTACGATCCCCACCAGTCAAACCACACCCAGGTGTACTCCGGAATGCAAGCCTGAGAAACTCTGTGCAGCCAGCGAGCAGGTGCCTTCTTTGTTGCCAATAGACAGTACAGACCCAAGCAGCGTTGAATACTGTTTGCCACCCTCAGACCCCAGCAGTGTTGCACTAGCAGCCAGTGCTTCAGTAGTCCGCGTGCCTATTGCACATCTGGAAGTGTTTAGTCTGCCGGTGGCTGCTGGACAGCTCCCATCTCCCAGTTGTGCCCTTGCACACTCTTGCCGCATCATCTGGGATGTGCAAAGCAAGAGGAGTACAATATATGAAAGGAATGAAAGGGACATACAAGTGTATTCAAAAGATACTGATTCAAAGCCTTACAAACAGCATGATGGCTGTGTGAACATTCAACTCGAACCCAGCTCCCATAGTCTGGGCGCCAAATGACAAACATGTGACCAACAGGCAAGTTTGGCATCAGCTCAGTAAGCCTCAAAAGAAGCCATTACTGCGAAGCTGGCCGTGGAGACCCTGCTTTCTTTGAGGTCAAGCTGGAAGTACCAACATATGGACTGTGACAAGCGCCAAGGCTGCAAACCCGGCTGCAAAGGCCCACTGCGGCTCACGAAGGGCAAGACAGTCCATGCTTACTGTGATGCAGGTCAAAAATCAATCAGTTCAATTCTCGCCGTGCTGACCTCCTCTTCTTCATCACCATTGAACATGGACTCATGTTGACGAGGCCTGTCATGATGATGATGGTCTGGCGCTTATTGGCTCGCTTCTGAAGATGCTGTGCTAGAAGGCTCAGGACTCCCACCGCTGTCCTCTTTGTCATCAGCAACTCGTACATGCTTGCTGTTGTCAGTGTTGCACGTCACGTCAGATGATACGTTCTTGGTGTCTTCTGCATCTTCCTCGCCGTCGCTTGCACTCTCTTCGTCGCTTGCACTCTCTTCTTCATACTGACGAGTCTCTGCATCATCCTCACGAGAGTCCTCCACTGGAAGATTGGCATGAGGGGTTTGGACAGGTTGTGAAGGTGCAATTGGAGGGAGCAATGGTGGCAGATGGGTTGTCTTTGCTGGCTCATTGAAGGAAGCACCCCCCAAGAGCGATTGCAGGGACAGAGCCTCTAATGACCTAGGTAGGGACAAGAGACTAAATGAGCACCAGGGACCCTGTGCTAGAGCACCTAGACAAAGCATGGGCGATTTGGCAACAAAAGCGGCGGACTGCCAGGGTTTGTTTGCCACCGATTTGGGCGTCAGCACATCGAACATTGAACTTGCCGAGCTTTGCACTGTAGGCCAGCAGACCTGCTTACAAAACCGCATCCTCTGGACAGTGCTCACTTGGGTGTGCCTGGGGCACTATCCCTTGCATCAACAGCCAGCCCTCCGCTGTCCCCATAAACTCCTGCGCCAAAGCCTGGACACCTGTGCCAGGCTCATGGCCGCCGCCTGCTTCCATCTCTGGCTGCTGCTGCTGCTGCTGGTGCTGGGGCAGTGTGGGAGCCGCCTGCTGTACCCTGCAGCCACAGGTTTGTTAGTCTTTCAGAAGTGCACGTCATTACCAGCTGCAGCACTGCTCTGGCTTCCTCTCAGCCAGCCCAAGTGTCAAAGAGCAGCTGGAGGCATGCCTGCCGCCAAAACAACAGCTTTGCCCTACAGAGAGAAGGTGTCTGGATTCCTGGGGGAAAATGCGGGCGTGTCGTTAGCTTTCTGTGAAAGCATGTGGTGCAGTCTTAACACACATTGGGTGTTGCTGTGTCGCTCAGGCAATCTGTCAAATGCAGTTGTGGCCCCAGAGCCAGTTATGACAGCACCAGAAGCTCTCACAGGCTCTAGGTGGCATGGGTCAAGACAATCCTGCGAGGCCACACAGGCTGAGGAGTCCTGGTGTACACTCAGGTTTCTGTTCTGAGCTCTCAGCATGCCTTTTTCAAGCAGTGCCCACTTGCGCAGCTGCCTGCTCCATCTGCCACCATGGCTCTGTCTCAGCAAGCCCATGATAGCAGGCGGCCACCCCCCCGCTGCTTCGTGCACGGCAGAGTGCTCTGCATGCGGGAGGCTCACGTGGACTCCAGCCCATGGCTGGGCTCCACCTCTGCAACGGCTTCAGCCCCATGCTGCCTGCCAAAGGTGCCCCCCGGTCCCCAGATGCCATGGCCCGCGCGTAGTGCCTGCTGCAGCTCTGCCATCTTGTCCTCCATTCTGGGCGCCCACA
Organism: Asterochloris sp. CNOR1; assembly: GCA_963969365.1. Taxonomy (NCBI): domain Eukaryota; kingdom Viridiplantae; phylum Chlorophyta; class Trebouxiophyceae; order Trebouxiales; family Trebouxiaceae; genus Asterochloris; species Asterochloris sp. CNOR1. Next base: position 3,293,482 of record OZ017750.1, read on the forward strand.
AAGGCGTGTGCGTGGCCTTGACAGCATCCTCCAGACCATCCTCTCCCTCCAGGCCCTCTTCCTCCAAGCAGGCATCTCCAAATGAGCGCTTCTGCCCGATGCGCTTGGGGCGTCCTGTTGTGGCGTCCTGCATGACAGCCAAGCAGTCTGGGGAGTAGCAATGTGCGTGCCATCCACAGCAACATCATGTTATCGCTGACAAGCATTCCTGGCAAGCCCACTTCCATGCACGTAGCTCAGCTGCTGGTTTGCTGTGGGCGTGTGGCTAGGCTGCTGTACGCAGCTGACACTCAAGCAGGTTGTTGACATAGAACCTTGATGCAACATTCTCAGTCAACCTCGCCCTTGTCTTACAGGCTGATCCCCATGCAGTGATCACAACTGACTCACAGGACATACCTGCTCACCTGAATGCCAGTGGCGCCGGTGGCTGGGACAGTGGTGCAGTCCTGCCTGAGAGGCTCTGCTGGCATGGTTGCTGGATGGGCAACGCAGTGGCGGTGGACAGGCCAGCTGCAAAGCTCAGATCACACTGATGAAAGAAGCTGCTGATGCACCTGCAGACACATGGCCAATACGAGGCGTTGATGCTCTCAGGCGCTGCTGGTGCGGCCGCGTGCATGTAGGTGGCACAGCAGCCACCAGACAGCAGCAGACACAGTGCCTCGTCGTGCCCAGCAAAAGAATTGTCATTGTAGTCTCAGGTAAACCCACATTGAAGTGACCTGTCCGCCATCAATTGTGCAAGCAACTAACAGGCTGCCCTTATTCTATCAAGGTGCCAGGCAGCACCAACTCCCGCTTGTTGCTCAAAAGCAGCAGACTAGCAGGCGGCAGGTTTGTGCACCGTCCCATAAAACATTCATCTGGCCTGCAGAGCCGGCACTGAAGGGAGACGCAGGCGCACCTGTGTCTGCTAAGGCTTGATTAAGGGTACAGGCGGCTACCTCATGGCCTGCAGTCATGGGATTGTCTGTGCTGACACATTTCTGCATCATGACTTCCACATGCTGGTGTGCAGTTGTACCAGTCTGCTATGCAGTTGGCAGTGGGCAGCAGGCAGGCAGCTGGACAGGATCTCACCAGCAGGAGCGAGGCGGTACAGTCCTCGCCTAACAGACTATGGCAGGTGAATGACAGTCCCTTGCAGGGTGGCCTGCTGGTGTGCTGCTGAGAGAGTGTTCCCAGATCTAAAAAGACACAGTGGGGCTGAAATCACAATGGGCTAAAATCGCAACCAACTTACCTCCAGGGAGTGCTTGGACAACCCAAACAGCTGTAATCCTTGTGGACTCTTTGGAAAACCAGCCTCATCCTGCATTCTGCAAGACAGATTGGCAGCTGGCGCACAAGCCCCAGTTTGTTGGCATCACCCCCAAGTGCTGGCCAGCTGGATGCATCATGGGCACCTCAGCCATCTGTACAGGTGCGCAGCTGCTCGGTCTTGGCCCTGACTGATGTGCCTGTGGAGGGTACACCGCTTTGTGCCAATCTGCTGCAGCCAGTGAGATGCCCTCATTGCGGACAGGTAATCTGCCACTTCGCATTACCTGAGCACTGCCGGACTGCCACCACTAGCTGCCAAAGCAAAGGTTCCTGCAACTGCCGAATTGCTGCTTTCCCTTCAGCTCAGCTGCAGCACAGCTGAACTTGCGATGCCAGCGTAGAGCACCAGCGCCAGCTGATATATCTGAGCTGCCTTTGTATTAATTGTCAGCATGTCCCCAGACCCTTGTCTTGCCTGACAGCCCCCCAGGAAGGGTACGGAGATGAAGCGCAACACTGGGCAGTGGCCTTGCCTGCATGACCGGCTCTGTCTCTGCAATGGGCAGCGCATCCACAAGAGCTTTGTAGCGTTGGTCAGCTCTCAAACTGAGCTGTTGCAGCAGCTGCCCCAAGACGTAGCCAGGACAATCCCTCAGCAGCACTGGCTGGAGAGCTGCCTGCAGTCTGGTGCGTGCCTCTGCTGCTGTCAGCTGCCCTGCTGCACCCCCCTGATCCTCAGCCGTGAGCTCTGCAGCAAGAGGTCCCTTCTTACTTCTATCTCGCTGTAGGAAGCCGGCGCAGAAGCTGTTGAGGCAGAGCTCAGTCAATGGCTGTTGTGGCTGTTGACGACATTGCCTTCTCCAGGCAGACAAAATCTAAGACAGCTGCTTGTGTTCCAGTTCACTGACAGCCATTGTGGCTTTTCGCCCATTGGTCCAGTGGCAGGCTCATATGCTGCCGGTCTCATGTCTGCAGCAGGGACCATCAAGGCTGGTGAGTTGCAGGTGTTGAAGTCACAGACCTTTCCAGGCCGCCCTGTTTGCCCCATGCAGGTGCAAAGGCGGCATCTGTGTTTCAAGGCTTTGAAGTTCAGACAACGTCCTCTTCTGCAGGCAGCTTGTTTGCCTTTGCACAATCTGCAGCAATGGGCGGCACAATGCCGGTCACTCTACTGGTCAAAGTCACCACAGCTGGCACTGGCCTGGCTGTCTAATAACATCGCAAGAACATATGCAAAGGAGCCAGCAAGGTGTCTTAAGCTACAGAGGGTGCCGCCCGGCCACCAGAAGGCACTTACTTCACCAGCAGGCTTTAGTCAGTTGCATGGAAGATCTCATGCAAGTGACAGCCGCTACACGAGGGCACACTTTGCCGCACACACCATGTGACAGTCCCTGTGCTGATATGTGTGACTGTGAAGACTCCCTCTGTGCCCATTGCACTACATCTGAAGCTACTGCATCATTGAAACTTGTCAAACAGCAACAGAGTGCAAGGTGATTGCTTTATACATGGGGAAGCAGCTGGGGTTGTGTGTGCTCTGTGGCCTGCTGCTTGGTCGCCAGAAGATCCAGACCTGATTTGGAGGATCTCAGGGGAGGCAGAGCTGAGGTGGAGCATGTCTTTCATGTTGGACCCACAAGCCTGCAACCCCTGTCCGGGCAAGCTGGTGGAACAGATGAGCTGGCGGGTGAGCTGGATCGATCAGCATGCCCGGCATGATTCAGAGGCTGAGGACGAAAGACAGGAAGCGGGAGCCTGGCAAAGGCCAGACTTCGTCTTCAAGATCTGTCTCTCAGACAGAGAGTCTCAGTCTGCATGCATGGTTCGCCAAGCCACCCTTGAAGTGGTATTCGATAACAGTTCAGCTCAGGCAAGTGTTGGATTGGCCATGCAAAATGTCTGCAGTCGTTGGTAATACTTTGTCGTGCATTCCAAACATGACACTGTGCTGGTGATGCTGTGGTTGTCAAAGCTAACCTGCGGGGATTTGCCTGCAGGAAGTGCATGATGCACTGTGGGCCACCCCAGGCGTGGCCATTGATTACCACAAGCTAATTCGGAATCACGATGTCAAGGCAGGGCCATGGCAAAACAATCAGCGTACCATCAGCTTCTGGACGCCACTCAAAGCCCCTGCCTTTGTGTGCAAGATGATAGGTGAGGTGCAGAGGTGTGCTGCCGCTTCTGCAGGCATGAATAGCTATGCAGACAAAGACGTGATGCTCAATATATTGTCTGTTTGCATGATGAGGCACAGCAGCTCATGGCTGCTGCAAACTCATATGCGCAATGGACATTGCAGGCAGCGAACTCCCTCAGTCTGCATGCATAGCTGTCCTTCACATGCTGCAGGCACAGATGTGCTCAACATTCTGGACAAGCAGGAGCGCAGCTTTGATGCGACCACTGGCAACATCGTGATCAGGTCCACCCCCGAGCTGCAGAGTGCGTCAGGCAGCAAATTTGTGACCAGCGTGGTCTTCACGATGCAGAATGTCACCAACGGGCGCAAAACCTGCCGGGTAGGCATTGACTCACTTGGCCCTCAGGATGGAAGTGCAGCGCTGGGATGGCCATCAAGTTGATGTCAAGCTGCTCTCAAGCAAGTGGGGCTTGCCCCACGTGAAGCCAAACTTTTGAGCAGTTGAGCCCAGCACATATTGTACCCCACAGCAGTTGTATCTCTGGGCAGCAGAGGGTCCAAGGGTTGGCGCAGGCTTGCAGGCATTGACGCTGGGCAGACAACACGCAGGTCTATGGTGCTGTGACTTCGCAGTACTGAGGCCAGGCTGGTGTCTGCTTGTAGCTGAGGCCTGGTAGCGCATGTGCCCCTGAGTTGTGGGAGCTCAGCTCAGCCAGACCCATTTGGATTCCCACTCTGCTGCCTATTTGACATGCCACAGCTCGTGTACTGGCCTGTGCCTGCAGATGGAGGCAATTGTGACCTGTGAGGCTCTGGTGCCCTGGGCGCTTCAGAGCACGGTGGAGAGCCTTATGATCGCTGAGGGCGAGAAGAGTTTGGGCAAGCTCATGTGCTTCACCAAGGAACGTTACACAGACATCAGGGCCAACCAGGTGGGTGGTGTGCTCGTCTGGAGGCTTGGCAGGGGCTTTTGTGCCGTCTGATGCTTGATCTAGCACCTGCCTAAAGGGTTGTGTGAGCCCTGTCAAAGCTGAAGGAAGCAGAGCTGCCACCAGGCTAAGTTGGTTCAAGCCATCCACACAGGCAGCTCACAGGGCCTGCAGCCTCACAACCTGTATTTGTTGCAAGCCTGTTGGCTCCAGTGACATTCATCCAGCTGGAGCGGCTGCTCAATATGCCATGCTCACTGTGCTTTGTCTAGCTGGCAGTAGGTACTGCGTGGGACCTCAATGTTGCCGTAGTTTTGCCCTGCACACACTATGCACCTCTGGACGCAACCTTGAGGTGTTTGTACCTTGTTTGACCCACTGTGCAATCCCTTACTGTTGCTGCACCTTGCCCTGCAGGCAGTGGGCACTGCCAAGCAGCCTGTGCGCAGCCTGACCAAAGTGGGAGAGGATGTCTTTGTCGACGCCGTGGAGACTGCCTCTGCAGCAGCTTCAGTGGCTTCAGACCTTGGCCAGAGTAAGCCTGCCTCCTACTTGCCTGCCCAGCTCAGCGTGCTTCCCCTTTTCTTTGCTTGGCGGCTTGCCACCTGCTACTTGCCCTGTGCATGGAGCAGCATCTCGTTGACAAGCCTTTGTCAAATCCTGCCAGCCGAACAGGCTGCAGGCACAGTGTCTTGCACTGAAGCTGTAATGTGGACCCACTTTGATACTTGTACGTCTGTGGGCTTGCAGTGAGCGACGTGGAGAGTGCAGTGGTGGTGGCAGCGGATCCCCTTCCGCCAACATTTGGCGACATGCCATTCGAGCAGGCCATGCAGCTTCATATGGAGTACCAGCAGAAACGCACAGCCCAAACTATGCAGATGCTTGGCGGCGTGGACGACAGGTATGTGCACCTTGCTGGGTGATACAGCAGCCAGAGAGCTGCTGTTGCTTGCTTGTACAATATGCCTGCCTGCTGATTGTCTGCTTGTCGGCCCTGACAAAGCTACAGTCCGAGCCTGTCTTTGCAGCGCAAGATGCCTAGCCAATGACGCAGGCAGCACGTTCAGTGACATCTGGCGGTGCTCACCAAGCTGCCTACTTGTTCTACATGGTGTTACAAGGTGCTGCCTTCCCCTCACCCCTGACACCATGGCTTGCCAACTTCAGGTTACAACAGTTGTCTTCTGAGGTGTATGGGATGAGGACTGAGCTGCAACAACAGCAACAAACCCAGTCTGCCCTGCTGTACTCTTTGTGCTTACTGTCAGGCATCAACCTGGGACTGTGTGCCTGCCTGATATACTTGAGACGCAAACAAGCAACATGATGAGCCGCCACCAGTAGTGACCACCAGTTTCATTGAATGTGAGGTACCGATTTTGTTGCGTGGAGCGGTTCATATGCTTTCCAAAGATTCATTTGAAACAAAATCCAAGTCCTGGGCATCATGCCTGGCAAAGCGTCAGTGGCAAAGCAAATTCTATGTCCAGAGCAATGCAAAACATACCACAAGGTTTCCCAGGATCTGAAGGCCGCGCTTGCTGCCAAAGGGGCTCTTCAGAAAGCAATGTGTCTGGAGGACTACCAGAAGCACTGCGTCTGCCATAGACATGCTTGAGGGCACATCTCCCTCAGCAGAGGCAAGAAAAGCCCCCTCAGGATGCACATATGCAATTGATGGCTCAGCAGTGCTTTGTTGAGTGCGCCTCACACTTCAGCATTATTGAGGAGGCGGCAGTGGGTTCCTGCTAAAATATTCAAACAAGCTCAGGACATGGTCTTGTTCAGGAATCGTCTTGACGCGAAAGCTGTCCAGAACTTGTCAAGAGTGCCATCCTCTGTGTAGCACCTCTCCAGCAAGCAGCGCCCTGCTCTCTCCCTGCACTGCCTCAGGTAAAGCTTGATCCTGTCTGCAGTCACACATACACACTGCGTCTGATGCTATCCTGCTGTGTGCCGGTGCAGCAGGCTCCAGACCTGAGACAGAGGCTTATGTTGAGTTGCACCTGCTTCTTGTCTATTGATTGGTGCTGAGACCAGGCCGCCTAGGCAGAAGCCAAACTCTCCAGGGAGACGGAATGTCTCATGCGCCAGTGTGAACAGCTGCTTTTCGGCCTCCTCCCTGCAAGGCTTGCTGTCTGACAACCCTGCGGAGCAGTGCCACTGAGATTGTTTTGCACTGAATGCTGTCTTGTTGCTGCTCCTCTGGGTTGCCAGACAGCAAGACAATCTTGGTGGCACTGCAGCATGGCAGCTTCAGCTGAAGAGCACAGCACTCACGCTTGAGGCAGCTGCTCAGGAACAGCGTAATGTACACCAGCAGCTTGTCTGCTGAGCTCTTGATGCTGTAGTTGGTGAATAGCACATTGGCCCTGCACACCAGCCAAGCACTGGCCCTGCAATGCCCACGCTGGTTCACACGGTGTAATCTTGTGGAGCTGCACCTGAAGAAGAACACAGCCTCTTCAACCACGTCTCTGCGGCCTTCCAATCCTTCCTGCTTGGCTTTCAGAGGCAACAGAGGTAATTCGCAGCATCGATCGCAGCTCTCACAGCTAATGGTGCAATGATAGCCCGCCATGGCTGTGTGCAGGCGAGTCAAAGTGCTTGACTTTGATGGGGATGCTAAATTACATGTCAACTTGCTCTGTTCAGGCAGTTTTTCAAGCAAGCAGACAGCAGGCATTGCTGCATGACCTGCATCGTAGCCAATGACTTGAAAGCAGCTGCAGGAGCGGTCAATAGGTCAGCTTGAGGCAGCGGTCCTTCCCTCCTGGGCTGACTACCTCCAGACCATGCAAGCACTGTGGAAGTCTGTGCCTTGTTTGACTGAAGAGCCAGGACTCTAAGTTGCTGAGACAGTGCCAAATGGGCCAGTGCATCGGCAGACGCTGTGGCCATGTGACAGGGTGGAGCCCTGTGGATGAGCAGACGGAGCCTACATGTGACTGGTGGTTGTGGGCCCCTGCCAGGCAGCAGCCAGCTACATGCTGATGTGGCAAGGCACAGTGTGGGCTTCATGGTGGAGCTCAGGGATGCTGGTGCTGGTTGCTGGATGCCCTGAGCAGCCCCCAGATGAGGGCGGTGGACGCTGTGGTACTTGTTGATCTGCGTGATGTGCGGCAGCATGCAGCGCAGCCCTGTGGATGAGCAGACGGAGCCTACATGTGACTGGTGGTTGTGGGCCCCTGCCAGGCAGCAGCCAGCTACATGCTGATGTGGCAAGGCACAGTGTGGGCTTCATGGTGGAGCTCAGGGATGCTGGTGCTGGTTGCTGGATGCCCTGAGCAGCCCCCAGATGAGGGCGGTGGACGCTGTGGTATCTGTTGATCTGCGTGATGTGCGGCAGCATGCAGCGCAGTCCATGGGAGGCAATGATTGCCAGGGCTGGGTTGCGGACTCAAGCCCTGGACACTGGGCTGTAATGAGGCTGCGCGAGGGACACAAGAGTGGACCTGGGGTTGCCTCCCAAACAGTTGCTGCATGAATGTGCTTGCCAGAACACCTTTGGGAAATGAAAGACCTGGCAGTCACCGGCTCAGTGGCCGCATTGCAAGAGGACTAGCTTGGCCATCACGTAGGATAGATAGGTCCACGGTGTTTTTGGACAGGCCACTGCAGTTTCCTCCTTACGAGGCGTGGTGCACCCCTTTCGTGGCGGCAGTGGGCTTGAAAAGCAGATAGATCCGATGCAGGGGCTGCCAGGGACCAGGCAGCACTCCTTCAGGTGTCTGCAGCACAAGGTGTGTGGCACTCCGTCAGCACACATGTGGGAGTGGTTGCTGCATCTTTTCATCCACAGCGGCAGGCATGACACTGTCACCTGAGCATTTGTGCCCATCACAGTGCTTATTGGCAATGACCTTTGCTGCCCACCCTCACCCTGTTGTGTGCGGCAGTGCGCATTGCTTCTGCACATGAGGGTCAGCAGCACCGCTGCACTCTTGGGGCAAGTGCTGGGCCCAGGCTTTCAGCCTTGGCACTGCTCCATACAACTGCTGCTGCAGCTCTGCACAATTCGCTGCTGCTGCCAGTGCCTGCAGGGGGCGCCTGCAGCAGCATTTGGCCGGTGCAGGGTGCAGCACAGGTGCCTCGGCGCCAGCAGGCGGGGCCTGCATGTGCGGATGCAGGCTGCCGCCACAGAAACGAAAGCCAGCCGTCTGGACTTTGTCGAGCAGGCCCCCCCAGACCCAATTCTAGGTGTGTCCGAGGCCTTCAAGCGCGACCCCAGCGAGAACAAACTCAACCTGGGAGTGGGCGCATACCGCGACGAGAACCTCAAGCCCTATGTGCTGAACGTGGTCAAAAAGGTGCGCGCAGCTGGATAGCTGGGTGAAACAGAGCTTCATAGGAGCTGCCCTGGGCTTGGAGCTCTGCATTGGGTTTCTGGGCACTGCTGACGTGCCAGGCGTCTCTGCCTCCTTCTGGTGCCAGCTGCAGCGCCCCCACCTGAGCTGCACTGCGGCCAGAGCTGTTCGTGCTGCGCCTCCGCTGGCCCGGGCATGTCTCTGCAGCAGCAAAGGGCAGTGCTGCGCTCAGCGCGGCGGGAGCCCTGCTGTAATGACTGCCTCAGGTATCATGCTGAGCTCCTGGTGTGTGGCATCATGATACTTGGGGTCTGGAGTTGCTCAAAGGACTGAACTTCTGCCGCTGCTGTTGGTGCTGTCTGCACAAGGTGTACCTGAGAGCTGGCTGCTGCATGTGCAAGCCAACAAGCGGACAGGCTGTAAGGCAGGTTGTCTGTGCCCGGAGCCAAAGGCACAGGCTGCTGGCTTGTAGGCAAAGAGGACCGCTGCCTTCCTCTGAGCATGCACAGCACCTCTGCATTCCGGTGCTCTGGGCATGCACAGCACTTGCATAAGCAAGCACAACACCTTAGTGTGCAGGCTGTGGAGCTGATGCTGATTCCTCACAGGACCTTTGCCATATGCAGCCTGCTCTCCTCAGGCGGCGTTGCTGTCGGTGCCAATCACATGCACTTCACATCTGCAGCAGCGCGCTGCTTGTGTCTACATGACAACATGCGGCTGCTGGCTCTTTACATCACTTGTGTAGCATGCAGCAAGCAAGGCCACCTCACCTAACGCTCACAGCATGCATGAGAATGTCTTGTCGAATTGCAGGCCGAGAAGCGGATGCTGGAGGCCAACGAGAATAAGGAGTACCTGCCCATCGATGGGCTGCCAGCCTTTAAGAAGGCAACTGTGCAGCTGCTGCTGGGGTCCTCACACCCTGCAATCAAGGAGGTGAGCCTGCCTGCAAGCACCTGCTTTAGTGGGCCTGCCAGCCATTGAGGGGGGTGACATTGCAGAGGCTGCTGGGGTCCTCGTACTCTGCAATCAAGTAGGCAGCGGCCCTGCCTAGGTGGTGTGTGAATTCGCACACATGGCTGTGCAGCTGCTGCTGGGGTCCTGCTGTCTGCAATCACAGATGAGCCCGTCCGCTGCGCCTGAGTTCTACTGCTTGAGGCCTTGAGTCCAGTGAAGCCTTGAGCCACTGCCCCTCATGGCCATGGTGCCCCTGGGCAAGGTGTCAGCTGATGGCTGCTGTGCACCTGCAGGACCGCATCGCCGTGGTGCAGTCGCTGTCTGGGACAGGCTCCCTGCGTGTGGGGGCAGAGTTCATCTCCAAGTTCTTGCCGGGCGCCACTGTGTACCTCTCAAACCCTACCTGGGGTAACCACCGCAACATCTTTGCAGATGCTGGTGTGGAGTGGAAGTACTACAGGTGAGGCAGGTGGTGACTGAGTGGGGCAGCTCAAGTTGGGCAGCGAGTCACGCTGTGGCAATGCTGCCACGTGGCTGCCTGCCTACCAACTGCTGGCTGCCTCAGGAGGTGGAGCTGCACAGGCTGAGCTGGGTCTGTGCAAGGCTGGCAAGCAGTTGCTGTGCTTGCTGCATATGACCTGCTGGGGCAGCTGCTGCTGGCTACCATCTGCTGTCTGGGCTGCACTTGGTGCAGCCACGTGGCAGGGTTTCAGAGGGCAGAGTCCACAGTCCCTCATATGCTGAGTCCTCTGCCTGGCTCAGTTGACGATAAGCCTTTGCCTGGCTCGGTTGACGATCTATCAGGAATCAAGCATATGACCTTGCCCCCTGTCCAAAGCCCTTGCCGCCTGTCTGTTGCGCAGGTACTTTGATCCTGAGACCGTGGGCCTGGACTTTGATGGCATGTTTGAGGACTTGGGCAATGCGCCTGAGGGGTCCATTGTGGTGCTCCACGGTAAGCGCAGGACTGTCAAACGCTGCACTGACCTGCTGAGACGTGCCTGCACACCCCTGCGTCTGCTGCCTGTCAGCTTCAGGATCTGGCAACAGTGCCTCACAGGTCTGTTTGGGATGCGCGAGGGGCTGCTTGCCGTGCTCTGCAGACAGCTGCAACCTTGTGCACCCCATGCATCTGCTGCTGCTGACGCAATCAGCCTGTGCAGCAGTGCCTGAGGTTGCGTTCTGTGTGGGGCGCCTGGTTTCAGCAGCTCACCAGGCTTCCATGGGCTTGTGTGGCCCCTGCCCATCCTTTCCCAGAGGCTGTTTGCCTTTTGTTGGGTGGGAATTTCGATACAGCAAAGTTTGTAAGGCGCAGAAGGTGGACTATTAGCACCCAACAAGAAGTTGCACACCTGGCAATCTTGTATTGAAGGAATACAAAGGAATGAGTTTGGCTGCACGCCCAGGGGGAGTGACTATGTGGGGCTGAGACTGACTACATTGCACATGCAGCTGGCTGCCTTGCCATCAGTGCGCCCGTCGCACAGACGCTGTGGCTGCAGGGTGTGCCCACAACCCCACTGGCATCGACCCCGACCGGAAGCAGTGGGCCAAGATCGCCGATCTCTGCAAGAAGAAGAACCTGTTCCCCTTCTTCGATGTGGCGTACCGTGAGTGACGGCTGTCTGCATGAGGATGCCGTACTGCTTGCAGAAGCCGGCCGAGATGTCAGCGTCTCACTGCATTTTTGCTGTGAGATCTGTAACACGGGGTAGCTAGCGGCAGCAAGCCAGACGTCCAGCGCTGCACATGGTCTCTGCTCGGTGTCCATGCTGCGTCAGTGGCTGCTGCAGCCTTGTGGCTCTCAGTGCCAAGTCCTGTCACTCCTTGCAGCCTGAGCAACTGCGGGGCCCCTAGTGATCCCCAGCTGCCAGCTGCCACTGCCTACATGGAGTTGCATGCGGGCAGCCTGACAGTAGAACCCGCAGCAGCCGGTGTCTGCCAAAGCAGCCAGGCAGCAGCCTTCACTTACAGCCCCAAGCTGCCACTGCCTGCAGAGGGCTTTGCATCTGGCAGCCTGGACGAGGATGCCTATGCCCCGCGCTCCTTCATTGACAAGGGCCTGGAGGTCATGGTCTCCCAGTCCTACTCAAAAAACTTAGGTAGGGCAAGCGCTCCCATGCTCAGCGCAGAGTCCTGAGCCTGGCCATGAGGCTCCTGCCTTGCCAGCGACATAGGGGGGCACACTGGACCACCCTGCAGGCGCTGAGAGGCCTCAAATGGGACCTGCCTCACCTTTTGTGCTGTCTTGTGGAGCATGCGAGTATGTGGGTGCCCTCGCACTGATTCTTGGCGAGTGCCATTGCAGCATGCACCCCAGATCTGCCTGCTAGGGTACCGCAATGGAGGCCTCATCAGTCACCTACCTCACCCTCTTGTGCCGATCTGTGATGCAGGCCTCTACGGCGAGCGTGTGGGCGCCCTCTCCCTGGTGCTGAGCGATAAGGCGGCCGCTGGCCGCGCGCTGTCTCAGCTCAAGCGCATTGCCCGTGCGCTGTACAGCAACCCCCCCGTCCATGGCGCCCGCATCGTTGCTGAGGTGGTCGGCGACGAGGCCATGTTTGACGAGTGGAAGCAGGAGATGGAGGCAATGGCAGGGCGCATCAAGGTGGGGGCTAGTGGACGCTTGCTTGCCAGTCGGCAGTGTGCCAGGTTGTGCGCATGAGCAATGGCAGGGCAGATCAGCAAACGACCTACCTGCTGACCTGCCTGCTGGTCAACTGTTGCACTACAAAACCTTGTGACAGGCCCAGGGATTGCTCGAGGCGTGGAAGCTCGTATGGCTTATACCCAGCAGCACTTTCTGAGCTTGTGCAGCAGCAAAATGCCAAGGTACCTGAGGCTGCAAAAGCGTCTGGATGCCAAGGGCTTCTGTCTCTGCCTGCTTGGTGCCATGCAGACCGTCAGGTGGCCTGCCATGTTGCACAGCCAAGCGGAACTGCAGCTCCTTGGTGGCATCATGTGTGACGCCTCTGACATGCAGCGATTCTGGTGGCCCTGCAGGAGGTGCGCCACACGCTGCATGACCACCTGCAGCGCCTCAACCCCGACAAGGACTGGAACTTCATCCTTGAACAGATAGGTGGGCTCCTGCCCCCTGAGCCTGCGTGCTCTACTCCTGGAGCCAACAGGCATCAGGCATGGCATGTGCTGGCTGAGCTCCTTTTCAGATTGTATTCAACAAAAGATTCTCTTTTGTTCCCCATACCTCCTGGATCAGCGCACTGTACCTTGCCTTGGCCTGCTTGACTCAGCTCTGCGTACTCTGTGACCTGCAGGCATGTTCTCCTTCACCGGCCTCACACCAGCACAGGTGAGCGGCCCTGCAGCATGCCTTTGTGTCGGTTGTGGTGTGGCTGACTTGACCCTGCAACGCAAAGTCCGGCAGCCCAGCTCTTGCATGCTGGCGACTGCATAGCATGTGCGTTGCTACAGCAACATTGATGGCCTGTACTGGCTGTGGGCTTGCTTTGTCAGCCTGTAAGCAATAATGGCCCCAAACACACAGAACTTGACCTCCCAGTTTCCAGATGACCAGCCTGCGTCCACCAGGCACCTCTCTGACATGTAATGCTGTCTCTTCAGGTTGAGCACATGACAGCGCGTCACCATGTCTACATGACAAAGGTGACAGCAACATTGTACACCTGGTTTTGCATTTCTGAAGCATTGTCTGCTGCTCCATGATCACGCCCCTTGAGCTGCCACTGACGCATATGTTGTGCTGTACAGGATGGCAGGATATCCCTGGCAGGGCTCAACCAGGCTAAGTCTGAGTACCTGGCCAAGGCAATCTGTGACAGTATCAAGAGCCGATAGGTTCTGCAGGGGTGTTAATGGCTGTTTTTTGCTCTTAAATTTGACCAATGAACGTTGCAATGTTAGATGACTGGATACGCCTGACATGTACTGTGCAAGCACTCGACACCTCAGGGCTCAAGTTGCTCGATCAGATCTTGGTGCCGTGTGTGCTCAGCAGTTGTAAAGGTGGAGGAGGGGACAATCAATAAGCGTAACAGAACAGAGGTTCAGAAAGAGCAAAGAATGCATCATGAGGTTGGGTTTATTTGATATGTGTGTGCTTGAGCTCCTGCACACCAGGCAAGAAGTGTTCTGCTCCTCGGCCAACAGGCTGTGCAGTGCAGGCACAGCTGCACATCTGAAGAGTCAGCTCCACCTCCAGCATGAGCACCTCCCCTATTTATTACACACTACTCACCATGCTCATTCTGCGGCCAGCTACCCTCTCCTCCTCTATCTGGAAGACAAGGTCCACTGCCTCCCCGACACCCTGCAGCAGTTGTGAAGGTGAGTGCAGCATGCAGCTCTACAAACCTGCATGCCTACCTTCCCTGCGTCTTGGAGATGGGAACAGGCCCACAAAACACAATCCAACCAACACTTTGAGGCTCAAATGCATGTCACACCTGGCAGACGTAGTGCGCTGGGTCCTCTGGGTCGTTGCTGTCAACGCCACCCTGCAGATTCACAACAGCTGGGCCACGGCAGTCCAAAAGGGGAGTGTGTATCCTGGCCAGTGTTGACACAAAGACACAACCTCAGCAGCGCTACTGGGGTGCATGGCAGGAGCCACTCCCGATCACAGCAGACCTAGCTGCATGTCTGCGCCACTGAAAGTCACACTGCTGCTGATGATTGTCATTGTGTGCAGGCTGATTCAAGATACAAAAGATGTGTGAGCTTTCACCTTGTACACGCCTGTGCACACCAGCACTGAGCGCCAGATGTTCCCTGCAGAGTTGGCACCACGGACATCGCTCTTGGGATTGTCCCCAAAGGCATAGATGTGCTTCAGCGTATGGCTGGCTGCCTCACGCCCTGACTGCTTTGCCAGCTCATCCAGCTGCGCTTGGAGCTTCTTTGTTGCAATGCCATATGCCGGCTTGTTGGGCTTGCCTGCAGGGCATAGGTTGTGATGATATTGGCCACCTTTAGCAAACCTTGGACTGCAACTAGCGTTGTAAATGCCAGGTGCACGACAGGCCATGGCGGCTGGTGTCAAGGGCGGTCACGTGGCTGGCTGCTGTGCATGGCACATGCAGCAGTGGGTTGTGGAGGGTTGTGCAGAAGTTGATGATATGCAGGCCACCTCAGAGCAGATGCACCATATGCATTACAACAGCCTAAGAGTCACTAAAATTTCCCTTCCACGAAAGAGGCAGGGGTGGTCAATGATTTTCCATCTGTTGCAGCCCTAGTTGTGGGGACTGGCTGCTAGAGCTGGCCCGAGGTCATATAAATTTGGGAGGCCCCCGGCTCACCATGCTTGATAATCTCAAGCTGCCTGCCGGTGCTCTCAGTGAACAGCAGCTCCAGCAGCTTGATGAAGGCGCCTGGGCCAAAGCGGGCAGTGTGGAAGTGCTCGGCGTAGGTGAAGTCAAAGTTGCAGTTGAAAAGCTTGACATGCTGCTTCCCATCCTCAGCCAGGTGCTCGATGCGCCCATCAGACCTGCAGTCAGGTAGAGGCAGGTCGGTCAGAGTCAGGTAGGCTGGTCACTGGGATATGCGTTGGGCTGTTCCCACTGCTCTGGCAGGTTGGCCTCAGCTGCTCAGCAGCATGAGGGATCATCAAGTGTGTGCACGGCACTGGGTGCAAGGCGTCTTGCTGATCAGCCAGGCTGGGGGATGCAAGCAATGCCTTGCCCCGTCCAGCCCACTCATCCACCCCTGCACGAGCCTAGAGAGTGCGGACGACCTGCATGGCCCCTATGCTATATACCATAGGCATTCGCACCCCCTCAGGCTGAAGAATTAAGCTGCCACCACCCCTTGCAACCCCAACTCTCTTCTGATGAGGTTTGCAGATGACCTACAGGTCCTCATGTCTGCACGACTGTCTTCACCAAAACCGGCTCAGGCTTGGTGCCCCACCCCTTCCAAACCCACCCCTTCCGACTGCACC
Organism: Asterochloris sp. CNOR1; assembly: GCA_963969365.1. Lineage (NCBI taxonomy): Eukaryota > Viridiplantae > Chlorophyta > Trebouxiophyceae > Trebouxiales > Trebouxiaceae > Asterochloris > Asterochloris sp. CNOR1. The sequence continues at coordinate 3,309,016 of OZ017750.1, forward strand.
CCTCACCTCATGAGGTCGCAGATGACCTGGAGGTCCTCATGCCACTCCATGGGTGTCTCCACAACAATGACAGCTGCCACCGGGTCCTTGGCCCAGGAGTCGTCTTCAAGTTTCTCGTACCTCTTGTTGGGCAGCGCATGGGGGTAGGCCCGGGCGTACTCAGACACTGTGGCCACCTTGTGGTAGCCGTAGCCTGCATGCCAGGGGTGGGCAGGGGGTGGCAGGGAGTGGAGGTGCTCAAGGTCAAGGTCAAGGCCGAGGCCTGTGCATAGTCTGGCCTGTGGCCACCCTGTGGTAGCCATGGAATGCACACCAGGGTGGGCAGGGGTTCCTTCAAGTCAGCTGGGGCAGCGGGGTGCTGCCAGGGGAGGGCAGCTTGGGTGCAGCTGTGAGATGCTGGGTCTGCCAGGGACACGCACTTGCAGATACAGGTGAAGACGCCAGGGTGGGCAGAAGACTGCTGTGCCTGGTGACATCCTGCAAGCCTGCTCTCATGCAGAGCCGCTGCAGCTAACCAGGGATGGTACAGTGGCCAGCAGGGGTGGCGCCAGAGCGCTGCCATCGGCCAAGAGCTGCCCATCTCAGCAACTCCCGCAGGTCGATACGTTGAACCTTGAACCACCAGCCAGCTGTCTGTCAAGGTAGACCCAACTCACTGCGTAGGACCTCTTTGAGGTCTGTGCGGCTGTACCCAGTCACCAGCACCAGCTTGTCCTTGAACTCTGCCGAGTGGTTCTGCAGCAGGGAGCACCAAGGTCATCATGGTGGACGCCTCTGCAGGTGCAGGCCGTGCAAGATTTTTTGGGCTGAACATGCAACACACAGGCTGCCGCTTTGCAAAGTGGCAGATCCCTTGCTTGCCCAGGGCAGGCAACAGCATTCAGGGGACCACCTGGCAGCCTGCATGCATGCACCGCACAGGCTGCCATCCTCAAGCCCAGATCAGGCAACAGCATCCTGGGCACCATGGCTGCAGCTGCTTGAGACATCGACAGCGACTCCTTGGGAGGCAGCAGACAAGCCGTCATTGCAGCTGCCCCTGGCACCCATCCTCAGCTCAGTACCTCGCTGCCTGCAGCTGCCCCCTAGGGCGTCCCAGGGTGATCCACTGCTAATGGAAATGAAAGATTGATCGAGTGAGCGGCTGGAGGGTTTGACTGCACAGCGCATCAGGGCTCACAACATTGGCTCACCTGACAGTGTCACATGCGAGTGCCAGATCATGCATCCATGCACGGGCTGCTGAAGAACAGCAGGCAAATCCAATGCAAGGTCCTCGGAAGACGGCAGGGAAGAGATGAGAGGCCGTCACTGTCAAGGCCTTTGTTGGTCAAGAGCACTTCATGAATGGGCACCAGCTGATGCACCTTGACTAGCTTACACCAAATGACACAGCCAGCCCCTACACAACCGGCGCAGCCTCACCAGCTGTGCCTTTCGGGGCTGCATCAGCACAGCAGACCCGCACCTGCAGCGCGGAGTGGTTGAGCACCATGTTTTTGGTCGTGACAGGGATGTCAAACTGCTTCGTCAGGATCTTGGCACGCTCGGCCTCAGTATCCATGCCGTTGTTGGTGACAAAGAGGTAGGGCACGCCGCTGTCATGCACCTTGCGGAGGGCCTCCTTGGCATTGGGCAGGATGTCCCAGCCACGGATCAGGACGCCTGCGGGGTGGCAGGCACCAGGGAGACTGCTTTGATGGCATCAGGGTGACTTCTAACATGTCAGGAACTGGCAGAGCTTGCAGCTGAGAGCAAGAGCCAAGAGCCACTTCCGCGCGCTGCTCGTGCAAGTGGTGTCGAGAGCTGCATGGTGCCTGCAGCAATGACAGCACAGCTCTGCCTACCATCAATGTCAAACACCAGCCTGCAGCAACGGGAAGCAATAATTGAGCAGATTGCTGCTGAATGCTTACTGGCAGAAGATGCTCTGAGACTCACCCAAACTCGGGCATGGCTGCAGTGCTGGGCATGCTGGTAGTACTGAGTGACACAAGGCCTGCACCAGACTGAGCCAACCTTAGGACCAGCGCCTCTTGTCCAATGGCTGAGCACATGACAAAGTATCAATTGAGGCAGAGCAGGACAATGCTCACCTGATCGTGGTGGACACCTGATCGTGGTGGACTGTTGAGCCCTCTGCAGAGTTTAGCTCAGCGCTAGCTTAGCTGCCAAGCAGTCTGTGGATCAGGTGGGTAACCCTACCTGACTGTCATGAAACCTCGGCAAGATAATCTCGGCCAGATGAACCCATGAAAGATGATGACTTGCTGCCGATATCCAGCCATACATGCCAGGCTGGATCAAGCTGGATGTGGAGGTTCACACGTCGTCACACCAGAAAAGTCAGGACAGCATGCTGCCTATGGGCTCAAAGGAGATGTGCCCCAGGTGGTCAATGAACATGGGTCTTCCTTGGTCAGAGAGACGAATGGCGCAGCAGGAGTGGCCTAACCTGGATAAGCAGTCCAATGGCCAGCAGGTGTGCTGTCATGCCTGCCGCAGAAGTTCAATGAACCTCATCAAGGAAGCAGTGCCTGCTACAGCAGCGTCGAGCCATGGGAGCCAGCAATTCCCGCCCTGCGTCTGGAGGCCCTGAAGTGCTGTGTGATGCAGGGGGGCTTTGCTGAGCAGCACTGTACCTGCTGTCAGGAGGATCTTACATTTGTGAAGCTGCTAGGGGCTAATTGGGCTTGAGGAGGGCTGGCTGGCTGTGAGCGGCTGCAGAAGCAGGCATCAGCCCACAGCTGCAGGCTAACCCAGTCCCTCTTGCCCCCTGTCTCAGCAGCTCAGCCTCACCACCACTGCCTGCCGGTCTCAAGCAGGCTGATGGGTAGTGGCTGGCATCAGCACTTGCAAGCAGTGAGTGCCTGCTGCATGCAACTCTTCAAACAGACAATTCCTACTCCAATGATCTTCAGGCAGCATAACCTTGGTGCCATCACCAAGATTGTGCAGCGTCTTGCCTTGCAGGAGCTTGAGTCGCTCCAAGCCGCAGAGGGGCTGTTGTGACGTGGGTCCACCCTTGTAATGGCCTCCAAGCAGCCCAATGGCTCCCCATGCCCTGCAGGTGCTTGGCTGTGCGATACAGGCAGCATGCTGACCTGGCACTGGCTGAAACTGAACTGGGGCTGGCCGGCAGGGGCCCCGTGAGGAGGGCCATACTGCAGCCAGCCAGCACCAAAGCGCCCAATTTAGCGCGCGGCCACGCCAGAATGCCCGCCGGCCAGGCCAGCAGGGGAGCTGGCGGAGAGCATGGTTACCAGGAGGACCCAGACGAGCAGCTTGACCAAGCCTGCGGAGGAGGTGCAGCATGCTGAGCCACAGGCTCAGCAACAGCAGGTGTGTACCATTATGCAGTGACATGGCAGGCTGCAGACAAAGAGGGAAGCAGACTAACTAACATGGCCCACCCACGGCCATTAGTAACTAAGTTTGTCGCGGCCAAAAGGGAAGCATTTTTGTTCTGTTGGTTGCACTCTTGCTGCTCCAACAGGCATTCTTCTCTCACGGCTGGCAGACAATGGTCAAGAAGCTTAGCCAGGTGGCATCAAAGCAGAAGAGCCTGCAGACGAAGAGGTGAAGAGAGTATCTTGTGGTGGTTGTGGCTGCCTGTCGCTGGTTCCGATAGTGTTCTGGTGTGTGCTGTGCAGGCTGGCTGCAAAGGGCGCCCAGAAACAGGCAGAACCTCCTGAGCACGAGGGGCTGGACATGCTTGCAGACGCAGCTGCTCTGGTACAGGCCTCGGTTGTGAGCAAGCCTGTTGCTGAGCTTCATGAGGAGCCCCCAGCCGCTGCTGTGGCTCCCAGAGAGGTGGCAGTGTCAGACGTAGGTGCTGAGCCTCAGACCACTGCTGAGCATCCCAGAGAGGCAGTGCCAGACGCAGGTGCTGAGCCAGATGCAGATGCTGAGCTCTCTGGGGAGCCTCTGCCGGTGATGGCTGCAAGGTCTGCTGCTGTGCCTGTGCCAAGGGCAGGGGCCTCTCTTCAGGCCCCTGCTGAGGAGACTGTGAGGCCTGTGCCTGCTGACAGAGTGGGGCAAGCTCCATCACAAGCAGACCAAGATGCATCGGTGAGAGACACTGAAACATACCTGGTGCCAACTGCAACACGTTGGCACTATTTCTGCTTTGCTGTACGACACATTGCTATGCAAAGCGGTACAAGCTGATGCTGTTGGTAACAACAAGGTCCTTCTGTTTGCAGTTGCGGATCAGTGCCAAGCGGAACCAACCCTCAACAGACGCACCGCTTGATGAGCTTGCCACAGTGAGTTGTTGTTTATATATTCTGGAGTCTGCGATGCAGATGTTGCAGAACCCTGCCTCTCCAGTCTGGGACCAGCTCATCTCATTTTAGTTCATACTTATGGTTCAGGAGGAGCATCTGGTTGATTCCCACCAAGGCGCAGCGCATCTGTTGGGCAGAACAGAAGGCAGGCGTCCTCAGTCCAAGTGGCCGAGACTCATCCTAAATTCACCCTTGACACAGAAAGCCTCCTCGAGCTCAAGTGGAACTGGGACTCTGATTCGGACTCCAAATGAACAAACATAAATGCTTGTATTGTTGTTTTGGAGGAGAGCGAATGACCTTTACATGTCAGTACAGCTTGGAATGGACACATCCTTCAATGTTGCAAAGGATATTTCATCCATACCCTCTACATCAGCGAAGAAGTGAGAAACCTGCTCTACTTCATTAGTTTGCCACACCCCAACCAATTCCGGCCCCTGCGCACCCAGCCTGCTCTGACAGAGGTGTGCTCTGAAGCACCAGGCTTCACTGCTGCTGTGCTGGTAGGGACGTCACACAGATGCCCAGCTTTGCTGGCCATGCTTGTGTCCAAGCGTGCGCAAGCTGGGACAGTGCATACAGGGTTGATGGGGTTGAGTGTCAGGGTTCAAGAAGTAACAAGTCACCAGAGAAGCAGATATGAAGCAGTCGTACACTGGACTTTCACTTGCCCGAGCAGCGGGTTGGCAGCGTCAGAACATATAGGAGGGAAGCTGTCAGCTGACGAAGCATTTACTGCACCATAAGGACAACTGGTCAGATCCAAGCCGTCCAGCCCTCATACATCTGGGCCAGGCAATCCAAGCTGGTGGCCTGCCCGATCAGCTCGTGGACCTGCTGCTGGACAGTGAGGGGGGCCCCACTGGGGGCAGGGTCCTGGGGGCAGAGCATGCGTCCCGACACCTTGGCCTCAAAGTTCTGGGTGACCGTCGCCGCGAAGCTCTTGCGCTGCTGCTCCAGCCGCCGCTGCATGCTGCGCAGCAGGATGGGGTCCAGCATGCCCACCCCGACGTGGCCCTGCTTGTCAGGCGCGCTCGGGTCCGTTGCGCTGGCCTGCCTGGGAGCGCCCGGAGTGTGCCCGCCTGAGGACACGCTGTTCTGGGACAGCACGTCGAAGTCGGGCGCTGCAGCCTCGGCAGCATCGCCGTCAGACTGCGACAGGGAGGAGGCTGAGGCGGGGGGCTCGGCCTCGGCGCCCTGTGCCGACTGGATGCTGCTCTCGATCACCAGTGCTGCTGGGGTGGCCTTGGCTTGGTGCTGCACCAGGGGACAGTGGGCACGCTCAATGTGCAGCAAGCAGGCCACAAAAACTTGACTACATCTGAATGAATGCTCAGGAGCAAGCTGACCAGAGGGGGCATGTCTACACCTGAAGGACAAAATGTGTGTGGGGAAAGGACCACTGTCAGACCTGAGGCTGATAACAGCAAGTCGCAATGCATGCAGCCAACAGCAATGTGCGTCACCTGCTTGATCGCAGCAGCCAGGGCGCTGCTGTCCTCCACCAACTTTGGCACAGCCGCCCCCAGCTCCTGGGCGTGCCCCTCCCAGCCGAGCGCGCCAGCAGCAGCGCAACCCTCCTGCAGAGCATAGTGAGTCTTGTGAGAGGCAGGCAGCACAGGGTGAACGGCACACAGCACAGGCTGCCTCTGAGGGAAGGCGGGCCTCACATCTGCACTTCTTCAACAAGCACAAAGCAGGTGGACACAGCAGACCTCACTGCACACTGCACAACAGGGGTGCTGGCAGCCTACAAGCAGCACCCCAGGTCCAGCCTATGATGCACGTCTTGTGCCGCCCATATAAGAGACGAGAAATGCCACCTGATGGACTGTGACAACTCTCTAGCATTTGTTCAGTTTCACAAACTCTCCATGCATGTTCTGCATGACGGCAGTCCTGCAGGATGCCCACCTGAAGCTGCCCCAGCACGGGCTTCAGGCCCTCCACCAGGGCAGCAGCTGTGGACGGCACAGACTTGGGTGACTTCTCCCCCTGCAGGGGTCCCAATCCCAGCACGCCCTCCAACAGGGCAACAGCTGCTGCAGCAGGCTGCTGCAGGGCAGCCGCCACCCTGTGCATGCCCTGTAGCTGCTGCAGCATGGCTGAGATGTCCTCCAGGGCACTAAACGCAGCATCAGACCCCTGCAGGACGGGGAGAGCACCCAGATCGACGTCTCAGGCTGTGGAGAGAGTTCAAGTGCAGAGAATGACAGAGCACAGAGGTGACTGCGCTAAGATGCAGCACCAGAGCTGCTCAGCATGTATGTGACACACAAGTGCGCCACTGAACCTCAATTATTTGAGTCTGTATGCCTTGCTGCTGTGATGCACCAGATGTCAGACATGTGGCACAAACACCCATCCAGAACGCCTTGCAGCATGTTTCTGTTGCCCATGCTGCCGCCCCCTGGTGAACCAACGCCTTCATGCAGTGCAGACAACACCCCACCTGCAAGTGGTTGACTGCAGTCTGGAGGGCCTGCTGGAGGGCCAGCATGGCGGGCAGGCCCTGCTGCATCGCCCCGACCAGCGCCTGCAGGCGCTCGCACAGCATTGCAGCCTGCTCCAGGACGGGGGGGGCACGCTGCACAAACAGCTTGCCCTGCTGCTGCTCCGCCTCCTGGGCTGGCAGCAGGGCAGCAGCGGCTGTGGCGGCCGCCGCCCGCTGCTCTGGCAGCTGCTGCTGACACAAAGCCACCTGCAGAGAGCTATGGCAGCTGCAGATGTCTGTGCGCAACTCAGCCACCACCCAGGGCCTGGGCATGAAAGCCTCATGAGGCGCTGCATGACCCTTTTGACTCCTCCATTTTGGCAGACCAGTTTCAATGGACATGATTTCTGAGGCACAAATCATCTTGCCAGCACAATTCAAGCAGTCTACAACTCAGCCTACCTCTGCGAAGGCAGCTGAGATAGCGGCTTGCAGCCTCTGCTGCAGGCTAATCAGACTGTGGTACTCAGCAAAAGGGTCCTGCCTGGTTGGGGAGGGCCATATCACACCTTCCCTGCAGCAACAATCCAGGCGCTGTGTGCATTTGAGCACTGCATGCTAACCGAGCCACTCCGGCCACACCTCCTCAATCTGTACATGGAGCAATCAGCAGCCACGGCCGCTGCTCACCTAGAAAACTCCAGCTGCAGCACTGATTGGGCTGTCTGCTGCAGGAAGGCTGACAGGCTGCTGACCCCTAGCAGCCACTCCTTGCGTTGTGCCAGCAGCGTCTGCAGCACAGCAGAGAGGCCAGGCATCAGTCACAGCTGCCTGCCAGAAGCAGAAGGCCCCGAGCAACCCCCCCTTGGTTTACTGCACGAAAGTCTGCACAGCACCTGACAACAAAACAGTTGGGCTGCCCGTCAATCATACAGTGGCAGCACTGGCTGCTGCCAAGCTCTTGAGCGTCCTGCAAGATATGCTGGCTGGAGGCAGCAGTGCGCAGAACTGGCGGCTGTCCCAAGAGCGTGCCTGCAGATGGGGGAGGGCCTCTGGGAGATTTGCAGCCATCGCTCCAAGCAGGGCAGCCTCAGTGTGCTGTGCCGCATCCTGCCAGGCCAGCAGGGCCTCGTCAGACTGGGCCAGCACCGGAAGGACCTGGTGCAGCAGTTGAATGACGTCACTGCGACGACTGGTCAGGGACCAGCCTGATCGGGTCTCTGCTGCCTGCAGGTGCAGGCAAAGGGGAGCTGGAGCCTTACAAGAGCCGCCTTGCATGGACAAAGCGATTGCAGGTAACTGCCAGTGTGGTCCTCTGAGCATCTTTAGGAGACTCAAAGACACATGTTGCTGGCAGCTGCCAGCTGGTCACGTGTTCACTGTTGAAAAGCGTAGCAGCAACTTTACCACAACTGCACAGGGCGCCTCCAGGAAAGTGTGGCAAAAACATGCAGCAGACCATGCCACTGCTGGGCGATGAACCAGGCATGGGGACTTGCCTTGGGCAGAACAGGGTCTGGTGGAGGGAGGCTGCCCAGGACCTGCTTCAGCGCCCGCTCCTGCTCCCACTCCATCGCAGCGAGGCCGCGCAGCACCTGCTCCTGCCGCGCGTGCAGCAGGGCAGCTGCTGCCTGCGCGGCGTGCAGACGCTGCGCCGCCGCCGCCGCAGCTCCAGCTGCCTGGCAGTGCCGCTGCAATGCCTGCAGCTGCGGCTGCTGTGCAGGCGCCAGCAGCTGGGAGCGCCTGGCACACTGCCTAACCCCTCCCTCAAGCTGATCTGTGGCAGCAGCAGCATCGTCACTGGCGGCCTGCCTGCCCACAACGCTTTCAGGGTGCCCACGCGCGTCCTGCGGGGCTTCCATGCTGCCGATGACCAGCTCCGCCTCTGGCACGCCATCTGCAGCGCTGCTGCTGGCTGAATCCCCACGCGAGAACTCCACAGCCTCCTCCAGGGAGCCGATGAGGGCATCCCCAGCATCCCCCTCAAACCCTGTGAAGGGCTGCAGCTCAAGCACCTCACAAACACCACCAGCAGCGTTGTCTTCAGAGTCTAGCTTCTGCGGCTGGCGATGTGTGCCAGAACTGGCCAGCAGCTCATCCTCTAGAGCACTGCTGCTACTGAGGCCTGGCTCCAATTCCAGGGGTTGCTCCTCATCTGCTGCGCCCTGGCTGGCTTCAGTGCCAGTCAGGGGCTCCATGTCTGGCACTGGCCGCCATGCGCCAGGCGGGTGGCTGCTGTAGTCTGGCATCACATCATCTACTTCTGACAGAGAAAGGTCCTGCAACTCATTTGCTGCCCCCCCTGCCTTGCTGGCACAGGTGCGGGCACCATGCGACTGAAAGGCATGCAGGGCACTCTGCAGCCGCGGCAGCAAGTAGCGCTGCACCAAGCCTGCAAGCTCCAGCTCAGCGGCCTCTGCAGCAGCGGCGGCAGCAGCTGCAGGATGCAACAGTGGGCCCTGCCTGGCAACAGCAGGGCTGCTGCTGCCGCTGCCCACGCTGTCTACCGATCCGCCTGGCAGCTCCTCTGGCCCACTGCACACTGCCTGCAGAACGGTGTGCAGGCAGCCCAGCAGAGCCGCATCTGCCTGCCAGCTTTCTGTGGAGACTGCTGATGCTCCATCCTCAGCAGCGCTCTCAGCCAGGCTCCACAGCGACAGCCCCTGCAGGCCCATTGCAGCCCTATGCAGCGCCTGCTGCACAGCAGCTGCAGGGGACAGTGGCAAGGGACTATGCCCACTGCTGCCTGTGCCCCCGCTGGAGTGTGAATCATGGCCTGTGCCAGGCTCTGGCACGCCAAACATCGTCAACCCCTGCTGGCAAAGTCCACTGGCTGCCACATGCAGCTCCCGCCAGCGAGCCCTCAGGCCCTGCAGCGTTTCCTCCCTGCTTGCCCATGTCCTGTGCAGGACACTCAGCTCTGCAGAGAGCTTCTGCATGTCTGCCTGACTGGAGGCACAAGGGATTTTGCTCTCGAGCATGGCCACCTGCATGGCAGCAATGCACATGAGACGGCAGAGCTTTGCGCTAGGGTGCTGTGGCCTCTCGGCCAGTGTGCTGGGGGGCCAGTGCAGTCATGACTCGTGCCTGATGGGGAAGGCCCAGTGGCTGTGTAATGCTCATCAGAAGGGTGTGTTGGTCTATCTGCAAGAGCCCAATGGCAGGGAGATCAATGCCCATGAGCATTGTGACATCCCTGCCCTTGTGCAACTGGCGCAGCCAAACAGGACTGCATACTGGCCTGGGGAGCAGTACTCCGGCGGCAAGGGGCAATGTAGCCCCTCCTCGTAAGCGTAAGCTCACCTGGTCAATGTAGCCGGTGACAAAGTCTGCCCAGGCCTGCTGCAACTGCCTGACCGTTGCCAGCTGCTGCCAGATCAAATTCAGGTCCTGCCAGCAGGCTTCAATGTCTGCAGCAGCCTGCACAAAACCCAGGCTTGAGCTGCGCATGGTAATTGCTGCAAGCAAGGCTTCAGGCAAGACCTTGAATGATATTCATCTGAGGTTGGCTGAAGCAACCATGCTTGTGACACCCTGAAGCGAAAACTTCTTTCATCTACAAAAGGCTGAGACAGCAGCTGCTTGCCTGCATCAGGGATCCTCTGCCATCTGACAACGCACATGCTGCCAGCTCAAGGCTCCAGACAGCTGCCATCTGCTGCTGGGCATTCTGGACTCCCCCCAGTGCAGTGCAGCAGACTTCCAGCTGACTGCAAACCTCCTCCGTGCGCTCCAGCCCGGGCAGCTGCAGAGCTGCCTGCAGGCTGGCTGCCAGCTCAGCAGCACCGCGAACTGCCTCCACAGGCCTCATGCCCTGCACACAGGACATTTCTGATTGCCAGCCTACTTCGGTTTGTCATCGATCAGGCAGGCTGCTACAGCATGCGATTGAGCCCAGAGAGACCAGGCACCTGGCATCTGCAACCTGTGCAAAGATACTGCGGGCCTATCATGCACGGCACTGATGCCTTGACTGTAGCATTGGGCTGTCCATCACACTGTTCCGAGGGAGATAGCAATCCTGTGAAGGCTCTCATGAGGCTGGCCATTAAAGGCACCACCGGGCCAAGCAAGCTGTGGGCAGCCTGAGAGCCAAGCAACAAGACTCACCTGCACAGCAGACAGGTTGACTGCCAGGCTGTCCAGGTAAGCCTGCAGCACTGCTGGCTCCAGGCTTGGCAGAGGCAGTCCTCTGACCAGCTCAGCCTCAGCTGCCTGCACCTCCAGCCCAGCAGCATCCAGCTGAGCCTGCTGGCTGAGGCCTGCCTGGCGCAGAGACACAGCCACCATGCGGTGCAGCTGCCAAGCGGCAGCCAGGGTCTGCGCGTCTCGTGATGGTAAGGCCTGGGTTCTGGCAGCATCAACTGCCTGCACAGCAGCAGCAAAGCTTCTTGGCGTTGTCAGAACCTGCAGAGGGAGGTTCAGCACAATCAAGGGGGCCTTGGAGGCCACAGCTGCTTGTGCAATCTGTCAGCAACAGCGCTAGCACCTGAGCATTGGTTCAGATTTGAGCCAACAGCGCAGGAGCATCAACAGCTTGTGCGTGCACCATCTCAGGGGCACTGTTGGCACCTCTGCATCAGCGCCGCCGCCAGATGCCTCCAATGCCGCTGCCCACTTGAAGTGGGCAGTGCCTTCAGCATACTCCAGTGGCAGCACCAGCTGGAGTGCTGCTGTCAGCTCCTGCAGGGCGGCGATGCCGCCCTGCAAAGTGTGGCCCTGCTGCGCCAGTATCTGTGAAACCTGGTGGTCCAGATGCTGGGCCTGCTGCATAAGTGATCGAGTGATGGGCATCTGACTGCGCCCCGTCGCAGCAGCCAGACGAGTCAGCATGCTGGCGCCACCCCCAAGGTCCAGTACAAAACCTGCAGGGCAGGACGGCCCAGCTGAGGGCACGGAGTGCTCAATGAAGCTTGGGGCGCGGCGTTGCATGCAGACATGTGCATCCAGTGCGGCTGCCGCAGAGGTCAAACAATTGGTGCCGGATGCTTAGGGTACCAGAGATGAGACCTGGCCGCTCACCGAGAGGGGCGCTGGATGCCTGAGAGCTCCAGGTCTCTGAAGGCAGCATCAGCTGCACTGGAGTCCTATCTCGCAGCGCCTCCACAGTATGCCGGTGCCTGCCCACCCAACCCCTGCACTCAAGGAATTGACCATAAGGCATCATGTCAAGACACTGAGCAAGCACAATTGCTTCCAGTGCCTGTGCAAGGGCAGGCTGCACTGTCTCACCTGCACTCCCGTGCATGCGCTTCCAGGAGCCCAGCATTGGCTTCAGCCTCAGCTGTGAGCTGTGGCAGAGATTGCTCCGCAGATTGCAGGCGCAACATGATGCTCTCCTGTGCAGAGCTGGCAGCAGCTAGCTGACCCTGCACATGGAGCAACGAGCCAGTTTTCCATACCAATCCAACCAGGACAGGATGATGAACTTTTGCGAATGACATGTTGGCGGCTGCTTTCTCAAGCAGCAGCGTATGCATGATTGCTGTTTGCGCAAGCTGTGACAAAGTGGGCACTACACAGTGCAGTTTGCTTGTGCATTGCAGCTATCCAGAAAGCAAGCTAGCAGTGCTTTCGTTTGCATGCCACTCGATTCACCTGGGCTGTCACAGTCTGCTCATGGGCCAGCCTGGCGGCTTCTGCAGTCGCTGCAGCAGGAGCATGCACCTCTGCATAGTCTCTGACAGCCTGCGCCACGGGCTGAAGGCTGCGGCTGAGCTGCATGATGGCTTCTGTCCACTCTGCCAGGGGCACCCGCACAGCCTTGGCCATGTCATCCAGTGCTGCCGCAGCTGCTGCATCCTGCATCATCAAGCACATCAGTCACAAGACAGCCAGCTGTATGACAACTGCTCAGGAGGCTATGCCAGGACACGCTGGCTTCGTCAAGGGCAGATGGCCTGAAATGCTCAGGCTGGCCGCACCACACTGGGTATCTGCAACATCCTTTGGGTGCTGGCTGTCCAGCAGGATTGGGCTGGGAGGCTTGCCTTGCGATGGGTCTCTTGTTCCCTCAGCCTCCAGTTCAGAGCTGGGTCCTGCAAGTTGGCTCGCAGCAGCTGCAACAGGTCAGCCTGGCTGTGTCTGGCTGTGCCCAGCACAGCCTCACAGGCTGCCCTGAAGGCGCCCTCACAGCTGGTGAGCCCCAGAGCCGCCTGCATGCAAGAGACTCCCACTCAAATAAGCTCTGCAAGCGCCCGGTAAAAGGTGTCCAGCTACTGAGCTGCACAGTGCATGCTTGCTGCAAGGGAAGCCTGCCCAAAAGGACATTGCTTTGCAGGAAAACTGCGCCACAGGGAATTTGCGTGGCTGCACAGTCCACAACGAGCCTGCTTGCTTGCATGTTTCAGGGCAAGACTGTAGTGCACTGCTCATTTGTGGCTTTGAGTGCAAGACATATCTGCAGCTTGGGTGTCAGCCGACAAAACACAATCTGCAGCTGCAGCTCCCTGTCAAGAGCAAGTGCATGCCTGATGTGTGATGATCCACCACATGCCTCACTTGCTGAATAAGTTCCAGCCAGCAGGCCAAGATGTCAGACATCCACAGCTGCAGACTGCTGTCAAGAGTGAGTGCATGCCTGATGTATGGTGGTGAATGCCGGTCTCACCTGCAGCATGGGCATCAGCCAACACAGCATTATCTAAAGCATCTGCAGCTGCAGATGCCTGTCAACAGGAAGTGCAGGCCTGATGTGGGGAGATGAATGCTGGTCTCACTTGCAGCATGGGCGTCAGCCGGAAGGGCACGATCTCAGGCACCCGCAGCTGCAGGCCCCTGTCGAAGATGATGTTGTAGTCAATGTGCACCACCTCGCCGCTGCGCGTGTCCAGCAGGATGTTGTCCAAGTGCCTGTCCCCAAGGCCCAGCAGGTACCCCAACTGCAGACAGCACCACCTGGGCAACCACCACAGCTGGGGACATGCACATTGCAACTGACAAGTGGGCGTGCCTCCCCCCGGTTCCTGGGGACTGCACATGTGGCTCAGCTGGCGTGCACCTGCTTCCTCTGTCAGCAGGAGTGGAAGAGAGGTCAGGCGTAGCCCAGGTGCTGGAGCCGCGCAAACTTGCAGCTGGTCATGTCTGTGGCCCCTCAGCAGGACCTCTCATGCTGACTGCAGCCATGGCTGAGATCAAGCAAGGCTGTCCTTCCCAACAAACAAAGCTAGCACCCCTTTGCAAGAGCAAGACCATGCTGACACATGGTCATGCATCATGCCTGAAGCACACCAGGTTTCGCTGTCCCACAGCGTGTACAGAACCTCACCATGCTGGCTGCAGCTGTGGAGCGGATGTACCCCTGCTGGTGACGCCACCACTCAGCATTGCTGGCGCTGCAGTGGACCAGCTCAGCGGCCAGCAGTGTCTTGGGGCTCTCCTGCATAAGCTCGCGCAGAACCTGGATGAGCGCCTTCTGGGGCCACTCTGAGCGGGGCGCAGACTTTGAGATCCCACAAGCCTGCAGGAGTGTGCATACTTTAGCCACGCACAAGGGCTTGCAGATGCAGCTCTGAGCAGATGAGGCCGCTTGGTTGCCTGCAGGCCAACAGGGAGAGATGATGTGACAAGGTATGTGCTTTGAGCCTGCAAGCCTGGTGCCGCTCTGAGCATTGGGCAGCTCACAATCTCAAGAAGAGAGTACAGAAGTCATATGACCAACAACACTTCTGTGATGGGCAGCTCGATGGGTGGCATCCACAGCGAAGAGCCGCAAGCATACAACAGGCAGTACAACGAGCTCACCTCCAGAGCAGGGCCAAGCTTGGCCTCAAAAGATTTTGTGGCCCTCGGAAGCTGCGCGTCCAGGCCAGCACCTTCAGACCGGCCTGCAGGTGCAAAGCATTGATCTTGCCATGTAACTGCAAAACAAGAGCAGGGATGCTATACGGATGACAGCCATGCTTCAAGCTGAAATGCTTGGCCATATGCTTGGAGGCTCCTGCTGCCCAATTAACCATCTGATGTGTGCTTGCATGCACTGCATGGCCCCACAGGTCATGCCGAGCCTTGCCGACCAGGGCAGAAGATGGCAGTGCGTACCTGGCCCCAGCAACTGGCGCCTCTGCCATGCCTTCACCACCCCGTACAGGGGCACCGTGCCCTCCACCCAGCTGATCAGGCCCATTCTGGGCCCGAGGGGCACCACTGTCAGTGGCCGCATGTGCTGCCCACTTTTTTGCCCCAGCAGACCATTGCTCAGCTGGAGCAGCTGCATGAGACGCTGGTCCAGCCTCAGGTCCTCCCGACCCTAAAACACAGGGTACACAACTGCCATCAGCACATGCAAACCTGGTAGGCAGGCACTCTGTTCACTTCAAGGCAGCATGCGTGCTGACTCCTGCACCAGCAGGCAGCAGGACACAGTATACAAGACAGACAGCTGCCTGTGCATCACAGGTGCTAAGGCTCCAGTTGTCCAGCCCAAGGAGGTTCATGGCTGCAATGATGCTGCTGCTCTGCCTTGTCTGGGGGCACACAGCATAGTGAGCTAAGTAAGCGTGAGGGCAGCAGCACTGAACTAGGTGGTTTAGGGAGTTGAGGAAAGCAGTGGGCGTGAGGACAGCAGCAGTATCCTCATTTGAGCTCGGTGGGCATGAGCATGAGGGCAGCAGGGAGTCAAATGGTCTCAGTGCGCCTCTTGGTGAGCTTGACAGCAGCAGCAGCCACAGCTGCAGCCCCATACTGCTTTCAGCTTGAGCAAGGACCGCAAGGGATGGTTGCATGCATGCAGAAGCTGCCAGGCTTCGGAGCGCGCACCTTCAGCAAGAAGTTGTAACTCTTGCCGTCTGAGCCCAGAAGGCCAAGCTTCTTGGGCCGCGTCTTGGTGCTCATGATGTGCACCTGCCGCCCAAACCCTGCGATAGTCACCAGCGCGCCTGCCACCAGTGTCTGGGGGACCTCCAGACCCTCTGCAGGGCTGCTGCCAGCAGAGGTGAGCTGCTGGTGTATCCCTGGCATGGGGACGTCAGTCGCCTCAAGATCAGCTAGGTCTTGGGAGAGGAGAGCCATCTCCACGTTGCGCACCCTGCAGGAGCCATACACATGCTCAACTGAGGCAGCAGTGTCAGGCTGGGGTGCCGACGGGCTGTGACAAGCATGCGTGCTGAGCAGCGGAGCAGACATTGCAGACATCCGCATGTGCAACATGAACCCCTGCAGCACCCCACAAAGCAATTCGCACGGTACAGACCACTCTGAGCCAGCGATTGTGACCACACACAGCTGTCAAGTCAGCTCACCTCATCATTGAAGATAGAGCCTGCAGTGCAGGCTTCAGGTGGTGCAGCGCCTTGCCCGGCTGCAGCACCTCTTGCAGGCTGGGCTTGGCTAGGCAGGCCGCTGACCGCTGCAGCAGGGGGAGAGCATAGTGCTGAAATTTGCAATCCAGCGCGCTGCGGGGCTCCTGGGCACCAGCAGCGTCCACCTGCTGCTGCAGCATGTCCACTGCAGGCTGCATGGCTGCCTGGTACCTGCACAGGCACAGGCAGAGCTCTGGCTGCACCCAACTGCTGGTGCAGCACAGACAGGGCGCTTCTTCGACCCGCCAGCAGACCCTCCAGTGTGCTCAGCAGGGTCGCACAGCTGCAAGCCAGGACGGGCAACTGGCAACCCTCGCCCCATGTCTAAGGCTGGCACTGCTGTGCACCAAAGGCATCAGTTGCATACAGGTATGGCTGCACATCAGGCTGCAGCGCACCTTTTGAACGCCTCTGCCTGCCGATCAGACAAGCTCTGGCCTGACTGCCTCATGACCTGCTTCAGCTCCTCATACAGCTTTGGGGTCATGCGATGCACATCTGCCTGCGAGCCGAGGGGCCGTGATTGGACAGATGCGCAGAAGCAATGGCCCAGAGCAGAAGTGGCAGAGCATTTGCAAAGAGGGCGGTTGGCCCGCAGCAGATGCAAGCCTGTAGCTTGATGACGCTGACTCTATGCGGACTCTCACCTGAAGCTCTGCTAGAAGTGTGTTCCACTGCTCCGGGATCAGAATAGTGATGGATGCCAGGCCAGCCATGACAGTCTGCAGCTGGGATGCTGCTGAAGGGTTCAGGGCACTGCAAGCCTCGATCAGCTGCTGCAGGTGAGGGCTTTGAGTGCCTACAATGCACAAAGCATTGATTGCCGTGGGATGCAGGGACTCAGCCAGAGGAAGCAGACAGGCATGTGTACAGAACTGACATGCTCAGGGCTGCTATCAGCCCATACCATTGTTGTCACTCACGCTAAGCAAATGGGGGGAGCGGCAGACCTTACAACAAGGCTGACATGTGTCGCTCTGGACAGGCCAAAGTGCATGTAAGCAGGCACATCAGCTCTGCTCTGGGAAGCTGCCATGCATGAACCCTCACCCAGCCGTGCTGCCTCCTGCTGCTCCACCAGCGCCGGTATGAGCACGACAGCTGGCATGAGGGCCTCCACCCCAGTCAGCAGCTGCTGGGCTAGCTGCTGCACCTCTGGCTGGGCGGCAAAGATGAGCAGTGACAGCAGCTGCGGGATGAGCGCATGCCACAGCAGGGGAGGCACCTGCTGAGCAGCCTTCTGCAAGGCGTGCCGCATTGCGGAGAAGCTGGCTGCGCCAGACGGCATTGCAGGGCCCAGGCCCCTGCTTTTGGCAGCTTGAGGCTGGTGGTTGCTGGGGTTCTCGCATCCGTGGCCTGCTTGCCCCTCAGCTTTCTGCAGCTCCTGCTGCTGGCCTGCCTCATGAGGTATGTGCCCATGCAGCTGGACCAGCAGCTCAAGCAGCCGCAGCAGCACAGGCGTGCCGCTTGCTGCCTGTTGGCCGCTGCCCAGCAAGAGGGCCTTGGCATAGGCCTCAACTGCCTGGATCAGGGCGGCCAACTGTGCGTCGGGCAAGGGCTGAGCTGTGCCAGAGGCCCCCGCAGTGGCAAAGAGCCCAGTCCTAGAGGCAGAGCCTGCAACAGCGTGATGCTGGTGCAGCCAGTCAGCATATGCCATCCAGGCGTGGGCTGACTCTGGTGCAGCCTGCACAGCGGCGTGCAGGCAGGCTACCTGGGCCTGAAGCGGGGCAGGGTGATGCTCCAGTTCGAGATGTGAGAGGCTGCCCCCCAGTCGCTTGAACACCGCAGCCTTGTCTGAGTCTTTGAGGGCCTCAGTCAGTGCAGCCCCAACAGGAGGCTTCCGCAGCCATGCAGCCACTTGCAGCAGCAGTGCTGCCTGAGCCTGGCTGGGAGCCTGCTCAGCCTTCAGAGTGGGCAGCACCATGGCCCACACCTCTGCAGCTGCAGCAGCGTCGAGGCCTCCGTCGGCCTGCAGCTGCAGCTGCAGCAGGTTCCGTGCGCTGGCAATTTCCGGCTGACCGGCAGTTGCCAGCATGTCTAGCAGCCTGCCAGCCAGCCTGCAGTTGCCTGACAGACAGGCCGCCTCTGCAACACGCAGCTGCAGGCAGGGGAGCTGTTCAGCAGCAGCAGGTGCCCTGGCAGGGCCCCGTCCTAGCTGTTGCTGATGCCTCAGCTCATATAGCAAGGGTGCCACGTCCAATGCTCCGCCCTGGGGCTGCGAGGCTGAGCGCTCACCAACGCTGGGCCAGCTGCCTGGCAGCTGCAACGTGCTGCTCAAACGAGCCGCAGCAGCAGCAGTGGGATGAGCAGCAGCAGCAGGAGTGCTGGCCTGCAACGCCTGCTGCACTGCGTGGGTGCAGTGCAGCCTCAGCATTGCTGGCAGCACTGTGGGCCCTCCCTCTTGCACAGCAACCACCAGGCTCTCCTCCAGCAGCTGCTTGACGGCTGCCAGGCTGCTCCCCACCTGGCGAGCCAGCCTGGCGGCCTTGGCAGAGGCTGAGGTCTGCTGGCGGTGGTTCACCAGCAGGTAGGCACGCGCCAGCACCTCGTCTGCAGTGCCTTCCACATCTGCAGGCCCTGCATCCACGCACTGCTCTAGCCTGAATAGCTATGCTGCTTGCTGGCTGAGACAAGATGGCTGCAGCACAGCAGGAGGTCCTGATGCTGCCCTTCTGACAGGGGCACATTGACGCAGCTTGCGCAGCAGGCCCGTAAATCCCAGCAGAAGCCATGCATCCTGTCCCTGCAGCTGGGACGGGTGGGCTGCCCACTTTGAGGCAGCTGCCACTCACCTGTGTGCGCCACATCTGCCCACACGCTCATGTCCAGGAGGGGTTCCAGTGCTTGGTCTTCCAGCTCTGGGACATCGCCAACGGACAGCAGCTGCAGGCGTTGCTGCCAGGCCTGGATGCGTTTCACCACTGGCACCATTTCGTCAGCCTGGACCAACCCATGCATGGCCTGCGGGAGGCTCAAACTTCAGCGCGTCATACTGGACACATCGCAGCCAGCAATCACAAGACGGGAAGACATGTGCCACTCAAGCAACAGCCAGGCTGTGGCCATGACGACTTGTGGGCTCAGCTCATTTGCTGCTGCAGCTGAATTGCAGCAATGAAAAACTTGACATCAATGGCAAAGCAGCCAGGCATCAATTGCAGAGGTCACCTCTATCAGGTCTTCCAGGCCACTCCAGTCAGCAACAGCCTGGTATGCAAGGCAGGCCTGCTCCATCAGGAACTTGACCTGGAAAGGCCCTGCCTGTGCACTGTTGCGCACGCTGAGCTGCTTCCGGAACAGGATTGCTGCTGCTTCATACTGCTTGGCAGCCTGCAACGGGCCACCGGTGGGGGCTTGTATGGCAGCAGCAGGCAGATGTGCCGCATGCCTGCCAGCCAGTGCCGGGCAGATCATCTTGGCAACTGTAATGAGCAGGCGAGGGCCAGCAGATGCTGTTTGCAGCTACCTGGCAATACGCAGACATACAAACTTATATCTGCAATGGTGAGCATGCTCTGCTGGGTTTCTCTTGAGCAGAAACTCACAGCGAGTTGCACGGCCTGTAGCCAGCTGAACTCCAGGCGGCGCGCGGCATCTGATCCCACAGAGAACTGCTCTGCCTGCCGCTGCAGCAGCAGCTGGAGTGGCGCAAAGGTGTGAAGACAGTACTTGTGGAGGCCCAACACGCTGTCTGGCTCTCCCAAGCTGCTGAGGGCCACAGCCACAAGCCTGGCAGCCTGCATGACCTCGTCTGAGATGGTGAGGGCAACAGCATTGAGCTGTGCAGCCCTGCTGGAGACTGGTGCTGGAGCCTGCTTGACTTCTGCAGCCGGCTTCTCAGGTTGGGCTGGCGCGCTGTCCGCCTGCAGGTGGTGTCAGCCAGTTAAGAATCACTAACGAATCCTGAGCTGTCCCAGGGCTTGCTGGCAGGATACTCCCACAAAACAGACTCAGAGAGATGCTGGGCACCTGTCTGTACAGCAGGCGGCATTTCCTCCAGCATCAATGGGCACAGTATGAGCACACAGAGGTCACCGCAGGATTGGCTCGCTGAGACACGACGGGCACACCTGTCGCCGTGCCATGACCTTCAGCTTGCCGGGGGTGCCACTGGCCAGGTTGGCAGGCTGCTGCTTGCCAGGTGGCGCCCCTGTGACACTGTGCCAGGCAGCGTGAGCAGCTGCAGCCGCAGTGGACTGCTGCTCAGACACCGCAGCCTGCTGCAGCTTGTTCATGTGAGCCAGTAGGCCCTGCATCTGATGCTTGAGGTCTGCCAGCCTGCGCAGGCCGTGGCGGATGGTGGCATGGTGCATCGCTGCTGCTGCACTGGTGCGCAGCAGCAGCGGCCGCATGCGCACAAACCAGTCCTCACACACCTGCAGCCACGTACTATAAAGCTGAGCCACACAGTGACACAGACACAATCGACAGGTCCACTTGGGTTGCATACATGATGCAATGGAAGGACTAAATTCTTTTTGCCCTTGTTTACGCCGTCAGCACAGTGATTGATGACTGCTCGCTGTGATTGTGGGCAACATGCCAAGACTTTGCGTCCAGGGACGGCCTCCAGGCAAGGGGGCCGGCACCTAAGAGCTGGGAGAACACTGAGGTCACAGGCTCCTACCTGAAAAGGCGCTTTGGTGCAGCTCACCTTGCGATTAGCATTGAAGAACTGGACAGCAGCACTGTCTGGTAAGGGCCTGACAGCACTGCTTGCAGAGGCT
This sequence comes from Asterochloris sp. CNOR1, assembly GCA_963969365.1. NCBI lineage: Eukaryota > Viridiplantae > Chlorophyta > Trebouxiophyceae > Trebouxiales > Trebouxiaceae > Asterochloris > Asterochloris sp. CNOR1. The sequence continues at coordinate 3,329,768 of OZ017750.1, forward strand.
GCGCTGATGCCAGCCTCGAGTGCATGCATGAACTCCAGCAATAGCCAGGCAGCTTCTGCTAGTGGCAGGCCAGCTGCAGGCTGACTTGCTGTGCTAGCAGGCTCTGGCTTGCTGCTGGCCCCAGCACCCAGATGCTGTCTTATCTGCAGGTGAACAAAGACCAAGGCTAAATTGGCAGGCTGCAGGTCTGCAGTGCACAGGTTGCTTCAATAGCAGAACATGATTTAGCAATCCTGAGATGCCACTGTGGTCGTACTCCTGTCGCGTGCCAGCTGTTGACAGCGCGCATGCAGTAGAGTCATTGATGGGATGTCCAGCCCGATTGCTGCAGCTCATAGGAGACCAAAGCTGCCTACCTGTGCATCTGCAGCTTTTTTGTGCTTTGCATGGGCATCAGCCTTGGCAGCCGCTGCTGCCTCATCTGTCTCCTCCCCAGCCAGCCTGGCAGCCAGGCCCTGCAGCATCTGCTCCAGGGCAGCAAAGCTCTGGGTGGGGTTGCCCCAGTGCAGGCGCATGCGCAGGGCCAGGCACTGCTTGGCGGCCTCCTGAGTGACCAGCCACGCTGCCTCTGAACGCGTGCTGCAGAGCAGAGAGTCCGGATTGCACCTCCCCATTGTGCACAGGACCGCGTGCTGCCTCGTTTACGCTGCACCCAAGAGTGGCTGCTAAAGTTGAAGGCTGTGTCCACTTTCCCTGATGGCTGTCCAACAGTGTGCAAAGCGGCAGCCTGAGCTTGCCAAGGCAGTGCAATGCAGCAGGCTGCACCTTCACGTGTTTCTAGCATGGGAGCTGCAGACAGCCCTCACCCAGGCGTTGGCAGCTGCTGACCAGGGTCGCCCGCAGGCGCTGCATGTCCCAGCAGTTTCCAGACCATCCCCTGCCCTGAGCTGCCGGGCTTCAGGCCGAGGCTGTCCAGCAGCGCCGCCAGCTGGGCCTGGGGCAGGCCCAGCTGCTGGCTGCTCAGCGCCCTGTCGTGCTGCCAGGTTGGCACTGGCGTCCTGACCTGGCGTCCCTGTGCAGACCGCCCAAGCAGCCCTTGGTGGGGCAAGCTGAGGAGCAGCCTCTTCCAGGCCTCCTGCGCCTTGGCGCTCCTGTCTGTCAGCTGGTACAAGACCAGGCTCATCATGGGCCCCGCCTGTCCTGGCTGACGGGCAAGTGATCCGTCCACCAGCAGCTTGCTGAGGTGCTCCGCCACTGCCAGCCTGACCTGCGGCTGCGGCTGGCAGGCCAGGGCCTGCATGACAGCCCAGAGCTCCTGGGGCCATGCCAGCGCACCTCTGCCGACAGGTGCAGCCCCGCCCACATGCCCCTGTCTGGATGGCCCTGCAGCGCCTTCTGGCATGCTGTCAGACAGGCTGATGCCTGCCTGAGGCAGCAGAGTCGACAGTACTGCCGCCATGTTGCTGCCTTGCAGAGCCAGCCCCTGGCTGCTGCCCTCATTTCCACTCACGCCAGCTGCATGGCCAATCCCCAGTTGTGCCTGGGACTGGCCCACCGTCACTGCCGCCAGCATGTTCAGGGCCACAGCAAGTGAGGCCTGCTGCTGGGCGACACTGGCCAGCACGCTGCAGAGCGCCTGCTTACTGGTGGTCCCTGCCTCTGTGATGCTGGCCAGGAGCTCGACAACCAGGGCCGTGACCTCGCCCTCTCCCTTTAGTGGGCCTGCACACAGAACATTCAAAACCTGGGAGCAACACTCAAGCAAGCATCCTCTGGTGATTGCCAGCACTCCCACATCTCAAATGAACTTGGTCCTCATGCCAGGCCGGCAGCATGGCCACTCATCAAGCGCAGCTCCATACAGGCAGCCTTGCACTGAAGCACACCAGATGAAAGCATGGGCAGGTTGGCTAACAAAGCCACCACAATGCCCCTCCTTGTCTTGCACTCGGCAGATTGCAAGCCATGACCAGGGGTCTGTGGACATGCTGATAGCAGCCACAGCGCACCTCCTGGGAGGACGAGGGGCACCAGACTCTGCCAGACTAGCAGGTGTCCGGCTGGGTCCATAGCCTCCACGGCCACCCGGACAGTGGCCAGATCAAACAGCAGCGCCTCTGCCTGCCCTGCCTCCCCCTGCCAGTGCCTCTCTGCAGACTGGGTCACGCTTGACAGCACCAGCTGCAGAACTCGGGCTTGGACTGCCCCATTCCTGTGAGACAGGAGGCTGGCCTGGAGATCTGCCGCCTGGCCCACTACCTTGGCTGAGAAGCAACCCCTGCAGCAGGGGCCAGTGACATGTAGGTAGGGACTAGTGCAATCAGCAAAGCCCACCTGACAAGCTGCTCGACCCCATGGGCATTTCAGAGGCGGCTGCCACATGAGCACCAGCGTCTGCCTGGGAGGTGATGCTGGCATGAGCCAGCTTTGCTAGCAGCAACAGGTTAGCAACATAATAGCTGACAGAACTGGGTACTTGCTGGAGGCTTGAGGAAGAGCAATGCGACCTGAGCATTGTCACAGCCCCGCGTGATCACAAAGCATTGGCCATTCAACATGAGGCAATCACCTGAGCAGGGTAACAGCCCCAGCCTCCCCAAAGAGAGCTGGCAGCGCAGCCAGGACATGGCCGCAGTCAGCAGCTAGCGTGGCCACACTCTCTGCCAGCGCCACCGCTGCCAGAATCCCACCCACAGGCAGCCCATTGCTGCTGGTGCTGAGCACAGCAGCAGCAAAAGAGGCTGCTGCCTCCCAGACCGCCTTCAGTGCGCCCACCGCTGGCGCTGCCCCCTGCCCCCGCTTTTGCAAGACGGCTGAGGTTGGCACCGCAGCAGCCCTTGCTTCATAGGCGGCCTGGCTGCCAGCTGCTGCAGCAGCCAGCTTGACAATGTCTTGGCCATGCCGGAATAGCTCCTGCCAGTGCCGGACCTGCTGCTGCCGGCCAGCTGACTGGCAACCATACTTGCTGAAGCTTGTCTGCAGGAGCTCCAGCGCCGTCGCCGCCAGGCCTGCACAGCAGACACACCACCTGGCTTCCCAGTGACCTATTGCACAAAGGTTGCACATGGCAGCTTCATCTGCTGATTGCATCCTCAGGGTCTTGCGGAGTGCTGGCCAGCAACAGGAGGTCCAGCCAACTGAATCAGCGCTCATTACCTGGGCTGGCAGCCAGGAGTCCCCCCTTACATCCCCTCAGCACGCCCAAAGCGCAGTTCACCAGGGACAGCAACCGCCTGGCATCAGCTGCGCTGTCAGGCCCCTCTGCAGCCGCCTGCGCGTCTGCCAGCAGCTGCTGGAGCGTGCTCCTTGCAAAGTCCAGCTGGTCGCACCACATAGGGGAAAAGCTCTCCAGTGTGGACGCGAGCAAAGGCCTGCACAGGCGATACCAACTCAAGACGGACGGAAATGCTTGAAACTGGGCACCACTGCCTCTACTATGGGGTGACCTGACCCAAAGGAGCCCTGTGCGCCAATGCAATGAGCACAAGGGGGGCTGCCCGGCATACCTTGTTACATCTGGCAGCGACGCCTCCAGAGACCACTGCACAATCAACTCCACCAGTGCCTTGAAATGCTGCCTCAGCAAAGCGGCGCATGGAGCCACCTGCATCACCAGTCCAGGTGCTACACAGTGCTTCAGATGCTCGATTGCAGGTCATGATGCAGAACCTGTGCAGCGTTCTCACCCTTAAGCAGCATGAGCACAGCCCTGAATTTGCTGCAGCACAGCAGGATAGAAGCATGCCAGACTCTGGTTCTCAGCAATTTTCAGGTTCATATAGATTGCTTGAAGCATGCAATTGGAAACGTCATGCCACAGCTGAACCCACCTGAGTGACAACACCCAAGAGGGGTGCCACCAGGTGCACTGAGGTGCCCTCAGCCTCCAGAAGCTGCTTGCATGCTGCCAGCACTGCCCCGCCATACTCCTCAAGAACATCCCTGCTCACCCCTGCAGGTAAGTGTGCACCCTCAGAGCTGGCCTTGGAGCCCATGTGGTATGAGGCTGCAGACCACTGGCATGTACATCAGTCAGGCTTGATGAGGCGCCAACCTCAGCCAGTCCCAGAAATTGGATCGATGCTGGTGGAAGCCCATAGGGTGAGCTTCTCAGTGCTCACCTGCAAGCCCATGTTTCAAAGCCACCAGTATCCAGCACTGCAGGCCAACCTCCAGGCGACCATGATTGGGCAGCATCTGCCCCAGCAGGGTCGGCAGCGCCCAGTCAAACAGCAGCCCCCTCGGCACACCTGCACGTGCTCAGCAGCTGTCAGGAGTGCAGCACTGATGCTGGAGGCCACAACAGACATATGCAGGGCATGCTGCTGCAGCTGGCCTCCCTGAGCCATCCTGAAGGCTGCTGCTGTGCCTACCTGGCGGCCTGCCAGCCCGTGTGGCCAGCGCTCCCAGCATTCCCACCACTGGAGCAGCAGCCTGGCGCACCAGCTGCTGCGCGTCCACCAGCAGCTGCACCAGTGCGGGCCAGATCATGGGGATCTGTGCCTGTGCAGCCTGCGCACCCGGCTGCCGCTGCATAGCACTGGCCAGTCCCTTCAGGGCTGACAGCCTGGGACCCTGCAGGGGATACAGGCAGATGTTAAGGCCAGGCTTGATACGAGAAAGCATGCAGCGCCAGCACATCTGCAGATTAGTGCAGCCGCTCACCAGCTCCCCCTGCTGCAGGCATGCCACATGGAGCAGCTGCTGCAGCTGCTGTGCAGCACTGGGGCCTGGCAGCATCTGTCGGCCGCTGTATGACATGTTCCCTTGGTGTTGCAGAGACACACCCAATTCCATCCCTGGTGGAGGAGTCCACCAGTTCCTGCATCAGTCAGCAGACATTGCAGACAGACTTGAATGGGAGCTGAATGAAGATCCAGACAGAGGCAGGCACAGAGGTCGTACCTCCGCCCTGAGGCTGGCTGTCAGCCTCCCGTTTGTTCATGCTGGAGGCAGCATGTTGTCTTTGTTATGTTGCCTTCAAGAAAAGGCAACTGACGTCCGTCTTCCTGCAGGCTGAGCCTGCATGTTTGCCTGTTCGACATGGCAAGCAAGCTGAGAAATATGTGGGACACTCTCTTGGAGATATGCTCCTTTCCTTCTATGCTACAGATAGGGAATAAGTCAGATGCAAAGTGCTCTGAGGCAGCAGTTCAGGCCATGTCAGGCCATCCTACAGTGTACTGCTGCATCTGCACGCAGTTTGAGGTCCTGTAGTGTCACTGCCAGTTTGCAGGCTGCATGCAGTGGGGGCAGGCAGTGGGTGACTTTGGCTGACACTTGCACAGTCACACTGGAGGTCAAGCACAGCAAGTTCATAGCAACAGCATGGCCCATACAGAGCAGATCGGAGGTGCCTTACTGAGCTTCAGTCTTCATGTCTGAGCAACCTGCTGACAGCAGCAGAGTGGTCTAGAGTGGACAAGACCTACACTGCATGGCTTTGGGATGCAGGCCATGCAGCTGCTGGAGAGGCATGCAGATCGATCTGCCAGCCACAACTGCTTTGCCTACAAGGTGTGCACAGACATGCGCTTCTCGGATGACGGGGAGCCGGTGGGTGGAGCCCCAATGCTGACAGCCATTGAGGCAGAAGGGCTGGATGGAGTCTTTGTGTTGGTAACGAGGCAGGTCGCGGAGTGCTGTAGTTCGCCATGCATTGTTGCTGCTTAGCACAGCTACTTGAGCGCTGTGACTTTGCGTCTGCAGATTTTTTGGAGGCACCAAGCTGGGCACTGGTGGCCTAGCCAGGGCTTATGGCAAAGCTGCACGGTATGCCAGCAGCCCTGTCTAGCACTGGGTGATGTGTATGCCACTGAGCATGCTCGCATGCAGGGACTGCTTGCAGCAAGCCCAACGAAGAGAGGCGGCTGAGCAAAGACGGCTTGAGCTGCAGCTGCCGATACAGCACTCTGGCTCTGTGTACTCTTTGCTGGACTCTAAGTCAGTGAGACGCTTGCACGAGGACTTTGCTGACAACGGCGACATGCAGCTGGTTCTGGAAGTTGACTGCAATGAGCTGCAGGCCCTTACAGACTCCTTAAAGAGTGCCACAAAAGGGCAGGTGCAAATCAGGATTTCTAGCTGAGATGCAGGACATTCATGGACAGTGCCTCTCATTACTTTCATTTCAAACACCACAACACTGAACTCAGAAGCGGCCCCTGCCCCGACCACCACCCCTTCCCCCTCCCCTGAATCCTCCCCTGCAGAAATCAAGATTCATTTCAACCCAGTTTTGCGCAGGCAGATGTTTGCAACATGTGCAAAGAATGTTTTGGTATCACTCAATTCGCACAGGCATCCATCTGCGCATGAATGTGAGTCAGCAGGGAAGCAGAGCACTCTGCAATGCAGAGGCCATACCCACCTGCCACCGGGAGACCTGCCGCCAAAGCTGCCACGGCCACCACCGCGGCCACCAAAGCCTCCCCGCCCGCCACGGCCTCCGCGACCTCCTCTTGCTCCACCACGTCCACCTGCATTAACAAGCGCCTTGAACTTGAAGGCAAAGCATTTGCAGCCGTCTCCTGCCCACCTGCAACACCAACAACACACCACTGGCAGCCATGAGAACAGGTCTGGCCTTGACCTCTTGCTTTCCCTTGAGCAGCCTGGCAGCCACGACATGCCACAATATCAGACCTGATGCAGCATCTGCAAGATGACAAGGCGGGAGTCCCACCTTTCTGGACGCCTGCCCCCTTGAGCTTGGGCAGAAACCTGTCGAGGGGCAGCAACTTCATGGGGTCGATGAAAAATTTGTCCCCATTTGCGTATGAGGTGGCCACAATGCCCTCCTGCATCTTGATCGTGAAGAACTGCAGAAATGTGGGCTCTGTCAGGGCCTGAAGGCACAGAAGCACATACTACAGGCAGGGCATGAGGCAGCTGCATGCGGGAACTCACAGAATTGTTAATGCCGCCAAAGATCTCTTCTATCCTGCCTATCTGCGTCTTGTTTTGCAGAAAGATGGGTGCATTGAAGTAGGGGATCTGCAGGCAAGCACAGCCATCAGTCAAGTCTTGCCAGCATTGATGCAGTGATGGCAGGTGCAGTGTCATAAACTAAACAGGTAGCCAGCATGGTGCAGCGTTGCATAAACAGAAGCAGCAGGAGCCGGCAGACAGACCTTCTCATTGGACAGTTTGCACACTGCCTCGCCCTCGCAGGCATGCTCAAAGTTGCCTGCCTCCACTACCTGGTCTGGCGGGCCCTGAGGGAACCTGTAATGATGGGCAGCACACTGGTGAGTGGGGTGTTGCTCAACGCACAACATGTTGCATGACATGCACTGCTCATTGACATGGCCCAGCATGACCTCTCATGCAGCCACTTGCCTGTCACCACCGAATCTGCCTCCTCCGCGCCCTCCACGGCCACCAGGGCTGAAGCGGCCACCGCCCCTACCTCCAGGACTGAACCGATCACCTCCCCTGCCGCCCCGCTGCATGCACTTCTGTCTGGCCTTGTCAACTCAAGACAATGGCAGGGTTGCCTTATGCTGGTGGCAGGCTACCAGGCAATGTAGCCTTCAAAGGGACTCTGGCTGCTAGCCCTTCCGGTGAGCTCAGAGGCTCACAACGATGTGATCTGTGGTGTAATGTTGCTTCCTGCCCAGAGCCAGACCACCAAAGTCACTGGATCAAGACCTAGCCCTATCTGATACGTGCCATATGGCCTAATACTTGTTGCCTTCCAGCTTCTCAAGGATCACCCAACGTGACCAGCTGATTGCCAGTACACACTACTGCTGGCAGTGTGGCTATCAGTGTTGCTGACAAGCTGCAACCCCAATCCAGTAGGCAGCCATCCAGTTGAGCATGAGTTCATTTAGCAGCGCTATGCGTGGGCAAAACCCCCTGCGCCACCACCAGCAGCAGCAGAAGGTGGCTGCACCTCCGTCTTACGGTGCTCCAGTGTGCGTGGCGACGCCTGTCAGGCCGCCAGCAGCTAAGCCTGCCAAGAGGAGCAAGGTCGAGCTTCTGATGACTCTGCCATTTGCTTTGTCCACACAAGCCAGGAACAATCTTGTGCATTTTGATGACCATGTCCTGCTCCGCCACAGGTAGAGATTGTGAAGGAGCGCAGTGACTTCCTGAGGCATCCCCTGATGGAGGAGCTGGTCAATGAAAACACTTACATCAACGAGGTGAGCTGGCCGCTTAGTGCGCCAGGGCTGCCACATCACCTCACCCTCTGAGGGTACTCAGCAGCTCCCACCCCAGCAGCCTCCTGCCTGAAGCAATTTGCCCCGCCGCAAGCTGCAGGCCTGCAGATGGGCTCCTGTTCTGTGCACCACTTCTGGGCCTCTGCTTCTGCAGGATGCTGTGCAGCTGATGAAGTTCCACGGCAGCTACCAGCAGGACCACAGGGAGAAGCGTGCATTCGGGCAGGGCAAGTTTTACCAGTTCATGATGCGCACCCGGCAGCCTGGCGGGACAGTCGACAACCAGCTGTACCTTGTCATGGATACACTGGCAGACCAGGTGTGCTGGAGCAGATTGTGGAGAGCCAGACAGCACCAGGCGTGCTTTTGAGCAAGGCTACTGGAGGATGGCTGTACACTGGGGCGCTGCACACGAAGCAGCGCGATGGCAGTGCCTGGCCGTCCAGATGCATGCCACACCTGGAGCTCTCATGCTCTTAGGATGTCATGCACTGCCCAGTCTCTGCAGGGCAGCATGGCCGGTTAGCCATTCCTGTCGAGTTCGGCTCCCTGCACGCTGCCGTTTGCACAGTTGCTCTGTTCATCAGCAGCACTGCCCCCAATGCTGTCAGCCAGTGCCCACCTGGGGCTGGACACCCCTCCAACTCAGCCTAAGGCTTGGCACCCCTCTGACTGATGGCCAGCACCTGCAGCGCAAGCTTGCTGCAAGTTGACTTTGAACCTCACACCATGTGCAGTATGGCAACGGCACCTTGCGCCTGACCACCCGCCAGGCCTACCAGCTGCATGGCGTGCTCAAGCAGGACTTGAAGACAGTGTTCAGCTCCGTCATCAAGAACATGGGCAGCACGCTAGCAGCCTGTGGAGATGTGAACCGCAACGTGATGGCGCCGCCAGTGCCTTACAAGAACAGGCCGGAGTACATGTTCGCCCAGCAGTACGCAGAGGACATTGCCCAGCTGCTGGCGCCTCAGAGTGGGGCGTACTATGACGTGTGGCTGGACGGGGAGAAGTTTTTCACCCATCAGATGGAGGTAGGTACCGGCTGAGGAATGTGTGGGTGCTGTTGCCTGGCAGACAGCAGTGCTTGCTTTGCTTAGGGGGGTGAAAGTCACGACCACCAAGTGGATTTTGAGGGCTGAGTCTCTGAGCAGTGAAAAGGTGCCAACCCAGGAGCTCAGGGCTGGTGCCATTTCGTGGGGTGCAGCATGGCCTGGGGCCCTGCCATTCAAGGGAGGAGCTTGTAGCACCTGATGGCCCTGCGGCTTGAAACACTGCCTGCGTTAGCCAGGATCACAAGGAAGTATTGACATGGGCATCCTGTTCTGCAGAATCCCAAGGTGACAGCAGACAGGGCTTTCAACAGCTTTGGCACCAACTTTGAGAACTCCCCTGAGCCCCTGTATGGCAACCTCTTCCTGCCACGCAAATTCAAAGTGGGCCTCACTGTTCCAGGTGGGCGTTGCAGATGCCCCCTCGGGCGCTGCCAACTCTATTCAGCTTGCCCTGCCATCATGAGCATGGTGCAACTTGTTGAGCACATGATGTGCTCATCATGGCTGCCAGCCTGCCTCTTCCAGCCCTGACGATATGTGCACACCCCTGTCGGCTGATGCGAGCCTACATCAAGCTGTCCTGTGTCCTGGGCCCTCACATGCTGTGCTGCCTGCAGGGGACAACAGTGTGGACCTGCTGACCAATGATGTTGGGCTGGTGGTCATGTGCAGCCCGACAGGCGAGCTGGAGGGCTTCGATGTGCTGGTGGGAGGCGGCATGGGCCGGACACACAGGTGACAGCTGCAGCTCGCACCCACCTTTGCCATGCAGCTGCACAGCAGATTGATGGCGCTGTGATGCTCTCTGTTCAGGGCTGCTGGCATGCAGCTCCTGCCAGCAGCATCCTCACAGCTGCACAGCTGGCTGACCAGCAGGCGTCTAAGCACCTCCAGGCCTTTGTTTCATGGGTGGCCACCGTCGCAGCCTGCCGTCCATAACAGCTGACCAGGCCCTAAAGTTGCCTCCCCTGGATTGAGAGCTTGTATGCACTGCTGACCCTCAGGAGCCTGTGTCTGCATAGGCCCTGCAAGCAGCTTGCCCTCTGCTGCAGGCGCAAGAGCACATGTCTGGGATTGGTGCCCACCTGGTCAATGCTACAGGCTGTGTGCCAGCTGCAACTAACAATCCTGTGGGCTTTGTGCCAGCTGCCATCAACAACTCTGTCGCTCGTGCCACAGGAATGAGAGCACCTTCGCCCGCCTGGCCGACCCCCTGGGTTTTGTGCCAGCAGAGGACATCTTTCATGTGATGAAGGCCATTGTGGCCACACAGCGCGACTATGGGCGCCGCGACGACCGCAAGCAGGCGCGCCTCAAGTACCTGGTCAATGAGTGGGGCCTGGACAAGTTCAGGGGCGTGGTGGAGCAGTACTATGGCAAGAAGCTGCAGCCCTTCCGGTGAGGTGCTGCAGGTGTCGGCTGTCTGCTGCATGTGTTCACATGGCAGGGATCCACAAGGCGAGCTGTGGCAAGGAGTTGCAGCCTTTTAGGCGTGGCGCTGCAGTCCGTAGCTGCATCTGTGGACATGGGTAAATATGGGCTGTACCAAGATTTTGGGTGGGGCTGCAGGTGCTTTCAGTGGGCTAGGGCGCAATTTGTCTGGCACATGGGCGCACCCAGGAGGGGGCAATTCTCAGTCTACCCAAGTGCTCTGCTAGTGCAGACCTGCAGCTGTCTGCTTCTCTGCCTGGCAGAAATTTGTTTTGCTGCACATCGGTTAGTGAAGGTTGCTGAACCAGCCTGGGTTCTTGCTGGTCGCCACACTGCCTAGCAGGAGTCCCTCTGCCATAGCACAGCCAGGAATGTTGCTTTGGCAGGGTAGTGCGGCCAGCAGTCAGGAAGGTGATTGTGTCACGTGCCTGCAGGCTGTTGATTTGCAGGCTAGTGCCAGGACATTCCAAATTGCAGGACAAGTGCTATGTGCACCTTCACTAGCTCTGCCTTGACCAATTTGCAGCTGCTGACTGCGTCTGCTCATGGCCCTTCACGGCGCTGCCCAGGAGCTTGAATGCCTGGCCTAGAGATGATCTGCACCCCACAAGAGGCTCATGGGCAGCTGTTGAACGTCTCGCCTCCGGTTGTGCAGGGCTCTGCCTGCCTGGGAGCACAAGGACTACCTGGGCTGGATCAAGCAGGGAGATGGCCTGGAGGCGTACGGCGTGTACGTCCAGAATGGGCGCCTCAAAGGGGATATGAAGAAGGCCCTGCGCACAGTCATCGAGCGTTATGAGCTGCCTGTGCGCCTGACTCCCAACCAGAACCTGATCCTGTGCGACATTGAGGAGGGCTGGAAGGCGGACATCATGTCCACGCTGTCAGCGGCCGGCATCAAGTGAGTGCTGCCCTGTTAGCAGGCACCTTAAGGGCACATCGATTGCTATTGCTGGCACAGCCAAGGGGTTGCTTGGAGGGTGTGCTCAGGGGGCCAGGAGGCAGAGGGCATACAAACCTTGTCAATTGTCAGCTGTCAGGTGAGAGCACTACCTGGGCGGCCTGCACCAGATGGAGGTATCATGATTGTAGGGCTGGATGGCAGACATCTTGTCCATGCTGTCAAGCGTCCGCATTATCTGCGTGTTGCTATGCCAGTGCTGTGGGGCCGCATGCTGCCTGTGTGCAGCAGCCAGCAGCATGTCTTTGTGACAGGAGATGCTGGGGACCATGTGAGTGATAGGCAGCCCGCTTGAGGATTCAAGGCTGGGATGTAGACACTCACTCAATGAGTTGGGGGTTTGGAGATCAAGGTGTGCGATCAGTGGTGCACATGATTGCTAGCTGCTCAGAGCATGATAACTGAGGTGGCCCAGCTGCTCTCTGCAAGCCAGACAGGTGGCTGCTGTCTGGGCAAGCGCTGATCAGCCTATCAGCCTTGACCAGCACTATCCTGCCTGCAGGTTTGCTGTGCAGCGCACAGCGGCACTGCCTGCTCATCTGCCTGCGTGAGGCAGTCACCTCTCACATGTAGGGTCCCTGCCTGCGCCTTCTGCCCTGCACAGGCCCGGCAGCAGACAGCCAAGTGACAGCCCCCTATCATTCATTCTTGAAGCGTCTCTGTGCCTGCAGGGGGCCCGAAACCCTCGACACCCTGGACCGCAACTCCATGGCCTGTCCCGCGCTGCCCCTGTGCGGGCTGGCCATCGGCGAGGCCGAGCGCTCCCTGCCCGACGTGAACAGGCGCATCCGTGCGGTGATGGACCGCCTGGGCTTTGCCCCCGACGAGCACTTTGTTGTGCGCATGACAGGGTGCCCCAACGGATGCAGCCGCCCCTACATGGCTGAGATCGGCCTGGTGGGCGATGGGCCCAATAGCTATCAGCTGTGGCTGGGCGGCACACCCGGGCAGACCCGCCTGGCAGAGACCTACATGGAGAGGATGAAGATCCAGGCAAGTGCATGGCTGTGAGCTGAGCCGCTCTCTATGAGCCTCAACTGGCACAGTTTGTGTACCAAGATGCTTGTATGTCTCTTGAGCAATGCTGGCCATTGTGCAGGGTGGACCTGTGTCTTTGCTTAAGTCGTGGAAGAAATCCAGAGTCTTTTACAGCTCGTGTCGCTTTCAGTCATTTGTGCGAGCTCCCCGCAGTTGTCGCAGGGAGTGCCACACCTGTGCTGTAGCCCCCTGGATCCATTGCTGCGGTCATGTGAGGCTTCCCTGAAAAATGTGATTGGTGGTCTGCTGCTGCGTGGCGTGTCCTAGCAAACACAACTGTGCCCAGGTGAGTGCTGCATGAGTGCAGAGCAATGCACTCTGTGTTGCTCAACATCATTGATGTTGGCTGCAGGATCTGGAGGCCACCCTGGAGCCCCTCCTGTACTTCTACAAGCAGCGGCGGCGAGTTGGCGAGAGCCTGGGCGACTTCTCTGCGCGCACTGGTTTTGATGTCCTGAGGCAGTACACCGAGGGCTATGTCTCGCCTTCCACAGAGCAGGAGCTAGAGCAGATTGGCGTGCCCAAGGAGCTGTACGCAGCCTTGAAGCAGATTGCAGATGCACAGGGCAAAAGCCTGCCTCACGTTGCATCTGAGGCCGTCCGCAAGCTGGTGTCAGCCTGAGCGGTGGCAGAACTATCCAGCACAAAGAACCCTCATCCCCCCTAAATTGTCCTGTGAGACTTTCAGTACTGTAGCTGTCCTCTGTCCCAGCCCTGACGAGTATGTCCCTGTCTGTCCCCTCTGTGATGTGGCAACGCCAGGAGCATCATCTGACATTGCACAGGGCCATGCCCCCACCGATAGGTACAAGGGTGAAGTGTATGCGTTCATCTGTCATGAGAATGGCGTTGAGTTCCCTGAAGGCAATGGTGCGCTTGTCCTTATCATCTGCATCGCAAACTTGGCCATGCCACAGCACGTTATCAATGGCAATGAGGCCACCAGGTCTGGTCAGCTTCAGCACATCCTCATAGTAGGCTAGGGTAGCCCTCTTGTCAGCATCTGCATGGCAGGACACGCTGTTTGCTTCCTGGTGTCCAGATTTTGCAATTTCTGAAAAGAGGGATGCTCGCCTATGAATGCCAGATCAAAGGTCTTACGCAAAGCTGGCTGCCCCACAAGCTGTGCAAGAGCATCAGCTGCCGTCCCACAGACTGTGCCAACCTGCAAAAGAGATGTCAAAGACTAGTGATGGTGACGAGACCTAGATGCTACATGTAGCATTTCATGGCAGAATGCAAACACACAATTACATGGCAAGCCCTTCAGGGCTCACTGCTTTCTTCATACATGTGCTGAGATCAGGTGCCACACACTGTGCAAATGACTGACCATTGCAAGACCCATGCGGCTCAGAGGCAAGGGATACAGACCCTCACCCTGTGTCGGAGCCCAGACATTTCAAGAGCCTCCTCTGCAAGAGCCATCGCCCTGGAATCTCTGTCGCAGGTGTGCAAGTAGCTGTCCTCAGGCAGTGCCTGCAATGGGGCCATCACCTTGCCAATGTGATTGCACTGACGCTGCATGCAAGCACTGCCAACTAGATGTCAAACTTGTGCATGGGACACCAATGGCTGTCCGCAATGTATTCAATGGGCCGACATGTCAGGCTTGGCATGGTTTGGGCCACCCACCAGTGCCATGGCAATGGCTGAGTAGCCTGTGAACGTTCCCAGCTCAAGCACTCGCTTGGCGCCTAGGCAGCGCACAAGCATGGCCAGAAACTGCCCCTGCTCAGGCGATACCTGTGCTGCAAACACACAACAGGACTAAACAGGCGTTATTTGCTGGCATGCAGGTGCAAGAGGGTCTTCAGGCCGGCTTGCTGCAGTGCTGCCAGCTGTATGCCCACATCAGATGGCTTCATTGCACACCTGCATTCTTGCCCCATCAGGGAAGCGCTTGGCCGTCTGCTTTCTCAGCCAGATGAGTACCTTTAAACAAACAGGGCAGCGTCAGATATAGGTGAGATGCTGACGTTTGGGCAGGCCCTGCAGCTGTGCACCTCAGGCTCGCGAGTGTGCTGCAAAATGTATTGGTAAAGCTCTGGTGTCATGACAGTGCCACCAAGCTGCTTCTTGATAGTGCCGGCTTGGCTGTTATTGCCTGAGCTGCTGCAAATCCCCTGCCGCTGACGCTGTGGCAGGGGGGTCAATCGCTGCCAGGCCTTGGCCTTGCAGATCCAGGATCTGACGGCCACATGCCTGCAGGATGGCAGGCCTGAGGCAGCCAGCATCCAGTGACATGGAAAGCGTGACCTCCTCACGTGTGGACCCTATCTGTCAAGTGCGTATTTGCTGATAAGAAGCTCCGCCTGTGATAGATCTGGTCCACACAGTGTGATTTTCTCGGCACTTGGAGCACGGTTTGTTACTCTTCGCACGGGCCCTACTTCCCGGGTCACGTAGTAATGACTTTGCCTGGGGTTAGGCATCTGCAGGTTCTGATGTTGTTTCGAGAAGGTATGTCCCGTCTGCCTAGGTGGTAAAGTGCCAGGTCACACTTGCCTGATCTGTCCCATTGGCAGATGCAAGCACTGACTTGACCCCTGACTTGCAGGAGCCTTGCTGAGCCGGGCCTAGACCTCTGACGACAGCATGTCTGCCTCTGCCGCGGTGGAGAGGGCCAATGCGGATGCGCGTGACCAGCGCATGCGGGCCCTAAGGGGAGAGCTGGAGCAGGTGGCAGAGGAGCTGCAGGAAACTGAAAAAATCCACCAGGAGGCACAGGAGCTGGGGGATGAGAGCCTGTTGGAGGAGATTCAGGGAGATCTGGCTCGCTTGCAGGTGTGACTGCCTGCAGAGGCTGGCAAGTGTGGCCTGCCATGGCGTGGGATGCTGCTGCAGAAGGTTGCTCACTGCAGGTCCACAAAGCCTCTGTGAGGAAGGCTGGCACCGTCGACGTGTGCCCGGTTATGTGAAAGTGTCTCTGGTACACCAATCCTGAGGATGGCTGCCGTGTGGTGTGCCAAGATGTGAGTGCAGGACAGTCCAAATTGCCTTGCCTGAGCAGTGCAAGCATGTAGGCTGGGACCACTCTGGGTTGCTGATGGCAACACTCACAACAACAGAACTACCTGTCACTTCAGACTTTGGGGGCCAGGTCACAACGATGGTGCAACCCAGAGAGCGTCAGACTGGTTACAGCCCCCCACACTAAAGCCAGCGTACGGGCTTGCGCCAGTCAGCTGGCCCAAGAGGATTCAATCCTTTAACCAGTACCCCATGCCCCTGCCTGCAGAAGCTGCAGCGGCAGCTGCAGCAAGGGCTATCTGCCTCTGTGTGGGAAGTCAGCCTCAGAAGCATGCTGCTGCCCTGCAACACGCCCCACCTAACACCTGTGTGCAGAGGAAGCTGTGGCTCCACGTGGCTCCACTCCATGTGGTGCATTGTCAAACTCAAAACCCTGCCCTGCATAGTGCAGCTTGTGCTGCCACTTACAGACCTGTTATCCTGTGCCATGCCTGCACACAGGAGGTGCCAAGGGAGTTGCAGCAGTGGCTGCACCGCCTGCGGCCACCCAGCCAGCGAGTGGCTGATGCAGCAGCTTGCAGTGCCACTCACAAAAGGTGTCATCCTGACTGCAGGAGGTGCAGCAGGAGCTGCAGCAGGAGCTGAACCGCCTGCAGCTGGCCAGTCAGCGGTCAGCCGAAAACCTGCGGGAGCGCCTGCGCAGGCTGCGCTCGAGGGACGCTAATCATCGCCGCCTCCTCAGTGGGGAGGAGGGGGAGCTTCAGGTGGGTGCTTTAGTGACTGGGAAGGGTTCACTGACAAGGGCCTCAGTGGGGAGGAGTGAGAAGGGTGTTATTTGGTGCCGTGCAAGATCTGCTGCGTGGCTTCTTAATGTCAGCCAGAGGGCCATACACAACTGCTGTCTCTGAAACCTGACGGCAAACTGCTGTGGGTTCCATCCTGGAAGAGGTATGCCTGTGGCCTAGGCCTGCACAGCAGTGCAAAAAGCACAGCTGATGTGCCATTTTGCCACGCGTCCTGCCGAGGGCCTGCGCCACCACGCTGTGCCTTGGGTGCTGTGCAGGCTGCAGCTTCGGCCGCTGCTGCCAGCATTGGGCGCACAGTCAGTGGCGGACCGCTTAAGGAGGGGATCCCTGCCCCGTCTGCGGCGCTGCCAGACATCCCAGAGGCCGCACCATCAGACCCCCCAACATTCAATCAACCCTCAGTGGCAATATCAGCCGCCGCCACTGTGGCTGCTGCTCTGGCCCCCGCCTCTTCAAGCCAGACAATTGCGCAGGAGAGTGTGGCTGCTCTGGCAGCTGACTCAGGCTTCCAGGGCACCCCTGACAGCGTCTCACTGTGGGCTGGCTTTGGGAGCACGCCGCCCCTCCCAGCCCCTGCTGGGGCCATGCCGGTGGGGACTGGCATGGACCTGCAGCCGCCGTCTGCGCAGCAGATGCCGGTGGCATCGACTGGTAGCAGGGCATTGGAGACCCCAGCTCTTCCAGAGCTGCCTGCAAGCGGCTCAGCACAGAGACAGCCAGCAGCAGGCGCTGCTGCAGGCATCACCAGCAAGCAGCAACAGGCAGTAGCTGCGCTGCCGGTGGCAGGTGCAGCAACAGAGAGAGCGCTGTCAGGGTACACTGCAGACACAGAGGAGGCAGATGTTGTGGCCGAGGGCTCAGCAGCCCTGTCACAGGTGGCTGCTGGGGCACCAGGCAGCAAAGCTCAGCACGTGAGCAAGCCTGGGGCCAGCAAGGATGTGCGCTCTGCTGCTCTAGCAGAGACCATATCGGGAGCCCTGGCGGGGGCTGGGGGCCGTGGTGAGGCGGCAACTGGTGCCACTGGGCGCGAGGCAGGCCAGCCCAGGCCAGATCCTGTAGAGGCTGAGGGGCCCAAGGCCGCGGCTCTTGCTGCGACAGTGTCTGGGGCGCTTTCTGCGGCAGGAGAGGGGCATACCTCAGGTGCACTTCCATGTTGCACTAGTCTGCTCGGCCATAGTTGACAGTATTGTCTGTGCCGCTCTTTGCAGCAGGCGTTGAGCCTGTCTTAGGTGTATCTGCATTTCCCTGTGGCTGAGACTGCCTGCATCTGCAGACCGTCAGATGCCTGGGGGCTGTTGGGTTGTTCTTACTGCTATGCTGCATGGCACTGGGTGTACACGCACGCTGCTATTGCACAGCCACGACATGCAGGCTGCCAGCAGCCATGCAGCAGCGCAAGTCCCACAACCACTGATGTGCCACTTGCAGGACTTCCCGCAGAGGACAGTGACCCAGTTTCTGCCCAGGAGCGCCTGGCCAGCCCTGTACTTGCCGCTGATGCTGGCCCTGCTGCGGCTCGCGTAGCTACCAGTCTGGCAGGCCCCTCAAGGCCTCGCCCAGACGGGAAGGGTGCGAATGCCTGTTCCGCAAATGGGTGTCTTTGACATGACAAATGTCAGCGTGTCAGGCTGCATGATGGAACAGGTGCCTGCTGCCTTTGTTTGTGAGCTGTGAGAGCTTACCTGGAAGCGACAACACAACTGTGTGCAGGTATTGATAACGAGAGTGAGAGCTCCTTGGCTGGCTGGGGCAATCGCCAATCAGAGGGGCTGCCTGGTAAGCTGCCTCACATTACGCAGTGTCCAAACAGCAAGCCAGCAGCTGCACTGTAGAGCACTGAGAGGTGGGGAGACAGCTTCTGGTGGCTGCAGCTGAATGCAAACACGCTGGACAGAGCTCACCTGGGCCCAGCATGCTATTACAAGTGCTGCTCAAGTTCTATGCTGCACTGACCCAGGGGGCTGACCCGGTGGTGTGCCCTGCTGTGTGATGCAGGCTCAGATGAGACCTCCCCTGCTGAGCTGACCACCCTGAACTCCTTTGGCACCAGCCATCTCAGGGAGCAGGCAGTCGGGGAATCACCCAAGCCGCTGGCGTCCCCCATGTCAAGCATGGACAAGCCCCAGCAGGACTCAGTGGGGCGCGATGCGCTGACAGATGAAGCTGCCAGCATGGGGCAAATGGCGCAGCAGCAGCAGGACAGGCCGGCTGTGCCTGCCTCTGTGTTTGGCAGTAGCATCGAGCCCGCTGCCAGTCAGCAGCAGCCAATTGGGCTGCAGGTGCCTGCCTCTGCCTTTGGCAGCAGTGGCGCGCCGGAATCAGGGGAGCAGCAGCAGGCACAGCCATCGGCGCCTGTATCCACCTTCAGCAGCAGCAGCGACTTGGCTTCTGGGGAGCAGCAGCAGGGCAGGCCCTTGATGCCTGGCTCCTCTTTTGGCAGCAGCGACCATGTGGCAGACACAGGGGGACCAGTGGTCCTCCCAGCTTCGCCTTTTGAGCAGGCGCGATCATCCGGCACAGCAGCCGCCTCACTTGGAGCGGCGCAACAGAGCAGTGCCAGGGCGGTCAACGCTCAGGAACTGGAACTGCGCCCCTCCAAGAATGTGCTGCCCCCCAAGTCCAGCTTTGCGGCTGACGAGGTGCAGGCAGCAGGCTTGAATGCGCAGGCGGCGGCACCCGTGGGGCAGGTTCTAGAGATGCGCCCCTCCAAGAACGTGCTGCCCCCTAAGTCCAGCTTTGCGGCTGATGAGGTACAGACAGCAGGCCTGGAGGCAGAGGCGCGGCCAGCCTTGGGGCAGGCTCCAGAGATGCGCTCCTTCAAGAATGTTCTGCCCCCTAAGTCCAGCTTTGCGGCTGATGAGGTACAGACAGCAGGCCTAGAGGCAGGGGCGCGCGCAGCCCGGGCGCAGGCTCTAGGGCCACGCCCCTCCAAGAATGTGCTGCCCCCAGAGTCCAGCCTTGTGGCAGAGGAGGTGCAGGCAATGGGGCGGTACCAGGGATCAGAGGGCTCCTCTCCGCAGGACAGGGGGCTGCAGGATGCAGAGGCGCCTGCCTCTGGTTTTGCCACCCCAGAAGGTGGGGACTCCCCACTCAGGGAGGGCGGGCAGGAGCCGCAAGCCCCTGCAGCTGCCGCCCCGTCAGCGGGAGCTGCCTCCGATCAGGGGTCCCTCCCCAGCCACGCAGCTGAGGCTGCACACGGGCAGGGGCAAGCGGGCCCTGCATCAGAACCAGCACCTCAGCCAGGCACCGCAGATGGCAACCTGCGCAGGTAGGGGCGCGCACCTGCAATCAGAGCTGACCACCATGTGCATCAAGCTTCGCTAGGTGCAGCAGAGTAAACCCCATGCTATGCCACCATCCTGTTAGAATTGTCTCTGGTTGTTGTTTGCGACAAAAGCAGCTGGAATAGGGGGGACTTGTCAGGCTCAGCCCTGAGCGTAGCCTCTGCTGTGCAGGATCAACAGCATCAGCTCGCCTCGGAGGAAGGCCCCTCCGCCCCCTGGCAGGGGACCTGGGCCGGTCTCACGTCAGTCCAATGTAGGTGTCAAGCAGCAGGTGGGTGCCGTGTGCTCTTGTGCAGGCAGCAGCATGCCAGCAGAAGACTTTGTGAACATGCAGGCGCCAGCTGCCCTGCACGTGCTGCTTGGGACAGCAGCCTGTGCAGCATTATTGCTGCCACCATTGGACTGCAACTGCTGGCCCAGTGTCAGCAACACAACCTGTCAGCGTGTGAGGGCCAGAGACACACCAGTTGTGCAGGACGAATGCCTTCCCTTGCACACTATCACCTGCTGGCTGCATCTCCAGGGTGCAGCAGCAGTTGTCAGGCAACCTCTTCGCATGACGCCACCTGCACCCTGTCATCAGCGTGTCTTCCCTGCGCTGCAGGAGGCAACCTCAAAGGGACTGCGCAGGACTCGGAGTGCGGAAGGTGTACCTGTGGGCTCCCCCCGGCGGCCACCCCCCAAGCCGCCCACCCCAACCATCCCTGAAGGAGGCGTGCTGGCCGACTCAGAGAAGCAACTCCAGGAAGCAGCCAGCACTGAGGGCCCTGCCCGGCATGGCGCGGCTGAAGAGGACGCTGCAGGTGCAGCCTGCGCGCCTGCAACCATCCTGCCCAAACAAGGCGCACCTCAGGCTGCGAGTCTGCGGGGGGCAAAGACAACTCTCTGGCCTGCCTTTGTCCCCAACCTGTACCGCAGACAGGGGTTGGTTGGAGGTGCTTGTTTTGGGTCACCTGTAATGCTGCAGCGGAGCATGAGTGCATACCTCACAAGCATGTCCGCGGCTGCAGTGCTGGCCCTGCCGTGGCCCAGCCAGCAGGGTCACGGCTGCATGCAGGTCGGCTTCTCTGGGCCTCACAAGCGCGCTCAAGTCATGTGCTGCTGCCGCTGCAGTGATCCAGCCGGTCGCTGGGTGGAAGAGCTTTGAGGAGCCAGCTGAGCAGCTGGCATCCTCGCAGCTGGTCCAGCGGCAGAGCACCGGGGGTGACATCTGGGGCTCACTGCCCCTCAGCGCAGGCACGGAGCAGGGAGTGGATCCTGCAGGCACCAGGAAGCAGCAGGCGGGCATGCCCCGAGAAGCAGGTGAGGCACACTAAAAACACCCCACTCAACAACCCAAGCCACCTTGCAGGTGACACTCACTTTATAAGGACATCTTGGCCTTCCTGTCAGAACTACAGGAGGGCAAGGCTTCCTGTCCTGCATGTTGTCCGCTGCAAGGACTAGAGACGGCAGCTGTTTGCGAGAGGGCTGCACAGCTAACAGGGGTCAGGATGGCACACCCATTGCTCTCCAATGCAGCCTGTGTGGACAGGCGGTTGCACTGTCCTCCCTGCACTCATGTGACACCCAGACTTTCCAGCTGCAGATCCCTTTGGCGATGCTGAAGAGTTGCAAGATCCATTTGGCCCGCCAGTGGCGTCAGGAGGAGCAGAGCAGGCACCTGCAGCACAGGGAGCCGCGCAAGAGGGGGTGGACCCCTTTGCAGAGCTGGCCATGAGCGCCAGGAGCAGCGTGGCAGGTGCGTTGCCAGAGCAGGGCCCTCTGCTGCGTGCCCGGAAGCTGTGCTGTGGGCGAGACTGTGCTGGATACCTTCAATCGTCAGACCAGTCCTGGTGCTCGCAGCATGGCACAGCAAACAGCACTCTGTCATGCTACGCACGTGCTCATGGCACTGTTGAGGGGGGTGCTTCTGTCATGTGCAAGTCTGTGATTCATTGTGCGCATGCCGGGCGGGAGAATTGGCGAGCAGGCTTTGAGACAACACATTTGCAAAGACCAGGGCAGAAATTCCCTGCCCCTTGACCTCATAGTGAGAAATGTTGGGAAGCCCAGGTGCCACATATGCACAACAAGCATAAATTTGTACAGAGGGAAGCCTTGGTGCTACAAGCCACAGCACCGCAGACAACATTGCAACAAGTCCTGGGATGGTGGGCAGGCCCTGGCTGCTGTTGCGGCACAGCTGTGCAAGAACACTGCAGGCCGCTGGGACAGCCACATCTCACTGCAGAACTCATCCTTCCTGTTGCTGTTGTGCGCAATGCGGGAAGCGCCATTGACCCGTGATTGTCAGGTGCACTCTGTGAGTGACTTTTTATGCTGTGTAGGTGGGGATACCGCTCCCTGGTACGAGCTGGGGCGGGGGGTGTCAGGCAACCCCTTCCAGCAGTTCATGCCCCTCGACAGCTACCTATCCGGGGATGCTGCTGGTGCCATGCCAGAGGGTGGGCAGGAGGCAGAGCAGCTGGCAGCCAGCCAACCTGCTGAGGCTGCGCAGAGCCAAGAGGCAGCGCCAGCAGAGAAGGGAGCGTCCAGTGGGCGGCACGTCGCTGCTGCAGTCTCAGCTGTGGAAGCTGGAGGTGCCCGGGGGCCTCCTGCTGCACAGCAAGCGGAGCACGAGCCAGCCATCGGCTCCAGGCTGCCGACCCCGCAGCCAGGCGCCCCGCAGGCTCCGGCAGCTGAAGCGGGCCCGACAGAGGTGGCGGCGCTGCAGGCCGCTGCAGCTGCACGGAGCTCACTGCCGGAGACAGGCAGGCTGCAGGCCGCTCCCCAAGCATCCCAAGGGGCTGGTGGACCTCCGCCTGCAAGCGCGTTTGGTGAAGACAGCGCCTTTGAGGCCAGCAGCTCTTTTGAGGCCCCCACCAGCGGGGCTGACAGGCAGACCCTGCCCGAAATCTCCTTTGATGGGGCGGAGAACGCTTTTGGGGCCGGCAGCTTCCCTGCAGAGGCGACCTCCAGCAGGGCTGGAGGCCAGCCGCTGCCTCCAAGCACCTTCGGTGGCGAGGAGAGCGCCTTTGGCGCCAGCAGCTTCCCTGCAGAGGCAGCCTCCAGCAGGGCTGCCGCAGCACCTGGGCCCCCACCAGGGGAGGCTCCAGGCTCAGGGCCGTCTTCCGGCGCTTGGGAGCCAGCCGTACCGCAGGTGCCCCAAGGCCTCGGCTCTGACGCCTTTGAAGCCGAGTGGCCGTCAGAGCTGGGAGTTGGGCAGCAGAGGGTGGCCTCACCATACACCTTCAGCCAG
Source organism: Asterochloris sp. CNOR1 (assembly GCA_963969365.1). NCBI lineage: Eukaryota > Viridiplantae > Chlorophyta > Trebouxiophyceae > Trebouxiales > Trebouxiaceae > Asterochloris > Asterochloris sp. CNOR1. Next base: position 3,352,668 of record OZ017750.1, read on the forward strand.
CCCACTCTGGCTGCTGCTGGGGCTGGCCCAGCAGCAGGCCAAGCCCATGCAGGCCCTGCCGCCCAGCCGTGCTCAGCAGAGGCTGTCCATCCTGAGGCCTCTCAACCTGAGGCTTCCGGCGCAGCCCTGACGCAGCCAGGGGGTCCTCCCCAGCAGCAGCAGCAGCAAAAGGGGCTGGGCAGCCCCGTGGCTTCTGCGTCGGGCGTGGATGTCTCAAGAGCCTTTGCGCCAGGCTCCACCAACAGTGTGCGACAGCTGTCCGAGATGTTCAAGGCTGAGCAGCAGCAGCCGCCGCGGCAGGCTGCGGCCGGGCGGGGGTTAGGGCGTGGGCGGGGCCGCGGGCATTCGTTCAGTGAGGTGGACCTCTGGTTGCCCATGGACCCTGAAGAGCGCAGGCAGATGGAGGATGCATTTGAGGCTAAGGTGGGCAAGCCCACGTCATTGCCAGGTCCTCTGCCGGGGCCGAAGTGTGGCATTCGAGGCCAGGGTGTGGCTCCTAGTGTCCTGTGCGATGCCCCTGCTGGTGCAGCTTCAGTCAAAGGACGATGTCGAGGCCAGGATTGGCTGCTTACTTGTCTGCCTGTCACAGCTGAAGTCCAGGAGGTTCAAAATGCAGATGGAGGACAGCCATGGGGCGTAATGCTCTGCAGGCCTCCTGCTCGTCAGCCATGAGGCAAGAGCAGTCTTTTCACCTTGTGCTGAGCAACAGACCGAAACTATGCCTCTCCACGACCAATACCCTTTACCTCTCGAGTGGCCTCAGGCTTTGACCGTGAGCAAGCTGAGCACCATGATTTGCGTGCCTGCCAGCTGTTGCCTCAGCCAACACTGGCTCATCCCTACCACACTACTGCTGCAGGGCTACAGCGCTGTCCGCTTCCAAAGGTCAGATGCAGATGCCCTGTGGAAGCTGCGGGCGATGCCTCCCGACCAGTTTGGGCGCGCATGGCAGCTGTCTGATGTGGACTGCGACGGCGCCCTCTCGCGGGCCGAGTTCATCCTGTTCATGTACTTTGTGGGCTCCTTCTCCCGCAAGTGAGCAACTCAGTGGGTCTCTGGTGTGCATGGCAGCTGAATATGTGGACTCGGATGGCGCCCTGTTGTTGTGGCACCCCCCCTTCCACAAGCGAAACCTCTGGCTGTATGCTGTGTAACCTGTAGCAGATCCGGGAACGCCGTTGTGCACGATCAGTGCAAGGCCCACAGGGCACCAGGGCTCAGGTTGAGGTCATTGCCATGGCAGGTTGTGGTGGAGTCCCAGCTGTCATTCAAGCACCTAGAGGCTTGAGAGGCCTTGTGGAACAGGTGACCTCTTGGCACACACTGCAACTGCACAGTCAGCCGCGAAACAGTGTGGGCAAGAGATGGCCTCCACCGAGCTCCATGCAGAGCAGGACTTGGCAGCATCTCAGCCTGCTCCTGGGCTGCAGTTGCAGCAGCGGCATACTGTTGGCAACAAGGGGCCTTCTTCAAGCTTGCTGCAGAGCAGATCTCAGCAAGTGCTCATCAGTCCCACTTGGAGAACACCTTTTCTGCCCCTGCAGGGGCCTGGACTTCCATCTTCCAGAGCAGCCACTGACGCTGGAGCAGGCAGCACGGCTGACAGGATCAGAGGGCTTCCAGGCGCCAGGTGACACCCTGCTTCTGCTGATAGCTTTGAGCAGTTTGTCATCCCATCAACATTTTTCAATCCAAAAGCCAGAGCACAGCTGACAGGATCAGAGGGCCTCCAGGCGCCAGGTGACGCCCTGCTTCAGCTCAGCGTCTCAAATTGTTCCGCAGTGTGCTGTGGTCCAGATCTTGGAAGGCCTCAAGCTGTCAGGTGGTCCCCTGCCCCAGCTGTCAGTGGCCTGCCTATCCTTCACTTGACAGCTTTGCAAGGGCTTCTGGCGCCCTATCCAAGGGAGGCTGGCTCTGTGTGAGGCTTGTTAGGCCTGGCCTGCACTTCATGACCAACACTTCACCTTAGGTGTGGAGCGTTTGCTGTCTGGGCGCCCCTTGGCAGTGCTGCCCTTGCTGAGAGATGCCCAGCACCGCATCCCTGCACCCTGGCGCCAGCTGCGTCCACCACCCTGCACCTCACCGCGTCTCTCACCTGAAGGGGTAAACAACAAGAAAAGAGATATATTTTTTGTGTTTTGTGTGAAGATGCTGCCTCCCTCAGCTGGGAAGGTGCCTGGCCGCAGGCAGGGCGCCCGCAGAGCCAGCTGCAGAGGAGTGGCAGGCATTCCCGGAGCAGGCGGACCTCCAAAGGGTGCGCCAGGCCACCATGCCCGTCACGGAGGCCGACACCGAGATGCAGCAGCAGGCCCTGCAGGAGCTCCTGAACCTGGGCTTCCCGCCTGTCCCAGCGCAGGTGAGGACTGCCGCAGGAGTCCCCGCTGCCTGGGCTTGATGGGGCATGCTCTGTCCTGTGTTCCCTGCCTGGCCCTGCACAACTTGAGGCACCCTGCGTGAACCTGCCCGTGGGGTCCAGAGCAAGGTGAGGCAGCCTACTTCATCCCACTCGGCTGGATCGGGCCCACAAGATCTTGGGTGAGGCATCCTCGAAGCCTGCAGCTGCTGGGGATAGCACAGCATACTGGAGGCACTGCTGCCGGTGGGCGGGAGCTCTGCCTGCAATGCTGTGCGGCATACGGTGTGCCTCTCATGACAGCAGTGCAAGGCATCTGCGTGTTGCGCTGCACAGTTGCCTGGCCAGTGATGCTCATCATATCACAGTTTGTCTGAGAGACTCGTTGAAGACAAAAGGTTCACAATTTTACACTGAGGCCTCCCAGCTTTGCACCCCTCATGTCAGGCCTGCAAAGCAGCACCATGCGCTGTGGATGCCACCTGCAAGTCATCAGGGTTGCTTGCTCGTGCTGTCGGCGCCATTGCCAAAACCTCCCGTGTGAGTTCAGCAGCGCCTTCAGTCCATTGCTCCTGCCATCCATGCTGCTGTGTCATAAGGTTCGTGGCATGAACTGCACTGTATATGGTCCTGCCCCCTTGTCCTGCTCTGGGCTCACCCTACACTGCAGACCCACAGCTTGTCCTGCCCTGCAGACTGCTCTGCAGGCGCACGACTGGCAGCTCGAGGCGGCCGCCAATGCTCTGCTCAACCAGCAGCGCGGTGCGGCCGCCGGGCCTGCCCCGAGTCGCTCGGCCCCCCCAGTGCGGCCGCAGTCCCTTGGCAGCCCTGTGCTCAGGGATGCCGGCGGCAGCATGCCCAGCAGCCCTGCCAACGGCAGGTCTCCCTCCGGCAAGGGGTTGGTGCGGGTGAGTGCTGCTCTAGCAAGCCCTGTTTGGCAAGCACTTGGTCAAGAGTTCTGCATGGTGGCACCTGCTGACGTGACTGCTCTGGGACTGTGCTGAGCTGGCTCAGTGGCAGCAGCAGCGGCGTGGCCTGCGGCCTGCCAGCAGCTGGGTTTTCCTTGGCCAGCGACCGATCCCAGCGAGCGATGCAAGGGCTTTCCTGGTGAACTGTCTCAGTCTATGCAGGATGGTGTACACTGGGCATGCCACACCTCTGCCTGCGAACTGGTCAGCACCTTCTGTGTCACAAGGTTTTCTGGGTCTTCCAGTCAGCGCACCACTTGGTACACCGGCAAGGCCACATCCTTGCCCGCTGACTGGCTGTTTCTCTGCTGCAGTCGTCTTCTTGTTTTACAAGTGAGCACAGCATGGGGGACACCCGCAGGCCGCAGTCTGTCTGCTGACAGGTCCTTGCCGTGCTGCAGGACCTGTCTGGGTTCTCCAGTCGGCGCAGCACGGGTGACACTGGCAGCGCTCGCAGCACCCGCAGCACGCTGTCTCCCACCACCGGTGGGGTTGCTCGCCAGACCACAGGGGCCAGCACCGACTTTGACGAGCAGGGAGAGACGTCAGGTAGGTGCCTGCCATATACTCAATACTGAAGCATCACCCTCTGTCTTGCACCAGTGCTGACCTCCTGTCCCGCACCTGTGGGCGCAGCACACCTGTCTCCTACAGCCCGCCCGCCTGCTTTGTTGCTGCAACTTCACAACAGTCCCACCCATAGTCGTCTCAAGCCGACCTGCAATGCACTGTTTGCAGGGTTGCGCATCTTGCCATGAATGGCTGTAAATTTGCATGAACATGCTTTGTGCTGCTGCAAACCATGGGCACAGTCTGACAGGAGGCAGCTGTGCAGCCAGGGCATCCACACACTCATTCAGTGCTGCACATGTGCTCTACCTGCAGTTGGGGGCATGACTGTCTCGCCTGGCAGGGACTTTGGGGCCCAGGCGCGCTACGCTTTCGAGTCTCCGCAGCGCGACCCCGCCAGCAGCATGGTCGCCCGAGGTACACCTTTGCCTCTTCCACACATCAAGTGCAGCGCTGCCCAGGATCTGTGCAGCTACCATTTGCTTGCTGCCTCAGCAGCGCCTGCTGGTCGCATTGCAACAAGGATGTCTGTATATATGTCCTACAGGCCCATGGCAGAGGTGCTCTGAAGCTGGGGTTGCTGCAGAAGATCTAGCCCTGCTTGCTTCCCTCACCGCGGCCTCCAGCTGTGAAGTCCACTTCCTTTGCTTGGCCTGTAGGGTGACACTGTGCTTTGCAAAAACTTCAGCCAGATGCTAGTCAGCACCGGGACTGTCTGCTCATGCGCAAGCACTGTGCCCAGCTCGCTGTGCTCTGCAGGTTATGTGACTAGTGGGGGCTGCCGCCATCAGCATGCCCCCTGCTCTGCAGGAGACTCCAAGCTGACCATTGGCATCACAGCTGCCCGCATGAAGTACACAGGTATCATGGAGCGTCCCTTCTTCACTGTCTCCCTGCGCACGCAGCGGGGCCAGCTCATTGAGCCGGCTCACAATACGTTGCCAGCTCTGTGGGATGGCAAAAATAACGTATTGAAGGCTGGGGACGTGCTTGCCCTCAGCACCCCCGTGCGCAGCCTGCCAGACGGTGAGTGCAGGGTCCTGGCCTGGCACCAGGCTGCCTGAACGACTGGCCTGAGCAGGCTGCCAGTACCAGCTTTGCTGCGTGCTTGCAGCAAGCGTCTGGGCAGGCTGCCTGCGTGATGGCACCTCGGGCCCGCTGCAGACAGCCCGGCCTGCTGCAGGCAGCCAGCTCTGCAGGGGAAGTGCTGCGCCCACTGTGGCAGCCTGCTGTGGGGTCACTCACAGCAGCCTGCGCTGCTTACATGCGCACCGTGGCCTCTCATGCCTTGGTTAGGTAGCCTGCTGAGCGCTGGACTTGAGTCCATCTACTTTCAAAGTCACATTGCACCTGGCATCTGCCTACATTTCCTTAGCCCAGATCGCTATTTATTCTCATGCCTGCTGCAGGCAGCCTGCTGTGCATCAAGTGTGTCCACACTGTGCTCAGGGTCTGCCTTCTGCGTGTTGTCAATCAAGAACCTACGCTTACTCAATTAGCTTCTTTGCTATGCTGCAGGCAGCCTGCTGTACTTTGAGCTCAAGCACTACAAGCCCAAAGAGAAGAAGATGAGCCTGCGAGCCTGGTCTGTGCTGGCAGCTGAAACCTTGGTGGACTACAGCGCTGAGGAGCCCAGCGTGCATGTTGGGCCACTGCACCTCTCCCTCCTACAGAAGCCCGTGGATTTTGCTCAGTCCCGCAAGCACAAGCGGCTGACTAATGAGGGCCTAGATCTGGACCTTCTGATTGGCGTCATGCAGTCGTGATGCATGCAGTCGGCAGCTGCACCCTAGAGACAGTCTTTGAAAAGATAGAACACAGTGACAATCTCCTTTTGGAAGAAGGCGAGCCCCCTTAAGCGTGTTCCTGTCGCATGCCACAAATTAGAACTTGTTGTCAGATATGTTTCTCAAAATTCCAGCTTCAAGTAGCACCGGCATCAGAACAGCCTCTTGAATGTCAAGCCTGATGGCACCATACACAGGCAGCAAGATGCTTTTGCAATGCCAATCACTGTTGACATATGGCTACACTATAGGGACTTAGAGAGGCCAGAATTTAACTCATTGCAACTCACACTCTGCTGACTTACAGGCGGCACATAAGAGATGCCTGCTACTTCAGTTGCTGCTTGGCAGTGATGTGGCAAAGCACAGTGGAATAGATACCTTTACAGCTGCTACTTGAGGCTGGCTGGCCTAGGTGGGCACCAGCACAGCTCGCTGTCCGGCTCGTTGCCTGTCCTGAGTGCGCACTGATGTCTCTAGGGCTAACAAGTACTCCTGCTCAATGTCACCTGTGACATACTGGCCTGCAAGGCAGTAAGTGCCTTCAGTGATTGGATCTTGAACAGCCTAGACACCACGTCCACGCAAAGCGGCAGAGGGCCAACAGTGCTGGTACACAGACGGGTCTGGCACAGCTCACCTGTGAAGCAAGATGCCTCAAACTGCTTGACATTGGGATTTAACTCCTGAGCAACTGCGAACAGGTCCTGGATGCTCTGGTACAGCAGCCCGTCTGCATGCAGCACCTGCAAGACCAGCGACCAAGTCAGCTTAGCAGCTAGATTTACTGCACCAAAAACAGCATAGAGCTGGCCGCAAGTGCATTGGCCGCATGCATTGGGAGTGGCACCAGTGGTAGCTCAGGTCACATCTGCCTGCATGACTGCCAGCAGGGCTTGGTGCCGCTTAACAGGGGTTGTCGAGCCTAGGAGGCCTGTACCTGGCAGATCTCAGGCTCCGTAAGGTCTGCTGCTACAAATTCCTTGCGGGTCGGCATGTCCACCCCATACACATTGGGGAATCGCACGGGGGGAGAGGCACTGGCCAGGTACACCTGCACACAACAATCACCAATGTGAAGGGGGCTTATTCTCCATACTGCAAGCAAATCTGACGACAATGCCTTGGAAAATGCAGCAAAAGGTGTGCACTGCAGCTCATACAGAACACAGAGGCGATGCTCACCTTCTTGGCGCCTGCCTTGCGCACCATGTCCACAATTTGGCTCATGGTGGTCCCCCGCACGATGCTGTCATCCACCAGCAGCACGCTCTTGCCCTCGAATACGGCAGGCATTGCGTTGAGCTTGCGACGCACAGACAGCTCTCGCGTGCGCTGGTCCGGCATGATGAATGTGCGACCCACATACCTGCAAACAATGTAAATTGAGTCAGCCAGCTACATGGTAAAGCTCTGTCCTGCTGTTCGAAAAGATTAGCAGGGCACAACAGGGCACATGCCAGGCAGTTTTGTCAGACGGGGATCAGCTGCTAACAGCCGCCACATTTCGTGCTTGCAGCGACTTGTATAGTGGCGAGAGGCAGCAGGCAGGGCAGCCCACCTGTTCTTGACCAGGCCCTCCCGGTAAGGCAGCCCCAGCTCTGCACTGATCTGGATGGCTGCCGGCCGTGACCCGTCAGGCACAGGCACCACACAGTCGATGTCCCAGTCCGTCTCCCTGCATCAACACAGCTGGGAGAATTGTGCCGGCCATCAAATTGAGACACTGCATGTTATACCCTTAGGGGCACAATCATTGATCCCATGGCGACAGCGGAGAAGTCAAGGGGGCAAGTAGGTCACTTGCTGGAGCTCTACAAATTCAACAGATATGCCTAGCCCAGCCTGCCTTCAGCAGTGCTGAGGGCCCTGGACACAATCAGTGACAAGGCTCTGGGACACAGCCAACGATGACGTGCAGCACACCATCCAAATGCAGTTCATAGCAGGGCCCACCTGATGCGCTTTGCCAGGCGCGTGCCCAGCCCCAGCTGGAAGTTGTAGACTGAGATGTCGTTGAGCACGGTGTCGGGGCGTGACAAGTAGATATACTCGAAGATGCAAGGGCACAGCTGTGGGCGGGGGTGGCACTGCTGCGATATGAGCTCCCCTACAGGTGCAGCAGGCGACTCATGAGAGACAGATGCAGCAGATGCTTTCAGGGATACAGAGGCACAGCTCGGCGCAGGGTTGGCAACTGCTCTGAAACATGCGCATGAAGGGGCAGCCAAAACTTGTGAGAGACAGCGGTGGTTGTCACATACCATGCTGCATTCACATCTTGTGCGGGCAGCAATGCTAAGGATCACTGTGGTGACCATGGTGAGAAGGCACGATGCCCGTCAGCACTGGCTGGAGCCTGAGCTCAAGCTGGGAGGGATGGCACCCACCCCACCTGACTCTGTGACCACAATCATCTCCCCTGGCCGCACGTCGCGGACGCGCTCAAACCCGATGGGGCCAAAGGCGCAGTCCTCAGAGGCCACGCACCACTCATCACCCCCAGGGCCTGCGCGCCTGCCCAGCACCAGCGGCCTGCACTTGTTGCATGGGAGATGCAGCCTTCAGCATGCCAGACTTGGACAGGAGAAGCTGGCGGCCCCTATGCTCAGACACAAAGAAGCAGCAGGACTGGGGCTTTGCCGCAGCACTGGGAGAGACTCTGCAGGTTCTGTCAGATGGCGCAAGCCAGTGTTGTATGATGCCAGTCCCGACCTGATGCCGTAGGGGTCCCTGAAAGCGACCAGGCCCACGCCCCCAATGAGGCAGATGCAGCTGTAGGCCCCCTGCAGCAGCTGCATGCTGGCGGCCCCTGCCTGGAGAACCAGGTCCATCTTGCACATGTTGGGGTCGCACCCCTCAGCTGTGGTGCAGCGCTGGTGGGCACGGTGGATCTCGTCTGCCAGCACATTCAGCAGCACCTGCATCGAGACGGACGGGGCTCAGCATGGCAGGCTGATCGGGAATAGGCATGTACGGTGAGCTGCACCTGCACTCAAAATCAGCGGCGCATGGCTGAGCTCGGGGCGAGCGCCAGACTAGCAGGACCTCAGATCAGGTGAATGCGTTCACATGTCAGCCATCACACAAGACCTGCGCCAGGTGTCATTACTTTCAAACAAACTATGCGCTGTTCAGCAGCAACTGCACAGCAACTGCGTGGTCAGAAGATGCACTCAGCTGTCGCAGTCAGCGGCACAGCCAGAAACGTTGTGCCATCTCCCAGGCTGCTCGACGCATATGAGGACCTGACTGCCATTGCCTTCAGGCAGAAGTGAGGCAGCCACCTGCCTGCTCTGAGAGACACCGCGGCTCAGCAAGCAGCTATAAGGCACCTACTTGCATGAACACAGGGACTCATGCTGCTGCACCACCAAAAGCTCACCTCTGAGTCTGAAGACGTCCTGAGGAACCTGTTGAAGAAGCTGCTGCTGCTGTTGAGCAGGCCCCGCAGCTGATCAGTGTTGGTCAGGTTGCCGTTGTGGATCAAGTAGATGCCAAGGGGGCTGTTCACGAAGAAGGGCTGAGCCTCCGAGACTGATGAGCTGCCAGCTGTTGGGTATCGCACATGGCCCATGCCAATGCGACCTGCACAGCACCAAAGCTTGGATATGTGAGATTGCAGCCCAGCTCCTTCAGTGTGCACATCGGCCGTAGGCATGGGCAGAGGCTGACTTGCCCTGCATAGCAGCAAAATTCAAAGACGTAAGCTTGGTCTGGGGCAACTCTCGGGGTTCAGGTCATCAGACAGGTTGCACAGCAGCAGCTGCCCAAAATTTGGAGGCCAGCCTAGCTCTAGGTGGTGTGAAGGGATGCTGTGCCGGATGGCGGCCAGACTGCTTTCCTACGGGATTATGGGCAGCTGAACCATGTGGCCAGTGCTGCTGCGCTCTGCACAGCCACAGGGTGGGGAGGTATGACCCTGGGAAGGTGTTGCACGTGCTTGTGCCATGCATGGCTGTGAGCTTAGCCCAGGGCTGGAGGTGGCCCATGGTTGTGTGCACTGCACAGAGATTTTTGAGCTGTGACTGTGGGCAGCTGCCATGGCCTCTGCTGGAAATGTGCAACCATGTAGGACCTATCAGTGGCGGCTGCACGCTGAGATGGCAGGTGTCATGCTCTGCTGTGCTGGTACTAACTTTGGAGGTGCCGGGCTCCAAGCATGTGTGCAGCTCTGCTGCCAGCAATCGAGGAGCGTCCTCTTTGGGTGACAATAGGTCTAGATTTTGCCGAGGGGACGAGCAGCAGCTATGTGCAGCAGGCTACCAGGTTTGGTGGCTCCTGCAGACACTTATTGAAGGCACCCTGCCCTTGCCCCTGCTGCCCACCAGTCAGCTTGTCCATCGTTTTCTGGTTTGAGAAGACATCCTTGACCAGGCCGTTGGCCTTGTGCTCGTGAAACCTGTCCCCTGTGCTGGTGACCATGCCAGCGCTGTCCTGCCCCCTGTGCTGCAGCATGAGCAGCCCCTCATACAGCTCCGCATTGGCGTTGCCCTGCAGAACCACATGAATGTTGCTGGAAAACAGCTAGCCTGCCACCTGGCACTGGCCTGCCAGCAGGTGGTACATAGCAGGACTTGCAGGCAAATGCCGCTACTGCTGCTGGTGCAGTGCGCAGTGAAGACATGATGAGTGGTTCAACAGTGCCAGCCTCTCAACGAGGAGGGCACCGTCCATGGCATCTGGGGCCTTGTGTGCTTGTGGCAAGTATGAGCAGTGGCCTCGGGTGGCGGCTGGCACAGCCACTGAGGAGCACAGGTGAGCAGCGCCGCAGCACAGCAGCACAGCCCAGTTGAAGGGCTAAGCAGGCAGCCCGACCGCTTTTGCACCGTGCACATTGTGCCAGTTGCAAGTGCTCACATCCCGCTTGTAGATGCCTATAATGCCGCACATCCTCACTGGCCCAGCGCCACGCTGCCTGCATATGATTGGAGCGATCTTGAGGGGCTGGCGCAGTGCGCACGGACAGCTCAGCACAGGTCAAAGGACGCTGTGCCAGGGACATGCGTCTTTGCCCCTAAAGGGGCAGCCTGCTGAACTCACCTGCTGTGTTGCTGGCGGTGCTGAAGGCCCTTGCTGTGAATACGCCAGCCGCTACAGGTGCTGGTGAACTGCGTGGGCAAGGAGTGGACAGCCCGGTGGCCCCTGCTGTGCCGCACCATGCTGGCGTTGGAGCATGGCTGCGCCACCACAGGCGGCGTCTGATGCCGGCCTGGCACTGCTGTCTGCTGAGAACAATGAGTCAGGCCTGCCACCCTCATAATGGTTCACTGACTCCCCGCCCAACCTCACAGGAGCTGGCAGATGCTGTGCACCAAGAAGCCGCAAAGCGTTGACTGCAAGATGGCCGCCATAAACGAGCAGAGTCTCATAGCATGCGATCTGTGCACATCGGTTCAGCAGACTGACCCAGAAATGCGTTATTAAGGCACTGCAGGGATTCTTCTAAGGCACTGCCTCATTTTGGCTTCTTCTGACGCATTTGACCCCGTTTTCTCCCCGGCCTATCATTGATGCTTGCGCTGGGTTCATGGCCCAGCGCGTTCCGGTGTCTCCCCAGCGCTCTGCAAAGCTGAGATGCAGCACCCGCCAGCTTGGAAGTGCCCTTGATGCCCATCGCCAGCCCCATCGTTCCCGGCCTCACGCAAAGGCAGTAAGTAGCCTGCTGGCTACGCAGGAAGGCAGCAGGCGCTGCACCAACATCAAGTGGCAGGAGGGAGCTGTCGAGCGCGCTGCCAAGGAGCACCTACTCAAGCAGAAGGGCTGCTGCCTGTGGTTCACAGGCCTCAGCGGATCAGGCAAATCCACAGTCGCCTGCACACTGGAGCATGCCCTTCTGCAGCGAGGCCACCTCACATCTTTGCTTGATGGGGACAACATAAGGTGCGACACCTGGGCCTTGAGACTTGGAATCATGCGCTGGACTGGATCAGGAGATCACATCAGCAGATCACATGGGCGTGCCACAGCGAACAAGCACATGCCCTGTCCTGCGGCCTACTGCAAGTATCACCAATGTGCACATGGAGCTGGCCTTGTGCCACAAAGCCGGTCAAGTGCCCGGCATACAGTCAGTCAGCCCGGTCTTCCCTTGTAAATCTGGCCTCTGGTCCTCCTAGGGCACAGCCTCTGCTCTGCCGCTAGTTGCCATGCTGCAAAAGCCTTTGGGCAACTCTGCAGGACCCTGGCACAGACCAATTGCTGTTTGGTGTGCATGGTCTGAGTTGCAGCTCCCTGCCACCCGGGCTCGAGCAGCGTCACTGACCCTTTTAGCCATCTCTCACGCACACTAATCTACCAAACCCTTTGCCTGCAGGCAACACCTGAACGGTGATCTGGGCTCCAGTGCAGAGACAGAGTTCCACACCTTTTAGCCAGCGCATATCAGCCCACACTGTTGCCTGCCTGATCTGCACCCCCTGTCCGCTGCCTGCAGAACTGGAATAAGCTGCACCATTCTGCCTGCCTGCAAAGCCATGGCTTTGACGAAGTCAGCCACCCTGGCTGCAGGCACGGCCTAAATTGCAACCTAGGCTTCAGCGCAGAGGATCGGGAAGAGAACATCAGGCGCGTGGGGGAGGTCTCAAAGCTCCTCGTCAGCTCGGGCGTCATTGTCCTGGTCAGCTGCATCAGCCCGTACCGGGCAGACCGTGACAATGTGCGGGGGCGGCTGGGCGACTCAGACTTCATCGAGGTGGGGGTGCTGAGCCTTGCTTCTCGCGCATGCAACTGCTTTCTAGTCATCATATGCCTGTGCTGCGCTCAGTGAGAGCCATCTGTCATCTGCATGAGTGCTTGCGCAGTGCATAGTGAGCTTCAGCTGCTTGTGGTTCGCAGAGTGTCCCGATGCCAGACTTTGCGACTGCTGGGACCACGATAACCCCCCAATCCCCTACGCCCCCGCCAGGCTCACCAGATCTGCATCAAGGAGCTTGCAGCCCAGCTATTTGCCGCCGAGCAACCAGCTTCGGACCTCCGTTGAAGCCAAGACCTGCCTGGCCGCAGCCTGGACTGAGAGCAATGCCTGCTTGACTTGCGCTGCAGATCTATATGGAGACGCCCCTGCACGTCTGCGAGGGCAGAGACCCCAAGGGCCTGTACAAGCTGGCAAGGGAGGGGAAGATTAAGAATTTCACAGGCATAGACGACCCCTATGAGCCGCCGCCCAATCCTGAGATCGTGCTGCAGAGTCATTTGGCCGCCCCTCAGGAGATGGCCGGCAACCTGTTGTGCTATCTGCAGAAGCATGGCTACCTGGAGGCCTAAGCAATAGGCAGCAGGGTACAAGGCCCCTTGCTGCCAGCCCGCCAGCCCAGACTTCATATGCAGCAGTGCCAATCCTGTGCTGAAGCACCTGCAGCAATGGCCTCCCCTCTCCTTTGCTGTGCTAGCACACTGCCCTTGAAGTCAGAACGTAGCGCTCCAACCAGCACTGTGTACTTTACTCCCATCGACTGATTTCTGAACACGTGAGTGTGGACAGCAATGCTGCCATGTGTACCTAATAGCTCCTTGATGTCACAAATCAATTTGATGCAAACCGAAGTGGCTGGAACTGGGCTGTCTGAGACGTGAGCATCTTAGCGTCTGTGATGTGCATCCAGGGATTCTGGGTTGAGCAAAGGAGCTTTCACTGTAATGTTTCATTGGATGGGACTGCTGTCGAATGTGCCTCTGCTGGCTGGCTTAGCGACAACCGCAGAAGGGGTGACTTCAGGAGGCTGGTGCCTATTCTGCTTGTCTCAGGGCGCACTGACTGGCTATGTATGAGCTATTTTCATCTCTGCAAGCTTGCCACAGACCACTGCAAGCAGGGCTGAGCGTGCTCTGCCGCAGCGGCCACTATCCACCCCTGCAGACATCGAATCCACACCTTATCAGCAGCACTTCACACCAAGCTTTGCAAACACAGTGCACGCCTAGAAGGGTTGGCAACCCCACCACAGTGGCTGAAGGTGAAGCTGACGGCCAGCATGATCTTCAGGGGGTCTGAGCAGTCGCGGAACAGGACAGACTTCTTGCTGTCAAATTCGCCAGGATGCTGCTGGTAATGGTGCTCCACAGCCTTGCTGATGGCTTCCAGGACAGATGCAGGTGTAGTGTGGTCCACGAGGAACTGTACGCAGACACAGTGCAGCCTCATGTGCAATGTGGAGGCCTGAGCTCTAGATGTCACTGCAGTCAACAGGTTGGCCTGCCTGGGACGTCTGCAGCAGGACACCTGCAGTCCGTTTCCACAGCAGCAAACAAAGCAGCATGCTATTGCTGGTAGTCACAACACCAGCTGCGGCACAATGTTGCTGACCTTGAAGCGCTCGCTCTTGTTCTCAGAGCGGGAAATATTAATTACAGCATTCTGGGACAGCTTTGCATTGGGATACCAGAGCCTGGCCCCGTCACTCCTGCAGCACAGCATTCACCACGGATGAGCAGTGTCGCAGTGGCCTTCGGGTTTCATGACAGGGCTTTGAAGATACTGGCCCACCTGCGCATCACTGTGGTCGACAGACTGATCTCCTCCACCGTGTGGGTGTCAGAGTCCACAATCAGCACATCTCCAACCTGCACAGCATGTGCTTACCCAATGCCAGGCATGCTGAGGCTACCCAGGAGGCGTTTGCAATCTGCAACAATCTGAGGGTACAATGTGCTGCCATGCAGGGTAAGGTCCACAACATTAAAGGTCTGACCCACATCAAAGGCGTGTATGGAAAACAGAAAGACCACACTCTCAAAGGCTGTCTTGACCGTGTTCCCTGCAAGCCAGCATCATTCCGTCATGCACCGCTGCACGTCAGCATGCATGCTGATTGTGAGCTGGGAGTTGCAAATTTTGAGAGCTGCAACACAGCAGACTCATTACCTTGGCTGGCAGGCTCAATATTGCAGCTTCGAGCATGTCAAACATCAAGCAAAAGCCTGATGCTCTGCAAACCTTGCGCTTACCGAATACAAAGGCAAAGGCAAGCACAATGCTGCTGAAGAGAAGCCAGGTCTTCCTAATATCAACCTGAAGGCAGCACGCGGCATTGCTGATCCTGGGTAGCTTTCTGTCTAGCAGTAACGGCAGGGACTGGCACCTTTGGTGATTGCAATGCTGCTTGCTGCAGGCCTCGTGCAATGGCAGCATTCATGTCCTCCTATCTCAACTTGCAACACAGGGCGTTGCAGTTAAGCATGCGCTGAAGTGCAGCTCACATTGAATATCAGCAGGTAGATGAAGAATCCAAGGGCCTGGAGCATTGCGCCCAGCACAAACTGCAGGCGCCCCACAATGGTCTTGCTGTCCTTGAGCTGCAGCGACAGGTTTGTGCGCTCCCTGAAGACATTCTGCACTGCCGCCCTCACATCCTGCGGTGTAAAGGAGTGCCACTTGGTTGGACCTCACCACAGATCGACAGCAAAGCTGCCCCTGATCCGGCGGGCACCCTTCATGCTGCCATGGACGAGACTCCCTGAAGACATTGCGCACTGCTGTCATCACAATGCTGCTGTGGAGAAGACATGTCACTTGGTCGCACCCCCTCACAGGTCTCAGCCCTGACTCAGCAAGCAGCCTGCATGCTGCCAGCCAGGACAGGCACCTTAACCTCATCACGCATGTAGACACAGAAGATTGCACAGCATCAAGCAAGCAGGGAGACTGGCTGTGACCTGCAGGGTTGCGTGCCCATCCCCGTCCTCATCCAACATGGCAAAGGCCTCTGCTGCGTGCTTCTCGCTGAGCCCAAACTGCGCCAGGTCATCCTGCAGGATGTGGTCCCTGCAGGCAAAGCACACACACCCTGCTGCAGCATGCCAGTGGAGACTGGCAGCACTGAAGGCACAGCATTGGTGGCGCCCCCTCGACAGGTTCCGACCCAACTCTGACTATAGGCTCATCCAGGCCAGGAGAAAGCTGCTCTCACAGAGCCGCGTCAGCTGAAGTTGACTGCAGGAGCCAAGAATGGCACGCAGTCATGGTCAGGCCAGACCACACCTTGTGAAGGGCTTCACATTCCAGTAGAGGTAGAATGCGAGGCGCTTGGCCTCCTTGTCGCTCGTCAGCCCGCCTGCATTCTTGGCCTGGCCCAGCTGGTCCGTCAGGGTGACAGTCAGCTTAGCCTTGCGAATGTGTTTCTCCACCTATGAAACACAGCAGATGTGCAAGCTGATGTGAAACAGGATGAGCAGGGTGCTGTGCCTGATGCCAGCGACAATGGCCTGCACGCCATACAGAGCCTTAACCAGTCAAGCGCAGCACCCCAAAACCTAGGAGGCCCTCAGCAGGAGCAGCTGAGACAGTTGCTTCATACATGTGGCAGAGGCCAGACCACAGCGTCAAACATAAAGAATGCTACCTGATGAAGCTGCCTACAATATGCAAGCAGCCTTCTCTGCATGGGGAGGGCGCTACACACAACTTCAAGGGCTGAGCCCACCTTGGCAATTTTCTTCGCCATCTGTTCGCCATTGATGGCAGGGATGTCAGGAGCGGTGGAGGCCTGCACATGTGAGGGGAGGCCGAATGCTGAAGACTGTTTCATGAGCGGTATATTATCAACGCTTAGTACTCTCTGCTGAGACAAAGTGCTGTCCCCCCTCCTACCGCTTGCTGCAAGCTGCTAGAATTGGGGGCAGTATTGCCTGCAGAGCCCACCTGAATGCTGGCTGCCCGGAAGCCCCCTGATACCCTGTGAGCCATTCGCACCTTGGCCCACTTGCTGACCTTGGCTGCAGACTGCAGAGCAGAGGCATGTGTGGCATCATGGCTCTTGACAAGGACAAGGATACGGCCCCTGACAGGCAGCAACACCAAGTATCAGGCAGTGTGCACAAGGCTGGCATCCAGAAACGGTGCTCGCAACAAGTCAGCAGGGTACAGACCCAGCAGTGCAGGAGGATGCGGACAGTCGAGGCAGTAGATTTCTTGAGTAGGGACAGCTGCATCGGACCCGACCTGAGGGGCTCCAGGGTCTGCAGCAGTCCCCTCAGCTGCAGTGCTATTGGGCGCTGCAGACGGCTGAACCAAGCTGTAGTGGTCTTCTGCTTCAGCTCCTGCATGAGCTGGCAAAGGTGCCTGCTGTGCTGCAGGAATCTGCACATGTGGGGCTGCATCCTGCCCTGCCAGCGCTGTGCCCTTCCCTGCAGGACGCCAGCAGGCATCGAGGACTTCAGGTAGCGCGGCTATAGCATTGCCGCAGCCTACTGCACTGGGTCGCAAGTCAGCCTGACCCGTGCCAAAGGTACGCTCACCCTCCATGTGGTCAAGCAGGATCCTGTGCAGCTGTTGACCAAACATGCTGGGTGCCACAGCATACCAAGTACCTCCGCTGCTACTGACGTTGAGTGAGGCCATGGACAGCCGACTGTGGCCTTTGTCCCCGTGCTGGGAGGGAGCTGGCATGTCCGGCTCCGAAGATTGCCTCAGCATTGAAGGTGGCCTCTGGCCACGGAACAGCTTGCCAGAGACACTGAAGTTCAGCTGCATCAACGCAGCAGGAGCATCTGGCGAGCATCATCAGGAGGAGGTCATGCAGAGTGGGCCCCACGCATGCACATGTAGCTGAGCAAAGGCTTGAGGATGAAAGGCTCACCAATCGATCGTACAGGGTACCCCCTGACCCCGCACTCTGCAGGGGCTCTGTTACGCCTCGGCCAAAGGCGTGCTGGTCACTTTCAGACCTACACCAGATGTCTGTGCAGATTGTCAAGCAGTGCTGACTGGGGCAGAATGTGCTTCAGACTCCAGCTATGCCTAAGGCAAAATTGCCCTCAAGAACAGTCTTGCCTCTGCATCTGCAGCGACCAGTTCGTCTGCTTGGGCTCAGAAAGGGCCAGAATGAAGTACTCCTGCATGCAGTGGAGGAGCTGTCAGTGCCAGGACAGGCAAGTTAGCAGCACAAGGGCAGTCTGAAAGGGAGGCTGGAAACTGCAACAGTTGACGGCCCGCCACAGGAGGGACCAGCACATGACTGGTATACAGTGGTGCCACATATTCGTTCAGGCTCCCAGGTGCAGTGAGACAGGTCTGGCTGCCCAGCTGACCTCCCCTGCGGGCCGGCTCACTCACTTTCTTGAGGGCCTCCCGCATCTTCATGAAGTGGGTCTTTGCGTGGAAGTGTGAGGCCATCTGCTTAGCTGCCAGCATCTTGACCAGATTGGCCACGCAGAAAATGTTGCAGCAACCAAGAATTTTGACACAGACATCATAAACAGGAGACACCTCAGAATCATTCTCGGCCCGGGGCAGGAAGATACCCACAAAAGCTGCCAGCATCAGCAGTGCCCGCATGAGCCAGACCAAGGGTTTCTGCAAAGAAGAAAGAAGGAAGCGTGTAGCACTGAGCACCTGCAGGCTGGTGGATTCCAGAGGGGGGTTTGGGCACAAGGCACCAAGAATTCTTAGTTTGCTGGTGCTGGTGCTGGTGCTTGACTTTGCGCATATATTGGGCTTTATGCTGCTCTGCCCAGTCTTGCCAGACTGCAGGTGACACATTGTTGCAGCTTGCCTGGCACAATGCTGTCACTGGTACAACAGTGACCACCCCATGTTCGTGGCCCGTGTTGCTTCACCAGGACATGAGACACTGCTGGTACGGCTTGCCTTGACACTGGCAGTGTAATAGAGAATGTTGCGGTTAGCGGCCAGGAGCTGGGACTCGACCAGCTTCACCAAAAGCTTGATGGCCAGGCTTGTCAGCCAGCAGATGGGGAACCAGCACGCGAAGTAGAACCCCCAGCGCCAGTACTCAAAGCGCCGCACACTCTGAGCAGCCACACAGAGGATGTGAGTGGGGGCCTTGAGTTGCAGGGTTCCAAAGCGAGCCTGCTGCTGTGGCAGGCAGGCCTGCCAGCAGCAAAGTGCCAACGAGTCCAGCTTGCTCCGCACGATTTTAACACCGAAAGTGAGCTGTGGTCAACCCAGACATGCCACGATCACCACTCGATGCACTTGACATCAGCTGGCCATCGCACCTTGTTGGGCAGGAAGACCTTCAGGAGGGTGGCAGCCACCAGCAGCGCCAGCGTGAGCATAGCTGCCAGGACTCGGCGTGTTCGAAGGTACCATTTTTGCCTGGGGGTCTGCATCGCTTCAGCGTCCTCGTCATCGCTGTCAATGTCCGCCTGCATAAGCACGGATGCAGCTGCAGCAGCAGGTCCAAGTAACCTGCAGAGGCATAGGCACAGCTGCAGTTGCAACCTGTGCGAGGCATGCACAGGCACTAGAGTACCTGCAGCAGCAGTCTAAAGGAGGTTGTCAGCATATGTAACGTGGCGAGTTGCAGGAGGGTACATGCTTGCTCCACCTGCGCTCAAACTCACTGCAGACGCTAGCACAGCAAAAGGAGAAATAGACATCACTGAGGAAATTTTAATGCAATGCATGCCCCAGCAGTGTGCCGCTGCAGCCCTCGTGCTGCAGCTCTGAGTGTTGTGCACCCTGGTCTTGCTCGTCTGCTCTGAGAGTGGACTATTTGAGCCTGTATCTGCTGTGGCAGACAGGCCTGGCCATGGGGTATTGCTGCTGCCATCTAGCGTGGGCCATCCTGCCAGCGTTGATGTTGATGGCCCAAGAGTGGGAACAGGGATGAATCTCTCACTTTAGCGCAGTCTGGTGTCCCTGCTGCCATCTAGCTTGGGCCATGCTAGCTGCTGGCAGCTTTGCATCTCATTGCTCGTCAGTGGGACCGGTAATGAACCTTCTGCCTTGAGAAAAGTGGGGTGTTGCTGCTGCAACCTAGCTGGTGCAATGCTGGCTGCAGCCGGCTTTGCTTCTGATGGCCCTCAAGTGGCAAGTGCTTACCTTGGGAACAGCCTCCTCCTCTGCCTTGGCCAATGCATTGAGTACGCTGTCTGCACTGCGCTCCACAGCCACCCCTGTGTCTGAGACACCCCCCTTGGGCCCCCTGTGAGCGCCCAGCTTCAGCCTGGGGCTGCCAGGCGAGGCGGGCCTCCTGGGAGACACCGCCTTGGGCATGGAGTTGCCCGCGTCGGTGGGGTTGCTGTTGATCGCCACCTTCAGCAGGGCTGCGCCAGGCCAGCTGCAGGCAGTAAGGTGCCTGTGACATGCTGGCCTCCATTTGCTGGACAGAAGCGAGAGACGACGCCTTTGTGAAATGAGGCCATTCACAGCGTACCTCAGTACGGGCTGCAACTGAGCTGGTGTGCTCCGGCACGACATGCAACCTGCCAGGCAATGCTGGGACTGTGCTGGACACTTGCTCCAGCCACTGTTGCATGAGAAGTAGCAAGCAAAAGTGTTTGAGTAGCTGCTCCTGCCAAGCAGTTCGCGCCCCCAGGGTGGACACCACATGTCTCTGCAGTATGCAACCTGATCACGGACTGCTGAAAGCCACTTACCTTGGAGTAGATGACATCGCCTGTGCTGTTGAGGCTGGTGGCAGTGCTGCAGCCTGACCTGGCAAAGTCGCCATCCCAATGTGACTGCGAGCGGGCCCTGCAAGGCATGCACAGCTATACTGCAGCATGTGCCACAGGTGAGAAGGCCATGCAAACTGCTGGCAACTGCCATGACGGGCAGCAAGCATGAACTGATACATGCAACATGACAGAGTCCTCACCCAGCAAGGGTGCCGCCTCGCTCTGCACGCTGGCAGCCCTCTGCATGGCTGCGCTGGCCCCTTTCTGTGGCGCCTGATGCTGCAGCTGCACCTCGGCCTGGTTGTTGTACTGCTCAGCATCGGCAGCTGCATTGGCTGTTTGATCTGAGTCAAAACTGCATTGCAGCAAACCATGTGCTCGGCAGACCGCCTGTGGCAGTGACGCTGGCTGATCATTCGGCCACGAATGGAGGCACCTGTGGTACTGGGACAGGGTGGACAGGCGATCTAATTGAAGGTCGTCTGGCCCGTTTCTGGAGGCAACCACAATCTCCTGAAGCTCATCACGCCTGCCGGCTCCTGGTGCAGGGCTGCTATGGGCGGGCATGTTGTGGCCGATCTAAGCGGGCCACTGTGTCAGGTCACACAGCTCTCTGACACTGTTCAGCAGATCCTAGACTTCCTGTATTATCAAGGCTTGCCATGAACCTGGCCAATGCCATGTCAGCCAGGGACTTGAAGACATATGCATTCAGGTCTGATGACATCCAGCATCTAGGGCCTTCCAAGGGCCCATGCTCTGGGTTCTTGACTTCTACCTGATCTGGTGCCTGTGTTGGACAGGAGTAATTATCCATGGCTGCATATTTGCAGGTTAAGGCCTACCGAGCGGCTCATTGACAGCCTGAAGCAGTTTGTGGCCCACAAACAGATCCAGGCGGGCATGATCTCCACCTGTGTAGGCTCCCTGCAAGAGGTACAGCATGCTGCATTGTGTTGCAATTGCACAGGGCGCATCACTGCTGCTTGTGCACTGCAGGTGGTCATTCGCTTCGCAAATCAGGAGGTAGGGAAGCAGCTCAGGCCTGCCTAGGGCCTGTGGCTGAGGCCTGGAATGTCTGCTGGACCAAACTGGGCCTGGCATGCCCTGCAGGAGCACACCAGGATGCAGGGCCACTTTGAGATTGTCAGCCTGACTGGCACCTTCAGTGTTGCAGGTGGGCACCCGATGTGCTCACTTCATGACAGCACCCTCTCCCCGTGGTTGCAGAGCTGTGAGGCTGCTCTTCCCGCCACCTTTATCCCATGCTGGGCGCCACCATGTCAAGCAGCACAGCAGTCAGCTGGGCTAGCTGGGTTTCATCCTCTCCTGGTCTCTCCAACACAGGCTGACAGGCAGCAGTTGATTGATACCTGGAGAATGCACATGTGCAGGGCACCACGTTCACATCTCTGTTAGCGACAGGGCTGGAGCCACAACTGGCGGCCACCTCATAGAAGGGACAGTCTACACCACAGCTGAAATGGTTGTCACAGAGCTGGCTGGCCTCACATTCGGCAGGGAGACAGATGACACCTATGGGTTCAAAGAACTTGCCATCACTTAGCTGGACTGCAGGCTGGTTCACTGTCCATGGTTTCAGTTTGTCTTTCGCTCCAGAAGCAAGCCTTGCAACCTTGTTTGAAGCTCATGCTGCACCATGCAGTGCACTCAGCATGGTACTCAGTAGTCTCAGCATCTGTCAGCCCTCTGACAATCAGCAAGCATTTATTTGCTCAGGATGTCAAGAGACACTCAAGCTCAGAACAGCAGCATTCTACAGGGAAAGTCCTTTCCAAGTTAGAACAAAGCTTGACACCTTGTTGAATCACTTGAAGGCAGGTGGGCAGTACTTCTGCTTTTGCTAATGCAAGCCCAATGGCCATGTGTCATTCATTCAGCAGTGAGCATCTCAGCAACTTGTTGGTCAATGAGTCTGGGGGAAGTTGAGTCAGGGCTTGGATTGACCTTGCAACTCAGCTACAGAGACAGCATGGCTGCCATTGCGCTCGCGCTTGTCTGCAGCCCGGAAGGCAGCTCGCAGAACAGTCATATGGCTGTCCTGAGATACAGGTACATTATACTCAATGCAGCCGTCACCAGCAAACATATCTGCCCTGCTGGTAGCCTGCAGCACAGCAGAAGGCTTCTTTTGATAAATAGCTTGCTGAGATACGCAAGCAGCTGGTAGCAGGCGCCCTCATGCAGCATGTCTTGACCGGGTCTGGAGCTCACATTGTCATTGAGGAGGGCTTTATGGAGGAACTCCTCCCAGTGTGAAGAGTTCACAAGCATCTCTCCTCGGGTAGCCCTTGAGCGATGCGCAATTACTTTGGGCTCCATGGCAGAGGTGTCTTTATTGAATGCTGTCAGGGCATTCCCTGCAGGAGAATAGTTGAGGTGTTCAGCTTCTTGAGCCCTAGGATGCAGCCAGCTTGTGCAGCCAGCCTGACAGCAGTCTTAGGGAGATTGACTTGCAGGTGAGCAGAGGTCTTCACTTGCCTGTATGATACAGTGAGGCGCTATCTACAAGCTGAGCAGTCTGGGCAAAATGGTCTGAAATGAGCCTGCAGGCATCAGGCGCACACAGTAGGGCAGAGTCCTGCACACGGATATGCATGTAATCATAGATGAGGCTACAAAATGAGCTGCTGTGGCAGCTAGCTAGAATCAAGCTCTATTCTGCTATTGGGTGGAGTTAGATGCACCAAAGGCTAGCCTTTACCTCTCACAGGAAGTCCTTACGTGACCTCAATGCCAACGC
Organism: Asterochloris sp. CNOR1; assembly: GCA_963969365.1. Lineage (NCBI taxonomy): Eukaryota > Viridiplantae > Chlorophyta > Trebouxiophyceae > Trebouxiales > Trebouxiaceae > Asterochloris > Asterochloris sp. CNOR1. The sequence continues at coordinate 3,375,474 of OZ017750.1, forward strand.
AGGTCATGCAAATTTTGCAGGCACGCCTGCTGAACCAGGCCAGCGAGAGGCTGGGCTGACACCCATCCTTGCACAATGCGTCAGCCACAGGCAATCACCGATGGGATCGTAGTTGGGCTGCAATGGGCACACTGCGTCCCGTCCTGATCTTCCTCCAGATGCCCCTGGCCACTGCCAGGCCGGCATCACAAGTCACACAGATAATCCTGCAGTCTCAGCACCAGGAGGGGCTCAGCAAGCTCACCACAGAAAGACCCAGGCCCAAGGGCAGCACAGCCCCAAAGCCAGTGAGCACAAGCTCCAACATCAACAGCTTGGCCTGGTGCTATGCACAGCTGCGTCTGGCAGCACAGACTGGATGCTGTCTGGTTGCAGACCACCTTTCTCCAAGCAGAACACTGCCCCCCAGCATCCACAGCAGAAGCAGCTGTCCAGGCACTAACAGGTCCTCGCTTCACTTCGTCATCACTGGGCTTCTGCAGGGCAGCCTGGGGAGCACCAGGTCAGCAATGTCATGAAGCCCCACTGGCTGCTCACTCAATGTGATAGGGCTGGTTCTGCAGGGCGGCTTGCCGAGCACGTGGATCGGCGTTTTGGTCAATCTCCCAGTAGCGCTCCACAGACACCCCCGTCTCGTCTGAGTGGTAGCCTGGGCCCCGCCTGTAGATGTGAGTGTGATCCCGCGCCATTTTGATGGTCTGCTCCACAAACGGGGCGTGCATCATGGTGCCGTCAAACACAATGTCCTACAAGACAACATCAAGGGTGGGCTAAGGAGCCCTGGAAAGGAAGCAGGCACGGAAGGGTGAAAGTGCCGTCAGAGGCATTGTTCTGCAGGGCAGCAGCTGTGCAGCATTTGAAGAGTACAGGCACAGCTCGCCGCAGCCAGCAGAGGAACCATGTTTTGCAGCACAGCAGCTGTGCAGCACATGTAGAATGCAGACCCGGCCGGCCACAGCTGCCACCAACGGCACCGTCCTGCAGCACAGCCCCAGTGCATCCCAGGCACAGCACAGGTGCAGCAGGCTCCAGCCAGCATGACACAAGATGTCTTCCAGCACAGCAGCAGCAGCAGGCTGTGCAACCTTAGCAGGGTATAGGTCCAGCAGGCTGCAGCTGCCATGAAAAGCAAGCAGTGAGGCAGCACAGCAGTGAGGCTGCGCTGCTCAACTCTTACAGCTTATGGCATTGAGGAGGCTGTTTGTAGTGTACGGCTGTGCAATACATTGCAAGGGGCGACAGCTCCTTTTGCCATTGCGCCTTTGATGTGGAGCAGCAGGTGGCTTGCACGCTACATTGGTGATTGACAAGCTGCTGCAAGACCACGTGCTGGCCCTTGGGTGAACCTGTGGTACCCTCAAGGAGTGCAGCAGCTGTGAGCAGCCTGTACTGTTCTTATGCCAGCTGGATGCGGTGACCAGCACGAGCTCACAAATGACTGCCAACAGCGATGCTGAACTTCCGCGGACCACCATTGCCAGTACAGCTGCAGCCGTCTTCTTTACAAGCCTGGCACTGACCTTCTGCTGGTTGATCGCGGTGACCAGCATCAGCTCAGCAGCAGCCGTGCTGTACTCGTGCACATAGGCATCCAGGCTGCTGTCTGCTGCCATGCGTAGCCGTAGTTGCTGGTACACAACATCCTTGGACTTGATGGCATCTGCCTCCACAATGACAGCATCCTTTCCGACCTGCAGGGTGCCCGAGGTGGTATGCAATGCGCTTCACCTGGAGCAGATCAGCACCGCCCAGCGCACAAGGAGGACGTGTGGCCTTGCAGCGTGTGCAATGGGCCTTCCCAAGCCCTTTGCGAGTCACGCTTGTAAGCTCTCCGCCCATGCTGAACTGACAACGGCACCTGCTCGTAACAGGTCGGCCAAGAGCAGCTTTGGTATGAGCATGGGCAACAGAAGGCCCACCTTGCTCCAGAAGTTGTCTTGCCCAATGATATTGCGCACGGTGCTCTTCCCGGCAGCCATGCCGCCCCCCAGCATCAGAAGCACAGGACGTCGGTCTTGTTTGCGCTTGGCAGCGTCACCTCGGTCCTTGAGGCCCTCGAAGATGTCCGTCAGAGTCTTGAATCTGCACAAGAGAGTCAGCATGTTGCTGCACTGGGTTCATTGAAGGCTGAGGTGTCATGAGTCACCCTGTGAAGGGTGCAAGATATTGTGACCTATACTACAGCCTCTGCAACCAGCAGGGCATGTGCTGCAGGGTCTGCTGGTCTCTGCGTATACAAAGGTGCTCCAGCCCCGGCAAATAGTGTGCAGCAGGCTGCTGAGACATGTTGTGGGGCAGCATATAAAGGTGTTCGCGGCCATTTGTTATGCTGCCCAGCATGGTCATGCCTGCCGTGCTCTGACAGTGTGCAGACCCTGATGGATGTGGTCAGGGCCGCTGTGAAGTGCGGGGAGTCGCCAGCACCCCCTTTCAATAAGGATCTCAGTGCCTGTGACAGTCCGTCACATGGACATTAGGGCTGCAGCACCCACCTGCGTTTCGCCCCAAGCGTGTCGGTTGTCATCTTCTTGGTCACAGCAATGCGCGCTCGGTGCCAGTTCTTACGTGCACGCTCCTCCTTCCTGCAAAGGTCAGGCTTACAGTTTGTTTTGGCGCGCGCAACAGCCTGCTTGAAGAGAAGGGGCTTTCCCTGCGGAGGGGGAGATGTGGTAATGCATGACTGCAGCGCACAGCAAGCCCATTGCTCAGCTGCTCACTCAATGCCACAACCACGGCCACACATGCAAGTAAGTGAGGCTGGCAGTCCTGCTCGCAGTGCTGTTGCCTGTGTGCAGAGCAGGTGACATGAGGCTGCTGCACGAGGGAGCATTGCTTGAAGGACGCAGCCTCCCACCTCTCAGCCTCCGACAGGTTGCTCTGAGAGGGGCGCCTGTGCTGGAGATAGAAGTCGAAGTTGCTGGTCTGCCGCGGCAGGACAGCCCCATCCATGGAAGCGCGGCCGCTGGCACGCCGCTGCCTCCCTGCGCCAAGATCATCGTTGCTGCGCACCTGCAGGGAGCGGTGCATGCCAGCCTTGAAGACAAGGCAGTCTGCAACTCTCCACGTCTGGACAGGCACCACCATGGTGCCGACCAGCACGCGAGCATGCAGCATGCTGCTGAGACATAGCGTATGCAGCTTGGTCAAGGCTGCTGAGGCATCAGTGGAAGGGCACCTCCCATCTGCAGGGCCAGCATGCACAGGCTGAGCTGCAGCATTCAGCTTGCTTTGCTGCAGAGAGCAGCGCCAACAGCTGCAGAGGGGCCAGAGGCCTGTGTTCCTTCACATACTATTCTGCCAGCTGCCTTACATGACTGCCTGACTAACCCTGACCAAGAACCCCTTGCCCAAGTGCAGCTCATGCAGCTAGATACAGGCATTCACTCCAGCAAGCAGATGCAGCGCAGCTTGTGTCAATCAGGGTAGGCCTGCCGTCAAGCACCAGACATCAGCAACCTGGCCTGCCCTCGTCCCAGGGATTGGTGCCCAGATGGCGGCATGACTGGTAATCAAACATCATGGGGTCAGGCACTCAGACACCCCTGCTTTGGAGCTTGTCATACCTTGCGCATGCCAGGCCCCTCATCGTCTGAGTAGGCCTGTTGCCTGCTGACATCTCCCGCGGTCACGCTGTTGCTCTGGAAGGGACGGCTGAGCCAGCGCGCCAACCCGCGAGCGCGGGATGAGGAGTTTGGGCTCCGCGGCACATCTGCAGCGAAGGCATCACTTGAGCATGAGCATGGGTCGCTATTGATAAGCAGAAAATGCCAATCCTGTGCGCTGTTCCAGAGTCATGGACTCACAAGTTGGCTGCAAATCGGTTCTAGCAGAAAGTGCTCAATGGACCTAACAAGACGGGGCAACAGCAAAGTTCATCAAAGTGTTGCTGGCAGCTGCATAGGCAGGCTGCAATGTTTCCTGCAAGCTGCTCATGGCAAGCTCCATCACGCTGGCAGCCAGACCAAAGTATGCAATGCCGCCGGGCTTGGCTGCGTACAGCAGCAGCACTGCTACTTGCAGGGCGCTCACAGACGTTTTCCCTCTGTACCTGTGGTGTGTCGGCGAAGGCTGCTGCTGGGAGACGGCCTGCCGTTGTCAAAGGACTGACCAGCACTGGACATGCCTGAGCTGCTGGCACCAGGGCTGCTGGGCTGCAGCCGCACAAACAGGTCTTCAGCTCTTCCTCCATGGCCCAAGAGCAGCATGTGATGCGGGCTGCAGTTCCTGGGTAGGGATGGGACAACGCCTGGGTGATGCGGGCACCTCAGAAGTCTGGACAGCAGCAAAACAGCAGACCAGTGCTGATTTGCTGGGCTGCAGGAAAGGTGCATGCTAGTCATGCATGCCGCTGGTCCTCCAGGGCAGACCAACACCAGCCACATACCTGCTCAGGTGTCTGCGCCTTGGCACTCTGGAAGGCTGATGCAGGGACTGACTGCTGCCTCCTGTTGCTGTCCTCACCCTCCTCTGCCACAGTGCTGACCCTGGCCAGCCTGTGCATGATGGGCGAGGGCGGTGCCGCGTCGGTCCCACTCTGGGACCTCTCCAGTGGCTGCCCGCACAGGGGGGCCCAGGTCAGGCACTTGGACAGAGGCACAACACGGCAGCAGGAGTGACCGCAGAAGCAGACCTGAGGCAGGGCCATGCAGGGCAGCAGGACCATTGCAATGCAGGTCTGCAGGCATCCCTGAACGGCTAAAGCGGCGGCTTCCCAAACCTGATAGCAGCCCGACTGCTGGACTGCAACAAGACTGACGAATGCTCAGGTACACCTGGGCATCTGCAAACTTTCTAGACTCCCTGGAGCAACACAACCGGGGCTGGAGAAGCTGCAACACACCTGAGGTGGCGAAGCGCAGCTCTGGCACCTCAGTCTGCCTCCACAAACCCTGCTGGCACCCAACCAGACACCAAAAGTGGTGGACAGGCAGCGCGTGCCTGCCACAAACCAAAGAGCACAAGGTCATTCTCAGAGGGCCCCCATGCCCACACAGTCACCATGCTCAGCGGGCCACGATGAGTAGGCACCCCTGATCAGTCAGGGCGCCCCGTGCCAAGCAGGGTGGGCTGTGCCGGCCTCCAGGATGCTCATCTCAAAGCATGTCTTGCACAGCAGAGCGCAAATCAACTTGCTGGGTGCAGGCCATGATGGACATTGCCAACCAGAGTGCAGACCTGGCCGTCGTTGGAATGTGCTGTCTCTGCTGAGTCCCTGGGTCGCGGGGATGGCAGGGCAGGGCCCTCAGGCTCCAGCAGGTGCTTGTTGGCTGCCAGGATGTCGTCCAGGCGGTCCCAGTTGAAGGACAGGTACTCGTGCAGGATGACCTCCAGCTCGTGCATCAGGGCGCCCACCATGCCCTTTACCGTGTGCAGCTCCGTGCCTGCAGCATGGGCATGCAGGCAACTGGAAGGTCCAGTATGATGACGTGCCGCTGGACCCCCCTCTCTACCCCCCTCCCCACCCGCCACCAGGTGCCTACAAGGCAGTTTCAGGTGACAGTTGCCATTGGGGCAATGGGCACAGGTGTCAGCTCTGAGCGGTCCACCCAGCGCCCTTCCAAAGTGTCCAGCTGCATGCCTGCAGCACAGGTGCATTGATGTACAATCAAAGTCCCCGACCTGTTTGGCCAATGTCAACCTGCCATTCAAGGCAGATGTCGCTGCTGTTCTGCCCACAATGCCCATCACTGTGTGCAGCTTAGGGCCTGCAGCGCAGCTGCATCGGATGTGATACAGAATGTCAGGAGTTGCATGTCCACTCTGAGCCTGGAGTGGCTATCAAAGGCAACTCATACCAGGGCAACCACCTTCCCCTTGACTGTTTGCAGCCCTGTGCTTGCAGTGCACCATGGGAGTCGAAGCAGTGCATGTCTCAAAGCTGTGTGCCTAAGGCATTGAATGCCCTTGGTGTAGGAGCCTGTACCATGGCAAGGGGCTCTGCTGCATTCCAGAAGCATGGCAGTCCCAGCCGAGATGGAGGCCCATCAGACACAGACACCCTACTCAGCTTCGTGCCTGCAGCCAGCGCACAAGGACCCTCCATTGCCCTGCTGGCCCCGCAAGCCCCAAGGTTGTGGAACCAGCTGCAGCCAAAGCGGGGCCGGCCCCACTTTGTGATCAAGGTCATGCGAAGGGAACATGGTTTGAAGTCTTGCAAGCAAGTTTGCAGACTTCAGACCTGGCCGCTGCGAGACCGTCTCCCCCTTCACAGTGTGCTGGTAATCGTCCTCCTGACGTCGCATGTTCACTCCCATCACCTTGTCCTGAAGGCAGCAGAGCACATTATGGTGGTGCTGACTTAGCAGACTTTGGGTCCAGGTATGGAGACTTCTGTCAGTGTCTCACAGCTGCGTCATCTTGTCCTGCAGGGCAGGAAGCACTCTCTGGCACTCCAGACTCTGTGTGAGGGCGTTGCGTCATGTCCACTATCTTCTGATCCCAGGATCATAAGGCAGCACACCCTTATGGGTCGGGCCAATATCCTTGTGTGGCCAGCTACAAATGTCACCCGGTTGCGGCTGCCTCTAGGTACCAGCAGGTGTCCGTGCATCAGCAGGCCGCAACACCAGGTAGCCCATGTGCTGCAGGACGCCAGCGCATGGTCTTGAATGGCTGCACGGTGGGAATGCAGAGAGGGCGGCACATCCTGGGTCAGCTTGCTTTTGCAACGAGTGGGCCCAGCACTAGCTGAGTGTTGAAGTCAACTGCCCAGGATTAGCCCAGGCTGCAGGACGTAACAGGCCCCTGATAATCCTGTGAGTTTAGTGTGCTGCCCATCCTATGAGAGTGATTGCAACAACCAAGGATGGGGCACCTGCACATGGCTTGCAAGCGCGTGTTGAACTGTTAGGGGCCGTCAGCAACCAGGGAATACACCTGCACATGGCTTCTTAGCTGAAGTAATGTTGCTGCATGCTCTGCATACCTGCAATATACCCAGCCACTGGGATCCACCGGGTACCACCCAGCGGCCTCACAGATCCCTCAGAATTCTCAGTTGAAATGTGTCAAGGTGCGGTTAGCCATGGTGCTGCTCCCTTTAAGTGAGTAAGACTCATATCCCACCTGCGGCGTCGGGGCATCATCGTCCCTGCTGCTGCGCCCTGAGTGGCTGCGTCGCAGGGCAGGCTGCCCGCTCTCCTCTTCCTGGAGCAAATTCAGCCGGCTGCCAGCACGGCCAGCCACATCCTTGAGGCTGCGCGCACGGGGCAGCGACCTGCAGGCGCCCGAGTGCACCTACACTTGGGGGGGGCCATGCGCACCAGACATGGCAGGGCGTGCAGGTGAGCACGTGGAGACCATCTCTGGCACTGGGGCTCAGCACTTGCAGGCGAGCGGGTGGCAGTGCTTCAGATTCAGTGCTGGGCTGCTGAAGTCACCGTAGCGCACAGTGTCTTCAGCTGGGGGATGCATGCGGAGGTGCCTCACCTTGCGCGGTGCAGGGAGTGCGAGCGCCGCAGGCTGCTGCTGCGCAGCAGAGGCTCCAAAGGGAGCTGGGGCTCGCTGCGTCGGGCGCGGGGCCGCGGCTTGCGCTGTGGAGAGTTCAGGGGGCTGACGCTGACTGCGTCTGAGGTCTGACTGGCGCTGTCATCTTCATCACGGTGGCCATTGCCAGGGGGCTGGCTCTCCTCCTGTTCAGAGGCAGCACGTCCTCCTAGTTCAGCTGCCTGTAACAATGCATTGCCGTCTGTGGGGGGCTGCGCCGTGTTGTCCATCTGCGGATCGTCACCTGCAGCAGTAATGCATGGACGGAGCCTGTCAAGATTTATATGTTAGCTTAACAGGCCAGGCAGGCAACATTGAGACAACCAGCATGAAGGGTACAAGTGAAATGAGCAAGGTGGCGTGATTGCAGAGCTGCCGTGCCTGCTGCACGACAAGTGCTGCCCTGAGGAGCACAACTCTCAGGAGAATCCAGAGAGAGTTGATCACAGGGGCCAGCAAGCTGCGCTTCCTGCGATGTGGCAGATGCCACCTTCTCAGGAGAAAGGGGGCGGCCAAAGCTGCATGCTGGGTGCAGTGCGCCACCGTGATGCTCAGCTGCCAATGACCCACTGCCCAGCCAAGCAGAGAAGCTGACCAGCCCTCCTCTCAAAGAAGCAGCAGCAGCCAGGCCAGGCCCTGCCTCATGGCATATGCATGGCCCAACAATGATGCTCATCTGATGGATGTTTGAACTGTTCTGCCCAGCAGATAGCTGACCTTCCCGTGGCGTAGCAGAGGCCACCTTCTCCAGCTGGTGCCGGTCACTGCTGGTGCGCGGGCTGACCGTGAAGGCCTGCTCTACCTTGGCCACCGTGTACAGCAGTTCATTCAGCTGAAGGCATGAGACGAACCTGTTGGAAGGGTGTCAGGAATGGTACAAGAGCAGCATTGAGACACATCAGTGGTGTCACCTTGTATTCGTTGATGCACTCACAGATGGAGCCCATGTCTGCAGGGCACGGGAGGGCAGGGTGCTGGGCGGCAGCAGGTGACAGCATGTCAGCAGCGAGCTTAGCAGGCCTGTACTGCAGCAATTGTGCTGCAACACCCTGTACGCTGCCGGGTAGAAATGGTGCAGACTGCAGAGGTGGCTTGAAGCAATGCAGAAGCACAGACCCAGAGGCATGTCTCTCACCAGCCCGCAGGTAAAATGCAGCCAAGCGTGTGAGCGCCTCATAGATCCCGCTGTTGGTCTGCAGCAAAGGACTGAAGTGTCAGTGGCTACGCTGCCTTGCCGCTGCCCCACGCACAGGATGCGGCACAGGATGCGGCACAGGAGTTTGTGCAAATGTCAGATCGGCACTGAGCTAGCGATGGTGAGGAATCTGCAGCTCACATCGCTCTCTGGAGTGGTGTCCAATATTCTGCACGCCGCATAGGTGGAGAAGGGCAGCACCTCAGGCCGCTCCCACTCACTATCCTCCACCAGCTGTGTCCCGAAGGTACGCTCAGGGACTCCGACCTGCACAGGCAGGAAGACAATCTCTGCGGGGGCCAGGGCAGGCTGATGTGAGCACCCTCAGTATTACTCCAACAGATCTGTTGAGGCCTTGCCTCTGTTGGAATCTGCGAGGGGCCTCTGTGTTGTTCTGCTGCCGCATTGCCAAGGTGCCGCTGCTTGTAGGCAGTCCATCCCCTGCATACGGGAGATGTAGGTGATCAGAGCAGAGTCTCAAACCAAGACAGGCTCAAGTAGCCACATGCAGCATAGTTTTTGCACCTGCGTAAGCCCTCGCCCAGCAGGCACACCGAGCCCAGCACAAGTGCTGAGGTCGTCAGCTGCCAGGCCATGCTGGCATGCTATTGCTGCCTTGTGCTCCAGGCTTTTGAGCAGCTCCAAGAAGGCCAGCAGGCATTCGAGTGCCTTTCTCAAATTCTGATGCCAGTGACATGAGTGGTCCGGAATCTGCAGAGCTTTGGCTCAAAGCCATGATCAGCCAGGCCTCTGAGGATGGGTCACCTGAAACCTTTGACACTACAGCTCTGTCAAGCCTGCAGGCAGGTGACATGCATGGCATGCACTGGGCTATTTCAAGTAAAGGCTTCATCTCAACCACTTCATGACATCAATCAAAGCTTTTTCAGTGTACCAATGCCACCATGTTGGCTTACAGGACGTCAAGGCTTGGCCTGGAGGCATCAAGTGCACAATGCCTGTTCTGCAAAAAGTCCAGAACAGATACGGGACTCTGCATGGCGGCTGCGTTGGTGAACTTCTGCCTGCCACGATCTGCCAAGATGGCTGTCTCCTGCAAAAGATGTTGCCACACAAACCCAGTGCCTGGCGTGCAGCAACCCTCGTCGACACAGTCGGCAGCGCTGCATTGGTCACAAAGGTGGAGAATGCTGGCGTTAGCCTCCACATCAGCGTAGACTATCTGAGCAGGTCAGCAACTGCCTGGCATGATGCTTGCTGCCAGACTGCATCTGCATTCGGTGCGTCGTGGTCTGCTGAGCTCGCACCTTTCCATGGCTGCAGCATGCCAGGTGATGAGACTTGATTTAGGGCCGGAACATTCTCTTCCGCTTAGGGGCCCTAGCTCTGCCTGTCTGCCATCGACATTGTGAGGATCTTGAATGAGGTTGCGGGGCACAGCTGGGTCCACATATGTGCAGGCGGTGGGGAGTGCCTCATTGAGGCCACTGTGCTAAGGCTGGGCCGGACTATTGCTGTCGTGCAAGTAACACTGAGGAACAAGCAGACAGGCACCCTGACTGCTCACGGAACGCACACAAAGTTCCTGTCAGGGCCGCCGCCCCACAGGAACATGAAGGCCTCCGAGAAGCCGCAAGCCAAGCTGTGACAGCATGCTGGGCCACATTGCAGTTCAGCAGCAGCCTGGATAAGGCAAAAGAAGTGTTGAGGCGGCGGCAGGTGGAGCAGAGCTCCGTCCCACTCGAGTCAACACTGAAACAAGTGGGGACCTCTGTATGATGCTAAACAGCAGTCCCTCAACCTGTAGCACTCAGTGGTCATGATTCTTCACCTCATCTCACATTTCATTTGCTGACAGCATTCGACATATACAATGATGTACACCTGATACTCATGCATTGCTTGCTGTCATGCATTCACATCCAATGCATCAGTTGATAAGCAGGGGGTGCAGCATGTCATCTGGAGTCACAAAGCTGCACAAGAGAGACAGAAGGGCTTCCACCTCAGGAGGTGGAGCGCGGGGGTGCCTGGCGATCTCTAGATAGATAGATAGATAGAAAGATCACTGTATGGCCATGACATCAGGCAGCTGCAGCTGCCAAACCGACCATGTGGCTGATGCGCACCAGAGGAATGCCAGGCAGGTGGCGCAGGCTGATGGGAGCTGCATGTCGGTGCCAGCCATTGTATGGTGCTGCCCTGGCGGCCCGCTGATGACCACGCAGGTCCAATCCTTCCACAATAGCAGCCTGCAGTCAGAGGTAAGAGATCAGGCATGCATGGGCAAGAGAAATGTGCACTGCCCTTTCAAGGTGGACGCTACCCCCCAGCAAACCCATGTTGAGCCTCAGTGCCCCATGGGGGGCATGGGTTTGCCAGGGTCAACACCTGAGTTGAAAATCAGGGTCCCTACTGGGTGGGACGAGGCCTGATCCTGCAGAGTGATGGCGGTTTGTAACACAGCCAGGCAGGTACTCATCAGCCAGCGGCTCACACCTCATGCTCCCTATATGCGGCCTGCACGTCAGCCCAGAATCCCTGCAGCAGGAGGTCTCAGCATGCTGGTGGTGGTCTGGACTGCCAGCGCTGGTCGTCATCACAAGTGGCCTTGGCCCTTGACCCAGGCGCACACCTACCTCGAGCGCCATTGTTGCAGCCTCCATGAGCTCACACACGGAGACCTGCAAGACAAACAGGGTCCAACGTACCTATAGAGGCCTTGAGGTTCCTGCTCAATGTCAGATGCTGCAAAATTCTGTGCTTACGGATGATAGAGCTGACCAGAGAGCCCATGCGCACAGCATGGCTGGCCAAAAAGTGACAACCAGGGCTGGCCTGATCAGCGCAGTGAAGCACAGCTTGGCCAACCCCAATGCCATGATGCTGACTCTATGTGACCCGGCCCTGATGCTGGTTCTGCGTGCAAAATCAGAAATGGAGCAAGGCCGCGTGGAGTACGGACTGGAAGTCCTGATTTGAGATACACATGCGTACGCTATCTCCGAAGCTGTTACTCTGCTCAGATTCCGTTGACTGGTGGGTTAGGGTTTACGAATTCTCCTGCATCACCTTCACAACCCAGTCGCCCTCAGCTCTGATCAGTTTCGAAGTCTGCTAGATGCAATTGAGGGCCAGCAACACCTCAAGCTGACATGCCAGATCAGGGTCAGGCTGTGCTCATTGGGGGATGTGCCCTAGATGTTCAGGTGTGCAGGTGGCCTGTGAGGGTCCTCACAGAGGCGTGCGACATCAAGCTTGAACCTCGCCTCTGATGGCTGCAGGCAACGCCAGATGCAGGCTCAGAGCTCCAGCCAGGAGGATCTGTTCCAGGCACAGTCACATTCACCAGTGGAGGCGTGGCACGCAACATAGCAGAGTGTCTGGCCAGGACTCTGCAACTGTGAGCTACGTGCTGGAGTACGCTGCACAGAGCGAGCTGCAACAACTGCTGCCCCTGCCTTTCACACCTTTGCCTCCCTGCAGGGACTTACAGCAGTGCGCCAAGCCATTGCTGATCAGTGCAGTCGGCGATGATGGCGCCGCACAGCAGCTTGTGCAGCACTGCGAGAGTGTGGGCATTGATGTTTCAGGCGTGACCAGGCATCCAGGCTGCCGTACTGCCTGCATCTCCATCACCTACGACAAAGGTGTGGCAGCAGCATGCCCCACGAGACACTCCGGCATTCTTTCGAAAGTGCCACCAGGAGCTTTTGGTAGTGGCCTCAATGCAGTGCATGCTCTTCAGTGCTGATCTTGGCACATGCACTTACTGCTTGCCGGCGCAGTTCATGGAGACGTGCTCAAGAAGTGATCCATGTCAGGCCTGATGCAATGTGTGACTCATCCACTGCAGGTGGGGAGGTGGCGGCCTCTGTTGCAGATGTCACCCTGCTGGAGCGACAGCTGACCCCTGCAGCGCTGCAGGCGCACAGGAGTGCATTGCAGATGGCCTCCCTGGTCATGCTGGACGCCAATCTGTCACCAGGGACCCTTAAGGTCATTGCATCAACTGTGCACTGCATGTGAGCTCCCCTTGCACCAAAGCTGCTGCATGCATGCAGCCCCCTGATGCAGATGCAATCCAGCACTGTGCTGATTAATTACAGGAGCATTGGAGGTGGGGAACAGTGCGATTTGAGTCGCTTCGCCTGGGCATGCAATGTCTTACTGACACAAATGGCTCTGAAGCAGTTGCTGTGTACCCTGGCGGCTGCACTGGGTGTCGGAGATGCAGTAGCTTTGGAGGACTGAGCTGTTCACCTTAGCCTGGTGCATCTGAAAGCGGGCTCGTGCTGCTTTCAGGCAGCAGCCCAGATGGCATCAGCTGCCAGCATCCCAGTCTGGTTCGAGCCAGTCTCAGCCCCCAAGGCAGTGAGATGCTGCAGCTGCCTGCAGCACCTGACCTACCTGTCCCCCAACGCAGCTGAGCTGCTGGCCATTGCCGGTCAGCTGCAGCCTGTTAGCATGCCGGCACTCCCAGCTGCTGCTGCCGCCCACAGCACACTGCCTGAAGCTCATCAGCAGCTTTGGAGGCTGGCTCCTGCAATTCTCTGTATCCTGAAGGTGGGCAGAAGGTGGGCGCTGTATTCTGAAGGTGCCTCACCAAAGTATTTTGCAAAGATGTGGGTCTACCTGCCAGGCAGCTGGCAGGTAGATGGCTGCTTGTGTACCAAGTGCACCTGCTGCTGTGCAGGCTGGCACACAGTGTATTGTTCTCACGCTTGGAGCGCAGGGGGCAGCTTTGTGTCGTCTTAGCTCAGACAGAGAGGCTCTGGAGATGCAGCACATGCCTGCGGTCCCAGCTCATGTTGTGAGCACAGGGGGCGCCGGAGACTCATTGGTAGCTGGCGCCATGTCAGAGCTTCTCAGAGGGCGTAACCCACAGGATGCGCTGGCTTTTGGCATGGTGAGAGAGTCGTTCTGGACAGATAGTGCCACATCTTTCACAACATAAATGTTGGTTCGCTGCGTCCATGCAGGCAGTGGCCTCAAAAGCCCTGAGTGTCTCGACAAATGTTCCAACAAGTCTGGACGCACAGCAATTGCAAAGACTGGCCAGGGAGACCATGGCCCAGCAGAAGCTTTTGGAATTGCCATGCAAAGTGCTGCTGCCAGTATCAAGGCTCTAGATTCATCAACGGCCACACTTTACTTTTGTTTACTTGCCCACCCTACCCATATGAGTGGCACTCAACGCAGACCATCTTCCATCCACAGCCCGCTGACTTCCCAGTGGAGGACTCTGCCTGTCCAACACCCCCTGGCTGCATGCTGTATGTAGCCAAGCCTCCTGGTTGCTCCCAGCTGGATATGCTGCCTGGCCAATGACCAGCATCCTCTTGCGGGACATCATGGCTGGCAGGTCTTGCTGCTGTTGCCTTCTGGGCTTTTCACGTTGGCGCTCCAAGGCTGCCCAACCACTGGGTCGTGCTGGCAAGCAACAGCAAGCCACTGCGGGCCCAGCCTGTGGGCTACCAGCTGCACAGCACCATAAATGGCTGCATACTGTGGGCGCACCCACCCCAGCAGCAGCCCAGCCGCCAGGATGAGGCCCCAGGTTAGCAGCTGGTGAGCTGCTGGCTTGCTGTCCATCAGAGAGGCAGCCACGGGCGGCAGCAGAAGGTGCAGGCAGATGGTAAAAAAGACCTGAGCAGCACAAGGAGATCCCTTGGCAAGGAACAGGATTGCTCATGGGTTGCGCCAGGCACAGTGGCTCAGAATGCAGGACTTGTGCACAAGTTGCGGTGTCGGCTGCAGAACTCACGCTGGCAAAGACGTGCAGCGGGGTCTGCATGCGTGATGCTGGAAGGATGGAAGCAAATACTGCTGCGTTGAGGGAGAAGCTGCCGCTGAGGGTCTCTGTGGGGCGCTCTGAGTCCGTGCGGCCGTAGTCATGCACTACCAGGTGCATAGTCAGCAGCCCAAGGATGGATGCAATGATGGAATCACTGCAGGCACAGGCTGGGTCAGTAACAGGGTCTGTCTGATGGCACCATACCTCTCGCAGCCCAGGCTGCCATGCACTGCAGGTTGCCAGCCCTGCGCGACTTCTGCAACACAGCAGCACACCTGGCCACAGTTCGTGTCAGGGACTGCATGAGGGGGGAGAGCAGGAACAGTCCTGCGATCAACAGCGCCAGGGCACGGCGCTCCTGCTTCCCTGACATGCAGATGGCAGTGCCAAAGCTTGCCACAATCACAAAGACTGCTTTGACGTCCTGCAGGCAACGGCTCAGGTTGCCCAGACAGCACTTGCTGCTGTGGGATGCTCAACAGGCTTGCCTGGTACAGGAGGAGCATGACTCCAAGCATGGCTGCAACTTTGGCGATCTGGGCCTGCAGAGCTCCAGGTGGGGGCAGGGGGCCGTCCGGAGGGAGCTTTCTGACTTCTGGGCCATTGAACAGAGCATCGTCGTCAGCATTGTCGCCTGCTGCTGGCGCGGACCAGAGGCCCTCGCTCTGCATTAGCTGAGATTCTACAGCTATGACTGAAGCACACATTATCAACAGTCTGCAGATCTGCAGCCTACTTGGCCACACCCTTCTGGCAAGCAGCACAGACCCATGAACGCTCCCGATCTTTGATGAGGCAAAGGCTGGCAGGGCAGGACTGCTGCCTCATTTACAAGCTTTTACCGCCCCAGGCAGCTGTGAAACTGCGCTGCAGGCTGCAAGCCCCCAACTGCTGCACATTTCTGCCAGGCCATGGCATCAGTCGAGAGTCCGCGCCAGCGATGTGACATGCTGGTGCACAGCATGGCGGCCTCTGCCTCAGTGCTGGAACGCATTGCAGCATGTCTTGCAGTGGTACTGCATCAGTGGCCAGCCTCGGCTGCAGCATCAGCAACACAGGAGATCTTTCCACGGGACGCACTAGTGCAGCCAGTGGGTGCCCTGAGCAATCCAGCAGCTGCTGGGCGGTGAAGTGCCCAAGCAGGACAGCACCATCGCTTGAAGGTTCCCATGAAAGCTAGCAGTGCTTGACTCATGACAGTGTGTGCGCCCTTAAGGTACGCTTTCTGTGGCTGCACCACATATTGGCAGTCCTGCAGCAGCTCCGGGAATCTGCCTTGTACCTGGCGCCAAGGACACTAGCATCCACTGAGCTGCACCGCGCTGACGGCCTCAGTCTTTCTACAAAGCTGCTCCTTTGCGGCAGCCAGCTCCTGCTGCAGGCCAGAAAGCTGCTGCTGGGTGCTGGCCAGCTCCAGGACAATCCACTCTGACACTGGCCTCCTGTCGCATCGGCGTGTCGACTTGCTGGCGGTTCCCTGGCAGACGCCACACGCTGCCGCCGGTCTTGGGGATGCGGCAGCTCTCCCGCTGAGAGCCCCTCCCTGTGTCTGCGCTGTCCCGCAAGAGGCTGTGGGGTGGTCCAGCAGCATCATGGCAGCTTCGGCTGCAACAGCCTGTGCATGTACCCTGGCAGCAGCTGACATCAGGTCATGCTGACACAGCAACGTGGTCAAGGCCTGGCAAGCTGGGCTCGCTCAAGGCTTGGCGCGCTGGGCTACAAATCAAGAAGCTGAGACAGCAGGCGTGCCTCTGTGGACCAGATGGCCTCAAAATTTGGCACATCAGCCTTGCATTGGCTGGCATCTGCATGCATATGCATCCCAAATGAGGTATGCAAAGACCACCAAGAGGTGCACGTTCCTGCGCTGCATATACAGTGCTAGCCATAGTGCATGCCTTAGCTCCAGACTGGACTTTTCCGACGGCAAGCGGGTAAATGAACAGTTCCCGCTTTCTTTTCCCGTTCTTGGATCATAACAGGAGGCGAGCGCGCTCCGAAAAGTCTGCGTTAAGCTGGCTCCATGCTCCTCTGTGGATTATTTGTGTGCAAGGACTTGTCGGGGCTGACTGAGGCAACTCACTTCTGGCCTGTGTGCAACATGGACGAGAAGTATGCACATCAGGGCAGCAGCACACATCAGGGTATTCTGGCGCCCCCAGTGGGCTCCCTCAATCTGCTGTGTGAAGTGCGCCCTTCAGCCAATGATCAGGTAGCTTGCTCAACCTACCAGCAGATGTGGTCGGGGGGTTGCTGCGCACTGCCAGATCAGCCATCCCACTCTATCTCTGTGGTGTTGCAGACTCTAGGCCTCCCCATGGACCTCTTTCGGGCTGTGCTTGCTGAGGCAGTGCAGCAGCATGGCACGGCATCAAGCCTGAGGCTCACCAGCCGCAGCCTAGCACATGCATGTGGGGCAGCACTGGTGACAGGTGAGACTGCGCGCCGAGCACTACTCTTCCCTCCCTGCAGAGTATATGCAGTGCTGCTGTGCTCACCCCTAAGCTTCAAGGGTGAAGTGCTGTGTCTACAAACTGCAGGCATCCTTTACCTGGAAACACCACTTGATTTCCAGGTGCATTGCCTGTACGGAAAAGAGTTGCAGCGCTGGCTATGGCAAAGTGGGTGTCCTCCAGCGCGTCTTCCCCAACTGCATCTTTAGACTGGACGGTGTGGTTCGCACACTTCTCGGCACAACATCCATCTCATGCTCAGCTGCACGGAGCTCAGGGATGTCACCATCTGCCCCCCATATGTGCCAGGCAGGCGTAACAGGCAGTTCTGGCAAGCGATCGCCGCTCTAGGCAGGCTCCACGGCAGCCGCCTGCAGCTCCAGGTGCTGAAGCCAGGCGCCTTCCGGATGCTGGCAGCAGAGCCTTTGCTGGCCGCTCACGTCTCACAAGCCGATCTGAGGTGCCACCCAGCAATGCCATGGAACGCAGCGGATGTGGTCAGCAGCTTGAGCAGCCTCACCAAGCTGACACTGCGCGACCAGGACTCAGTGCTGGGGCACGCAGGCATGCTGGACGCCCTGCGGCAGCTGTCCGCGCTGCAGTGTCTGCACTGCCCGGGCGACGTCATGCAGACGCTGCTGGCCAAATCCGTCCCCTGCAGCTGGTCTCTGCTGACAAAGCTGCAGCTCGAAACCTTTCACCCATGACATGCGTGATGCACCGGCCTGGTCCCTTGTGGGGCAGCAGTGTCCCCAGCTGCAGGCACTGGCCATGGACATGGCCTGCCCACTGTGCCTGACTGCCCTGACCAGCCTGACTTGCAATCACTGGCTGCCTCAAGACACCCATAGCATTCAATGCTCTCAGCTGGCGAAGCTTCAGTGCTCTCAGCTGGTCGACCTCCATGTGCAAATGGGACCCATTCCCAAACTGCTGCCCAGCACAATCACCAGCCTCTCCCTAAACCCTGTTCCTCGGCGGCCTCTGTTCGTGGCCAATCTTCAAGATCAGCACCTGAGAAGCCTGGTGCACATCCGCTGCATGTCCCACTTGATGGATCTTTCAGACATCCAGGGCCTTGTGCCGGCCATTCACCCTGTTCTAGCCACTTCTGTGACACCTGTTGAGCTCACCATTCACCCAGCAGCCTTCATCCCGCCAGACATGGATGAGCAACCGTTCCCTCATCTTGGTGCATGGTTTCCGCACCTGCAGCGGGTGCAATTCCATTTGATAGACCGGGCACTAGCAGAGGCGGTCCTGAATCAGCGGCATGGCTCTCAGCACACTGCAGACTTGTTGTAACTCACAAACTGAAGTGCCCAGTATGTGGTGTGAAGTGTCCCTCTGGCTGCTTGTCGCTACCCTTGTCCGCACGTCCTGAACTAATACTCTGATGAGTTGGCAACATGCAGTGTGAGGTGCTTAGCACCATTGATCACATGCAACTTTGCACTTGGAGGCTCCGATTGATTAGGTACAGCGCTGGTCAGCCCCAGCTGGGCACACAATGAGACATTGTCTTGGCCAGCAAATGTCCTGCTGCCAAGGCCTGCACTCAGCAGCTGTTGAGGTGGTTGCTGCAACTTGTATAGCTTGTCTAGTCATCTCGTTCTACCTGCAGGTCTTGCAGGATGGCAACAAGGTCTGAGGTACAGGCACTGCCAGCTCTGCAGGTGGGCCGCATCAGTCAGCTTGCTTTTCTGGGCCAAGTGGCCTGCTGAGGGTCCCAATAATTCCCTGTTGATATACCAACAGCCTTGCCAGCTATGTGTAGCTGTTGCCAACAATGGGCTCGTCAGGTGCACCTCCCCATTGTGCATGCCGATGTTCACCCAAGCTTTGGGCCACTGTATGTCTCTGAGCCATTGACTGCTGCGCAGGCTGTGCTCTCTGCGGCCAAGTGCATGGGAGTTGAGTGGGTCTTCATCTGAGTCGTTGGCACCCGGTGCCTCATGTCAGGTGCCTGTCAGCCAAGGCAGCACAGCAACACTGCACACCACCACTTCACAGCACCCCCGCACAACATTGTTGCACAGCTAAAATTGTGTCTGCAGGTTGCTCAGTGTCAGCAGCGGCTCGGCTGAAGGGTGTGGCCCCCTCCGCCAGGCTTCCCCATTCATCCAGCAGCTGGCAGGTCAGATTGTTTGGTGGAGGGCCCTTGCGTTTACGAGGTTGCAGACATCTGCAGACACATCGTGTAGCTGGCTGACTAAGAACAGGCTTGCAGGTGCTGCGACAGTCACAGACACAACGCTTAGAGCCTCATGCTCTCGTCTCCACGACTGTGATTTGCGGTAGCTGCTCGTGGAGCTGCTCACAGAAAGGTCTCGCTCTGGCCTACCTGACATGTGACATATGTGCCTTCAGCCTTTAACTCAATCCCCGGTAGCAGAATTCCCGTGTTGCGCAGACACATGGGCCGAGGACAGTTGTATCTTGCTCAATGGAAAAGGCGAGGTCATGAATCATCTACCAGCACAAGGAGCAGGCTGCGGGCAGCTGGGGTGGTTGCTGCCCAGAAGGCTGCAGCTAATGTACAGTACAGCGCCAGGGGCTCTCAGGTGATTCACCTTGGCTGATGAGCATTCACTGCAGCATTGCAGTGCCTCTGGCATGGAGTATCTGGGCGCTGTGCAGCTGCGGAGCCGCTTTGCAGCACATGCATTGCTGCACCTCAGTTGAATGCTGGTTCCTGAAGGGCCATCAGGAGGCAGGAGGGTCAAGGCGCTCCAAGCGGCAGAAGACTCCCACTGGCAAGCCCAATGTTGCGTCACAGCGCAAGGCACCAGCTACAGGCACCAGGTGTCATGCTGCAGGCGCAGCCCAGCCCATCGCTGAGGGGCGCAACAGTGTGGCCGAGCAGGCAGCGCACACCAGGGGGCAGCAGGTGAGAGCGCTGTGCTGGTGACAGGCAAGACGCAGCTCCTGCTGCCTGCTGCTCGCTGGCATCTGCCTTGCTGCTCAGATTGCCAGCAGCCATCTGGCAGTTCAGCTGCAGGGGCCTCAGTGGTGGGCTACGTTGACCAATTAGTTTGCAGCTGCTGTCCCTACTGTGATCTGGATTGTGGTGCATTACCTTCAGTAGCCAGGTCCGGGAAGGACGTCCAGCATCAGCACAGCGATCGCGTCTGGGAAGATGCTGCTCCCTGCTGCTCAACGTTCAGTGCACTGCCTGCAAAAGGGAGACTTTCCAGCAACAACAGCGGGTCTCCACTGGTAAGAAGCCGATCCCCTGTCACTTGAGTTTTGGTGCGCTGCCTCCAGGAGCAGAGGCAGCTATAGGCAATAGCAGCTAGATGCAGCATCAGTGGCAACACTCAGGTCTGGGGAAGGCGCTGGCTCCTGCTCACATGCTGTGCACCACCTGCAGGGGGGGAGTCAGCTACAGGCACAGGCAGCCAGCAGCAGCAGCAGGAGCCACGCGCCGAGCCTGTGGCCAAGGCTGCCGAGGCTGCATCAACGTCCAGGCCTCATGGAGGCGTGCTGGGCGTCAGGGCTGCCATCACAGCAGCCGCTGCCGACACTCAGGGGCGGGGCGGACAGCTGGTGGCAGGTGACCCGTCACGCATCGCGACAGGCGACATGCAGGACTGCTTCAACCACCTGTCCACCTGCAGGCAGCCCTGCACTGAGGGGCTTGCTGACTGTGGTGTGCAGCAGGCAGCTCCTTTAAGGAGCGCCCATGTCCGTCAGCTCCAGGTTCAAGTTTGCAGCGCGGAACCGGGGAAGTGCTTGTGTCCCCTGGTTCAGGCTCAGTGAGTTGCCCACGCTCAGCTGCAGCAGCCACTGACAAGCTGGTACGGCTGCGCCACATCGCCACAGCTGCAGCGATCACCGAGGTGCAGTCACAGCTGGCAGAGGATATGACGGCAGAGGCAGGTGAGCGATAGCCTTGCATGAAGCGTTGATGTTGGTTTACAAGTGGATCATCCAGCAGGACACCTGCGGCGGTCAAAATGCACTTTTTGCACAAGACTCTGCTCTGGCGTGAGTGCAAGACAAGTCTTGCAAGGCTGACATGCTGCATCAAGCAGCCTTGTCAAGTGCCAGCAGCCTGGCATCAGTCCTTCGGCATGCAAGGCGCTTTGATATACCTGTTGACCCTGATGTCAGTCCAGTCAGTGTCATGCACACACATGGCAGTGCCGCTGAGCGCCAGCCAGGCCAGTCATGGCCAGCACCTGCTGCAGCATCAGCGGTGGCACCTGACACGAGCCAGCAGCAGCAGCTGCTGAGAGGCCTTCACGTCGTAGGCAGGGTGACAACCACCGCTCACCTGCTGACCCGGCGGGAGACTGGTGGTCCCCACGCCTCCCGTGCTGCGACTGCTGCTAGCACAGGCGTGTCTGCGGCAGCAGCAGACACTGCGGCAGGCGCTGCCAGGGCAGGGAAGCAGGTGCAGGGTGCCGGCAACAGCAGCACCGCTCAAGTGGCTGCCACTGATGCCAGCCTGGCCCCGGCCACAGCAGGCAGGGCTGCAGACGCTGCCAGCACGCTGGGGCAGGCTGATGACCAGGTTCCTATCAAAGCATGGCGCCGGCGCGAGCGCCACCTGCGGCAGGCTCAGCAGGAGCTAGAGCGGCTGCAGGCAGAGCTCCTCCAGGCTCAGCAGTCCCGAGCCGCAACCCAGCGAAAACAGGCTTTGGCCAATGAGCAGCTGACCAGAGCTCAGCAGGAGCAGCGGGAGCTGCAGGGGCAGGTCTCAGCTGCTGCCAGGGCTCATAATGGTGCTCAGCAGGAGAGCATTGCTCTGCGGCAGGACCTGCAGGCTGCCAGGCAGCAGGCAGAAAGGTTTGCTGGGGAGATCACAGAGCTGCGTGCCATCGTGGCTGCTGCCCAAGCTGAGGCCGAGCAGCTGGGCATGGACCTCATGGAGGCGGGGGGCGAGGCGGCAGCTGCCCGCAGTGATGCCCAGCAGCAGCAGCAGCAGGCTGCAGCAGCTGCTGCCAAGCTCGCTGCGCATGTCACAACCCTGCAGACCGCCCTGGATGAGGCGCTGGCTGGCCGAGCTGCTGACGCTGCCAGCGCCCAGCTGCAGGAGGCTGAACTGCAGGCTGCCCTGGCGGAGGGGCAGGCTGGCCGAGCTGCTGACGCTGACAGGGCCCAGCAGCAGGAGGCTGTACTGAACGGTCAGGTCATTGACCTGGAGGAGCGGCTGCTGAATGCTGAGGCTAAGCTGGAGCATGACGGCGGGGCCGACCCCAGCGACAGCGAGGCCGACCCCAGCGACAGCAGGGGCGTCCTCAGCGACAGCGAGGCTGAACTGCGGATCCTTAAGGGGGAGCTGAAGGACGCCAGGCTTACTCGGGAGTTCCTGGAGGCCAAGGCGCTCTTCCTGCAAGTCGACAAGAACAGGCTATGTGAAGAGAAGGAGGGCCTGGAGAAGCAGGTGGAGCAGTTGGCAGACGCCAAGCAGGCTGCAGAGGTGCTGGTGCTGCAGTGGGCAGACGCCTATCAGGCTGCGAAGCAGCAGACCTGGAAGGCGAGGATGGACCTCTGCGCATACCTGCGCTCCCCTACTCTGGCGCTGGCACAGTTCTCGAAGTATCAGGTCAGACTTTATGAAGTGTGGTGAGGCTGTGACTGGTGGAACAAGTTCCACTCAAGGCCCCAGCAGGTGACACTTTGCATCATCCAGAATTCGCCAGTAGGCGAGACAGTGGGTGGGCAGCAGTAGGTGGGTATGGTGCTCAGGGCAGCATCGGGCATGTAACACTCAGTCAATGCAGCATGCTTTTGGTTGACACTGGCGGCCCAGGTGCTGAGGTGGCTGCATGCAGTGGTGGTGCCAGATTTTGTCAACAAGTGTGGTAATGAGTCACCCTGGCGCCATTTGGCTAGGCCATCGAAACTCCTCACTCTTCTGTGCGGTGGCTCCCACGGCTCCAGGAGCCACTTGTCGCTGTGCCCATGCCCTCTCCCTTTGAGTTGCAAGCAGATTTTGGAGGCCCCAAGGTGCTCACGCTGACAAGCGAGCATTCTGCTCCTGTGCCTTGTTGGGGTTAGGGCCGCTGACACGCTGGTGGGATGCTGGTCCTGTTTGCAGGCGCCCAAGGTCTCAGATGACATCACTCACAGCTGACTCTTTGACCTGCAGAGGGCAAGGCTGCAGCGCTGCAGCCAGCTGCTGGCTCGCCGTGCAGGCGGCCAGCCCGGTGCAGCCTCTGGGGCAGCTCAGAGTGCAGCTGCAGGCGGCAGTGCTGCAGCAGACACCCTGTCAGCCATCCCTGCAGAAGCTGAGGAAGCAGGCAGCGGCGCAGATGGTGCTGCAGCCCAGCGGGAGGCCCCACCTGGTGACTACAGGCCGCGCTCAGCTGGCTCTGTTGAGGCGGTTGCTTCCATGAGTGCTGCGGCCAGCTGTTCGGTGGCCATGCATGTAGCGTTCCCAGAAAGCATCGTATGGGCCTGTATCTCTGGCTGGAAAGTGCTGCATGAGGGTGGTGGTGGCACCAAGTGCTGCCTCCTGCGGGTTGCTGGACCACATGTGTTGACTTTAATCCATTAACAAGCATGAGGGCTGCAGCTCCTTCATCATTGGTGGTGCAGGCCTGAGCTTCAGCAGCAAGCCAGCCCAGCAGGCACCGCAGGGTGCCGCAGCTCCTGAGCCCTTCCCCCAGCAGCAGCCCGTGGGTGGGAATGAGATCTGGCAGCAGCCTGGGCAGGGACACTCTGCTGCAGGTGAGGCTGCAGCAGCTTGTCGGGGTGCGTCCACCTGACACCAGCTGTGTCATGCCTGGAGCACGACTAGCTTGCTCGGGCAGCATTTAAGACGTCTGCTCTCTCAGCCGCAGCAGCAGCAACGCCTGTGAAGCATGGGAGCGTGACAGGAGGCAGACGGCAGCAGCAGCTGCAGGTGTGCTTGCATGGCAGAAGCTGCTGGGGCAGGTGCAGGTGGCAGCATGTGAGGCAGGAGACGCTGCTGGTCTCCAGCTTTGGGTCAGCAGCAGTAGCATGCTGGGCAGCAAGGTCTGTGGTTCGTGAGGCAGCAGCTCATGGCACCTGTCTATGTGCATGCTGCGAGTGGGGCCTGTGAAGCTTTTGTCGGGAGGTGGGATTCTGGGGCAGGGTGAGCATGCCACTTGCAGCACGATCTGCATCATACAGGGCCAGCAGCATCATTCTTGGCCAATGCCAGCCCCACTGCCACACTGCACAGGCAGCTCTCAGACAGAGCATCCCGCCAATTCTTGAGGCATTGCCTGGGCATTTTCTGCGCTCGCAATCAAGCTGCAGCATTGCAGAATTGCTCCTTCTGAGCAAATACCAGCCTCGCTGCCTCTCAGCACAAGCAGCTTCCAGGTAGAGCTTCTTGCCAACTCTCAAGTCAGTGCCTGGGCAGTGCCTGGGCAGGCACTTGCAAGTAAGTTTTCAGCACCCCATACGCAGCTTTGTTGGTGCCTTCAGGTGCGAGTCAGGCAAGTGCTGGTGAAACGCTTGGGTGGCCCGCCCGCCGTGAGCACTGACTCCCTCTCTTGCACCTGCAGGTCATTAGGAACAATTGACGCGCAGTCCTTGCAATTTGCAACGTCTAGCCGGCATTGTGGCTGCTCGCAGCGTGCCCTGCCGCCAAGACTGATCCTCCTCTGCCTACGCAGGTCCAGGGCATGCAGACCTGTAGTTCACGCCAGGACTGCTGCTGCCATCTCTGTGCAGGCTCTGGGACAACTCCCACTGGCAGCACAGTGGCACAGGGCATGAGCCAGCAGGATGCCCAGGGGCTGGGATCTGCTGCCAGTGGTGCGGAGAAGGTGGTGCATGCGCAGGCTGGCAGCGGCCACGGGGGCAGTGCTGGGATTCTCGGCGCTGCTGCTGGCAGCGCACAGGGGTTTGCTGCTGCTGCTGCCGGCAGTGATTCTCGTGCGGGCGAGGCCGTCAGCCAGGCTGCCCAGGCTGCCCGCCTGACCTCTGCTGCTAAGGGCACCAAGCGCTCCAGGGA
The DNA here is from genome assembly GCA_963969365.1 of Asterochloris sp. CNOR1. Taxonomy (NCBI): domain Eukaryota; kingdom Viridiplantae; phylum Chlorophyta; class Trebouxiophyceae; order Trebouxiales; family Trebouxiaceae; genus Asterochloris; species Asterochloris sp. CNOR1. The sequence continues at coordinate 3,400,304 of OZ017750.1, forward strand.
GGCTGCGGAGCCGCCCTTCACCAACAAGAGGGCCCGTCTGGCCGTGGCACCTGAACCTGGCCAGGAGGTCTGCGCGGCCAGCATTCAGGCTGGGGCCGGCGCAATGCAGTGGGAGGCCGACTCAGCAGATGCAGCAGCTGTGCTGGCGATGGGCAGCAGAGCAGCTTTGGCATTTCATGCAGCTGTGCCTGCTGCCGCTGGAAGCGAGGCCAGCCGGGGAGCAGCCCTGCCTGCTGGGCCCGGGATGCTGGAGCGGGGACAGTAGGCAAACAGTAAGCTGGGGCGACATGAGCCATGCTGCTGCCTGCCACAGCCAGACAGCAGTGCCTCACACTGATCTGGCTGCCTGCTTGTACAGATTCCCTCTGACCGTCCGTCAGCAAGGCTCATCTCTGATTTTCAACAGTTCCCACTCAGACAGCCCATGCCCTTCTCACAATGGCAGGGGCAACAGTGCAGCTAGTTTTTTCAAGGAGCTTTTCCAGGGGCCACCTGTTGGCATGTGGCACCACCTATCTGATCTGGCAGGCAGTCATGCCCTGCTTTGAGAATGGTGTTGCCGCACTGGCCGGTGTTTGCCATTACACATGTTGACCGCCCTGTTTAACCCTTTCCATGTTTTGGGAGCACCAACCAAGTTCATCTGGCATCATAGCGTTGTCATGTTGCAAAGTATAGGCCGGTCCTTGAAAGAGTTGGACCATCCTGCGCTTATAGATCCTTCCCAAAACTGTCAGGCAGCTGATCTTCACTCATCTGATCTGGCAGGCCGTCATGCCTGCTTTGTGATTGGTGGTGCCGCACTGGCCATTGTTGGGCACCAGACATTTTGATGGCCCTGTTCAGATTCTCATGTTTTGGGGAGCACAAACCAAGTTGATCTGGCATAATAGCACCAGTTGTCATGTTGCAGTGTTTAGGCAGGTCCTTGAAAAGGTTGGACCATCCTGCAGCTTATAGCCCCAAACCTGAGAGGAGGCATCTGACCTTCCTCTGCGTTTATAGGCATTACCTGGTCATCAAGTATAGAATCCATTGCGTGTAAGTTTACGGTCAAGAGGGCAACGAGACAGGATTATCACAGGAAGGGAGAAGGAGGGTCAAGGTTGAGCCTGTCTGGGCTTTCACTGGCTGTTTCCTGAGGCAGGCTTTGCGTTTCCTGTCAGCCGTTCCAGCAGCTGCTGCTTCAGCTTGGGTTCGTTGGCAGCAGCTTCCTCCAGGGCAAGCAGCAGGCCTTCGCGCCCAGAGGGTGTAGCGACAAGTTCCTTCAAGCGGCTGGCAGCATGTTTCCGTTCAAGGATCTGCAGCACAGCAGTCGTTCAAAAAGGCTTATGCCATTGCAACACACCAGGCTGCAGTGTAGGACTGGCAGATAGATCAGGGACACAAAGGCCTGCTGCCCAATCTTAGCCAGCTGCATCAGGGACTGTAAGAATGCTGCCCAATCACGGCTCTGTGATAGTACAGACGGCGAGAGACGGTGCAAACTGGGGCTGGTGGGATGCCTACTCTGCAGAAGATCTGGTGCTGATGCAGAGCCCAGACTGGGCCACTGGCCTCGGTGCCCACCTGGAGCTCTCTGCCGAAGGGGCTGTCTGGGGCACCGCCGCATGAGAAGCTCAGCAGCCACCGCACCATGATCGCATCATCCTCCCAGCAGGCCGACAGCACAGGCCCCAGGCTGTGATCATTGCTTTCCCTCAGAGCGATGCCCACCGGCGGCGCCGGGCGCACCCCCGTCATGCGCATCTGCTGCCCGGCTGTGCTGCAGAACCAGGTGCGCAGCAGGGACGCTACAGCCTGGCGGGTCAGGCTTGGGTCGGCGTCCCTCACAGCACCAAGCATGTGCTCCTCTGCCAGCCTGCATGCCGCAAGGCGATCTGTCAAGGAGCAGATGTGCAGATAGCTGCTGTCTGACTGACCCGTCAGTCGTCACCAGCGCTTGCAGTGGCAGGATCATGCAGGCAACAGACCTTCGCGGACTCCCCTGCAGGCACAACATCAGGGGGCGAAGGCTTTTGTGCAGAGGCCCTCGCAGTATGACTGCAGCTCTGTGGCAGCTGGTGCACACATGCAGACCCTCCGCTGCAGAGCTCCTGGGGCTGCTGACCAGGACAAGCCTTCCTGCTGCACTCAAGCCGGCTTTCTGGCACCCAGCAATGGCGCCATCGCAGCAACTGGCAGTGGAGGGTTTTAGGGCCAAGAGAGAGCACGCCTGGACACCGCACTGAGCTGCAGAGCAGGGTGGCCTCATAGCGCATGGCAGTTGCAGAGTTGGCACAAAGAGGTCGGCATTGGACATGGCAGGACGCAGCAGAGCAGGCTGGTCTCTATGCCCAGCAGCTCATGCAGATCGAAGGAGCAGAGGCCGGCAGGCAGAGGCCCACCTGCGGCGGAGGCGAGCGATCATGAAGGGCCGCGCCTGGGGCCAGGGTACGATGCCGCGGAGGACCCCTTTGGCCACCATGCGCACAGGGGTGTCATGCATCTCCGCAAAGGCCACGGCCACCTGGCGGTACACGGGCAGCAGCAGGGCCTCCCGAGCCTTGATGCTGCCCTCTACCCCGACCCCGACGCCCCTCCCGGCCTGCAGCCACACAGAGTTGGCCCCCTCAGGCATTGCTTGCAATGAGTGCACAGCGACGGCTGTCCTGGCAGGCATGAGGGCAGTTAGGTGAGGCACAGCTGCCTGCCAGCGGCACAGGGAGGGTCCTGCACCAGCACTTCGGATCCCCCTGCAGGACCCCACCCAGTGCAGCAAAGCGCTGACAGCACAGCCAGACAGGAGGCTTGGCGACAGCCACAAAGGGCAACATCTGTCCATTTGTCACAGAGCTGACTTGCTCTCATCTTCGAATGCAGAGCTAGGGACAAAGCATGTCCAGTGTACTCCACATTTCTGATTTAGGTTTGACACAATTGCTTTGCCCTCCCACCACTGCCCCAGGGAACCTCATCTGGCACAGCTCTTGCCGGAGGAGCATTAAGCAGCTGGTGGCTCACCTTTAGTTGCTGCAGTACAGGGTCGAGCCTGTGCATGGCCGCGATCAGGTCTGGCTTCCTGAACTTGATCTCAACCACTCCCTCAGGCTCCAGGACGCCGCCGCGAGCTGCAGGGTCGGCATACATCTCCACCTGCAGCCAGCAAGTGCAATGCCTCTGAGACACTGCTTTGCTTGACATTAAGCAATGTCAAGACCACACGGCGTGCAGCAGGGCCTGATCACGCAGATCTGCACAACCTGCCTGCTTAGTGCAGCGAGTGGCTGGTGCGGGGGAAGAAGAGCAGGTGTGCACAAACGCTCTGGAAAACCGACTGGGAAGTGGCCCTGAGCTGCAAGCAAGCTGCCTTAAAAGAAGCCCCATGCAGCAGGCATGCAGAAGTAGTGCAATGCGCTGCTACTTCAGCTCACAGCAGCTACCACGTCACCCAGATGCAGCTGCAGTACTGCAGGATGGCACCGCTGCTTCTGATGAGCCAGAATCTGCAGCTCAGCATGTTGGACAGCAAACCTGATGCAACCTCTAATTATTTTGGCGAAGCTCACCATGTCAGAGTTGATCTGGCCATCAATCACAACCCAGGCGCCTCCACGAAGCTCTGCCCCCGGGGGGAGATAGATGGTCACGGGCTGCCTGTAAGTGCGCAGCTGCTCCACAATTAAGGATCCAGCCTGCAGGGGGGACAGGACATTGGTCATGCCACCTGGGGGTGTAGCTGCCCTCCAGCCGTGCCCATGCAGTGCCTGAGCCTTTGTCCAGCAGCAGCAGCTGCTCTGCCTCATGCGTCATGCCAAGCACGCTGCAAGAAGGCTGCCGCAGACACGTCTTCTAGAGAAACGACCCCAAGCCAACTGCCCCTGCACCTGCCCACCTCCACATGGAGGTTGGCCCCATGCGTCTGTGCTGACCCCATTGTCACCCTCCCACACACCTAGACAAGGCATTCAGGACATGCATCTGACAGCATATTATCCGTTTGCTACGCTTGTGCTGCGCGGGCGAAGCCCCTCAAGTACCTGGAGGATGCCCTCAAAGAGGTCACGCTGGCCGCCTGAGAAGCCGCGCCAATTGGCCAGAATGAACAGGGGCAGCTGCTCACGGTCAAACTCCTCCATGGCCTGAGCGGTCTTCAGGGCGGAGTCTGGGAACCACACCTGGCCAGCCTACACGATATCAACATCTGATCAGTGTGCTGCACAGCAACCTGGAGAAGGCTCAGCAGCAGTCTGGATGGCAGCGTTGACAACCCACATGGCTGGCTAGCCTGCAGGCAGGGGTTACAATTGAGGCTGGTCTACACAGTGGGTGCCACAGCATGCAAAGCAGGAGACAAGGGGGTGCAAGTCCATCTTGGTCTAGAGGCATAGTGCCTCAGGCAGGCTTTGTAGTATAGCTGACGCTGAGCATGCCAAGGAGGCTAGATGTGTTACTGGTGCCTCAGCAGGCAAGGACCAGCCACTCCAGTCAGTGTGTTGCAGATGTTTGACATCACCATGCAGCTGCGGAGTGAGCGGCTTGCAGAGCACCCCCACTGACCTGTGGGATGGTGCGCTCAGCTGAGTCTGGCATGCCAGGGTCGGCAGGCACGTTCAGCATGACTGTTTGTGTCTCCACAGCTATCACACCTGCAGCAGGCACACAAGCAGCTCAGCCTCCCAAACAGATCACCATCCGCAACTTGCACATGCCACAAATCTTGATAGGCAGTTGCCTATCACCGGTGGCTATGTGACAGCGATTTTCCCCTCAAGGCCATTCAGTGCAGCAAGAGTCACAAACCAGCTGATCAAAAAGCACAGACCCTTAAAGGGGATACACGTAGTGAATGGTCACTCATGAAACAAGACACTTCAGGCTGCTGCAGCCACCTGGCGATATAACTTGCAGGGGCCATCTCACCGCAGGGGGTGCCTCCCAGCCGAGCCCGTCCCGTCACAACGCTGCGGGCCCACCCGGCGTGCACCTCAGTCCAGCTGTCCCGGTCAAACAGGCCGCTGCGCCAGTCCCCTGACTGGCTCTGGCCGGCAGTTGGGCGACTGGAGGCGTTGTCAAAAGGGGAGGGCTGTGCCTGGACAAAAATGCCGGCGATGGCCGCCCGCGGGTCCAGCTTCTCACCTGAAGGACAGCAGCAGGTGAGCATGACACTAGAGTCACAGGGCAAGAGGCCCCAACACGAGACAGTCACACACAACTGGAATCTTGCTCCCCTGTGCCTCTGTGCTCTGCAGAACAGCTCTGGGAGCCCCAGACCTGATGGCAAGCTGCCAGTCATCAGTAAAATTCAGCACAAAGCATAAGCTGGCAGGCCAGCCTGGCAATGTGCACCCTGGCACAACCACAGTGGCCCCAAGCACCTGAAGTGCATCAGCAAGTGGGCAGGAGAAGCAATCATCATTGCATTTTTTATGCAGATTATTGAGGGAGGCAAACTCCTCAACCAAGCTTGCCCTCCTGTGACTCCGCGCCCTGCAGCTCAGCTCTAGGAGCCCAAGACGTGGCGGCAGGCCACTAGCTTTGACTTCTTTAATCTCTTTGTGTCTGTGAGTGCAGTTCAGCACACAGCACTGGCTGGTGGCCCAATCCTGAAGTGCGCAGGCTGGCACAACCGTGGCGGCCCCAAACTTCCTCTACTGGGCTCCAGCGCTGGTGCACCCTTTGGACCTGCCGACGATAGCAATGGCCTTATGGATTGTCACGTGCTGCAGGAATGACCAGCCTTACATGCAAACTTTATCAGCCTCCACCGCTGCTGCACTCCCAGGGCCTGCGTGTGGCTGCCAATGGCCACTGCGCTATCGCTGATTGTGGCAGGACTCACCAGCTGCAGGTGCATACTGAATCAGCCGCGCCTCCGGATCCCGGCTGGGCAGCAGGGGAGCTATTGCAGAGGTGCTGGGCGGCACATAGCTGAGCCACCTAAGAACAGCAGCCACGCCGGCCAGGTCGTCTGGCACAACCTGGTGGCTGACCCCGTTCACACCCATGACCTGCAGCAGCGCAAACAGCAGCTGGGCCAAGCAAATGCATTTGAGAGTCCTGCAGTTGGGGGTGCCTTCCATCCACCCACAGTCTCAGGGCTGCAAGAGATTTCTGCATCACAGTCCAGCATGGACAAGAGCCACAGCACCTGACAGGCAGAGGGTGGGCACCAGCATGCGGCAAGCTTATCAGGATTCAGACGTCAAACAACAGCTTCTTTCCCTCTGGACAACCTCTGAGAGCAGCCCGCACCTTGGGGCCTCCCAGCTGCAGGTGGGAGCTGTACACATCTCGGCCCAGCAGCTTATTGAGGGCAGAGTAGCCCGTCAGAATGATGGGCTGGTCAGCCCTCTGAATGCACCTGCAGCGCACACTTGCAGCAGTCAACACAGACATGTGCAGGGCGGGGCACTGCAAGCAAGGTCCTCTGTACCTAGCTGTCCGAGCACCCTCATTGCGCACGATGCCCAATAATGGAGCCTGACGCCCACAGCACGCGTGTACTTCCTGCCAAAGTGGTTCAGACAGATGAAGGCATGTCAGAGCCTTGCCACCCTGATAGCAGAGCGCAGCAAACTAGTAGTTCACCTGCGGCCCAGACGCGCCAGGTAGGCGCCAATGCCCACGCTCCTGCCGCTGACGAGGGTGAGGGTGAAGCCCTCACGGAAGGCCCGCGCGTAGGCGCTGCACAGCACAGGCTCTGCTCTCAGGAGTGGTGGAGCATGCGGCCAGTCACGCAGGGCTCCCCCTGCCCAAGGTGGGGTGGGGAAGGGTCGCACAGACACTGCACAGGAAAGCCGCTGTCGTCAGAAGGACATCAAGAGCTAAGTACACACAGACTCCTTCCGGCTGAGATGAGACGCAGTGGCAGTTTCAGTACAGGGAGCTGAAGTGGGGGTGTTGAAGGGGCGTGCATGGCTGACCACTCTCACAAGCCTGTCAGGGCTGTGGCACGCGCGGCTGCCCTCCTCACCTGTCTCTTATCAGTAGCACCAGCAGTGGCAGGGCAAGCTGCTGCTGGCAGCCCACCTTGCAGTGGGCCCACCCGACTCATGCACCCCCTGCCAGCATATCCTACGCTCTCATAGCATCAGTTCCAGCATGCTAGCCCACTGTGTTGCTGGCAGCCCCCCTGGCCATTGTCACGCTGCTGCTCAGTCACTCCACCTGCAGCCCACCTCTTGCCCACCCCAACATCACACCAGCAGTGGCCAGCCCATCCTGGCTCTGGGAGCCCACCTGGCAATGGCGCCGCTGCCGCTCAGGCACTCCACCCCAAGCCCATCCTCCGCCCCCACAACATCAGTCAGCTGCCACCGCTTCTGGCCCTCAGCCTGCAGGGGCTGCGCCCGCAGAGTCGCGCTGCCTGTGCCCTGCGTGAGGGCCCTGTAGTCTGCATCTGACAGGTAGAGGTACTTGAACCCCTTGCTGGGGTCATTGGCCTGCACCCACTCCACCTGCAAGCCCAGTGAATTTCTTGAAGGCCTACATCTGGGCACAGCTACCGCATGCAAGACGCATGATTAGACGCACCACATAAAAACTGAGGCAAAGGCTGCACTGCATTCAGAGGGGCTAAGCCACTTTCATAGCCGATGTGCAAGTGGTACAACTGGCAGAGCCGCCAGGCATCAGCTGTTGCTTGAGCATGGGATAGGGGCATGTGCAGCCAAGTAGCTGCCTAAGCAGGGCCAGCACAATACTGCCCATGCACACCAAGCAAGGGTGTGCACTCTTGGGGTTATTGGCTGCCATGTACAACCAAGCATCCACAGGCTGCGTTGTCACAAAAGGAACAGCAATGCAATGCCCACCTGCAGGCACTGCTTGACCTCAGCCGCCAGCCCCACACGGGCCCCAGAGTTGGCAGCCAGGTAGACGATGGGCAGCTCGTGCTGCAGCGCGTGCTCAGTGGCAGCCCTGAAAATAGCGTCCTCGCGAGGCCCAAAGGCCCCAGAGTTGTACGTGATGTCGTTGGCAATCGCAATCACCTGCCAAAGGTTCAGTATGGGGTCGCATTGTCGAAACAAACTTGTGGGATGTGCAGCTTTGAGGAGACAGAAGTATCTAGGCTGCCAGAGCCCTCAGCAGAGGGCGACTTGGAGACGGTCCAAGGGGAAGGCTGGTGTGGCATGCGGTCTAGCTGAACCGAGCTGTCTGGCACAGCCAGAGCACAATGAGCCCTGCTGGTTGGCCTGCACTGGGTGCAGGAGGCTGGCCCGCCTCTGGAGCAAGTTGACAATGCTGTGCGCAATGGCAGCTGGTTGCCCCAGTGGTGGCCAGAACAGAGCAAGCAGAGGCAGTACTGGCAGTCTGAACATTTGACAGCAACTGGCCCACCTGACGGCCCTCAGGGCACTCGGGAGTGCGCAGCACCATGTGCCAGGCCACAATGCCCACATCATTCTGCCCCATGGGGCGCTGCAGGGGCCGCAGCGCAGCCGGCAAACGGAATGACCCATCAGGGCCCATTACCAGCTCCTGTGTTTCCACCAGGCGAGCTGCAGCAGGAACACATTTGTAGCCAAAATGGTGTCAAGACAAACCAAGCGTGTTGCAGCTTGTGTGACAGAGGGAAACCCTTACTTGGTGTGCAAAGCAAGTGTTGCATGAGCTTTTGTCCTCTCTGCTTGGGGACTGCACAGCAAGGACAGCTCAGTACTTTATCTTACAACTAAATACTTGTGCTTGGAAGGACATATGATACCAACACTACACATGGGAGGGGATATGACATCCCCCAGGTATCCAGAGACTTTGGGGGCGCCCCACCTGGCATGATGCTCTGTGGCTCCCCAGCAGCCGCACGCGCGTCCCAGATCTCACGCAGCGCGTTCTCAAACACGCGCGGGAAGTCATAGCAGAAGGTGGTTTTGTGCAGGCGGGCAGCCAAGCGCTTCTGCTGCAGGTGCTCCAAGGGGCCGTAGACACTCAGCAGGGACTGGCCGTGTAGGGGCCCTGCTGAGGGCTGCCCGGCATGGACTGAGCTGTACACCTGGGGGGTATCGTCTGCTCCTTCCTGATATACTTGCACATCCTCCTCTCCACTCTCATGGCCTGCACAGGTGCAATTGGCACAGACTTGGCAAAGCTGGCTGGCTGGTGGTTTACCTGTGGAGGCTCATGGGCTGTTGGGGCACAGATATCGTTTCCAACACAAAGGTCTGGTGTCAAGGCCTAGGCAGGAGGCCACTTGCAGCCTGCAGCTACAGCAAGAGCCTCCACACAGCCCCCAGACATTGAACCGTAAGGCTCACTATGCCTTTCAGCTGGAGCTTGTGCCATCTCTATCCAGCTGCCGGTGTTACAGCTTTCAAGGACATTGACGAGCAGAGCTGTTGCTGGTAGCCCAGGCTCCTCACCTGTGGGGAGTGAGACCACCACATGGCAGGCAGCCCCTCACCTGTGGGGGATGACCCCACCACACGCCAGGCTGGTGCCCCGCCGCCTGCCCTGAAGCGCACTTCCCACTGCGCCACCGCAGCCTGCCGCAGCGTGCTGCCATGGCGGGACATGATGGCTGCCCCCGCAGCCCGCAGGGCACCTGCAAGATGTCACGCACCCAACTCAAGACCTAGAAAAGGAGGTGTCGAAGTGTAGCCACCTAGGAAAGAAGGTGTCCAGATGTACCTCTCCTTGACAGATTTGTACTCACCTCTACATATCACATGACCTTTACGAGCTGCAGGGATGGCTGAGCCTTGGCAAAGCCCACAACTCAAGGAGAAACAAACGCTGTAAGGGTCCTCTGCAACAAAATAGGCTGGTGCACATGGCTGTATCTCGGCTGACAATTCTGATGGCATCCCACCTGCGATGTGCTCTTCCTGTTTGCCAGCATTCAGTGGCAGCGGAGGGAGCACTGAAAGGAAGAGGTGAGCCCAGTCTGGCCGCACGCTGCTGTCCCGGCCTGTCCCTGCACAGGTCGTGGGAAGCTCTCAGCACCTAGCAGAGCAGCAGCTTGGGCAGGCCAATTCAATTCTGGGCCCTGCCAGCCATGCACTGCAAGGTCTGCTTTGGCACAAATGAGCCCCACTGTTTCAGGCCCTCCACGCAGCAGGTGCTCGGCCTCTGCAGAGGGACATGAAGAGCTCAGGTGCATGGGTTGAGCTGCTGAGCATGAAGTCAGAAAGGCTGCAAGGTTCAAGCTTGCAACAGAAGCAAGGCAGGCTCACCGCTGACACGAACTCTGTCAAGGTCTTCAAGCCCACCCACCAGCTCCCGCTCCACAACTTGCATGGCAGCTGTGGCCACATCTGCAGGGGCTTCTGAGCCCTGGGGGGCCGGCAGCTGCCGCACAAATGCCCTGCAGACCATGTGTGAAGCAGTTGAGTGCACTTGTCTTAGTCACGCCAGAAGCAGAACGCATTCCAGCACAGCGAAATGGCAGGAGCTGCAGCACTGCGCTGCAGGGTGCACGTCCAGGGGATCTGGTAGGACCGGTCAGTTCAAGTAGCCAGGGAGTGACTCAATACATGTGTTGGGGAGGGCCAGCTCAGTCCACTTGGAGAATCTACACTGAACAGGGATGCTGCCGTGAGGTCCTCAAGTCAGTGCATGTACTGAATGCAGGGGTGCTGGGTCAGGAATGATGAGCCAGCACACCTCAAGAAGACACGCTTGAGGGGTATGCTGCGAGCATTGGGGCGCTCCATGACAGTCCAAGTATGGCATTGCCGCTGGGGGCTGGCGGTGTATGTGAGGCGTCCCACAAAAGAGCGCAGGCGCGTCAGCTCGAGAGCATCATGCGTGACTGGCTCCACATTGCACAGCAATGGGTCCAGCTTGAAGCCTGACTGTGAGAGGTCTGTGTCTGGTTGTGCAGCGGCTGCTGAGGAGCTCTGCTGCCGCCAAAAGCCCACGCGCAGGGGGGACTGCTGCTGCTGGCAGCTGGCCAGCACACTGATGGCATAAAAGCCCATGTCAAAAATGAAATCACTGACGGTCATGACCTGCAGATGACAGCGGAGTACATGCTTGCACATCTATCTGGACACAGCATGCTCTTAGCTAGCCCACAGTGCATGCAAGCAACAGGCTCAGAGGCACAGCGCATGACACTGCAAAGCTGAGTCGTGCAGAGCGGCAACAAACAGCATCTTGGGCTAACCTGAGCAACTATGGCAATGAGCAGTTCAGGGTTGTCAAACGCTGCTGCGCTGGAGCCCTGCTGCAGCAGAGTGGCAACAGCGGCAGCTGCCCTGGGTTCCAGCTTCTGGGCTTCCGGGCTGGCTGTGAGGGCCGCTGCATCGCTGTGCACCAGCACTATATGCAGAGTGCCCCGCTGCTGGCCAGCACCTCCTACAGGCAGAGGTCAGGAGCTGTTTAAATGAGGCAGCCTTAGTGTGTGCCAAGCATCAGAGACCTTCCCAAGTGACCTCTTCAGCTGCGCTGCAGCGCGCAGCACCAACTGAGCAAGCATCAACAGCCTCTCTGCGTCGAATGCATTATGCACCGTTGCTGCTGTACTGTTGCAATTTGATTGCAGGCAGGTCTGTGCCAAGCTCATAGGCATGTCAGGACAGGAGCGCACCGTGTGCCTCCAAGGAGATGGCAATGCCAGAGAGCGCTGCCTGCAGCTGCTTCAGGGCCTGCAAAGCCACTGCACAGCCCATCCCTGAGGCTGGTGGAGGCCCCTTGCATGTCCAGGTGATGAAGGAAAGCATCTCATGACCGTTGGAGGGTGCAGCAGGAGGGTGCACCTCTGGCTGCTGGGAGAGATAGGGCTGGTAGATGCGCAGGATGTAGGCTTGCATGGCAAGCACCTGCAGCAGGTCAGTTGAGCTGTTGTAGACTGTATCCAGCAGGGTTTGAGACTGCCAACAGCAACAAACCAGCCTCGAGCAGCTGAAGTTGCACCCACTAAGCTGCTGCATCAATGGTAATCAGAAGCAGCCCCTCGTTTGCTCTCTGGCACCACTTATCAGTTGTGTGCACTAGAAGTTGCGGCTCAGGGAGTTGCTCACCTGCACCTGTCCCTCACTGTGGCACATGAGAATGGCCAGTGCATCATCCACAGCTGCTGACGACTCCACGACCAGTCGCAGCTTGGCCTGCACCTGGCCATCTGCCTGGGCGGCTGGTGGGCTGCCAGCATGGCCGTAGCTGGCTGGCAGTGCCCTGGGAGATCGCATGCCACCCTGCACAGAGAAACAGATTCACAGGCCTGACAGGCAGTAGCAGTGGGGTGTAGTCAGTGCAAATACCGCACACTGCAGCCTCTCAAAGCCTTTCAAAGTGCAGGACGCCGGCATGATCAATCCCTACAGACATTCTGGCTACCTGCCACACTGAGCAATCTTTACTTTCACAGCAGCATCTGAGGGTATGACAACATCATCGGACGCGCGCAGCGTGCTTGCTCACTGTGAGACTTGGCGCTGGACTTGCTGAAGCCGTGCGGAACAAGCCCAAGCCAGAGCCCAGTAAGTGCTCAAGATCTGCCACAGTCAGGCTGGGGTCCCCTGTCAGCGCCCGTGCCACCAAAGAGCGCAGCTCTGACTGCATGGAGGACTCCAGCAGCTGCTGTGCCTTGGCCGCCAGGTCTGTGCTGCCAATGCCTGCAGCACAGCCAAGGCGTGGTCGGCACAGCTCAAACTGCATGAAGCCTGTGGAGCTGCAGAGCCACCCATGCCAAGGAGGTTACATCTTGTAGCAAGCCAGCGTTGCTGCGAGGCAGAGGTGCACAAAGCAGGCTGATGTCTGAACATGCATCCTCTGCAATCAGCCAAGCAGCTGTTGGTGGAGAGCAGCCTTAGGCAGGCAATGGCGCTGAGGTAATGGTGTGATGCTTAAAAAGCAGAATCATATCTGCATATTGTCAGGCTCTGCCTACTCCATCAGGGAACAATGATGCCTATGCTCCCATTGGCTGTTGCGCGCCCCCAAGCTCACCAAGCAGGAAGGTCATGCGGCGCAGCTGCGGCCTGAAGAGCTCAGGCGCTGGGCGCACGATGGCGTCCAGCAGCAGCGAGACGAGCTTGCACTTCTCCCTGAGGGCCTGGTGGCTGACCACAATGTCAACCACCTGCTGCAGGCTGCTGGAGAACACCTGCAGAGGCAAGCGTGCCCTGCTGTAGGTTCCAAGCTGATCCTAGACCAAAGCTGCAGCTGTTCAGCAGAGATGCAGCTAGCCCCAGCATGCAGGGCGGAGGCCTACAGCTGTTTGGCAAAGATGTAGCAGGCCCCAGCATGTGTGGCTGCTGCGGAGTTAGGCCAGCAAGCTGGGTGGCCAGCAAATGGGCTTGTGAGTGCTAACGCACAGAAGATAAGGCCAATGCCCAGGCGCTGGACTGAAGCCCACTTCATGTAGCTGCCTCCTCCAAGCAAAAGGCAGCTGCTCTTGGCATGGCTGTGCAGGAGTAGGAGGCCACCAGTCACCTGATGATGCTTCAAAGGATTGCTGCTGACAAGCCGCAGCTGCCTGGTACATGCAGACGCTTCTCCACTTTGTGCGTGGCCATGTGGTGCTGCAGCAGCCCATACTTAGCCCATGAGTGCTATGAAACGCAACAGTAGCTCACCTGATGCCTGAGGTTGATACCCATCATGCCCTCCTGCTGCATAGGAGACCTGCAAACGCAGCCCAGGCAGCGCCTGGATCCAATGCAATGTGACATCAAAAGACCCCACCTGACGCATGGAGTCGATGACCTCTTGCTCTGTGGCCTCGCTCAGCCGCTGGAAGCGCTCCTCCACACGCAGGAACTCCTCCATCAGCTCCATGCACACCTGCACACCAGTCATGCTGTTGAATGTGTGCCTGCCCGACTGCTTAGCTGCCCCTCTGCTTGCCAGCCAGCCTGCATTGAGCTCAGATATTGCCAGCGACGACTTGGGCAAAGTGGGGTTTGCCCCGTCCCGGCCTCTCTGGCGTACACACAGACGATGGCACAGACAATCTCGCCACTAATAAATGCATGATGACACAGCAACGCTATGATGACACACACAGATGATGACACAGCAGACCTGCCGTGCGTACGCATCCCTGCCGCCTCTGTGCTCCTGCAATATCTTCTGCAGCGGCTCAAGCGCGCTCTTCAGGGCTGTCCTGTCCTGCTGGGTGAGTCCCTCCTCCTGCACAGCAGACAGCACTTGGATGAGGCCAGCACTTGGCCAAAACCCCAAGACAGCTGTGATTGGGTCGCATGCAGGTGGAAGGGGACTGAGTAAGGGCAGCTGGCCTCCAGTAGAAAGTTTGGGACGGCTGCCTCACACAAGTTTGAACGCACCCGCAACTGAGTGCTGGAGAAGCAACAGTAAGATACACAAGTTTGGAAAATGCTCTTGCCCTCAACCCTCAAGTCATTACCTACACATGCAGAACAGCAGTAGCTGGAAGCTTGTGATCACCCTGACTGTGAAGATATGGCATGCTGCACCAGTCACCTGCACAGCTGCCTCCATGGCAGACAGAGCCGGCTGCGACGGGAATTGGGGAGCGCGCCCCGAGGACTGAGCAGGTGAGTGCGGGGCGACTGTGTGTCCATTTCCCCTCCCCTGGCTGAGGTCGATGTCTGCCTCAAACTCACCCATGAGGCCCTGAAGCTCCAAGCTCAGCTTGGCTGGCAGCCGGTTCTGCATGGAAGATGGATGCTGTCAGTCAGGCATCATGCGTGCCACCGCAAGGCCTGCATACTTGATTTCAGGAACGGGCAACCTGTTCATCCCCGCCAGGTCACGATGAGGGAGCTCCGCAGCCAGCGCATGTGGCAGCAATCAGCAGCCAGGGTGTGCACGGGCCTGTCGTCAGGAGACACACAGCCCCAGCAGCTTGCCTGGACGACAGCAAAGACCTCATTGAAGTGCAGCAGCGGTAGTGCTGGGTCCTTCAGGCAGTGCATGAGCTCCTCCACTGCTGCGTCCAAGTCCTGATGAAAGCCTGCAGCAGCACGATGAGATGCTAAGCTGCATCATGTTCAGAGGACACAGAGCTAGGGGGCCTGGAGGCAGTCAAGGACAGGAGCTGGCCAGCTGCTGCTCCTGTCCTACTTGCTTGTCCTGGCTTTGCACTTGCTTTGCGCTTGCTTCAGCAACTGTCGTGCAAAGTGATGGACACCAAGCAGGCATGTCAGTACAAGGAATGGTCTCCTTTGGTCAAAGGGTCTGGCGGAACCTGATGCATGTCTACCATGCATGGCCTCATTGCAGCTTGCACAGCGATGCAAACCATGCCGGGTCTACAACATCCCATCAATCACAGCAAGGCACCAACCCCCTCTGGACGGCAGTGCGTGCCTCATGCAAGCAACATGGTGGACCTTGCACTGGCATGGCCATCCAGGCAGTCAGAAGCTTGCTCAAATCCCAGTGTCCTCATGCACTGACACGCACCTGCCAGCGTCATCTCGGCAGCAGTACGTGCCTGCTGAAAGCGATGATCCACACCATGGCTGGACACCTGAGGGGGCCCCAGCTCTGGGAAGGTGCCTTTGAACTGCTCTGCAGCCACCACTGCATCAGGGCTGTCCAGCTCTAGCCGGGCAATCAAGTCATTGGAGTTCAGGATAGACCCCTCTGGGAGCTGGAAGATGAGCTTGCCAGCTGCTGGGCTGAGCAGGGGCATCACCATCTTCATGACCTGCAGTTGGGTGCAGCAGTGGCTGAGTAAAACCTTGGACCAGAGGTCTGGAGAAGTGCTTGACACTTCTCTTTGTGTGGCTGCCATGCCGTCAACTGCAGAACGGCCTGGGCACCTGCTGCAAAAGTGCTGCCGCACAGGCTACAAAGCTTTGGGAGAATGGCAAATGCTGTCATGTCCTGCGGCAGCTCTCGAGTCCAGCGTGAGGGGCCCCCAGGGCACACTCTAAATGCATCATGTCAAGGACGACAGAGCAGGGTTGGCAGAACCCTGCAGTGCAGCTCTTCACTGACCTCTGCTGGTGCCTTAGCTACTGCCAATGCACTAGTAGGTGCAGTGCGAGCAAAGCCTGTGCCCACCGAGACCCTCACCTCCACCTCTGCGTATGCCTGGTCTGGCTGCACTTGGCTGCCATCCTCCACCAGGTAGCGAACCAGCTTGCCGGGGCTGGCGGCCAGCAGGCGCGAGGGGTCAGCCTCATTGGCCAGCAGGCAGGTCAGGCTGTCAATGGTCACGCGGGTGCCCTGGGGCTCCTCCTCACTGTGCACCACATGGGCCTGCCCGTCCACCTGCACACCAGGCACCAACACATCTGAGCAGACATTGTCCAGGCTACCAATGGTCACATAGGTACCCTGAGGTTTGCACCTAAATGTGCACCACATGGCCTGCCCATCCACCTTTTGCCAGACAGTATCAGATTCGAACAGGCAGTGTCCCTGCTGATAGTATCGCTCTTACTCCCTGCCACGAGGCTGTGGCACCACACAGGCCTGCTTGTCCACCTGCACACCAGGCAGAGAAAGGTGAACAGCCATCATGCATGCTCGGAGCCCCGTACTGCCCTGAGGCGCCCCTTCACCTTGCACAACACGGGCTGGCCCACCTACCTGCATGGTAGCCAGCAGCTGATTTGAGCAGCCTTCACACACGTAGGGAGCCCTAAACCACTCCCATGCCCCTGTGCACAACCCAGGCTGGCTCCTCTGCCTGCACATCAGCCAGCAGAAGATCTGAACAGCTGTCATTGACATTGGGAGTCCTGCTCTTCTCACCTGCCCCATGAGCCCTATCCCTGTGCACAATGCAGGCTGGGCCCTCTGCCTGCACAATAGCTACCGTGAATGTGATGGCGCAGATGAGATACAGGCGTTCTAGAATGCAGGAGCACTCAGCTGTGCATGCTGCCTTCCTGCCTTCCAGGGAGTGACTCCTGTGTCAGCAGCTCAGGGCTCTCAGCAGTGCAGGATGCCTCCCAGCCTTCCAGATACTGATTCCTGTGTCAACACCTCACAGCCTGCCAGGCACTGACTCCTGTGTGCCAAGGCCTCCAGGCCTATCGGGCAATGACTCCTGTGCCAACGCGTCCCATGCAAGGCACTGGCTCCAGTGCCAAGGCCTCGGAGATTTCCTGGCAACGACTCCTGTGCCAATGCCTTCCAGCTGGCAAGGCACCGTCCCCTGTGCCAGTGCATCTCTGCCGGCCAAGGACTGACTCCAGTGGCAAGGCTTTGACCTCCTTGTGTGCCAGCAAAAGAAACACAGGACCTGGCGCTACATTGATGCGACTACAGCGTTGGGCAACGGCAGGTGATGAGGGTGAAGGCAGAAGAGCAGGCGACCGCACCTGCACCAGGAGGCCCCCATCGTTGAGGCGCCGCGCCACAGCGTCCACTCGGGAGCCATTGAGCCACAGGCTGAAGGTGTCTGGGGCTCGACGGGTCACGCCAACGGTGTACTTCACGCCTGCAGTCAAGCAGGGTCTCTTTATGTATTTGAGCAGGCTGATTGCTAACAGTTGTCGTGGCACTTGTGTCACGGGTGGGGCAGGTGCCACCCCTCCCCCAGATGCAAGTTAGCTGCACAGGAGGACGCGTGCAATCATTCGCGGTCTCGGCTTGCAGCACCCTTCGTGGAAGCCAGACCACACACGTGCAGCATGGCTCGCATGCCTGAACAGAGTTGCCAACAGCAATGTACAGGGCATGATGACACTGCCACAACCCTGCCTTGTAGTGCCTGCATAAGTACAGCTGCCAGAGACGCAGCTGCCAGCAGAGTGCTACACAACACAGGGCTGCTGGTGGCTAACCTTCCAGACAGAGGTCCTCAGTGAATGAGGTCAGCGTGAGGCGTGCAGGGGGCAGCTGGCCCTTCTCCAGGAACCCCATGTACTCCGCTGCCCGCCTGCTGGCCTCCTCCACCACCCGCAGCAGGGCGCCGCAGACAACTGCCAGGTACCACTCTGGGCGCTCCGCCTTGACCTGCAGCAGGGTGGCAGCTAGCTCCTGACGTCTGCCGCAGGCAGCCCCAGATGGCCACCAGGAGCCAGGTGTGGGGTTCGCCGTCTCTGCAGCAATGCGGTAGACCAGCCTTGCATGCTATCACCAGCCAGCTACAAGCATCTGCCAACTACCACTTGGTGTGCTCTGCATTGACCTGCATCAGCAGACAAGTCTCATGAGCTGACAGGAGAGAATGACGGTTGATACCACTCAGGACATGCCTGGGACAAGATGGCATACGACTCCTGCCATCAGGGAGGGCACCTATAAGTTACCACTCAGGATGTCCTACATTGACCTGGAGCAGGGCGGCAGGTGAGTCATCCATGCTGCCACGAGGGCGTTGGTCAGGCACCATGCAGGATTCCAGGGCAGCTGGCAGCTCTTGCATGCGGCCAGGCAGCAGATGTCAAACGGAGCCTGGCTGGACATGCTGACTACTTCTAAAAGCAGCTGTGCAAAAGGTGGGGACCTCTGCTGCCTGTCAGCTCTCAGCTGATGTGCTACCTGCCGGCAAGGTAGCTTGGTACTTTAAAGATGAAGCAGGCTGCCAGGAACCCCTCAAGAACAGCAGTGATGTCTAGCCAAAGGCAGATTGACTCTGTAACAGAGCGAATACAGATAGGCCAAGAAGGCTCACATTTGTGGCAATCCTGTTGTCCAGCCAGGTGGTGTGGATGCTGTTGCCCACAAAGTCTGGGTGCTGGATCATGTCCACAGCATAGTCAACGATGGACCTGATCTCTCCCCGAATCTTGATGTCCTTCAGAGCCACCACCATGGCGCGAATGGCAGCCTCCCGGGTTTGCCCCTGGGCAAAGAGGTGCCCAAACTGCAGCAGCACGCAAGCAGGCTCTCAAGGGGCTTGGCGTGCAGCCAAACTGCAGCGGCAGAACATGCAGTCTCCTTAAAGCCTGCCAGGCTTTGTCTGCAAAGACTGCAGGTACTGGCACCTGGTAAATGGCTCTGTTGTGCAAGAGGCAGGCTCATTGAAGAGGCCCAGCGGACAGTGCTGCAATCATGTCACATCCCTGAAATCCCTGTGCTGCATCAGTTGAACAGCAGGCCCAGCATGTGATTTCATCATCTGTGGCAAGCCTCATGTCTTGCAGGCAAAGCACACGGATGGCCTCAGCCCATAAGCCATCACATCAAGCCATCGCAGCAGGCAGCTCCATTCCCTATGAACCTTGTGTTCATATGTAGCCACGATGTCTGCAAGAAATTTGCCAGCTTTGCCAGCTGTGGCCAGATCGAGCCTGAACCCACTCCCAAACGATGGATAAAACTGTCAGATTCCAAGCAAATATAGGGACTGGCTGCACAACCCCACCTGGGAGTCTGAGAACTCATGGATGCCACCCCCGCTCTTCACTGAGAAGTAGCCCCACACGTGGGGCGAGTTCCTGAAGCTGAGCTCCTCAATGACCCCGCAAGAGGGTTTGAAGCCATCGTCCGCGTCCTCCGAGGTGACCCTGACACCCAACACATGGCCGCGGGGCGGAGCCTGCGGCATCTCCATGTCTGCAACAAGCGCAGGTGCAAAGCTTCACTGTCAAACTGAGTAACATGATGTGGCTGCAGGGGGAGCACCTGAGGTTTCCCAAAGGCTTTGCCCAGCCCCACAAAGAAGATGGGCCCTGCAACTTGGTGTTGCGTCTGAGTGCTGAGAACGTGAGGGAAGGCAGCAAGCTGACCAGGCCCGGGGGTCACTCGGGGTCTCCACGCAGGCAGTCGACTTCTCGCTGTGTCGAGCTGCCCACAAACCATCTTTGCCACTTTCAACAACAGCATGGCAACCTGCATTGCTAATGTTTCATCGACATGCTGCCCAGATGTGGTCATAGCAGCGTCAAGCTGTGTTGCTCAGTGCTCACCTTGCGCCCATATGGGACCACAATCAGCACCAGGACGGCAAGCTGGATCGCTCACCAAAGGGGCCCTCAGAGCCTGCCTCCAGCCCGTACAGCTGCCTCATGCTTGGCATCGCCCACAGGGGAATGCCCATGCCAATCATCAGCTGCGCAGCTGGAATGTTCACGCTGGAGATGCCCTCAGTCACTGGGTGCTCCACCTGCAAGCACAGCAGCCCTGTGCAATCAAAAATGACCCTGATGCCAATCAACATCTGGGCAGCTGGGGTGTTACTGATGCTTTCAGCTGGCTGTGCTGCTGCTGCTGCTGCCGCTGCGCCTGACCCAGGCTGCCCGACAGCAGCCCAGGCAGCACTGCCCCAGCTTCGTGTATATGCAACATGCAGCAATGCAACATGCAGCAACCCTGTGGTGGCTTGCCTGAAGCCTGGGGTTGAGGGAGTACTGCAACAGCAAGTACAGCCTGCTCTACAGCCCATACTGGAACTCTAGGGCAAGCCTGAGTGGCCACCTGCAGCCTGGAATTGAGCTCCGAGCAACAATTATGCCTATACTCTAGTCCATACAGGAAGTGTACAGCATCCCTGTAGTGGCCCACCTGCAGCCTGGGGTTGAGCTCCAGGAAGTAGTACTGCCTGCTTTCCAGGCCATACAGAAACTCCACAGTGGCTGCGCCAACGTAGCCCACGCTGCGGGCTAGGGCCCGGGCGCAGGCCTCCATGCCCTGCAGGGTTTCCGGGGGAGCCACGCTGACGGGGCCCTCCTCCACGATCTTCTGGTGCCGCCGCTGCACGCTGCAGTCGCGGCTGAACAGAGAGGCCACATTGCCCTGCCTGCAGCATCAGGGTGGCAGCTGAGCCCTGCCTGGTTTGCCGGCTGCTGCAGTGACCTCCTTTGCACTGTGCGCTGGGTCAAGCAGGGCCCAGCAGCAGGCAGACATGTTCAAGCTGGGGCTTGATGCCAACTTCACAACAAGCTGGCACACTCGAGCACAGCTACCTGCACAATGCGGGGGCCTTGAGGAGCTCCAGCAGCCCACATGGAGGCGCAGCGTGTTCACACCCAATGCCATGGTGCATCTTGGATTCTGCCCTAGTTAGGTTCACAGCTGCTCACCTGTCGCACAGCAGCTGCACCTCCAGGTGGCGGCTCTGAGGGGCCAGCTTCATGCAGAAGATGGGGGAGCCAGGGACCTCCCCCTGCACCTGCTTGAACACCATGCGCACCTCCTCGTCACTCAGCACCTGCACAGAACGCAGGCTGGAGCAGCAATGTCTTGCATTGCACATTGGGTAGGCGCTCGTGGGGTGGTGCTCCATGCAAGGCCGTGACTGGAATCAGAGACGGAAGTGTGTAGAGCATATCCAGACCCCTGCAGTTGACCATACAGTACAGCTGTGTCTCCCTGCTTGACAGACGTCATGCGGAAAGCCTCGGAGTCAGGCTTGCTCTGATGGGGGCCTGAGCTGGGTGACGTCGAGGACCATTGGCAGTTGGCCGCAAGCCCTGCATGCCCTGCGCAGCATGCTGGCCTGTGCCGCACTGGGTGTGCCTCACTGAGTCTTGGCTCCAGCTGCATGCAGGCACTGCACAGTGCGCTGGCAGGTGCTGCACCCAGCTGCCAGGCCTGCAGGCGCCAGTGCTGTACTCAGCATGCCCACCAACTTTGAGGTCACCCGAAGCATACCAAGCAGCGTACTACATGCAGCCCAACTAGAAGCTGCAGGCACGATCGAGGACCGTGCAGTGTTGCCTTCAGCAGCAGGGGCAGCACACTGATGCATCCACCTCAAGGAAGCCCCTGCGTCCTGCCACTGCATGTCAACCTGTGCATGTCAGGCAGCGCACTGGCAGGTCACCTTGCGGATGCCCTTGCCGCCCCCGCCCCAGGAGGCCTTGACCATGCACGGATACCCAATGCGCTGGCAGCACTGCAGGGCCTCCTCCAGACTGTGCACGCAGGCGCGGGTGTACACGTCTGTGGGGATGCTGCCCCCGCACTGCTCATAGCTCAGGCTGACATGGGAGCCGCTCCAGGGGAGGGTGGGCACACCAGCAGCCTGCGCCAGAATGGTCGACCCCACCTGCAGGCATGTGCAAGCAATGCTCAGCATCGACCGCTGTGGTTTGTAAGGTGCCCCTGTGCCACACGGCCTTCAGCCTGCGCCAGGATGACCGACCCCGCCTGTAGGCAGGTGCAGGTGTTTATGAGCGTTCCTGTCTTGGTATGGCAGGATGCTCTTTGACACATGGCATCCACATTCTGGTGGCTAGGCTTCTTAAGCCCACCTGCAGACAGGTGCAGGCGATGGCGAGCACTACTAAAGCAGATGGCTGCTGCATCAGGCCCACTGCTTTGTATTGAATACCAGGCAGAAGTGCAGCCTGGGCCCAGGACTCCGGAGCCCACCTGGATTGATGTACAGCTGATGTGCTCAGTGCAGCTCAGACAGGAGGCTGCTGCAGGCTGCTGCATGTCTGGCCTCCCACAAGGCTGGCTTCAGCCAGTGCAGACAGCGCGGTGCTGGGACATATGTATGGTGTCGGGCTGCAGCAAATGCTGGTACTGGCCTCAGACGGGCTCACCTTGTCCCCCAGGGCTGACATTGCAGCTGCTGAAGGGCCCAGAAAGCGAATGCCAGAGGCAGTCTTGCTGAGCGCCAGTGGCAGGTCTGGAACTTCTGAGGCATGGCCCCTGCAGGCAGGAAGGCGCTTACTGGCCAGCCCAGAGCAGCTGAACACCTCTTTCAGCTCAGTCAGCTGCGCTTCCCTACAACCGATAGGCTCTGTTACATAACACCGAATTGATAGATGTCAGAAAGTTCGTTCACATTGCAGCCGTGAAATTGCACACCAGCCAACAGCAGCCTTGCCAACATGGCAGCATTTTTGGATTGCGTCTGGTCGCAGTCCTCAGGCTCCAGCATTGCTCAGCAGCCAATGCGACAACTGATGCACAGCAGCGCTCATGGCAGGGGTGCAGCCGGAGTTTGCGCCTCACCAGCCTCGCCAAACTGCATCCACAGCAGCCCTCAAGGCCGTCTGCATAAAGATGTCCCTCTCAAGGACAGTGCAAACAAGTCTCCACCAGCGTGCAGACTGCCCCTCATGTCCTTGCACAGTGAGCTCCTTCCAGCTGCAGCTGCAAGCAGTTCCCTAGGCGGCCCCTGGATCCCCGTACGATGCGCCGCCTCCCAATGCAGCTGCAAATAGTTGCCCAGCAGCCAGCTGAAATTGGGTAATTTCCCCATTGGCTGAACATGGACACTCACCAGCCAGGCCAGACTGCATCCACGGCCGCCTTCTCGGCTGTCTGCACGATGAGCCGCACGTTGGCATAGTTGTTGTTATTGCTGCCACCCGGAACCTCAACAAACTGATCTGCCATCCGGATGTGCTCAGCATCCACTCGCATGTCCTCTGGGGTGGCCATCGCAACTATGGTGATGGCTCGCTCATTGCTGAACTCGTTATAGGCCCAGGAGCGAATGCTGCGCATGAACTTGACAGCCGCCAGGCCGTTGTTCGCCACCAGCACGCTGCAGCAGCAGCAGCAGGGCGCTGTCAGGAGGGTAAAGGTATGCTATGGCAGTTTCCGTCAGCAGGGCGAACAACATGCTGCGCCAGCAGCAGCAGGCCCCTGTCAGGGCAGTAAGGGCATGCTGCAACAATAGTTCTGTCAGCAGGGCTGCCACCATGCAGCAGCAAGCTGTGGCAGAGGGGTTACGCAGCTTGCAGTTTGCAGGCCGTCCAGCTTCCTTGTCGCCTCCTGCCTCAGCCTGCTGCTGCCGTCAGCAGCATGTTGCGCTTTCCAGGCGCTCTCAATGCTGTGACCACCAGCATGCTGGACAGGAGGTCACGTCAGGCAGTGGCAGGTCTGTGCCAATATTGGAGACCATGCTGTGATAACAAGCCCGTGCTCTGGCACAGCCGGCAACAGCTTGTCTTGCAGGAGCAGATGCTGACTTTATACTAGTGAGGGGCAGACATCTGCCAGGCAGGCATGGTGCACGGCAGACAAACTGTCAAGTGCGATGGCTGTACCTGTGAATGGCCTTGTCCCCTCCCATTGCCACAGTGAAGTGCTCCAGCTGTGAAGACAGGCTGGCCACCCTTTTAGGCATGCCCACACCATTAGTGTTCCTGCATCGTCATGGGGCCGCAGCATTGCTTCTGCTGCAGCACACAGAGCTGTGCAGGAGGCATGCTGAAGCGCTTGAACTGGCAAGGTCTGTTTGCAGCTGATGCAACTGCGTGATCATCCAGGTTCAAGAGCCGGCTCGAAAGTTCCCTCCCCCCTTACCTGTTAGATTGCATATGTTGCTTGGTGGCCGGCATTCACTGCCAAGCTTGCTGCCTGCAGCTCAGCCCTCCCTTAGCCACCCTCGACCAAGGAGTGCACAGCATCAGCTTGACAGGCGCTGATGCCTCCTCAAAGATTAGAACGGCATGTTTAGAAACGGCAGTCCGAGACTACCAATGGGAGTCTGAGCTCTTCACAGATGGCTAAAGCTTCCACTGTCGTCGTTCAGCAAAGGCACAGAGCCGGTCAAGCTAGTCAAAGACCTCACTTTCATTCTTGGACTTGGATTTACCAGGCTGGGGATAGAGAAGTACATGTGGTTGCAGCAAACAGCAAGTTTGCGTGGAACAAGAATGTAATACTGGGACCCCTTCAAGTGATGTCTCAACTAAGAATCAAATCCAGACATCATTTCTCTGAGAAAGCAGCAGAGCTAGGAGGCCGGTGGGCGGTTGCTATTCATGGAATGCTCTTTGTGGACTGTAGCAGGGCTTGTGGCAGGTTTTCTACTGCTGGGCGCACTGCACGCGCCTGCCGCCACCAGCACCCTCCTCATCGCTGTCACTCTCATAGGCTTCATTGCCGCCTGCGCGCTGGAACTGCCTGCGGGCCCGCAGTTCCTCCTCCATGTCCACAATGGGGCGCAGAGACACCTGAAGTGTAAACAGGCAATGATCTGAACAGACGACTGGGAACGAATCAACCTGTGAAAGCAGAAGCATGCAGCGGTTCAAAGATGCAGCAGCAAGTACCCAGACATGTTTCCTCACTTACAAGCTGGACAAGGCAGGCACTTGCACAGCTTCTTCCAGAATCATGACAGGCAGACAGCCACATGTGCAGCTGTCACAGGCACGCCCATCCCCCACCTGCTCAATGTCGTCCGAGTCCATGGCGCTTTGCTGCTGCTGCGCGGGCTTGGGCAGGATCTGCTGCAGCGCGGCAACCTGCTGCTCCGATAGCGTGTCAGGGAACTGGACCAGGAAGCGGATGTAGAGGTTGCCCTTCTCGAAGGGGCGCCCATGCACCGGCATGCCCTCGTCATTTATGCACTTCCAGCTGTCAGGCTTGATCACCTCCCCTGTAGGGCACCAGCCGTGGTGGTCAGCTGCCTGTGACAATGCTCTGAAGCAGTGCATCGGACTTGTGCCGATGACTTGCCCCACCACATGTACAGAACGCCCTCCCTGCTTGGTGCACTACTAGCTACCAATGGGACATGATGTAGATGGCCACCATGGCAATGCTGTGGAGCAGTGCTGAAAGCCACATCTCTGATGCCCTTCCAGCTACTCAATGGGCACAGCCTGCTGTGACAATGCTTTGCAGCGGTGCAGACAGCTTGTGCTGGTGACCTGCTCTGTGGGAAACAGCCATGGGGCTGTGATGGACTGGAGGCAATGCAGCCCTATTGCATCTAAGTAGGCTGGACCTTCTGCTGGCTGGCTGCTCCCATTGCCCCATAGGCAGCATGCAGTGCAATGACAGCAGTGCTGGTGAACCCCTGTCGCCCAGCCAGCTGCCTGTCGATGCTCTCATGGCACCCCTCTAACAGAAACAAGCCTTAAAGAAAAAAAATCCCATCGAACACCGACGTTGGAGGCAGCCACCAGCCAAGCTGGTGCAGGCAAGGCCTCACCAGGCTCAGTCTTGACCTCCAAAGATCTGCCGTCCAAGTGTGTGATGTAGAAGGTTGTGCCCGTCAACGCCTCACTGAGGGTGATCTCCTGCAAGGCAGCAGTGCAGAAGGCATCAGCTTGCTGACAGCTGCTGCTGCCATCCCAGGCTGCAGAGCAGCCATGTGCTGCCAGCAACCCTTCAGCAGGTGGCCTCCCAGCAGGCCGTGCCCTGACATGGCTTGACGCTTACATGGCTCCATCAGATATTTCTCAAGGTGTCTAGGCGCGAACAGACCCTCCGACGACATGCCAAAGCCAGGCAGGCTCAGCCTGCACGCCGCGGCGGCCGACCACCAGCCCTGTCACACTGCCGTGTCCATGGCCCTATCCTGAGGGGGATTTGATTGCCCCTTGATCATACACCACCACAGACATGCTAAAAAAATCAGCCAGGCAACCTTCCCAGTGCACAGTCAAGGCCATTGTAATGTACAGTGCTCAGCCTCACCTCATCCATGGCCCAGCTTGCGGCTGGCCTCTCAAAGGCCTTGTGCCCAAAGCAGGTATCTGCAGGTGACTGCAGCCCCTGAGGAGGGGACAAACCTTGCTTGGCACAGACAGCAGGATAACATGCAAGGTGACCCTCGCAGCTGCTGCACGTAGGCATGACTCAGCCCTCCCCACAGCGATTCAACCAACAACCAGCTCTGCAGAGCCCTAGCCTGTCCACAACCAGGTTCAGGGCCTCCCAAACCCTTGAGGGTGTGAGAGATCGTGCATGCCAGCAAAGTTCCAAGGCCCCCACACTGCACATGCGGATATAAAGCACCCACGACCAGCCCACCTTGTCCATCACCAAGTCTGAGGCTAGCCTCTTGAAGACCTTGTGGGGCCTTGCCTCCAGCACGAAGACAACATCCCCAGGCTGGATGCCTGGCTCGCTGTAGCCAGCCTCCCCACGCAGCACCACCTTGGCGTTGTGCTTGTGCCCCTTCTCGATGTTGACCTCAAAAATCTTCTTCTCAGGGATCAGACCCTGCAGCAGAGGTCGGCATGGTGGGTCTTGGGTGTTGACTGGGCAGAGGGGTGACAAAGTGTGCAGCCTGCTGGCCATTGGTGGATGGCTGCACTATGTCCAGCAGCAGGCGTGCCTTGTGCGGGTGCGCTGCTAAGGGACTGTACTCTAACAGTAGCCAACAATTGTTGTGCAGGTGCAGTGTGGTCAGCAACACCTCTGAAAATCATGGCCCTTTTCTGCTGCTTGCAGGCTGACGAAAGCTTGTCAGGGACAGGGCGCGCACAATGGGCATGCCTTTTGGCAGGCGAACAAAGTGGGCGAGCAATGGGAGGGCTCACCCCCTGAGCAGGTTGTATGCAGGCTGATGAAAGGCAATAAAAGAGTGGCAGGGCTCACCCAGCATGTGCAGGATGGGCCTGGCTGTTTGCAGGCTGAGGCAGAGTGGGCAAGCAGTGGGAGGGCTTGCCCCTTTTGAGCAGGCTACGTGCAGGTCGAGGACAGGTGGTCAAGCAGTGGGAGTGCTCACCCGGCCTGAGCAGGACGGGCACTGGTCATTGGGGGGCACCGAGTACCCGGTCTGCCCACACTTTTGGCAGGGCTGCTGGATCTGCTGCATCATGCCAGGGCCCAGAGGGCGCATCATGACTTGGATGCCTGACCCGTGGCAGACCTGCAGGCAATTGGGACCAGCATGCGTGGCACAGCACTGCAGCCACAGCTGTGGCAATGAGAAGGCCAACGAGCATGGCCTGTGCAACCAGTTGGCTGGGGAGCACCCATTCCACATCTTGCATCAGACAGCTGGCAGATCAAGCACATGAATGGCTTACGATTGTGCAACTGCATGCAAGCGCGGCCAGCTGAGTCGTGCCCCAGTACAAAAATCCTCACACCTCGCACTGATACCGGCGGCCAGACTTGGTTCCACTGCCTGAGCAGGGCTCGCACTTGATGTTACGCGACAGGCTGAGCTTGCGGACTGCTCCATTGTACATCTCATCCAAGGAAATTTTAAGCCTGCAACAACAAGAAGCCTGTGGGGGCTGAGCACTGGCTGATCCACAGTGGCCTCCAATCTCATGCGGCAACAAGTCTGCCAGACGGCAGCAAAGTGAGTGCTACAGCCATGAGAAGCGCCAGCTTTGCCCATCACTACAACATGAACAGTCGCTCAGACTTGAGCGCAGATGCCTGCAAGCAGGGGTGATATGCGGCACTCCCGATTCCAGACCACCAGGCCTTGAGTGTGCGGAAGGTGCTGGAAAGCTAGTGAGCTGAGATGTGCGCCACATGAAGCAACATCTCAGGCAGAGCGGCATCTGTAGTGGTTGTTGAGGAGCTGGGATGAGGGCCAGATCAAGGAGAGCCTCAGGCAGATGCACAGCCGTTACAGCTGCCCACTAGGCATCCAATCGGCTGCAGCCCTCAAGCATTGGGAGTGTAACACAGTAACAGATCGAGCCAGGCGTGCTACATTTTGCCTGGTTGGTGGACGAGACAGCTGCACGCCCAATGGTCCACCTGGGTTGCAGCCCTGATGCAGCAGGAATCGTTCACAGCCACAGCTGGGTCCCAGGGTTGCTGAGCTGTCACCTGTGCACAACGTTCTCGCCCCTGCGCTCCCGGGGGGCGCCGCCCCGTCTGCCCCCGCCTGTGAACATCTCGAAGATGTCCGACATGCCCCCTCCTGGGCCGCCGCCCTGGCCCATCTCCTTGACGCCCTCCTCTCCATACTGCAGGGCAATGGAAGGGGGACTGAAGCTTCAAGGGTGGAGGCACCTGTGGGAGCTCGGCATGCTGGGCCGTCACTGAGCTTGCTGGGGTGGCCTCAACAGATCCTCAGCCCTGCCAAGCTTCACAGGCCATGGCCTGAGCTGCTCCATCGCTCTGGGAGACAGCCTGCCACTTGCTTAAAACAGGCAAAGTTTCGGCGAATGCTCCCTGCCACCCACCTGGTCATACAGGCGCCGCTTCTCCTGATCCTTCAGCACCTCATAGGCCTCGTTGATCTCCTGAAACTTCTTTGAGTCGCCACCTACAGAAGGGACAACGATTTGCTCAGTCGACGCGATGAGCTCAGCCATCAAGGCCACCATCTGGCACGGTGAGGCTGCAGGCAGAATGCCCACCACCTGGCAGCTACAGCTGCTTGGTGCCAATGGGGCGGCAAGCAAGAAGTGCCTGCGCACCGCTCTTGTCAGGGTGGTGGCGCAGAGCCAGCTTCCTGTGGGCCTTCTTGATCTCAGCATCAGATGCCTCCTTGCTGACACCTGCAGGGGCAGGGCCACAGCAGGCATCAGGGAAGTGCGCTTTCAAAACATTGCGGCCTTGGCCGCCACTCCCTGGTGACAGCTCTTCTGCCGATGATCTTGCCTGCTGTTGCTTACGACACCATCAGCTGAGAAGCTGGACCTCCAAAGTGTAAGAACCTTTCTGCCCAGATCGCCACGGCACTTCAGCTCACCTAGGAGGTCGTAGTATCGGCTGTTGTCTACCTTCCCTGGTCGGCCTGGCATGCCACCCATGTCCGCACCGCCAAAGCCTGGGAAACCTGGTGAGATGAGAGCATCGGTTGGTTTGCAGAACAAGCACTTTGTGCTGTGCGAGCAAAGCTTTGTTCAATTCGTTTACAAGTCCGTACCACCAGGGAAGCCGCCTCCGAAGAAATTCATGGTGCAGGAATGCTTGTTGGTCTTGGGGGCTGCTGCCTGATCAAAGTCTTCGAGTGTGTTCTAAAGAAGGAAAGTTGATAACTTTCCTTCTGAATGCCGTGACATCGGCGTATAAGTAGTCTGTCAATGTTTGGTGCCATTTGTGGAAGTAACAGTGTCCTGATGCTGCAGAGCACGGGGTGTGCAGCATAAACTCTCCTCATAGTGATGATGCAGCTGCATGTAAACCACCAGCCGCCGCCCCCTGGCACTGACCTTGTACCTGTCAGGCGAACAACTTTGCGCTGACAGGTGTTGCAGACCAGGAGCCGAGCATGCTCAGGACAGCAAGTGGCTCAGTGATGCAAAGTCTTCCTGAGACAGCCACAGCACAGAGCCTAAGGGACACCCGGTCAGTCGCAGAGCCAGGTAGCAGGTTTCCTAGCAACGAAGCGAGGATCGCTGCTGCGTTGGCCATGGCCGCTGATCAGCGTGCTCTGGAGCGCGCGGCTGACATGGCCGAAGCCGCCTCTCAGCGTGCTGCTGACGCCGAGCAGCGTGCTGCTGAGCGTGCATATGACAAGGCCGAAGCCGCCTCTCAGCGTGCTGCTGACGCCGAGCAGCGTGCTGCTGAGCGTGCATATGACAAGGCCGAAGCCGCCTCTCAGCGTGCTCTATATCTGGCTGACGTGGACCTGCTGGCAAGAGACCGCATCTGCCGCCTGGCGGGTCTGGTCATGGCGCAGCTAAGGAGGCCAGAGGGCAAGGCAGGGGGGGATGGGGACAGCAACCTGGCTCAGTCCGTCAACCAGGACAAGCGCAACAGCCTGTGCAGCAACCTCCAACAGGGTTTTGTGCCCGGGACAGTCGAGGAATTTCTAGAGCAATTTGATGAGGCCTGGAATGAGCGCTGTGGTGGGCTTGTGCTTGCACATCTCGGCACTGTGGCAATCTGCGGGTGATTCTGACACATACTGCCTCCGAATACTGCATTGAGGCCTTGCATGCATGCCTCAAGGAGATGCATGCACTGTGGCACCCTGATGGTATTGCACCCAATGCAAATGCAGGGCATTTTGTCAATATTGGGGTGACTAAGATGGTGCGTGAAACTATGGCCATGAATGCCTATGAATGCCTGGCAGCTGGCAACAAGTTAAGCAAGGAATGCTTTTTGTTGGAGCAATTTCTGAAACACAGCTGTCGACAGACAATAGTAGCCATGCAGGAAGTCCTGCTTGACATCCACCTGAAGAGAAGCGGCTTTATGTCAACCAGAGAGCATGTGCTCGAGCAGAGCAGGTGCTGACACTAGAGGCAGATTTTGACACTCTTGAATCATCACAACGACGAGCTGCTCTGCTAGGAAAGGTCCACTGTCTCCTCCAGCTCACAGCACAGTGGGCACATACAAGCAGATGAGTGGCTTCACCACAGCGCACACCATGTCAGCTTTGCACGCAGCCAGTGGAGGCCAGAGACTGCACCCAATCTTGGCCCAAGCTGCAGCAGCCACAAGCTGTGAATTGAGGCAGGCTGCTACACATCAGAAGCCAAACATGGCAGGACATGCTGCCTCTGCAACTCATCAGCAGCCATTGAGTTCAACAGCACACCTTGCTGCACTGCTCCCAGCTTGGTGCACCTTTGCAACAGCCCAGCCGCGAGTCCCAGCGGCCAGGACAGACCTTGGCAGATCTCTTAGATGACCATCCCTCAATGCTGCTTGCCAAGTACGTGTGTGCAAAGGCGCTTCAGCATCAAACAGTACTGCCTTCACCTTGAAGCTATGTGTTGTCTGTCACTTAGATTCAGGTTTAGACTCTCTCTCTGTCTCTCGCTTACCTTGTGACACTGTGACATTGACGAGCACACCCCAGTGAGGCATGTAACATCTGGGTCAGCAGACTGCACTCCAAAACCCATTGATTTGTTTGAAAGACCTCTGATATTGAGTGCTGTTTGATCGAATGGACAGTCTTCTGTTCCTTTGATGTGCAGGATTAGCTCTCTTCAGACTGCTGATGCAAACGCAGATGACTGCCAGCCCCCACTCCCTGGCACTGGCCTGGTAGTGCCCTACATTCCTTCTAGGCCAACACCTCTGACATATGCCTGCAGTCAGCCCTGTGCTCATGCAGCGACCAGGAAAGAAGTAGCAGACTGTAAGGAAGGGTCACAGCACAAGCTGGACACATCAGGTTCAATCAACATCCCTGTGTAGTGCATACTGCATCCTGCAGGCGCTCCACTCTGTGCACCAAGAGGCTGGAGGCATCCAAGAGAGTTGCAGCCACTGACGCACGGTGTTCAGGGATCAGTCTTTGAGAACAGCAAAGTTAGTGCATTGGCCATGCTGCTTAGCAGAAGCTCTGCCTGGTGTGCAATCTCAAGCTGCCGGCACAGCACCATGCTCCTGGCCCCACCTGCATCCTTCTGTGGGCGGATCTCAATGATCCATGTACTCCAGTGCCCGCTAGGTTGACACGAGGGAGGGCTAGCCGGCAGCAGTTCTGCCATTTGCGCTCGTGGGCTCAGACAGGCGGCAGATAACACAGAGTGTGCTAAGTGCCAGCTGCTGAGGCGGAGCAGCCGCAGGGTTGCCCAGCATGGCAGATGAAGGTCAGACTAAGAAGAGGACCTTCAGGAAGTTCACCTTCAGGGGTGTGGACCTCGATCAGCTGTTGGACCTGAAGACTGATGAGCTGGTGGAGCTGTTCCATGCAAGGTCAGTGCTATCTGTGCACGTGGTGGTCGAGCACCACTCTGCCTCAGCAGAGACTGTTGAGGCATCCATCTTGCCTGGTGGCCAGGCTGAGATTTTGATCTGGACCTTGGTCTGGTGTGGTCTGGGACATGTTGCTGCTTCCTGCAGGCAGCATGCCTTGCTGCCATTGCATCAACAAGCAGTCAGCCTTGGATGGCCTGGGGCTCGATCCTGCTGCCATACTGCTGCAGGGCGCGCCGGAAATTCCAGCGTGGCCTCAAGCGCAAGCCCATGACTCTGATAAAGAAGTTGCGGAAGGCCAAGAAGGAGTGTGAGGAGGGAGAGAAGCCCAACACAGTGCGCACGCACCTGCGCAACATGACGATTGTGCCAGAGATGATCGGCAGCATCGTGGGTGTCTACAACGGGAAGACCTTCAACCAGGTCAGTTTGCCAGCAGCACTTCTGTGGGCCACAGGGGGAGGGTGGGACGTGGTGGACACATGGGCCACGTCTGTCGCCCTGGAAGTGAGAGAGGGAGCACAGTCTGTCTGTGCTGCACTTCAGCTGATGTCTGCGAGGTGATGCCATTGGTGGTCCCCTGCAGCACATTTTGCACTGCCAGTATGGAGGACAACAAACCCCACCAGGTCAGCCTGCCTGCAGCTCAATTGGGTAATTGGGCCATGCATGTTGGCACTGACAAAGGCATGTCCAGCAGCCTCACTCTCACTTGCAGTGCAGGTGCGCTGATGTGGCAGTGACCCCCTGCGGTTTTGCATGACACCGGCGGTGGAGCTCTTGACTGCCTTCTGCTGCATGTCATCAGCTGGCAGTGCCGCCCTGCAGCTGTGTGATGCTCTTCCAACATGCGCATATCCTCTGAAACTATGAGGTGCATGTGGCAACCAAGCTTGGGTAAGGCAGCACTGCAGGTTTTTAATGGCAGCTAGCTTATACTGCCAAGGCGCCCACCTGCAAACCCTCACCACTGCCCCATTCATCCAATGCAGGTTGAGATCAAGCCTGACATGGTTGGCCACTACCTTGGAGAGTTCTCCATCAGCTACAAGCCCGTCAAGCACGGCAAGCCTGGCATTGGTGCCACACACAGCTCTCGCTTCATCCCTCTGAAGTGATCCAGCAAAGCCTGCCTGGGTGTGCACATCCCAACAGAGCTGCTTGCTGTGCCCAACAGACTGATCAAAGCGATTCAATGAAGCATGTAAAGCTCAGGCAGGACACTGTCTGCTGGCAGGCAGCTTAACTATGTCACAAGGCTTCCAAACAGAGGGTTACAGAAGATACTGGGCGCTGGCGGCTCTGAAGGCTGGTTGCTGCCAGCTGCACCACCAGCGGATGGTGGTTGAGCTGCACAGCTTCCCACCAGCTTTGACAGGGCTGTACAGATGCTGGTCAGGCGCATGGGAGCAGCCGGCACAGCATCAACAGCGCTGCAAATATGCCCTGCTGTGAGCTGGGTGCTGCCCTGAAAATGGACCCTTGCCTGTGTCTGGAGACCACCAAAGGGGTATCCCTCACCTGCAGGGGCACCACCCAACCTGGGGTGAGCTGCAGAGCCGCTATGCTGACTCTTGTTTGCTGCTGACCCCTGTTGCTGCTTGATGCCGGCAGGGAGATGCTCGACACAGCACAGATACCATTTGGACTACTCATGGTCCATGTGACGCTTGCTGCTTCCCGAGGGATGTAAGAGCGGCGCACTGCCTCTGAGTGGGGTTGTTGGCAGCGGTGTTCACCCGGCATTCACCCCCAGCCACAGACCCAGTAGTACCAAGTTTGTGCTCACTCAGCACACTCAGCCGCACAGGCAGCATGGCAGCACCCCCAAGCTTACCCAGAGTGAGCACCACGGCGAACTTGCACTCCAGCACCAGGTGGAGGAAGGTAAGCTTGATGGCCCCTGTCGGGCACTCCACGCTGCTCAGCAGCGGGAACACCAGCCTGAGCATGTCCAGCTCAAGCAGCAGGTCTGAAATCCGCCCCAGCTGCACTGTCCAGGACTGCAGGAGGCTGGCCAGAACGTGAGGGCCCAGGCGGGAGAGCTCAAAGGCGGCCACGATGTCGGCCTGGGGTGCGCTGTTGCCGGCCAGGTGGGCTGCCAAGCGGCGCCTGGGCTCGGGGATGCGGTCTGCAGTCAGAGGAGTGCAGTGTGGTCAGGGCTGCAGACTGCAGTAGGGCGCATGTAGGGTCAGGCTGCCCTAGGGCGGCACAAGAGCAGCCCAGGGCTGCAAGCTGTGGTCTGCAGGCGAAGGAGTTCAGTGGCAGGCTCCTGCATGCTCTGCACTGCAGAGCCACAGGGAACAGCAACAGGGTTTGGGTGCGTGGGATAGCACACGAGCAGCTCAAGGCTGCGGACTGTGGTCTGCGGTCTGCCGGCAGGTGTGACACAGCAGGAGCTCAAGGTTGCACGAGAGGTACAACAGCCTTGTCAGGGTAGCTGCTGGGGGCCTTCATCAAGCATGGTCCGGGCCGGAAACGCTACAGCCTGCTGCTCAAGCGCGGATGGAGGCAGCCACTCGATGCTCTATGGGCACAGCTGTGTCTTGCTGCCAGCAAGGGGTGCACGCGCTGCTGCACTGACACACAGCCAGACTGCCAGCGGCATCACAGCTGCAGCCGCTGGCCTAGGCAGCTTGTGACGGACATGCTGCTGCAGGGACACACAGCCAGGCTGCACCCAGGAATCAGAGCTGCAGCTGCTGACCTGGCTTGAGAAGGTGTAGGAAGCCGTTGGCCTGGTTGACCCCTCCCTGGCTGCTGAGGAAGAGGCGCACCCGAAAGAGGTCCCCAAACTGCAGCTGCACCTCGCTCCTGCCTGACTCGCCGATGCCTTCCCAGGCTCCGCACATGCGCCACCCCACACAGCCGGCAAGGATGTCCAGGGCATCCATCTGCAGACGAGGCAGCGATTACTGACTGTGTCCAAGAACCGGTTGAGGCCAATGACATGAGCCCCCACAGCAGACTATGCAGACCACAAAACAACAGCAGAGCAGAGGACAGATGGCGTGCGTGACGCTGCCATGCTTGTGATGCTGCCGCTCTGGGCTGCCTGACAGCACAAGATGCCCAGTCTGGCCTGGCAGACACCTAGGTTTGCTGGGAGACACTGGGAAGAGCATGCATGCAGCAGGAGGAGGAGGTGCAGAATTTGAGAGTAGCGTGCCTGCGGATAGGCATGGGCCCTGGGAACTTCTGCAACACATGTCAGGCCAAGCTTGACAGCCAGCAGGGTTGCTGCCGTGACAGGCGTGCGCTCACGCCAAACTTGGCAGCCAGCAGAGGTGACTGCCTGGACAGACTTGCGTTCAGACTAAGCTTCAGAGCCTGTAAGGGGTGACTGCCCAGACAGACTTGAACGAGGCCAAGCTTCATAGCCAGCAGGGGTGACCGCCCAGATAGGCATCGCCTCGGTCAAGCTGGAGAGTTAGCATGGTAACCGCCCCCGCCAGACATGCCCTCAGACTAAGCTGGCCGATGAGCAGGGTGCCTGCCCAGACAGCTGTGGGCTCAGGCCAAGCTTGACAGGCAGCAGGCTTAGGACTCACGCCCAGGCAGAGGCATGACTGCACCTGCTTGAGCACTGCCTCCGCGCTGGCCTGGCTTGCGACACGTCCGCGCTTGCGGGCGCTGGGGCTGGGCTGCACCTGCCCCTGCAGCTGCGCCAGACGCCGCTGCAGCTGCTCACTCTGGGCGCTGACTGTAGCACGCTGCCCCTGCAGCACAGCAGGCCACACTTCAGCAGGTGCCACTGCAGCTGTTCACTCTGATGAGGGCCCACTATTCTACCCCAGCCGCAAAGCAATTCACACATTCTGCAGGTGCATATAGGGGGGTAAGCAAGCGGTGGGGATCAGAGTCCACCCACAGCTTCTTCTGAAAAGCAGATGCTGGACTGCAAACAGCCATTGAGGCATGAGGTGTGGCCACCGCCTGGCAGCGGCACAGCAGGTCAGCACAAGACCCAGACTGCTTCTGCAGTGAGGCTGCGTTTGCTGGCTGCTTGAGCTTGCCTGCACAGCCCAGGCAGCCGTCATCAGTTGCAGCAATACCGACAAGGCCCTTGCCGTCAGTGCTGTGCAGATGCTGTTAAGCTTGCACAGGCATTAGGCAGCCGGGCCTGCCCGGCCTTTCCAAGAAGAAAGAATTGCCCGATGTCGTCCTGTCATACCGCTGGCAGTGCACTGCTGAAGCCAGTGAGTGTGCATGGTGGGCTGCTGCCCTCGCTGCTGGGGCTTACATTCAATGCGGCTGCCTTCATGTCCACCTCCTGTTGTGCCTCCTGCCTGGCGCCATTCAGGGCCTGCAGCTTGGCCAGGGATGCCCGCATCTGCAGCACCCGCTGCTGCCGCGCAACTTCGGCCTGCAAGTGGGGCAGCATGCAACCCTGAGCCCTTGGACATGGAAACAGAGCACTCTGAAGGGGGCCTGCATGAAGACGCGTCAGCAGGCAACCGCACCACTGCTGTGCAGCATTCAAAGAGCTCTGGTACTAATTCTCCAGCTTTGGAATTGAGCACCAGGCTCATCCCTTGAGTGGGCTTGGGGTCTGTGCACTTGAGGATCTTTGTGGGGAGGGGCTGCCTTGGGGCTGCCCTGCAGCAGCTCCCAGAGAGCAGCATGCCCCTTCTGGTGCTGCAAGGGAGGGCCCACCTCGTGATCTGCCACAGCCCGTGCCGCCGCCTGGCGCGCTGCCTCCCTGAACTGCGCCACGCTGCGCCCCAGCTCCTGGATGGTGGCCAGGCTGCTGGACAGCGCTGAGTAGTCGTGCTGCAGCAGTGCCAGGCGGCCCTGCATGCAGGCAAAAGGACAGGTGTCTTGTAGGAGCCTTGTGCATCTAGGAGAATGAGCAAGGTGTGCCAGCTGGAACAGGTCCTGCTGCAGCAGTGCCAAGAGGTCCTGCCGCAAAGAACAGAGCAGGTGGTCGTGTGACCATCTGCGCATCTGGCAAGACCAGCAAGATGTACTGAACAGCGCTAATGTATGTTGCTGCAGAAGCGAAGCGAGACCAGCAAACCCTGCAATTTGTGCTGTTTCTTACAGTGGGTGTTCTCAAGATCATGGTGTGCATTTCCTTGGAGACCAACCAGCATGAGGTGCAGGTGACTGAATCAGCACCCCCCCTGCTGTGGAGATGGTTGTGTGTGGCGCATGCAGCCGCATGGGTTGCAAGTTCCAGCCGCATGGATAGCAGTTGCACCCACCTGCAGCTGAGCACCAGTGCTCTCCTCCTCACGCGCTCGCCACTCCTTCCAGGCCACGGCTGTGCGCAGGCGGCTGACCTTTTTGACTGCCGCCACTGCGCGCTTGGCATCCAACAGCTCCTGCCCCTCAGCGGTCTGCATGGGGTGCAAACGCAATCAAGTCATGATCTGAGGCCAGCAGGGCCTGTTCAGATAACCCTCATGCTGTGGAAACATTGCAAAAGATAACAGGCAGCTGCATGCAGTGCTGCTGCAGCACAGCAGCGCCTGCAGCCCTCTGTTGTCTTCTACAACCAGCAGCCAGCCAGAGATCGGGCGGCATCAGTTATTTGGAAAGCTACAATGCATCACTAGGATGTGCTGCTCTGTGCACACCAGACTGGACGAACTGTACCTGCACAGTCTGCAAGATTGGGGGGTTGTCATGTGCAAAGTTTCTGTGCACACACCAGACTGAATTTTCTCTACCTGCACAGTCTGGAAGATGGGGGGGTTGTTGTGCGCGAGCTCGGCCTCTTTGGTAACCACAGCCTGCCGGCGGTCCTGGATCTCCTGCTGCAGCGTGGCAATGTTGCCCTCCAGCAGGTCCACCTCTGGTGCGATCAGGCACATCTGCAGGTAGCTCTCCTGCAGGCAGAGAGAGTCTGGCGCAACCAGTGCGGCAGCACACATGGCGGCCGGCTGGGAGGGGCTGGTGCAGGGTGAACTTAGCGATGCAGTGACCTGCATCATCTGCAGGTAGCTGGCCTGCAGGAGGGGCAGGAGGTGCAGTGCAGAGGCGCAAGCGACAGGGCACCTCCTGCAGAACTCCAGCAGGTGCTGCGATGCAGGCAGCCATTGAAACTAATGTGCAGCGGTTCAGGACACTGGAGGGCTAGTGATGGCACCCTTTGGGGCTTGTCATACAGGAAGTCTGCATACACCTTTTGATGATCGGTGCAGGGCAGCATGCCCTAATGTGCCGATTGCACGTTACAGCAGACAGCAACAGCTGTTGTATCAGACATCAGTCAAACATCTCTGGCAATGCCTTGAATGCTTTCAGCCCTTGTCATTGCACCCCTTATGGGCAGCGGGGCGGCAAACCTGCAGGGTGGCTGGAGGGGGGTCTTGCTGCAGATCCCCCTCCACAATGGACGTTCCCCTGCGCAGGTGGTTCATGAAGCGCACATCGGCCTCCCGCAGAAAGTCCTGCAGGGGCAGCCACAGCATGTCAGTTCTGCAGCGCCAGCCAGACATCAGTGAGGCTGGACTGCTTTGACATGCTGTGGCAGTCTCGTTCAGCTGGCGCCAAGCAGCTTGCAGCCTTGCCTCTTGGCATGCAAAGGTCTGCTTGGCAGGATGCTCTACAGGTCATGCACCGGGCAGCATGAGGATGGGCCTACCACTCTGCTGCTGGCCCCACCTGGAATGTGATGGGCATGGGGCCAGGGGCAGGGCTTGGCGCCTGTGCAGCTGCCTCCTCACCCCGCCGTGCACCGATTGGGGTGTGTGACAGCTTTAGCCCTCCGGCAATCTGGCCTGCAGGATGTGGCACACCCCCTGAATGAAAAAGACAGGACTAGAATTCATCGCGAGTGAGCCAGGCAGAAGCGCAGCTCATCAGGTAGAGTTGTCGGGAGCAT
Source organism: Asterochloris sp. CNOR1 (assembly GCA_963969365.1). Lineage (NCBI taxonomy): Eukaryota > Viridiplantae > Chlorophyta > Trebouxiophyceae > Trebouxiales > Trebouxiaceae > Asterochloris > Asterochloris sp. CNOR1. The sequence continues at coordinate 3,439,179 of OZ017750.1, forward strand.
CAGCTGCACGGTCTTGCCACGGGAGGCTTGCAGGCAGCACCGTCGGCAGCAAGCTGAGGGCACGGCAGGCTCACCCCCAGCATGCGCCTGCCGGGCTGGAGTGGCAGCCAGGCCTCCAGGTGGAGTCTGCTGCAGCTTCAGCCCACCTGCAGCAAGGTCACTTGATCAGCAGCCTGATCTGCAGGTGTTACACAGGCTTAACCATGCAACACATATTGCATTGATGTCGGGCCAATGCAGCCATCTCATCGCAACTGCAAAGCCCAAAAGCCTGCCTGTGACCCCACCTGGGATCTGCTGTGGATCCTCATTCTGAGAGGGGTAGTGCATCCTGGCAGCACTTCTTCCAGCAGACTTGGCCGTCCTGGCTCCGCTCAAAGGGGGTTTGCCCGCAGAGGCGGCTGGCTTGCCTGTGCCTCTGCCAGCGGGAGTCAAGGCTGGCTTCAAGCTGGACGCTGCAGGGCCTACATTTCACAATTTCTGAGCAAAAGGGGTCACTCTGGTTGTCTTGATGCATCAGATGCATGGCGGAAGCAGCCAGACATGCTGAATTGTCAAGGCCAGCAAAATCCAATGTACACAGCAATCTGCCTTTGCAGTGGTGGTGGATTTCTGGCTGTGGTTTCAGCATGAGGCGCAGCACAGACAGCCCACAAGGCACCGCTGCTAAACCTCAGAGCTGCACGCAAGGCAGACGCTGGCCCAAAACAGGAACCCAATCCTCACGGCCAGCCCACTCTTCTCAAACGCTGCAATAGCTGAGATTGTGCACAGCAACAGGTACCGCCATAGCACTGCATTGAGGCCAGCCTCATGAGGGGACGCCTGCTGCTGGCATACTGCACAAACTGCTGCCACACCTGGCGGGCCTGCTGTGGGTGGCGTCCTGGCCATGCGCACACTGCTGGGGATCACACCCTCGCCTGAGACTGCACCAGGTGGGGTGCAGGCCAGCCTGGGACCCTGAAGCAGGGCGCCTACATGAGCTGCCTCCGTCTGCGCCTCCTCCCTTTGGCTGACACCACCCATCTCCTCTGCTGCAGCATCCGAGAGGGCCTGGGCAGCGGCTCTGCTGCCTGCTGCTGTCATTTCTGGGTTGACGTAGCCCACTGACAAGCGGTGCCTGCTCTTGCCAGTGGTGGGAGGTGTCCTTGCCAGCAGAGGGCCGCCTGGCAGCCGAGAGAGTGCACTTCAGCACAAGCCAGCAGCATTTGCAGGTGAGATTTCTGCCGCACAAGTCCGAACAGAGCAGCGTCAAGTGGTTGCCAGCACAACTTGCAAGGACCAGAGAGCAACCTGGGTGTCTGCCACGTCAGCAAAGCCGTCAAAGCACCTGTTGCTGGCATTGTCTCCTGCCTGGAAGCACACCTGGAATGGCACCGCCCCACGATCGAGTGCTGCGTGGTGGCGACCGCAGCTCTGCAGCCGGAGCCTGTGCGGTGCTGGCAGGGTTGCCAGCTAGCGTCTCAGCCACTGCCACCTCCTGCCGCTGCTGCAATGAACTAGAGCCCCCAACTGGCAGCTCAGGGGGTGCCTCCAGCCCATCCATCGTGTTGTCCACCAGCAGGTCATTGCTGCTGGCCCCATCCAGCCTGGTAGTGTCCTCTGCCTCTGCAGGCAGTGCATGAAAGTCTTAAAGGATGGCAGACAGGGCGGCGCTGCCAGACGGTGGTGCCCTGTGCCGCTGCAGACAGCATGCGACTTGGTTTAGAAAGCAGCAGGTGTGCAAGGCTGGAGGACAGGCCATTGTCGCGTGCCCCATCCAGCCTGGTGCTTTCCTCTGCCTCTCCAGGCAGTGCATCAAAAAGGTCTCAACGAGTGGCAGACAGGGCGTCGTTGCCTGCTGGTGCCTGATTGCCGCTGCAGGCAGCATGCCACCGGCTTCGGTGGACAGCAGGTGTGAGAAACTGGACGACAGGCCATTGTCGCTGGCGCGTGAAGCCTGATTGGGTTCTCTGCCTCTGCGGGCAGGGCAGCAACGGTGTACATGAACTGCAGGCTGAAGCTGGGATGGCGTAACCCTTTCAGGGTGGCTAGCATAATCCACTGCTTCTTGCAGGGCGATATTGCATGAGAGCACAGGGTTGGCGTCACCCATCAAGCCTGGCACTTTTCTGGGTCCACTGCTGCTGGCAGTGCAGTCGATGGCTTCTGTGGGTGCCAGCCTGGTGCAGGCAATTCATTAATGTCCACTGAATTGCAGCAAAGGACGGTTTACCTGAGTGGCAAGAGGCACCAGACAAGAATAGCATTGGGTGGGGTTTGGCCTGCAACAGATGCCATTGTGGTTGAGACACGAGAAACTTCTTCCGGCAACTTGGACTAGTGCTGTCCCTGAGATCCTGGTCCTGGTCCCTGACGCTGCTGCATGTGGCCCTCCAGCCATGCAGGCAAGATGATGCGAGAACCCCGGCTCACCTGCTGGCTCTGGCTCTGGTAACCGCCCCATTCCACTTGCTGGCTCTGGCTCCAGGACCGATGCTGCAAAAGCCAGGGCAGTTGAGTCGTCCAGCAGCCGGGTAGTGCCCCCAAAAGGGCCACCACTCCCCTTCTCGACCTGAGCAGCTGACCGCCCAGGCAAGGTGACAGTGCTGGTTCCCTGCAGGAGCTGAGTGGTGGCCCCTGTGCCCTGCAGCCGGTTCAGCGTTTTCACATTGCTGCTGCACAGCTGGCTGCCAGGTGGCTGGCTGCCAGGTGACTGGCTGCTCACCGACAGACATCAGCACACCTAGGACTGTGTTGCCTTCCTCACCCAAGTGCACTGCTGCTGACGTGCAGCTGCGGCACAGTGCTTGCCAGCCAGAGAGCAGGCTGGGGAGGAGGCGCGTGCAGCAGCGTTTGCAAGCTCTCCGCATTGCTACTGTGGTTCAAAAGTAAGCACATGGGGGCCATCGACACAGAGGTGCCGGCAGCAAAAGGATGCTGGGAGCTGCTATGTCCAGGGCAACATGTACAGGCGGGCGACCATAGGCCCAGTCAGCCTACCTCAGGCCTCTGCAGCTCCTTCATGCGGCCGCGCAGGACGTCCAGGGCGCCCCCAGCCCCGCCCAGAGGGCTGCGTGGCTGCTCAAGCAGGCCCAGCGTCACATCAGGACCTGCAGCCAGCCATGCCCCTCAACCATCAGACTGGCCCTGGAATTGCAGATTGTCCTTAAGGCAGGCTGCATGCTAGCATCAATTTCAACACAGAAACATGTGCCCAGGTTGCTGTCAGTACAGCCATCTGCCCTGTGCTACTCATAGTGCACGATCTCAAGGGGCGTGCTCAGAAACATGCAAAGGGCTCTTAGTGTGAGTAAAGCGATCTACCCAGCTCCAGTCACAGTGCATGATCTCAGGGAGGGTGCCCAACAACACGCACAGAGCTGCGCCTAGTAAGATATGAATCATATTGACAGCCCATACCGCCAAGCCCTACTGATTGAGTACAAGCCTGGTGCCATGCAAAGTAGGCTGCAGCAGGCCCGTTCTAGGCTTATCAGTGTCAGCTCAGGCCCCTGGCTGGCTGTCCTGTTTCTTCAGCAGGGCTCCAGTACAACATGGCTTGGGGCAGCACACACTTCGCAGCAGCACACCTGCTCTGGGCATGCCCAGTGACACCCCTGCCCCCTGGCTGGACAGAGCTTCCTGGGCTGCCTCCCCCTGGGGCTGACTGATGATGTCCAGGTCAAGGTCTGCCTCCTCCAGCCCCTCATCTTCCAGCAGGCGCCCTGTCTGGTTCCCGGTGCTGCCTGTGTTGCTCAGGCGCCGGTTTGTGCGCCCTGTGATGTCCCCTGCAAGCGTGGCGAGCAAGTGTCAAGCAGGGACGCGTCATCTCTGTGCTGTACTCTGCCAGAGCTCTGGACACAGCAGCTTCTTGCACCATGGTCAAGGGCCCAAAGCCTAGCAGATGCTGAAGTCCAGTGCAGAATGCAGCTAGTGCGGGCTGAGAAGGTGCTGTGTGATGCCTTACTGGTCTGCACACATCGAGCATTGCAGACTGAGCATATTGGCAATGATAACAGCGTCTCCTGTGCCCAGTCAATAAGCTGACCGTGAGGCCAGCAGCCTCTGTAGAGGCAGCAGTGCACAGACCTGTGGGTGTGATGCCTGCCTGCACCGGCGCCTCCAGATTGCGCTGCATGGCGCTGCGCAGCCCATCAATGCCGGCAGCACTCTCCGGCTCCGCAGACCCTGGCTGTGACTTGGGAACTTCACTGTCCTCCTCATCAGTTGCCTCACGAGGCCCTGTGGGCAGCTGCAGCTCAGACACCAGCAGAGGGCTCTGCAGTTGTGCGCCCTGCTGCATGCCTCCACCTGCCAGCCCAGCTAATGGGGGCGGCAATGCCTGCTGATGTGCGGCCGGGCCCATGCTTAGGCGTCCAGTGGAGTCTGTGTGGCTAAACACATGATTGAAGGTGACCTCGCCCATCGCCATCTGGCCTGCAGCGCGGTGCAGCACAGGGGGTCTGATGAAGGGCGCTGCACCTTGCAGGGGTCATGGGCACAGAACCATGCCACGCATGACACTGCATGCACTACCTAACTCCCAGGAACGGGCCTCTGCACATGGTGATGGGTGAACCCAGCTGCTGATCCTGCGAAAGAGTTTTCAGGCCGTTGCCCTCACCCTTGCTCCTCATGTGCAGGCTCAGGCACGCACCATACCCACCATGCTCAGACCAGCTTGCCAGTTGTCAGCGCTCACCCTTGCTCTCGAGGTTGAGGTCCAGCGTGTCATCCTCGCCTGGTGCGAAGCCCCACTTGCTCAGCTGGTTCCTGCGGCCTGTGGACCCCGGCAGCGGGCTGCCGCCAGGGGAAAGCTGCTGCGTCACAGCCAGGCTTCCGACAGGGGGTAGCTGTTGCAGTGGGACAGGGCTCCTCTGCAGACCGCCAGGCATGGTCAGGCGGCGCTGCCCGATGGACCGCCGGCCCATCCGGCCTGGCACTGCGGCGAGGGACGGGGCCTCTGGGCTGATCAGCTGCAGCCGCAGGCTGGTTTGCCTGGTGGTGCCTGGCACCTCCTGAGAATCTCCAGCTCCCTGCCTGCCCTGCACGCTGCGTGGGGTGGAGCCAGGGGGATGTACAGCGGCGGGCAGGCCCTGCTGAGGAACAGCTGGGCTGGCGCTGATCGGTGGCCTGCCGCCAGAGGCGGGCGCCGTCCATGCATCGGCAGTAGGGCTGACAGGGTGCACGCCGGTGCCAGGCGCTGGCCCACCTGCAGGGCATGCGCTGCCGGCCTCAAAAGCGATTGGTCTCCTGGCATCAGCAGCAGGGCTGGTGGGTGGCACACTGCTGCCAGGCGTTGGTCAGCACAAAAGGCATCGCTGCCAGCTCTCAAAGCTGATGATTTCGCTGCAATGCCTGTGAGGCCTCTTGGCCTGGTGAGCACTGGCTACTTTGCTGCACATGGTGCCTCCCCTGCCTGCTGTCGGGAGCCATGCATGAACGCATCAGCAGCTCTCACCTGCAATGTTGAGGCTGCCAGGCCAGCCTGTGGCCGCCACATCCAAAGGCAGTGCCTCCGAAGGCCCTGAAGGCGCTGGCCCCCCTGGCTGTTGAGACTGGCTGCCAGCCTCAACACTGAGGCCCTCACTGGCCGACACCTCAGACTCTGGGCGCCCCCCAGGGCTTGCCAGGCCAATGGTTGCGGTTGCATCAGCCTGGGCACCCCACCGAGGGTGGAGGCCGCCCTCCAGGACACCTGCACCAGGCCCCACAGCTGCATTACCACCCTAGCACATGCAATCAGCTCGGCTCAACACCTGATGACAGGACTTGCTTGGCATCTGCAAGGCAACTAGCTTGCTCCTTGCTCCATGCCATCACTGGTAAAAAGCCCCTGGTTCAGCAAAGTAATGTTTCATACAGCTGCTCTGTCCAGCCTGCTCCAGCTGCACAGAACAGGCTACAGGTGCGGCCTCCAGCAGCGGAGCACGCACCAGGCGCCTGGCACTCCAGGATGGTGACCCATTCCGAGTGCATGCAGCCCGTCTATTGTGCTGCAGGCTGGAACAGGCGACAGACAGGCCCGTTTGTTGGCTTCACCTGTATACCCAAAAGCCCTGAAGCCGTCTGTATCCTCCTGGGACCCCCCAGCCTGGGAGCGCAGGGCTGGCCCTATCTGATCAGCGCCCAGGGTGATGTCCATCGACATGGCTGTGGGCGTGGGCTGGAAGGCTGGAGGCTGGCCCCAGGGAGCCGGGCTCTCATACAGGCCAGCAGGGCGAGGGGCGCCTGCAGACATTGGCACAGCTCTGTGCCAGGGCCTGAATAGATCAGCATGCAGAGGCATGCCACTGAGATCCAGGGCAGCTTGTGCCGAAAAGTCCTAGAGCAGCAGCCGTTGCATTGGCTGCTTGATGGTATACCTTGCTGGCTGAGTTGCACAAAGTGCTTGCCTATGCAGAGCCTGGACAGAAACAACCAGAAATTAACAGCAAGGCAGCCTGCTGTCTGATTTCCCTGTCTGTTCAAGCGGGAGGCCCTGGGCTGCCGCAGTGCAGCTCAGCCTCCACTGCTTGCCAGTTGGTCCAACCTCAGGAAAAATCATGGCCATGCCTGTGGGATCTTACAGGTAGGGGGATGAGAGGCCTGTTGGATGCAAAGCAGCAGCCCCCTGACGCCCACCATCAGGCAAGCACATTCTCAGGATGCCACACGGCCAAGTCTTGGCGCCGGTCTGCTCTTGACCACTACTGTGGCACTGTGCCTGCCATGACTGACGGCAGCCCCTTCTCCGTTGTTGGCCAGGCAGACTTCCGCAAAGACAGCTGGGATCACGTCTGGGACCAGCCAGCTCCAGAGTGTCGGTGGCTTGTCCCGGCAAGGCTGGCATCAGCAGTTCCCTCCCCATCGCCCAGACAGACCCCCATGTCTGCAGCTGGGGTCACCTGTGGGGCCAGTGAGCTCCAGCCCCTCTGTGGCAGTGGCCCCTCCACAGCTGACACCAGCAGTGGAGCGAGGCCCCTCCTCGTCCTCTTCCACCAGAGTGGACAGCTGCGGCACCTCCAGCGTGACAGTGCCCTGCTGCTGCTCTTGGAACTGCCCCACGCTGACGGCAGCAGCTCTCTGCAGGCTGCAATGGTCTGTCTGGTCTGCCAGCAGGTCACCTGAAACAGCCAGGGTACAGCATGAAGAGGACTCCCCGGGTGTAACAAGGATGCTTCAATGGCAGCAGACTGTGCCGCAGCACTTCTGAGAAGAACGGCACTGGGATTGGCAACGCGCTGTCTGCTTTCAAGGCATGCTGCGCAGGGCCAAGGGTCAGCCTGGCCCTGTAGTTCGGCTGACGGGGGCAGTGATGGCTCAGTTGCATGCTGCTAGGATGGTTCACCTAGTGAGGGTACACTCGCCGTCACGCCGGGAGAGGCCTGCGCTTGCCATGGGAAGGTCCCAGTGTGGCCTGCAGAGCGTGCACATCAGCCCTCACAGCAGGCGCTAAGCGCGCGAAGCCCCTAAATGAACCTGCGACAAATGCTGCACCCACAGCCTGGTGCACCCACAGCCTGATGCACCGCGACAACAGCTGCAGACCTGTCAGCTCCATGGTGCTGGTAGCTGGGCTGGCCATCATCGCGATGCTTGGCGCTGCTGCCGCCGGCATGGGCTGGTCCATTGCGCTGGGCCCCCCAGCTGACTCTGCAGCTGGCTGTGCGGCACGCTCAGGGCTTATGTGCGCAGCGGTGCGCTGCCTCTTTGTCTCTGGAGTCTGCAGGCGCATCGGCTTGATATGCATTTTGAGGCCCTGCTCCTGGTCCAAACATACAAGAAAGGGGCAGATGGCCTGTGCAGACACAGCAACTGCCGCGAATCACCTCCTCCTCTTCAAACAGGTGCATGGTGTGCAGCTGGTGGTCTGGCGCAAAGCTGACACGCCTCCCCATGCTCTTGCGGTCTCTCTTGCGCTTCTGCGCTGAGCCTCCACCAATGCTGGGGCGAGCAGACTTCATGATGCAAAGAAGCTCTCAAGAGCAAGTGTGATGTGACAAGGGATCAGGTGGCCTTTCCCAGTCAAATCATGCTCTTGCCAGGTGCCAGGACCCTGTACGACTCTGCCGGCATGCACAGGCTACCTGCTTCCGGGTGCGAGATTGGGAGGCCATGCACTTCGGTTAGCAAGCAATTGACTGGTCAAACGCAAGCAAAGCTTCACAACGAGGCAGGTCAAATTGGTTGCATGCGATCCTGGATCCACGACATGGGACGGGATCGGCTCGTTGCCGGAATCCTCAAGCCTGCAGGCCCTTCAATGGCTGCCTCCACTGTGGGACAGCCCTGCTCTGGATGTGCCGGATGAAAGAACTGTCTTTGGGCTTGTGGCGCTCCTCCTGGTCTGCAATCTTCCGTTGAGCAACTGAGGCAGTCGCCTGCAGCATGACACATCTCGCTATAAAGCCTGTTGCCAGAGGACGCACAGCGTCTTGTTGCAAGCCCACCTTCAGCAGGCGCTGCGGATCTCTGGCAACATTCTGGTCAAACCGCTGAGACACCTGCAACCAGCAGTCGCAACATATGAGCACGAATGCCTAGCACTGTCAGCAGGCAGTCGCAGTTCGAAGGCTGACCTCCTGGCTCAGGCTCTTCAACCTGCGCTGCCTGGCCTGCTGCTCCTTCAGCTTGGCAGCTGCGGCTTCTGCCTTACGCTGCGTCAGCTTTTCAGCACGCGACGCAAGGCGCTGCTGCTGCTCAGGAGTCAGGGCAGGTGCCTTGACTTCTGCCGCAGCTGCTGCCAGCGCAGCCTCCTCTTGTTCTCTCAGCTTGTGGTCCTGCAAGGCGGCTGAGCTGATTGAGGAGTAGCGCAGGGCATGGATGCATGCAGCACATACTTTCTCCAAGGCTCACCCTCAAATGTCGATACTGCTGCAACTGCTCCTTCCTGGCGGCTTGCTGCTGCTCATGCTGTGCTGCAGCGGCCTGCACACATCTGAGCAGATGTGATTGAATGTGTGCGTGGGCATGCTTCAGCCCAGACATCAGACAGGCAGCCTTGGACACACCTGCTCCTGTGCCCTCTGGCGCTCCTGCTCAGCTTCAGCAGCCTGCCTGGCCTGCGCTTCCCTCTGCGCCTTCCATTCACTCAAGGCCTGCTTCTGCACCTCCCTGCATGTGCCAAGCAGGGTTTACTTGATGCAACTGGCTTGAAGTGATCTGGTACCAGTGCTTGCTGGCCTGGCCTGGTACACGCCACTGCACACTCAATCAGAGCCCACCATGCAAAGTCAACTTTGAAGGAAGCACAGCCTGCCTGCTGTGCTGCGATGTGTAAGCACTGCTTGAGTGCATTTGCCCAGTCAGGCACCACTGCACTCGCCTAAAGAGCCTCTCCTCCTGTACAGCCTTCTGGTGCTCAGCCCGGTCCTGCCTGGCAGGGGCACACTCAGCTTCAGCACGCACAGAAGCTGCCGCCCGCTCTGCATTCCTGTGGTCCCTCCACTCTGCCATGGCAATACGCTTCTTCACATACAGGTCCTGGTACTCTGCATGCCACCTGCACAGTGGCCACCAGTTTCATGCTGTGAGGGTTGCAGAAGGCAGCAGACCGCACCCACTGACCCTGTCCAATCTCAGCTGCTCAAAGCTGGGACGCGTACAGTTTCGCAAGAACTGCTGCAACTGGATCAGCGTGAGACCTTGACGAGGTAGCAGGGACTGCCTGAGGACCACTAGTCACACCTGTCCAATGCAGCTCACCTGGCATGGGCAATGACCGCTGTCCGGTTTTTGCTAGGAAGGTGGTCGTCGCACTCCAGCACAGTGAGACTGTAGTCCCCCTTGCAGGCCTTCAGGACCCGCTCAAAAGCCTCATGATCATCTGGGTGCCACCCGCCTGTGGTACCATGCTCTGCTGCAAAAGCCTCGAAAGCTAGAACCTCTGGGAGCAGCCCTCCATTGCCCTCCTGCAGAGAGTGTGCCTGTGAGCAGTCATGGCCAAAGCAGCCAGTCCCTTCACCATGCCATAGCAGTCTGTGAGTTGCTGAGATGCACAAGACATGGGACTGAACACAGGCTTGCTGTCTGCAGGACACTCTGCGTGGAGCATCACCTGGTGCCTCTGGATGGTGTGCTGTGTCCTGGGCGCTGCACCCTGATGCCCAGCATGCCGAGGCTCAGCAGCTTCCCAAGCTGGAGAGCGCAGGCGCTCGCACATCACCTCAAGGTCCCTCCCCAGTGTTTGCTCCTGCAGCCAAATTTACTAGAGTCAACCTGTGGTCAAGCTGCTGCCTGCTCAGCGCCTGGCAGAGGCAAAGCTTTTCCCAGGGCATGCCTGGGGCATGCAGGGGGTGACCAGCAGGTGTAAAAGTGCAGGCCGTGAGGGCTCTCTGCTGTATACTCCTGGGTGGCTCAGAAGTGCAGGCAGTGCTGCCAGCTCACTTTTGCCAGTAGCTCCTCAAATTGCTGCTGCTGCTGCTCCTTCAGAGCCATGATCTCCTGCTCCCCAGCATCCATGGCTGCTGCAAGGTCTTCAATGTATTGCCTGTCTCCACGAGGGTGTTCCAGCCTCGACACCACAAGATACACCATGGCCCTGATGCGCTGGCATCGTGACTGCAGCTTGCGCTTGAGCTGCTGCCGATCCTGCAGCTGCTGCGCCACCTGCACCTCCAGGGCGCGGGCATCCCTACACAAGGATTTGTCTTAGCTGCAGGCGAAGCAGATGTGCAGCTGCAGCTTCAGACAGGGAGCCCCACCTGAAAGACTGAGCAGGAAACTTGAGTTCGAGCTCCAGCCCTAGTTGTTTCTGGTGCAGACTTTGGAGGCCAGTCAGCCAGTCTCTGCGCTCAACGGCTGAAGCAGGCACCTGTCGTGGGGCAGAAAGCTGGCTAATCTGCCTGTTTGATGTGGGGGGGCCAACGTGCACCACCTGTACTGCATGCCTCGGCATGTTCTGATTCTGGTATTGAGCAGGCCTGCTTAGGCAGCAGATCTTGGCGAACTGATACCACTTGGAGAATGGTCAACAAACAGCAGATCGCGCCATAGAAGCACTTGACGCATCCGGCTGACTGCCTGGATCATGGAGAACAGCCAGGGCAGCTCTGGAGGGCTGCCTGCTGTTCCTGAGAATGGTGGGGCCGGCTAGCCAAGCCAGGACCGCTGATCCTGTGTAGTACAGACTGTGATTACTGAGGTTGTCGCCATGATGGCTGCAGAATGGATGTCAGGACCTGACTTTGCCCTGCAACACCTCGCAGAGGGCCCTGGGAGCCTTCAGGATGCCCAGCTCAGCAAGCAGCAAGCAGCAGAGGTCTGTTTGCACATGTGCTGCACATCTCGCTGGCTACATTGCTGCTTGTTGCATCATGCTGTTTCCTGCTGCTCTGCAGATGTCAGAAGCCGCTCGCCGCCAGAGCCTGATCAACCTGCGCAAGAGCGGCGGCATTGCCTCCAAGATTGGACTGTGGGAGAAGAAGGTCCCAGAGCCAGGTGTGAATTGCTGCACTTTTGCCGCTGCGACAGCTTGGTCAATGATGGATTGCTGTTGTGAGCATGTGCTGCAAGGCTCGAACAACACCAACATGACTCAGTAAGGCCGTTGTGCACCGCAGGCCCTGCGCTGGCACGGCCAGGTCGGCTGCGTGCGACAATACAGTCTGGGCTGGCAGCTTCCTTCGCAGAGGGCAGGAATCCTGCCATGGGCTTCACAGGCAGCAAGGCACAGCTGCCATCGGAGGCCAGAGGCAGACGTGCTGCAGAGGCCAGCACAAGTGGACATGACGGCACTGCTGTCTGCACAGCAGGGTCCCTCAGTGCTGGCTTGGCTGCACAGGCAGTTGCTAAGGTCCAGAGGAGGGCTGCAGGACAGCCTGGGGCTCAGGCGCAGGCGCGCACGGTGCCAGGGAATGGTGTGGGCCAGACATGCTGCATAGACGCAGACGCCAGCAAAGCGATGTCCGCAGGCGCTGCCAGCAGATCAGAGAACAGAGGCAGCTCTGCTGCACACCCTGAGCGCGCTGCCCTGCAGCCCAAGTCTGTGCCTTTCGGCAGCCCTGACAGGCGCTGGCGAGCCCCGCTGAATCCAGTTCAGGCCCAGGGGAGCCCTCATACTGCAGGTGCAGGTGAGGCTGCTGGTGAAAGTCTGGAGTGAATGGCTGAGACACAGGTGCTTTGGCAAGCACCCTGTGCTCTCGTCCTGGGCAAGCACTTTTGCGCTTACATGTTAATGGTCAAGTCAATCTGTTTAGCATGTCTAAAAGCTTGACATACGGCCACAGCTGGGCCTTGTACTCCAGGCTCGCCGTCAGCTGCTGAGGCCTCGTTTGAGCAGCTGTCAATAGAGGCTGCCTCCCCCTCTGGCTCAGCCATGCCGCATGCTGCATCTGATGCTGGCAACCCATCCGAGGAGAGGGTGGCAGCGCAGGCTGCTGAGCGGCAGAGCAGCCCCAGCATGGTCCATGCTGCTGGGTCACAGCAGCCACCACAGACAAGCAAGGGACGAGGCAGCCCTGAGCAGTGGCATGAAGCTTCAATTGGCAGCGCTGAGGATGATGCCTGGCATGATGCTGCCGATGAGCCAGGTAGGACAGTCACCGCAGACCAACTGCGCTGGCAATCATGTGAGTTGCGGTCACGCCTGCTCTATGGCAGTGAAATTTTCTGCAGTTGGCCAAGTTGCCCAGCAGATTGCTGGCTTTGAGCAGGGAGGGGCAGTGGCAAAGGTGTGACACTGCTGACATCTGAGCTGGCGCCATCTACTGCCTACAGGTGCTGATTTGGATGACACCCTCTCATGTGCCAGCGAGGCGTCCACTGTGGACCTGCCACAGGCAAGGAAGCAGGATATCTTGGGCATCAGAGATCTGGAGACTGAGGACTCTGGCAGTGTGGAAGGGCAGGACTGGGCTGGTGCCACCACTGCAGAGGCTCCAGGTGCACAACAGCGCCCCTTATTGCATTTCAGTGGTGCAGTGGCCTTGCTTGATAGTCCATGCCTTATTGCATGGGCCTTTCCTTGACACTCACATTGCAACCCTGGTCAAGCTACGGGAGGCCATGATGGCCATCTCCTTCTGGTGCGTCGGTTGTGGTGCAGCCCAGTCTGGAATGCTGCAGGGCAATTGACCACAGCAGGGGCATTGATGCTAGCAGTGCAAATGCAAATTGCCCCTCCTGCTGGTGAGGCGGAAGAAACCCCTACTTCACGTGTGGCGGCAGCTCAGCAGAGCACGAGGCCAGATGCTGGCACAGTGGCCAGCAGAAGGGGCAGCACTGGCATGCAGAGCGACCACCGCGCTGCAGCTGCAACGCCACCCATCAGGGCAGAGCTGCTGGAAGCCTTTGGCAGCTTGGGCAAGGCGCAGCCTGCCGCCAGCTCAGCGGCTGGGAGTACCACTGGGGCGGGCCAGCACCGGGAAATGCCAGGCCAGCACGGTGCTGCTGCTGGCCAGGGCAGCTGTCCCTACAAAGAGCAGGAGGCGGGGTGGCCAGCTGCTGGTATGAATCCCGGGGCTGCAGCGCTAGGCAGAGGCAGCCTAGTTCGAAGCTCACTGGCTGGCTCATGCATCAGGCCCGACCTATTGGAGGTTTTTGGCAGCAGCAGCAAGGAGCCTGCAGCTGTAATCACGCCTGAGGATGCACCCGCGACCCTGGCACCAGATGACCTGTCCAGCACCTGCAGACGCTCAGCGGTCAGCAGCTATGGAGAGGGTTTGGGGTTGCCCATCAACCGCGCGGCAGCTGCAGAGTCCGCAGAGTCCGCAGAGCAGGCAGAGAGCAGTGCTCAGCCAGCAGATGCAATGACTGGCAGTGAGGGAGGCGCAGCTGGCACTCAGTCGGACGCTGCTCAGAGGACGCCTGTCAGCGTTCACAGCAGCTGGGCGTCTGTGGCAACCACAGTGCCCGTCACACAGCTGCACGGTGCCCATGACGCGCGGGGTACGCCACTGGGCCAGGCTCTGCCTGGGCTTGCGCTGATGTCCCTTCTGAGGGCCAACAGCCCAGCCGCAGCACAACCAGAGCTGGCTGAGGCTACTGCTGCTGCAGAGCCAGCTGTCCGGCAACCATCTGTCTGGGAGGCTGCTGGGCAGGGGGCCGTCGGGCAGGAGGGCGCTTCCTTTGAGCTGGCTGTAGAAGAGCAGGCAGCAGGTGTCCATACTGGCACCACAGCCAGGGTGGAGGCCTTTCTGGACAGGCTGTTTGAGGGGGTCACTGCCAACCTGTCAGCAGCTGGCGCTGTGCCTCCTGCGGGTGCACCCGCCGCTGCAGCAGCTGACACTGGGTCAGCAGCAGCTCAAGCTGAGCCAGAGGCGGCGCAGCGCAGTCTCAAGCGCCTTGCATCAAAGGTAAGGAATGCTGTCAGCCTATGAGCCATACTGCATATGCTCATGTGCCTCATGAAGCTGCGGGTCGAATGCCATCAGCCAGCAAGCCTATATGAGCCACGCGTGTGTGACCTGGTCAGTTGCTGCCTGCCGGGTAGGTAGAGTTTCCCTGCACTCATCCGCCTCCTACTAGCTGATGCAGTACAGCAGCACTGGGAGACCACACCCAACGAGCAGACGGGAGCTCCCACATCCTGCCTGTTCACACGACTGCAGGCTGAAATCGAGGGCCAGCCTGCTCAGAAGACGCTCAAACTTGGTGACGCTGATTTCATCCAGGAGCAGCCAGATGGAGGCCTGGAGAGGCTTCTAGACACAGCTGCCAGCAGCCTGGTGGCTGACGCCATGAGCCAGGCACTGGCAGAGTTGGCGGCAGAGGTGGCTGCAGGGAGAGCAGCAGCCGCCTGCACTGATGGGCAGGGCCAGCCAGATGCTGTGTTGGCAGGGGCTGTGGCATTGGGTGCTGCTGGGGGAGCAGCAGGTGCTGCCCCAAGCCGAGTTGTGGAGAAGCAGCTGAGCGCTGCTCTGGCTGATGAGGAGGCAGCTGCAGCGCCGGAGGGGCAGGCAGCCACCCCTGGCTCCACTTTCGGGCCAGCTGAACAGTCGCAGACTGTCCTGCCTAGTGCAGCAGTGACACCTGCTGAATTGCTGCGCTCAGGACAGCTGGTTGGCGCTACCACAAGCCCAGGGCACCATCAGCCAAGCCAGACTCAGGCTGATCAAGAGCCAGCTGCAGCACCTCAGGAGCAGCCAGCTACTGCTGCCAGTGATGCTGCGGGGGACCGTCAGCAGGCAGAGGCCGTCCTGCAGGCAGCAAAGACTGCCGCCTCTGCTGGACTGCTGCTCTCAGACCAGCTAGCAAGCCCACCAAGGCACCAGCAGCCAAGCCCGGGGCATGCTGAGGAGGAGCCGGCTGCGCCGCCTCAGGAGCAGTTGGCCACTCCTGGTGCTGCCGCACCCGCTGTGCAGGCAGATGTTGGGCTGCCTGATTTTGCAGAGGCGCCTGCTGCTCCCGTGGCGCTGCTCTCAGACCAGCTAGCAGACGCTGAGCAGGCCACGCCTGCAGCAAGCAGTGTGTCAGCTGGCTCTGCAGCAGGAATAGCACAGGTCGCAGCTGCCATGCACAGTCCTGTGGCTGGCTCTCCAGCAATGGCTGTTTGGGGCATGCCTTCACAGGTACAATCGCAATCGCTGGGACGCGTGCTGCTGTTTGCCTCTCTTGCAAACATGATGGGGTCCCAAGCAACTCTACACTTATCTTGAGGAGGTTCTGGCAGGCCCAGCATGTCTCCAACAGCGTCCCCACAAGTTGACGTGCTGGCCTTTGCAGGCACAGTCTGAGATAGAGGCGCCATCTGCCAGCCGCCTGCCAGCCGCCTCTCCACCCAGCGTGCTGTCAGCGCCGCACGTGATTGCCACCGGCCTGGAGGGAGTAGTGGACCCAGAGGCTGAGGAGCATGAGCAGCCGGCAGGTCTGGAGCAGAGGCGCTGCCAGCCGAGGTGCCTAGACAGTCCCAACTACAGGATGGACCATGCTCTGGCGGAGGCTGCGCATGCAGCATCGCATGCGGAGCATGCTGCCATGGGTGAGCATGGGCCCCTGGCTGCGTTGCTCGCCGCGCTGCTTGCCGCCAGGTCTGGGGGATGTGGGGCGGCGGCTGCAATGTGTTAGTGCCAGGGCCAAAGCAGCCTGCTTCACGGGGGGCAGAGCTGCCTGCTGCCGTGCGGGCGCTGGCTGCAGTGCTTTGGTGCCAAGGGCAAAGCAGCCTGCCGCATTGCTTGCAGAAGTGCCTGCTGCCATGAAGTGGGGCTGCAGAAAATTATATGTACCGTGGGCATTGTAGCCTGTGCAAAGCCCCATGGGACAGGCCGTACCCGGTAGATGCTACACAGGCTGCCTTGCACATGGCATGCTGCTGTGGGTGGAGCCCTGTCTGAAACCTGGAAGTGACACTTGCTGCATTGCCATTGAGAACCGATGGTGACGTTGCGCTGGCTGCTGCCTTTTTCTTTGCATTGTTGATCCCTGTCTGGCATTCACAGCAGAGTGGCAGCTGTCTTGCAGCTTCCTGCAGGTGCAGATGCAAAGTTGCTGCCCAGTCAGTGGTTGCCACTGAAAAGCTGACACAACACTGTGATACGACTGACGCTCTTGCTGTGCATCAGCCATGCAGGAAAGCTCAGATTGCCAGATTGCCCCATTGCAGGACGCTTTGGGCCGCTCTCGCTGAGTTCCGTGGGCAGCAACGAGGAGAACATGACCCCAGCCTCGACCAGGCCCAGGTCATTGTTGAGTCGCCACTCTGCAGCAGCTTTTGGCGAGGATGCTGCCAACTACAGCGCTCAGCAGGCTGCAGACCAGGGCCGGAGCCCAGTGGCTGTGGAGGATAGTGGTGACAGCAGCAGCATGGCTGACACTGTGGCGCCGTGCCCTGGTGTGCAGCCTGCTGCCACTGGCAGCTCCACAGATGTGGCAGCAGGAGGACACTCCAAGCCAGACCATGCAGTGGTCACAGAGGGCACAGACACTGCTGTCAGTGCCGGGAAGGGCGTGGGGGTCGCTGTGGCACCCATCTCAGACACTGCTATACATGCTGGGGATGCTGATGCGACCAGCCCAGGAGACCCAGCTGATGTTGAACAAACCCCTATCAGCCTGGATGCAGCTGGAGCTCACCAGGATGATGCATCTGCTCAAGCACCTCAGGAGGCGGGGCCGGGGGCCTCTGAGAGTCTACAGGATGGCAGTGCTCATACCCAGCAGGCAGCTGCTACTAAGGTGATGGCGGCACAGGCGGCAGCTGCAGTGGGCAGAGAGGCTAGCCCTGATGCTGCTGGGCGTACTGAGCTGGTGACGCCTGGCAGGCCCAGTGGTGAAGCTGCCAGCTCAGCTGTGAGGCCAGAGGCAACGGCAGCTGCCAGGCTGGGGGAGGCAGGTGCAGAAGCGAGCCCTGCAGTGCAGCTGCCCTCGAACGGCAAGCAATTGGAGGCTGCTGGTGCAGAGGCAGGCACAGCATTGGGTGCAGGTGGTGGCCTGGCCAATGCTGAGCTGGGGGCAGGGCTTATAGACCTGCAGACGCCAGGCAGCAGCAGCAGCAGCAGCCTGGCGCCCAGCCGGATCTGGGAGAACAATGTGTTCAGCCCTGAAGTGACGTCAAGGTCAGTGCGAGGCTTGTCCCGTGTTGAGAGCTGCCCTGGCCATCACTGCATGATGCCGCCCAGCACTGCACGCACATGTCGCCCAAGGGCTGGCAGACGAAGACCAATATGCTGATTTGCCTGTTGACATCAGACTGCACGCACTGTCAAGGCTGCATGGGCATGAGACCAAGCAAGAGTCCATCCCATACGCAGGGCTTTCACAGGCAGCCAGCAAGGACGCAGCAGCCTGACGCCCGCCTGCCTCCCTCAGGCGGCGCGTGCGAGCAGCGTACTGGCCAGCGCCCGCGCCTCCACTGCCAAACGCAGCCCCAACCTGCGCATCGAGCTGCCCTGCGACCCGGCAGACACAGAGCACCAGGCTCCACTGCCTGCCGCTGCCGGTCCTGCTGGAGGGGATGCTGCCCAGCAGGCTGCCATAGGATCGCCAGCAGCCGGCCCTGCGCTTGCGGCCAAGGAGTCGGCCGGCAGGGGCCAGCCATTGGTGCCTGGCCTTCCAGTAGCAGGCCTGCTGAACCTGAGCGAGGAGGGGGAGACAGCGCTGGTGCCCAACACGCCGCGTTTTGAGGACAACTTTGCGGCCGAAGCGGCGGCTATGTTTGGTGCCTGGGGCGACGCAGACACTGCTGTGCTGGCCAGGCGCCTGAGTATGGCGGGTGCCCTGCCCCCCAGCATGGCTGTGGCAGAGGGTGGCGGCCTGCTGGCGGTGCCTGAGGGGGCAGCTTTCAATGATGGGCCTGTGGGCGATTCATCGGCAGGGCAGGCGGAGCAGATGGTGACCCTGCTGGCTCAGCAGGCCGGGACCATCAAGGTGAGGTGCAGCACCCTTAGTGAATGGTGCTGCTGCAGATGACCAAAGACAATGCCTGGGCCAGACCCAAGCAGCGCTTTGATTGCAAGCCTCCAAAGCCTGTCATGAATTTGAGCATCTCGACTTTAGAGTCACACATCTGCGCTTGCTGCTTGACCCACCAGGGCCCCATGAGCACCTGTGGCCAATGGCTTGCAGGCCCTGCAGCAGCAGGTGGCGTGCCTGGAGAAGGCCAAAGCAGAGCTGGAGCAGGACAAGCAGGATTGCCTGCCCCTGCTGGAGTCGTACAGGTGAGAATCTAACAAGCAGGGCTGCAGCTCCTGCAGTGGTCTTCACTTCAGGCCAGGGCCCAGTTGCTGGCCAAGGGCTCCAAGGCAGCTAGGGTGTCAGCACTGCTGGCAGCGGTGAACACGATTGTCTCTGAGCTGTGCAAGCCGGGAGTGTCAGACAGGTCTTGACTGTTCCTGGGCCTGTCTGCCTGCACCTTCCAACCCTGACCGCCTTACTGCAGGTGGACCATCAGGCAGTTCCAGGACAAGCAGTCTGAGGAGGTGGTGCAGGCCAAGACTCGGGTGCAGGTCATGGAGCTGCAGCAGCTTAAGGTGAGGCGGGGGGACAGCCTGGTGTGCAGCCGGACACTGCTGTTACATGTTGCAGTGCTGGCAGCTATTGAGTGCTTCAGCATGCAGAGGTGCATGGAGGGACCCTTGAGACCTGCACCCTGCGAAAGCAAGCATGGGGTCCATGCAGGTGCCTGGCCGAGGTGCCCTAGTAGATGCATGCGCAGCAGCGCCTGACAAGGCGGTGGGCTGCCATGTGATTGGCAGCAGCTGCTTTGCAGTGAAGTGCTGCTGTGAGGGGTCAGATGCTGCAGCCTGCATGTGCTGCTGCCATGTCATGTTTCAGTCCCTGTGCAAGGCCCCCAGCAAAGCGCTCACGGCTGTGCTCACAGAAGCGGTCCCTGCCAGGGACGCAGCGCAAGATGCCTTGATCTGTGCAGGCTGAGAAGGAGCGCAAGGAGCTGGAGACTCAGTTCAAGGCGCTGTACCGGGACAAATACGTCCCTCTGAAAGAGGCCCACAAAGCAGGCAAGGCTGTGGCGACTGTGGGGGCTTCTCAAACTGTCAGCCATGCTTGACAGCTGCTTCTGCACAAGCTTCCTCCGCGACTGGCCTTGCCTGAAGATGTGGACAGGATGCAGCACCACAGTACAGCTGTCTTTCACTGAGGTGCATGGGCGCCACTGGCAGCCTAGCTTTGCATGCCCATCTGCAGCTACCGAGGGGTAGTAGCCAGCGACTTGTACATTGGCATGACCCCACTGGCCCAAGCATACCTTCCCCTACATGCACTGCAGCCGTGGAGGGGAAGCAGCGGATGAAGGAGCAGCGAGCAGCCATTGAGGAGGTGGCTGAGAGCCTGCGCAATCAGCTGGCAACGGCAGAGCTGCGTCTGCGCAAGGCGGGGCTGGACGCCCAGGACACAGCGCAGCAGATGGCACACCTGCAGGAGCAGCTGCAGGTGGGATTGCTGCACAGAAAGGCCACCACACTGCTAGCCCAACTCTTGGAGGGTGCAGCATGTGACAGTGGACCCTGACCTCAGCTTCAACTTGCTATGTCTCACGAAGCTTGATGTTGAGAACACATGGCACTCAGGTTCTGTGCAAGCCAGACAAAGCTTGTCGCAGTCAGATGGCTCCTGCTATCTGCCGCAATGAGGATCCCACAGCAACTACATTGTGGCTGATACCTGGGAGGCACAAGGCTACTGCTGCTCTGACGCGCCCAGCTGCACTGCAGGTGCAGAAAGAGGCGCTGGCTGCCAAGATCCAGGCGCTGGCAGCTGCAGAGCAGGCACACCAGCAGCTGGAGCAGCAGCTGGCTGCTGCTGGCGGCCACACCAGGGAGCTGCAGGATGCCCTGGCCGAGGCTGACGCCCTGCGGCAGGAGCTGCAGGATGCGCAGCACAGGTGCAACACTGCCAAGCAGGCTCGGGAACGAGCACTGTCGGAGGTGAGCGCTGGCAGCCTGGCCCTGGCGGGGATGCTGCATCTGAAGCATGGCAGAGCGGGCAGAGCACCACTCTACTTGGACGGGCCCCTTACCAACATGCAGAGGCCCTGGGCCTGCAACCATGCGTGCTGCTTCTTGACTTGACACCATCCTTCCTGCACCGCAGACAGCTACACGTGATCGGATGTGATGCACCGGCCATGCAATGACCTTCCGAGCAACAGTGTGCTGCTTGTGAGAGCACTGGCGCATCACTCTGCCCTTGCGCAGGTCTTCAACAAGGAGGAGGAGATATGTGAGCTCCAGGTCAAGCTGCGCGACCAAGACTCTGGCCTGCGTGACTTCAAGCGTGAGAACTCACGTTTTGCAGACAGTCGGGACCGCATGAAGGCCGACATCTCCCTGCTGAAGCAGCAGGTGAGCAGCTGTCCTGGTGGCTGCCTGCGTCTTGACAGCAGGCTTACTTAAGTCAGATGGCATCCTGCTGCAGCAGCTTAGCTCAGGGCACAGCTGCTTTGGTGGATGCTGGTATAAACTATACCCACACCAGTTGGTGGACGCTTGCAATGCCTGATGCAGCCACAGGCAGGCAGCTACGCAGATGCACGGCCTCTTAGGCTCATCATCTGTGGCAGTGATGTTTGTTACTGCTGCTCTGCTCCTGCTGCAGCTCCAAGACAAAGAGCAGGAGCGCATGCAGCTCCTGCAGATGTGCAATGAACTGATGTCCAAGCTGGAAGAGGCAGGCCTAAGCCTTTGAACTCCCTAGTTGTGTGTGAATTCACATTATCCCTTGCTCTGACAGCCCAAGATGCTAGCTCTGCCAAGATGTAGTGAGCAAAGACCCTGACTGTAATATTTGAGTGAAACTGCAGACGATGGATGGGGTCTAAAGAGCCTGTCAAAGGAGTCCCAGCCCAAGTCAACAGGAAAAGCCTAAGTCAGGTGGCCTCTCATTTGAGACTTTTGCTGGCTGAGCCGATGTTTGCTCCTGGAACACACCCTCTGTTGGGAGATGGCCCATGTCCCAAATCCACAATGCGTGGCAGCAGGCAGCTCTGCAAGCAATGCGGCAGGCTGCTTTGCCGTTGGCAAAAATACACTGCGGTTGCGGTCCAAAGTCTCCAGATGTGGCTGCAAACAGTACAGCAAGCTTCGCAGCCAGGGCTTCATGCTCACCCACCACCATGCTGGTCTGCGAGGCTGTGCGCACAAGCATCTGCCATCTACGGTCCAACATGTTGCTGCGGCTGTTGAGGAGCATTGGCTGGCAGCACTTCGCTTGCAGTCCTGCTGGCTGCCCATGTCATATAGCCTTGTGCTCTTTATCAACTAGGGACTGCCACTCAGGTCATCAGCAACACCTCTCTTGAAAGAAATGTAGGGTATATCCATGTTCACTATTGTCAAAAATGGCAACACCTGATTGGCGAGTTGCCTAAATGCATCAAGCTCCTCCTCTGTGCCCCAGAAAATTGTCCCTGGGGCGGTCCATCTCCAACGAATGCAAATTTGTGAACAGAGATATATGCATCAGACAGCCTGAACAGAGTCCCCTGCAATTAGTCATCTCCAGTGAGTGGAGCTGCAGGTGTTTCAGGTGGCCCAGGTCTGTGTCCACCATGGGCCACCCATCCAGAGACAGGTGGGTCAGCTGGTGCAGCCTCCCAACCGAACTGAGAACCTGGCCTGTAGCAGTGAATGTACCGCTGGGGAATATGCTGAATGTCAGGGTCAGGTCCTGAAGCGTCTGCAGGGTGTTCAGGCACCGCAAACCCCGTCTGTTGCTGGCTCCATTGGCAGCATTGTTATATATTTGCAACCCTCAGCTTGCAGGCCACATGTCAGCCCCGTCAAGTGGCTCAGCCTGCTGATGATTTGCAGCAGCCCATCTGAGACTCCTGGGGGTACGTCAAAACAGCCAATGATGCGCAGGCTGAGCAGTCGCGGCTGCCTGAGTATGAATTCCTGGCCCTCTGGCAGCAGCGCAGCGCCTATGGCCATGCTGAGGTGCTGGAGCCGCATGAGCGGCATCAAAGATGAGATCAGGTCTCTGCATTTCTCGTCAGGTGACGCCAGTGTACGTTCCAGATGCAGCTCCAGCTGCTCTAGATTGGGCCACCTCTGGCCGATGAGCCTTACTTGGGCTGACGCCTTGGGTGACGCCCTGGCTGACACTTCAGCTGGCGCACAGCCAGATTGGCTGCCTTGTTCCAGTCATGGCTGACGAGGCGCAGGGCGGGGAGACTGCCCGGCTCCACCCAAGCAGCTGTCTGCCTGCGCAGATCAGCTGGCAGATCACTGATGTCCCACACTTTGTCAGTGGCCTGCTCCTGGTCTGGGCTGGACATGGTGTTGCCAAGGGGTGACCAGCGGATCGCCTGCAGCAGCAGGTCCACCATGACAAAACTGTTGCGCACGCAAAAAGTCATCTGTGTGGGTGCAGCAGGAGTTCTCACAGTCTGCGGCTGATCTGTGCACCCGGGCTGGCCCGCAATGTATGGCTTGGTTGGATGGCTTGGTTGGATGGAGCTTGAGCCTGGCTCACCTGATCTTGTCAAGGGTCTCTGATCTAGGGATTGCGGCGGCGTCTTGATCGCTGCACTGATGCCAATCCCGGAATTAACAAATTTTTGAAAGCTTGCAATTGGGTCATAGGTTCCACACGCTGCATCGACCAGAGCCTGGGATCCTGCCCATGATGTTCATCCAGCATAAGCTGCGTGCATGTGGTCCCTTTGATGCATTGCCACCCACACATCCTTTGCTAATCCAAGGTGTGCAGGCTGGTCGCCCCTGCTGCACACCTTTGTGATGTGTAGCTGGCGGTCTGCAGTCAGGGGGACACCATCAGTGGTGAGATCTCATGGGCTGGGCATCTAGCCCAGTGGTCAAACGCTGCCAGCGACAGGCCAGCACCACCCCCTAACGCTTGATGTGGCCTATCTGCAGCGCTGTCAGAGCTGGGAGCAGCAGAGACAGCCGTCTCGCATGCAAGCACTGGTGATTGACACGCTGCATGCTCATTGCCTCTGAGTCACACACCCTGGCAGAATGCGCTAAGCCTTCCACTGCAGGCGACGTCAGGTGCTCAAAGGTAGGCTTTGTTACAAGCAGACAGGGAAGACGGGCACTCACGTCTGGAAAGGCCTGAGGAAGCAGTGGTTCCTATTTGGGATTTCACAGAGTGCTGGTGACTGACAAATCGGTGAGCCCGCCATAACATTCTCCAACCTGGTCATGCTGCTGTGGTTGGGTTTGCTGAGCCCTGCCAATGCAGCAGAAGCATTAGTTCCCGAACACAACCTGCTTTGTTGCAGCAGAGATCTCTGCTCCGGGGTGGGTGTATTTTCAAAGGCTTACATGTGGGCAGTGGCTTGGCTGCCCATCCCTATGTTTGAGAAGCAGCATCTTGAGCTGGGAGCAGTCCAGGGGTCTCAGGCGACTGCATGAGTGGGCTGTAGTCTGAGGTTGCGGCTTGAGTGGCAGGCAGCCTGATGCTATGCTTCATCTGTGCGTCAGGCCTCTTAAACCCAACACTCATGACGACAGCTCAAGGTCTCAGACGAGCTCTCATCAGTCACTTGGACCCACCTGCTGATGGAAGCATGGAGCAGAGCTTCACTTGGGCTCATGTGTAGTTGCTTGGACAACATTTGGTTGTGTTGTCCAACCAAATGACTTTTGGCTGGTCTCCCTGACAGACAACTTGACAGGGTAAGACTGCTCCTTCACTGCTGATGGGTGGGCACTTGTGACAAAGCATAAATGATTCACTTGACACGCTTTGCTGAGTTTTTACGTATTTGACGAGGAGCTGGTCAACGCCCTGCAGCTACATCAGCTTCTAAGATCTGATGCGTTTATTCCTGGCGTCCTCAGCACTAACAGCGGCCATTTTCCTGAAAAGGGTCTTCGCCCTCCACAACCAACAGGAGGTGATCAGTACCCCCTGCTTCTCCTGACAATCAATCTCCCACCCAGCAGCCACCTGCCCGCACACTGCCTTTGAGAGCAGTCCAGCTGGTGCCTGCAGCCTCCCTGGCAGCAACACTGTCCCCATGCTCCTGTCAGTTGATAGCCATGCACACCTGGTATAGCATGGCAAGCTCTGCATCATGATCTGTGCACACGTGGTAGGGTCAGACAGTGACTTTCACTGCCTCTGGCCGCTGCTTGACATCAGTGGTGCCTCTGCAGCGCAGACTTGGCGCTGAATCAGCATAGAACTGCTCGCTCATCCAGAGTTCCCCTGTGACTACTATGCCCAGCCATGAATTGCATCAGCACGTAGCCCACCACGTGCCTGGCTGCGCTGCAGGAATGCATCTCCCTAGGCCCAGGCTCTGCTGCCTCAAGTCTGCCTTCAGAGCAGGACATGCAGGCTTTCAAGGTGATGCGCCTGCCCCGCAAGGAGGGCCCCCTGCCACAGCCCAAAGGCATGGGCCCCAAGGTCATGCACCTCCCGCGGAGGAAGGGCAGGGACCCCGGCGGGCCGGGCTCCTGCAGCGGCAGCTCCGCAGCGTCCAGGGCTGTGGAGCAGAGTGCCGCCAGCGGCAGCAGTGCGGCCAGCGGGTCAAGGGCGGGGCGTCGCGCGAGGCGCGAGGCGGAGCGGGCGCAGGCTGAGGCCCGGCCCGAGCAGCCAGACGCCTCTGATGGGGCCAGCACGCCAGGCAGTGCGGCTGCGGGCGCAGCAGGGGCAGCGGCAGGCCGGCCAGCCGCCAGTGGAGGCTCGGCCACCAGGAGGTGAGGCAGCCTCAGCGCAGGCACTGCTAGATCCAGGGTGGCTGTGACCACCTGCCACCACCAGTTGAGGCTCGTGCTCAACAAGAGTGGCATGGCCCATCCAGGGTCGAAGCTGCGTGAAGCAGGGGTCCTGTTCTGGGTGACTCCAGGCCTGCATGTGACTAAGTTGCTGGGCTGGAGCTTGCTGGAGGGAAGCACGATACTCCCTGCCGCGTGGCACATAGGGGCTGCAGGCCACTGCCCAGCTGAGCTGTGGTGCATGATGAAGTCTGGCCAGGCGCAACTGTGGTGGGAACGCGAGCGTTTGTATGCACTAAGTCATGGCAGTGCTGCCCTGCTCTGCTCTGCTGCTGTCCGCTTGGTGTGATGCAGACACAGGGCTGCTCCGCTCTGCTCCTCTGCCTGAACACAAGGCAGTGCTATGTGACATGGGTGCCATGCAGCTCCATGTCTGACGCAGCCTAACCGTCTGAAAGCCTGCACTGATCTGCAGGCTGCTGCGCTTTGGCAGGCGCTCCCGCCGGAGCAGCGGGAACACCAGCGGCAGCACCACGCCAGAGGTCGTCAGTCGCAGCCACTCGACTGTGGTGAGAAGTGGCTCCGTTGAGCTGAGCGACTGGTCTGGCAACCTGAGCAGGCAAGCCGCGTGGCGCACAGACCCATAGGCTCGTTTCTGTTTCAAGTGTAATGCTGCTGTGCTGCTTGCATGCGCGGTGCGACAGGGCACGTCCTGCCGCAGGTGCTGCCTGCCAGGCTGTGCACCAGCACACATGCTCCATCCTGCTTCGCAACACAATGCAGCTGTGCTGCTTGCATGAGTGGCGTGGCATGCTGATCCTGCCGTCAGTGCTGCTTGCTAAATCTGGCATGCCTGCTGCAAATCCATGGGGACCAGCCACTCCTTCTCTGCACAAGTGACCCACCTGAGAGGGCTTAGCCCTGTTGCCTTGGCAACCCTGATGCTGGTCCTCGTCAGCAGCTCACACACCCCCTTGCTGCGTCTCCACAATAGGCGCCTGCCCTTCTTGGCAGCTTGTCCCTCTTTGCCCTGTGCAGGCCCAACCTGGAGCGCCACAGCGGGGGCAGCGCCCACAAGCGGCGGGAGGCCCCTGCCTCATCCACAGACCTCAGCCACGCTGCCAAGCGCCCCAACGTGAGCCCCCACCCCGCCAGCCGGCCGTCCGCGGCAACCCCCCCGGCGCAGCTGGCGCCCACCTCCAGCATCAGCCCTGCCCCCTCCTCTGCTGTGCAACTGCAGCCGCCAGACACCACTGTTGCCACCTCTACGGGCACTGGGGCAGGGCAGGGGGCCAGCCAGGTGCAGCCATCTGCCAGCCCTCCAGTAGGCCAGCTGCAGCTGGCAGGCTGTGAGGAGTGGCAGCACCCTGCGGGAGTCAACATGACAGCCAGCCCACGGGGTGGGGGCGAGGGCATGCAGAGCTTGGCCAGGATCTCCTGGGGTGCCCTGCAAGGGCTGCAGAGCCGGCCGATTGATGGTGAGCCAACAGCTTTGCGGCGTATGAGACCGCTCTGTCTTCATCATTAGAGCTTGGCTGGGGGTGACTTCCAGCATCTGCAGAGGTTGCATCAGCATGCAAGCAGCAAATTTGCAGTCTAAGGACTGCAGCATTATTTGCAGACCAGTGCTTGCGACACATCTCCGCATGTAAGCCTCTGCAAACCATCATATGTAGTCAGACACCTCCTGTGGGCTGCAGTCTCATCTGAGTCGGGCAGCTCCTCGCCAGAGAGCATTGCTGCCAGCAGCATGGCCAGCAGGCGCCTCATGTCAGCTGCTGCACTGGGTCAGGCAAGCCCTGAGCTGCCAGCAGCCAGCGATGCTGGCAGAGATCACTGCCTTACCAGCGCGGGCCATGGCCCCACGACAGGCCACCAGGCTGGGGACACGGCCAGCCAGGCTACTGCTAGCCACATGCAAACGGGCAAGGTGCACAATGATGCTGTCAATGCCCAGCCGTCCGCAGGGCTGCCTGCTGGGGGCAGCACTGGGTGCATGGCTGCTCATGTGGTGACTGCAGTCGAGGGGCGCCCAGTGCACCCGCTGACCATCGCCATCCAGGCACTGCTGGCGGACGCCGCAAGTCGCTCAGAGATGGAGCGCCCTGGCAGCGCTGACAGCAGCAGGCGCAGCAGCAGCCCGTCCCCCACCAAGCAGATGGGGCAGGACAGCAGTGCAGCACATGGTGGGCAGCAAGAGCGTCCAGAGTCCCCCCTCAGGCCCAGTGCTCAGGCAGCTGCCCAGGGGCAGCACAGCCCCGGCAGCGTGCAGGGTGCCACTGGTGAAGGGGGCCAGGGCGCCTCTAGTGGTGAGGCACATACTGGTTGTGGTGCAGAGGCCAGCCGTGCGACACAGGCGGCTGTGGTCAGGGCCATCGGCAGCTCGCAGATGCAGGCTGGCTTGGCTACAAATGATGAGAGCAGCAGGCCAGCAAGCCCCAGGGGGGCAGGGCCAGAGGTTCGGCTGGGCAGCATGGAGGGAGGGGGGCGGGGAAGCCCCCGCTCGCCAAGCGGCAGCCTCACGGCTGAGCGCCTGCGCCGCCACCTGACGGGCGGGTCCTTGCAGGCCGCGAACGGCGCAACCAGGGAGGCTGTGGAGACGCTGCGGCCGGCCAGCCGCACTGTGGGCTTTGCAGCGCCTGCGGGGGCCGTGGACTCGCGGCAGCCTGGTGCTGCAGGTGGTGTCCAGCAGGCTCAGGTGGGTCTTTGGGCAGTTGTGCTCTGTGCTATGCTCAGCCCTCGTGGTAAGCTGCCAGCGCAGGAATGCCCCCTGCCTGCGTCGTTGTAAACTTGACATTCTGCTGACGAGATTTAGACATATCTCTTGGCCAGACTTTCAAGCTGGCAGGATCCATGACATGCAGGCTGGCAAGGGACAAGCAGAACAGGGCCACCTGAAGCCGCAGGCCCCTCTGAGCCCAGACGCAAAGCTCATCCCCAGCAGGCCAGGCAGCGCTAAGAAGTGCCTGTTCCCAGAAGGTAGGCTCGACACCGCGTGTCGCAGGCCACTCAGCTTCCTGTGAGTCCAGCTCATGCTGAGCCTGTTTCATGCACCTGCTCCCCTCATGTGGGAGTCAGCCTGAGACCAGTCGTAGACTGCCTCAGCAACTGCTGTTAGTTCTCCACCAGTTCTACATGCAGGGCCAGGGGAGCCGGCGGAGGCACTGATTGCGAGTTGGTCCAGGAAGGCGAGTGGTGATGGCAGCAGGGACCGTTCCAGGTCTCCCACTCAGGTGGGCCTGCCTTGTTCTGGTGGAAGCGTGCAGTCAGCCCCCATACCTGCAGAGTGCAGGCCACAGCATGAGCCACATGCTGACGCTGTTTGGTAGTATACTGGGGGATCGTAGCACAATCAGGGTGGGGCTGACCATTCGCTGGTGCTTTTCTGGCGTGCCGCGCCACACGCAGTTTGCCTGCGGCGAGGCCCTTGCATGCCCTCTGTCAGCATCAGACATGCCTCCCGTGCATTGAGCGCTCCTCTGCTCATGCCATATCATGTTGTGCATCTTGTCAGGTGGCCCATGTGCCCTGACTCCCTGAGCCTTGTGGTGCTGCTGCAGGTTGGGTACGGTCCCTCAGAGCGCGCTTCCCAGCGCCTCATGGCCAGCTGGGCGGAGCCCAACGGTGTGGCCAGCCGCAGCCAGTCTGCCGTGCAGGGGTCTTCCAAGACCAGTCCCTGGGTGCAGGACCGACCTCTCAGCCCCAGGGTGAGTGGAGCTTTGGAGCCTGCAGAGCGATTCTGCATCACAAACAGGCCTTGTGCCCCCTGCCCAGGGTGCAGTGTGATGTGCATGGTCCACTTTGAACTGGCTTGAGTTTCTTGCGCCAGGGGACGACAAGTGTTGACTCGGCTTGCAACCCAGCTCAGCTGTGTTGATGCCAGACTCTGCAAGGTATACGCAGCCATCCCGGTCGTGCGCTGCAGGCTGAGAGCACTCAGGCGGATGCAGCGGCTCCAGCGGAAAAGGGTGTCAACCTGTACACCAATGAGGTGTTCAACCTGCAGGCATCCCCGCAGCGACCTGCTGCAGTGCCCCAGGCAGGACTTGCTGCCTCTGGGTGGGGTAGATTTGCCATGACAGGCCGGGCAAAGGCAGGCAAGTATCCTGCCTCTTGGAGGCTGCATCGCTACTGCTTCAATGTGCAATAGCTCTTCTTGGATATTATCTTTCATCAATGTATCCCTGCAGCTCTGCAGTCAGGCCTGCACAGGGCGCTTGTCGCATGGCTAATGGCTGCCCAGGTTTCAAGGTGCGTAGCATTCAGGATAGAGGTTTGAGAGGTCTTCAGGCATAAGCTGAGAAGATCACCGTCCTGTCTGCAGGGAGACAGGATGTTGGTGCTGAGGGGCCAGTGCTGCCAGCCAGAGCAGCATCCAAGCCTGCTGGGGAGGAACAGGTCTGTCTGTGTACTGAGAGCTTGTCTTGTCAGTCTGGTACTGGCTGACGGGCCTGTTGTTGGCATCTCTAAGAACCTGCAACCTGTGTGAGGGCAGGAGGTGCGCCAATCACAAGCACACAACACACTTGCAGCCCAAGGGCCTGGCCAGCTCCATGCCAGCCCAGGCATCGTCAGGACCCTGCAAACAGTCCCTAGCGCCATATGTGAGGCCTGCTGCAGAACACAGCCCAAGCGTCATCAATTTTTTCGATTACTCTGCAGTGTTCATGGCCCAGGCAATGTCAAAATCACGCAGACGGTTTCCCTGTAACCCAGTTGAAGCCTGCTGCAGGGCGTCACTGGAGAGAGCTCAGAGGAGAGCATGATTGAGCTACCAGTGGAGGGTGCTGGCCATGCCCTGGGGTCAAGCGCAACCGCCCCCCCACTGCCCCTCAGCATGATGCAGGGCATCGCCAAGTCGCAGCCGTTCATCCTAGCCGTCGGCGGGCCGGTGAGGCCCATTTCTGCATTTCGCCTGCGCGATTTTCAGGTGTCTTTGGCAGAAGATGCGCTGGCATTGTAATCTCATCAGAGTGTGATTCCATCACAGGGCCCCTGCAGCCCAGTTGCTCAGCGCAGTATGGCGTCCTTCTTGTGACCGGCCAACATCTCTGCCAGTCCTCATTGTGATGGGCCAGGTCAAACACCAGGGCATCGCGGGTGCTGGTGCGACCTGAGACGACCAGGACACCCAGGTCAGAGCCCTCCAGGGGCTGAGAGTAGAGTTGCCTCACACTGCTGAGGTCCAACAGGCTTCTTCACCTCCCTGCAGGTGTTAGTTTGTCGCCATCTAAGAGCAAAGCTGCACCACACTGTGCTGGGTTGGACTGTTCTGGACTGCGCACCTGCAGGTGTTGCAGAGCCAGGCGCCGGCTGACAGGAGTGAGGCAGCAGGGGAGGAGGAACCCGAGGCCCCAGAGCGGGAGGTGTCCTTCGCCTCCATCGCTGCAGGCGGGAACAGTGTACCCTTTGCAGGGTTTGCGCCGCCGGTCAATCCAGCACCCAAGCGGCCGCCGCGGCAGCCAGCAGGTCTGGGACCACCGCCTGCTTCGTGTTTTGCATGCGCGTGATGCTGAGCGCGCTTTCCAACCGGGCGTGTTGCACCATGCTTTGTCGGAGCATTGCAGCGTTCGTGACTTGAGGCAGTGACTTTGGGCATGACAGCTTTGCTTTATTCCAAAGAATGGCCCCCACACTGCATTGACTGCGTGCTGTGGCTGCAGCACAGCTGTGGGCATGAACACCTGACTCCCCATGCTGTGCTGCACTGACTGCCGGGGCAACTGCCACATCTGCAGGGGGCAGCGACAGGGTAGGCAGCAGCAGCGTGAGCTCCCGAGGAAGCGCCGCCACCGCCACCCTGGGACCAGCACAGTCCAGGGGCTCAGGTCTGTTCCCGGCCCTCTGCCCTCTGCACCTGTTTTGCAAGCAGATACGCATTGGAAGGCTAGGCCGACAGCTCACCCCCCTCCTGCTGCACATGCTGGGCAGTGGGCGGTTGGGGAGGGGAAGGTGGGGGGGTTGTGGCAGCCCATGAGTGTCATCTTTGAGGTGCACGGCAGCACAGAGCGTGCACCAGTGCCCCACATGGAAGCTGCCACACTCGCACGATATGCATGTAGCATGTGGCCTGCCAGCGGCTGGCCTCTAGACTCCTCACCACTGTCTGCCTGCAGGTCGTACGACCCTTATCGAAATGGACAGGCCTCGAGCCCAGCAGGGCTCAGGTGGGCGGCCTTTGAACCGGGTGCCCAAGATAGACCTCACGCGGGTGCCCCTGAACGAGAGGGAGGCGCGGGAGCAGATGGCCGTGGTCAGCACCAGCTCCTTTGGGAAACTGCTGATCAAAAGCAAGAGCCGCCAGAATAAGTGAGGCGCAGGGTATGCCGGGCACCTGCTGTCAACATCAGACTTTCCCAGCTGGCTGGTCTAACGCCGCAGTTGTGCCTTGATTGGTTGCAGCAGCCACCAAGTGTCTGCTTCCCTGATTTGCACCCAGCACCTGCTTTTCTTCTTCTGTTGAGCTGCTCGCTTCTGCAGCACAGTCATGATACAGCTTGTCTGCAAGGGGACAGCCGACATGGCAGCACCTGGCGGCCCAGGTACATCGCCTGCCACCTCTTTGCTGAGCGCCTTGCCCACCTCTGCCACCTCTGTCAGGCTGCCTGCTAAGCACCCTCTGCTTGCGTGGCAGATTCAGCCCGCGCGCTTCTCTGGAACAGCAGCATGGCGACATCCTGGCTGACCTGGCCAAGATCCAGCCCCAGCGGCCGCAGGCCACCCAGAACGAGGCCAGCATGCGTAACAGCCGCAACGGGATGATGAGCGCGCGGGGGCGCCGCATGAGCACGGTTGCGGGGCTGGAGGGGATGGGCTCCTCTGCAGGTCAGCAGGGGGCCATTCTCAGAAGGGTGTGGTGGCCGAAGGGTGCAATGCTTCAGCTTCAGGGCTGGGAGAATGGACGCCGCAACACTCAGCAGCAGACCCACTTCCAGGAGGTTGAGTTAGCCTGCAAGGTTTGTCCCTAACAGTGCTGGAGGGGGTGGGCACCCCAGCAGGTCAGCAGGGCCCCATCTGCAGGAGGTTGCACTGCCCAGCAAAGCTTCAGTCACAGGAGAGTCTGGGCAGCTGTGCAGGTCGGCAAGGGCTTCATTTTGCAAGGTATTGCACTGCCCTGTAATGCTTCAGATACGGGCAGGGAATACGGGGCCTCCACATACTGGCCGGGGACCTTGCAACAGAAGGTCACCCACACCTGCAAGGGTTCAGTCACAGGCCACAGGGGATGACCGCCACAGCAGGTCACCCGGGACCCCACTTGTAGCGAGTTGCACTGCCTTGCAGGGCTCCAGCTGGCTGCTTGAGTCTGTGTGCAGATGTGCAGCCTGAGCCACTTTTACTGAGCAGGTCACTGCCCCACCCACGCGGCAGCGCAGGGTTGCAAGCCTCACGCTCATTGGCAGCTGCTCTGGTGATGTGCAGAGCTGCAGCCATGGCAGCATCTGTGCAGCTCAGCAGTGGGCGGGATAGAAAGCTTTCAGGGCTCAGGCAGAAATAGCAGGGGGTGACCTTGTGCATATGGGGCATCTGGGCTGCTGTCATTTGGATCAGCACGAAGGTGGGCCAGGTAATGGCTGTTGCCAATTCTGTACTCTCTCGCATGCCTTGGCTTGCAGGCAGCTCAGCCAGCGGGGTGGAGCCAGGCATGGGGACTTTCACACTACTGAACAAGCCGCTGCAGGCGCAGCACACCACAAAGGCTTTTGACCCTGCAGCTCTTAAAACTGTCTAAGGAAAGTGCAAGACTCCACTGAATGTTTAGGAACTGGGGGGAAGTTGAAGGCGCTCAAGACCTTATCCACTAGCATTGATTGGCCAATTGCCACCTCCGTATGTGCACCATGCATGGTCATATGACTCCATCAGTTTCGAGTGTGCACCGCATTTTTTTCATTCACGCATTGCATGTCGCCGCCCGGTTCAATAAAGTACTCCTCTTGCAACCTTGAAGGACATGTTGGTCCAAGTGAAAGACGTCAAGCAGCCTTGAACAGTAATGGACATGGGCAAAGGCTGTGGGCACACACATCTTCTATAGCAAGCTGGGTGCTGAGTAAGGACAAAGTTTGTTTACTTCAGGATTGTGGACACATTGACCAAAATATCAAAACATGCGCTGGTAAGCACCAACTCGCTGATAGCGGCCTGAAATCGAAAGGCCACAAGAGGATGGGATCAGCCAAAGTTCACTTCCTTCAAGGCCTTGCTCAGCTTGTCCAGCGCTTCTGTGACCTCGCTCTCACTGATATTGAGAGGTGGCAGGAATCGCACCGTCTCACGTGCTCCTGCAGCACAATGAAACAACTGGAGCACGTGTCAAGAGGAGGAGGAGGCTGAGGCACCTTTCTTTGACATCATGCTTCCAGGATGCAGCTGCTTGGCACACAAACAGTGCTTCACAAAGCCCATCCTGCTCACCAGCTGTAAGGAGCAGCATATCATGCCGCATGGCAGCCTTGGTCAGTTCTGAGGCCACTCCGTACTTTGGCGTCATGCCACCATCCTTCCCACCAAATTCTGCCGCCACCATGAGGCCCCGGGCCCTGACATCAATGATGGGGTAATCCTTGGCCAGGTCCAGCAGCCCCTGCAGCACATCGAAGTAGACAGCTATGCCGGCAACAGAGGGACGTGCCTCTACTGTGGGGCTACACAGCTGCAGCTGAGAGCCCAACCAAGCCTTACAGTGGGGCTACACAGCAACAGTAGATGAGAGCCCCATCAATCCCTGCTGTGGGGCTATACAGCACCAACAAATCAGAGCCCGAGCCAACCTTGCCGTGGGATAATACATTACCAGCAGCTGGGAGCCCAACAAAGCCTTGCTGTGGGGCTAGGCATTGTCAACAGCTGCAAGTCCAACCACGCCTGCTTTTGCAGAGGCAGCACAACGCTTCTTGCATGAGGGCCACACCTCCAGCCTAGACTCACAGCAAGCAAGAGCCCTGGGAGCTGCCGTTTGCTCAGAGGCTCGCCTGCTGACTGCAGAGGCGCCGCAAGCTAAAGGTACATGACTGGCCCCAGACAGCAGGCAAGGGGTGCAGAGCTGATGAATTTGCTGTACTTGCGTCATATCGAACGCCCTGGGGGTGGGATCAACCTGCAAGGGCTGGGTACCCACATCAGCAGCCAAGGGGTGACCACTGACAGCAGGCCCCACGGCTGTGCTGCACCCCACCTTGGTGAGCTGGATGCCCCGCTGCTGAGCGTTTTCCAGCATGCCATCCTCATCAATGGCGTCCAGTGTGGCGTTGGCGGCTGCGCATCCGAGAATGCTGCCGCCATATGTGCCGCCCTGCAGCAACAACAGCGCTGTACTCTGCTGCAGATGGCACAGCTGGGGCAGAGAGCCAGCAGAGCGGCACTGCCAGCACGGTGCACACAGTCAGGCAGCGATCGAATGCGGACATTCTGCTGGTGACTCTGCTGCATAGCATGATTGAAAAAGAAGACTGTTGGGATGCGACACCCAACGAAGACGATCCTGCACATTGCATCAGTGCTCCTGGTGCAGATTGCTTGTTTCATTCCAAATCGGGCTGATAGTGTGCATGGAGGAGCAGGGGTAGCCTGCGCCACAGAAACAAAATCTGCCATCTCAGCTGCCTTGTGTCCCTTGGTGCATGGTGCCGCCTCCAAGCGCTGCTCATTCCTGAACATGACGACGGTACTCAGAAGACAGCGCTGCTGATGTCCAAGGGTTTAGGGTCTAGGGCCGGCCCATGCTCACCAGCATACCAGCTGTCAGGTTCTCATATATCTCCCCTGTGGCTGCCACGCCAGCCATGGGGAAGCCGCTGGCAATGCCCTTGGCAAAAAGCAGCATGTCGGGGCGGCACTCGGCAAAGTGCTCGTGGCCCCACCACTTGCCAGTGCGCCCCACACCCGACTGGACCTGCAGAGAGGCACCAGAAAGTTCTCCTGAGCAGTAGCAGATCTTGAGCAATGTGCACGTCCCTGCCAACACCACAGCACAAGGCCTCCGCCCCCTCCTTCCTCCCCAAAGAAAGAAGAGCTCTCTCCCGGAGACTTGCTGCTGCTAAGTCACTGATTCTGTGCTCATTGTAGAGCCGCCACAAGGTTTTCCAAGCACCTCTCTTCACTGCACACATGCAAGCCTACCCAGCCGCTGCTGCTGCACAGGCCACAACCTCTGCAGAGCGCCTCCCTGGGCAGGCCAGCCTGCGCTGGCAGAGCCCTGCCTTCATCACAGCCCAGGCTTCACATCATCACGCGACGACACCCCCCCTTGCTCATTGTAGTGCCGCCAGAGAGTCCCCACTGTCTCCACCACTTCAGATACTCACTGCACACCGAATGGTGTGGTGCTAGCTCACCTCATCCATGATCATCACAATCCCATGCTCGTCGCAGTGCTGCCGGATGGTCTTCAGGTACTCCGGCGGGGGTGCCAGGAACCCGCCCTCCCCCAGGATCGGCTCGATGATCATGGCCGCCGTCTCGCTCGGGGCCGTCGTCTGCTTCAGCATCCAGTGCAGGGCCTCATGGGGGCCCTGACAGCACTTGCGCGCGTTCCAGGCCTCAAAGGGAGGCCCCACGTTAGGTGCCAGCTGCAGCACAGGCACACTGCAGCTGGGGCGAGCACAGCAGTGACAGACTGCCTTTGAGGGCCCTTGCCGCACTTCCACATGTGACAGCCCTTCGAGGGGCTGCATGTTGAGCACGAGGGCAGGCACCCTGGGGGAGCACTGGAGGCTGCAGTGTCAGGAAGACTGTATGGCACAGTTGTTTGATGGTATGAGCTGGAATTTGCAAGAAATGGCACTAGTGGAGGCGGCCTGCAGCCAGGGGGAACACCGCAAAGCCCTGCAGCCATTCTGTCCGAAAGAGAGCCCCTGCAAGCGGCAAAAGTGCAGAGCAGGTGAGATTGTGGGGCAGCATACAGGGCTGCAAACTGCCACAGAGGTGATGTGTCTGGTTGTTTTGATGCTGGCTGCTGCAGCATTTGGCGCAAGGTGCACGGCAAGCAGTGCACACCGTGGTGGAGCACACAGAGCTGCAAGCTCCACAGGGTTCCTTTCTCATGCTGGCTGCAGCAACATTGTGCGCCGGGTGCAGGGCATGCAGCAGGCCAGGCAGCGCGGGGCAGCATGGGGGCCTGCAGCAGAAGTGCATCTGCTGCCCTTCCTGCGTGTTGCCTCGTACAGAAGCCTGCGGTGCAGTGCAAGTGCCTGCAGTCAGGCTGAGCACATCCAAGTTGTAGGGCGCCACGGTGCAACACCCCTGTGCAGGATAAGCCAACAAGGGCCTAAAGACGTGGTGGGACTCTGAAGGCACATCCGTCCTTCAGGCCGACAATGCATGCAGACACCCAGTTAGAGCTGGCACTGCCCAGATCAGGCATTGCCTGGGCTGCCGCAGCACCACCCTCCTCAGAAGCTGTGCACAAGTGACTGCCAAGGCCCCTCAATGGCCGGGTCTGCAGGGCATGCAAAAAGGGTGAGCACTGCATGGCAGCCCACCTTATACCAGTCCTTGCCATCAGGGGCTGCCTGCCTGGCCTTGCAGTGCAGGCAGTAGGGGTAGGGGGCGATGAAGGTTTGAGGCATCAGAGGCCCAAAGTTGGCGCGGTAGGACGCCTTGGATGTGGTCAGCGACATTGCCCCATACGTCCTGCCGTGAAAGCCATTCTGCAGTGGCATGGGTCACCGCTTCAGTGTTCAGTCCT
Source organism: Asterochloris sp. CNOR1 (assembly GCA_963969365.1). NCBI lineage: Eukaryota > Viridiplantae > Chlorophyta > Trebouxiophyceae > Trebouxiales > Trebouxiaceae > Asterochloris > Asterochloris sp. CNOR1. Next base: position 3,475,917 of record OZ017750.1, read on the forward strand.
GGGTTATTGAGCACAGCATGTGAGCAGGAGCAGCACTCGGGAACAGGAGCCAGGGTTCCCCCTGGTGTCTCAGCAGGGCTCAGCACACAAAGAAGGAATGCAGCAGATACTGCAGATCGTAGTCTGATTGTCTGCCACAGCCAACAGCGGCTGGGTGTGCTGCAAAGGAAGGCAGCAGCTTCTGCATGACTTGGGCTCATCTTCTACCACAGGCAGCACCAGCTTTATTTGCAGGATTGGCTCAACAACACCACTGCTGCAGCTCTGCAGCTTCATCAGGCAGTGTGCCCAGCAGGGCATCACCTTAACAGCAATGACCTTCTGTTGCCCTGTGTAGGCAGCGGGGCAACAGCTTTATTGCTCGAGTACTGTGATCAGCAGGGCATTACCTCAAAAGCTATGATGTTCTGCCGCCCTGTGTGGGCTCGTGCGATCTTGACAGCGTTGTCCACTGCCTCCGAGCCGCTGTTGGCAAAGAAGAACTTGTCCAGCCCCTTGGGCATGATGTTGGTCAAGCGCTCTATCAGCCCCAGCTGCAGGGCAGGAGGCAGCGTTGCTCAGAATTGCCCAGCAGGTGTGGCAGCACTAGTTGCATGCCAGAGCACCCCACTGCCGCGTGCAACACGGCACACTCTGCAGCATCAGACTTGCTGGGCAGGCATCAAGGCAGCGGAAGCTGGCCTGGCATTCTCCTGAGAGCTGCACGCCAGCACAAGCACCGAGCACCCCTCAGGGGCTGGACATCCCACAAGGCAGCCTCATCTGCACAGGCAGTGCTGACATGCTGATGGACCGCTGCCTGATGAAAGCACAGCGCAATGCTTGGCATCACAAGCCCGGCACAGCCGAGCATGAAGACAGGTCCCCGGCACAGCAGCTACCAGGGATGCCCCTGGCTCCCCACCATGGGCTTGCTGGCCAGAAAGACGTTCTGCTGGGCCATGATCATGTTAGCTGCCTGGTCCTGAATGGCCTTGACCACCTTGGGGTGGCAGTGGCCCGTGGAGACAACGCCAATGCCTGCAAGGAAAGGCAGGGTGCGTCAGTGCAGGCTGGTGTTAGCAGTCAGAGTGCAGGTTTGGCAGGAGCTCTTACCCGTGGACATGTCAAGATGTTTGCGGCCATCGCTGGTCCAGACGTAGCTGCCTTGGGCCCTCTCAGGGATGTATTGCTGCAGCACAATTGTGCAGAGGGGTCAGTCAGCCATCAGAAAGCATTTGTGCTTCAGGGTATGCAATAGCTCACCGAGAAGTGTGAGACAGCTGGGGAGAGGTGCTCCAGCACTGCATGCAGATGAGGCCCATCCCTGAAGGCTGTGGCAAGCCTGCCTGGCATTTGTGAGGGCCCTCAGGCAGCTTTTAGGCAGGTTTGCAAACCCTGTCTGGAGTAAACGGTAACCGCGATGTGATAGTCTGATCCAGCTATGCAAAACTAATGAGTACTAGCCTATGCTGAGATACTTCACTGTGAACATAATAACCCATCTGGTTAGTTGGCCACAGCTGGGGTGCCCAACGACTTATATCATTGGACGACCTTACCAGTGGTTTTCGCTTGGTGCACAGATGGATCACGCCGAGCAGACGGGATATAGTACTGCTGTCAGTGGCGCAGAGCAGGTGTCGGACGAGGCAACCTAGCACACCGCCCAGCGTGAAGAAGCCCACGGTTGCAGTGTGAGCTGCGCAGGACCTGCTTGTCTGCCCTGGGCAGACAAGATGTCAGTGCTTGCAAGTGTCTGCCAGGACATTGGAGTCTGCATGTTTGCAGACACCATCCATGACGCGCGTGAGGGTGTTCTCGGTGCCAGACATGGCAGCCCCGACCCCAGCAGAGCAGGAGATTTTCTACATTGAGCACGCCTCCATCGCAAGAAGCGACGATTTGGCGAAGGTGGTGCGGGATGCTGGTCGATTTTCAGAAGCAACAGCACTGTGGCTGCAGACAGAGATTGGCTGGAAGAACATCAGGAGCCTTGCTCAGGTGCCCTACGATGACCTGCTCGTCAAGGCGGTGGTGGGACAGTCAGGTGGGCACACTTTGGCCGCTGTCAGGGTGAGGTTCTGGCTGCCAGGCTCGTCTCAGTATGGGATGTCCACAGACAGGCTTACTGTGGGCCGCATGCTGAAAGGGCTTTTGTGCCATGCCAGTTGGGGCTGCTTTCGTTCTTGCGTGGAGCAGGCAGCACTGGAACTGTGTCAGCCACATTGCAGACCTGATCTGGCACAGTGTGCGGCAGCCTGCAGCATGCCTGGTTGGGGACACTCTCTGGGCACCCCAGATGTTGACCATGAGGTGAAGACTGTCCTCCACCTGCTGGGCTTGTGTAGATACGCGGAGCTGAGGGCAAAGGCCCGCCTGCTGATTGCGCAGCAGCATCTGGAGGTGAGCCTGTGCGTGTGAAGGCTGTTGCATGCATGCTGTGCCAGGTGAACAAGGCACGTTGTCTCGTGGTGGGGGCAACATCACAAACATAGCATGGCCGGACCTGGCCATGATCAAGTTTTGATGCCGGTCTGGTCAAGTAAGTCGCAGTTTCTGTGCTCCCTCACCACGGTGGATGCTCCCAGGGACATGGACCCATCTCCTTCTGACAGGGTAACATGGTCCCATGTCCAGTGGCTGCACTTTGTTGGTGATGCAGTCTCTAGAGGCCAGAGCATGGGCGCTCCTTGCGGCTGTTTGCTGGCTGGTGCTGCAAATGGCCGACCTGATGGGTGGACTGGGCTTCAGAGGCGCTGCTGCTGCCGCCATGGCATCAAGATGCCCTGATGCCTGGCAATGGAAGCAGCTCCTCATCACCCACTGCATGTGTGTGGCGTCCAGCAATGGTATTGTGCACTCTACTTGGGCTGCTCATTGTAAGTGCTCAGATGTCCGAGTGCTTCAGACTGCAGGGGCACCTGCAGCCACCACACATCCAGTGGCTGAGGCAGGCACCATGATGCACCAACCTTTGCGACACATTGCAGTACGGCAGTTCTGTCTAACTGAAGGGTCGGGTTATACAGGCAAGCGGCGCCGTGAGAACAGCGACGAGGGAGATGACGAAGCTGGCCCCAGCACGAGGCCACGCACAGGTGTCTGAGCATGCTTCTCATTGTGCTCACGTTTGCACCTTGGGCATTCAAGGGCAGTGCACCCTTGTATGGGGTGTTACGGGCAGTGCTTGGCCTTCTTGCTTACCTGGCCTGCCTGATGAGCTTTAGCAGTCAACTTGTGTCATGCCAGAGTTCCCCCAAGCCTTCAGCACTGCATTTGATGTCAGATGTGCTGGAACAGCGCACACAACTGTGGGAAACAGGCGGGGGCAAGGAGCACCTACTGAGTTAGTGCATGAGTCACTGAGCCTGCAACACACCTGATACAGAGCCGCAGTCTCCAACAACCTCAGCTGCTAGTGCTCAGCCATTCTTAAGGGCGGCCTGCGAGCCTGTCTGATGTCAGCACCTAAGCAGCGTGTTTCCATATGTGCAGACGTGGACGAAATGAGTAAACGCCTGTTGAGGCAGATCAGTATCGGGAAGGATGTGGCAACTCTAAATCTCCCCCTGCCACTAAAACTGAAGCTGGTGAAGGCAGCCAGCTTGCTGCCAGGTACACTACAGATATTGCAGCTCCCCTGTTTACTGTTTCACATGGGCCAGCAGGCTCTGCAATTTTTGTAGCATGTCCTCCACTTAATATGCCTGCAGCCGGTCAGCAGCTGTGCTGTGCGCCCAGCTGTGCACAGAGTTGTCTTACATGTTGCCTGTCCGTGCAGGTGCAGGTGCGGGCGGCTCCCCCAAAGCAGCCCTGTTTGTCGAGGTGCTGATAGAACTCTTCAGCGAAAATTCGGGCCTGGCATTGAGATGTCAGACCCTGAGCGGAGCGGGCGCCTTGATAGCCCAGTCATCTGGGGGCTTGGAGACACTTTCTCTCTAATGGAGCGCGAGACATCTGCCAATCCCCTGTGCACCGCGCTGGAGTACATTGAGGCCCGGATCAAGAAGTCTGAGCAAGCTCGAAAACACCTCCACCGTTGAGGAGGGAGTGGCATTTGCAGGTCAGTGCTAGATTCCTGGTTCATGGCAGGCTGCAGGCTTTGAGGGTCACTTGGCTAGGTGCTGGTCATCTGCTCTCTGCATGCAGCCAGCACGTTGGCATCCTGCTAAAATGTGAGTCTAAAGCGGGTCCAGCTCTGTCACACATGCTCTGCATCGACCTGCAGGCCTTATTGGGGCTCCTGGAACGGGCAAGAGTGCAGCGCTGAAGGGGCTGCTGCCGCTTGCGTGCCAGATGGCCAAGAAAAACCCCAAACTTCTGCGGGGGGACATCCTGCAGAAGATAGAGGCCTGTTGTCAGGGACGGTTGCACTTCGTGTGAGCATGCAGCACACTGTGACTCTAGATGCTGGCATGCCCGCAAGCAGTCTGCCTTGCTCTGTCCAGGCTGACTGCCTTGACAAATCGTTGAACTCCTGTGCAACCCTTCTGACCCTAGCAGGTCCTTGGCGCTGTGGCCTCTGCCATGCAGCCATGCTTCTTGCTTGTGCTTTAGCTGCTACTGGTTTGATTCCAGCCCAGCCTGCCTGTGATAGGGAATCTTGGGAGGCAGGCCAGATGCGGTGCCATTGCAGCATGGCTATAATGGGTATCTGCTTATGGTAAGTTGGAATTGATGACAAACAGGGTCACTGCTCATCTGTGACAGTGCCTGCTCTTAGGCCAAGGCATTAGCAGGCTTGCCTTGCCTGCAGATTTGATTGCAGCAAGGATGGTAACGGGCCTGAAGTGGACACAACCTTTGGGCTTTCGCCGGGCCTGGCTCTAGCTCTGCGGCAGCTGTACATGGTGTGCTCAGCATCCCCAAGTACCGCAGCCTCGAGCACTTCTTGGGACAGGTCTCCCAAGGGCCGGCTTGGCAGCTCTTTAAAACTGAGCTCAGCGCGCGACACGTGGCCATCGCCTATCGGCTGTATCTGAAGGTAGGCCCCACTTCCAGCAATGATAGCCAGTCACTCTCTGGGCGGCTGCGGTGATTGCAGTTGCCAACACGTGTGGCTGTCATGGAGTGGCATGCTTAGTATGTCTTAGCCGCCGGGGGCAATGGGTTGGGCCTGGGACAGAAGTGAAGAAATACTAGATTGAAAACGGTTCTGTACTGTGTTTGCCTCTAGGATTGGGTCGCCGCTGACTGTAGCATTGCCTGCTGCAGAGGTCCGACTCCCCTGCCTGGGATGCCCTGATTGGGTGGAGCTTCGTTGAGGCACGAGTCCATTTTGAGCTCAGTCAGGCTGAGCAGGCCCTGGACAATAGCAAAGCGAGCCGGTTCCGTCGCATGCTCAGCTCATATGCGAAGGAGCTGCTGCATGAGTCGCAGACTGCATTTGTCCCAGATGCAGGCCTGCAGCTGCTGGTCTTGGCAGGCACAAGGACAGACATCATGCTCCTTGATGGCGCGATTTCAAGCGGTGAGGCAACTTGAATCCCGGTCTTCTGCAGAGCTGCCAGGCGCCAACAAAGCAAATGCATTGTTGCGTACTCTCTGAGAGTGCAGTCTCGACAGGGTTGCCTGTACATTGTTGTCTCACAATTGCAGCCACTGGAAAGGCCAAAGCAGTTCACATCCCCATGAGTCTCCTCAGCTTTAAGGCGCTGCTCAGCATTGCTGAAGATCTCCTCCAGCGGTTGGATGGGGACGTGCTCAGCCCGACAGTGGAGATGCTGGCAAACTATGCGGGCGGCAATCCCAGGGCCTTTGAGACCCTGCTTGTGGCTGGATGCCATTGCTTGTGCCCAGAACGTGGCAGGCAGGACCTGCAGCAGAAGCAAACGGCACTCAGTCGCACAACAGTGGAAAGCAAACTGCTGAAGCAGGTGTGGCTGTGCTGCCACATCCTCTGCATGAAGCCGCGTGGCTCCTGTGGCGTTTGTTCATGCTTTGGGCGGCCTCCTGGAGCTGTGATGGATTTGTTGCAGCGTTTCAAGCCCACCTTTCTGTGCCTGCAGCTGCTGGAGGGCCAAGGGTGGTCGCGAGACTTTTTGAGGCATCTGTGCATCCACGCGGATTGGCTCCTCCGTTCTCGGCAGGACCATATGACCAAGTGGCTGAAGAATGCGTACTTTCCTGTGGCGCAGGCCATCATCAGGGTACAGCTGATGGCCACAGAGGTCCGCTGGCAGGACCCTGTGATGGGCCCAGGGGCACCTGCTCCCCTCGCAAGGCTCACTTGGAACAATTTAGAATGTGAGTTGCACCCTGTGCCAGCCTTGCCATGCCCTCTGGATTGCAATTTCTCATGTGTCGTCCACCTGTCTGCAGCGGATGGCCTGCTGGCCCTTCAACCAGTCCCCTGGAGGCAGAGTTCAGACCCCCTGACGCTGTCGCAGGATGTTGTTTGGTGCATTGTCTTTATGCCCTACATGGTCTTCCTGATCTGGACCAGAGAGGTGCACAGATTGTCACCTGGCCCCACTTTTGCTTTTGCTCTTGACGCTCCACATCACATCTTGTGAAACCATCAACATGTGTTGCCTCTGCTCTGCAGCTCACAAAACAGTATTCCATGGACCTGCTGCCCACTCATGTGCTGACGCAGAGCTGGGAGCCAATGTTAACATTCCAGGATGCGAGTGCATTGACCTAGGTTGCCTGCTGGGCCGCATGTTTGTGGTATGGCATTGGCTGCGCAAGTCCACCTTTACGCTCCCAGAGCTTCTGTCCCTCACCGCCAACAGCCGTGGGAAGCATGCCCAGGTCTACAAAGCCTTTGGTGGATATCATCTTCTGGTGAGAAGATTCTCTGCGTGCTGGCAGGGTGTACCTTGGGGAATGCAGCTCACAAATGGGGCTGCTGGTCCTCATGACGCTGTCGTCATCCTCAGCTTCTCAGTAATTGGGCAATTGTATCAAGATGCGACCCATGGTGCTGTAGGTGCCAGTCAGCAGCTCACAGCGCTTTGACATCGCCCAGAAGCACAGGGTGATGCCACCCAAGGACCTGCTGCGCATGTTGCAGCAGGCAGAGTGTGACTCATCCGCACCACCATTTGCCATCCTTGGCCCAGGCAACGAGGCTGGACCTGACTGGCTGGTCATCCTCAAGATTGACCAGCAGAAGAGCACTGGGGCTGCCAAGGAGCACAGGTGGCTTGTCATCCAAGGCCAATCTCAGATGAGGGATGCTCTGGGGAGGACGACTGTCAAGGCGACCAAGAGTTGGGAAGAGCAGCAAAAGCAGTACTGCTTGGGCAAAACAGCTGCTACCCTGTTATGTTTGTGACAGACGACAAAGTACCAGTCGACGAGTGTGATGAGCCAGATCTGCTCTGCATTGGTCAGGAGCAGCATATGGCATTTTATGGCCCCATTGGTTGCCTCAGGCGCCGAGCCATTGCTGATTGCTTGGGAGCACAACCAAAAGAGACCATCATGAGCATGAGGTAACTACAAACTTGGTCCCACTACAAGTCTGGAGAACACGTTCGATTGCTGGCAACACTGGCTGCTGGCTTCACAGCTGTGCAGCCACTGCAAACTTAGCAGCGCATGCGAGCCAAACTGTGGAACGCCATTCTGCTCCATTGCTTCTGGACCTGAAGGCCACTCAGGCTTCGAAGCACCACAGCCTGCCTGTACCAGCACGGCATCCTCAGATGATGGGTGGTGCATGAGGACAGCTCTGGTCTGCACGACAGAGCACGTGCAGATTGTTTCCAGCCACCTTGACAGTAGCAGATGAAAGCCCTGCTCTGTGCCAGAGGTGAAGCTGGTGCAGAAGCCATGTGGTTCCCGGAGCAGATGCCCCTTGCTTTCTTGTCAGCCTGCCTTCTGAGAGCCCGACAATGGTCGCTCTGGATCCAAGTACAATGCACGTCAGCCAATCCCGCTTTGCATGTCCATTGCCTGTGCCAAAATTACCCCAGCCACGTCGGTGCAGGTCTGCCAAAGTGAGTTTGCATATGTTGGGCAGCTACAACTGCCTCCCATGAGCCTGATTGCCAATCGGAAATCTGTTGTGCAGTGGCAGATTGCTGTAAGCCCTTGACCTACGAGAGCGCCTGATGCCCTGCTGCAGGCCGTACAGACTCAGGCCATTGCAGCTCCTGTGAAGCAGGCATTCCAGGCAGTAAAGGCCAGGACTGGGGGGCCCAACGCAGGTATTCAGTTGACGTAATGTGACGTCCACATGGCCGCTCTGCCCCATTGTCAAGGGCCTCTCTGATGGCAGTCGGCCCCTTCCTGCAGATGAGTTCACAGCCCAGATTGTGGAGGATGAGAAGAAGTGAGGGTGTCGAGTTTTTGCTGGAGGCAGCTTGAAGCAGGAGCTTTGCATGCACAGGCGCTGATCACTGCTCACAGCGGGAGAATGACGTGGCATTTCAGAGGCGTCAACCCCTCAGCTAGACGCAGCAAGCACTCAGCACCAGCAACCCTGTCCACTCATCCTGCCTGCCGCTGTGCAGGTATGTTCTTCAGACCTATGTCCGCCCAGAGCTGGTCTTCGTTCACGGCGAAGGCCCCCGCATGTGGGATGCCCACGGGAAAGAGTACCTGGACTTTGCTGCTGGGATTGCAGTCAACGCCCTGGGTGAGCTGTGCGGGTGTGGTCAGGCGTCATGACTGCACAGCTGTGGAGTTGCCAGGCTACCATAATGTGACGTTGGAGATGGGGGCAATGGGGAGGAGCATGCAACCGCCTTCTGGTCCGAGAACCAATGTGCACATGACGTGACATTGGGGATGAGCGGCAATGGGAGGAGCGTGCATCTGCCTGCTGATGCAAGAAGCAATGCTCCTATCCTCAGGCTACAGGACCAGTATTGCAGTCATTGTGACGCTTTGGGTGGGCGACGGCACACTGGATGAGCATCATGACAGAGTTGCTGCCTTAACCCAAAGCATCAAGGCCTGAAGCTTGTATGCTGCAGTGATAGCCCTGGATGTGCTCTGGCATAACTGACATCGTCAGGAGTGTGCGGCTGCCTGGTGCTGGGTTGCACATGTGCAACAAGTCAATCCACATGCCTTGTACAAAATCAATGCACACAGAACCACACCAGAAGCATTGATGTGCTTGAATAGAGTAGACCTCGTACTATCCAGCATTGTCTATGCACAAACAAGAGTGGTTGGTCTTCTCAGCTGTGCAGCTGGCAGCAACACTGAATCACAGCTTGGAGCCCCCAAGCCGGCTGCCGGAAGAGCAGCACCTGCTGCAAGGTCCTCTGCAGCTGATGAGCACAGACAACCTGCTGGCCACAAGCCGTATGCTCGGAGCAAAGCATGCCCTGAACGCTCACATTTCCTTGCAACCTAGATCATACAGACCCTAGATGCTGCTGAGCACAGAGAGCCTGCTGGCCTCTGAGCTTCAGGACCAGAGCAGCGCATGCCCCGAAAGCTGACTTTCCCTTGCACCCTACCTGCAGGTCACTCAGACCCTAGATGGCTCAGCGCGGTCACAGAGCAGGCAGGCATCCTCTCTCACACCAGCAACCTCTTCCACACCGTGCCCCAGGCAAGCAGCAGCTGCCAGAACTGCTGCACTCCACCCTGCAATATGTGGCTGAAGACCCCCAGCTGTGGGCTGGGCTTGTCAGCCCCCATCATTGCAAGGACCAGCGGAGCTCCTCCTGCCTGCTTGTGCTCTTGCACGTAGCGACGTGGGACAACCACCTGAGCATGAGGCTCAGGCACCACTGGCAGCTTGCCTGGCAGCCCATTCATAAAGGCACACTGGGTCTCTCCCTTCAGGCCAACTGATTGAGCTGCATGTGTGGCATGCGATGGGCACCTACAGCAGCCTGAATGCAAGTTTTCTTTAAGGTGCCAGGTGCTCTCTCCTTGCAAGCTGATTGACTGAGTCAATGTTGTGGCTTGGACCTGCACTGCAGGTCAAGCTGGCCAAGAAGTTGGTGGAGAAATCCTTCGCAGACAAAGTCTTTTTCTGCAACTCAGGCACAGAGGCCAACGAGGCTGTGATCAAATTCGCCCGCAAATACGCTCGTGTGCAAGGTAAGACTGAGGGCGTGCCGTCTGCCTTTCTGCAGCTGGCTGGCTGCTGCTGTGGAGGTGTATGCGCAGTCTGGCAAGCCACTGATGTGGCATCCACGACTAGCAGGCTGGAGACCAGAGCATCCTTGTTGGACCTCAAAGTCTGCACCATGCAGCACTGCCTTATGTCTGTCCAGCTGCTCCTGCCTGCCTTTCTTGTGAGGGACTTGCACCCGTTGCCAAGCTATGGCCAGGCCAATGCAACCACCTTTTAATCACAATTTGCCAGCCCCTGCAGCTGCCTGTGCACCCCCAGCCAGAGTGCCCATCCCACCGGTCACCTGCTTGTTGCCCAGCAGAGCTCCGTGGGCCGCTGCAGCCGACCCCTACAATGCCATTGCAAAGCAGTTATCACCCTGAGCGTTGCTCAGCCAAGCTGCCTCTGCCCCTGCAGCCGGCATCGACCCCTACGACGCCAATGCCACCGCCCCCCACGAGATGGTCTCCTTCACGGCCAGCTTTCACGGGCGCACTCTGGGTGCCCTGGCCCTGACTTACAAGGAGCAGTACAAAACGCCCTTTGCCCCTGTCATGCCCGGCGCCAAGATGGCCAAGTACTTGGACCTGGACTCTGCCAAGCAGCACATAAAGAAGGTGAGATATATGAGGATGCCGTCTTTTGGTCGAGGGGTGTCAGGGAGCTCTGCAGGACAGCTGAAGGGTTTTCCAATGTGGAGAGCCGCTTGCCAGGGGGGAACAGGCCATTCATCACATGAGCAAGGGCAGTCAGCTGTCAGGCTGTCCGGTCAGGGCTGTTCAAGGAGCTGCTGTGGCATGGTCGGTGCGACTGCAGCTGAGTGAGGTGGCAGCCAAAGCTGAGGTCAGCCAGGCAGCTAGGGAAGACTGCTGCGTTTGGGTGACCGTCAGGGCGTTTTGAGAGATACTCTGCTTGGGCACCATGGCAGCTGAAGCTGGAGGGTTTTTCCAATGTGCAGAGCAGCTGGCCAGGCTTACATTGGCCAAGCAGCTTTCAGGCCAGGCATGTCTGTGGAAGGCTGCCTGGCAGTGCCAGCCAGGGCCATTGACAATCTCAGTATGGGCAGCCACAGAGCTGCTGATGGGGGCTTTTTGAATGCTGGGGGAGTGGCTGGCCAAGCTGAAGCTAGTCAGGCAGAGTCATGAGGAAGGCACGTCTTGGGGCTGCATAGCGCTAGTCAGGGCTTGTCAAGGTGTTCAGCACAGGCAGCAAGGCAGGCAGTTGATGGTGGTCCTTGTCGCCACAATCAACTCTGCTGAAGAGCGAGTCGGTGGGCATGACTGTGCAGCACTTGCAGGGCATCACATCAAATCAATGGCGGCGTCTCTGCGGCTGCTCCCTGCTCCCTGCTCTTCACAGCAGACTGTGATGGTGTCCTTGCACTCGTCTGCAGGGGAAGACGGCCGGCGTGATCGTGGAACCCCTGCAGGGCGAGGGCGGCATCAACTCCTCCACCACAGAGTTCCTGCAGGGACTGCGGCAGCTGTGTGATGAGGCAGGGGCCATGCTCATCTTTGACGAGGTGCAGTGCGGCCTCGGGCGCACGGGCAAGCTGTGGGCCTATGAGCACTTCGGCGTGGAGCCCGACATGATGTCGCTGGCCAAGCCCCTGGCAGGTGGGTGGGGGGATAGCTGCCCCTGTGATGACCTGGCTGCACCGGTCAGGCCAAGTGGGGAGCAGGAGCGGCTGTCACGTCTCTAGGTAGCAGACCAGGGGCTTCCAGATGGCATTCCCCAGAGGGATCATCAATTTTCTGGTGCATGTGCAGTGCGTGCTGGCCTGCTTCAGCCCAGGATGCGCAACCTGCAGCTGTAGCTGCCGCGTGTTGCTTACGCTCCACACGGAGGGTGGCTGCAGCTGACAGCATGTTGCTTGCAGTGTCTGCAGGAGCGGCTGCTGCAGGAACCCCTCTGATCATCCCTTTCTGCCCACTGCAGGCGGGCTCCCCATTGGCGCAGTCTTGGTCAGACAGAAGATCGCAGAAGTGATGGCCCCCGGGGACCACGGGTCAACCTTTGCAGGGAACCCACTGGTCTGCCATGCCGCCAACACTGTGGTGGACATCATTGCTGAGCCCTCCTTTCTGGAGGGGGTGACCAAGAAGGGGGAGAGGCTGCGCCAGGGGCTGCGGCAGGCTCTGGGCAGCAACCCCCACGTGAAGGAGGTCAGGGGGCTGGGGCTGATTGTGGGCGTCCAGCTTGACACGGTGAGCCATTGGGCTGTTGTTGTGCCGGGAGTTTGCGTGCCTGGGCCAAGCAGTGTCGCCTCTACCTGGGAGAGGTCGAGGTTGACCTGAGCTGCCTTGCTGAGGACAGAGAGTGAATGGCCTGGGTCTGAAGGGCAGCACTTTGCACTCAGGGGCCCCTCTCAGTAGCAGAGCACCCGTCAGTAGCACAGATGGGTGTTCCTTCTTCCTGTCCAAACTTCAGCCTCTGCGGTGGAGGCATCTTTGCCCAAATCATGTCTTCAACTAGGCTCACACTTCGATCAGGCATGCCTTGCATCGTTGCTGTGGTTTCAGTAGCACTGAGAGTGTGCTTGCTGTTGCTGCAGGCCGCAGGGCCCCTATGCCAGAAGGCCAGGGAAGAGGGTCTGCTAGTGATCACAGCTGGCAAGGGTGACGTCGTTAGGCTGGTGCCCCCTCTTATTGTCACAGATGCAGACATTGACAAGTGTATCGAGATTCTGGCCCGCTGTGCCAAGCAGGTTCTGAAGTGAAGTGTGCATCTGCGGACGGGTCCCCTTTATAAATGCAGAGCTCGCCTAGTGCCTTTAGCCAAGTCATGTGAATTGGACTTCTTTAGCAGCTTTTCCAAGGTTTCAATTGACGGAAGCGTGCATGTACAGACAAGCAAGCAATCTCAAGCCATATGCAGCTGGATTATATGTCATTGCTCTTCATTTGTGTATGATATTGCAGCAAGCACTGACAAGCAAGGCATGAACGCAGATTGCAACCACAGACAGACTCAGGGTGCAATTGAACCTCAAACACAGCAGACCTCACTTTCAGTAACTACAAGGCGAGGAACAAAGGAATGCTGGAAGTTTTGGTGGAGGGTCCTGACATTGCTCAGTTTGCAGGCATCTGCAGACACGTCATGTATTCTGGCAGGTTGGAACATCGCTGATCTGAGGTGCTATGCACCAAGCAAGGCTTTCAGGTGCTGGCCATTTTACAAAAAAGTAGCTTAGAACCTCATGCCCGTGCCTCCATGACTGTGACTGGCAGGGGCTGCTCATAGGGCTGCTCTGCTGAGTGGTGGAAGGCGTGGGCCTTGGGGTCCACCGGCGACTGGGGCGACTTCGGCGACAGAGACTCGTCGTCGCTGCTGCCTTGCTCCTCGTCCACCTGCTGCTTCATGGCCAGGTTGGCCACTGGCATGCAGGCCAGGAAGTTTAGCAAGCTCCACTCGCTGCCGCCGGTCTTGGGCATGCGCACATTCTCTCGCTCGGAGTCCCTCTCTATGTCTGCGCTGTCCCGCCCGAGGGGCCGCGCCTTGGCAGACCTGCCCCTGTCAGTGCTGCTGCTGCGCCGGTGCAGCTTGGGGTGCGGCAGAGGCATTGACTCTAACCCTCCCGGAGCGTGAAGCCAGATCCCTGCAGCATGAGAGCAGGTGATGTCAGCGCAGACAGTTGGGCAGCAAAATTGATTGCAAAGGGCGCATCACACAGAAGCATGCACCAGCTGCAATGCATGAGCCAGCATACACCAGGTATGCACCCAGACTCAGCCGCAGCCATCTGTGATAAGGGTCGACAGGCTGTGCCTGATGGTGGCGTGTGAATGCTGTTGGCTCACCGGCGTTGTATCGCGCCACTGTGTGGTCAGCAAGGTTGAAGCGCAGCTTGAAGTGCCAGGGACGGTGGCGCAGGTGTATCTGGTCCTTCAAGATGTGCATGCAGTTGTCCACATGCTTGTAGCTGCACAGCAGGGGAGGTGAAGCCTTTAGGGTTGTGGCCAGCGCAGTCACTTGTCAGCAGGTGCTAGTCAACAGGGCCAGACCATGGAGAGCACACCCAGCAGCTCTCTGGACAAGGCAGCAGCGCTTGCTGAGCATGCCTGGAGATGTCAGGCAAACATCAGCCCTGACATGCCCCGATTCAAAAGTCCAGACATTGTTGCACCAAGGAAAAGGAAAAGGCTCTCATTTGCATTGTGTCGGAGAACTGCAAGGTTGGATGTCCTGAGATGCAAAAGCCGATGCAGTCTTGCACTGAGGGACAAAGAGAGGCTGTCACTTGCTTTGTGATGAAGTGATGCGAAGCTGGAGGCACTCACTTGAACGCGGGAGGCAGGGTAGGCACAGGGTCTGCGCCCTGGATGATCCGGTAGCTGGTGCCCACCAGAGTGTGGAAAGCCTTCTTGAAGACTGAGTTGCCCACCCTGCAGGTCAAACGGCTGAGTGGTAACCGGTTGCATTCTGGAGCTGCATGAGGGAGGGCACAGGGCCGCGCGACCTTGAGAAGGGCAGGCAAGCAACAGTAGGCTTGACATGGCTCATGGCAACATGCTGAGGCTAAAGGGCTGTGAATTGCATGTGCTAGCACAGCTGTTGAGGCAGCTCAGGTCAATAGCCTGCCCCATGATTGGTTGAGCAGCAGTGATCCTGTACAGGAGGAGGCAGCCTGCCAGAAGCGGGGCGCAGTAGGCTGCCATCATGCAGCTGCCATGTGCGGCCAGAAAGAGAGCAGCACTTTACCTTGGGCTGCCAAAAGTGATGCACCTCACGTCTGCCTGGGGGTACTCCAGAGCAGCCCAGGCAGCACCTGCACACAGGCACAACAGCTGTTGCCTTCCACAACCCTTGAGGTCCAGGCAGTGGTCTTGTAAAGCAGGGGGGCATGGCCCACTTTTGCTGGAGCAGCAGGCAACAAGCAGGTGCAGCTGTTGGCCACTGGGACAGCAGCTAGGAGGTTGGCGCAAGTCAGATTGCAGTCTGCGTGGCCTTGGAGAATGCTGGCTCATGCTGCTTGCCATAGAGGGCACCCACCTAGTGTTGCCAACGCTCCACCAAGACTGTGCCCACAACAGAGCACGCGATTTGGGACCGCTCCGCCCGATAGCTCCTTCAGCACCTCTGACAGGCTGTTCTCTGGGTCAGCAAGGGAACTCACGGCTGCAAACTGCTGCAGGAAGCCTGCACACGCATCAACATGTCTTGAGCCTACTGGACAGGTGCAGCAGGAATCCTGCACACACATTGGATGGTCTCACTGGGTCCATACTCTGGCAGCTGCTGCAGAAATATCGGTGCCCTGACTGCTGAGCCTTGAGGCCAAGCAAGACGTTTGCACTTGACAAGCTGGCGCTGCAGCACCCACCTACGTGCGCCTTGACCCCTGGGAACAGGTCCTGCAGGTAGTCAATGTTGCGACGCATGATCTTCACGTCCTGAAGCCCATCCTGCGCCGTGTCTGTGCCCCGAAAAGCAAAGACAGCAGTGCCCTCTGGCAGCCACCCCACGTGGACCTGCAGGTGTGACAATGACATGATAATAAGCATCGACTGCACATTCAGTGGCGGGGCAGGCAGAGCACTGGAGCGACTTCCAGCTGTGGTGCTGTTGTGGCCATTGATGGCCGCAAACAGATCGATGGCGCCATCAGACTTAGCCCCATGCAGCAAGGTACCAACTGCTGCTTCACACATGCTGCTGCTGGCCTGATGTGCAGCATGCTGCTGTCAGTGCTCATCAGCACAGGTGGCTGCTTGCTGCTGCAGCATGCTGTTACAAGGACTCCACAGCACAGATCGCTCCTTGCTGATGGGCTGAGGTATGTCATGCTGCTGTCACTCAACCTCAGCATACTAATGCTTGCTGCTGAGCCACGGTGCAGCAAGCTGCTGTCAGTGTTCCTCAGCGCACAGCAGACCTCATGCTGCTGGGCTATGTGCAGAGAAACATCACGGCTGCTCACATGGCAGTCCTTGTTCTTCTTGTCCACCACTAGGCGGCTGTTGGTGATGCCCGTCCGCTCCCTGAAGGTGGCTTCATCCCTGTAGGCCGCCGCAGCGATGACCACTGCCTGGCTGAGCTTGCCCACTGCCAGAATCTGCAGGCGCCAGTAGAGGGGAAGGTGAGCAGCCTTGCAGGGGCTGCAGCTGTTTCAGTCATCACAGTTTGGCTAAGCTTGCTCTTTGCCGGGCACCAGCAGGGGAAGGGCAAGCGGCCCCTGAGTATACTGTTGCTTGGCTGAGCTAGCCCATTGCTGACATCTGCAGGCAGCTGGCAGGGTTCGGTGAGCTGCCTTCACTGCCTGCAAGTGCTCTTACATGTACCACCGAGCACGCCCACTCCCAGGATCTGCAGGCATCAGCAACATAGTTGCCACACCGCATGGTCGCTGTGGGCTGTAGCCATGCACTTGCATGGCCAGAAACCACAGTGGCTGCCTGTTACCCTTACACGAGGTGCCAATCAGCAGATGCAGCCGCCCTGAGAGCCTTCCACCGATGGCAGGCAGAGCACCTGCTGCACGTGCTGTTTTTGTCCCAGGCAGAGGGCAGGCAGCGGACTCCAGGCAGCCACTCCAGGCCCACCTTGGCCATGGAGTCCAACTGGTTCAGATCCACCTCCAGGTCCTCCTTGTCCAGCATGGAGAAGGCGCGCTTCAGCCACACCGAACCGCCGCCCTCGCCATCGGATGGGCCGATGCCTGCAGGCGGGAGCAATCATGAGCACTCTGAAGCGTCCCCTGCTGTCTTGAAAGGGGC
Organism: Asterochloris sp. CNOR1; assembly: GCA_963969365.1. NCBI lineage: Eukaryota > Viridiplantae > Chlorophyta > Trebouxiophyceae > Trebouxiales > Trebouxiaceae > Asterochloris > Asterochloris sp. CNOR1. The sequence continues at coordinate 3,492,651 of OZ017750.1, forward strand.
CACTTGGCCCCGCTCCCAGGCAGCCAGCATGTGTCAGTGCACAGTGCACCCTCATGCAACTATTCCTTCATCTCAGAATCCTCTGCACTGCCACCCTGAGCTTAGGCACAGCACCTAGCAGTGTTTGTGCAGGTGCTGGCAGAGTGCAGACTGGCAGCAGACAGCAGGTGCAGCAGTCTGAAGGCTACTGATGCTTTGCAACACTATGGGCATGCATGGTGGTACTGGCAGCAGTGACACCGCTTGCTTCGCACAAGGGAGCACTCCATTCAACTCTGTGCCATCGGTGGCGTGGGAGCACATAGATAGGGGTGTGCTCTACGTGCATGGCAGGGGCAATGAAGGCGACCAACAATGTTTTGTTGGGATCTCAGAGTGCAGACGACTTGCTGCTGAGCATGGCAACGCCAAGCTGTAGCCACGCCCTGGCAGCAGAGCAAGGTGGCTGACTGCCTTGGCCTGAGGTCAAGCTGTAGACTCCATGATGTCTTCAGCAGACTTGCTCCTGCACAAACGCGGCTTCGCTCACCTGCATTCATGCCGCCGGTGGCCTCGTCCACCACCCCGGCCACCACATTGCGGGCGGCGCTGTTGCCCAGGGCCCCCGAGCCCTGGGACTTGGTCTGCTGCAGCGTGGGGCGGTGGTCCCACTGCTCCCCACCCTCAGCTGCTGGGCCGGGCCCCTCAGCGCCTGTTGCAGCTGCATCAACGGCAGCCTCACCCCCATTGGCCTCGCTCCCATTTGCCTCGCTCCCATTTGCCTTGCCTGCAGAAGAGGGCACATCAGAGCTGAATGTGTCACAGCCTGAGAGCTGAGGAGGGAGCAGCGAGAGCGGCGGCCATCCAAAGCTGCGGTGCTTCCAAGAAGCATGTGGCTGTCCTGAAATGGCGTCACAGAGCTCTGGACTGCGGACAGCCTGACCCACACTGCTATGCGTGCAGCATCACCTATCACAAGAGATGCTTGAGCGGCCATAGTGTCCTGCAGCAGACGCCCACTGCTGCTGCCCAGTCTGTGCTGCAGTCCATGCAGCATGTGTCTGCAGTGATGGAGGCCTGGACGGCTCAGTTGCAGCAGATGCCTGCTGCTGCTGCCCCTCCTGTGCTGCAGTCCATGCGACATGTGCATATTTCTTGAAAAGCTGAAATGGCCAATGTCACCTGCAGCACGCTGCTGCTTCTGCCGGAAGTACTCTGCCTTGATCTCGCGGAGGCGACTGGCCTCGGCCTCTGTGCCCAGCAGTGATGCGTGCAGGAAGGCCTGCCCCAGCTCTGCCATCTGCGCCTCACTGCACTTGGGGCTCTGCACACAGCCAAGGCCTCACGTCAGCACCCAACAGTGGATTGCAGGTTGTGCCACAAGCCTGGGCACCTGACGCTCAGCCTAGGGCCCGGCAAGCCTCTCTTGACGCTGCTTCACTGTCCAAGGGTACACCAGCTCCCACACCTGTCGGCTTGACGACCAACAGCCTGTCACTGCCCAATCCACTGCAAGTGGTTGAGTCGGTGTCAAACTGATGGCTTCCTGCCCAGAAGACAAGAAATGGCGGGAGCTGCACCTCAGAGCCACCAGCGACCACGGCATACCCGCCAAGATCTCGTCATGGTGGCCGAGCTGGTGCTGTGCAGCTCCATTCGATGCTGGCTGCATGCCAAGCAGATGCGGAACAAGCGCAGTCGCACCTCAGCGCCATCCGCGACCTTGTCACTCCCCTCGGCTGCCTGCACCATCTGCTGCTCGTCCGACACCTGCTGGGGGGCGGCAGGCGCGGTCCACCCCATGCGCCTCTTCATGTCCTCCAAGATGGCCGCTGGGCTGGTCTTCTCCAGGGCCGCGCTGCCAGACTCAGCCGCCTGTCCTGGCTCAGAGGTTGAGGCCTCCTGTGACGATGCCTGCCTGCTGGGCACAGGTGGACTGGGCTCAGCATGCAATTTGAGCATGCACAACAGCAGCTTTGAAAGGATTGAAGGCACCAGGGTAGGTTGGGCCCAACATGCACTGAGGGAGTGATGAAAGCCAGCCTGACAGAGCAGGACATGGAGGGCCTGGACTCAACGTCTGCTGCAGCATCAACAACAGCACAGTTGACAGCAACATGACGCAGGGGGACACGTCGCTGATCATGCACTGTGAGCAACCAGGTACCGCACCCAGGTACACGCAGGCGCTGAGAACACGCCAAGGCATCGATGACGGAGAGCTGGACAGCATGGACCACACAGGTACATGCAGGGGCACATGGCTGAGCAAGGCACATACCCACTTGCAGCTCGCACAGTCAGGCAGGTGGCTGGTGCTGCGTGGCATAGCGTGCCCTCCCTGAGCAGGGCGCGCCACTCCTTCTGCACCTTCAATGCACGCTCCCAGTGGCTCACCTGGCGGCCAGCTTCCTCTGGCGCTCCTCATCCTCCAGCTGCTCCCGCACAGCCTGCACAGCACAGAGCATGGCAGTCTGAATGTGGATACATAGATCTGGAGGGGCAGCAATTGGCAGACTGTGCAGTCACACAGTCAGCGTCGGCAACTCGAAGCTGGATGAGCACAATGCACTGTTACAAAGACTGCACCGCCCTTGAACGCAGCTGGTGCAGCGCCAGCTCCATACCAGGTCTAGGAGTGGAATGCATAGGCTCAGGGCGTGGCCACCTACCAGTCACGTGACAAGCCAGTAGTCAGCAGCATGCTCCGCCTGATGCCTGCTGCTTTACCTGATAGAGGCCATTGTCTCGGATGTCTGGGTGATTGAGGTGCAGCTTGGGCATCACTGACACCTCTACTGCCATTGGCTGCTTGGAAGAGGCCGCCTTGTGCTGCTCGTTGTAGGCCTTGTCCAGGTGCTCTCCAAAGGACGGGCCAAGCTCCATGTCATCGCCAGCTAGCTTCATATAGCACGTAGCAAAAGTGCTGTACAGGGAGCCTGCAGCCAGTAAGCAAGAGGAGGGTGCTGAGCAGGCCAGCATTGCCAGCGACCAGTTGCAGTGCAGAAGCAACTCCCAGCAATGACAGCAGCTGGGCAGCTGCGTGTGCGGCCAGACGCCTTCAGCAGACCCAAGGGGAGCCTTTAGACTCTAGAGGGCCTTGACACCAAAGCACCAGGTGCATCCTGGCCCCTCGGACCCACTGCGGCATCCCTCAGGTCATCAGCACAGCGCAGGAGGCATTGGCGTGCAAAAAGCAAATACCCACCTGGAGTGTCAGCTGCCAGCCGGAGGTCAGCTGTGCGCGTGACCACCAGCATCTCACAGGCCACTGAAAAGGGGACGCTTCAACCTACTGCAGAGGTGTGCAACCCCTTGCGGGACACATCCTGCTCCACACTTTGCTGCCTTAAATCACTCCTTTGAGCAGCATGCCCGATTTGCCTGAGTGTCCCTCTTCTGGGGACACGCGCGGCTCTACAATCCTCAGCTGACCTCGTTCAACCTGTGAGGGCCAGGCCCCACTGCCTGCTGGCCTAGCCGCTTCGCGCTCAAAGCTCACCTCCCAGAGCGCCTTTGCATGTGAAAGCCCCTTGTCAGGAGACACACACAGCTGCGCAAGTCTCTGCTGCCTGCCATCAATCCTGTAAGGCCCACCCTCCCCTGCATGTTGTCCTCAGCTAGCCCCGGTGGGGCCAGAGCTCACCTCCCAGAGCGCGGTCGCGCTCAAAGTGCCGCAGGCACACCGCGTGGACGGCCTCCGCATATCGCTCAAAAGCGTGGTCAGCGATGGTTGTGTTCAGCTTGGCAGAGGCAGGCCCCTCCCCTGGCTGCATCTCCCCGTCGCGGACATAAACGGCGCCATGGACGTGCCTCAGGAAGGCGCTGCGCACCGACATGCCGGCAGGGATTGAGTCTTTGCGATAGATCACCCGGTAGCTCATTGCCACCAGCCACCTGCAGGGTTCAGGCAGAAGGGGTTGAAGTGATGGCCGCCACCAACCACCTGCAGGGATGAGGCGCGGGGGTGAAAGGGTGTGCAGTTGGGTTCTGGCTTCAAGGGCAAGCGTGTGGGCTTGTGATGCCAGCCACCTGCACCCTCAGGTCTGGACACTGTGAGAAGCTGGCTGTCACGGCATGTCCATGGGCTCAAAGTCACGAGTCACTTGTGCAAAGGGTGTTGGCAGTGAGCTGCTTGCTGTGAGGGAATGCCTCTGAGCTCATTGCCATCAGCTCCCAACACTGATAAGCCAAAAGAGGGTCGTTGTTCATGTTTTGGAATGATGGGTTTGAGGCCAAGGCAGTCAGATCTTGCATGCAGTGATGCAAGGACCATTGTGTGGTCACACTAAGGCCATGGCCACCACTTATATGCAGTCTCACGTCAGGAGACTGACATGCTGCAGTCTGGGCCACATCCAGGCATGCATAACTGCCCTGGCAGAGCGCCTGCAGACAGCGGGGTGCATGTGCAAACCCCTGGCTGTGGGTGCTGCATATGGGAGGACTGCAAGCAGCGCACCGAGGCACCTAGGAGAAGCTGCCGGAACCCTGCAGACTGTGCAAGACAAGGGACCTGAGTGGCTTGCCTGAAGACCTCTGTGAAGGCCGCATTGCCAACTTTGGGGCTGCCGAAGGTGATGCAGCGCACATCTGCGGTGGGACACTGCAGTGCCATCCACAGCGCTGTCACAGTGGCTGCGGCTGCCCCGCTGCAGTAGCCCGAGCAGAAGACCTTGCGGGGTGTCACGCCCCCTGCAGAGCAGTAGTGAGCACCTGCTTGTGGCCAACCAGCCACAGCACATGAATGCTGATGCAGGGCTGTGACGATGCCCAAGACTAGCAGCTAGACCAGATCATCTGACTTGCCTCCACAGTATCAGCAACAGCTGCATATGACCAGCCACCATGAACCAAGTGGACCCTTGCGCCCCCACCTGACACAAACATAATGGCAGCAGACACAGCTTGCACAAGCAGCCTGTGCCAGAGCATAAGCAGCTGCGGCAGGCCAGACCGTGACGGCTCAGCTCTCGACCCTCAACCAAAGCACCAGGCTCACGGCAGTGCGGCCGGATGGCCTCCATTGGCTGGCTGGACATGTGCAGGTGAACATGTCCTCTCTTGCCTGAATAGCCTGTGCCAGAAGATGGACAGCTGCAGAGGCGAGCCCACAGAGCGAGCCACAGAGGGCTCTGACAGTGGCCCCCAGACACACAGGCGCGCCGCAATAACACAGGCAGATGGAGTACAACAGCTGGCTGGACATGTGAAGGTAAATCGGCCGCACCTGTTGCAGCCTTGATGCAGTCGGCCAGGTTCCTGTGGTTCTCATCCCTCAAGCTGTCAAACATGTCCAGGAAGACCGTCACAATCTCAGCGCCCGGCCAGACGCCAGCCAGCCACTTGGGCTGCATCGTCTCTGTCTGCACTTTCATGGACTCCTTGCAGGCACCCTGCAGCAGGGCACAGCATTGTTTCTGGTACCTGCTCACCCTTGTGCAGCTTGCTGATCAGTAGCTCCAGGAGGCCAGGCTGATGCAGAGAGAGCACGGCGGCAAAGCCAGACGCAGCTGTGCACGGCAGCGCCGGCAGACTCCTGTGCTTGCCATGCATAGATGCTGACATGCACGTCGCACAGCTCTGGGATGTGAGTGAAGCGCTCTCTGCTGTGTGCAGAGGGCTGCTGTGCATGGCAGCGCTTGCCTACTGCACTGCCTGCCATGCAGGTCAGCATGCCGCACAGCTCTGTACTGATGGTGAGGCAGCAAACAGCAGAACTGTGCCGGAGATGCTTGCCTTCATCGCCATTGCCAGCATGCTTTTTTCCTTGAAGTAGGCCATGTGCAGCTCCATGCCGTGCTTCCCTGCAGGGCAGGCGCTGCGCATCGAGCAGGGCATCCACAGAGCACACATGCCCCAGTCTAGTTGCTGGCCATGTGCAGCTCCAGGCCATGCCTTTCAGCAATGAAGGCGCAGCACATCAGGCAGGGCAATTCCTTAGCCCTCCAGAACACGCAGGGGCGTTCCTCATGCACAGGTGCGCCATCCAACTGCTCGTCAACTCAAGGGCGATCAGCTTCATGCAAGCCAGGTGCTGCGCGAAAACAGAAATTCCCTGGACTGATCTGCGACTGACGTTTCATCCAAGCTCAGTGCGAAGCAAGTGCTGCACTTGTGTGCGCGGAGAGGAGCATGCGTGCCGGGCCATTGATGCAGTGCAGAAAGCATCTGTTGTTGCTTGCTTGCTGGGTGACCTGGCAGCACAGGCATGTCACAAGAGGGGGGCCACCATGGCCTGCATCTCAACATAAATTGGCAGACACGGCAAGACACCGTCTGCATGAGCTCACCTTTCAACACCAAGGTGCGCCGCCCGAAGCCCTTCTGCCGCTCGATACACAGCTTCAAGGCTATCAGCGTCGGCTTGATCTTGGCGAGCACTGGGGAAGCAAGCTGCTCTAGCTGGCCTGCAGTCCATCAGCGCAGCATTGTGCTGTGTTTCGGCAGCATGTTGGCAGCTTCCGCTGCCACAGTTGGTGCCTGTGGCCTGGTAACATCTGCCGGCAGCTGCCACCAGGCCGTGTTGCCATGGCAACCATGTTGAAGGCCTGGCGAGCCGGGTTTGCTCAAGGCCTTGCGAGCTGGGCTACACAGGAATCAAGAAGCTGAGACAGTAGGTGTGCCTCCATGGACCAGACGGCCTGATCTTCTGCGCACCAGCCGTGCAGTGGCTAGCATCTGAATGCACAGATTACACCCCACGTGCATCCTCACATGAGGGAATCCAGACTCACCAAGAGGTTCATCCTCTTGCACTGTTGAAAGCGCTGTGCTAGCCATGCCTGCTTGGCGTCAGTCTTCGGCGACAAGCACGATGAACAGAACTTCACACTGAACGAGGACTTTCCCCCTTCTTGGGTCCAAACAAGGGCGAGGCACGCTGGGCAAAGATGCCGCAAGTCTGCGTCAAGCTGACTCCGTTCTCGTCTGTGGAGTTTTTCTGTGCTAAGACTTTTCGGGGCTGACATGAGGCAAGACATCCTACCTGACACTCCTGAGTACCCGGCCTGTGAGCAGCATGGACGAGAACACAGATCAGGGCAGCTGCTCAGATCAAGGTGTGCTGGTGTCGCGTCTGGGAACCGTTCATCTGCTGTGTGAAGTGCGCCCTTCAGCCAGTGATGAGGTAGCTCTTGCTCCTTCTACCTGCCGATGTGGTCACAGTGTTGCTGCACACAGCAAGGTCAGCCATGCCAACCTGTGTCTGTGCTGTTGCAGACTCTTGGCCTCCCCACAGACATATTCCAGGCTGTGCTTGCCAAGTCAGTGCAGCAGCGCGGCACTGCATCAAGCCTGAGGCTCAGCAGCCGCAGCTTGGCACATGGGTGTGGAGCAGCATTGGTGACAGGCAAGGTGGCGCGCCAAGCACAGATTCTTCCTCCTTCCCAGAGATTCCCAGGATGCTCTGCATACCCCCAAGCTCCGGGTTGATCTGCTGTCCCCTTGAACTGCAGGCACCTTCCACCTCAGACCACCGCACCTGCATGGCCCGCACGGAGAGCTTCAGTGCTGGCTATGGCAAGTGGGCATCCTACAGCGCGCCTTTCCCAACAGCACCCTTAGAATGGACAACGTGGTTCGGACAGCAGATGCGGCAAGCATCCATCAACTGCTCAACTGCACTGAGCTCAGGGACGTCACTATCTGCCCCACATCAAAGCCAGTCAGGCGTGCCAGGCAGTGGCAAGCACTTGCCGCTCTGGACAGGCTACATGGCGGTCGCCTGCAGCTCCGGGTGTCGGCACACGCCTTCCGGATGCTGGCGGCAGAGCCTGCGCTGGCCGCTCACGTCTCACAGGCGACACTGGCATGGGGCGCAGGTGCCGGCAGCAGCTTGGCGGACCAGGTCAGCAGCTTGAGCAGCCTCACCAAGCTGACGCTGCGCAACCGGGACTCACCGCTGGGGGCAGCAGGCATGCTGGACGCCCTGCGGCAGCTGTCAGCGCTGCAGTCCCTGCACTGCCTGGCCAGTGCCATGCGGATGCTGCTGGTCAATTCAGTCCCCAGCAGCTGGCCACTGCTGACAACACTGCAGCTCAGAGACTTCATATGCGAGCCTCAACCACTGAACTGGTCCCTTGTGGAGCAGCAGTGCCCCCAGCTGCAGGAACTGACCATGTACGAAGCTGTCCCACTGTGCCTGACCGCCCTGACCAGCCTGACCTGCCATCACTGGGAGCCTCGAGACACAGACAGCTTGCAGTGCTCTCGGCTGGGCCACCTCCATGTGCTGTGGAGTTTAGATCTCAAAGTGTTGCCTAGCACACTAACAAGCCTCTCCCTGCACCATGGTGGTAGACACCCCTTGCACCACATCCCAGATCAGCACCTGAGCAGCCAGCAGTGCCTGGTGCACATTAGTTTTACGTCTGTGTTGTGGGACCTTTCAGACATTCCAGGGCTGATTCCAGCCATTCAGCGCCCTGCTCTATCCCCTTCTGTGACATCTGTTCAGCTCTGCATTCGCCCACAAGCCCTCATCCTGCCAGACATGAATGGCAGCATGGCGAGGCAACACTTTCATCATCTTGTTGCATGGTTTCCACACCTGCAGCGCTTACATATTCACTTGCCCAGCGGGCACGTATCAGGGGAGCTTTTGATATCAGCTGAATGGCTCCCAGCACACTGCAGACTTGTCGTCACTCACAACCTGACATGCCCGGTCCGTGTTGTGAAGTATCCCTCTGGCTGCTTGTCGCTTCCCCTGGCGTCACGCCCTGTTGATGAATGGAGAAGCTATTAGCATGGAGGCCTGTTGATGCGCCTGCCTGACACACTGTCTAACATGATATATCCAATTGGCTTGCTGCATGCAGCAAACAGTCAAAGTAAAAGCATTTGCTTGCCACCTTCTCGAATGGTGACTTCCCTTCAGAGAATAATTCATTCACAAGAACTGCACAGCCATGAATTTGAAGCAACAAACACAGTCAGAACAAATCAAATGGACTGGGGACAGGGGGTCAACAATCTGGGTGGCATATACAGCATATGTGAGCAGTTGGTGTCAGTCACAAAAGGGTCTAATGCCACAGGTGGCTGCCTGCTCTTTAATGACGTCGTGAAGCTGCCTCCTGGTGGAGTTCATCAGTTGACCTTCTGGGCCTTTGAATTCATCAACTGCTCAATGTCCTTCCTAAGCAACACCTGGATGGTCACAAACACCTTTGCAATGCCAGTGCCACAGGCGATGCATCTCCAGGTAAGAAGGTGCAACAAGCCAACCTACTCATGGCTGTTGGAGGCCAATCTTCACCAGCGTCTGGTGCAACTGGTGGCTAGCAGCACTGCAGGGTGTGCGGAATCAGTATGCCAGTGTGTGTTGGTCGCCATAGTGAGACTAACAACTACCAGCATCAACCACATATTCTGGTAGCAAGCTGCTCTGCGTATGCAGGGATGCAGCATGGCAGTGCTGCGGCTCACCACCATGAAGAGGCCAATGACCACGAGCGCCTGCCATATGTAGTAGGGAATGGGGGCCTGGCCGATCGTGAGCCCAATGAAGATATTGACCAATGCCAAGGCCAGTGCGCCCTTGCCCAGCGTCTTGTGCCAGGTCTGCCAGGCCTGGTGCAGCTGCGCGTCCTGGCCAGGTCGCAACACAGCTGTCACCCACTGCAGGCTGCCCAGAGCTGTGATCGTGTATCCCAAAGTCCTGCAACAAGTGGGTGGCCCGGCACTTTGAATAAGGTCCAAATCGGCGATCAAGGCACCTGTGTGCCGCAGTCATAAAGCTTTGAGCGGGAATCTCACTTGTGCGTCTGCTCTAGCGCTATGTTGTTGGCTGAAATTGCTACTTTGATGCCGACCAGCGAGATAAGGAACGCGACTGTCTGAATGGCGCGGTGGAGGTGGAACCAGCGCGAGCTAAGCTGCTTTGTGTGCCGCAGAACTGCCACAACAATTGCCAGTGGCACAAGAAAGCCGTAGCTGAGCAACATAAGCTTGCCTGTAGACAGACATAACAATTCAGGCCATGCAAAGCGCTATGAAGCTGAGACTGGTATGCTATGGTAGCAGCCAGCAGCCACTACGTGCCACGACTTGGGTGACAGTGCAGAGCTTCTACTTCATGAAGCTGCTACATAGGTGGCTCACCATGTAGGGGAATTTCTCTACGAACTCCTGCGCATGCACCTGAGTGGCTCTCGATGCCTGCACACATCTCTGACAGCTCTGCCTGCAGACAAACATGTCAGTTGACATCTGACGGCTGGAGGCCTGTTCAAGTTGTTGACTGAGGCAGGGCACCACACTGATGAGGATTGCATGTGTGTTTTAAAATCAGGCCCAGCCAAGCACCTGTGAAGAGGCACCCATGTTGACTGTGTTTGCGACAAATTGATTTGGTTAACTCAACGCCTCTCAGAACAGGTTACTGCAGGTCGGAAAGTGTATCACTGTTATTACAAGCAAACTTTGCTTTGTGCCGGTGTGGTGTTTGATTTTAGAGTCCAGTGACGTGATGTGGTTCACATGCATAGCAGCTCGAGCATCCTGAATGGTTGAAGTCACATTTTGCTGCCTGCTCTGTTGGGAAACCAGGGCTCATCTCTGCTGGCCCATGCATGCAGCAGGTGATGCGCAATTGCCTCTGGAGGCGGGATCCAGAAGTCGAGTGGAGGTGTGGGCTCAGCCTTGCCACCTGCACACACATGCGAGGGTTTCAGCTTTGCTGCACTGGGCTCAGCGCTCTCATTGGGCAATCACAGGATCTGAGGGCAGGCGCACCTCTGTATGGGATGTCTGGCCGCTTGCTGTCGGACACAGCCGTCAAGATCTCCTGCCTGCAGGTGACAAGGCATACTGAGCACCTTGGTTGGTCTTCAAAGTCACTGCACGCTGCAGGACTCTTTGCCTTCTGAATGCTGACAAAACACAAGGACCAGCCATCTCACAGGACAAAGATAGCCAGCACTGGAGCAGTCATGGCTCACTCGGCATCCCAGTCATGAAGACAAGTGAAACTGCACCCTGCCCCCATACCTTTGCCAGCTGGCGTGCTGAAGCAGCTGCACTGGTGCAGATCATGTGTGCAGTGCAACAGGAATTTACCTGCTGACCCATCTCACGTCTTCCATCTCATCCACGTCAAAATTTACGTCATCATCCACAGCCTTGCCTATACAGCCCACCATCAGCTCGCAGGTGCCACCTCTACCTACACAAGCACCCAGGCCGTGTCAGGTGCAGCGTGCTCAGCAGCTTGCCATGCAAGCTGCTGCACAGCAGCATATTTTAGCAGGCCTGGCCCACACAACATCAGCCAATTCTCAGCGTTCCAGTGGGCGATGCGCACATGGAAGCCATATGTGACCACAGCCCTGCTTGGCCGCCAGCTGCTCTGGGCTTACCTACAGGCCAGGGCTGGGAGCCTACAATATCCACATTGCTAACATTGATGCCTGCAGCACGACAATTCCAAGGTCAGTGCACAGCACTGCCCTCTGAGGACTGTAGAAGCACTCTGCTGCTTCTGCTGCCACGAAACAGCAGGCAGCTGCCTAAGTGCCCACTTGGTCCAGCACTGCATCTGAGACAGCAAAGCGGGCTCCTCTCTGCCTGCCCGCCCATGCACAGGCTCTTGACTCTGGAGCGTGCCATGGTATGTGCACCACCACTGCTATAACACTACTGCCTGCCTGCTGGCTGACCGCCCGTAAACTAACCCCTTAGCACAGCAGACCATCTGCCCCAACATAGAGCAGCAGTGGCCCTGACTCAGATTCTCCTGATTGATAATGTCCTGAAACAGCTGCTTAGCTGCCTTGCTGCAAGCACAACCCTACACAACTTCTTGGCAGCCTTCTGCCAGACCTCTTGCTAAATCTGATGACAGCCTAACAAACTGCTGTCCTCACGCTGACTCCCTGCACCTGAAGGGCACAGACCTCAAGGCAACTGGCCACCTGCCTTCACATTGACCTCCCCTGCCGACTGAAGCCAGACAGCAACCTGCACACCTCCCTCCTGCTAGCGCCAACAAACGCTGCTCGAGAGAAGGCGGCTGCGCGGCTGCCATCTGCCCAACCCTGTTGTGACCGCCAAGTCAAATTGAGCTGCCCACTCTCATCGCCCACCCTCATCGCCCACCCCAATTGACACTAACCTCTCGACGCACTGCTTACCTCCTCGATGGACACGGAGCCTGCCCTGCCTGCACCCCATGCACCCCAGATGCTCACCTGACGTCCTTTAAGGACCTGCAATGTGAGTGCTGAAAGTGCCACCAAGGGCAGGGCAGCAGTTGCGGGCAACACCTACCTGCCTCCTCCTTGACCTCTCGCCTGACTGCCTCCTCGATGGCCTCCCCCTGCTCAATGAAGCCAGACAGGCAGGTCAGCATGGTGCCCAGGCGGATGGCCTTGCTGCGCCCCACCAGTGCGCGCTTGCCGTCCGCAGACTCCACCATCATGATGGCCTGCAGCCAAGGAAGCAGCGCTGCTCACTGCTGCTGTAGCACCACGACGCTGGCATCACCAGACTTGCTGCCTGCAGAAAGCACCAGCACCAGACCCTGCGACAAGACCTCATGCGTAGCATAGGGTTAGTATCCGCAGATTGCATATCACATTGGCCTGTGACCAGTCAGGTCTGCAGCGTAGCCCAGACTCGCCCTTCTCAGGTATCACTGTCACACAATACAAGCACACTAGGACCTTTATCATTCCTTGCAGCCGGAGAGCTTTGGACACAAGCAGGTCTGTACTGTGGCCTGCGGTCAGCAGGCACAGCCAGCATTAGGGCTTGCTATATCAGCTGTACTTTTGGCAGCAACGTGGCCCATTACCTGAGGGCAGCAAGCACAGCCAGGTCTGCCTGAAAACTCTTGCGCCAATTGGTTCTGCCGGCATGGGAGGGCGGCACAACACCTGCAGACAAGGGCACCAGCTGCAGTTCACTCACCACAGGATCTGTCCGTGGGTACTCGCGATGCTTGTTCTCCCGTGTGCACTGCCGCTTGGCGCCAGCTTCGATTGGCTCTGTCGGTGCGCCGCAGTGGCCACAGAAGCCATGACTCTGCAGCAGCACACCAGGGCTCGGCATCCGCAGAGCAGTGCAGACCCCACAGAGTGTAGCAGTGAGCCTGCAGAAAGACTGATTTGCATGCAAGCATCCCAGCCAGGTAGCCAGCTGCTTTTGTGATGGAGACATCCAAAAGGTGCTTCCTGATGGCATCTGTGCAGGCAGCCTGACAACCATTGCGGGTTGTGGGCAGGCAGATCTGATCACTCGGCAGACATGAGTACACAGCCGGCAGTGGGCCGCACCTGATGCCACTGCGAGAGCGCCACCGCATGCCCCGCCACTGCCAGCTCCTCTGGAGTGAGTCGCGGCATCAGCGGCCTCAGCTCCTGGAGCGTGGACCCTGCAGCAGAGCAGACAGAAATGGTAATGGGCTTCTGGCAGACTGGACGGCAGGACTGGCCTCAGCTCCTGCGGCCAGGTGAACAGGAGACAGGCGGATGCTCACCCGCAACCCTGACAGCAGGCTCTGCAGCTGTGTGGACAGTGCGGTGACCTTTCACCCTGTGCACCACAGTTGGGCAGCTCTGGTGCAGGCAACAAAGCTTGGCGCTGCTGCATCTGGACTGTCACCACAATGACAGCACAGCTGCGGTAGCAGGTACCTGTGTGCTGCCATGCATCTTGGACACAGGTGGTGTGCAGAGCCTGCGGACGCGTGCGTGAGCACAGTGCTAAAAGCTGCAGACACTGTGCTGATTCTGTTGCATAGCCATAGCTGCACAGGAAAACAGGAGGTGACTTTGCCAACTGCACTCGTTGCACCTGACATCAAGGGCCATGTGCAGCTGCATACTACTCAGGGCCAGCATGTGGGGTGCAGCACATGCAGGCAGGTGTTAGCAACCTCCAGAACTTGCAGCATGCAGGCAGCACATGCTGACAACCGCAGCTTTTTGACTGTGCCTGAGCCCACCTTGCTGCTCCAGCTTTTGAACCAGCTGCTGCTGCTGCTGCAGGTTTGTCACGTCCATGGCAAAGCTCCAGGGGCCCCCTGACAGTTGGCCTAGCAGCACTGGCATGATGTGGCTGCCACTGCCATCTGCATAGTACAGTTGAGCACCTGTCAGGGTGCAGTTCACCGAGTCCAGTATGGTGTGTGGGGCTGGGCGTTGCAGGCCAGGAAGCACCCTGTCTGCCCTCAAGGTTCCAGGAACTACACAGCCTGGGCTGCAGGGCAGAGGATCAACGCGATTGCTCCCGGCAAGAGAGCCACACAGCATCAACCCCGGCAGCAAACAACAGGGTGCGGCGCGCCAAGCTGAGACAGCCTGATGGGCATGTTCCGACGGGAGGATGGGCAACCAGGACTTCTACATTCTGTACAATTCAGAAACCAGGCAAGCGGCGCCTTAGGCCCCAGCTGCAGTGAGAGCTCAGTAAATGCAGTCTCATGAGCGAAGGAGGCTCACTGCTTGCAGACAGCCTCATGCCATGTCGCACCCTCCGCATTTGGGGCCTGCTTGGTTGCAGGGGTGAGACCAAGCTGCTGCAGATCGTCGGGAGAGAACCAGCTGAGCCCTGTGCGAGACTGCCTGTTGTCCTCAGCCTGCCGGACTGCAATGGAGCGCCCAGTGACAATCACTGACTGGGAGCCCTGGAAGGCTGATGGCAGGAACCCTGGATCCCTGCCGGCAATGGCAAGGATGCCTATGAGTCCTTAAACAAGACAAAGCCTGCCTTGCTGGCAGGCTTGCAACCAGCATGTCACTGTGGCCTCGTGATCACTCACTTCAGCATCGCCTGAGTGGCTGCACTCCTGTTGAGGTGGTTTCCACCAAAGTGCTGTGCTCCTAAAACACTATGCATGCTTCTAAATGGCACGCAAACCCGGTGTCGATGGCGAACGTGCCTCAGGCAGTAAGTGCGAGGGAGCAGCAGCCGGATCCGAGCCCCTCTTGAGCAGATGAACATGGACTGGAAATTTTGGGCTTCATGCAAGACCTAACAAGTGTGCCTATGAGACTCGACCCTGCCGGGACTCCAGGACTGGCGACACAAGGTAACTGCACCAAAGATGGAGTTGGTGGCCATGCAGCCCTTGACAGTTCAGAACGGTTACCTGACCAGCAGCTGGATGGATGCAGCGGCCAGCATCAAGGGGTCCAAAATGTGCTGCAAAGGTGCAGAGCCATCCCAACAACTTGGGCTGCTGCAACCACATGGGCTGGAGTGCTCTTGCACAGGCTCTTGCAACTGGTACTGCAGAGAGGCAAGCAAGCAGCAACCATGCACATCTGTGTGGCACATGTGATGCAGCAGCAGTCCTGTAGTTCTTTTGTAACACTGCATATGTGCTGCTCTGGCTCCTGTGCTGCGCCCCAGATCTGCATGCAGCCCACGCCCCATAGCTGCAGCCGACCCACCCTTGCATGCAAGACGTCTTCTCCGCACAGCTCCATTGCTCAAAGTGAAGCTCACTTCAGCCTAGGCATGGCGCCGTTTGCAAGCTCATGAGGCCAGTACTACACCAGCTGAGGACCAGTGTGAATGCCTTACTGCGCGGCAGAGCTTAGCTCAGTGGCCCAACCCTGTACCTGCATAATGCTTCATGTGCAGAGGCGCACCTTGGGCTTTAAGGCGTGCATCTCAAATTACATGGTATCCGTTCATTCATGAGCCAGGCTTGAAGAGGGGAAGCGACAAGCGCCCAGAGGGACACTTCACAATACGGACTGCACAATACGACAGCTTGTGAGTGACAACGAGTCTGCAGTGCGCTGAGAGCCATGCGGCTGATATGAGAAGCTCCTCTACTCATTGCGGCAATGTGCTGGCATGTGCAAACGCTGCATGTGAGGAAACCATGCACAAAGATGATGGAAATGTTGCCCAGCCATGCTGTTGGTTACGTCTGGTGAGAGGAAGGCTCGTGGGTGGATGGTAAGCTCAACAGACGTCACAGAATTGGCTAGCATAGGGTGCATGGCTGGCACAAGGCCCAAGATGTCTGAAAGATCCTCCAACTGGGACGTGAAACAGATGTGCACCAGGGACTGCTGGCTTCTCAGGTGCTGATGTTGGAGGTCGGCCATGACCGGAGGCAGCCGAGGAAAGGAGGTCAGAGAGAGGCCGGTAAGTGTGCTGGGCAGCAGGTTGAGGTTGGCTCTGAGCTTCACGTGGAGGTGGGCCAGCTGAGAGCACTGAAAGCTGTCTGTGTCTTGAGGCTCCCAGTAATTGCAGGTCAGGCTGGTCAGGGCCGTAAGGCACAGTGGAATGGTCTCGTGCATGGCCAGTGCCTGCAGCTGGGGACATCGCTGCTCCACAAGGTACCAGTTCAGTGATTCAGGCTGGTCCACGTAGTCTGTGAGCTGCAGTATTGTCAGCAGTGACCAGCTGCTGGGCACTGCGTTGACCAGCAGCATCCGCATGGCACTGGCCAAGCAGTGCAGGGACTGCAGCGCTGACAGCTGCCGCAGGGCGTCCAGCATGCCTGCTGCCCCCAGCGGTGAGTCCCGGTTGCCCAGCTCTAGCTTGGTGAGGCCGCTCAAGCTGCTGACTTGGTCCGCCAAGCTGCTGTCGGCATCGTCAGATGCGCTCCATGACAGGCTCGCCTGTGAGACGTGAGCGGGCAGCACAGGATCTGCCTCTAGCATCCAGAAGGTGCCTCTCGTCACCTGGAGCTGCAGGCGACTGCCATGTAGCCTGCAGAGGGCGGCAATTGCCTGCCACAAGTCTCTTCGCCTGTCTTGCCCACCCCGTAGCTTCTCTACGGGGCAGATGGTGACATCCCTAAGCTCCGTGCAGCCGAGCAGGCGAGGGATGTCGCTTTCAGCCTGTGTAGATCACATCGTCCAGTCTAAGGATGCTCTTGGGGAAGGCGTGCTGGAGGACACCCACTTGCCATAGCCAGTAGTGAAGCTTTTCGGGTGGCGCTCTACTGAGGTAGAGGGTGCCTGCAGTTTGTGGGGATGGCAGATCACCCCAGAGCTTGGGAGTGTGCAGACCATCATGGGTTGTCTCGGGGAGGAGGAAGCATCAGTGTTTGGCACGCTGCCTCACCTGTCACCAGTGCTGCTGCACATTTGTGGGCTAGGCTGTGACAGGTGAGTCTCAGGCTCAATGCAGTGCCATGCTGCTGTGCTGCCTTAGCAAGCACGATCTGGAAGAGCTCTGTGGGGAGGCCTAGAGTCTGTAACGGCACCGATACCGATTTGGAAGGCTGATCTGGCAGTGCGCAGCAACGCCCTGACCACATCTGCAGTTGGAATGACCAAGAGCTACCTGGTCATTGGACGAAGGGCGCACTGCACACAGCAGACTGAGCGATCCTAGTGGGGAGGCCAGCACATGTTGATCTGAGCAGCTGCCCTGATCTGTGCACCTGTCCATGCTGCTGACAAGCCGGAACTCATGAGTGTCAGGTAGGATGTTGTGGCCTGATGTCAGTCCCGAAAAGTCTTGGCACAAAAGTTCTCTGTCAGACCGAGAAGTGAGCCAGCTTGACGCAGACTGCTGATTGTCAAGCACGCCTCGCTCCAGATTGGACCCCGAGAAGGGGAAAGCAAGCCTGCGATCCACGCTGCTTGAAGTAGAAGACTAAAGCCAAGCAGGATGGCTAGCACAGCACTTTCTGCAGTGCAGGAAGATGAACCTCTTGGTGGGTCTTGATTCCCTCATGAGGGGATGTATGTGGAGTCCAACAATGTTGCTGTGTCAACATGACCTGTCGTCAGCTGCTGGACGTTGCCAGGCAATTAAAGCTGGCATGATACTGCTGAACCACACCACAATGCTGTGTTCATGGGCTGCAGGCCAGCTGGAGCAGCTTGCTTCCCCAGTGCTCGCCAAGACCAAGCCAGCGCTGATAGCCCTAAAGCTATGTATAACACGGCAGAAGGGCTTCGGGCGGCGCACCATGGTGTTGAAAGGTGTGCTCGTGCGGAAGGAATCTTGCGTGCCTGCACCACTCTGTTGAGATGCTGGCCACGGTGGGCCCCTGCTGTGACATGCATGTGCTGCCAGGTCACCCAGCAAGCAAACAACAACACATCCGTTGCACCCAGGGCCCGGCTGCGTGATCCTCTCTGCACAATATGCAGCATCTGCACTGAGCTTGAACAGGACATCAATGGCCGATGAGCACTGAAGTGGAGTCCTGTTTGTGCGCAGTGCCTGGCTTGCAGAAAGCTGTCCGCTCTGGGCCTGAACAGGAGTTGCATGGCATACCTGTGCATGAGGGACGCCCCTGCCAGTTGTTCTGGACGGCTAAGAAAGTCCCTTCCCTGATGTGCTGCGCGTGCACTGCAGGGAAACATAGCCTAGAGCTGCACATGGCCAGCGATCAATTTGGGGCGTGTGTGCTTGTTGAACTCCCTGCTCGATGCGCAGCTCCATGTCCTGCAGGGAAGCACGGCATGGAGCTGCACATGGCCTACTTCAAGGAGAAGAGCATGCTGGCAATGGCGATGAAGGCAAGCGCCTCCAGCACAGTGCTGGCTGCCCTCTGATGGAGGCACGATTTGCTTCACCATCAGCACAGAGCTGTGCAACATGCTGGCCTGCATGGCAGGCAGTGCCATAGGCAAGCGTCGGCACTTCCAGCAGCCCTATGGTTGTAATAGAGTCTGCTTCTTGTCCAGCACAGCTGTGCTGACATTGGTGTGCATTTATGAAAGATGGCACTCCACTCTCACCTTCAGGTGCTGCCCTCTGATCACAGCAGAGGATGCTTCACACACATCACAGAGCTGTGTGATTGCTTGTCAGCATCTTATGCATGGCAGGCACAGGAGTCTGCCGGCGCTGCCATGCACAGCTGTGTCTGCTCTGCCGGCGTGCCCCCACTGCACCAGCCTGGCCTCCTGTTGATCAGCAAGCAGCGCTACCCAGGGGTGAGCAGGCTGCTGGAATAATGCTGTGGCACTGCTGCAGGGTGGCGGCAGGGAGGCAATGAAAGCGCACGCGGAGACGGTGCAGCCCAAGTGGCTGGCTGGCGTCTGGCCGGGCGCTGAGGTCGTGCCGGTCTTCCTTGACATGTTTGACAGCTTGAGGGATGAGAACCACCGGAACCTGGCGGACTGCATCAAGGCTGCGACAGGTGCGGCTGATTCACCTAAACATGTCCAGCCAGCGAGTGAAGGCCATCTGCCTGTGCTGCCGCAGCGCACCTGTGTGTCTGAGGGCCACTGGCAGGGCCCTCACTGGCTTGCCTGCCGCAGCTGCCTAGCTTCTGGCACGGGTTCCTTATGCAAGATGCACCTCTTGCTGTGTGGCAAAATCATGTTTGTGCAAGGTGGGGCCGCAAGGGTCTACTTGGTCCACAGTGGCTGGTCTCCTGCAGCTGTTGCTGATACTGTGGTGGCAATCAAGGCGGTCTGGTCTAGCTGTCACTCTTTGGGCGTTGTCACAGCCCTGCATCAGCATTTAGGTGCTGTGGCTGGTTGGCCACCCGCAGGTGCTCACTACTGCTCTGCAGGGGGCGTGACACCCCGCAAGGTCTTCAATGTGGGCTACTGCGGCGGGGGAGCAGCAGCCACAGTGACAGCACTGTGGATGGCACTGCAGTGCCCCACCGCAGATGTGCGCTGCGTCACCTTTGGCAGCCCCAAAGTCGGCAACGCGGCCTTCACAGAGGTCTTCAGGCAAGCCTCCCAGGTCACATGTCTTGCACAGTCAGCAGGGTCCCTGCAGCTCCTCATGGGTGCCTCTGTGCGCAGATCAGCAATGCGGCCTTCACAGGATCTACAGGCAAGGTCTCCTGGTCACTTGTCTCACACAGTCTGCAGGGTTCCTTAAGCTCCTCCTGGGTGCTGCAGTGCGCTGCTTGCAGTCCTCCCATATGCAGCACCCACAGCCAGGGATTTGCACATGCACCCCGCTGTCTGCAGGCGCTGTGCCAGGGCAATTTCACATGCCTGGATGTGGCCCAGACTGCAGCATGTAGTCTTCTGACCTGCATGTGTCTGGTGGCTGTGGCCTTGTTGAGACCATCTGACAATGACCCTGCATCACTGCTTCCAAAACCTGACTGCATCAACCTTGCAGCCATCACGTCAAAGCGGTCACCTACCCTCTCATGCCCTCATGATTGCTGGGAGCTGACAGCAGTAAGCTCAGCAGCATGCCCTCACAGCCAGCACCTCACTGCCAACCCCCTCCAATAAGTGACTGGTGACCGTGAGCCCACAGGCATGGCCTCACAGCTAGGATTTCACAGTGTCCTGACTGCAAGTGACTGGTATTTACGAGCCCTCATGCTTGCCCGTACAGCCTGAAAACTCATTGCAGACCCCCCAACCACACACTTCCTCTGCCCTCACCCCTGCAGGTGATTTGCTGCATCGAGCTCACGGCCATCCCCTCACCACCTCTTCTGCCTGAACCGTGCAGGTGGCTGGTGGGCGTGAGCTACCGGGTGATCTACCGCAAAGACTCGATTCCCGCCGGCGTGTCAGTGCGCAGCGCCTTTCTGAAACACGTCCATGGCGCCGTTTACATCCGCGATGGGGAGATGCAGGCAGGGGAGGGGCCTGCCTCTGCCAAGCTGAACACCACCATTGCTGACCACGCTTTTGAGCGGTACGCAGAGGCCTTCCACGCAGTGTGCCTCCGGCACTTTGAGCGCGACCGCGCTCTGGGAGGTGAGCACTGGGCCCACCGGGGCTGGGTGAGGGCAATAACAGGCAGGGGAAGGTGGTTCCCAGGGGGTTTGATGGTGGCCAGCAGAGACTTGCGGGGCTGTGTGTGTGTCCCCTGGAGAGAGGCTTTCATGTGCAAACGCGCTCTGGGAGGTGAGCTCTGGGCGTAAAGGGAGCGGGCACGCAGGCACTCAGGACTGGCTGACTGAGGGTGGCAGAGCCTTGTGGAGCTGTGCATGTCTCCACAAGAGGGCATTCAGGCTGGACCGCGCTCTGACAGATCAGCACTGGGTTGAAGGGGCCTCCTTGGGGCAGCAGGCAATGGACAGCGCCCCTCACAAGGTCGATACAGGGCAGCAGATGTCTGTAGGGCAGGGGCGTCATGCAAGTGTCTTCTGAGCAGGACCTGGGAGATATGAGCAGTCCAGACACTCTAAGGATGTTTGATTAGACAACTGATCTGAGAGCAGCAGCCTGGGAGCGCGGGAGCTGCACAACTTTGCGGCAGGATGAAGCGCAAACTGTCCAGTGGCCTGTGAGGTGCTTACACAGAGCTGCCCTCTGGCTGGCAGCCGGACACTTCAAGTTGCCCTTGAAGGGCAAGGATTCAAGTTGCCCTTGAAGGGCAAGGATGCACCCTTGCCAGCGTGATGGCCCTTGTATTTAGGTGTCCCAGGGGTCTGCGGAAGACCTCTAGCCGTGCACTCAGCTGCCCAGCTGCCGTCAATGCAGTGGATCTGCACATCACTGCTCGCCATTGCTGCCAGTGCTGGCAGTGGTGGTAAGTCCAGCGCTGTTCACTGCCTGCAGGCGCCCTGTACAGCAGCTTTGCTGCGTGCTACTTGAAGATGGCTGGCGATGATATGGAACTTGGCCCGTCATTCCAGAAGCATGTCGACAAGGCCTACATGGGTCAGCAGAAGGCAGCAACTTCGCAACGGGCAGCAGATGCAGGCGCGATCCCCAAGCTGCATCTCAATGAGCCAGAGATTCAAGACAACGCCCTCTATCAGGTAAAGCAGCTTGCATCGGGGTGCATGCTGCTGATCCCTGGCTTGTCGTGTGACTAGCAGGTGGCCATGCTTTGAGGCTGTGCATCTACTCCTAGGCCTCAGAGGGCGCTGGCCCTGCATCAGCCGATTTCAGGGGCTGTACAGTCCTTGTAAAGGTGCACTGTGTCAATTCATTCTGGGTTGCCAATGCCAATTGTGTAACTGCAAAGTCTGCCAGTCGACATATTCCGTCTCCAGCTCTGTGCATCTACATTCACACTGCCATGCTCTGTGCTGTGCAGGCTGTGCAGGACCAGCTGGAAGATGAGGATCGCCAGAGGAAACTGGCAGCAAGGTGAGCAACTGGCAGTGTGCGCCAAAGGTGCAACAAGAATAGTGTGCCCTGCTCAGGGAGGGCACGCCATGCCACGCAGCTCCCACCACCTGCCTGCCTGTGCAAGCTGCAAGTGGGTCTGCAGCCTTGCTCAACCATCCGCCCCTGCATGTACTTGTGTGGTTACTGTCACTGATGCCTCAGTGTGTTGGCAGCGCCTGCTTGCTGATTGCTCATAGCGCATGATCTGTGACGTGTCCACATTACGTCATGCCGCTGTCAACTTTGCTGTCAATGATGCTGCAGCAGACATCAGGCCCAGTCCCTCTATATCCTGCTGTGTCAGGCTGACTCTCATCGATCTCTTAGTGCATATTGGGCCCAACCTACCCTGGTGCATTCAATGCTTTCTCAAAGCCGCCGTCGTGCCTGCATGACCGCATGCTGAGCCCAGTGCACCTGTGCTGTACAGGCAGGCGTCGTCGCGGGAGGCTACGACCTCTGAGTCAGTACAGGCAGCTGAGTCAGGCAGCCCAGCCCTGGGAAAACCCAGCCCAGCGGCCATGTTGGCTGACATGAAGAGGCGCATGGGGTGGACACAGCCTGTTGCACCCCAGCAGGTGTCAGACGAGCAGCAGATGGTGCAGGCAGCCGAGGGGAACGACAAAGTTGCTGATGGTTCTGAGGTGCAATTGCGTTGATTCCGCATGTTTTGGCTAGGCAAGAAGCCGGCATTGGACACACTGCATCATTTTGGCCGCCATAAGGAGCTATGGGCAGCCAACTGGGTTATGCTAGGGCAGCTGACAGCTCTGAGGTGCGGCTGTGGCTGCTTGTTGTGTGCCAGGCAGCAAGCCAGAGCTGCATCACTTTTACCCAGACTTAGCCAGAATGAGATGGTTGGGGCAATGACAGGCTGCAGGATGTCAATCTGACGGGTGTGGGAGCTGGTGTACCCTTCGGCAAGGACACAGCGGTGAGAGGCCTGCCAGGTCCGGAGGCAGGGCCAGCTCCGTGGCGCAGCTTAGGTGCCCAGCCTTGTGGCACAACCTGAAGTCGACTGTTGGATGCTGACATGAGGCCTTGACTGTGCGCAGAGCCCCGAGTGCCATGGGGAGCGGATGGCCCAGATTGGGCAGGCTTTCCTGCACGCATCACTGCTGGGCACAGAGGCTGAGGCCACTCGCCTCCGCGAGATCAAGGCTGAGGTCTTCCGGCAGCAGCAACAGCGGCGGGCCTTTGCTGGAGGTGAGATCAGCAAATTCAGCACCTGCAGGAATAGACACATGTTGCGTGGACTGCAACACAGTTTTGAGCAGCAGCACTTGGCGTCTGCTGCCGGAGTTTCTGCATGGCCACTCAAGCAGCTGTTGACAGGGGCAATGCAGCACAGACTGCAGCCTTGGTTGAGCAGCTCCCAATTAAGGGGCCTGTGATGCCTTTCCAGGCATCACGACCACATGCTTGTTGGAAACAGCACAGCTTGGCCAGCTCCATGCCCTGGCTGTGCACCACTTAGCGGTAAGGCTGCAACACAGTCAATTCTGATTCTCTTGCTTTGCAGTTGAGGCAGCTGGGCCTGAGGCAAATGGGCGCGAGGCAAATGGGGTTGCAGCTGCCGTTGATGCAGCTCCAGCAGGCGTGAATGGGGCCGGCCAAGCAGCTGAGGGTGGTGAGCAGTGGGGCCACCGCCCCACGCTGCAGCAGACCAAGTCCCAGGGCTCGGGGGCCCTGGGCAACAGCGCCGCCCGCCGCGTGGTGGCTGGGGTGGTGGACGAGGCCACCGGCGGCATGAACGCAGGTAAGCGAAGCTGCCTCACATGCAGGAGCTAATCTGCTGGAAGATTGTTGTGGAGTATACAGCTGAAACACAGGCCATGGCAGTCAGCCACCTGCCTCTGCTGCCAGGGCGTGGCTGCAGCTTGGCACTGCATGATGGCAGCAAGCAGGCAGCAGTTCATGACCTTAGCGTATCATTGGTACCATTGCCTTCATCGTCCTTGGCACGCACGAATACCACACCCCTATCCATGTGCTCCCACAGCACAAGCTGTGGCACAGCCGGAAACGAGTGCTCCTTGTCCAAAGCAAGTGGTGTCACTGCTGCCAGTACCACCATGCGTGCCCTTGCTGTTGCTATTCACCGGGAGCCTCTGGACTGCCTGCACCTGCTGTCTGCAGCTCATCTGCAGCTCATCTGCACTCTGCCCGTTGCTGCACAGACACTGCTGGGTGCTGTGCCCAAGCCCATGCTGGCAGTGCAGAGGATTCTCAGGTGGAGGAGCAGCCGCATGGGGTTGCACTTTGCACTGACGGGTTTTGGGCCGGGGAGCGGGGCCAAACACTCCTGCACGAGAGCAGGGGATGCTTCAGAGCGCGTTCAAGCCTGGTCCAGTGCTGCAGGCATCGGCCCATCTGACGGCGAGGGTGGCGGTTCGGTGTGGCTAAAGCGCGCCTTCTCCATGCTGGACAAAGAGGACCTGGAGGTGGATCTGAGCAAATTGGACTCCATAGCCAAGGTGGGCCTGGGGTGGATGACAGGGCTCCGTGCATGCACTCTGCCCCTGACTTGCTCCATGCAGCTCCGTCTGGCCAGGGTGGACAACCACCTGGGTGCATGACAGGCTGTTGCTCTGCTGCCTTACTCTGCCTGGAAGTAGTGACAGCATGTGCAGCAGGTGCTCCGCCTGCTTCGGTGGAAGGCCCTCAGCGCAGGCGCATCTGCCGGTTGGCACCTCATACAAAGCTGTTGGGCAGCTGCTGTGGTACCTGGCCATGCAAGTGCACAGCTGCAGCCCCCAGCAACCATGCAGTGCGGCCACATCCTGCAGCTGCCTGCAGATACTGGCAGTGGGCATGCTTGGTGGTACATGCAAGAATAGTGGCAGCCCCTGCAAGGCTGCTCACCTCCCCCCTGCTGGCGCCTGCAGATTCTGGCAGTGGGCAAGCTCAGCCAGGCAGTCGTCATTGCTGCGGCGGCCTACAGGGATGAGCCCACCTTCAGGGAGCGGACGGGCATCATCAACAGCCGCCTGGTGGTGAACAAGAAGAACAAGGACTGCCACGTGAGCAGCAGAAATGTTTCTCTGCACAGCAACCCAACACCACGGGGTCTGCCATGCAGCAAGGGGTCTGCTATGCAGTAGAACATTGACAGCAGCTTGCTGCACCGTGGCTCAGCAGCAAGCATGAGTATGCTGAGGACGGAGGACAGCAGCATGCTATACTGTGGCCCCTGAACAAGGAGGAATCTGTGCTGAGGGGTACTGCTAACAGTATGCTGCACCTTGGCCCAACAGCTGGGAGGCAGAGCACTTAGTGACGTTTGTGCTGAGGAGCGCGGACAGTAGCATGCAGCACCTCAGCCCAGCAGCAGCAGGTGTGAGGCAGCACACTTGGCACCCTGCTGCAGGGGGCCATGCACTGGCAATGTCTCATGGTGTCATGGATCTGGTCGCGGCCATCAAGGGCCACACTAGCACCACAGATGGAGGTCGCTCCAGTGCTCTGCCTGCCCCACACCTGGTTGTGCACTTAAAGCCTATAGAAGTATTGTTGCCACACCTGCAGGTCCACGTGGGGTGGCTGCCAGAGGGCACGGCCGTCTTTGCCTTTCGGGGCACAGACACGGCGCAGGATGGGCTGCAGGATGTGAAGATCATGCGCCGCAACATCGACTACCTGCAAGACCTGTTCCCAGGGGTCAAGGCGCACGTAGGTGGGTGCTGCCAGCCTGTTCAGCACACCTGTCCTGCTTGGTGTCAAGCCTCAGTCGTGGAGGTAAAGGCACGTCTGGGTCTGTGCTGCAGCGTCAACCTCTGACGCACATGCGTTGCACAGCAGCCTCAGGGGTAAAGGCTCATGTGCATGATTGCAGCAGCACTGACCTGCAGCATCTGTCAGGATGGGGATGTCTGAGATAGTTTCAAAAGTACACCTTTGCACAGCACTTATGTGTTCTCCACGTGCTTGGCTTTGCTAGACACGCAATAATAACAGCATTATACACGAGATGGCTACCAGCTCATGGATGGCACTACGCTTACTACCTTTGATTTTTTACATAGAGTGTCTGCAAGGCTCCATGCAGCAGCTGTCAGCATTGGGATGTTCGAGACATTTCTATGTGCGAGCATGTTTCTGCAGTGGCTATTAGGATTCGGATGATAAAGAAATGTTCATGCATGTGCAGGGTTCCTGCAACAGTTTGCAGCCGTGAATTCCCTTGCTGACCCAGAGCATAGCCTGTCAGGGGTGCTGAAGGAGCTATCGGGTGGGGCCATCCCAAATCGCGTGCTCTGTTGCGGGCACAGCCTGGGTGGAGCACTGGCAACATTAGGTGGGTGGGCCCTCCATGGCAAGCAGTCTGGGGCAGCATGCTTCTCTTGAGGCCATGCAGACTGCCTCCTGCCTGGCGCCAAGCTCTTCTGCTGCTGTTTGCTGGCCAACAGATCATTGGCCAACAGCTGCACCTGCTCAATGTCTGCTGTTCCAGCCTATCAGAAATGCCCCTGCTTGACTGTACCACCGCTGAACTTCAGAACTGGACACTGCAACAGCCATTGTGCCTGTGTGCAGGTGCTGCCTGGGCTGCTCTGGAGTACCCTCAGGCAGACGTGAGGTGCATCACTTTTGGCAGCCCCAGGTGAACTGCTGCTCTCTTTCCGGCCGCGCATGGCAGCGGCATGATGGCAGCCTTCTGCGCCCCGCTTCTGGCAGGCTGCCTCTTCCTGTACAGGATCACTGCTGCTCAACCAATTATAGGGCAGGTTATCGACCTGAGCCGCCTCAACAGTTGTGCCAGCACATGCAGCTCGCAGCCGTTCAGCCTCAGCATGTTGCCATGAGCCATGTCAAGCCCACTGTCGCTTGCCTGCCCTTCTCTTTTTGCTGCGCGGCCCTGTGCCCTCACTCATGCAGCTCCAGACTGCAAATGGTAACCACTCACCCCCTTGACCTGCAGGGTGGGCAACTCAGTCTTCAAGAAGGCTTTCCACACTTTGGTGGGCACCAGCTACCGGATCATCCAGGGCGCAGACCCTGTGCCCACCCTGCCTCCCGCGTTCAAGTGAGTGTCTTTGACCTCGCAGTTTCCCGACACAATGCAAGTGAGAGCCATTCCTTTCCTTGGTGCAAAAATGTCTGGACATTTGCTTTCCAGGACATATCCTGGCTGATATTTGCCTGACGTCTCCAGGCATAGTGGGCAAGCGCTGCTGCCCGTTCAGAGAGCTGCTGGGTGTGCTGTCAGTAGGCTGGCCCTGTTCACTAGCACCTGCCGGCAAACCAATGAGCTCGCCAGATCCTAAGAAAGGCTTCACCTCCCCTGCTGTGCAGCTACAAGCATGTGGACAACTGCATGCACATCCTGAAGGACCAAATACACCTGCGCCACCGTCCCTGGCACTTCAAGCTGCGCTTCAACCTTGCTGACCACATGGTAGCGCGATACAATGCCGGTGCGCCAACAGCAGTCACTCGCCACCACTGGGCACAGCCTGTTGGTCTACGACACAAATGATTGTGGCAGGGCATGGGTGCATGCGCAATTTTGCTGGCTCATGCATTGCAGCTGGTGCATGAATCTATGGGTTACACCCACCGAAACAAGTTGCTGCGCAACTGCCTGGATTCCTCCTGCTGCAGGGATCTGGCTTCACGCTCCAGGAGGGTTGGACTCAATGCCCCTGCCGCACCCCAAGCTGCACCGCAGCAGTGACACGGGCAGGACTGGCAAGGCGCAACCCCTCGGGCGGGACAGCGCAGACATACAGAGTACATCCCGCCGGGAGAGATGCCGCATGCCCAAGACCGGCGGCAGCGAGTGGAGGCTGCTAAATCTACTGGCCTGCATGCCGGTGGCCAACCTGGCCATGCAGCAGCAGGTGGACGAGGAGCAGGGCAGCAGCGACGATGACTCTGTGTCGCCCAAGTCGCCCCAGTCGCTGGCGGACCCCAAGGCCCACACCTTCCACCACTCTGCAGAGCAGCCCTATGAACAGCTCCCGCCAGTCACAGTGGTGGAGACGCGGGCGTGAGGCACTGGCATTGGTGTCTGTAATTGTTGCAGCACCTGAAAGTCTCATTTGGTGCACAGCGCCTCAGATCAGCCCTGTCTCAGCCAGCCAGCTACATGATGCGTCTGCAGATGCCTGCAAAACCTAGCAAATATCAGGGCCCTCCATCAAACTTCCAGCATTCCTATGTTCCTCTCCTTGTTGTCACTTAAAAAACTGCAAATCTTTGTCGCTGAGATTTTGGAACACTGAGGATTGCTGCTGCTGAGATTCAATTGCAGCCTGAGTCTGTCTGGCTTGCACTCTGCATTTGTGCACTGCTTGTCAGTGCTTGCTGCAATTTTGAAAACAAATAATTGAACAGCAGTGACATACAAAGCACCAGCTGCGTATGGCCTGAACTTGCTTACTGTCTATGATATGCATGGTCCTGACAACCGAGAACTTGAGTGAGCTGCCACATTTTTTGATGTACACGAATTGGCTGACTTGGCCAAAGACACCTAATACGCTCATGCAAATCAACTAGAGGCCCCCATTACATGTTGTCCAGCCATTCATGAGCAGGGTGAGAAGAGGGGGAAAGCGACAAGCAGTCAGAGGGACACTTCACAACACGGACTTGGCTCTTAGTCAGCTTATGAGTGACAAGAAGTCTGCAGTGCGCTGGGAGCCATGCGGCTGATATCAGAACGTCCCTTGCTACCAGACCATCAAACATCGTATACTTGTTTTGCAAGTGAATATGCAGGCGCTGCAGGTATGGGAACCAAGCACAAAGATGCCGAAAGTAATGCCCATACATGATGCCATCCATGTCTGGCGGCTTGAAGGCTCCTGGGTCAATGGTGAGCTCAACAGACGTCACACCAGTGAGGACAGGGTGACTGGCTGGCACAAGCCCCCGGATGTCTGAAAGATCCTCCAACCAGGACGTGAAACAGATGTGCACCAGGGACTGCTGGCTTCTCATGTGCTGATCTTGGAGATCGAGCGTGACCGGAGACTGCCAAATAGAGTCCAGTGAGAGGCTGGTAAGCATGCTGGGCAGCAGGTTGAGGTTGGCTGCCCCCCGCACATGGAGGTGGCCCAGCTGAGAGCACTGAAAGCTGTCTGTGTCTCTAGGCTCCCAGCGAGTGCAGGTCAGGCTGGTCAGGGCAGTCAGGCACAGTGGGACGGCCTTGTTCATGGCCAGTGCCTGCAGCTGGGGACACTGCTGCTCCACAAGGGACCAGATCACATTGTTCTCATCATAACCAGATTCCCGTTCTGGCCTGATGATCTGCAATCTTGCGAGCAGTGGCCAGCTGCTGGGGACTGAACTGACCAACAACGTCTGCATGACGTCGGCTAGGCAGTGCAGGGACTGCAGCGCTGACAGCTGCCGCAGGGCGTCCAGCATGCCTGCTGCCCCCAGCGGTGAATCCCGGTTGCCCAGTGTCAGCTTGGTGAGGCTGCTCAAGCTGCTGACCTGGTCCGCCAAGCTGCTGCCGGCACCTACGCTCCAGCTCCACGGCAGTGTCGCCTGTGAGACGTGAGCGGCCAGTGCAGGCTCGGCCTCCAGCATAGGGAACGCATGCGCTGCAGGCGGCTGCCATGGAGCCTGCCCAGAGTGGCCAATGCTTGCCCGCCTGGCGTAGGTGTGAGGCAGATAATGACACCCCTGAGCTCTGTGCAGCTGAGCAGGTGATAGATGGATGTTTTGCTCATCTGCTGTGCAAACCACAGCATCCATCGCAAGGGTGCTGTTGCGGAAGAGGCGCTGGAGGACGCCCACTTGCCATAGTCAGCGCTGGAAGTCTCTTCTGGACAGGCTATGCAGGTTTGGCGATTCCAGGTAGATGGTGCCTGCAGTTTGCACATACAGCAGATTGGCCCAGACCTTTTGGGTATGCAGAGCAGCATCGCTTATCCTCTGGGATGAGAAAACACAAGTGCTTGGCGCACTATTTCACCAGTGCTATGTCACCAGTGCTCCACATTTGCGTGCTATGCTGCAGCTTGTGAGCCTCAGGTCTGATGCACTGCCATGCTGCTGCACTGCCTTAGCAAGCATGGCCTGGAAGAGCTCCGTGGGGAGGCCTAGAGTCTGCAGCACAGAAATATATTGAGATGGCTGATCTGGCAGTGCGCAGCAACACCATGACCAGATCTGCAGGTAGAATGGCAAGGGCTACCTGATCATTGGCTGAGGGGCGCACTTCACACAGCAGATTCAGCGACCCCACTAGGGGCGACAGCACACCCTGACCCGAGCTGCTGCCCTGATATGTGCATCTCTCGTCCATGCTGCTCACAGTCAGCAAGTGTTTGACGCAGAGTTGCGGCGCCTGACCTAAGAAGGGGGAAGCATCATGCTTGACGTACAAGACTGCGCCACGCAGGCATGGCTAGCTCAGTGTGTTCAACAGTGCAGGAAGAGGATCCTCTTGGCGCCTACTGCATCACTTATGTGGGATGCATGTGGAGTCTGAGCTGTGCATGCAGATGCCAGCCACTGCAAGGCTGATGAGCCGGTCATCTGCTGTCTAAGCTTCTTGACTGCTTTGTAGCCCAGCGCCAGGGCTTGAGCAAATTCAGCTCGCAATAGTATTGCCGTGGTCAATATGACCTGATGTCAGCTGCCGGACGTTGATAGGCCAACGCATGAGCTGTGGCAGCAGAAGCTGCCATGATGCTGCTGGACCACGCCACATCCTCTGGTGGGACAGCGCAGACACAGACAAGGGCTCCCTTCGCGATAGCTGTGGCATGCCCAAGACCGGCGGCAGCAAGTGCAGCCTGCTGAAGTTCCTGGCCTGCACACCAGTGGCCAACCTGGCCATGAAGCAGCAGGTGAACGAGGAGCAAGGCAGCAGCAACAATGACTCTTGTCGCCCAAGTCACTCCAGTTGCTGATGCACCCCAAGGCCAACACCTTCCACCGCTCAGCGGTGCAGCCCTACGAGGCAGCCACTGCCAGTCACGGTTGTGGAGATGTGGGCATAAGGCTTTGAGCTTTGTTGTGGCGCACGACCTGGAAGCCCCAGCACCTCAGATCAGCCCTGTCTCCATGAGGCAGATATGTATACAAGACGTGTCTGCAGATGCCTGCAACTGAGGTAATGTCAGGGCCCTCCAGTGACCAATCCAAATGCCAGCATTCCTTCACATTGTCCCTAAAAATTGAAAATTCTTGTCACCGACACGTGTCGGACGTGCACGTCCTGAGGACTACTGCATTTGGATTTCGTTTGCACCCTGAGTCTGCCATTGATTGCGCTCTGCATTCATGCCTTGCTTGTCACACAACAACAATTGAACAGCAGTGACATACAAATCACCAGCTGCATGATGGCCTGAAATGATTGAGTAGTCTTTGCATGCAAGGACCTGACAAGTTGAAGTTTGAGTATGCTGCTGAAAGTATCTCATGTACACCATTGTAGTGACTTGCAAGTCAGTTGGCCTAAGGCACTAAATAAGCTGTGCAAATTGCAAGAGACCCCTTGGCAGGTGCACACTTCAGAACCACCTTGGCACAGTGGGCTACGGTCTCATCACACCTGTCAATGTTCACATTGGGGACAATGAAGAGGGGGACTAGCTTGACAAACACTGCCCTTGCCTTGCCAGATGTGATCACCAGCAGATACTCAGTTCTTGCCTTTTCAAACAAGGACCTCACCCAGGGGCCTTCACTGTGTGTCGGAGCTGAAGTGGCACCACAGATTCTGTACTAGCTGGCGCAAAGGTCACCTCAAAGCATGCTTCATCAAAGAGGCAGACATCCTCTTCCTGACAGAAGTAAATTTTGACAAATGTCCTCAACTTCACTGGGTTCTGCAGGGTCGCTGTGCGCCGGAAGCGCAGCTGAACAGCAGGCCTTCCACCACTGATGTCCAGGTTGCCTTGTTGGGGCGTCACTTCCACGCCGCTGCCCACCAGCTTGACCTCAAATCTGTTCGGAGCCCCTGCCGTGAAGTGGTAGGTGTCTGGCAGGTGAATGAAGAGGTCCACGCTCCCTGACGCAGATGTGACAGGCTCTGGAGCAGCCACCAGCGTGACCTCAGCTGGCAGTGCCTCCAGGTTGCCATCCTCAGCTGCCAGCCTGGTGAACGGAGAGGCTGGCGGAGGGGGCACACCCTTCAGCTGCAGCGTGGTGACCGAGCCGCTGGTGACACTGAGCAACCTGCAGACGCCAGTCCTGCTCTGCAACACTGATATGTTGGGGTGCTGTGAAGGGCTGATGTGCAGTCATGATAGGCTGCCTTGGCTGACAGGCAGCTGACAAAAGGCAGCAAGCCATCGACTCTGGTCGAACCAACTCGCATGCACTTTGCCATAGACAGCACAGCCTGTGCAGCAGATGACGGCTCAGAGCCATGCAGCAGCCCAGAGCCTGAACACATCCATAGAGGAGAGGTGCACCTGACGAGCCCATTGTTGGTGTCAGCTACCAATAGGGAGCCGTTGGGGCCCTCAGCCAGGCCGCTCGGCTCAGAAAAGGAAGCTGACTGGCCCTGCCCATCTGCAAAGCCGGCAGTGCCTGTACCTGCCACAGTGGACACCTTATTTCCCTCTTGCAGGACCTGCAGGCACTGCAAGCTTGCATCTTGGTGTTGGAGTTGAACCAGCTCGACATGTCGCAGCAACATGTTGCAGCACCCCCACAGTTGCTATGCTGGCAGTGACAGCAGAACCTGAAGTCTCTCCTGGCCAAAAATGTCCCATGGTGTGCATGGTCAGATCATGCAAGGTGATTGTGGATAATCACCAGAGGGTCAGCTCATGCTTCAACACTTTTGAGCAAGCAATCTGGGCACTTGCCTTGAGGGAGTGGTTGTAGGAGTCGGCGATCCAGACATTGTCGTCAGAGGTGGCCAGCACTGCCAGTGGGTGTTGCAGCAGGGCTCTGGTGCCGGCGCCATCCTGGTTGCCGAATCTGAACAGGTTGTCTGCAAAGACTGCATCGCCGCCAGCATGTGCCTGCATCGAGAAGTGGGGCCAGATTTTGATTTCCTTTGCAGGCAAGATGCATGCAAGGCACACCTGCTCTTGCCAGCACATGCTGGGACAGGCTGGACAGGCTGCCCAGCTTGCAGAGCGTGTGTAGGGCCCTCAAGCAAGTATGGCGAACAGAACATGCAGCTCACATTGCCAGTCAGGTGGCAGCCCAGATCAGCAGGGCACACAGCACCAGCAACCAGGATGTGAGCTTGGGGCTCCAGTGTGGCACAGGGTTATGGCCTGTAATCACAATTTGGGTAGCCAAGAGGATGACCTAGTGCTAGCTAAGCTGAGCTGGACAAGCTAGGAGGCAACAAGCAACCCACCCTGCCTGCTCCGGTGGCTAGGCTGCAGCTGCGGATGGCGCTGCTTTCGCTGTCTGCCACCCACAGCTCGGCACCATCTGCAGACAGGGAGAGCCCTGACGGCTGCGCCCAGCTGGTGCTGCGGCCATCCCTGCAGCAAGGGCACAGGTGCTGGTGGCTGTGACGAGGTGGCAGGAAGCACTGTTGAGAGCACAAGTGCTTGCTGGGCTCCCTATGGGTTAGGCCCATCTGGTGCTGCTATCTGATGCAGGCTGGTATTGCTGGACTGTCTGACTGTTGGACAATGCACAGGTTTCAGCTAAAGTGATGTTCATAAGGCTAGCTGTTTCTGACAAGTCAACCTTGAGCGTCATGCTTGCACCACAATGCATTGCGCAGAAGTGGCACAGACTGTCAGTGCTTGGACATTGCAGCGGGGCAAGCAATGCGCCACACTTGTTGTGTGGAGCCACTGGGAGGAGACTGCCACACCTGCCATTGAAGTTGCGTTCTGAGCCATCTCCACTGAACCGCGCAGAGACGCCACTGGCAATGTCATGCCGCCAGATTTGATGCTGGCCTGCCAGAGCAACGTACAACTGCTCCTCCTGCGGGCACACAGGCTGCGCAATAATGACGTGACTTATCGTTTAGGGGTTCCTAATTTGTACATGTATGCTTGGCTAGGAGGGCCAGGTCACTCTTGACACCAAATTTGGCTGCTGCACTGGCAGCACAGCTTCTCTCTTCAGCCACGAGAAGCTTGCTCAAGAGCTCCAGGGGCTCCCCAACTACTTTGCAGGCGGGAGCAGCCATCTGTAGGCACAAACTCCACCTGAGTATCCATAACGACATCCCAGGGTGAGTTGAGCTGCTGCTCACGTCCAGTCCGGCCGCCCTCATAGTCGCTGCCTCTGAAGCCGTTTCCTGCCAGGGTGCGGACTCTCCCCGAGGTCAAGTCTACCTGCAGCAAAGGTAAAAAAACATAAACGACGTGTACCCTTGAAACTTCTGCTGGCAGCGAGGTTTGCACAGGGAGGGGCTTGAGAAAGCTTGTAGAGTGCTGCACTGTGCACAGTGTTGACTGTGTGCAAGGGCTTGCTGCACACTTCTGCAGGTGCTGGACCAAGCTGTATCCCCACAAATGCTGCATTGAACAGCAAGCATACTGCCGACGCCTCATGAAGCCACCACCCCAGAAACAGCAGAGGCGGTGACCCCAAGGCAGATAGCCACGCACCTCCCGCAAAGCATGGTTTTCAGTGTCTGCCACATACAGCACATTGAGTCGCCTGCAGTAGGCCAGGCCTTGCGGCGCAAAGAAGGCTGCCTCGCCAGGGCTGCCGTCCCTCAGGCCAGCGCCATTGCCCCCAATCTGCACTTGGAAGGCCCCCGCCAGGTCCGTCACCACAATCCTGCACATGCAAAAACCCCGGGCTGTGCACATCAGCGCCTGACTGCATGCTGCAGAGTGTCTGAGATGCGGAGACAGACCACAGGCAGCACAACAGGCCGCAGCTGCACTTGACTACCTTCATCACTGACACACAGCCTTTCCAACGGAACAGGGAATGCCCAAGGAGAGACAGTACAGATTGGCATTGACAGCAGTGTTGACTGAAGTGACAGTCAAAACTGGGCAGCCCTGCAAGGAAAACTAAAGCCCCTGCAACATGCCTGTGATTGCCGGTGTCAGCGATGAATAGGCGCCCGCCAGCCAGGTCTGTGGTCAGCTTGCCAGGGAACCTCAGCGGGGTTGCTGTCTGCCTGCAGGCAAAGGCGCTCTGTGTGAGGGCAACTGCAAGGAGCCCAATGACTGCAGTGGGTAGTCCTACCCCGGCCCATGTGCATCTCTAGCCAAGCAGACAGCGGAGTTATCTCTTGCATTTCAAGCAACACTTTTGAGTGCGAAGCAGCACATGACCTTTCTGCATGTTGTGATGCTTCCAGACTGCAAGCCACTGGGCAGAGCAGCATCCCGAGACGCTGCAGGGCACAGCACAAGCGGCTTGCCAGGCCTGCAGCCGGCTCAGCCTGCTGGGCACATTTACATGACGCACTCATGCATGCTGCTGCTTAAGAGCACAAGTTGCCTGGACTCATTCAGCACAAATGAGTTGATCTGACTCAATTCTCGCATGATGTGCAGGCTGCCTGTAGCGCCGTGTGCCGTTTGCAAACCCCAACAGCCTCCTGTCTGCCTGCCTGGTGTCCCTGTTGCGCTCCAGCGTGAGGGGCAGGGGCGTGGCGCTCAACTCCCCGCGTTCCCCATACACCTCCAGGGCAGCAGTGATGAGGTCGTCCAAGTCCTGCTTGTGGCCTTCGCCTGCCAGCATGGTGATGACTCGCCCCTGCAGCATCACAACAGATTCCCCTACAGCAGCGCTGTCATGGCGTGCATCGCCATAGCGGTGAGTGACAGTCCACAACCAGGGCAGGCATAGGGCTAATAGCATTCTGCAGGACTGCCAGCATTACAGCTGCTATTCACTGCAAGAGTGATGAGTGCAGAATGCTTTTCTCACGGTCCCACAGCAGTGCCAGCAGGGAGGCTGATCACCCTTGCAGCAGATCCAGCATGCAGGTGGCCTGACCCTGCAGCTGCAGACCAGGTTGACCATGCCCTGCAGGAGTGTCGGCAACATGGTAGCCTGTTTTATCACGTCTGACAACTTGTTGAAGCAGATGTTGGGCCGCTGCAGCACCAAGGTGGCCATGCTGTCCTTGCTACATGATCTGATGAGTGCCAGCACGGCCTGTATGTCAGCTATGTCAGCTGTTAGGCCATTGATCACCCTCAGGGGACGTTGCAGTGCCCACCCCAAAGCTTGAAGTGCTGCCCTGTCAACATGGCACAGCGCAGCAGGTGACGACAAGCCGCTGCAGCACCAAGAGGAACCAGATCTGTGGTGCCGGCCCAGCCCTGCATGGACGCTGCCCCAGGTGGCCTGCTCAAGAGCATTCATTGCAAACTGCAAGGTGGCATTGCTGGTCTGGACAGCTCTTCCCAGCTTTCAGGCACGGTTCAGCAGGTTGCGACATGGGTTATGCCAGGACGCTCTGTCATGAGCACACATGCTGGTCAAGGCAATGGGACCGGGCAGCACTTCACATTACTGGAGCTGACCTGCGGGCTCAGGACTGCGAATGTGGGCCAGGACGCTACTCCCATTGACCTCCACATGGCCATGTCGCCATCATTGACCACAGGGTGCGTGATGCCATAGCGCAGCACAGCGTTCCTGATGGACTCGCTGTCCTGCAGGAGAATCTCTTTTGTCAAAAGAAGTCGCGCCGCCAGCTTTGTCGTGCCACCAGAGCACTTGCCCCTGCCCCAGTTGCTCATGCTGGTCAGAGGCAGGTCATGCCAATGCGCCCACCACGGCAGCATTTGGGTGGTCTTGCCCCGTTTTTATGGCCACCAAATGCCCAATTTTTAGCTCTGGCAGGCAATGAAAGCCCTGATGTAGCACTCCCACCTCAACACTTTGAATCCTCAGGAACTGCCAGATGTTGAGGCAGATGGCAGCCAGCAGCACCTTTGCGTTGTTGCCTTCACCTTGCAGTCTGAGGCTGTGAGAACAGTCTGAGGCTGTGAGACAATCAACAAACCCACCTTCTCGTTGTCAAACTTGGCTGAGTGGATGCCCACCACAGCAAAGGGCTGCCCCTCAAACTTGGCCTCCAGCGCTGCCAGCTCGGGCAGAACGTGCAGGCAGTTGATGCAGCAGAAGGTCCAGAAGTCCAGCAACACCACTTTGCCGCGCAACTCCCTGCAGACAGCAGTAATAGGTCTTGTTGTCAGGCAGGGTGCGGCATGCATGTGCTAATGTCATACCAGGCGGCCAGCAGCAACAGTCTGCTCTGCGCTACCTTGATCTGCAACACAACCTACCTACACGCAGCAGCCCTGACACCTACTCTGGCAGGTGCAGGCAGCTGTCGCTGCACCATAGCCCCATGCTTCCTAGCAGAAGAGGGAGGCAACGAATGCCAAGCTCACTGTGAGATGCAGCCTGCCTCATGCCTCAGGGCATCCACTGGAGGCGGCTCAGCGCGACAGGCACTTGACACTGGCCCTGGCGGCGCTGGCAGTAACAGCTACAGGGGATGCACGGGCTGTGGAGCGCCCCCAGAACAGGCAGAGGCACCCCCGGCAACAAGCAAACTTGAGGCTGGCCCCAGCAGCGGCAGCTGCAGGGGCTGCTGGGGCTGTGGAGCAGCCATGAAACAGCAGGTGCTGACTCAGTGCTCTGCTGAGGCACTGCATGAGGCAGCCAGCATGTGCAGGCACACCCGCTCAGCTTCAGAGGCGGTGCGTTGAACCACTGGAGGCCAGCTGGGAACTCGGGGGCCTGCTCCCCTCCCCCCCTCTTCTCCAGGTCTGTGATGAAGCGCTGGAAGGCGGCCACCCGCGTGCCCTCCACATCTGAGGGTGAGGGCCGCGGCGGGGCGGCCTGGGGCAGCAGGGCTTTCAGGACAGCCTGGGGGCTTACGTAGGACAAGGCCTGCAGGGCACAGGAAGGGGTCACTGTCAGGAAGCTGAATGGCACACAGCCTGAGATGTGGACTGTGAGCAGGAGGCCTTGAAGCAGCCTGTGACTACACAGAGCAGCACAGCAGCCCACAGGCCATCCAGCCGCTGTTGTCTGACCAGCGCCCCTGCCTTTGCGATACAGGAGCTGTCCACTTGGGATGATGTGGGGTCTGCAGGGTACAGGCAGGGGCCAGGGAAGCATGCGCAGACAGACATGTGCAGATCTGGGCAGCAGTCTGTGGGCGTGTCGGCGTACGGCAGCAACATATCAGGCCACTTGTCAGGACACATGAGCAGTGCCCCAAAGACTGTGCACAGGCAGGGAACAAGCCTGACAATTGCTGGGAGCCAGCTTCACTGTCATGAGCACATGGTAGGCATTGCTGGCCCCTGTCATGCCAGGCAAATGGCAGGGCCTGTGTCACATAAGCCAGCTCAAAACAGCTTCAGCCCGCCACCGTAGACACAAAGATCTGGGGCTCTGACAAGGGCTAGTACGTCTTCTGCTGGACATGAAGGCTCATGCCCGCAGCTGGAACGGTCGCAGTCTGCAAGCTATCCAGCGGGGACAGCATAGCAGCCACAGCTCAGCAGCGCTGCAAGCTGTGTCCATCAAGTAGTCGCCATACTCCCCTAACCCTGAGGCACACGGCATGCCTGCTCCTCTCCTGACCTTTTGCCAGTAGGTCCAAGCCCTGAGCACATAGCCAATGACTGCAATCTGGATCAGAAGGGGCACCTTCCAGCGTCTCAAGAAGCGCCGCACTGCTGGGTCGGCCTGTTCGCAGCCAGGCACAGGCGCATTCAAGCAGCTGCTGTGGCTAGAGTGGCCCTGAGGCGTGGCAGCTGTGCATCCGCCGCCAGCGAAGAGAGTTCCAGCTGGACAGTTACAGGAGCACTAGCACTCACTTCATCGGCACAAACGCAGGCCTCAGCACTGCCCACACAACAAAGTTCATGGTTTGACTGGGAGCAACATGGGATCACCTTGGCGCGGCTCAAGACTGCGTAGCCTGACGCCGCTGCTGCTCCCAGAGACAAAAACTTCAGCAGGTCACGTCGGGTGGTGCGATAGCCAGCTGGCAGCTGAACAATGCCCTCCAGGAAACCCTCACGGGCCTGCACCACGCAAGCATCAAGTTCTTTTGGGCACCCAAGGCACTGCTCAGCGTGCTGCCAGGAGCCCTTTTGATTTTATGCTGTGGAGGTTCTCATTTGGCACAGTCTGCAGAAGCCTCACACAAGCCTGGGCCAGACAACAACATGCTCAGGTCCCTGCAGAATGTGGCAAAAACTCCCAGCCAGCGGTCAGACTAGCAGCATTCTTACTCTCAGAAGCTTATTGCCATGCCCTGCTTTGCTGGGCAAGACCTGATGAAGACGAGGACGCAACTGCTGCGACCGACTTTTACATTACAGTGCAAACGCAGTGCTGCAGGGACTCAGTTTGCAGTTGAGGCCCAGCAACTGCCTCTGCTGTGCAGGCCAAGTCGGGACTGACCTGCACAACATGCATCAAGCCCCCTGCGGCAGGGCACACCTGCACAACATGCATCAAGCACCCTGCAGCAGGGCATACCAGCACAACATGCATCAAGCACCCTGCAGCAGGGCTGGCTCACATGCCTGCTCAGCGCCTGAGTCCGCCTCCGGCTTGGCCAGGCCCACAATGTCTGGCACCGATACCTGGGTGATGCTGGGTCGCACAAGGTCGGGCCGGCAGCCCTCCACGCTCTGCTTGTCCATGGTGGTGTGGACGCCAATGCACAACATGCCTGCACAGCAGGGAGCAGGACAATTCAAGAAGGTATGAACAGGCAGGCCTCATGGCAGGGACACCAGCGCACCGCATGCCCGTACAACATCTATGACATCCACTTGACTGATCATGCCAGGGCATGGTCGCATGCACACCAGGCCTGCACTCCAGCCAGCAGCGTTTTCCTCGTGGAGCACCACAACAGCAGTCGGTGGTGTGACGCCGATGCATAGCATGCCTGCACAGCAGGCGGGCAGAAGGCCCTGGAACAGTTTGCAGGGCATGCTGCAACTGCCTGTGCACAGTGTAGGTTGCAGCGAGCAGCACTGGGCTCAGCAGTAGGCTGCAATCCATGTTGGGCTCGCCGCCAAGGCACCAATTGCATGCAAAGTAGGGCAGTGGCGTGTGTCAGCATTAGCCAAGCTGTGGTCTGCCTGATGTGCAGGTGTGTACCCACAGGCAGGGCAGCAGGGCTTGTGCTGCATTCCTGGGCTTGGCGCTGATGACTCAAGAGCCCCCATCACCAGAGGGTGGCAGCTCGGCTTTGCATGATAAAAGCGCAGCAGGCACGGCATAGGGTTATGGAGTTGATGCTGGTGATGATACAGGCGGCACGCCCCCACCTGCTGCCTCGACAGCCTGCATGGCTGTGATGGCTGGCCCACGATGCATGACTCTCTGACTGAATGGCTCTCAGCACGACACAAAGAGGACCCCCTCACCTGCTGCCTGGACGACTAGCACCCTCAAGATCCATGGAAGGAGGCAGGATCCTAGCTTTGCACAACTTGCTGGGCAGGGCTTTACATGTCTGTTTGCCACACAGTATCTTTGCTGGCATCCCAGCCGCCTGCTGAGGAGATCTCACCAGCTGCCTGCGCAGCCTGCATGCCTGCCCGGGCATCCTCGAGAACCACACAGGAGGCAGGGTCCGCCCCCACTCTGGAGGCTGCCGTCAGGAAGATGGAGGGGTCCGGCTTGTTGCGGGTGATGTCGTTGCCAGTCACTATGACGTCAAAGTCGCCGTCCTGGAAGCCGATGGCCCTCAGGGTCACCACCACCTGCAGCAGGTCACTTCAAGAGTGCTGGTGTGAGAGGCAGGAGGTGAGCATGGCATGCAGAGATGACAGCATCTGTGTTACCAGCACCGGCAGCAAGTCAGCTCAGCAGTGTTGTGTGTGCAAAGCTGTGTGGCGCCACACTGCACAAGGTGGGGGCTGGTTGCCCTTGCGGGCGTGACCAAGACCTGCACCATGTCATTTTAGGAGACTGCCCGCCAGATTTTGTCGAGCACTTGGTGCAGGCGGGGGGGGGGGGGGGGGGGGGGGGGGGGGGTGCCAGCCTACGCCGCTTGCCAAGACCTTCAGCAGCCGGCAGCCAGCGTCGGGGCGACCTCAACACATGCTGCCCTTTGTTGTTGTCTCGCTTTGGCCTGCCCACAGCGCACCAGCCTGGCACTGTGCCACAGCTCAAGACACTTTTGTGAGAGTCCAGCTGCAGAGACATGTTGTGATTTCCTTGCCTCTGGCAGCACACCTTGTTCTTGTCGGCGCTGGATGGCCACAGCAGTCTTCAGGCCAGCCCTTCTGCACGCCATGACCAGGTCTCTGGATCCTGCAGGAGCGCGGCGGAGTCAACACGTGCAGACGGCACCATCCCCTCGTCTTGACTGTCAAAACATCCACCACAATGCTCTCGGCGGGGGAGTGCTGAAGTCTGTCCGTACCGCGAGGTGCCCAACTGTATGCCAGGACACACTGCTTTGCACAGGCAGGCAGACAGTTTGGATTCCACGTGCAGCCTGGCTGAGTCCAGCGTGCCTGTTTCAGCATTGCAAAGCAGAGATGGCCAGTGAAGCATTGCAGGAGCTCAGCTGCTCAATTACAGTGATAGCTCATGCAGAGTGGCCACCACCAGGCTTCTGGTGCCAACTGCTCTGGTTCCTGAGCACATCTTGGCCCTGCACACTCGTCCAGCCTCTCGATTCTGCCAGGCCCAAGCAGTCAGCTCACCTTCGTATGAGACCTCGCTGGGGCCCTGGTTCAGGCGCTCAATGGCCAGCTCCAAAAACATCTTCCGAGTGCGCTCCGGATCATAGCCTTCCACGGAAAAGTCTTTAGCAATGCTGTTCAGGAAGGTGGCCTCCCCTGTGCCAGCATAGGGGAATGAAAGCCTCTGGCGCCACCTGCAGCAGGGCAGGTTCTGGGAGTGAGGGCGCAGCAAGGCTTGCCATGCAGAAAAGTGGCTTTGGCAGTGGTTTCAGCCGGGGCCACCTGCAGATGTGGGCAGTGAGTGCACCTCTGCAGTGGTGCCAGCATGTGGCCCTTGCAATCACGTGCAGCATGGCAGTCCCAGGTCTTAGGAGCGAGTGGGACATTCAGCATTGGTGGGCAATTTGGCGGAGGAAAGTTGGTGCCTGTGGCAGACCAGTGGCAGAGGAGCATATGCCAAGCCGCAGGAGTCGCATGGCAGCCCACAGGTCCCGCATGGCACGGCCTCAGTCGGGTCCTGTAGCATTGCAGTGCTCGGTGGCCCATTACCTCTGTACCATAGATCCGCTTGAACGCCTGCGATCCTGCCCTGCAGATGTACATGCAGGTGCTTGGCATATTATGTGCCTGTATAGATCAGAGCAACAATCTAACTCACCAACAAGCAATCTCCTCAGTGTTACAGAGCACACCGTCCATGTCAAATATCACAGCCTTTATGCTGTCTGTATCATCTGCGAGTTCAAAGCCTGGCACCTGCTCTGTGTCTGTGCTTGTTGCATGCATGTGCCATCCTGATCTGCAGCAAGAGCGGCCGGGCTGCCCCAAGGAAGAACAGGCCCTGCCGCTGTCGCCATTGCCTTTTGCACTCTGGTGCCAATGCATGCCAGATAGGGCGGTGCCCGAGGGTCTTGGGCAAGCATGCCCACTAATTGAGGGCAGCCTCATACTTTCAACAGCTCAATGCGATCTATCCTGCTTGAATCAAAATGGCGACTTTCCTTCCGCTGTCACAAATAAGAGGCTGTGATTATTGTTGGCTAGTCTCCTGCAGAAGGATCCTGCAGCACGCTGTTAAACTCTCTAGCACCAAGCCACTCGCCATGGCCTCAGCACTGGTGCGTGCATGTTTGCTTCATGCAACCATGCCAATGTGCTGCTGTGGTCAATTGAACATCCAGTGTGCATGCAGATGTTCTACTCCTGTCATTGGCAGCCGACAGCTGGCAGGGCAGTCTGTGCAATGCAAGCAATGGCATGCAGCACCAGCACGGCGCACAGTGACAGTATTTGCAGCAGACGAAGATGATGACAGGCCCAAGTTCAGCTTTAGGCCCAACCAGAGAGCAGTGAGTTCCTGCAGCCGGTGCCTCCACTCCGTCGTTTTCCTCACAAGGTCTGTGCTGATAGCCGCCTCCCTTTCGAGCATGCAATTGCACCTTGCCACATTGTCGCCCTGGCTGAGGGTGCAACGGTCCTCATGAGCCTGTGCGAGGGGCCCAGTCTTGCCACTGCACGTTCATTTTGGCCTTTGCCCGCCACAGCTGTCAGCAGCTGTGCCTGTGCATCCCTCAGGTCATGACTCGTGGCAGGGGCCCCAATGCTGCCCTCTGCGTGTGTGCTTGGCCTCTGCCATGGCCTGTACCTGGCTGCACCTCGACGTCAGACATGTACCAGGGGCCTGACCCTGACTATGCTTGTGCAGGCCCGTGGTTACCAGGAGGAGGATTCTGCAGGCCAGACAAATGTGTTTGCTGTCGAGGTGTGCCTGACTGCACTCTCTCGGTAGTCCGTCAGACAGGAGGCAGCCTTTCAATGAGGCTGTGCCCGGTCTGTGCGGGGAGCAGGACTTGGACTGAGCCTTGTTCTGCATGCCATGTGCTCTGTGTTCTGCATGAGTGAGAGCCGGAAACTGCTGGCACTGAGCTCTCTGCCCTGCTTTGACTTCGTGATGCAATGGGCCCAGCCTGGCTGCACAATTTTGCATTTGCATTCTGTATTGCCGCCCTGCATGCCAGCTCTCTGCAAGCA
Organism: Asterochloris sp. CNOR1; assembly: GCA_963969365.1. Lineage (NCBI taxonomy): Eukaryota > Viridiplantae > Chlorophyta > Trebouxiophyceae > Trebouxiales > Trebouxiaceae > Asterochloris > Asterochloris sp. CNOR1. The sequence continues at coordinate 3,536,200 of OZ017750.1, forward strand.
AGGTTTGGCACGCTGCCAGACCTTGTGTCAGCTAGCAGAAGGCATGTTTATGCTAAGCACCCACTGCCAGGCTGGCCACAGTGACTCTGATGCTGACAGTGACCTCTGTTGTGCAGCCCAAGCAGTACCTCGCAGGAAGCTCTGGGGACCAGCCAGATGTCAACCCCAACACGCAGATCATTGCAGTGTCAGTGGGGGCAATCGCCCTGGCCCTGGTGGCCTCCGGTTTCGTGAAGGGCCTCACAAATGATGGAGGTGAGCGCCGCACCACAACATCTTAATGGTTTCGTAGCTTCAGCATGTGCTAGCTCAGACGTGCTTGACCATGACAATGCCGCCCGCTCAGGACCTCATGTGCACCTGAAAATGAAGCCAAATGCTGCCAGGGCTTCTAGCCACAAGCTTGTTGCATATTGCCTGCTGCAGTGCCCATTTCTGATGAGCCTGGGAGCTACCTATCACTTTCTGAGTACAGCAGCAAGTTTTCTGGCAGCGATGTGGCAGCAGCACCATCTATCAGCAGCGGAAGCCAAGCGTGAATGCAACGGCCCCACACTGTCCCGCCCTAAGTCTCCCTTTGAAAAGTCCTTTCTGAGCAGAGCAATGGCGCATTGCCATTATCTTTTGAGCACTTTGCTTTGTCGAGCAGGCTTTGCGCAGTGGGTGCTGAAACAATGTCTTGTTATTCTCACAAGGGGTTTACCTCTGCCTGGCGCCCACAGTCTTACCTCAAGCTTCTAGGCTGCCTGTTTTGGCTGTTTGCGCCTTGTACAGCTACTGGCTGACGCTGCCAACGGGGCTGATGCTAACAAAACTAGGCTGCTGCCTGAGGCTGTGCATGCAATGCTGCCACAGGGAACTTTGATTCTTTGGCACGCTTCCAGAGCGTGCAGGAGCACTCCAACCTGCAGGACAGTGTATTCATTCACATTTGCAGTGCAATGCTCACGAGTCCAAGACTGGGCAGACAGACATCACAAGTGATTACCATGTTGGCATCACCACATGCTTGCCCTCTTTCTGTGCCCAGAACACCTGCACACCAGGGTTGAATAATCTGAGAGCGATTGGTGATACAGCCTTCACACCTGGAGAGCTTTGGGCGGTGGGATGAGGTCTTCACGAGGGAAGGCAGCATGCGCAGCCAAAGCCCAGCAAGTCATGAGGGGCCCTATATCAGAGGCAGCCTTTCAATCAAGTACAATAGCCCACTGCTGCTACTGTGTGGGTTAGGCGAGAGCCCAAGACACACCCCAAAAGCTGCTGAGGCTCTGAATGAAGCTGCTGCTGCCATCTTGCCGAGCAGCAAGGTCACTCCTGTCAGCCGACCTTCTCAGTGCCAGCCACATTGGCGACCACATGTGTCACATCAGCGCTCATGCCCTTGGCACAGCGGGCGCCAAAGCGCACCGCCAGGCGCCACAGGGGGTGCGACTCCGGCTCATGCTCCAGGGGAATAATGCGGCTGAACAGGATGACTACCCCTGCCAGCACCTGCAGGGAAGCAAAGTAGCATGAGGCTAACAGGTGGTCCAGACTGAAACTTGCAGCATCACTTAAGGCCACATTCAGCTTGCAGGGGCTGGAGCCAAGGCTGTGCGCTTGCTTCTGAGCCACAGATGATGTGCCAGCAATCAATACGGCTGGTGGCTCCACATCAGGCTTGTGTAGCTCATTGCAATATGCAGCTTATCACAATGTGAGACTCCATGAGCATGGCCCAGCAGGCTGAGTGCACTTCAGTGCTCCATAGCCTGAAGTGCCAAGTCCAGGCAGCACCAGGCCAGCCCCAAGACACCACACCAGCCCAATTCTTTTCGGTAGCATCCAGGCAACCCCAGCCCAGCAAGAGGCACACTGCTGCACGCCTGCACAGAAGCAATTGCCACTGGCCCTCAAAGGGCAACAACTCAGTACTGCTGTCAGCCCCTCTGGTGCAGAGCAGGTCACAGGCACTACACATGGGGCGGTGGCATGCAGGCCCTGCAGCACACTGCTGCTCGCACAAGCAGCACCAATCTGATACTAGGTCACCTCCTGTCTCTCAGCGGCCAGCACATCCCGCACGTCCCAAGCCTGGCGCGACGCCGTCTGGGGCGCATGCACGTGCTCATGCAGCTGCTGGAAGACGCGCGCATGCGTGCGCAGCAGGATATGCTGGCACACCTTGAGCATGCCCAGCTCAGCGTGCTCATCCCTGCAGCCAGAAGGGAAGCTGCTTCAGCAGTGTGTTGCCCTGGGCATGCAAAGTGCTAGTGCGACCATCCATGCACAGGCTTGTCCAGAACAGGCAATGAAGCGGCTGCGGCAGTCTGGCACTCTTGAGCATGCCCACTCCAGCAGTGGCCACCCCTGCACAGAACTGCAGAACTCGAGCCATTGAAATTACCGCTTGTATCATGGCTACAGGGTGGCATGCAGCCACAGAATGTAAGACGAGCCCAAAGTTGTCAGATACGGACCGGCAAGTGCAGATTGAATTCAAGAGCAAGGGCGCCCCACACCAGTCCAGCCCAGCCCATGCATGCACCGTGCCAGGGCGTGCCTGCCCCTCCTGCCACTTCTCTGTACTGCTGCCTTGTTTCCTGGAATGACTTGACATAAAGGTAGCATGGTCGCCTGCCCCACCTGTTGAGTTCCAGCAGGGACTTCCCCCTGAGCCCAAACTGGCGGCGGCTTGAGGGGAACCAGACATACCGCTCCACGGCCAGCAGGTTCTCCTCGTGGTCGTTCCACACGGTGGAGGTGTCGTCCACCACCACTGCCACCGACTCACGCCCCTCCAGACCCTGCAGGTGTCAGCTGGAGCTTGGGGCAAAAATAAAACCTGCATGGTGGACTTGCAGAGAGCCCGTCCTGCCCCTTTGCACCCTGCAGGCCAGGTGGCAGCTTGACGTGCTCACTCCTTGACATGGTGGATCTGCCTTCGTTCACCACGGCACCTGACCTGCTGTTCTCTAGACCCAGCAGGCATGATGTCAGACCTGATCAGCACACCAGCCAGCTCCAGCAACAAAAGCAGGTGACACACGCTGTGAGCTGCAAGCGCACCTGCATGAGGCGCTTGCTGAGGGCCGCCTGGGGCGCGTCGCCGCCACTTCCCTGTGCAATGATGCGGGCTCCAAACAGGTCGCCGCTGGGGTCCAACACCTCCACTACAGCAGCTGCATAGGACCTGCAGGCGAGTGACTAGCAAAAAGTGCATGCTCCATGTCATCATCGTGTTCCAGCTCTGCAAACTCAGCCTGGCACCCACCTGTTGCCGTTGGTGTGGATCCAGAGCTCAAAGTAGCGCTTGGCCTGGGCCAGAAAGGTGCGCACCCCTGGCCGCAGCTTTGTCCACATTTGAATGTGCTCCAGCTTGAACAGGCTGCGCTCTGCAGTGGCACAAATTCTTTGAGGAATGGAGGATTTTATATGCATGTGATGCAGGCCTGCATCGCAGCAGCACAGGCTCTCTGGGGTCAGTCAGCATGCACTGCTTGACCCCTGGCTAGCAGATCCCCGTCAGAGAACCCTGCGTTGGCCCCAGTGGCAGGGTGTGGCAGTGTCTTGGGCTTGCCATGGCATCATGCTGCATCCTAGCATTTCTTCAGCAGCAAGATGCTGGCCAGTGCTGCCTGCTTGTGTAAACTGCTTGATCTGAAGCCTGATGTGCTCTAAAAGGAGACCCACCTGCATGACTTCTGTGCTGCAACAGCAGATACTAGAGCCTCACCTGACTCTGGCAGGCTGTCCTCTGTCGCCAGGCGCGCTTCCAGCACCTCTACAACGTCTGCGCTGGTCTCCCCAAAGCGCGCTGAGTTGATGAGGGTGTGGTCCAGGTCAAGGACGAGGCACAGCTTGCCCTGCCTGCACAAACCAGATCACTCTCAGCTTTGAACTGAGACCTGGGGGGGACGCGGGCGGCGAGTGGGGGAGCGGGGGGGGGGGGGGGGGGGCGGGCGGCAGAGTAGAGAAATGTGTCCCAACACCAGCTCGTCAGCTTCCCAGACAGGAACATGTCTTGTGGCCATCCCCTTCCAGGTACACACCCACCAGAGCTGAGGCCCCACATCATCTGCTGCAAGCTTGTGCCCCACAAAGTTTTCAAGCAGAGGGCCAACTGCAGCCACCACTTCTGCCTTGCCTGAGCAGGAGCCCATGCCCCACAAACATTTCAGGCAGAGGGCAAGTTGCAGCCACCCCTTCCACCTGAGCAGAGTCCCCACATCATCTGCCAGAAGCACCGCGTCCCTCTCGGACTGTGGCCCAGCCCCCGCTGCCGGCTGCGCAGTCACAGCGCCGCCCTCATCAGCTCGGGTGACTCCCGGAATGATGCGGGCAGCCGCTGGGACTGCCTGTGGCTGCTGCCACTGCTGCTGGTATTGGTGACCAGCAGCCTCCTGCAGCTCCTCTGGCTGCAGCTGCTGCTCTTGCAGCGGCTCGGACGGCTGCCAGCCCTCCATTTGAAGATCGCCAAATGGGTCATCCTCCTCCTCCTGCAATGAGCCAGGCAGGGTGTGCAAGGGGCTGCTCTAGGCACTGCCAGGCACACAATGGCTGCTTGTGCAGCTCCTTGGAAGGTTTGTGGCTCATGTTTGCAAAGGAACCCACCTGCCTCCTAACCTTGATGTTGCACAATCAAGATTCAGTAGCACAACATCTGCTTTGCATGCGCCTTGCAAGCTGAGCTCGCACTAAACTGCTTTGCATATCATGCAAACATATGGTCATCAGCAGAGCCATGCCTCTATGCATGGACTGCTGCAGGGGCTGACAGGTCCAGCTTGCAAGGGTTGCATGGGCCAGCATACTGATGTGTCTGCCATCAGTTCCCACATCAATGGGCATGCAGCACAGCCGCCAGAGGGCTGATTAAGGCCTGCCCAACGTCACTGAGAAGTTCCGGGGCGCAAGAAGACAATCTGGCTCAAACAGGGTTGCAACTACCACCAGGAGGAGGCGTCAAGCAGGCGCCAAGCAGGCAGCCTGGCAACCTTGGGGGCATATGAAAACGAGAATGTGGCTGTCAGTGACGATTCCACAGTGCAAAAGACCACACTCAATCAGGATTGCAGATATTGGCTTCAAGCATGCCCAAGCGGGAAGCGTAGCATCTGCGCAGGCAAGTATTACACCGAGTGTGGTTACCCAGGGACAACTTTTGCAGGTAGACCGGGTGGCAGCCCTTTTGAGCTGGGCTCTCTGCGGGCTACATACCTGTGCAGCATGGCCCACCTCAGGAGCCGCAGTGCAAGGCGGTGCTGGCAGGGGTTGCTGAGCTGGACTGCTGTGGGCAATGTCCCTTCGCACATGAGCTCAGAAGCCGCAGCCGAAGGGGTGCTGGCAAGGACATGCTGAGCTGGGCTCCTGCGGGCAACCAACCTGTGCGGCGTGGCCGGTCTCAAGAGCGGTGGCCTGAGGCGGCCCTGGGAGAGACAGGCTCTTGAGGGTGATGTTGATGGCGTGCTTTGGGGCTGCGGCAGGGGGCTGACTGGACGAGTCTGCTGGCAGCGGCGCGTCAAACCAGCTGGTCCCATCGCCCAGAGTCTCCAGTGCTGCTGGGTCATCTGCAGAACAGTACCTCATTGTTTGATACATTTCGGTCCGACAAACGTCAATAAGAGTGGGGCATCAAGCGTGTGACCTGTTCAAGGCAGCTTCCATCGCCAGCCAGCACTTTGTTTTGCGGAACACTTGGCAAAGCAATTGATGAGCTGCATGTTTGAGCCTGAAGGGCTCACTGCTGTGGGGAGGGGGGAGGGGGGAAGAGGCAGGGTCCTCCATTGAGGCAGTATTTGCCGCAATGTGCAGCTGATGGAGCCCTGAGCAGAGTCGCCGCAATTGTATGTTGCCGGGTAGCACCCTGGAGAGGGCCTGGCAGACTCCTGCCTGGCAGCTAGTAGACGCCAGAAGACTTGGCTTGGTGGTAACTGTCGAGACAGCAATGACAGCTAGTCCTGGAGGACCTCACCAGAATGCGAGTGACAACAGCTGCCGCCTACTGTGAGCACTCGTGCTGGCAGCATGACATACCTGTGTCAGGCAGCGGCGGCGGTGGCGGCGGTGGAGGCTCTGCATCCTCCTTGGGCGCCTGCTTGCCCCGGTTCCGTCTTTTACTGTTCTCTTGCTGCTGCTCCCTCTGCTTGCGCCGGCGGCCCTGCAGAGCAGGCAAGACTTGATCAGTGGATGGACAGGTTTCCTGTGCCCTGCACCTGACCATCACCTGCACACACAAGCAATGGTTTGTAAGCTGACAATGAGGTCTTTGTGTAGTGGGGCTGGTCTGTCTGCCCATCCTGCACAAGCAATGGCTCATAGCTTGATGTCAGCGCCACAGCATTGCCAAACTGCATTGTGGGCAGCCAGGCAGGAGACCAGCACTTGAAAGGCTGTAAGGCGGCATCCAAGGAGAAAAAGGGGGGACAGATACAGACAGCACCCTGGCAAGCAGATTCAAGCACGAGATGCCACACAAGCACTGGTCCATCTTAGAGCCTTCGACTCAGGCCACAGGGGTGTCTTCATCCTGGCTGTGAGAGCCCACCTGCTTCCCCTGCGCCTGCTTGCCGTCTGCCTGGGCGTCCTCCTTGGGTGCCTTCCTGTTGGCCGGCTCCTGCTGCTTTTGCTTCTTGGCAGCAGGAGCAGGGACCGGCCTGGCGGGCTCTGTGCGGGGCCTCTTGGGCTTGGGTGGCTGCAGCGTGGCCTCCTTGTGGTCTGCCAGGGCCTTGAACACCTTGTCGTCCCGCACCCACTCTGACAGCTCCCTCTGCTGCGCTGCGGTGAACAGCAGCCGCTGCTGCCTGAGGGCAGCCCGCACAGCCTCCCCAGCATCTGTCAGGTCAGCCGTCCTGCCCACACCTGCAGAAGTGGTGTGCTGATCTCTGTTGCATGCCACACATGGTCAACACCAGCCACAGCATCCTCAATACCAGCTGACATTGAAGCCTGCCCAGCCTTACTTGCTGAAGCCAGGGATGCGCACTGTTGCAGCAGCAGGGTTGCACAAGCCAAGAAACTGACTGGGTGGGCTGCACAAGCAAAAGCTACGCGGGCCGACGGCATCCTTTCAGCTACGCCCACAGACTGCTTGACCTTAGGAGTACAGGCCAAGCTGACCATGCCACTGCTGATGCCATGGGCTGTTGAGGCAGCATCCTTCTGCAGCTGACGCTCTGCTGTCATTCCAAAACTTTCTGGCCGCACACCTGTCTTGCACACCACATGCAGCGACTTGATTCCACCGAACACCCGAGCAGCGCTGGCTGCCAGGTCAGCGCTGCCATCCGCAGTGGCGGGGGACATCATGCGCTGCAGGTCGCTCAGCATCTTCACAGCTGCCCTCACATCTGAACTCACGCGCTCCAGCGCCCTGCAGGCAACAGCAATGTGCTATACAGCCTGTGCTTGGATGTCCGAAGGCCTAGCTGAGCATGTTTGCCACACAACAAGCCTTGGCATGAAGAATTCTTCACTAGCATATGTAGATGAGGTCAGGAGCAGCAGCGCTGTCAGAGCATCTGGTTGATGTGGGGCAGACTCACTTCATGGCGTGCTGGACTCCCATGGCCTTGGTGGCGCCTGTGATGTCTGTCTGCAGCTGCTGAATTGCATGTGCAGGCACGCCATTGCTGCTGGGCCTGCAGGAGAAGTGCAGCTGCAGTCTGGCCCTCTGTCAAAACTTGGCGGCAGCTGTGGCAGGCAGCAACGCAGACCTCCAGGCCACCACCAGAATACTTCACCACCCATATGAGCCAACCCTCATCTGAGTTGAGCTTGTCGATGCATGCTGCACACTTGAAGGCAGATAGAGGCTCCTCTTTGACACTCATTGGTGCAGGTACCAAGATCCCTGAGACTGCCATCAATCCTTGCAACAGTATGGAGCTCTCACAGTTGGCAACGCAGGGGTGTCTAGCTGGTGGTACAAGAAGCGTACCTGCCCTGGTCATGCAGGCCAGGGATGCTCGCAGTGTATGCCCCCTTGGGTGCGGGCTCGGGCACATATCTTGCTGGCGGAGTGCGCGACCTGATTCTGCCATTGCTTCTGGCACGCAGAGGCGGAGGCGCAGGCCCCTGCCTCCCAATTGGCTGTCTGCACAATGCAGTGCACTGGCCTGGGAAGGGCAGCTAGCTAATGTCGAATTTGACAGTCAGTCTGTGTGATTTCGCGATGCCTCTTGAGCGACAGGCTTTTGGTGCTGGTGTGGCATGCCACGACAGAGCTCAGCCACCTGGCAGCTCTTCTGCCTCACAGCTCTGCTGCTCTTCATAAAGTTGTTGCGTCAACCGCACTTGTGCCAGGTCGCTCTCATATACAAGAGAGGGGGCTCTGGGGCTCCACGCCCTTTGGAGCAGTGCTTCACCGCCAGTTTGCTGCCGCTAGAAAATGCATGATGCCACATGAGGTTCGCCAGCAAACTCTCTTGCAGCCAAGCTTGGTGCACTCCCACATCCATCTGGGCACAGTGGGCCTGCAGGAGCACCCATCCATGGCTAGCAACCTGCATGATGCCAAGCGGCTGGCCTGGAGCAGGCCTGGTCATCCTCCCTGCTTCAACCTGTGTTGCAGCTTGTTTGTGCCAGAGCTGCCTGACCCAAGCGGCCCTGCCAGCGCTCCTGTTCTGCCAGGCATCTAGAGAGCTCTCCAGCATACCTTCCAGGGCGCCAGTCGGGACCGTCCCAGTGCGGCCGGGCAGATGAGGCATGGCGCCAGCCCTGTGCGGACGCATGCACACGGCCAGAATGCAGACTATCCTCTCTGGCAGGCCGGCTGCGCTCAAGCTGAGGCTGCGCCGCCGGTGCAGGCAAAGCAGGGGCTGCAATGATGGGGTTTGGGGCGCCCTGAGGCAGGATGGGTCCTGACACCTGCGGCAAGCACTGCGCGAATCAGAGCAGCAGCAGGCATGTCGCATGCAGCCACACATTCTCATCTGCGACCACAGCTGCAAGGCAGGGCTAGCTCTGTGCCTGCAGCATGCAAGGAAGCTGCAGCATGCGCCACACCTCGGGCTGCCCCTGCTCTACGAGTTCTCCTTCCTCTGACAGCTCCCCCTCCTCCTTCTCTGACATGGCAGCCTTGATCGAAGACTCTGCCGGCTTGCCTTACGATACAATGACGGCAATGCAATGACCCAACAGCTGGTGTTCGCGTGCCCTCCAGAAAACTCCAGCTGAAGGTATGATGTCCAGTGCGGTAATTGTATAAAGCAAGAAAGTTTTGTTGGCCTAAGCCTCAGCCTGAGCCTATACGTCTAGGATTGCCACACTGTTGTTGCCATCTCAGTCTACCTATTCACATACGTCATTGCTGTCTGGGCATGCGTGATCAGGGGAGGAGCAAACGGCTTTGGCCAAAACTGGGTGAGGGGGAAACAAATGGGCACAGTTCTGGACACAACTTCAAGACACAAATCAGAAAGACTCGAAGCGGTTGACAGCGTGACGCGTCTGGCATACTACAGTGATCTGCCGGGATCCAGCCAGGGCGTTGGGCAGCACGCCACCTACCTGGTACCTGTCGTTCACGCACAGGCACAGCTGTACGCGCGAGGCCTGACTGGTGTACATATCCTCGTTGGTGGCAGCCGTGAAGTGCACCTCTATGGACGCCTGCAAGCCCAGTGGAGCATGTTATTTCTGGGCCTCAGGCGTGCTTATCTGTGACCATCATGCCAGCCATGGCACTGTCTTAAATGCTGGTGACATGTGCCATCAGTTGTGCCCCTTGCTTGTGGGATTTGCACAAATGTAACTGTTGACGCGGCCAGTGCTTGCGTCTGATGAGCCTGTCCATGACGTCGTTGCCGCAAGGCGCCAGCTGCTGCCGGCCAGCAGTGCACTGGCAATACGACCTTGAGAGTCAGCATGGTGGTCCTTGTTGTCAACCAAACGATCACATGCTGGCGGACCAGTCAAGTAGCCGCCCAGAGGTGCTGATGGTAGACAGCCCCTCAGTTGCAGATGCGAGAAGGCTGCCAGCAAAAGCCAGCAATGTATGTGACCAGTCCGTACACAGACACTTTCACAGGCCAGCTTTGCAGCTGCCCCGCAGGTTGCCTTACCTGTGGCTCAAGGGCTCCGTCAGATGGGAACACGTCAAGCCAGTCTGGCAGGCCCAACTCTTCAGGGGTGAAGGTGGCGGCACGCTTCAGGGCGTAGCCTGTGGTAAGCCTCCACATGGCTGTGTGGTGCCCCGTGTTGGTGAGGCGCACAGAGGCTGTCGGCCGGTTGATCTGCAGCAGGTGCGGACAGTGGGAAGGTGTTGTGGAAAGTGGTCCTTGCTTTGCATGTAAAGAAAGTGGCATTGTTACTGCCTGCCTGTGCCCAGCAGCTGATACCGGCAGAGCACTGTGGGCATCAGGGGCTTCTGCAGGAAGTGCCCTGCCATGCACCCATCAGCCATCTTCAATGCTTGAAGACAGACAAGGACACAACCATGTAGATGGCTCCTGCCTCTGCACTGCACAGCTAATCTTGGGTGCCCTGAGGGTGGTGGTGTCCGAGCAAAGGCGCCACCTGACAGCCGATAACTTCTCATACGACAAAGTCACGATAAGTCACTCAGGATGAGTAAGCAGACGGCTGCCGGACAGATCTGGACAGCGGGCAACGGTGTCATGGCGGCAAGTACTGGCAGAACAGCCTGGCACGGAGCTTTCATCGGGGCTCCTTTGACCCTGCTGCGGGCCGGCCTTGGACCCTAAACCCTGCATCCCCTTACCTTGCCCCATCTCGCAGCAGGCTCCACCCACAGAGACCGTGTAGCTGAGCCCTATGCGGCACGGTAGCATGCTTGGGCCCAGTTCAACATGATGCAGGCGCATTCTCACACAGCGCTGCCCCACCTCAGATGAGCGTACACTGTTGCACAGACACCTTCACCTAGACATAACATTGCAGGCCCCAGCGACTGCCTCAGCTGGAGCAGGCCCCACCTTCATTTCATGCCCCACCTAGCACAGGGTCACACTGCTGCAGAGACACCTCCACCCAAAACGATGGTACAAGTCCCAGCGCCTGGCTTACCTGATGCAGGCGCACACCCGAGTATGCTGCCCCGCTTAGCACAGGCACACACTGCTGCAAAGACACCCAACCTGATATGACAGCCCCAGTAGATGCCTTCCTGGTGTACAGTCAACTTGTGCCCACCAGCACGGGCACACACAGCTGCGCAGACACGACCGGTGCAAGCCTCAGGACCTGCCCCACCTGGTGCAAGCGCACATCGCTGGCAGACACTTCCACCCGCGGCTCGGCGGTGGGGGCAGACGCCGCATACGCCTGCTGCAGCAGGCGGCAGCAGACCTCCCGCTTTCGGTCTTGGATGACCACAGGCATGTCCACTGTCAACAGAGCCCACACAGGCTTGTGGTCTGAGTCAGTGACCTCCATGACAGCATCGTACAGCTTGCTGCGTACCTACAAGAGCAGATGTGATTTGATGGACTAGCAGCAGATAATAAAACACTCTGCTTTCACAGAAGCAGTTCATTTCAGCTGCAGGGCTTGCACAATTGCACCGCTGACATGGGGCACCCATGTCACGGCAGGACTGCTGAGCTTGCAGCCTCCAACACAGGCCTTGCACTGCAGCAACAGGGTGTCCCACCACAATCTCCTCTGCGTCCAGCGTGGGGGGAGGGGGCAGCTGAGCTTGGACGTCCCCTGCCTGAGTGGCGGGGCTGCCTGACGCATGGGGGCTGCCTGTGAGCTCCTGCAGGGCGGCAGAGAGCGGCAGTAACACACAGAGCAGAAGGTGACCCTTGCCAGGGCAGGAGAGCACTTCATCTTCAAGCTCACAATGCAGATCAGGACTAGCACTACCTCTGCCAAAGGTGGCATCAGCCCAGGTGAGGGGGATGTGTGCTATCTGCGTATGACACAGAGAACCGCAGTCTGTAGGGACGCTGCCCTGTGTGCCAGGCGGGGCTGCCACTCCCTTTGAGCCTAAGGCTTTGTTGAGATGCAGGCTGCTCTGATGAGGTGCGGGCCGCTCTGCCCTGCAGGTGTTCATGCAGCAGCAGGGGCCCACCTCCAGGCTGCTCCTGGCAAATGCGGAACTTTGATAACAGATGCGGTCATTCAGGCAAGGGTCTCTCTGACAGTCATCTAGCAAGAGGCCTGACCCCAATACTGTGGTGCACCCTGGGCAATGGATGCATGCCACTCCTTGCTGGCACGCAAGTACGCGGCAACATCACAGGGGCCCACCTCCACGCCGCTGCTGGCAAAGGCGGAGCCCCGGTAGAAGATGCGGTCAGTCCAGGCAGGGACCCGCCGCTTCTCGCTGGTGTCGTACTGCATGAAGTCGGAGCGGGGGCGCTGGGGGTGGGCCTTGTCAAACTTGTAGGTGGGCTTGAAGGCGATGGTGCCCTCCCTCATGTAGCGGAAGATGTGGCCGGCAGCCATTTCGCGGCGGCACTGGTCCTGCAGGTACATGAGGGCCAGTGGGACTGAGGGCTTGCAGCAGGCTGGGAAAGCCGTACACCACTCCTGCACCCTGCAGCAGGCTGGGGACTTCGTACACCACTCCTGCAGGCAGTCTTGGCGGCACAGTCCTGCCAGGGCAGAGGCAGCTGTTGAAGAATGTTGCCAGCACTTCCAGTCAGCTTGTACAAGCGATTGCAGAAATGCAACAGGGCTGCAAACTGTGGCAGCGCTGCACACATGGCGACACTGGTCCTGCAGAAGGACACAGTACTAGCAGATGCAGCAGGTGGGCACACTTGAAGGATACCGCACTGGGAACCTCCAGCTTGCATTTGGTCATGCACAGGGTGGCCCACACATGCAGAAATTGCAGGAGGCCGAGGCCGAGGCGCTTAGCACAGACTGGCGCTGATGTGCAAGATTGCATTGTCTGAGTCAGTGAAGGTGAAGCTGCAGGCCCCAGCAGAGCACTGCAGCTCTTTGTCGGCGCAGGCCCTGCTTGGACCCTAGCCAAGCAAATAGCGGCATGCTCAGCATCCGCTCACCAGAGAGGCAGTCAGTGCAGACACGGCAGTCATCTGAGCGATGATGGGCAGTCTGCTGCTCTGCTTGCGCCACATTGACAGCCGAGGCTTAGGCAGAGCACAAAAAGCTGCACAAGCCGCCTGAGAAGCTCCGATTTCCATAAGCAGCCCTGCTGGGGACCTCCATGAGGCTTCAGATCAGGGCAAACACGCCCTAAACCCTCAGCTTACCCTGTCCAGCAGCCACTCGAGATCCCCTGCCGAATGCGCCTCACTGCATCCTCATGGGTTACGCCGTCAATCCTGTAGTTGAAGTCGCCGCCCCACACCACCAGCTCGGCGTCACGCATGCCCTGACCCTGCAGGACAGCTGCCACCGCATAAGATCCTTGAAGATTGACGGAGGACAAATAGCCTTCTAAGAGGCCCCAGTACCGCCAAACGCTTTGATCGACGCGCGTCCTGCCAGAAAGGGCAGCAGCAGGAACGACTCCGCCTCATGGTTGGCACTGGACACCGCTCCTGTCGTCCCACAATGACGCATCCCCTCTGATGGCGCATCCTGCAATGGTCCTGGTGCCAGCACCGATACTCCCACTTCCTGCACCTGACCCCTGACGCTGGCCTTGGCGATGCCAGGTGGACAGTGTCTTGCTCTGCAACAAGCTGCTTGCGCTGACCACACAGCAGAGCCTCACGCCGCACCAGATGGCGGGCTGAGAGGTGTGCAGCATCGATGAACAGGGCATCACTGTCTCACTGCCAAGCTGTCCACTGCAGCCTGAACAGCTTGCTGCAGCACTCAAATACAGGCAGGTGCAACAGTAATGTGCTGCCGTGATGCAAGGATGTCTTTAATGAGTCCCATAATGGCAGGCATTACACAGATCGCTGTTCTGATGCATTGGCTTGTTGACCTATGCAAAGTCATCAGCGTCCTTGCCATAAAGCCTGAGCCCATGGGGGCCTGAGTTGGGGCGCCTGTGCAACACTCTGACTGTATTGAACAACATCATCAGGGTCTGCATCAGTAGAGTCTGAGCAGGGGGGGGACTCAGTCAGAATGCCTGTGCAACACCTCTTGACTGACCTGAGCAAACTCATCAGGGTCTGGGCCAGTGAAGTCTGAGTCTGAGCGACCGCTGGGCGACTCATTGCCCGATTCCAGATCAGTCAGACGTGCCATCTCCTGCAGGCATCATGCAAGGGCAAGGTCCAGACCTGATAGCAGGGCGGCATGGGAATGCAGAAGCATGCGAGAGCAGACAGGCAGCTCCGCATCTGTGCAGGCTGGTCCCCACAGAAGCAACTCGTCATGCGCTGCCTGCAGGCGACCAAAGGATGGCAAGCCGCCATCTTGGAAGAAGCGGGGAGCAGTTGCAATGCCAGGCATTCTCTGCAGTTGCAGAACAGGACAAGACACCTGCAGTTGCAGCCTGACGGCAGTGACAGGGCTGGCAGCTCCTCAACAAGCAATCTGACGAGTGCAGCCCTCTGAAGACGCCATGCATCCCTGATCAAGCAGCAGCTGGGCAGCACTCCTTTGCTTTGGTGAGCCGGCGCAGTGCAGCACGTTGTCCCTTGATTCCAGCTGAAAGAGCCATGCGTAGACAAGCCATCCTTGTGCTGAGCATTCCTCAGCTGCTAATAACACAGCCATCCCAACTGCCCTGCTCTGGCCTGTCATCCCAGCTTGCAGCAAACCACAGCCGTGAAGCAACCCAGGGGACGAACTCACCTTGCGCTTGACATGGTCGTCAAGCTCGTCCGTCTGGGACTGCACGTCATACCAGCCGCGGCTGCTGAAGTTGAGGTTGCGCATGATGGAGGCATAGTTCCTGTTCCTGTCCTCCACAGCCCCCTGCAGACCCCAACACTAGCCGATTGTGCTCATTGCTGACATTGAGGTTGCATACATGCTGTGCCTGTCCTCCACCGTTCCCCTCATCTGGTGCCAGTGGGCCAGGCTCAGTAAGCCAGTCCAGGGCTGCGCCACGCGCCCTACGCTGTGCAGCTGGGGTGAGTAAATACCATGCCGCCTTCAGGCAAGACTGTGCACTGTCCTGGCAGGCTGTCTGCCAACATTGCGGCATAAGACAGCAGTGCAGCCCACCTGTGCCATGCATTGACGTGATGACCTACAAAGATGTATATGATGGCAGCAGCAGTGCAGCCTGACCCACCTGGTGCGCCGCAAAGTGAGAGCATACGCAGGCCACCTTGCGGCGGTAGAGGGAGAAGGCAACCCCCACCGCGCCCTTGTTGCCGCCCACCCCCAGCACCCCACAGGCCACACTGGAGGTGCTGACCTCACCCAAGTAATCCTGCAGGTTATGGGTTACATCAGCCGCACAACAGATGGCTGAAAGGCACAGCAGCTGACCAGGTCTATGGCGTCAAACTCCCAGGCAGGTCCTGCAGCAGAGCAACCTTAGGTTGTGTTGTTCATGGCAACTGCATTGGGGCAGCATCCTCCAGGCAATGGATGCGCTGACCTGCTGGACTTCCCCAGAAAGTCCTAAACAGTCGCACTTCCATTTCTTGCTGATGATGTGGGAGGGACAAGCATGGGGGCTGCCAGGCAGAGGGCAGCAACCTCATCAGCATCACAGCCTCAAGCACAAGCTCAGGCAGAATTGGCACTGTCCCAGATAAAGACAGAAGTCACAAACTGGCCCCTCATGGTGGCATGGGGCTTTCTTCAGTGGGCAGCAAACCTGCCAACAGGCGCAGCTGCTGCTGACCTATTTGCATGCAGGTCAGACTGTGATGAGCGACAACGACAGATGTGCAGCCTCCAGCAGCAAGTCAAGAGCACTATCAACCCCTGGAGGTGACCACCAATCCTGAGCGCAAAGGCCATGTGAACAGCTAGCACAGCTGCACGCAGCACTCCTGCTGCAGCATGCCCCAAGCGGGTCCATGTCAAGCCCCTAGAACCTACCTGGAGGCTGGTGAGCGCAAACACCATAACGAGCATGCCAGACAGCTGGCGCAGGCCCACGTGCATCCAGCTGCCCCCGCGGGAGCTCAGGCGCCCCAACACGTGCTGCTGCCACCACTGGGCATTGCTGTTGCCCTTCTCCTGCAGGCAGGGTGAGTGACCGCCTTTCAGGACTGGCAGGAGGTGCCCACTGAGCTGGGGTGGTTAGCCACCACTGGGCAATACTGTCGCCTCTCTCCTGCAGGCAGGGTGAGTGACTGCCTTTCAAGGATAGCAGGAGGTGCCAAATGAGGTAGGGTTGGCGGCCACAAGTCTTGAGATGCCGGGGGGGCCTCAACCTGGTGGACACACTCTGCACCATGAGCGTCTCAGGGGCAGGCAGGCCTCAGGGAACCAGGCTCGTCTGCACCCAGGCATGCCTGGGGCAATTCATGTCTGCTGTGCAAGCCACCTGGGCAGACCTGTGCATCACATCTGTCCACGGCAAGCTCACCTGGGCTGACTTGCGGAGCGCATCCTTGGCAGCGGCAATGGCCACGGAGCTGCTGCCCATCTCGATCTCCTGGAGGGCCACCACAACAAAGGAGGCTGAGGCGCCGGCCTCAGCCACTTTGTGGAAGAGACCGTTGTTGGCGTCGGGACGCTGCTGGTTCACATTCCAGGTCAGGCACATGACCTCGATGTGCTCCCTCCGGAGCGTGCCAGGGGCTTCTGCCAGCCAAGCTTCCCTGCACAGGCCAAACGCGCTGCACTTGAAGAGCTGAACACTTCCCAGGCCCCGTCGCCAGCCAGGCTCATTTGCAGGAGCACGTCCACGAGAGCTCAAGGCGCAGGCTGGCAGCACTTTGGAATCAAGCGCCTGTGTCAGTGCACTGCAGGCAAGCAATGTCCAGGTGCATTGTGGGAGACAAGCCTCTGCCAGCCACAACTTTCTTCTTTGATGCAGAAATACCAGCGTGTTCACACTTGACCCAGCCGGCTGGGCCTACCTCAAGGAATGACATGAGTCATGTCAAAAGATGGTCTGTAACAGCCAACAATCACTGCAATAATTGGCTGCAGGACATGCACCCACGCTCTGATGAGCAGCACAGGGCCTCCAACACTCAGCTTGGATTCAAGGGGCCACTCAACATTGACAAAAAGTGGTTTACTACGACAACCACACTTTATGGAGGCCTACGTATCCATCTAGAGTGCCTGCACAGCCTGACTTTGTGCAGCAGCAAGTGGTACTGACCATGGTGCGTCCTCTGAAGGCGCGCTGTTCTTGCCCCGGTCGCTGCGGTGCGCCTCCCAACAGCAAGCTGCAGCTGCAAAGTCAGGCCCCCTAGGAAGTCCATGCTCCCCGAATGCCGCCCCTGACCAGCGCCAAGCCACACCTAGCGCCTCCCAGGAGCAGTATAATGCAGCTGCAGAGCCAGGCTCACTGCAGCGTGCTCATGGGTCGCAACAGCCCTGGCAGTGCCCTGCGTCACAGGCTGCAGACCCAAGCCCACCTTCCTGCTCTCCTGGGCAGTCCAGGTGCAACCCCTGGATGAACCTCACAAGGCGGCAGCCCAATTTTGTGCCTCTCAATGAACAGCTGCAGACCCTGGCCCACCTCAGGGCATCGTCCTGGTCCCCTGGGCTGTCCACGCTCCACCCCTTGATGGAGCCATCAGCCGCCAGCGAGAACACACGGCTGCCGCACTGCACAATGTCGGTGATGCCTGCATCATGTGCCTGCCACTCCCGAATGGCTACGGGCCCAATGGCCGGCTGGCCAGGGACGGCAGGAGCCAGCAGCGCCGCCCTGAGACGCCCGTCATTCAGGCCAGCCCATGCGTGGGTGCCGACCGCGCACATGGCTCCCAGGCCGATGCCAATATCCTACAGGGAATAAATGCACTCATGAGAAGCTGAAAGTGCACGGCAGAGTGTGAAGGGATTAAGTGGCTGTTGCTGCAACTACAGCTGAATGCCTTGTCCTTGTTTCTAACGCTCATTTGAGCATGACACAGCCTGGAAGGGCATGCTAACCTTGCTGAACAGCAGCTTGCCGTGGGGAAGGTAGCGCTCTATCTTGCCATGCTTGAACGCCACGAACACTGTGCCATCTGCCCCAGCTGCCATCGCCTTCAGGTGGCCTGTCTTGGCCCCCTTCTTCTCCTCGCCATCAGTTTCTGCAGCCACATGCTTCCGCAAGCTGTTTGCAGCACCAGCTCCAATAATTGGAGGTCCTCCTGGGTAAGGTTCCTCCACTGCGGCAGCCTGTGCTGAGTGTCACTGCTCAGGGTGCCCAAGGATGAAGCAAAGGGCCCCTTCACGTGCAGTGCAGGCAGACATGGTCTGGCACGGGGTGACGCTGCCCCAACACCCCTTTCCCCGTCCTCTCTTGCCACCAAAGCCCCTGACTGCACTGCGGTCAACATGACAGCACCACCTGGCCTGCACGTGGCAGTGCAGCGGGGGCAGCCTGCATGTCAGGTGATGGGCTCCGAAGCCAGCAGGTGCACGATCTCTTGCCAGGTGCTCAGGTGAACCCCTGCTTGTGCTTGTTCGTCTGCAGCACTCATGCCCAGCTGGGGGCTGGCATTCTGCCCTGCTGCACCCTGCTCCAGGTACACTGCCTGCTCACTTGGCGTACTGCCACCTGCCGCTGCATGCTGCCGTGATGCTTTGCAGTAGCAGAAGCAGGGGGCGCCACCGCACCTAAGTCCCCGTCGCCCTCTGTGACCACCTTGCGAGCACCAGAGACAGACTTGGGCTCCTGATCTGACGCGCCAAAGTTGCTGGCAATCTTCTTGCCCAGCTTTCCCAGGTACTTGGCAGCCTTGCCTGCACAGCAAATGGTACAAGCCTGTGATGCAGTGGCGATGTGACAACCTGGCAGCACCTCAGCCATCACAGAGCAACAGCAACTGCTGGACACTTTTGACACGCTTGAGCATTCTGCTGGACTAAGTGCGACTTTTTTGGCACCAACAGTGAGTCACACCGTGCGCGGTGGAGCGGCAGGCAGATGCCAGAACGAGTCCCCTTCAGATGCCCAGGCCAGTCAACGCAACTGTGTGGAGCAACTCAGCGGCTGCAGTTGGCCCCAGCCTGCAAGGTACACAGGTGCCTTGTCCCACCTGCTTTCCCGGCCATCTGCTCGCTGGTGAGAGCCATGTGCTCGAACCACTCGCGTGTCCTCTTCTCGCTCTGCTGTCCCCAGGCCTCCTGCTCCTCCTGAGCTTCCTTCTTGGCAGAGAAGCCCAGCGGCTTGTTATCTATCTTCCCCTGCCTGTCCAGCGCCAGACCCTGCATGGCCAACGCATACAAATCTGGCATACACATTTGGCTGCAGTGCAGGCACCCCAGCTGCTTGCTGTCTGTCTCCTCCTGCCTGTCCAGCCCCAACTCCTGTGGGGGCCAGGGCATGCACTCCTTGCAGATAAGCGCGGTTCTGCCTATCTGCAAGATAGGCAGATCCGCGCTTATCTGCTTAGTGACGACCCACGTTTGCAGTTGATTATGGCATGCGGTGCTTGCAACCTTGCAGGCGTGTTGTTGTCTGCTGCCCGCTTTCCCCTGCCTCTTTGATCCGGCGCCTGCATGGCTGAACATGCAGTTCGGCACCAGTGAGGGCTTGGTGTTTGTGTTGCTGCAGGTGGTGCGTCCCCTGAAATGGTGCAGCTTGCGGCATTCTAAAGCAAGAACGCCCTCCCAGTGCAGCTCCACCCCTGCATGGCCAGGGCATGAAGCAGTTCCTCTCCGCCTGCCAGTCCTGCTAAAAGCCAGGCAGAGCCACAGCATGCAGCATTGCGGACCGCCATCAGCAGATCAGCATTGCACATGCTGCTTGCATTGGTGGTGTCTCTGCCCATCTTGTTTCCCTGAAGCTGCTGGATCCCGCACAGCGGAGGAAGCAGACCCAACAAGGAAGTCAGCACTGCACAGGCCCCGCGCATTGCTGGTGTCACTGCATATCCTGGTGTGCGCCTCCTCAACAGTGTCTAATGGCCTTGCAGTATGCATGCAGACCAGCACCTCTTGTCGGCGTCAGTGTGCATATGGAAGCGCGCATCTTCACGTGGCTAGAATGTCCCCAGGATTGTCCTAGGAAACTCAGTGAGGGACACAGTCCCAGCCAGCACTACACCCAGCGCCTCACCTTGCTGGTGTCGATACACATTTTGGTGTGCGCCTCCTCGATGTTGGTCCGCTGAGGCTCCCGCGCAGCAAAGGAGGTAGACTCTGCCAGCAGGCCCAGCTCCTTGTCCTTGTCGATGCAGCCCAGGAAGATGCCTGTGTAGGCGCACCACAGGCCCAGCGTGCGGTCCCCACCAGTCCACACCACCTGCACACAGGGAGCAGGGCAAGTGAGGCAAGTGGCTTCACGGGACAGAGGCTGAAGTGGAGCAGTCCCTCAGACCCAGACCACCTGTAAAAACAGAGAAGTTCAAGGGCTCAGTGGGCACTCCCTCAAAGACACACCACTTGCACGCCCAGCCCAGAAACAGAGAGGCTACCCAAACCCCGCCAGGGTGATCATATGGCAGGCTGGGGTGGAAATGCCACCTGTCCACTGTGCCTGATCACAGCTGCCTGCACATATGCCTGCAAAAGTGCATCCTGGCAGAGAGTCTGCAGCAAGAGTAGCAACGTAAGTACCAGGATGCTCATTCAGAGGCAATCGGCATCAGAAGAGACTCTGAAGAAAGGGTTGCAGCATGTGGCCTGGGACGGCACAGAGTCCAGCTGCAAGCAAGCAGCATGAAGCCACTCAGCCTTCCCTGGGTTTCCTCAAGCAGCACCACGTGCGACACGGGGCCATGGGCCCAGGCACCTCAAGGCTACTACTGCAGAGCCGAACACAATGTGTCTGATACAGCTGGGCTCACCTGCACTGCACATTGCCATGGTGCCGCGCACCTCCAGAACGCCAGGACAGACAGCAACAGGAGGCAAAGGCTTTAGCTTAGGGGTCACCTGGCCTCCCTTGGGCAGCATCATGTACTGCACATCGCCACAGGGCCACGCACCCCCAAATTGCCAGGACAGACAGCAGCTAATGAAAGAGTTGGACTCACCTGGCCTCCCTTAGGCAGCACCATGTACTGCACATCGCCATGGGGCCGGGCGCCCCCAGGCCGCCGCAGCTCCCGCACTGTCTGCTGCAGCTCCGTCTTGTGGAAGACTGCAGCACGCCACACAGTAGCATCAGGCAGCTCGATCTTGTGGAAGACTGCAGCACGCAACAAACAGCATCAAGCAGCTCTGTCCTGTGCAAGACTGCAGCACAACAACACTGGAGCCTTGCAGCTCTGTGCTGGGAGCTGATGCAGCGTGCCCAGTAGCCTATGAGGTGCAGGGCAAGGATCATGAAACAAACTGAAGACATGGCCCACGTTTCAGCTGGTTGTTCCTGACTTAGCTGCTGGCCTCAGGTCACAACTCACTGCCCAGAGGGTCAGCACTCGTGTGCACCTGTGCAGATGCATTGCTTTTGCTCTCCTCTGCCTGTAGTGGCTGTCCATGCTCAATATAAGCGCCCCAGCTTTAGTGGACACCCTTCAGGCCCTCAAGCTCACCCCTCAACATGATGCAGCTGGGAATAGGGAATTGCCAGGGCCTTGCATTCATTTGAGCCACCGTCAAGTCAAACCACACGCAAACTCACTGGTTGCGCGTCCAGCCCAGAATATAGGCAGACCCCTAATGCACTAGTCTTTCTCCGCAGGCAGATGGAGTCACAGCTGAAACTGCAGACGCTTCTGATCCTGATTTCCAAGCTCCTCAGCCACATGCAAACCCTTCCAAAGCCAAAAGGCCAAAATGGATGTAAACTGCTGTGTGCTCCCCAGCCACACTCAACCTGCCAAGCCCAGGCCAGATGCAGACTGAGATCACGAACTCACCAGGTCTGTTGGCTCCCAGCCACACGCGGATGATGCCCCGACTGCTGCCCGTCCACAGCTCCCCCCAGGGTGTGGTGCACATGGCTGTGACGTGCCCAATCCTGTGGGCCTGCCACCTCTTCAGCAGGCGCCCCGCCAAGTAGGTCCCTGGCTGGGACCCCAGTGAGAATCCGCAGACACGCCCATCAGCGTGGCCTGTCCACAAGATGCCTGCAAGCCAAAACAGGAGCTGAGCAGCTGCTTGTCAGGCTACACACTGGTGTCTGCCAGACTGTGACAAGGACGCCGCAAACCAAAGCAGCTGGGCACTGTAGGTTGCATCTTCTTGGTACCCAGAGCTGTCCTGTCTTCTTGGCATGGTCTGTAGGTCTGGGGAGATGTGCAGCAAAGCGGCCACAGCATTCAGGGGCTTCAGCCAGACTCACAGCTCATGCTGGCAGGGCAAATGGTAGTAATCTAACACACATGAGCAACACATCACCTGCCAGCCATATACGTCAGAACTTGCATGTAGGTTCCTGAAGAGGTGAAACACATCGCAGATTCCACAAGAGGTACAAGCATGATGAGGCTGCATGCAGGCCATGCTTTAGGCTGGAAAGAAAGCCTTAGCACGCAGGCAGCTCTGCGCAACACCAGACCAACTCACTGATCCCTGAACAGACTCTGTAGTTCCTATAAGCCACCCTCTTTATCTGTCTGCAATCTTTCTGAACGCAGGCAGGCTGCACAACATAGAGCCCTGCTCAGCACACCCTCGACAAGCCCTGTTGTCCCTCTTACCTGCCACCTCATCCACATACAGGCAAGTGACTCGCTTGCACTCCTGAATGGGCACCTCGCAGCTGGGAGCTGCATCACTGTCCTCAGTGTCTGGGCGCTGCAGGGCATCGAGGCGCATTGAGGCCCCTCCATCCCACCGGAACTGCGTGCTCCTGCACAGCAGAGGCATGAGGTCAAGCGGGCGGCAGCCAAGAAGCCTGAGGTTGCAGACCACTGCAGCGCTTGGGATGCATTGTGACCCCTGGGCTGCTGCACAGCAGAGGTGCAAGCTTGATTAATAGCCAGCAAGACAGAGGCATCTTGACATAGAAAGGACCTCTGTATTTCAACAACTGCACGCCGCCCCATCGCAGGAAACACACCATCCACTGGCACAGGTTGCAGCTGCACCCCATGCTGGTGCTTCTCCCTCAACAAAAGCTGACAGCAAGCGTGCTGCTGCTTGCGTGCCAACTGGCTGGCAGGGGTCCTGAGACAGCGGACATGTCCAAGTGCAGGATACAGACTCACGGCTGCTCATAGCGTGGCATGCCGATCTGGCCCTCGGGGTCGCCCCACTGCAGCAGAGCGCCGGAGGCACAGGGCGCTGCAAACAGCGAGCCGCCACCAGCTGCCAGGAACTGCAGGCGCGAGGTCGTCTTGGGCCGCAGCAGCGGCAGCCGCACATCCACAGAGACAGGGGCCACCATCGCCACTGGCCGTGCGGGGCCCAACTGCACGCAAGCAGAGAGGCATAGTCAGGGGCGCCCAGTGAACACTAAACTGCCAAATGGGGGGCACATGACGCAGCCCTGTGAGGACAGAGGAAAGACCCCTCAGCATGGGCCGCAACAGGACACCTGCACGCAGGCAGCAAAGGGTGCCCAGAACGTCTTCTGAGCCTTGGGGGTGGTGCATCACTGCAGGTCTGTGAAGGCAGAGAGGGGTGCAGTCGAGCACGCGAGCTGTGCAAAAGGGAGCCAGGGGCATGCAGAGAGGGACACAGACAGGCCCAAGAGATGTGTCAAGAATCTGGTTCTGCACAAAAAAATAAGCCAGGGGCATGTAGACACTGCGGCACTGCAGGCAGTCCTGGGCTGACAGAAGGAGGTTGGTGGAGCACCCAGAGCGCACACTGGCCACTTGCTGCCTGCCCTGCAAGCGTCACAGCCATGCAGAGGCAGCGCAAACATGTCTGCGCTCCCCCTAGATAGCTCCAGAGGCAAGCCTCACTTGTGCAGGCCATTGAGGAATCAGGGGCACCCAGAGGGCATTGTGCAGATTGCAAGCTGAGTCTGGCACCTAGAGCACGCATAAGGCACCTGAAGGCTGCCCTCTGAGGTGACAGCCAGGCAGATGTAGTGCATACATACCTGTGGTACTCAGGAGGTGGCCACTGCTACCTACATGCTTGTTTGCTTCTTGCATGCAGCCCAGTAAGGGCGCAGGTGCGCTCGAAGGCCACTGTGCTGCATGTGACATGTGTTGAATGCCCCCATCCAGCGCTGACACCCCCACAGAGGCGGTGAGGACACACCTGTGGTCCGCCCGAGGAGACCGAGAGGTGGCCCCGGCTGTGCAGCTCCGGCTCGCTGTCGTGCATGTGCAGGCTGGCCCGGCTGGCAGCCTGCGAGGCCCACTGGTGGGCGTCTGAGCTGTCGGGGTCAGAGGCCCCCACCAGCTCCTCCTGCGTGTCGGAGGAGCTGGCGTCAGACAGTCGGCGCCCCATCTCAGGGGAGGGGTCCCCGTAGCCGGAGTCTCTCTCCCCAGGGGAGGGCTGCATGCCCGCCTGCCTGGGATGGCTGGCAGGGGGCAGGGGCGGCCGGTGCTGCAGACTAGGGCCCCTGCCGTTCGCTGCCCCCGGCATGTCTCCTCCAGGGGAGGTCTGGAACGGGTTGGGGCCGTCAGGCTCCGGCTGGGCCATGGCCAGCTGTGGGGGCGGCAGCGGCGTCCCACCATTCTGCAGCAGCCAGACCGCCGGGGCGGCGGCTTCAGCCGCCGACTCGGGGGTCAGAGCGTGTCCCGTCTGCAGCACCAGGGGCCACCTCAGCAGTCCTGCCGGACAGCATCCCATGTGGCACACAGGGTCACTTGAGCACTGGTGCAAGCCGGCTGGACACCGAGGCATGCCACTGGCATGCATGCTGCCACTGCAGCAGCTGGACAGGTCTGCAGACCTGCAGATCCTGGCAAGGGGCCTGATCTACAGGCACATGCATGGCTGCACCACGCTTCTGCAGCCAGTCAGACCTTTGACACGACAGCAGCACACACTTGGACAGGGCTGCGCATGCTTAACCTAATTGGAAGTCATGTGTCACCTGTACCAACGCGACTAGCCGGAGAGCCACTGCAAACTGGTCCAGTGTCAGGCCATCCCCCTGTGCTGGGGCAAGGGCTTTTGCCTGCTGCCACACCTGCACCACCAGGTGTGGGGTCTTAGGCAGCTTTCAACGGTGCACATGCGTCTGGGAGCAGGAGGCACCCGCAGGCTGGCATGCAGTGTCTCCAGCAACAGAACAAGCCTGACAAGACTAGATACTGATGACAGTGGTGCATATCTGCAGAGCAGCCAGCCTAAACGCTAAGCCCGCCATGCGCACCATGGACAGGTTGCCTGGCTGCAGGCCCGTCCTCAGGAAGAATCGCCGCGCCGCCTCGCCAGCCAACCTGCAGTCCAGACAGGAGACGTCATTGAGGAATGGACGCCGGCTCACTGACCAGTGACAACAGCTTTGCAGGAGAGGCGCCCTGCAGCATGGCCTGATGATAGATTTTAGGGTGCAAGAGGGGCGCAGCAATTGGAGCAAAGAGTGGTGCCCTGGGGGTAAACCCGACCAGACTGCAGGGACAAGCACCTGGCAAGGCAGGTAAGCTGCGTGTCTGCCCGGCTGCTGAGCAACAGCCCCAGCCAATGAATCACGTAGATGTGCACTTTGAGTGCACCTGCAGTGCAGAAATTTCGGTGTTGCTCTGGGAATGCAGTCTTTGTCAGGTGCTGTTGTTGTTCTCTGACAGTTCACATGCTGATGGAGGCACTGCACAAGTTGCATCACTGCACCTGGCCCCCAGGGCGGCATGCTGCATCAATGCACAACCGCTCTACCCTTGTATCAGCTGAGCGAGCAAGCTGCTGGCACCAGGAAGCCCACCTCTGGTCCTCGTTGAGGCCGGCGGCCTCAAACAACTGAACCACCTCGGCAGGGGACATGCCGTCAACCCCCACGCTGGCGGGAAGCCGCTGCGTCTGCCACAGCTGTGGCCCCGTCTGTCCAGCTGGGGATGACGCCGCAAGCAGGTCAGGATGGCAGGGTGCAGGCTGCTGCCACGGCTGCTGCTGCTGCCCTCCCTGGCCTGGTGCCTGAGAGGCACCTGGCGGCGCCCATGCAGGTGCAGCCGGCATTGCATCACCAAAGGGATCCCAGGCCTGCAGCAATGTTTCTTTCTGCCTCCAGAATGTGAGCTGAGCAAAGCCTGCAGCTGAGAGCTGGTGCTGCCAGAGGCAGCTCAGATGACAGGGCTTGCATTGCTGAGTCGAGCTGCTGGATTCAGTTCAGCCTGATCATGCCCAAGGACACAGGAGAGCAACAACCCTCCCCTGCACCACTCTCTGGATAAGCTGGGCTCTCTGACGATGAGCAACAGACAGCACAGGCCGGAGAGCCCTTGCTGCCCAAGCCTGACAGCACCAGCACTCCTGCAAAGCCTGCCACAGTGTCCCAGGGCTTGCCTGTAAGGTCTCCTGGACGGCAGCGCCCGCCAATGGACTTGCCTCTGCAGTGCCCAGGACAGAGGGCCCTGGCAGGGACCCACTGCTAGCAGCAGGCTGCTCAGAGGCCCCTCCCAGGCCTGCGCCGCCCCACAGCGGATCCTGTGCTGGCGCCCCCGCAGCTGCCTGGTCGCCTCGACACTGCCCCTGCCCAGCGCTGGCCAGGGAGCTGCTGCTCCCGCCGCGACTGCCTGCCGAGCTCTGCAGCAGGGCCGCCTTCATGGGGGAGCTCCCTACCCGGAGCGGGCTGGACAGCTCCGGCGGCAGAAGGTCCTGCAGGGTGGCAGACAGCGATTGAGGTGCCATGCCACAGCTCTGGCTGTGGGAACTTTGGCAGGGCTGGCTGTCAGGGAGCCTTGTCTGCGGAGGGCTGGCTGGCTCTGATCCTGCATGCGGGTGCTGCATGTCAGCCCTGTGTCCGCTCTGCAAGTGGGTGCTACATGTCAGCCCTGTGTCCGCTCTGCAGGTAGGTGCTGCATGTCAGCCCTGTGTCGCTCCGCAAGCGGGTGCAACATGTCAGCCCTGTGTCCGCTCCGCAAGCCGGTGCTACATGTCAGCCCTGTGTTCGCTCTGCAGGCGGGTGCCACATGTCAGCCCTGCGTCTGCTCTGCAAGCGGGTGCTGCATGTCAGCCGTGTGTCTTTCAAGCGCCTGGTTGGGTCTTGGAGGCAGGAGGACCTGCAGGGTACACCCAGACAACAACTTGTCTTCTGTCGAGCCCACACAGAGCTGGAGCTGCCTGGATGGCTGACCAGCTTGCGCACCAGAAGGGCAACAGTGGCGCTCAGCGTCGCAGAACGGCTTCCCTCTCAAACTAGCCGTGACTGAGGAGCTGTTCAGGCATCTGCCCCACCCACAAGCTTATTCCATGAAAAGTCGGCATATCTGCAAGATCTTGGCAGTTGATGTGAGGGCGTGCACAACAGTACTGCAGCCATGTTGCACTGCCTGCAAAGCAGCAACTGTCGACTCAGAAGAGGGACGGAGTCTGCAGCTGTATTGCGCATTGGCGGAAGATTGTCTGTTGCTCGAGACCTCTTTGCCCACCCTGCAGGCTGCACTGTGCAGCTCAGAGACCCCAGGCAGCATCTGAGCCCTGAATCTGCTCAGGTTCCATGACAGGTGGCTTCAGCGACCTTGTCTGAGGGGCTGCAAGTGTCGCCATCTCAAGTGAGCCACTGTTGCGCACTGCAGATCCTGAGCACGGGGCGCAGTGCCAGCACACCTGGAAGGCGTGGTACGCGCGCTTCCCCGCAGGTGATGCGGTCCTAGCTTCCCCTGTGCTGCTGGGTGCAGCATGTCCTCTGGCAAAGGGGTTCCCGCTGCTGAGGCTGCCTCCACTGAGGTTGCTGCCAAGAATGTCAGGGCCTCTGGGACTGGAAGGTAAGCTCCACGCAGAGGACCCACTGAATGAAGGGCCGGCTTGCTGTATTCCGTCGCCTGGACCTTGATTGCTGGCATTTCTGGAGCTAAAGATGGCCTCAAAGGGGTCTGGCTGGACCCCAGCAGGCATTTCGTCAGCAAAAAATTGTAGCCGGGGTGGTGTGCATCATATCCAAGCTGCCTGGCGATAGCACCCAAAACTTCATCACTCTGGCCCAGCACACCACAATGCAATGCCAAGAAAGAGAAGTTGATATTGACCTGTAGTAAGGCCATTGTGACGCCCTGCAACATGGCGTGAAACTTAACTTGAAGGCCTGCTCCGCGGCAGCACTCAGCTGTGATGCTCGTGCCCCACCTAGACTTCCCTGATTGATGATAGATGTGAAGAATTCATGTAAAGCATCAATGAGCTTCTCTCCTGACCGGCTGCTCTGGGCAGGGCGAGCAGAAGGTGTGTGAGTCGTGAGAGCTGACATTCCCGCTCACATGGCATCCCTGCTCACCAAGGGTCTTGGCTCCTGCAGGCCCACACCTCTCACTGCCCTGCAGAGGAAGCGGGAGGAGGAAGTCCCGGCTAAGTTGAGCGCTCGGGCATCAGCAGCTGCGTCAGAGCCACCATGCATTTGCTTCAAGGACGCTGAGGTAAGCAGAGTATGTGTGTTGTCACGCGGGCTGACAGCTTGAGGGTGGGCAGCTTCTCGGGGCTGGCTAGAGTCGAGTATAGCCTCCCTGCTCTTGGACATTGTTGGTATGTCGACCAGCTTTGGCAAGTGTAGCGTCCTGTGTTGATTCACGCTACAGCAAGTGTCAGTGGTAGTGTAGTGTTTGTCATGCCTGAGCAGGTAGGTGAAGATTGACACTGGCAGGCAGACAAGCTCTGCTCTGCTTTCACAGGTAAGTACTCCAAAATCAATAAAAGTCAGGGGAGGAGGATCCCATGTCCTCATGTCAATCTGTCCTGCTCAACATGAGTCTGTGTGGATACAGATGGAGCCTCAGTGTCTGAGCGGCACCAAAATTACCAACCCCCAGGGGAGGGGGAGGTCATGTGCTCATGTCCATCCCTTTTGCCCAACATCAACCTGTGCTAAGGCGAACAAAGCTGGTCTGGGCAGATAAGTCACCATGAACACCAACATGCAGAAGAGTAGTGCTCATGTGCGCACGCCAGTTTTCCCTGATCAAGGTCTGTGCTGAAGCAGACAGAGCTGGAATGTGAGAAGCACCACCATAGTCATCAAACCCAGGGGAAGGGGGCCTCATGTCGGGAGGAATGGGAGCTCATATGCGCATGCCAGTTGTCTGCTTGATGTGACTGTGTGTTGTTGCCATGCAAATCTGCAACAGCGACAAAGGGTATGAGTTCCTTCTGTCTGATTGGGTACATGCCCAGACTGCTGCGGCACCAGAATCCTGTCTTGCTGGGCAAGGCTTTTGCCAAGCTTGTGTTATGCAACTCCAAGTAGCCGCACTTTGCCTCAGTGTATTGCAAAATAGTGAAGGAACTGGGCATTAGTGGTTACTGAGCCAGGTGAGGATCTGAAGGCTTCCCAGCATTGCACAAATCACTGTGTCAGCTTGCCTCAGCCAGTCTTGATGACTACAGGAGTGCCAGAACTTATGGTAGGCCACTCATTTCGGTCCATGATGTCACCTGCAGAGAGCCCGACTCTCCTGGCAATAGCAACTTTGTGCGGCAGAAAGAACATTGACTGATGCACAGATGCAAATGATTTAGCCTTTCAGGAGACTGCAGCAGCGTCACCACCGGCCGTTGAAACAAAGTTCCAATCTCACCTTCCAGGTTGGCTCGGGACGGACTGTGCCTGGCAGCGATGCCGTCACTGGGCTCTTGTGCATTGCAGCGGACACAATACATCTGACGGAGCTCCTCAGCACTCCCCTCAAGCTGCTGGCTCAGGCTGGAGCATGTCGCACCACAGATTGGGCAGTGGCTGACAGGTGCTGTGAAAGTACATGTACATGTGCTACTATGACTTGTATGTGGGCTTGGCATTCCAGCTGGCTGTGTCTGTGCACATGCATGCCTCACAACAAGTCTGCAGCTGCTAAGTCATTGGAAACCACCATTGCAATTCTAGTTATTACACAGAGGCTTCAGGCGCCTTGTAACCACGTATAATTCATGACCACCATTACTGCCAGCATAAGGACTGGTGCTGACCAGCTCCCAGTTAGCTTTGATATCACTTTGGTAGGTATGTGGGGGGGGGGGGGGGGGGGGGGCGTTTTCAACGCCATCTCCAGCTCAGGTAGCCCAAGGAATTTTGCTTCTTCTGCAACTGCAGCAGCAGTGTCTGAACCAAGAGAAGTCGGCAGGCTGAAAGCCTCGGAGTCCCTCCTTGGCTTGACGGTATTGCAAGACGTACATGAGCACCTAGGCCTGCCCAGGCCTGCATGCAGCTTTGTAACTACATGTCACCAGCCTGACCTTTTAAGAGCAGCGAGATGCAGCTCCTTCAGAGTCCAGCTCACCTCTCCATTCCTGTCCAGAAAATCTTCTGGTAGTGCAAGCTCAATCTTTCAGCAAAAGTCATGATCATGATGAAGCATTGAATGTCACAAGTGTTGCAGAAGGCACTGCTAAGCTTCTCTTTCACGAATTGTCTGCTTAGCCATCTCATGCTTTAACTCCGGGTAGGCGTCCATGGCAAGCTTCCCGACAAGGCAAAAGAATGCAGCAAACACGCATGAGGCAGAAACAGCAATCCAATTGTTTCTGAAAATGGACTCCATTGCTGGGAAGCTGATCAACGACACCATGCTGACCGCCACGACCCACTTGGGGATGGCAGCCACGGTCTTGCGGAGCACATCAAAGAGCAGCCAAGCAGCTGCAACCAAGCAAAGCAGCGCGGCAACCACGCAAAGTAGCGCGACAGCTGACTTGACCGCCATGTCAGCGTCGCTGAGGATCTTGCGAAGGACATCCACGAACTCAGTCTCGAAAGTGGGTTGCGAGTACTTTCTGCAAGCAAGAGTGCAGCTTAGTGGCCACCGAATGGCTGGAGTGAATGGCAGAGGCCAAGACAACTTTTGCATACCAACTTTTGAATTCCAAGGACCCATGTCCCACTGAGTCTGATATGCAGAAGCTGAGCAAGCAAAATGCAGCATTGAGTAAGGCTGTTGAAGCACACACAACTTCCAAGCTCGTTACCAAGGCAGAGCAACATGACCCATGGCTGGGATGGGCTACAGCGACCTGAACATAGCGTCATTTCCCAGACCACATTTGTGCAATATCAACATCAAGGCCACAAGCAACCTGCAAGCTATTGCCCAATACACATTTCAACTAGCGCTGATGCCACTCACCTCTGTTTGAAGCCTTGCTGGAAGGGCTTATCGAAGAAGGCTCGATAAAAGCCTTCATCGAAGGCGGCCATCAAAGCCAACAATCAAGAAGAGCCGCTGGCTTCTCTGCCTGCATGCCAAGCATGCTCATGAAGTGCAAACAGTCCAAGTGACATGCGCACCATGACAGACACCATGCCATGTCACTGTGGCGTGCTACACTCCCTGTTACCAACGCTGCAAGCATGGCAACCTCACAGGCAGCACATGCTCTGAGTGGAGTTTCGCACTTAAGACAACACTCAGCTCGACAAAACGCGACCTTCCGTAGGGCGCGCCGGTCCAACTTGGAAGTATAGGGAATCTAAGAAGCTTGGCTGGCCCTTGTCAAACGGCTGACCGCCTTTGCTGCAGGCGAGCTTGAGGCATCCCTCCCTCAAAACACAGCAGAGGCACTGCTAGCAAGAGAGGTGCTGGAAGCGATCATCTTGCAGGAGTGAGGCTGCATGCTGGTGGCTGCATGGCACAGCTTGCTGGTGGCTGCATGGCACAGCTTGCTGCTCTGTGTATCGCTGTATAGAGTCCAGTCTTGCCTTATAGAGTTCAGCCTGGTCAAGTCTTGCACGCTTGCTGGTGCGCTGAGGCATTGCGCCATATGAACCTTCTAGGTGCATCTCAGTGCTCCACAGACCACAGCATGCAAGCATGGGCACAGCCAGATTTTCAAGCGCTCCCTCTACTTGTTGACGAGCCTCTCCTGTCGACCCTGGCTCCGAGTTACTTCCATGGGCAGATGGTACGTTGGTTCAGTCAATGGTTCATTGAATGCCATGTTGCTGCTGCAGGCGAGTCATGGCTACAATCCAGGACCTGGTGACGGCACTGATGCCAGATGAGAGCAAGGCGCGCCTGATGGAGCAGCTTGGCTATGATGATCACAATGCAGTGGACTCAGTGGTGTCAATGCTGACCATGCAAGACCTTGAGACGGCAGCAAAAGCGGCAGGGCTGAAGCCTCCGCTGACCATCAGGGAGAAGAGGGCTTTGCTGGCACAACTTCAGCCAGCAGGTAAGCGAGTGATGGTCGAGAGGAGGGCTTTCTGAATGCTATGCTGTGCAGGGCGCAGTTGCCATAGGCTGGATGTGTACAGGAGGTAGCACGTATCCCTTGCGGCTGCCCTGAATGGCTGTACCTCAACATGCTGACCTGTTAGTGATGTATGTGGTTTGGGTGAGCAAGGTCATAGTGGCCTGAGCTCTCAGGTGAGATCATGCTCAACCTGTGGCGCCCACAAGCATACCAGCCAAGCTGTGTCAGTTGGCCGAGGCATGCTTGTCTGTAATGGAAGAGACATCAGTGAGAGGTCATATCTGGGCCTGGCCGTGATCACCTTGTGAGGGGTCTGGGCAGGTGTGACTGCAGCTTGTGAGCTGGCTCACATACTTGGGATGTTTCCAGGGGCACACACCCGTCTCTTTTTGGCAGGCCAAGATGGCCCATGTCCTGTGGGAAGGGTGCCTGTGCTGTGTTGTTGGTGCTGCCTTGTGCGGCCAGGTCATGGGCGCCCCTTACAGCTGTTTGCTGGCAGTCACTCTGATGGCTGACTTGATGGCTGTGTAAGGGCCTGGCTTCAAAGGCGTACTCTAGCATGCTGCTGCTGCTGGAGAAGTTTGGTTGCCGTGGTGCATGTCAATGGAAGCAGCGTCTCATTGCATGGCTTGGGGCCGCAAGTGCAGGTAACAAGCTGGCTGTGCACTGAGCCAGTGAGCAAATGCTGTTGTCAGTGGCTGCACAGGCTGCTCATTTCAAGCGCAGAGACTCACTTGACAGCAGGCAGATCAAACAGGCACAAAGTGAGGTTCAGTGTCATGAGGTCTGTGCTGTGCTGTCAAGCAGCCCTGCCACATGCATATGAGCTGGCCCATTTGTTGGTCACCACACGAGGCATGTCACCAGCTTGTACAGTCTGTCTGGGAGGCAAAGCTTTAGTGCCAAGCAACACAAGCAACTACTTTAAAGAACAAGCTTGTGCGTACTATCACGTGCGTGTTAAGATGTTTGCCATGCTTTGCTGACCGCAGGTAGTGCGAAGCAAGTGTTCGTGCTTCGCTTGCACTACTAGGTGTTGGTACGCCAACATCTTGGCGCATAGGCCTCTTGTGCAATGCCATCTGCTGATGTGCTACTCATGCATGAACTGGGAGGTGAAGCAATGCTTGTGAAAGTCCAGTGTTACTGTGCAATGCAGGGCCAGGTCAGAACGTCTCTGCGCAGCTTGAGAGGCTGGCAGAGGGCCAGGCTGTGCTCACAGAGGCCATGAGGGCTGTGCAGAATGGTGTGGAGGCCATTCGCTTGGTGCAGCCCTTCAATGCTGACCTTCTGAAGCAGAGCTTCCGCCCAGGCACAGCCAGTGAAGGACGCAATGCCCAGTTCCACCAAACTCTGAACCACTACTACAGCGCCAAACCTCAAAGAGGGCGAGAGCGGTGCATGGTGCTTGGCCGCTTGGCTTGGCAACCCCATCTGTGCCGCGCATCTGCTCCCTGTCCAACAGGAGGTAAGATGATGGTCACAATTTAAGCGACACCTGCAAGACTCTGACGTGGCATCTAGATGAGCTGTATATGGGTGCTGCATCTGCGGCGCAGATTTCCGTGCTGCCAGTCACCACCCACATGTGGGTGGGCACTGCCAAGCAGTATGCCCCCTCTGCAAGCACCAAGAGATGTTCATGTTATACTGCAGGTGCACAAGGCTAAGCTTGGACTTACTTCGATCAATGACCCCAGGAATGGCCTTTTGTGGTGTAATGCCATTGAGTCTGCCTGGGAGGCATGGGCATTGGCAATTGGCGTGGAAAAAAATGGCATTTGTGTCGTAGTGGTGAGCACTCTCAATGCTGAGCTGCAAGTCTGCCGTCACCCGTGTGATACGATGTCGCTGGACCCTTGTGGTCCAACCTGGTCTTGTGTTTGCCTTTTTGCTGCTTTCCATGCCTGCTTCATCTTTGTTGTTGTTGCCTGCCTGGCACATATGGCCTCCTGCCTCTAGATGGATGCACTCTACAGACCAGTAATGTAGTCCATCAGCTCGTTTGCTTCTTGCAGCACTTGCTCGCGTCTTCTGTGTATCATACTGGAGAGCCTTTGCTTGCAGGTCCTGAACAAGGAGTGGGACAGCAAAAGTCTGGCTTCAGAGACAAAGTCAAAGGACCCACATGATGTTAACATTCTGTGGAGTTTCACCTATGGCGATCTGCAGAATTGCCAGCTGTCCTTCCCAGGCACACTCAACAGGCCAAGCAGGAGATGTATATTGTTCATGGGGCGACTGAAGCCAGACCTCGCAAGAGAAGGAGGTGCTATCCCCTGCAGCTGACCTCCCAATGCTTGACCTGAACGAATGAGTGAGTGGTCTGGCAAGCGTGGGGTCGTTACATGGCTCCGAGATGCTTTTCCAATGGCCAGTCCGTCAGAAAAGGCAACTGAGCCTGAAGACAATGTTTCTGAGCTGGCCCAGTCCTTGCCAAGTGCCTCTGCATCAAGATGAATGCCGTTCTGCTGTGGCCGCCACCACTTTCTGTTTGCTGACATCCATGCAGTGCCTGCGTGCCAAGTGCAAGTCAATTCAACTGAGAACCCCCCTGTGCCTGATGCCTGCCATGTGCCTGATGCCTGCCTTGCGGCTGACTTCTGCCTCAGGCATGCCTCCTGCCCTGCGCCTGACTTCAGCCTCAGGCCTGCCTCCTGCCCTACGCCTGCCTCTGCCTCAGGCCTGCCATCATGCATTCGCTTGACGGACATTGAGGTGAGGCAAGGATTCGTTTTGCCTGGGTGCACAGCAGATCCTCTGGGTGCACAGCAATGGCCTGGTCCCTCTCATTAGGGACAGGCATGGCTGCTCCCCAACCACCTGGGGAGTCTGGGAGTGGTGCACCATTTTGCTGGCCCAACAGCACTATACTGGGCACAGCATGGGGAGAGACTGGCACTGGCTGGAGCTCATCTA
Source organism: Asterochloris sp. CNOR1 (assembly GCA_963969365.1). Classification (NCBI taxonomy): domain Eukaryota; kingdom Viridiplantae; phylum Chlorophyta; class Trebouxiophyceae; order Trebouxiales; family Trebouxiaceae; genus Asterochloris; species Asterochloris sp. CNOR1. The sequence continues at coordinate 3,571,213 of OZ017750.1, forward strand.
CCACCCCAGACAGGTGTCTGCAGGCTTGGTTAAGGGCCGCTCTGAGGAAAGGGGCCTGTCTGGGGAGCAATTGTTACGCAGTTGTGCTATGTAGTCCACAGCCAGCCCCAGGCTGATGACATGGTTGATATAGCTGCTGTACTCAGCAGATGGCAGCTGGTAGTGCTGCTTGAGGGTCGATCTAGTTTGGCGCGCTTTAAGGTTGAGACTTAGGGCTTAAGGTTACAGGGTGTGACATGGGCTAATGATAATATGACTTGTCAGAAAGTCAGATTCTGCTCAAAGGCCAAACACCTTTCAGCTCGGAGCCGAAGATGTCATCATCAATAGCAAAGCAGGTGAAACGGCACTGATACAGCCCCACCGCTCTGCTGCATGCATGTCACCATCTGTATGAGAAGGGTCTCCCTGGACAGGACGCATACAGTCTGCATCATCAGTGCAGGTGCAGCACGGCAGGGCTCTGCAACGCTGCCATCTGCGCAGCAGGGACCCACACGGGCACAGGCACCACCGCCCTGGCCAAGTGTGGGCCAAGATGTATGTACCCAGCGACAGCTTCAATGGCCTCAGTCCAGAAAAGAAGGCTGCGACACATCTCAGGGCCATGCAGACCTTTGTAGCATGCAAGTGAGGGGCTGCAGCCAATCGGGGCCTGTCAGCGCTCAGTCCTCACTTTCACATTCTGAGGTCTGGTCTGTGACTGCAGGGTTATTCTTTCTCAGCTGGCTGGCTCTGGGCGTGGCGACCTCGGCTCATACAACAATCAGAGCCATTCTGACTTGATTGACATGCTGACTAAGGTTTCAATCAATGTAAGTGCGCTGTGCCGGCCACCAACCTGTTGCTGTCTGTACAGCCTCCCACAAGCCTGCTGCTGTGCAGGACTGTGATGACTGGCTGAAGCAGATGATGCGCAAGAACGAGATGCTCGGTAAGCACCTCCCCTTGCAATCATTGACGCCGCCATCATGCGCATCTCACCTGATGCTGCTGCGCATCATGGAAGTCTGCTCTTGTTTTCTGTTTCCCAAGAGACAGGCTGCTCTCTTAGAGCGCTTGCTGTCTTGGTGATGATTGATGATAGAAAGGCATCGGGCATTGCCTGCTGCTGCCCTGCAAACACTGCACGTCATGGCCGCCTGCTGCTGTGCACTGCAGCAATGCGCATCATGGAGGTGCGAGCAGCATATGCAGAAGAGGATTTTGAGTGGGAGCAGCTGCGAAGGTGGGTCCCGCTGATGCATGTCCAGGCACTCTGTCAAAAGTCATTGATGGGGCAGCACCATCACTGTACGCCTACACCACAGCAGATGTCTGGGTTTGGCCTCTCTCACAACCTGCAGTGCTCATGCCTCTGGACCTGTGCTGGTCCTCAAGCATTTCTGCTCTAGGTAGGGCTGCTCACTTGGGGACTCCCACCCTGCTAGGCCGCCTTCTGCTTGCCCTTCCAGACGTTTCATGTGATGCAGGCTTGTCATCAAGGACATGAAGGATGCAAACCTAAAGCTCATGAAGGTCAGCGATTATCCTAAAGCTGGCATGAAGAGGGCCGCTCACCTGTCCAGCCGCACCGTTTGTGCGTTACATTTGCATGCAGACAGGCAGCCGCCATCCAGACAAAGATTTGTATGACCTTGCAGGACTATGCTTCTGATGCTTTTGCCAAGTCAGCAGAGGCCTCGTCATCCTGAAGCATGAAGCTGACGACGAGGCATAGGCGGTCTCACCCGCCAATGCAGCAGAGCTCTTGGCATTTCAGGCAGGCAACAGCAGACCAGCGCTGTGGCATATGCCAAGAGTGCTCCCATAGCAGAGTCACAAATTCAGGTGCCCAACTAGCACAGGCGTCAATGGACGCCAGTACCTCACCATCTTTCATTCATTCTGGACCTTGCAGCAGCAGGAGACACATGCTGTGCACCTTCATGCATATGCAAACAAAAGCAGCTGGCAATACACTGAGATGACCTAGAATGCATATTTATTGTACCAATCTTTGCGTTTGTTGTAAAAGAGCTAGCCATTGAGTGTAAGCAGCACAACAAAGCTGTGCTGACAAGCGCCTGCTGATTGAGGGCCACTCACGTACACTGGGCTGATTCATGTCCAGAAAAGGGGCAGTCTATGATCACAGCCTGCTGGGGATTAAGCCATAGCTGATGCCTGTGGGCGGCATGATGAGATCACCTGTGATGCTTTTGAGGTCCCGGCATCCAGCCAAAATCATGGCCAGCATCAACTCCTTCTCGATAATGTTCAGCACTCTTGTCACTCCAGCCTGTCCTTCAAGAGCAAGGCCATACAGAATGGGCCTGCCCAGCAGCACTGCATCTGCTCCCAGTGCCAGTGCCTGCACAGAGATGGCTACTGTGTAGCATGCAAGCTTGCTGGTAACCTGGGCAGCACAGTAAGCTTGACAAATACCTCAGCGGCCATAGCAGCAGTGGCACTGGGACTGCAGCCCTATTTGCAGCATTGCACAGAAGCTGCATGCCTGCCAAGCCTGTCTGTCCCCAAGGAGACTGCAGCATAGCTCAAAAACCATGCAGCCTGCCATGTCCTGCAGCAGGACCTGTTTCCTGTACACCAACGCGGGAGCGCGCACCAAAGCTGCTTTCGGGCAGCCCTGCCTCAAGCGTGAACCTGTCCCCAGTGAGATCAGCAGCAAAGCCAAAGGTGAACAGCAGCTTGTCCCCTGGAGCAGGGCTGGCACTCTCCACGGGTTCCATTCAGGAGATTGGGGCTTCACCTTGAGCACATCTGTCCCTCGTCTGATGCCACCATCCATCAGAATAGGCACTCTGCGCCCCACGGCTTGCCTGCAGCAAAACAGCACACCAACCTTTTGGCGTGCTGGCTGGCGCTGGAGGTCGAGTCATGATCAGCAAAGCACCCCAACCCCACCAGACGTACTTTGAGGCTTCACTGAAGGACACAGAGGCTGTGCTTCGTTGCGTGAAACATGTGTAGCGAGCCTGCTGCCTGCCTGGCGTGATTCAGTACCCCAGGATGCAGGCGCGTAGTTCTGTGTCAGCAGGCAGCGCAGCAGCTGCAGACTCTTGGCTGTGCTATTTGCTCTTGCACATGCCTGACTCACACGGAAGACGCTGCTTGCCACGCCGCTTCCAGCGGCACCTGAGTCTGCACAACCTACCTCACAAGCTGTATCACGTCCAAAGAAGCAGGCGCACAGTCCAGCTGGCGTCCGCCGTGATTGGACACAACGATGCCATCCACTCCACTATCTACAGCAATGCGTGCATCGCTGGGGGACAGAATACCCTGCACAATGCAGAATCGAGGCTGTCAAGCAGGGGTTTGTGGAGATCACGTGCAGACTAAATGTCAGCTGGGGGCCAGCGGTTTGTCGCCACAACCTGCTCTGCTGCTGGACAGCCCCGTCTGCTCTTCACTGGGAAACCCTATGCCATACATAAGGTGCAGTAGAAGGTCAGCAGTGCTGCCCAGGCCACTTTCCCAAGCAGTGCCCACATGGTCAGGGGACGAGATGCCCTGCCTGAACTGCAGAAGGACGGTCAGCTCAGGGCCACTTCCAAGCCACTGTGTGGTTATTCAGCGTTCAAGGCCCACCTCCCTCAGGAGACTGCAGGTGGAGCTGCAGAGGTGGCACACACTATAGCTTTGGCCAGGCAGGGCTTCATACAGATCTGCCACCCTTGTGGTCAAGGAAGATGGTGGGGCAGGGAAAGCATTGTAACAATCTGTGAGACAACATTGCTGTCCAGTCCGCACATTCCTGCAATGTACACAACAAACAAAGGGAACAGGATGTTCGGCACAAAACATGATGAGATAGAGACTATCATTCAAAGCCACGATCCATTGCAAAGGCTTGTGAGTGATGGTGACACACTAGGGTGAAGTGCTCAGACCCCAGAGCAATGATGCCTGGCTGCACCAGCATGCCAGACCTCAAACAGAAAGGGAATGAGTGAATCAGGTTGCACTGCACACTTGTGGATAATTGTGAAGGCTGGGCACCTGCCAGTATGTCCTCAGCCAGTGCCCAACCACTGTTTTGCGACCTCAGCAAGCATTCCTTGACACAGATCGAGCAGAAAGGTGACGCAACGCATAGACCAGCACTGTGGTTGAGCTGCTACTGGCAGGCCCAGAAGCCCCTTTGCAGTTGCAGATACCCAGGCGTCGATGCAAATCTCGAAGCGCTGTTTCACCTGCACACAAGCACATTATTTTCTCCAGTCAACTGATGGACAGTTGCGTCTAAAGGTGTTGGTTGCTTAGGTACCCAGTGAAGCACCTTGCGTACGAAACATAGATGAGTGGTGCAAGCAGGGGCACCACGCACCTTAACAAAGATTGGCAGGGAAGTCACGCTGCGCATCCAGGTGACAAAGTCCCAGGTCTGGGAGTCATCGACATGACTGCCGAAGACTTTGATGAAGGGGGTGTCCTTTGGCGTTGTGTCTTTGTGGCGCTTCGCCAGGCCCTCCAGGTGCTCCAAGCGGAGTCCGTCTGGCAGCCTGAATCTGCAGCTTACGGGAAAGCAGATTAGTTTGACATGGCTGCTTACTTTTGGCACAAACTGCTCCAGCTGGGTGTTTGAACCTGCAGAACACGGCAGAGCCGGGATATGGGCTCAGGCACTCAACTTTTGCGGAAGACCCAGCAGCTGAAGCCCATGTGGTAGCCTGAACCTTACAGCATGCATCAGAGCGTGTTAGTGTCACCTCAGCTGCTCAATGCTGCTTGAGGCAGTGCCTTTCTGGCAGCTTGCACCTGCAGCACGCAGCTGTTCAAGTTGGTATGACTTCAGGCGCACAACCCTGGCACAAACTCAAACAGGGCTTCAGGCTGAGCGGATGTGCAACCAGATGGGGGGTCAAATGCTGTGGCACAGATGCGGCAGAGGGGTCCCATCTTGCAGTTTGCACCAGCAGCAGAACTTTGCAGAGCAGGATGTCTGACCTCAAGTATACAAGTGTATATGTACAGAAGCTTTCTGCGGCCTGTGGTGTGATATGGAGTCATCAACGCAGCTGGTCAGCCATGACAGGCAGCCGTGCATGTCTCAGGCACTGGAACTTGCTTGACTGCCCTGCCCATCTGGTGCCTCCTTCATCAAGCAGGCAGGGCTACCCCAGTCACACATGCTTGCACAAGCACGCAGCTTGTGTGCTTATCAGCAGTGCATGCCATGACCTGCCACCAGCTGGAAGGCGTGCTGCCTCTAAAGAAGATGATAGGTCAGCAACAACTCACTGCGGCCACAGCTCTTTGCTGCCTGCCTGCATAGCAAGGGTTCATAGCCCGACCTCACTCACTGAGAGTGCTCACTCTCTTGCTGCCCCGCTGCTGCTCTGTTGCCCTCACCAGCGGTCAACTCACCTGGTGCAAACAGTCACCCTGCTGTTGCCCCTGCTGCCTGCCTTCCACAACAATATGGAACACTCACATGCCTCACCCATTGCGGGCATCAACCTCCCTGTTTCCCAGATGTGGAGCATCCACAGTGACCATGACTGCGTTATATCCTGACTTCTCTGCTCCTGCAGGGCATAGTCGATGGTCCCGCTTGCAGGTACAACTTCAGCAGTATAACAATGATGTGCAGGGCTGTGCTGTGCAATGCAGTAATAGAACACCTTAGTGCAGGGCCAGGACCCAGCCAGGTACCCAGGCCTGCTCATGCGGGCAGGGCTACACTGCGCGGCACTGCACAGGTTGGCTGCTGCTCTTGCAGCAGCAAACAGGTGGGGCCTTTGATGCCTGGCCCATCAGCTGACCCCGTGGTACATCATCAGGTGCACCTCATAGCTTGTCACTGCCGAGAGAGATGCTGCAATGCCCAACCAGGCAATCAGGCTTGCTGACATGAACACTGCTTCAATGTACAGCACTGCATGAGGCCATGGCTCTTGCCGCAGCACACAGCGTGGGGGTCCTGCTGCACCATCCCATCAGCTGATGCCCCAGTTCCTCATCAAGCCCACCACGCAGCCTGTCCCTGCCACCAGAGGTGCTGCTGTTCACCCTGAGCAGACTCAAGCTGGGCAGTGCAGAAACTTGTGCTGGGAGAAGCACACAGCAGCAGCAGCAAACCGTTGCAGCAGTGCTCTGAGGTCCCACTCCTTGCAGCACTCCCGATGCCCCTTTCAACAAGAGCATGCTATACGCAGCCCAGGCCTTCACACCCCGCCCTGAGGCACATAGCTGAGATGCAGCTGCTCTGGGTGTTATCAGGACAGGGCTGTCCTGGCAACCCTGGCAGCTGGGGATAGCCCAAGTTGCCAAGCAACTGAGAAGACCAGAAGCCTCACTCAGCAGCAGGCACTCCCCTGCTCCGCACCTCCAGTCGCTGCAGCACTCCCTACCAGGCAGGTACATGCTATGAGCACTTTCAACATCTCACTCTGCAGTAGCTCTCTGGTATACTCCCGATCCTTGATGATGTAGAGCTGGAAGAAGCGGAGCACTGAGCTGCCCACAGCTTGGGCCACATCCTCCATGCTGGTGGTGGACATGGTGGACAACACCTGCAGCAGGGCACTTGAGCAGGCTCATCTGAACAGGGTTGTGGGGCGTTTCCAGAACTGAGGCGTGCCGGACCTATATCAGAGCTGGTGAGCAGATGCGGGATGGTGACAGCGCAGACAGGGAGGCTGCATGAACTTCACAGCCCTCATGCCCCACCAAACTTTGACGGAAGAACTTGAAGAGGTTTATGTTGTTGCAGCAAGTGAGGCTTGGGGGACACATGAGAGTGAGTTTGGGGGCCCTCGAGCAATCCTGGAAGCTTTGCCACCCAGGCACATCAGAATGGAGCTCCTGGGTGCTTTGACTACTGCTGACCCATGTGATGGATTGTGCAACTACCAGAGTCCTGTAGGGCTCAGCCAACACAACTGCAGTTGTAGGGATGTGCCGCAGGTTGGCGGCAAGAGCAATCAGACAGGGGCAGGCCCTTGGCCAGCCAGGCACCAGCAGCTGCCCCTGCCTCCTGTGGTGCCCGGGGCGCCCACCAGCTGCCAGAGCACCCACCAGCAGCAGGTGCCACTGCCCCTGGAGCGTGTAGTGGCTTGGCACACATGCAAGGCAGCTGCAGCGCCGCATGGGCCAACTCCCCAGGACGCAATGTGTGAGGCCAGATCAGTACCTGTGGAGGCCAAGCAGACATCCAACTACAAGATCTGCTTGAACCAGGGGGCAGGGCTGTGCTCGAAGCTTGCCACCCCAAACAGCTCACCATAGCTGAGCCAGCCTGAGCCGCGGCCTTGGCAACTGCGAGCTCCCCATCTGGATGAGCCATGCGCTGCATGGCCATTGGTGCCACCAGGATGGGCAGCTTCAGCCTGTGACCTGCAAAATCAGCATCTGCTCTGATACTGCAGCCAGCTCACGCCAGGAGATACCCAGACAATTTCGACTAAGCTGATAGCTGGGATTGAGAAGCACAGCCTCAGCCACAGCAACCAGAAAGGTCGGTCAAGGGCAGCTGCTGTGGAAGCCAGACCCATGACCTGGGCCCCAGGGAACTGCAATATTGGGTTCTGCTCACCCAGAACTCATGCTTACCTAGGAGGGTCATGCTCAGCGAGACCTTTGAGACATTGACCATGATCCTGGGCATCAGCCTGTATCGGCTGTACACAGCCCTGTTGTCCCGCAGCGTGCTTTCAGTTTCTGCGCCACCTGCATAGTATCCGTACACTGCCGCTGGCAGCTTCTCCTTTGCCAGCCGCTGCAGCAAGAGAGGCAGAAGGCTCAATGAAATGGACCTCCCGCAAAGAACAATATGCACTTGCCTCCACTTCCTCAAGATTGAAGAACTTGGGATCTGCTGGATAAATGGCTGCAGGTCCTGCTGCTGTGGTCATCTGACTGGCAGCTCCACCTCGAAGCTTAAGATTGCATGGGATGCACTTTCAACCTGGAATGCAGTTGGACTGGCATTGCCGTCTCGGGAACTCAGCCTCTTGAGTGATTACTCAGATGTTAGTTCAGATCACAATGTCAGGTAGGTCTCCTGTCGGTAACCTTATATGTGACCGCCCCGCAACATCTTTGCTCAATCGCAGGCGGGTACACAGGGTTACACTGCAGCTCAGCTCCTCAGTCCTGGTGTCGGACAGCAGATCGCCATGGCCGTGCTCCATGGGGCCTGTGCTTGTCTGATGCTGATGATGGCAGCAGTTGCTAATGGTCAGAAGCCGGGGGACCTCAACCCAGTGAGCCATCTGGATAAGGCCTGGCAGGGCCGGTCAGCCTGGCTCATGCAGCTTGTTTGTCGCAGAAGACTGCCCGTGCTGCTGGGAACAGGAAGGCCCTGGGCATCACAAACACAAACGGCAGTGTCTGGCTATGCAGCTGTCTCTACATAGTCAGGGCTCCAACCTGCCGTCTTCTGCTTACAGGCTCCAGCCCCATCAACAGAGTGCGAGGCATACTGGGGTGGGCAGATGAGCCCCGAACTCCATGAGGGGTAAGAGCTGTGCGAAGGTGGCTGAATAAGACCCTTGGGTCCACCTGATCCACGACACATGCATGACTCGCGTCTCACATGTTGGTCTGTAGCAAGACTAGTTCCTTTCGCAGCACCATGACAGAGCTACAAGCTGCAAGGCTAAATGGGCCAAATTTGGTGCTCTGCAGGCCCTACTACCTTGAGGAAAACCTGCTGAGATCCAACATCACTGAGAGGGAGGTGGGGCTTGGTTAATCCCAGTGCCCAGTAGCATCAAATCTTTTCAGTCAAAAGCTAGCCTCATGCACCATGATACATGAGAACAATGCTTAGCTGCTGTATGGAAAGCGGGGGCTGCGACACTGTTGATGCCTGTGCTGTGGCCCTTCACTTCTCAACCAGCAGAGGAGTCTTCTCTTATATTGCTGTGCAGCCTGGCGTCCCGCTGGAGCTGCGCATTACAGTGCTGGACAAGGACTGCCGTCCCTTGAATGGCACCTTCGTTGACATCTGGTCTTGCAATAGCACTGGAGTGTACTCAGGGTGGGTCCTAGCAACTTCAGGCAGGCTTCTCTGCCAGAGCTTCCCAAAAGGCAGTAGCAATACTGCTGGGCTCCTGCACACATTCTGAGGGCTGCCATGATGCCTGGGCAGCCTGCCAAAGCTGGTGATCACAATTGCCGCAGGTACACGATGCCATCTGGGCACCATCCCAAAGGCGGGAAGGGCGGTCCACGTGGTGGTCTGCTGCCCTTAGAAGACCCTCAGGAAGCTGACGGCAAGGCTCTTACCTGCCTGACACAAAAGTTGTTGACAGTGTGACTCCACAGTGTGTTTGTGACTGTGCCTTTGGCTTGATGGTGCAAGGACTGTGCGCGTTGTCATGGCTGTGACAGCTCTGGTCAGTACTGTTGTGATGCTGACCAGTGGCTGCAGTGTGCTTGCTGCTTGAGAATTTGCTGAAGACGCACCAGCCTCTGCAGTCAGGTGTTGACGCCCCTGCTGCACACTTCCAGCGTCAATGCAGTGCGTTGCCTAGTGCTGTGACGGGCTGCAGGAACCGACATGGCTCGGCCACGACCACCACACCCACCACATCCACGTCCACCGCACCCACCACATCCACCCCACCCGAAGAAGAGTAACAATCTGACTTTTCTGCGTGGCACAGTCATCTCAGACTCAAAGGGTCTGGCCGTCTTTCAAACCATCGTGCCTGGGTGGTACCCAGGTAAGGAGGGCGTGTTCAGCAACAACCTCTTCTGTGACGGCAGCATGCACGCAGCCGCATGGCCTGACAAACCAGCACTTCAGCCTGTCTGTAGCCTTTGCGTCAGGGAGCTCAGGAGCTATGTCCTGGTCCCTGGGTCAAGTCAGCGATGTGCTGAGGCCCTGCTGTGGTTGCAGGGCGGGCTGTGCACATTCATGTCAAGGTGGGGGCAGTCATCAAGTCTGCCGCCCATGCAGAGAATGTCACTCTGCGACTGACTGGGCACCTGCAGCCTGGCCTGCACCAGTTGACCAGTTGACGTTTGTGCAGCCTCGTGCAAGTCATCTTGTGCTGCAGATACATGTGCCCTACAATACCAGCACCAACACCACCGAGGAGTATCAGGTCAGACTTAAGGGTTGAGTTGCACAGCAAAGCAACTACACGGTGCATGCAGCAGCAGTACCATCCAGGCTGGGCCAAGCTTGCTGCAACCTCACGTGTGACACTGTGGCACGCTGAGCTCATGCTGCTGCAGGACTCTCATGTAGTCCACACTGGGCAGTTCTTCATGCCAGAGCCTGTGCTGAGTGCTGTTGAGGTCATGGAGCCATACGTGCAGCACAATGGGACAGCCAGGGTCCGCAATGCACACGTGAGCAGCTAAGCACGCAAGATGCACAAGGGAAGGCAGAGAGATGCTTCATGTTTGCTTGTAGAGCTACTGCAGAGGGGTGCCCCAAAGACAGCCTAGCCGGAAGCTATTGATCGGCAGCACATAGACTCAGCAAGCCTTGGGTTCCAAGCCACGGCATCTGCTCTTTCAGCTGCTGGTCTGGGGCACTCCTTGCCCTTTGAAATGGATTTGGGCACTGCCAACTGTGGCCTGCCAGCTGACACCGTCATAACTGTCACTTTCATCTGTCTCCTGCCAAATGTTACAATGAAGCTCTCCTTGCAGGACATGGACTACCGTGGTGATGTCCGCCAATTGTTGAGTCTGTCAGAGGTCCATGCAGGCAACATCTCAGCAGGGCTCATTGCTGACATTATTGCTGTGGTCAATCCCAAGGCAACATACAGGGCGGCTGCCGAAGACGTCTCTGCCTCCAGTTTTGAGGCAGTTGATGGCAATAGTTTTGTCATCATTGGAGCTGATGGCGCACGTGCACTGCAGCTTGAGGCCTGGTGACGCGTCCACATGGCCACGCTCTGTGCCTACTAAATTTGGCCTCAACAGCAATATTGCATCAATGTGAAATCTGTACATATATATGTATTGGGTTTGAGGAGACAATCAAGGCCTGCCCACGCAAAGCATCCAGGCCATTGTAAAGTGATGGTGAAAGCGTAGCAATGACAGGGCGATACATATCATGGCCAAGTACGCTGCAACCTCAGGCAGCCTTACATCTCCAATCGTCACTACTTGATGCTCAGGCTACCAGTACAAATAAATTCAGATTTCAAAGCAACAGACCTTACCTGCTGCCCACTTTGAAGGTGTCATCAGCAAGGTGACACAAATTAGCAGAGCTGCAAGGGCTCACCATGTTATATGACACATGCTTTCATTCATTGCTTGCAACGCAATGGTGCTATCTGCCAGAGTAAGCAGAGACATTGGGCCACGTCTTGAGCTGCCAGTCACACAACACAAGGTGTCTTCCAGAGTGTGCTTCCAGTGCACATCAGACATGCAAAGGCAACTAGTTACTGACTGGCTAGTGGAGACTACCAGGGGTACTTCTCGCCCTGGTGGCCACAGAATAGGCCGCTGTCCTCCAGCTTGAGCTCCTCAATGACCTTTAGTTGCTGAGTCACAGAGACAGCAGGCTTCATGGCCCATTCCTCCATCTCTTTGTTGCCCTTGCGCACGTCAGCATTCAAATCAGTAGCCACGAAGCCAGGGCACAAGGAGATGACTGTCATGTCCTGCAGCCTGCGTGCGAAGGTACCATTGTAATGGATATACGTGCCCATGTAGTTTGGTAATGTGAACACTGGCTTCCATATGTTCATGTGCAAAGCAACGCAGCACATCCTGAGGCACAGCAGCATTGCATCACTCTGCATATGCAGGCCTGACTCACTCATTGGAAAAAATTGAAGTTGGCATATTCAGACAGGACTTGCTGTTTCGATAGGGAACGGCTACTTTGAACTGCAGCAAGCAGCAGGCGTCAATGAGGCTCACTCCTGAACACGCAAGCTGAAAGGTGGGGACGGCTACGACACCTGAAATGCAGGCCCAAGCAGTGCTGTAGGCTAGCCTGGCTCATCAGGAACTCTTGTAGCATCCACCTGTGGCTCACCATCGGATTGTTTCTGTCTTCCCGACACCTGGTGAGGGACCCTGTCATGCTGGAGATGTTGACGATTTTGGGGCGCACGCTGCTCTTGCGCAGCAGCGGCAAGAAGTGCTTTGTCACCAGCATAGGCCCCACCACATTGACCCTCAGCACCTCCAAGTAATCCTCTGCCTCGCTGTAGCAGGCATTGCACAGCTGACAGAGGACAAAAAATGCCTGATGCCACAGGTGGAGTCCAACTGCCACACAAGCAGCTGACAAGTGTCGCCATGAAAATGCCACTACCAGGGTGCTCAAGGTCAATGTTGCCCAATCAGAACCTGTGTCGCCAGCTGGCATGTGTCACGGGCAGCAAAACCGCCCAGTCTCAGCTCCTCAAGGTGGGTGCAGGAGCAACTGGCAGAGGTGCTCACAGTGACAGGACCTCACGTTTGTGATGCTAGCTTGAGTGGCCACGTAGTCCCTGCAGGGAGACCTGTGCAGGCGTGACAGGGGTTTTGGTGGCACACTGACGCATCGCTTCAAGGCCAAAGCTGTTGCCAGGTTGCAACCCACCTGCATTGTTGATGAGGACATCAATGCCATGGGGGCAGAGCTTGACAGCTTCCGCTGCTGCAGCCTGCACAGGCATTGCAGGGCTGAGACTGTTTCCTTATGTCAGGCTGCTTCTGATGGTGCAATCGGAGGCTTCTGTATGATGCACTTACGGGCACAGCCAGAACACAACAGGTGCTTTGCCTCTATGCTCTTCTCATCGGTGACGTCCAGCGTCAAGAGGTGCAGCTGCCCAGGGTGCTCTTTGGCCAGCTGCTGCAGCTCTGTAGCCTTGCTGGGTGTCCTGCAAGCTGCCAGCACTGTGCATCCTGCCTGCACTGCCTGCCTGGTGTGCTCTTGTCCAATGCCCCTGGATGCACCAGTCACTAGCCAGACTGGTGGTGGGGCCATTGATCAGATCACTCTTGCGGACACAAGGCCCCTCAGGACGTTTCCAAGTGTGAGGTTGTTTAGGGTTAGATGCAAACAATGAAGATCAGGGATCTACCAAATTCAAAGTTCTCTCAGCACGTGTCCGATCGGATCACCGGCAGGGGGCAGTCCCCCAAGCATTCGATGGCAAAGTTATGGCCATCAAGCATCCTCAGTCTTCTCATCTGCACCATGCCAGCCATGGGCTTGCAGAGCAATGCTCAGCGATCCACGGTGATACCACCACCAACTCCCAGGCCTGGACAGGCAAGTCACACCCTCAGATATGAGTTTGTGTGCATGTCAGCTGAGTCTTCGGCCATGTATGCTGACAAATGAATGCATGTGTTCCACCTGCAGAACACAAAGAACATTACATACGCTCTCTCCCGGCAGCCCTGGTACGAGTATGCAGGAGGCTGGGCCAAGTTTGCCAGTGTCCAAGAATTTCCCTACAGCAGCAAAATTTCAGGCAGCCTGGTTGAGCTGAAGCCCGGCGGCCTGCGCGAGCTCCACTGGCATGTGCCCAACGAGTGGGCAATAGTCATCAATGGCACCTGCAGGTGCGGCCAGTCACATGAGGCTCAATCATTGCAGTCGACCTGGCAGCAGCTGCAAGGGAATTAGGCAAGGGGGTTTGCAAACTGGGTGGATGATAATGGCTACCAGCTGCCATTTTGTGATGTGCCCTTGCTGGCAACCCAGGCCCCAGTTGCCATTCTAGCCTCCAACCGCCTGTGTTGCAGGAGCCTGTTGGCATTGAGCAGCCAGATGTGCAGTTTGACTTCCGTTTGCAGCAATTTGTACCTGCCTGTTGCTGCAGGGCCACCATAGTAGAGCAGGGGGCAGGCCGTGAAGTGGACAGCTGGGATTTCCATGTTGGGGACGTCTGGTGGGCCTCTGCTTCACCTTTATTGCGCACCTCAGGCTGCATGAGAGCGTCCCATGCATTGACAGCAAGCACTTCCTGCATGCACGCCCTGCACCCCTGATGCCCACCTCCGGGCTGTTGGTGCTGTATTGTCACTGGACCCCTGAAACCCTAAACCCCTGAACCCAATGATAGTAATGCAGCTGCTGTTCAGGCCCATGTGTACCCAGTAGTGCCTTGTGCATGCCAGGGCATCAACACAAAGCCAGGTTGCACGGCACAGCACAGCAACCCCTCACACTGGTATCTGGGGTGCTGTAACTCCACTTTCAGCGTTCAGCCTCATCCCCTGCACCACATGCCATGGTCTGCTGCATGACGGCCATGCCCCTTCCCTCCACTTTCATACTTCACACAAACCCCTGCACCACATGACATGATCAGGTGCATGATGATGCCCCTTGCCTCCACATCCAGAACACATCAACAGCCCTGCACCACATGAACTGATTAGCTGCGTTATGGTCATGCCCCTCGCCTGCAGCACAGGTACTTCCCCAGCAACCTAGGGCACGCAGTCCTCGGGCTTGAGGCTGGCTGTACCTTTGTAGCTGGCTATGATGATGGTGACTTCGATGAGCCGTCCACCGCATTTGGGCTGGGCAACTGGCTGACAACAGCGCCACCCAAGATTGTGGCCCAGGTACGCTGCTTGCCTGCTATTCAAGTCTTGACAGGACAATGTCCACAGCCCATATTGATATTTGTTTCCCTGCCATGTCTACCCTTGAGTGTATCGTTGCCTGCCATCCTGTCCTGACATATCTATGTGTCTGGCAGTTTCTGGCAGAAAACCACTCGACTGAGACCCTTCTTGATGCCATGGGGATGGCAAGGCTTGTCCTGCCCTCGTCTGTAGCACATATGTCATGCAGCCCCAGATCCAGCTTTCCAATTGCAGGGCCACCTCAGCTGTCCATCCGTGGTCAGAAACAGGTGCCGGTGGTGTTTGACTTCTTGCTCATGCACGCTTTCCTGGCACTGCAGGGCTTGGGCGTGTCGGAGGAGGCGGTGCTCCAGCTCACCGCCAACACGAACCCCTTCATTGCACAGGGCAGCCTGGCAGAGCTGACAGCAGGGCAAGGGGAGCCTGGCCCCATCCTGGCAGCTGGCGCCGCCAAGCTGCAGCCGCCGCATGTCGCCAGGCTCCACCACCGGTACCCACTGGGCAGGGGTGGCCATGTTGAGGTAGGTTCAGCCGCCGCATGTCGCCAGGCTCTTTCACAGGTACCCGCTAGGCAGGAGCGGCCATGTGGAGGTGGGCTCAGCCGCCGCATGTCATCAGGCTCCCCTACCCGTACCCACTGGGCAGGGGTGGCCATGTTGAACTGGGTTTGAGGCACCTGTGCTGGTGTTGACTGGCTGCTCCAGCTTTGATGGCATTAGCAAGTATCTTGGCCACTCCATTGCTGAGGGTGCAAGCTGAACCTGTGCTTCTAAGCGTTGTGTTTCCCTGACATTGAAAGCGTCCAATGCCAGCTGCTTGGCATGTACTGTCGTGCCTGCTGCTGCCAGATGCAGGGCTTGCAGGTACATCTGCTTGACCTGCAGGTGCAGACATCAGGAGGCACTGTGCTCAAGGCAGCTGCCGTGGACTTTCCAATCTCACAGGAGATGGCTGGTGCGCTGGTGCGGTTTCAACCTGGCGCACTGCGGCAGGCAAGCTCATCACTTTTCCTGCGGAGGTTCAGACCGTTGCTGACGCTAGGCATGTGGCTTCTTGTCATGCTGTGCCTTGATTGCCTGTGTGGTGTACAAGCGCAGACGCTCTGCAGTGTCTGCTGTGGAACCGCATCCCATGATTCTGCCTGAACTGCAGTCAATATTGTGAGCTGTCCTTAGTTTATAAAGAAAAGCTTGACAGCTTCCCTCCCATACAACTGCCAAGTCTGTCGTGCACCTTTGAGCTGCCCTTGCCTCACTGCAGCTCCACTGGCACCCCACCATGGACGAGTGGCAGTATCTGATCAATGGCACCATGACTGCGGGCACCTTCAATGGGCCAGGCCAAGTGTCAGGCCCAGCAACACTCCATGCAGGCGATCTGGGCTATGCACCCCGAGGCAGCGCCCACTGGTTGCACAATGAGGGTGAGGCACCTGCCTCACTGTGACGACAGCGTTGGCTTGTACACATGCTGAATTGACTCTACACCCAAGAGCATGTATCTGTTCAATGCTGAGGTGATCCATTCAGTGGTGGGCCCACTACCTCTGCTGAGGCTGGACCTGCTTGAGAGGACAGGCTTGGTGCTCCGGTCTGCCTCCATGCAGCTGCTGATGGGAATGTCTGCAGCTGGCTTGCCCAATGCCGCAACAGCATTCCGCGCCTCAGCCTGTGCCAATGCAGCCCATCACTAACCAGTGCCTGAACTCTTCAGTCATGTCCCTTGACAACTGCTGCTGTGCTGCAGACCCCAAGAGGGATGCGTGGATGGTGCTGATATTCAACAGTGGCTCCTTCACAGGTGAGTGTGCTTGTTGTGTGTCAGGCTTGACTCTCATTTCACAGACATAGAACCCTTGTTGAGCAGCTATGGTATGCAGCAAGAACAGCGTTATACTGTGGATGCAGATGTGGAGGTCACCAACTGGATGGGCGCTCTGCCTGCAGACTACACCGCACTGAGCCTCAATGCTACCCTGGAGTTTGTTGCAGAGGTTGACCTGGAGCGTAAAGGCATGGTGGCAGGAAGCCCTGACATTGCAGCTCAGAGGTGCCGCTTGTGCATGCAGCAGCTTGAGCTCCAAGCAATCTGAGCATGTGCCAAATAGCTATTCCAGACAGCACTGTGGGCAGCAATGCTTGGGGCTGGTATGGGCCAAGGCCTTGAGCTTGACCAGGTTTGGCGGTTGAGCGTGCTGGTGGACTGCAGCCAATTGGCATTGCAATGGGCTGCAACACCCCTCCCTGGCATCTTCTTCTGCATTGCTGACACATACATCAATGGCTGCATGGGGACCAACCCCAAAAGATCTGGCCACCCTCACCATTGCCCCCTCCTGGCTGCCATGGTGTCTCAGTGCAGCATCAGCAGAATATCCATGAAGCAGCTTCTTGGCACCCAGCCAAGCATGGCCTGTGCATTGACAATTTTGCATATGGCCTGTGCAACAACGATTGTTGTAAAGCCGAAACTAATTTTGATTGCTCAGTAAATCAGAGCACCATGCACCTATATACTACTGAATTGACCTTTCATTTTGAGTTAGAGCAAAGGGTGTAGGGCGGAGCCTGACATGAACATGAAGGCAAGAGCCTTGCGCCCAAGCGCATCTGGCCCCAGCTAATGAAGATCATTGTTCTGCTGGGGTGATCAGACACTGGCTTTGCCAGCAGCAGGATGCGGAAAATATCTATAAGCCAGACACCTCACCAGGGCAGACCTGCTGGAGTGCCACAAAGCAGAGAGTCTGGCCAAGCTGGACGTCTTCCTCAAAGGAGCCTGTCGTGTGTCTGGCCAACCACATCTCTAAGCACAAGGTCCAACGCACTACCAGCACACATGCAGACACTAGAGCCTTCTGAAAGGGCTTCTACCATTGGCTGCCTACCAAAACAACATCAAAGCTCCAGGTACCTGCAGTTGCCTTCTGCAATCTTCTCAGCAGCTGCGGAGTGACGCCAGACCTGCAATTCTCTTGTGCTCTTAGCCATGCGCCTTGACCCCATGGTGGAGCGCAACAAGCAGCGCATAACATATGGAGGTGCAGCACCAAACATCTGGCAGGATAAGCTGATAGCTGCAGGCAACATGACATGCTGGGACAGCCTCTTGAACCCTGCAAATAAATTTCAGCTTGAGGTTGCTATGGCATAGAAGCGGGGAAGCAGGCACAAAATGATAAAATGACGGGCACACAGCAGACAGGCAGAATATTTTAGGCCTTAGGTTCGAGACCGGCAAGGATCGCAGACAGGCCACCCTTGGCTCGCTTGGGCAGCTGGCGGTCCTCCAGGTCATCCACAGGCTGCATGTTGTCCAGGCCAGGCGGTGCGCTGAACATTCCTGTATCACTGCCGTCTTCCCCAGCAGCATCCAGGTCGATCTCTTCCGGGTTGGCCTCCAGCGTTTCATCCTTGATGCTGTCTGACTGCTGGGTGGAGGGTCCCTCAAGTTCAGCATCATCTAAATCAATCTCCTCCTCGTTTGGTACTGCAGCAGCATTATTGGAGGATAAAGGAAGAATCACGCGGATATGTTTTTATGAGTGGAGGGGTCCTCAGCACTCATGTCAATTTTACTGGTGTCCCTTTCATGAAGGACTGCTGCAGCGCCGAAGGTGGAGTGCACACTTCTCACTATACAACAGACTACACGTGGGTTGCTAGCAGTCAATTCATCAGAGCTGCTTCAGGTGCACCCCACCTGTGTCCCCAAGCTGCCCACTTCAACAAGTGACATCCTCAGCCTGCCAGCAGTCAGTCTACATAACAAGACATAATACGCCCAGAAAACAGACATTCATATCTCACCTGGTGCGGGTGCAGTTGCCGCAACACTGGGCCCAGGGCCCGCCATGCCACCCCGCTCCAGGTTGTAGGGCAGCCCCAGCATCTCCAGGAACTGCACCGTCTGGGGGTTTCTGAGCAGGCGCTGCGGCATCCGCCCCCGCTGGGGCCCGGCAGGGTCGTAGGCTGGAGCCGTGGGGGCAAAGTTCTGAGGGATGGTGGGCCCCCCACGGGCCGCCAGCAGGTCCTTCATGGCCCGCGCCTGCTCTGTGGTGGTGCCTCCCACCTGGCCACCCATACCTGCAGTGCAGCCAGGTCAAAGTAGGGGATCTTGAATGTCATATATGTGCTCCGTGACCCCCACGTGGCTGCGCCTGCACAAGACGGAGATGACCAAAGCTCTAGGCAGCTTGAAGCCCCTTGATGGCCCATGCCTGCTCTGTGATTGTGGCTCCTTCCAGGCCTAAGCCCATGCCTGGATGTAGTGAGTTCAGTGTGAAGGAGTGGTCAATGCCTTAGACTTGCACTCTGGCCCAGATCTGGGCGACCAGGCCAACAAAGGAGGGGACCAATGCGTTGTGCTGCTCAAAGTCCCTTGATCGTCCCCGCCTGCTGTGATGGGGTGCGCCTGGCCTTGTTTGCCTGCTGAAACTCAGAGCAACCATGGTAGGGGCTGCCAGGAGGCCAATTGACAGAACAAGGCACAATCACCCTCCATTTGGCTGTTGCAAGGCAGCCTAACATGAGGATCAGAGTACAGGGCAGGCTCAGCAGATGGCGGCCCCCTTAAGAAAGGGCTGCTACTCAGCACATTGATGCTGGCTCATGCGGGCTGGCTATTTCTGGCAGGGGGCGCTCACCAGAGAATGACGAGTCCTGGCATGCAGCTGCTGAAACAGGTCCAGCACGCAGAGCGAGCACAGCAACTGCTTGACTGGTGGAAACAGCCTCACCTGGCAGAGGCCGCTGCCGCCGGTCCAGGGTGAACAGGTGGTGGGTGTTGCGCAGGGTGGCCAGCCACTCATGGTCATACGCAAAGGCCTTTGCAGCTTTGGCCTGGGGGAAGTCCAGCACCTGCAGCAGCAGGCAGGGATGCATTGGCATGCATGCAGTGGCCTGCATGCAGTGGCATGCATGCAGCAGTTGCACCCATTCTTAAGCTGCCACAGTGGGTGCAGCACTCAAGGCTGAAGGGATGCAGTGCTTCTTCCAGACACGATTCGAGAAAACCAGGGGACTCCTCCTGGAAGCATGCTGTAGGGGGTGGAAGTGCCCCTGGCCACTGCTGCCTACCCTGGGAGCGTGTACATGGCCAGCAAGACAGCCCAGAAGCTTTCTGCTGCAGGGCAGAAAACGTGCGCACCGCAAATGCCCTTGCTGCCAACATGCAGCCCGCCTGCTGCACGAAGCTGCGCCCAGAGAGGCACTCATGCAGAGCAAGGGGGTTGGTGACTGCTGCAAGACAGGAAGCGCCACACCACAGACGCTGCAAACAGGCAGCCCACCTGCAGGAAGCTGCGCCTGGGGAGGCACTTGTCCAGGGCCAGAAACTTGGTGACTTGGGGCTGCTGGACTGATGGGTCAGCACTCTCAATGGGAGGGTGCTCATAGAGGGCCGCAAACTTGGTGTGCAGGTGGGCGGAGAACCAGTGCGCGGGCTTGAGGTGCTGCAGCAGGCGCATGGCTGGGGGACTCCCCAGAGATCCATCGTCAATCTGCAGGGGACCCGAAGTCACCATCACTGCCTTGCAAAAGTGCAGCAGGTATCTGAGCCAGCCCACTTGCTGGCAGAAGGCCTAGGGACCCATCCTTCAAGCTGCAGGAGAGAAGGAGCAGGCTTGATACCTTTGCAACTGTCGGGCAGGTTATTGCAGCCTGCACTTGGCTGAGGGGCTGCCTAGGGATGTTCAGCCTCAATCTGCAGGTGCAGGCAGAGCAGGTTCACTTACTTTGCTTCAAGAACTTCTGCAGCCAGCACATGGCTGGGGGCCTGCCAAGGAATCCTTCCACAATTTGTAGGGCAGCCAGATCAGGTTTAGTCATTTTGCAAGTATGAGGCAGATACTGCCGCCAGCACATGGCTGGGGACCTCTCCAGGGGTTCAGAACAGCTGACAAAGGAAGGAATCCCTCTGCTGCCTGGGCCAGGTGCCCATGCAGCTCCACCGATTGCCCCAGCCAGGCAACACACTCTTATCAGCGCACAGCGCAGTAAACCGCATCGCAGCTGGGGCGGGTGGACGTGCCGCGCACAACTAAGCAACCAGCAGACAGAGAGCGCTCACATCCTTGCGCAGGAAGGGTTTCCTCTGCAGCAGCTGCGCCAGGTTGCCATGGTTGTGTATCCCCTGGGGCCAGTCGTGTGACAAGAAGACGTCCAGGGGCTTCTGCAGCTGCATCAGTCTGAAGACATCCAGCTCGCGAATGTGGTACGCGCTGCGCATGCTGCTGTTGTCAAAGGGGGGCTGCTCCCAGTGGCCCTGCAGGCAGCCATGAGCACAGACCCCGTCACTTTGCATGTTGATTAGGCAGGTGCCTTGGACCAGGTACATTCAGGCCCTTGCAACCCTTACCCTAAGGTCTGACCTGGCCGCTAGCCTTAAACAGCACATGAGCCAGTGCCGGTACAGCCAGCACACCTGTGGCACGGTCAGGCGACCAGCTGCTGCAGACAAGCTTCCACCAGCACATCTGCCGTGGGCAGCTCAATGGCCTACATGGGCCATGGCAAGGCGATGACCTTGCTGCACTCATGTTGTGCATGCTGCCGGTGTCCAAGGGTCGCATCCTGGGCTGTGCCGTGCGAGCAAAGGGCGGAAGAAGGGCACAAGAAAAGCGTAATTTATTGTGTTGCCATACGAGCAAAGCAACAAAGCGCAGCACAGGGTACAATTAACTTGCACGGCCAAGCAATTGCTAGTGGCCCAGAGCAAGAAGGGCTGCTCCCAGTGGCACGCCGCGCACTGTGGATGAGCGTAAACACGATGAACAGTGCTGCGTCTGCTGCTGCAGGATTGGCATCAAGGGTCATGCAGGTGATTTGAAGGGCATTGCGGTATCATTTTGAGCGGTGCAATGCTGCACATGTTGCTGTGACACAGCGGTACTTTTTATTGTTGCAGCAAAGCTGCTCCCAGAGGCTCTGCAGCTGCCGACTGTTGCAGTGAAGCTGCTCCCAGAGGCTCTGCAGCTGACGGCAGCTGCGTGAGGGACACTCACATTGCTGTGCATGCTGCCATTGTCAGAAGGGCATGCTCCCCAAACTGGGGCTGCAACCTCAAGCACCCTTGCAAGCAACGTTGGGCAATGCACCAATGCGGCAAACATGGTTGACATCCTCTGTCAGCCCGCATATGAGTGCCGAAGACCGCCATTGCGATCCGTAGGCAACATCACTGCGTCCCAGAGGGCATTTAGTGGCGGAATTGGAGTAGTGAGCTGGGACCGCCTGTGTTCAAGCCTCAACATGCACGAAAGATCACCCTGTGTGTCCTGCCATGCTGCCCTGCCATGGGACTGCGCTGAGAGGAAGGCTCGGCAGGAGTGAGCCTGATTGGTGCAAGCCACAGTCCTCCCCTGCTTGTTACTGTATTTATTGCACTCAGGCAGCTCTCACCATGCGGTAGTGAGCCTGATTGAAGATGCCTGAGAGGCCACCAATGCGGATGCCCCCAAACTTGACCACGCCGGCAGCTCCCATGTAGTAGATATTGGGGGCTGCCCAGCCGCCGTAGTACAGCTCAGCCAGGTAGCTGGCGCTCTCATGGTTGCCGCCGACTGCAGGGGTGGAAGGAAAGTAGTCCTATCAGGAAGGCTAAGCAAGCCATCTCGAGAGTCCCTGGGACACTGCTTGTTCTGCAGAAGGTCAAGCAGTCAGCTGGCGCTGTCGTGGATTGCTGGCCATCACACACCTTAAGATCATTGCAAGCAAACCAGTGTAAGAAAGCTGAGCATGCCTCTCCTTTTGAGTGAACTGACTGCCAGCTGAGTTTGAGGGGCAGCACCTGTTACAATTGCTGAAAGGTGCCAAAAGCGACCTGCACAATCTAAAAGGACGCAGCTGTCCCTGCCATGCCTTCAGTGGCAGCATGTGCCAGTGCCCCATGCGCCTGCACCTGTGGTCAGACCTGTGTCCAGCTGCTTGTGACAGCAGCTTGCCACATCAGACACAAGCCGCCCATGACGGTACCCTGCCGCCATGGACAGCAAGTTGCTCACCAGCCAGCATTGACTCAGGCATCCCAGCCTGGCAGCTGTAGCATTTCCGCCAGATGTAGCACAGCCAACTGCCCCTTCTGAAAAGCAGCTTGCTGCTTATTGACCAGCCTCGAGGACCCCAGCCTAGCGGTGACAGCACTGCCATCAAATCCTGCACCTGAAGCTGAGCAGTGCTGCAGGCTCACCAAACAGCGTGGGGTACGGTGCCTTGGCCTGACCACTGTAGTACTTCCAGAAGGTCTGCATGGCCCGGTACTTGGGCGGACAGGCCATCGTTTCCAGGTCATCCAGGTTGCGCATGGCCTGCAGGCCGCGGGTTACTCCTGGTCTTACTTGTGCAGGCACAGCAGCACATTGTATGCCCCTGCACGCTTTGGGCAGAGGGTCAGGCTGATGTGTGTCCTCTTGTGCGTCGCCTGCAGGCAAGGACATGCTCAGGGTCCTCCTACACCTGCAATAACTTCCTGCTGGCCATCAGAGGTCACTCAGAATCCTGTTGCTTCTTAAAAAACTACAAAACAAAATGCCCAGCCTGATGTGCCATGGTGGTGAGCGTGGGATGTCTGTAGCTTCCACAGGGTCTTGCTGCAATGGTGCGAATCCAGGCGGCGGCAGGGGCCGCAGAACATATGTGTAGACAACCTCAGCCAGTTGGTCTTGTGGCGTGTGGGCTTCAGACGGAGTGGGTACGTTGCCTGAGCAGCAGGGCCAACCCAGTGTCTCGCAGCAGATTGTGGCTGTGTGGCCTGCCACAGATGGCACCTCACACAGTCAGGCTGTTGTACTCAGCACACCACTTGGTCATGGCAGCAGATGAATGGGTCAATCTTGAGCTGCTGTTGCAAAAATAGCTGCAATGGTCACCACTGCAGCATCACAGAGGGTGTTCAGCCAACCTGGTCCCTCTGGTTGTAATTTGCAAACATTGCCGCAGCAGATGAGGACTTCTTGCAAGAACTTTGCAAACTCAATCATAGAGGGTGCTCAGTGCAGTGGTTGCTTGAAAGTGCTTCGCCTTGAAGCTGCCGCAGCAGATATGCAACTCAAGTTTTTACCTTCTCTTGGACAAGATTGGAGAGCTGAAAGCACCAACCTTCTCTGTGCATGTGCTACCTCGACTGCTCAAGCACACCTGAAAGTCACCGCAGCAGATAAGGAGGTCGATCTTGCGCTGCTCCCGCCTCTCCAGGCGCTGGAGAGTGGAGTAGATGGCATCCAGCTCGCCATGGCAGCACCCCTCCACAGCAATCTGCAGGACAGGGCACAGCTTGAGCTGGGCAGCAGGAAGTGCTGCAAGAGAGGTGCCTTGGCAGCAGCCTTCTACAGCAAATGCAAGGTGCAAGCAGCTTTGAGACATGAACATGATAGGAGATGCCAGGCCTGGCAGACTGCATTGCTTGGCGCAGCACAGGGCACTGTGCTGTGCTGGGTGAGAGGCCTTGAGCAGGGAGTCCTCTCACCCGGAGACCTTGTCCTGCCATGTTGCCTGCAAGCCTGGCAAGCTTTAGTCCTCTCTGCTTCAGACTGATCTTGAATAGACTGGCTTGGCTGTAGGAAGCCTGCTTCAGGGAGTCAGGTGCACAAAGCAGCATGCGAGGTCTGGCAAGCATTGGGTAACAGGAGCAGACTGCATGCAGGGCATGCTAGTTGGCTTTGCATTCCGAAGTTTGGCCGTATGTCTAGAATGCAAGTGGAAATCATGGGGTTTCATGAGGCTTGAATGACAGCACCATTCATGAATGGACTCTGTGTGTTGCAGACTTTTGAATCAGCAAGCAACTGACATTCATCCGCATCATCAACAGCAGATATGAATGGGGCATGAGTGACAGCATTGATTGATTTGGAAGCATTCTCTGATTGATGGCATCATACCACACAAGGCAATGATGACCGGTATGTCAAGGCATGCAGCAACAGCCATGGCATCACGCCTGCCCAGTGCAAACGGCATCTATGCTACTGTCAAGGCGGGCGGGCCTGGGGATGCGTAGTGCGGCAGGTTCAGGGGACACAGTTCTAGTTGGGCAACAGCTGCTGTTTAGGAGACATGCGAAAGCATGGCAAACGGACTGCCACTGCCACTCCTTCTGTCGCAGGCTTTGTTATCTCACTTGTTCCAGAAGAGTTGCGCAGACTGTGGAGGGCATGGAGGCTAAATGAATAATGACATCTTAGTTATTTACAAAAATGTGGGGGCTGGGACTGGTGACCTGCTTGGTACAGGACCTGCAGCACCGGAGTTGAATTCAGGCAGTCAGTCCTTGCAGTGGACTCCCGTCGTACAACACAGCAGTTGCATCACAGCAATGCCCTACAGCAAGCATGCCTGTCAGCAGCCAGCAGCCAGCAGGTAGTGCACCAAATGAGAGTGGCTGGGGCAGAGCGCAGCAGCAGCCTCACCTTGTCACTGGGCTCTCAAGATCGAGCTCAATGGCACTAGTGATGACGGCCTGTGACCCCTTCGTGGGCTGCCCGCAGGAGCAGGGGCTGCCCCAGAAGAGCCTCTGTGTGGCTCAAAACTTGGCTCTACACTGAAACCCCAAAATGTACATGGCCTGAACTGCCGCCAGCCCCTGGAAGGAGCAGAAACGCTGCCCCCTGTGATGGGGCAGATGCCCCCATTTCATGGCGGCCCCAGCTGCACCCACTGCTGAGTCGATTCAGCTTGTCCATGAGCAGCAGCTGCTGGCAACAGGGAGTTCTCAGGCGCTTCATGCATAGCCTTGAGGCTGCCCACGTCTGGCTCAGCCTCCTCGGCTGCTGCCTTCTTGTGAGAGTGCCGCCCCAAGGAGCGAAACAGGCGGCTGGGGCCCTTCAACAAGGGCCTCCGCACTGCCTCCCGTGATGAGGCGTTGCTTTTTGAAGCGGCCTCCACGCCCTTGCTGTCCTGGCTGCTGACCGAGCTGCGGCTGCTGTCCCTGGAGGGGGCCTTAGGAGCCATCCAAGAGCCCACTCTGTGTCTAGAGCTATCCTGGCTCGCCCCTCTGCTGTGCGTGCGTGTGTGCCTGGCCTCGGCGCGCTTGATCAAGCCCCAGGCTGCAGGCAAGCATGATAAACTTTGGGCCACAGCACCTCAGGTGGAGGCCTGCTAAGCTAAGTCAGTACAAATCGCTAGGTGCCCTCCACATGTCCTGCAAAATTTGTTGCACCCTGGGCGAGCACAGTGCACAGACTGCCCAGCAGCCACCGCAGCCGGCCCTGAGATACACTAGCAAGCGCGAGGCTTGAATTCAAGGCTACTGCATACTCATATAGCTCTGTGCTTGTGGCTGTGCCAGACAGCCGCGTCAAGCATTGCAAAAGCCTGGTGCAAAGCCACAGCCAAGCCGGCATTTTAGGTCTTTAACAGATCTTTGTATGTGAGGGCTGGTGTCAAGCAATGGCCACGGCCAACCCTGCGACTGTCTCTGCCACCCAAACAGCTTTGCCTTGCCATGCACCAGCATACTGGAGTGACCAGAGCCAGGATTGATAGACTTGATGCAGTGCAATTGCACTGCTGCACATGGCCACCAGCAGCAGAAGCTCATTGCTCTGTTTCCTGAACAAGTTGCTGCACTTGAGCCTGCGACACACCTGAAAACAACCCCAACAAGTGTGCCATGCGCACAGTCGCATTGGACATGTCTTTGCGGGGCTGCACCCCCTGCTGGTCCCAGAATCGCCCCCACGCCTCCAGGTTCATGTTGTCCTGCTCGTCAAAGCGCCCAGTGGCTGCCCTGGACAACCCTTCAGTGGCTGTGGGAGTGGTGGGCGCCGAAGGGTCAGGGTTTTCGACTGCAGGACACAGGCGTGGAAGGCAGTGTCCATTCAGTAATGAGCCCATCAGCTGCCTCAGCAGCGGCGCTTATAACGCCGTCTTACCTGGCACTGACACACGGGCTGCAAGCGGCAAGCACACAACAGCTACAAAGGTGCACAGGCTCATGACGCAGACGTTGCAAAGCAGCACGAAGCTCAACCCCAAAGCAGTGCACACACGAGTCCTGTGTGCGCCAGACATGTCCAGGTCTGCTGCATAGGCACAGAGGCTGAAGTTCTGCAGAGCTCCTGTACTGGCGGTGGCTCACCGGGCCTGCCCTCATCTTCTGTAACTACATGGAGGCTCAGCTGCTGCAGCGCTCTTGTACCACATGTGCCTCACCGGGCCTGCCCTCATCTTGCTGTAACTATGCAGAGGCTCAGCTTCTGCAGCGCATTCGAACCGCTTGTGCCTCACCTGGCATGTCCACATCTGCTGTAACTATGCAGAGGCTCAGCTTCTGCAGCGCTCCTGTACCGCATGTGCCTCACCTGGCGAGTCCACATCTGCTGGAACTATGGAGAGGCTCAGGTGCTGCAGCGCCCTTGTACCGCTTGTGCCTCACCTGGCGGGTCCGCTGCAAAGGCGAGGAGAGGTATGGGGTCAGCCCCCACAGAGTCCTTGTACTGCAAGTACCAGTCCATGGCTGCAACGGCATCCAGCTCCAGACTATGCTGGGTGGCAGCATCCTGCTCTGGCCAGGCCGCATCAGCCAGCCAGGGCATGTCTGCATGGACAATGACTGAAGGTTTAGGCAGGTCTGCAAACCGATGCTATCTGTCTGCTTCTCCTCCTCTCAGCAAGGGACATAACGGTGGACAAGGGCAAGATGCAGAGGCACTGCAGGAGCCAAGTCATGTCCCTAGCAGCAGCTATTCTCCCAGTGGTGCCTGCCTGCGCAGTATCTGCTCACCCCAATGGTCATGCAAGAAGTAGCCCACGATTGCCTGCAGCGCTGAAGCACTTCGTGCAAAGCACGATCACCGCTTTCTCTCAATCTAAAGAATCGAGCAAACAGCTTGTGCTACCCGCAAGTCAACACCTGGCCAGGCAAAGCTGGCAGGGCGCAACAAAAGGCACTCACCGTCCTCGGTGTCAAAGTACACTGCCGACTCCGTACGTCCTGTGTCCTTCGCTGCGGCATGGTCCCGCGGTGAAAGTCGCCCAGAGCTGGAGATCTGGAGCTGGCTCAGCTGCTGGAAGGGGCTCAGCATGAATGCCTCAGCGGCCGCTGCCTCCCACGGCTGCTGCAACTGCTGCAGCTGGCCTGATGCAGCCACACCAGCAGTGCTCAGCTGCTTTTCCAACACAGCTGCCTGTGTGGCATCAACCTCTGTAGACCCCATGAGCTGAGGCCCACCTGCCTCAGCGACTGCTGCCTCAGCAGCAGCAACGTGCTGAGACGCGCGGGGGCCGCTAGACTTGCTCAGGTGCTGCTGCAGAGCCTCCTCAGGAGACGAGACGGTCGGGCGCGGGCCCGGGTGTGCCTCACACTGCTCGTCAAACGGTGCCTTCACACATCTAGCAAGGTGGGGTCAGAAGAAGATCCTCGACTGCTGCTGCGACCTGGCTGCAGCGGCACTTGACATGCTGCTTGCCACAGTTGCCATTGTCGGTTTCTCAGCTGTAACGCCTCAATTCTGGCCAGAAAAATTGCCCTTACTGTCCTCAGCTGGCAAGCAGGCAGGTGGCAAGCTCAGCACCCACCATGCAGCCCAAAATCACTGGCAGAGTGCAGATCACACACCTGACATCAATGAGCACAACAGACCCACAATGCATTGAGCAGCAGACTACCGGGGGACCTGTCCCCTGTCACAGATGGAACAGATGGACAAGCCTGATTGTACTGAAGACTGTGAGAGCAGTCCATGTCGCCTACTTGACTTCTGCAATGTCTGCAAAGCTGTACAGTGTCAAATGCCACAACGTTGCCAGGAGACACTTAGCCACTGCCCCACCGCACTCACCTTGAGCATGTCAGACATTTGCTGTGTGATCCAGTCCACCCCAGAAGTGCCAGGGCGGCCAGCCACCAGCACCTGCTGCCCATTGGGGTGCTTCAGCGCCTCCTCTCTGAATGTAATCCACCTGCAGGAGTGACGCAGCTGGGCCTGGCAGCAGGTGCTGGCAGACTCAGCTTTGTTGTGGCACTTGGTTTAGATTTGGTGAAAGGTGAGTGGTTCGACAAGAGAGACCCTTGAAAGCCATGTGCGGCCTTTTGTTGGCTTCCGGCAGCAAGGAAGTTTCGAGCCATCTGAGGACAGGCAAGCAAGAGGTTCACGGTCCAGGCCCTTGCCTTGGCAAAGGACGCCAGCTGATGGCAGGGCTGCCTGCGCCTCTCTGCTGCTGCCAGAACTTTAGTATGTGCAGCAGGCAGGACTAGGCAGCAGGTGCCTGCCTGTTTCTGCTTTCATCTCATGAAACAGGCCATACCTGCTGGCGATGACGGTCAACCCTTCATGACTTGGATGCTGCACCCACCCCGGGGCCCTGCCTGCTGGCAACGGCTGACAGCACTGTGTCTTCACCTCTGCAGCATGCCAACATTAGCCAACAGCAGGATAGTGGTTGCCCCTCCCACCTTGCACCAGCTGCTTCTTCCCTGAGCCTCACCTGCTGGCAACGGCTGGCAGGCCTGCGTACACCTTCTGCAGGTTGTCCACCACCAGCTTCTCTGCAATCTTGCCCAGGCCCAGGATGTTGATGTCCACAGTGCCCTGCAAGACCTGCCTGCAGGAGGCTTTGCCAACCTCCTCAATCACCAGCTGCAGCTTCACAGTGGCCTGCAGGCAGCGGAGTAATTGGCTGTCTTGGTGGCTGAAACCAGGAGGCATGGCACAGCCTGCTGCGCAAGCCTGCGGGCCACAGCAGGCCAGGTGCTAAGCTCTCACACCTGTAAACACGGCAGGGCAGAGGCTGGATGCATGCCACTCAGCACCAGCTGTGCAGGCAGCAGAGCATGCCCTCCCACTAATTGGAGAATGTTAATGATCATGCAGGTAGCGTGCTGCCAGGCTGAGGCTCACCCTGTTGGCGAAGACCGGCGGAATGCTAACCACCTCCAGGGTATAGGGCGCCTGCTTCAGGCAGGCGGGGTCATAGGTGATTATGTCTGCAGCCAGGCACGAGCCAGCGCGTTGCACAGGCAGCCAGAAGACGCAAAAACAGGTTGCAGACACATCAGCAACCCCAGTCTTACCACACCTGCTGCTTGTGCCACAACATCCCAGCCCAGGCAGCAAGACAGCCTGTGCTCCTGGACACAGCAGCGGGGACCCCGCCAGTGATAGCTGCTTGCGGCAACGCAATGCGCTGCAGGTGCACTGGCTCACTGGCATCCACCAGCTTGCCGCTCTGGGGAGCAGCATGCAAAATAGCTGATATCACGAGGGCGGCAGCTGCTCGCAGCACCCCAATGTGCTGCAAATCAGGAGGCTGCATATTGAAGACCAGTCTGCCGCCTGGGCGGCAGCGTGCACAGCAGCATGGAGTCCAATAGTGGCAGCTGCTTGCATCATCGCAACAAGTTACAGCCTGAGTTGCTCACCAGTATAGACGAGTTCGCCACCTGGGAGGTACCGATTCAAGCTCTGCGGAATGTTGACACTGGGCTTTGTCGTGAACTTGTAGACTCCCTTCTCCCCGTCCATCCAGCCGTCTGTGATCTCCAGCTGCCCCAGCTTCATCACCTGCAGGGCAACGGACTGCCAGCGCTACAGAACACGGCAGTCACAGTCCAGCTGCTTTGGGTCCCTGGCATGCGATCTGCAAATCCTGGCGTGTCTCGATGGGATGCCGATGGCCGCGCAATGCATGTTGCAGAGTCCTGCTGTGCTGCTGCAGCCCCCAGCTGGTTCGGTGGAGGCGAGCACGGAAGCAGCGTCGGCTGCCAACACTGTTCACTGCCAGTGTGTCGGGTTCAGCCTGCGGCGTCCGCACACCCCAGCGGTCAGTGATGTCCTGGATGCCAGCACAGACAATCATCATGTCCC
Source organism: Asterochloris sp. CNOR1 (assembly GCA_963969365.1). NCBI lineage: Eukaryota > Viridiplantae > Chlorophyta > Trebouxiophyceae > Trebouxiales > Trebouxiaceae > Asterochloris > Asterochloris sp. CNOR1. The sequence continues at coordinate 3,601,550 of OZ017750.1, forward strand.
TCAGAGTGCTAGGTGGGCAGATGGAGCCACCTTATTGTTTGCACACAATGACAGCGTCTGGCCGTCATGGCTTATGAGTAATGGCGCACTGGGCATTGCCTTCACAGCCAGTGCTGATGAGCAAGGCTGCCACCCCAAGTTGTGCAGGTCTGCCCCTGCAGCTCCCAACAACCGCAACACATCCACGGAGACACTTGGACACCTTTGCCCCCCTTTTCCAAGGGAACAATCAATGTGACTGTGGAAGCTTCACACCTTTGCCAACAAGCTCCTGAAGGCAGCAGAGTCCCGCTCTACCAGCCATGTTGATGCTGTGATCGGCAGGTCTGCACTGACCCTGAACCTCATGGCTGATCTCTCTCAGGATGCTGGACCATAGGCCCGGCGGTCACAGATATCAGGCAGAAATCATGAAAGGGGAGACTTATGAAACAGACTGTTCTTACATGCATTTAGTATATAACGGAGCAAGATCCGAGACATGATGGAATCGCTTCAGATGCTGAAAACTGGCCCCGTGCAGATCTGCAAGCATGTTGCTGCCAATCAGGGCCACATGATGCAGGCCTGCCTGAGATCCCGAAAGCAGATCTTCATGTCTCGCAGCTTGATGAGGCAAGCTGCCAGGCCCAGCTGGAGGAGTGAGTTATCTCTTGCGGAATGCATTCATACGCAGCTGCCATGTCAGCAACCTGTTTGCTGCCAATCTGCAGCACCCAGCAACCGGAGAGGAACATACTTGTGTTCACACGTATCAGCAGCAGCAGCAGCACCGGCGCCGGTGTGATGCTGCTGACACCTGCGAGCTTGCTCAGCTCACACCAAAGTGTGGGGTGGTCAGCTCTGTCTGTCTGCCTGCAGGAGTCGCTAGGTTACAGGCACATAATGCTCGCCATTGCAGACAGCAAGAAGTACTTGACAGATGCTAGCAAGCAGGTGGCCTGCCTCTTGGCTGTGTGATCAAGTGATGATTGATCTTGACCTGACCCCTTTGCCTAATGGCCTCTGCCAATTGCCCAGACTGCCTCCTCAGGATTGCTGCCTCACTAGCTCACCCTGTGTGGCACCAAATCATGTTTCTCCTGGTGCAGGCTGTTGGCGCTGCGGCCTCACTGGCCAAGACACAGAACGGGAAGGTGACAGTGCTGCTGGTGGACGTCCAGGAACCGGGCCTGGAGGAGGCCACCACACGTAGCGAGGCCCTTGCCTGGCAGTTCAGGGAGGCTGGCTTTGAGCACTTTGAGATCCTCAGCAAGGTGGGCGAGGGCCTGCACTCACTCTGCTGCTGCCAAGTCTGCCTACATGCACAAGCCGCAGATCAACAGGGCATAAGGGCATCAGGGGCAGCAGCTTGTCGTAGCAGTTGGCGCCTTTCAGGTCACAGGCGCACTTCTCACTGTCGCTGCAACCTGTGACAGACCCACAAAATGGTCCTCATGAGCACAGGAAGGCAGCAGCCCCCAAGGGCAGCCCAGGCAAGAGCCCCGTGAGGGTGGCAGCCTGTGCAGGCGGCTTGAAGTAGTGCACCTGCAAAGTTGTGCTTGAAACTTGCCTGGGAAGGCAGGGCTCTCACACTGTCACAACATCTTGCAGTCCTGACGGAGCCCCAGAGCTTGCAACCCCCACAGAGCTGTCCTCTGTGGGCTGCAGGTGGCTGAGAATGCAGCGGTGGCAGTGGGGGATGCAGCCGACCAAGTTGCCGCAGATCTTGTTGCTCTGCACACAGTGAGTGGCCTGGCAGTCATTGCCACTTGCCCTCTGGGAGAACAGGCATGACGCATGCTTGATGCTCCCGAGCCTGCAGACCTGCATGCCACAGGCTCCTCTGCCGATGCAGGACTCCATCCATCAGAAAATATTTGATGCCAATCTGCTGGCTGAGATGGTTCCATCGCCTATGCTGCTTCTTGTCTGAGCAACCACAGGCCCACCAAAGCAGGTATCAGCTGTGGAGATTTTCCCAGCTTTGTCCTGTAGACCCTGTCTGTACAGGCCTGGCCTGACTACCCGCGTTTCTGCTGGGTTTCATCCCAGTTTTCTCTGTTGCTGTCACCAACCATGAAGCATCATCTTGCTCAATACTGAAGGCAACTGCCTGAGGAGCATGGCAGCATGTGAATGCACTGTCCCTGTCAATGCGGCTGAAGTTGTCACAGTCGATATCCCAGCTCCCCTCGGTAACTTCACATTGGACTGAGACAGGTCATCATAAAGGGGAAACAAGTGTATCATGGGGGTCTGAGCATGATGTGTACACTAGTGTAGGAAGACACGCCACTGAAGAGGGGTGGGAGATCATCTGCTTGAGGAACAGAGCAGGCGGCCACCTTAGGGCTGACTGCTCGCGCTGAAAGAAACAAGGGTGGTGAACCGGAAGTAGGTTCAGCAGCGCAAGCAAATGAGTTGCGGGGCTGACAGGAGGCACAAATCCTCGTGTCCCAAGAGGGACCCCTTGAAAAAGCTCATGCAGCGTGTGTCATCAGGGCGAGTCTCGCCTTGGCTGGGCGCTATCGCCGATGGGCCCCCTTCAGGAGGTGCAGAAGAGCCTGGTGTGTGGGGGAATGCAATGACGGTGTAGGGAGCAGGGGAGACCACTTCATAGTGCCCAATCTCACAGGCAATGCCGCATGGCTCAGGCACGCTAGCTTGCAAGACGGTGCAGGAAAGCCCGCAGTTCGCTGGGAGACGGGGGGTGGGGACACAAGCTCCAGGTGCAGAGCAGCGACCACCCTGCGCCGCCAGAAGTTTGGGGTTCCAAGAGAGGGGTGGCCAAGCAGGAAGCTTGCCTGCGCGCAGCTTTGGCTGGCGCGTCGCCCCTGCCGCCTCAGTATGGGAGCGAATCTGTGCCGAAGCGGCTGTCTCCTCTCTGAGTCATGGCTTCCTGGGCGAGCCGCTCGATCTCATCCTGCAGGTGATAAGGTCATGTAAACCTTTTCCTGGGCCACTGTCTTGGGGGGAAGGCTGTTTGCAAGAAGGGCCCCGCGGCAGGCGCAGCACAGGTAGGCAGGCAACAGCATGCCCCTAGTCAGAATGACAAGCTACATGTGCTGTTTTCTAGAATCGGACTTCAGCTCAGCAGGCAGGCTTATGTGGTACTTGAGCTGGTCTGTGCAGCTGCAGGGCCACAGAGGATGGTGCCAGGATGCAATTCAGACTGCTGACAGCACTGCAGAGCCAGGAAGGCCTCCGGCAACCTAGTGTTGCCCCCCTCCAGCCCCCGCAGCGGCCCAAGGACAGGCAAATTGAGATGATCCCTGCAAATTTTGCTGGTCATAGGCCACGCAGAGCCTCAAGGCTTCAAGTCACGCCCTCCAACCCCAGCAGCCTCCGACCCCAGCAGCAGCCCAAGGACAGGCAAACCACGGGTGATCTGCAGAACTACTGGGCTGTGCGCTGTGCAGGGCTCCCAAAGCTCCAGATCACCTCGGACTGCTTGCAGAACTGCAGGGCCAGGGGCGCCTCCAGGAGGCTGGCGTTGGCCTCCTCCAGCCCCAGGGGCAGGTCCTCCAGGAACCAGGGGTGCCGCATGATCTCGGGGATGGTGATGCGCTTGTCGCAGTCCACCGTCATGATGCGCCGCAGCAGGTCCAGGCAGTGGGGGGACGCCCCGGGGGGCACTTCGTACTCCCCCCTGAGGATCCTGTGGACGACAAGGGCCCAGTCCAGTGAGAGAAGGTGCCGCGCACAGCAAAGCAGCAGTCTGGGCAGTACGAAAGCAGCCCAGAAACGGCCTGGACCCGAGCTCTGTGGCTGCAAGAAGCTCCCAGCCCACAGCCAGTGCATGCCTGGGCAACTTGAGCTGCATCTCGAGTACACAGTCCAGACTGGCTGCCTGCTCATGGAAACAAGCTTGCCAGACAGTCTACTACCATGCCAGTGCTTGCCCAGGGAACATGCGCTGCAGTAGGAGCAGCAGTCTAGGGAAATTTGGGCTGCATCTTTAGTACCCAGATCCAGACTAGCTGCCTAACTGGGCAGACGGTGTTGCCAGACAGTCCACAGCCTTGTCAGGGCTTGCCTGGGGAACATGCGCTGCAGCAGCACAGGGGCCGCCTGCCCTGCTTCCTCCGGCGTTCTGAAGGGAAAGTGGCCCGCCAGCATGACATAGAGAACAACTCCACAGCTCCACACATCTGCAGCCAGCAATGATGCAGGCCCTTAGCCACACTGCGTGGGTGTGCCTGCAGTCAGCGCACAGCACAGCGGCAGCACAGTCAGCAGAGGCTGTGCTGGGTTGGGGCAGGACTTCACACAAAGAGTAAGGCAGCATCTGAGGCGGCTTCAGGCGCAAGAAGCTCCCCCTGCCAGGCAGATCTGAGATGTCCTTTCAAGATTCTGTGCTGACCTGCTGTGATGCCGCGATACCGCTCATTGAGCAAGATCTCTGGAGCAACATACTCTGGCGTGCCTGCAGGTGCGAGGCAGCAGTTGTGCGCCCATGTTTATACTGACAAGTCAGGCATGGGAGCAGGCAGTCCTGCTCAGTACTGCAGGACAAGAGAAGCTGAGATCATTGACCAGCCAAGCGTTAAAGCAGGCTCTCATGCTCAGCTAGTATTACACCAAAAAACTTAGGCCTGGGAGGCGTTACAGCCGCAGAACGATTTGCGGTGCCCTCTGGAGGCCCACTCAAAACAAGCGGGATCCAGGATGGGTCACCTGGCATGCGCCTCCAGAAGCAGCAGAGCAGTGAAACCAATGCCAGGGGGCACATAAGCACCACAGGTGGATGACTCGGCCAGTCAGGCCGGGACTTGGCACTCCAAAGCCATCCCCATGCGTCGCGCCCTGTCACATCACAGCCCAACCACATGCCGTGATGGCACTCACCATGCATCTGTGCCCAGTCAATGACTAGCCGTTGTTGCAAAGACAGCAGCCATGCACGCTCCCTCATCAAAAATACCAACAAGGAGCAGCACAATCCCATGAGGCGTGCAGACTGCACAGGTGACTGTTTGCTTCCTGTCTTGAAGACAGCGCCAGCTGCTGGTGGAGCACCCACTCCAGCCTGTAACACTGACTGACAACACACCCAGATTGTGCGTTCACCAGACATGCTGTGCAGGCGCTGCCAATCTCAGCGATCCTGCGCAATGCACCCGTCACCACCTGCGGTGCAGGCACTTTACGCAGCAGCCCATTTGGAACAGCACGACAGGCAGAATGCAAGGCCAGGCTGCTGCAGTCTGGGCCCCCCAGCACTGTGCAGCCAGCCTTGCATGCTCACCACACATGGTTTTGCAGGCGCTGCCCATGAATTCGTCCTTGCTGTACCCGAAGTCGCACAGCTTGAGCGTGGGCCGGTCTGAGGGGTCCATCAGCAGAATGTTCTCCAGCTTGATGTCCCGGTTGGCAATGCCCATCTGCAGCAGCAGACTGCACCATCAACAATGGTGTCAGCCAAGCAGGATCTGCACTTTGTTTCACCAGCTGGATGGCTCAGCTGACAATGCCATCTGCAGCAGCAGCAAGCTTTGTTTTGGCACGTGCTGCTCTCCAGAGTATGGGAGTGAGACATTGTCTGGGAATGCATACACTACAGCAGCGCTGTTATCAGCAAATACTGCGCAGCAGAGCGATTTCAGCGGCTTATGCTCATCTGCATGCACAGGCACTGTGGTGAGCAAGTGGTGCACAGCATGTTCTGCAACTTGCGCATCCACTCCCAGCGTCAGCGACAGCCAGGTTCCAGGCAGGTCACTGCAAGTCCCCTGGTTGGCCATATCCATCTGCAGCAGCAGCGAGCTCTGTCACCACACGGTGCACAGCAGCATCTGCAAGCAGCTTTGCTCTCATCACTGGCATTGACCATCACCGCAGACGTTGCAAGCCTCACGACCACTGCAGGCCGGTAGATCAGAATGTTGACACTGGGTCACTCCCAGCAACTGCGTGCACAGTAGGGTGGCCTGCTTGACCACATCCATCCACAGCAGCAGGCATCTTGCCAGTATTCAGTACACAGCAGCGTTATAAATCGCACGCTCCTGATGCACGTCAGGACACTCACCTGGTGGCAGAAGTCCACTGCAATGATGAGCTGCTGGAACAGGTATCGGGCCTGCGCCTCAGGTAGGGCTGTGACGCTGTCGCGCTGGCAGCGGGCGGCCACAAACTCTGCCAAGTCCCCGCCAGCTGCATACTGGGTGGAGATGGCCAGGAATTCATCTGTCAGGAAGACCTCCAGCAGCTGCAGGATGTGGGGGTGCTGCAGGCACAAATGAGTGGGGATGGGTCGCAAGAGCTGACTCAGGGAAATACTGGATTGACCATGATCACAGGCCGAGCAGCTGAAGCCCTCCTGCAGCTGCAGCATTGTGAGTGCTGCATGCTGGGATAGTAATCATGCACTCCGCATTGTTTTGTGCGGCCCTTGAGTGCAGCCTGGTTGTGGTCGTGCCAAGAACAAAGGTCTTTGGGAGACATTTGGCTTGACATGATGGTGCATGGCACAAAATGCGGCAGGATTGTGGACAAGCCAGGTGACAGTTCAGGAAAGTGCGTAAGGAAAGAGAGCAAGCACGAAGCTCTTGCTGGCATGCCTGCATGCGGAGTCTTGAAGTGAGACCAACAGAACAGAGCAATGCTATCAGCAGGCTGGCTGACAACCTGCCTTGCAGCATCACAACAGACAGCAAAGCACTAGATGCCTCTCCTGCTCACCATGAAGCAGAGCCTCAAGTTCATGATCTCACTCATGACTCCCTTGATCCTGCAGGGAGGCAAGAGCACCAGTCTATGCCACTGGCTGCAGAACAGATGACCTGAAGTGCAAAAAGCACACCCTCACTGCTGCCAGCTTATGTAGGGGACCACCATCAGCAAGCCATGCTCAGACGCACCGCTTCTCTGATGTGCCTCCCAGGTCTGATGACATTGCTGTGTGGCCAGAGTCTCTATTCATGGGTTATAGCCCATCAAATATGATAAGGGCAAGTGATCTGGAGAAGTGAGCACTTCCATAGCGGTGCACTTCAGCCCAATCAGAATGGTCAAGTCTCTCCTGGAATTTGTTGCTTCAGTGACACAGCCCCAGCTCACGCAGTGGGCCCGAACACTTGGTGGCCCCCTACAGCATTTCCAGGAGCAGCTCAACAGTGACAGTCCCTGATGGTGTGGTGAACTGAGGCCCCAGAGGCTCTGCTGATAGCTGCGACTGTTGCAGAGCTGAAGATACCCTGCACAGCGCTGACAGCCCCAGCTCACATGGCGGTCCAGCGCTTGATGAACGTGATGATGGCCACCGCTGAAGCCACATGAGCACAGCAGGTGGACCCACGCTTCCTGCTGGACTCGAGAAGTCATGAAGCACCTGCCCCGCTCAGCAGCCCCCTCCACAGCACTAACAGCCCCCGCTCAGTGCACAGAAAATACCAAACTAATAAGTGGAAAACAACGACTCACGTGGTGGACCCCCGCTCAATGAACTTGATGGCCACCTCCCCCAGTTCCTGGCGGTCCCAGGCCAGCTGGACAATGCCCGACGTGCCCTCAAAGAGGTCGCAAATCAGCTCGTAGCGCGGGTGCCCATCCAGGGGGCGCTTGGGCGCGGCGACCACACGCGGGGGCCCCGGCAGGTGCGCCTGCAGCGGGGCGGTGCCGGAGGGGCTGGCGCCATGAAGGCTGCGCTGGCTCTCCGAGGCCGACGCAGAGAGGGACCTGCACCAGGAATGGGCACAAATTGCAGCAGCAGGTGTGCCTGTTTCTGTGGGTTCCAGAGAAGCTGTGTGTGGCTCCTGGAGGCTGGGGCATAGATGGACCTGCAGCAGCATCCTAAAGGACTGTTGAAACTGGACTGGTGCGGTGGAGGCTGGGCTGGCTCTCAGAGGCCAGGGCATAAGCGGCCACGGCAGGGCAGGGGTAGGATCGGTGACAGCAGGTCTCCGAGTCTGCGACCCACTGCAAGGCCTAGAGGCTGAGCTTGAAGAGGAAGTCTGCAGCAGGCCAGCACAGTCGAAGACTGATCTGGCCCCTTTGAGGCCCTTGCAGGTTCTTGAAGCAGGCGGGCAAGGAGGGACAGGCATGGTCTTCTGCCGGCTCCAGAGGCTTCGGAGTCCCTGTCCCTCAGTGGTGAGTCGTTCCAGAGCTTTTAATGGTCAAGGCAGACAGCGCGCTTCAGCGTGCAGGGGCAGGCAGGACGTCAGCAGGTGGTATGCGTGAGCCCTTTCAAGGGACCCACAAGGGACCTGCAGCATGGAGCATGTCGGGTCAAGCCAGAACAAGACCCTGCAAGAGAATGGCAACCTGCAAGCTGGAAACGGTCTGCAGGCGCCAGCTGAAGTTGGACTGTTCAGGGCACTCAAAGCCAAAGCTGAGGGCGGCCTGCAGCAGAGGGGCACAGTCAGGGGCGCTGGCCCCATGGGTCTACTACTTGCTTACGCACAAGCTTGTCATCCTGGGTCTTTTGCTCCCAGATGAGGCAACAGGCCAGGCAAAGAGCCCCAGGGGCAGCATGACACAGCCTGCACAACAAGGAGCGTGAGTCATGCCGGTGCATGAAGTGGTGCCATGGCCAGTCTAGCTGTTCAGCACAGGCCTGCAGAACAGCATTGCAGTGCAGGCCTGCAGGCTGCAACAGCTGCCACTCTGTCTGCTGGTGGTCACCTGACAGCAACCCCGACGCCTCCCCGCTCATTGGTATCGCTGAATGACACAGAGCCCCCAGGCCACCTGTGCAACTCTGATGCTGAAGCTTGCTCAGATGCAAAGCTCTCCCTTTGGCTGCCACCAGGTCGGCATGAGCCATGCACCTTGACGAAGGCGCCACCGCACGGAGACAGTCTCAGCTCAGAATAGTGGGTCAAAGGCACATTCCTGGAGTCCCCTGTCAGCACAGTACCCACAGGGCAGCATGGCATGCATAGGATGGCAACTGTGGGAGGAATGACACATCGGAAGAGCCCCGGCCTTTGCGATGGCACTGCTGCAAGGGCGAAGTGCATTGCTGTGTGGAAGAAATGCAAGCTTGCCCCTCCAGCAGCCCAAGTCATGTGCACCAGCTTCACCTGAGAGCTTTCTTTCCTCCTGCGTTGCTCTGCCAGCTGCTGCTTGTTATGGTGACTGCTGGAGGAGGCCTGCTTGAGTTCCCCTTGGAAAAGCTTGAAAGATCGGCCTGCTGCACTTTGGTCTGCTCCTTGTCGCTCGGAACAGGACGCTCCTCGGTCTTCTCTTGGTCGTCCTGAGCTATTGAGCAGCAGAAGAAGCTCAAAAGGGGCATGGGGGTTCTACCCCTGTTGCCAGCCTATGGCTCCTGCGCGCAGTGGCAGTGTCAACCCTGAATAAGGACTGGCGATCGACTGGCGGCGATCAGACCTGAGACCTCTCTCTCCTGAGGCCTCTCTCCTACTCAAGTGCCCACCCTTGTCCCATGTTGGTCCCCGCATGCCGACTGTCTTCTGACCACTGTGCCCCTGCAAGGCCTCAGTGGGCCGGGCCAGGTGCAGTGATCAGGCTCAGCAGCACCTCATCAAGGTGGCAGCGGGAACATTTCACCTGCAGAGCTCAGACTGCTGGCCTGGCACTGGGACTGGACTTTGGGACAAGTGGTGCACGGTAAGCGCAACATGGCGAATGCACTGTGTGTGAGAATCATGTGTACAATGTTGCTGTGCCCTGCGCAGGGCAGCCCTGATCCAGCCTTCAGACAACAGCACTCTTGCAGATGCCAGACAGTCTTACCAGGGCTCAGAAGCTTCCGCAGAGGCATGGCAGCAGTGAGTGGCCACCACCCATATTGAACGTGACATCCAGTCAGGCACCTGCTGTGAATTTTGATGAGGCGCCAGGCAAGCTGCACTCATAGGCCTCGCGTTTGAAAAAACAGCAGCAGGCGGCCCCCGAAAAGGCTGGACGTGGGCGTGCCGCGCCCCAATGCCTGGGAAGAATGCCTGGGAAGAAGCATAGCTGTGCCCCTGGTTCCCATGCAGGGCCCTCTTTGGCCTGCTGGCAGCCATTCCCGCAGACCTGCGGAGCCAGATCACAAGGATCTGCATAGATGGCACCAGCTCCACGTCATTGCTGGTGGACCGGCGCTCAGGGGCCGTTCTGGCGCAGCCCAAGCTGTACAACGAGGGGCAGTCACCAGAGGCTGCGGCCATCGCCAAGGTGGGTCCGGCTTGTGCTGGGGGCAATTGCACTGGCTCCTTAGGGCATAGGCAGACTTATCAGGTAGAGCTTTGACAACCCAAAGCTGTGTAGTGTCTTGCCGAGGTGGTACAAGCCTGGCCATGGTGCGGGCAGACAGTGCTGGTGACACATGCACCAGCTCCTTGGAAACGGGCGGCATCTGTGGGCAGCAATGTCACGCCCAACAGCTTGCACTGCTCTGAGAGGCAACCAACCTCTGCAGTTGTGGACTTTTGCGGTGCAGGCAGTGGCGCCCAAAGACCACACAGCCACAGCCTCCAGCAGTGCCCTGTGCAAGCTCATCACCTGGCACCTGGACGGCGTGTGGCAGAAGGTCAGTGCTGGGGGCCGCTGTGCCGCACTGGCACCTGCTGCAGGCTCTTGGTGATACGGACCAGCTGTGGACCCACCCACAGCATGTGTCTTTGAGTGATCGGATCTGCAGCGCAATCATCCCCATGCGCACCACCTATGTGTGGACAAAACCTGAAAGAGCGCCCAGCATTGTCATTGCATCACCGCCACCTGCAGCCACAGGCTGAGCACTCTGTGGCTGTTGCACAGCCTGCTTTGTTGAGTAATGCTCCATGCAGGGCTGATTGCAGACAGGGTTTGTGGAACGCTGCATGGCTGGCTCAGGCATGCACCTTGCACTTGTTGAGCACTCGATGTATCATTGCACCGCCGCAGCGCAGGTGACGAGGTCTGCCCCCTGCAGGAACAGGCGCGGGGACAGGATCCGGGGCTGCTGCACCAGGCAGATTGGCTGGCAGGGCAGCTGCATGGGCAGTGGAGCGTGACGGACTGGAACAACGCCCTCAAGCTGGGGGTCGACCCCGCGGCTGGCTGCTTTCCTGAGTGGCTGCAGAGCCTGGTGAGCAGTGGCAGCAGGGGTGGCTCCCTGCCCTGGCCTGCACCAACGCCAAGGAGAGAGGCCATGTGTGTCTTCGAGCCCATTCAAGTCTAGTGTTGCCTGGGAGCGTGTCAAGCTTGCTGACGCTCATGCTGCCTGGGTACGGTGTATGTCACGTCTGCATTGGCAGCTGTGCCTCATTGTCAAGGTCTGCCTGCCCAGCAAAGCTCAGTGTGTGTTCAGAATGGCTGCGCATGGGCTGCTGCACTTGCAGGAGTACAGCCACCTGCTGCCACAGCGAGTGGTTGCTCCTGGGGAGCCTGTGGCCCCAGTGACTGCCGAGGTCGCGAGGCGCACAGGGCTGCAGGAGGGGTGCATGGTGTGCGGCGGCACCACAGGTGACTCTTGCTGCAGGAGCTCAGCCTTCAACTGCTGGTGGCAGCACAAGGCTGCAGGAGGGGTGCATGGTGTGCGGCGGCACCATAGGTGGGTGAAGGGCAGCGCACCGCTCGTTTTCCCACAGGAGCTCAGCCTCCAACTGCTGGTGGCAGCATAAGGCTGCAGGAGGGGTGCATGGTGTGCGGCAGCACCACAGGCAGGTGAAGGGCAGCTCACTGCTCCTTTGTCCACAGGAGCTCGGCCTCCATTTGCTGGTGGCAGCACAAGGCTGCAGGAAGGGTATAGGGTGTGTGGCAGCACCACAGGGGGGTGATAGGCAGCGCACTGCTCCTTTCCACCCGAGCTAGCCTCCATTGATGGTGGAAGCACAAGGCTGTTGGAGGGGTGTATAGTGTGCGGCAGCACCACGGGTGGCTGGAGGGCAGCGCACCGCTGCTTTCCACAGGAGCTCGGCCGCCAACTGCTGGTGGCAGCACAAGGCTGCAGGAGGGGTGCATGGTGTGCGGCAGCACCATAGGTGGTTGATAGGCAGCGCACTGCTCCTTCCCACCGGAGCTCAGCCTCCATTGATGGCGGAAGCACAAGGCTGTAGGAAGTGTGCGAGGCGGGGGCAGAGCTGCTTTCCACAGGAGCTCAAATTCCACTTGCAGGTGGCAGCACAGGGGTGCATGTGGGGTGAAAGGTCTGCGGCTGCCTCAGTGCTTAGTGAGGCTGGGGAGCCTGCAGCCCCAGAGGGTGCCGAGGCTGCGAAGCGCACAGGGCTGCAGGAAGGGTGTCTGATCTGCAGCGGCACCACTGGTAAGTGAGTGACAGAGCACCACTGTCTGCCACAGGAGTTCCCAACTCTCTGCTGGTGGTGGCCTTCACGTTGCCGACAGACCTCACAGCCGAGCTTGCTGGGGGTTAGGACTAGGCCCCTGCTGCCTTCTTTGAGGCCTCTTCACCTCTGGGGGTTGCTGCTGCCTGAGGTGTTCATGTGCTGTGTTGCAAGAGCTCTGGCTGCGCTGTAAGAGCTGTGGCCATTGCGCACTGAGCAGGCGCCAAGGCTGACATTGGCAGCAGGGTTGCTTGACACGCAGGGAGATGAGGCGCACACCTTTGATTGCTTCGCTGTGCAGCGCCAGCGGTGGCTTGTGCAGGGCAGGGCTGACACACTGCTGCCTACATTGCGGCAACGTAGAAGAAGGCGGTTACGCTGCACAGCTTTTGTGGCAGGGCCAATGCACTTCACTGCTGCACAGCGCCGGAGTGTGCCTGCGCCGTGCTGATGGCATTGCAGCCTTCATGGCAACAGTGACAAAAGAGGCGGCTTTGCTGCGCAGCTGCTGCGGCAGGGTCAATGCTGTTCCACCACTGCACAGCTCCTGAGTGTGCCTGTGCCTTGCAGACAGCATCGCTGCCTTCATTGCAGCAGGGGCATCGGAGCAGGGCGAGGCGGTGACCTCTCTGGGCAGCAGCCTGGCCGTGAAACTAATCAGTGCAACTCGAGTGGACCATGCCGCCTATGGCATCTACGCTCACCGCTTGGGGGACCAGTGGCTGGTGGGTGAGTGCAGCCAGAAAGCGCAGCCGCAAACTGATTTCTGCAGCCAGGAAGCGCAGTGGCAAGCTGATATGTGCAATCCTGGCAGCATGAGGCCAGGGGTACACTCGTCACGGAAAAGAGAGGTGCTGGGTGGGTGCAGCCATTGAGCGCAACATACAACCAGCTGTACTGATGCTCATGCAGGTAAACGCTTGCATGACCATCAGCACCCTGAAGTGCAGCAAACAACCAACAAGCACGTGGCTGCCCTGAAGTTGGATTGAGCCTGCTATCACTGGGTTGAGCTTGAAGCAGAGTTTGTGTCTGCTCGTTTGTCAGGCAAGCCAGCAGGCCTCAGACTTCCTGGCTTGACATGAATGCTACAAGCCAGTCGTGGCAGACAGGCACAAGGCAGTGTGTCGTCAGAGCTTGCTTGCCGGAAGAATCTGACAGCACCAAACGGTGGACCTGAGGCTGCCTGCAGGGAAGCCTGGCAGCATAGGGCGCTATCTCCCACACATGCCGACCGAGCTGTGAAACCAGCTGGATGCATGCCTGCAGGGGGATCAAGCAATGCAGGCGGGGCTGTTCTGCGCAACTTCTTCACAGATGTCCAGCTAGTGGAGCTGACTGCCTGCATAGATCCAGACATCAGTCCCAATCTTGATTACTACCCACTGCTGCGGAGAGGGGAGAGGTTTCCTGTAAATGACCCTGAATTGGCGCCCCGGCTGGAGCCCAGGCCTGCTGACGATGCCCACTTCCTGCATGGCATGCTGGACAGCATTGCCAGGATTGAGCAGGAGGGCTTTAACCTCCTCGCAAAGCTGGGAGCAAGCACGCTGACCAAGGCAAGTCCTCATCATGCTGTGCTTGCAGCTTCCGCAAGATGCAAGCTGATATCAGATCATATGAATTCGGCAGAGCAACCAGGAAGGCATATATTGTGCCCCAGAAACTTCAGACAGCTGTCTGGCTTTCAGGCTGATGTCCAGGTGCAGTTGCAAAGGGACAGTGTTGCAGCACCACAGAAACTTACTTCACGAGTCCAGCAACAGGATTTGTTCACTTGTTCAGGTGTACACTGCCGGTGGAGGGGCAAAAAACAAGAAGTGGCTTCAAATGCGTGAGAGGCGACTGCAGGTCCCAGTGCTGGCCTCCACTGAGGCTGAAGCATGCTATGGAGCCGCGCTGCTGGCAGCCAGAAGCCAGGCACAGTGACATAGATGGTGGTTTCTGTTTCTGAGGAAATGCTGTAGCTAGACTCAATCAGAACACTGGGACAAATTTTTGCCCGTTCTGCGCTTGAAACCTATCTGAACCCCCTCAAACAGTTCTCGGCCCTCATCTGTCAGGGCAAGGCCAATGCCTGTCCACGGCCCATCAGTGCCCCGCTTGCCGCTGTAGTACCTGCAGAAAAGGAATGTATCAATGTCAACAGCGACATAATCAATATATGTCTTGCTGAAGCCAACTCTGTCAGGCAGGCATCTCACAGCCGCCATTTGCCATTCGCCATGCTCACACCACAAGGCGCGCCCACGCTGCCACTGTCCCAGTCATCCTCAGAAGGTTTCAGGATAGGCCTGCACCACAGCAAAGAAGTGGCTTCAATTCGAGTTTTGCTGTGGCTGCAATGGTGCAGTCCACGCAGCGCTATGGAGCATCTGCACATAGTTACAAAGCATGTGTCTTTAAGCGGACTTTCACTACTATGTGCCATCAAAAGGTACAAACAGTGCTTGCCTGGAGTGGCACCGCCAGCCAGACCTCCCATTCTTGCTGACTGCTATGCCGATGGACCTGCGGTTGGCGTCGTCAACTCCCTCAAAGAACATCACAAACCTGCAGGCAGGGGGGCACAAATGATGTGAATGCTGTGCAGGGCATCCAGGCCTATGATGAGCCACTGGCACCTCCAGAGCTGCAGAATCTTTCCACAAGGGATGAGCTTTGCCTACAAAATACTGGAGCAGTGAGACCTGTGCAACATGCAGACCAGCAGGCAGTGTACACAACCATGCAATGCATCTGGATTTGTGGGACAGCCCCTGTCAGCACCAGCACTCACTGCTTGTTGTCAAAGTCCTTGACGATGTTGGATGACGCCACTCCGCGGCTGTCAAACCCATCAGGTTGCCCTGTGCCGACAAAGATGGGGCCCTGCTTCTGCCACTTGAAGGCATCTGGAGAGGTGGCCAGGCCCACACAGAGCAGCTGCCTGCTGGCGTCAAATGAGTGGTAGAACATGCGCATGTCGCCTGGGCCAGCATTCAGCACCTGTAGGCAACTTGGGTCGTGTACAGGATGGTGAGATGGGCAGCCAGTGCAACCCAAAGTGACTGGTGGTCCGCTGGTGTACCATCAATCAGCACGGACAACTCCTCATTTGTTATCTCAAGGCGCCTGCACCAAAAAGCACTGTGGGGTCCCTGACCTGCTGCCTTCCAGCAGCTCAGTCTAGCACAGGCTAGTGGAGCAGCCACTAGGGTCAAGCTGGAGGCAAGCGTGCAGGTCACACCTGGGGCGTGGCCACAAAGTGCTCATCCCATTCCCCCTCCTCCCCAACATCAAAGAAGGCCCCGGTGTGGTGCTCCCCCTCCACGCGTGCCCAGTTGCGCCCATCCTGGCTCATGGCCAGACCTGGCCGCTGCCTGCAACATGGGTGCCCAGCTATGTCATGAGGCTGCTGAATAGTATAGGGTCTCCATGCACATGGGGGAGGATAGTAGCACATTCTGGCTCAAGGCCAGAGCTACCTCCTTGGTCGCTGGGACGGTGCCATGCTGTGCATGCAAATTTGGACGAGAGCGGCAGTAAATTGGCATTCAAATCATCCGCTACACACTGTTGATGCAACTGTCATGCAGGCTCACTTCGGCTGGGTGCCTTGGGCCAACAGGTGGCTGCCTGCCAGCAGATGGCTGCCACCAAAACGTCTTCTGCTATCACGCTGTGGAGTAAGCTGGTGATCATGTTCGCGGGCAACATTAGAAGGCCCACCTGAGCCCCGCCAGCTCTATCCCCTGCTTCGCCCCCGGCAGACCAGCTGGAGCTGCAGTCTCCTCAAAGGAGCCTCCACTGTAAAACATCCACCAGACTCCCACTCCAGTGTTGACGGAGGAGTTGGACATGATCTGCAGGCAGCTGCAGATGCATTAGAAGCCATAAGTGTAACTGGCTTGATGCCGACAGGCTCTCAGGCGGCGTGCATCAGGCAGACATGGCCACAACGCTGAACAAGCTGTAAAGAGGCAAGTGGCTACGTTGCTCACTCCAGCCAGGATTATCCATCCGCACCAACATATCCGAGTTTCAGGTGGATGTGGCTTGAGCAGCATGTAGGCGACAAGTGCCCACGCTGCACACTCCAACAAAACGTCATCTGCACCTGCACATCTGAGACTGTGACGTGTGCTGTGTCAAAGCACCACCAGTCTGGGTTGGGTTTGAGTACTCGGCCGACCTCCTGTGCCCTCTCGGGGCTGCTGCTGCCCTCCACATCGCCACTGCCCCGTGCCCAGTCAACACCATTGCTGCTGACTGCAAGACCTGCACAGACACTGCTTGCCTGAGGGTTGTAGCCAGGGTGCCAGCTGCCTCGGGTGCAGCAGCCTGATATCGAAAGACGCTCAGGACGCACTCCGACTGGGTGTCTCACTTTCAGGGTGGGGTGCTCAGCAGAGAGTAGATTACTGCTGTGCCAGAGCTGGAGCCAAGGAGAATGCTCACCAACAGAGCCAGAGCTGGGCTGCACGCAGTCTGCGTCTGTGTCGTTGGTGCCGCGACCAGAGTACCACAAGAACCAGCGCTGCTCAGAGTCCCCCAGGTAGCACCGGACAATGGGTCTGCAGGCAGCCACGCATTGTGAGGGTGATATGTGCCTTGCCCAGGCTGCGACACACAGATATTACTTGGCAGCATGTGCAGTCAACGACGATTCAGCTGCCTACCTTCCCACTGCAGCGTCATCCCAGCTTCCAGTTGCCCCAAGACTTAACAGCAATCCAGCATATTGACTCTGGGAGACGGCTGTGGAGCAGGCCTTGACCTGTGGGGCAGCTTAGACGTCACAATCATCCGAGCAAGCATGATTGGTGCAGCGGTTACTCTTATCAGGCAGACCTGAGGGCTGGATCGCCTGGTATGCCCCAAGTCTAGCGAGCTAGACAGTGACCTTCTACAAAGAAAATCACTGGCACGCGGATGAGGCACTGAGGAGGGTCTCAGGCAGTCAGGATGTATAGCCTGCATGCCGGAAGGCTCGCAAGAAGCAGAAGTCGAGGTTAAGGATCGGGGTGAAGATCACGAACAAAGCTCAGTAGGTGCCAGAGCAAGTTGCAATGCAGGGCCTGCTGGGATGCGCGCAGCAGAGTCCCATCGCATCTTGCCTTCACCAGAATTTTATCTGCCACGCCAGTCAGATTCAGGGAGGGAGGAGGGCCAGCGCACCAGGACGGCAGACATGCTTGATCCATCGCACAGCAGAGCACCTCCTGTCCTCAGGCCGCCGTGTTGGTCCGAGTGCTTGCCTTTTGTGCCATGTTGAGCCCCATTGACCTCCTGTGATCACTGCTGTGTTTGCATGCAGGCTCCAGGAGGGCTGCTAAGCTTGCCGCTACAGCAGTGCTGACAGACAGTAATCCTGCCGGCAGTGAGAGATATGATTACATTGTCATTGGGGGAGGCACAGCAGGGTGCGTGCTGGGGAACAGGCTGACAGCAGACGGCAGCAAGAAGGTTCTTATCTTGGAGGTGTGCAATGCCATGCGCTGCATGCTGCTGTCTATGCTGCGCCAGCCAAGGGGTGGTCAGCGAGGCTGCTCTGCACGGCATACATGACGCACCACACAATGCCTCGCCTGCTGCTGGAGTCTTGGCCATCTTCGTTGTTCAGCAGACAGTGGGGTGCTGCTGCCTGAGAAGGCATTCACGGCAGGCAATGCCCAATGCTGAACACCTAGGAACTGGTCAACTCCGTTCTGTGCAGTAAGTGACGCGCTGAGTGCAGGCCGGCGTTCCCAACACCAGCTTTGATGTCAAGGTGCCAGCTGCCCTCACGCGGCTCTTCAAGAGCAACCTGGATTGGAACCTGTACAGCAAGCGCCAGGAGCAGTTGGCAGACAGAAATGTGAGACGCCGACAACTGCTGCACATAGAGGCTGTGTGCCTGGCCGCTGCTGAATCTGGTGGCTTTTGGAGCAGACAAACAGCCAGCTGGCGGCACAGCCCTGCATGCCAGGCTTGGCATTCATGCACCTGCTAAACTGGCAGGGGTCCATCAGTGTTAAGCAGAGTGCTGTGTTGAGGTAGGACTTAGGCTGTGCACCTGTGCTGCTACCTGCATGCCAGGCGACAGGTCATGGCAGAGACTGAAAATCCCAGTCAGGCAGCCCACACAGAGACCTCGACGCTCCAAAGGTGGCACTCAGGGCATGGCCAATGCAGGCGTTCCTGCAGACTGGCCTGCCTGCTGCCCATGTGCCAGGTCTCTCTAACCAAGTGCTGCCACTTCTGCAGATATATGTGGCGCGGGGCAAGCTGCTGGGGGGCAGCTCATCCACTAATGCCACCCTGTACCACCGGGGTACAGCCGAGGACTATGACAGCTGGGGGGTCCCCGGCTGGGGCAGCAAGGATGCCCTGGAGTGGTTCCTGGCCTGCGAGGACAATGACCTGGGTGGGTTCGAGACGCAGTAACCTCCGTTGTGCTGGCACGCTTAGTGCTCAAGCAGACCCAGTGCAGCCCGGCAAGGAGATGGATGCCTGCTGGCCTGCCCTTCAATCCCAGCAGCTGTTGTCAGGATCCAAGGTGCCCAACAAAGATGTGCTTGGACCAAGATGGTCTCGGCACAGCAGCTCCCGATGCTGCGGCCTGTGCTGGTCCACTGCAGTGCAGGAGTGAGTGCTGTGCATGTGGCAATCAATCTGCACAGTGCTGCGAGTGTGTGCTGGCAGATCTAGCCTGCTGATTCAGGATGACTGCCTTAGTGCAGTGCAGCATTGTGCGTCCTTCATATGCACTGCACTGGATATGCACTGCCTGCCCTACGCTGCCTCAGCTAGAAGCAGTCGAGGTAGGGGCACTCTGGAGCAAAGCGCTGCTTGCAGCTGGACGGGGGGGCATGGCAGCAGCGCTGTGCAGGCTGACTGGGTGCAGGGTCCATCGCAGCTGGCAGGGCTGGTAACCTCTGCAGTAGCCTCTGTGGGCGGGATGCACAGGCCCCAGGGACTGCCTGCCTCTCTGGGCGGGATGCACAGCCCCCAGGGAGTGCCTGCCATCTGCCCTAACCAGCCCGGACAGCCCGGACAGCTGCAGGGGTCGACGGCAGCTCGCCGAACAGGACCGGATGCTGCAGAACAGCCTGTTGGTGCGGTCTGCACCGTGTCCACTGCCTGCCGGCCCGCCCTCTGGCCTGTGCCTGCAAAGCCCCATCGAGGGCAAATCGTGTCTGGTCTGCAGGCGCCCGCGCAGGAGTGCACGGCATTGGGGGAACCATGCACGTGGAGAACCCGCGGTATCAGAATCCCCTGCACGACGTGTTTTTCCAGGCCGCCAAGGAGAAGGGCCTCACCTTCAACCCAGACTTCAACGACTGGAACACGCCCCAGGTAGGCGTCTGGCCAGCTGGAGGCAGTTTGGTGCATCTTGCGTCAGCTGAGGCAGGCTTGTGGGGTGCCTGGAAGAAAACCAGTGCCTAATGCTAGCCTGTGCCAGCGTTGAAAGAGTTCCATGCACAGGAAGCACTGCAAAGTCTGCAGGCGCTGCTTGTTACTACATTTCAGTGCCCCACCTCTGCGTCCAGTAAAGAACTGGAGACTTCGTAGCATTGCTGGACGCTAGCTGCACTCTTGCTTGCAGCCTGTCATGAGGTTGCCGGTGCCCTTGTCTGCAGACAGGGTATGGGGAGTTTCAGGTGGCCCAGGATCGTGGGGAGCGGGCAGACATGTTTCGGCAGTACCTCAAGCCAGCCATGAACCGCTCCAACTTGACCGTGCTCACGGGGGCCAAGACGCTGAAGATTGAGACGGAGCAGCACAGTGGCAAGCCGGCAGCGCGGGCTGTCAAGTTCAGCACCAAGGGCCCTGCTGGGCAGATCCACACAGGTGGGTGTGGGGCTGGCTGTAAGAGCACAGCTGGGCGGGTCGCCCAGCACAGCTGAAGCTGTTGGGGATCCCCATGACAGCGTGCTGCCACAAAGAGCAGGTTTTGCATGGTCTGGGCATTGTTTGACTACTTGCCTGCCGCAGCTGGGCTGGCGGAAGGGGCAAGGTGTTGCTGGCAGCTGGGGCGGGGCACTTATGTTCATGCGCTTGGTCCCCGCAACAGCATTGTTGTGCAGCGCGGGTTGGTGCCTGAGACAATTCTGTGTCTGATGCAGCTGTGTGGGCGGAGGAAGGCGAGGTACTGCGGGCGACTGCACACTTTGTTTATGTTCTTGCAATCTTTTGATTTACATGACAGCATCCTCATGCAGTGTGGGCATGGTGCCTGAGACAACTGTGTGCTGCTTGCAAGGAGGCGGGCGAGGTGTTGCACGCAGCTGGGCAGTTCACAAAGATGTTGATGCACTCGACTACATGAAAGCATTCTCGTGCACCGCCTGAAACAAGCATGTGCCTGCTGCAGCTGAGCTGGCGGAAGGAGGCGAGGTGCTGCTGGCTGCTGGGGCGGTGCACACGCCCCAGATCCTGCAGCTCAGCGGCATTGGCCCAAAGCAGGCGCTGCAGGAGCAGGGTATCCCTGTCGTGGCAGACGTGGCCGGGGTGGGGGAGAACCTCCAGGTGGGCGCACTTGCCCACCTGCCAGCCACCAACTCCCGGCGTGTCCAGTCGAACTTTGCAGCTCGTGTTGACCTGGTGGTGATGGGTGTAGGGGGCTTGGTTGTGCAAAAGACCGTGGCACCAGCCTGAGGCCATCCTTCATGCTTCTTTGTCCAGCACCTAGGATGCAGGCATGAGCAAAGCAGCCGCCCATTCCAGAACCTCCGGCAAGGTCCACATGCCTGTTGCGCAGGGAGTTATTCGGGGCAGCACCATTGTGAACCCTGCACTTTGCCCCACTGCCTCCGCATTGCATGAAACGGCTGCAGGACCTGCTTCAGCAGCGTCAGCATGGTACCTGAGAACCTCACCAAGTCTGATATGTGCCGGCCAGCACCTAGCTCATCGCCATGTGCGGCCTCTATCCTGCCAGGATGGCCCAGCCTGCCTCAGCAGCTTCAATGTGGGGCCAGGGACCCGCCTGCGTACTGCCTATATCCTTTCATCGCCCGTCTGCAGGACCACCCAGCTTGCCTCAGCAGCTTCATCGTGAATGAGGAGTCAGGGCCCATCAGTGTCACAGACGAGATCTATGGCCCCAGCGGGCGCCTCCGACTGAAGGCTGTGCTGAACTGGCTGGTCAGGCGGCGCGGCCCCCTCACTACCACTGGGTGTGATCATGGCGCCTTCGTCAACACGCTGGGTGAGCTTGAGCCTGCACATCTGGCCCTCAGCTTTTGTGCTACGGGACAATCTTTGAAATATTAGGTGCAGGGTAAAGCCTTTCCTGGAGCCTGATAGCGAGGGCATGATGCAGTCTGCAAAGTGGACGTTGGCCCACATGGGCGCAGGCAGCTGGACTGCGCCTTATGGTGGCCCGCACAGCTTGACGGATCTGCTCCTGCTGGTGTGCTGGCAGCAATCAGGATGGCCTGCAGCTGCCAATCATAAGGGTCTGTCCCAGAATAATTGCACAGACACAGGCCAACCAACAGCTATGCTTACTGGGTACTCAATGCTGCACTATCCCCACCACATATTCATGCAGGCTCACTGCAATCCCCTGCAGGCTTTCACTGATAGCTGGCTGCCTTGCTGCCCATGCAGGCGGCAAGCAGGCTGACCTGCAGCTGCGCTTTGTCCCTGCCAGCTCCCTGAACAACGATGGTGTCAGCGCCTACCGCGACTTTGCAGACCTGAAGAGCAGTGGCGTGAAGTGGCCCACTGGGTTCACCTTCCAGATCATTGCAGTGCGGCCAGAAAGCAAGGGCAAGATTGGGCTGAAGTCAGACGACCCCTGGGACTCGCCAGCCATCCTGCCGCAGTACCTGACTGACAAGCAGGGCAGGGATGCTGCCACCCTCAGGTGGGCTTTGGCCACAGCTAAGGGCAGTGCGGGGAGCTGTGTCAGGTTTGAATCACAACCTGACCAGCAGCAAGCGCGTGAGGCTGGGGCGGCAAGGATGCAGCTCAATCCAGTACACAGTAAGGCTCTGAACATCCTGGGCTGAAGGACAGGAGGTGAAGGGTGCGCTGAACCTTGGGTAAGGCTGAGTGTGTTAAAAGTTCGTGGGCGCTGCCTCAGATACCGCTGGGAGGTTGGCTTGGCTCCGGCCTGAGATCCACTTCAGATTCAGCACATGAGACGCCATCTGTTAACTCAACATGCAGCCCTTCCCTGATCCTGTGTTGCACACTCAGGCTGTGCAGGTGCTGTCATGCTGCAATTGGCTGGAGCATCTGACTACGAAACAGACTAAGTTGCAACAGGGCTGTCCTGTCTGTATGGGCGTGGGGATGCGCATCTGCAAAGCTGCAGCTGATCTGGTGATGCATATATGGTGATTTACATGCTGTGCTGAGGAGGTGCAGGTGCACAGCAGGGAGACAAAGGCAGTAGGCTTCACTCCAGGTCTCATCTGGCTCAGCAGCTCTGTGAGGTGCTTGGGTCGTTTCTTCAGCTCCTGAAGCCCATTGCTGCATAGGTGATAATCAGTCCAGGCGATTGCAGGCGAATTTGCCAGCAGACTGGCCGGCTGATGTTACGCAGCGGGGCTAAATGGCTTGTTAGTGGAACACTATCATGCGGCATCATGTCCGAGCTGTCTGACTGCTACAGCCCAGGCCTCACACCACAGGGCTGCTGCAGGAGGGGCATGCAAACATTGCGTGAGACGGCAGGGCCCTTATCCTGCACAGCCTGATGCTAATGGCTCAAAGTTACTCAGATGTTCAAACTTGAACCCCCTCTGCTGCAAGTATGGCATGAGGACATCCTGGGCGACAGCCTCACCTCGTCAAGCTGGGCTTGAGCATCCCATTCAAGCTGCTGCAGCATTGTTGTAGGGGTGCCTCTCAAGATGGCGTATTCCCCAGCCTTCAAGCAGCATCTGATGCCAAAAAATTGTCCTGTCAAATTGCACCCTCAAGCACAACCCTGTCCCGCTGCAGGAATGGTGTGAAACTGTCCCGCGAGATGGCTGGCGCCCCAGCTTTCAAGCAGTATGTGAAGGAGGAGCTGTGGCCCGGCACCGGGGTGCAGAGTGATGACCAGATCGATGAGTACATCCGCAGCAGCCTGCACAGCGCCAATGCGGTGGTGGGCAGCTGCCGCATGGGGCAGAGCGCCAGCGAGGGGGCTGTCGTCGACACAGAGCTGCGCGTGTACGGCGTGCGCAACCTGCGCATCATTGATGCCTCGGTGCTGCCAGTCATTCCTGGTGGCCAAACCGGCGCCGCCACAGTCATGGTGGCGGAGCGGGGGTCAGCCCTGCTGACCCGCGACCAGGCCCCAGCAAAGGCACGCGAGATCGCTGCAGCTGTGGCATGAGCCCAGACCTGGGGCACGCCACTTTCAACACTGAGCCTCTCTGCCAAGTTTTCCTGAGCCGCATCATCTGCGACTTCTTCAGAACAGCTGAGATCACTGCCCATCCTGCCTACCCGTTACTTTAGTGGAACCATGGAATGAACTGCGTCCTCAGTTTCAATGAGGGATTTTTGTTGTCCTCCCTGGCCTACCCTTGCGAAGAGCTTTAAGTCACATTGTTGAGAGTGTAACGCAATGTCTCTCAATGTCCTGGCAGGTATAGTCTGCTGCAACCCACATGTATAGCTGACATCCCACTCATCAGCGCAGGTGAGGATTGGCTGCACAACATCAGACTTTGTGCACAAGGCTTTCTTTCTGGTCTCTGCCAGGGTCTCTTCTCCCTGTTTGACAATAATGTTATAGGTAGACCCTTCCCTGGCTTTCTCAAACTGAATGGTGAGAAGTCTGCTCTGCGTTGCTTCCTAATGCATCTCTCACCTGGCGCTTCATATCAGCAACAAATTTGTCACCTGCCCTTTCCCTGCAAATACAGCCTTGCCAGTGCAGGGGTGTGCTCTGGGGCCAGCAGCCAGGTCCCCCCCTGCTCCTGCATCGCTTGTCTACAGAGTAAGAGTTGAGTGGGCAACTTGCCATCGTTGGCCTGAGCTCCTCCTACCAGGCGCTCCCTCTCAGCACATGAGCCATTCACTCCCCTGCCCTTCCCATGCACATCCAGTCTGGAGGGGTGTGCTCTGAGGCATCGGGGCCCGCTGCTGCTGTGCTATCAGGGACTCCAGCTGGTGGCTTATGCTTGCACCCAAACATGCCTGAGCCGCGGCAATGTATGCAGCGATTTCTTGGCCCGCAGCAGGATGACTCCCTACCCCTGCACAACTGCAGGGTGGAGGTTCAGTGGGTCCATGTGTCAGCGCTGGTCTGAAGCAAAGCCTGAGGCTGCAACAAATCTACCTCCAGGTCACCATCTGCAAAGCTGCCGGCAGCATTGGTGGCTACAGGCCAAGCAACCCCGAACAACTTGGGCCACCTTGCCATCGCCCCTGGCTGTCATGTTGTTTGTCTGACATCTTAGAATGGTGCACATTACATTGCAATGAGACACCTAGATGGTAAACACCCAGCTGTGGCATCCTGCATGACAATGATGAAGTACAACGCATGCTTGCTGCGCTGCGGGAGCTCAGCAACTTGCTGAGGTTATCAAACTCGAGAAAACAGAGACATTGACCCAGAAACGCCATGACCTAGTGTGTACGGAACTCAGACGATTGGCGCAAATCCCCCAGCTACAGCTAACCAATCCTCTTTGGTGACCAGATCAGGCAAGCCACACACTCTCTGCAGTTTGCTCAACACTCTGTGTGCCAGCCGTGCAGATGCAGACTTTTGAACCTACTGCTGCAACCCATGCACACCCTTGCGTGCACAACATGTTTGTTACTGTAGACCTGCTGCTGCAGGCGATCTGCACCATCCCTTGGCAGCACCAATGTCCAGCCCAGACCAGGAGCAGGACACCAACATAGTGCAGGACAATAATGATCTACCAACAGATCTGCGCAGGCAGCACCCATGTCCAGCCCAGACCAGGAGCAGGACATCGACATAGTGCAGGACAATAATGATCTACCAACAGATCTGCGCAGGCAGATAGCTGCTTGGGTGGAGCACGGCACCCTCCCCGCCCTGCGCCGCGTCAGCCGCGGCTGGAAGGAGGCAGCCGACCTGGCTGTGCGCCAGCTGAAGGATGACCTTGACCTGTGGCCATACAACCCTGAGCAAGCAAGGCTCAGTGGCCAGAGGCGGCCAAATCTAGATTTTCTGGACCTGAGCCACCAGTTTGTGCTGGCGTCACCTGACAAGGATTGCGGAGACCTGATGTCATCGCTGATGCCGCTCACCCGGCTCCAGCACCTTGGCTTGGGCATAGGCGCTGCGCTGCTGCCAGAGGGCCAGGACTTCATGATCAGGCAGACGCGACTGCTCAGCCTGTGCCTCGATGGCAGTATCTGCGACATCGGAGCCATAAATGGGGTGCTGCATTTTATCAGCAGGCTGAGCCACCTGACATGGCTGCAATGTGACCTCCAAGGCGAGTATGCAACTCTGGCAGGAGTTTTGCTGGAGCCAGCGACAGATGAGGGTGTGCGGAGCCTGAGCAGCCTGCAGTCCCTTGAGCACCTGACCCTGACGGTGGGCAACTTGGACTCACCAATTACAGGCCAGGCTCTCAGTTCGATTGGGAGCCTGCACCAGCTGACCCACCTGACCCTGAGGTGGTGGCCCATGGAGGACGAAGACCTGGGCCACCTCACACACCTGCAGCTCCTCTCACTGGAGTTACAGAATTTCACAAGTCTGACTCCATATTGTCTGATGGATGAGATCAGTCTGTTCACAAGTTTGCATTACCTGAACATAGACCAAGGCAGAAATTGGTGGACACACAGGGAGCTTGACAAGTTTTTGGAGGTTGTCAGTGAAGTGATGCCATCTCTGACAGACCTGTATATCTCTGACAGGCCTACATATGTAGATAGGACTGACTATATAGACAGTCCTGTATAATTAGGACTGCATACTTGTAACATTTTAGACTTGCTGCTGACGGCTGGGTGGCTGTCCCTAGTAAAAGAAGAGCACGAGGCTGACTGACATCAGCAGCCAGCAGGCCTGAACTAGCCCCAACATCAGGACGGACCACACCCTGGCAGATGCTGCTCATGAGATCACACAGCCTCGCTGCGGGACGATGTGGTGGGTGAGCATGAGGCCCTGGCTGCGCTGCTTGCCGTACTGCTTGCTGCCACTTCTGGAGGTTGTAGGCAGCACCCGCAGTGTGTTCATGCCACGGGCAAAGCAGCCTGCCGCATTGCTTGCAGGGCTGCTTGCTGCTATGGGCAAGGGATGCGGGAATGGCTGCAGAGTGCATGTGCCAGGGGCAATGACAGCAGCGCTGCTAGCTCAGCCAGCAATAGTCTCGGACGAGAGACCACCTGACATAGGCTTTGTCTCTGTCTCTGTAACCGTGCCTCAGCTTCTTGGTTGAGCTGGGCTGGACTGCTTTGACAGGCTCTTCAGACCCCCAGTCACCATCTGCTTGTGGTGACCTGTTCACTGCAGACCCTTCAGATGGCAACGCCATGCATGCACGCGCCGCAGATGCTTCCAGCTGGGCCCTGTGAAGCCCCATCGCGTGTGCGGCTTGTTCAATGCATTGGTACTGCCCACTCTCGATCAGGGCTGCTAGGTGTGGTTCTGGCATCTTGCAGGCAGCAGCATGGTCACCAGAGTGCTGGGCGCTGCACACCGCCAACTCCTGCGGGGTTTGCTGGCTGTGAAATGCACCACACACCACTGGCTGGAGTGTAAAGGATACCCGCTTGCTGTGCACCGGCAAAGCAACCTGACAAGTCCAGTCAGCACATCTGCAATCCTACCGACACTGCAACTGGTACCTCACTTCTGGGTCTCTGCTGGCAAACCCATCATGGAATGTACACCTGCTAGATTTGCTATTCTTGCGGGCCCGCGGCAGCCCAGGCAAGATCCCTGTTTGCGGAATCTCAGACAGCACAGTGGCCACGGCAGGCAGATGCGGGGCTTCCCAACAGCATACACCATACAATCTGCCAGCAGATCAGAGGCTCTTGACTGCACAAATGCTTGGCGCAGAGCCGATGCAGCAGCCTCAAGCTCAATGGTAAGACAGGCCGCTACCCATCAGAGGCCAGACATGACAGGACATGCCGCCTCTGCGACTCAGCAACAGTCACTGAAAACGAGCAGCACATGTTGCTATGATGTCCCCAGCTTGATGACCTACACAACACCCATAGCCGCATCTTACAGCAGCCAGGACTGACCTTGGCAGACTGCAGTGTTGCCTGCTGAACATGGGTGTGCAGCACAGCTTCAGCATCAATCAGGTCTGCTTCCCTCCGTGGGTGTATGTTTGGGCTTATGTTCTTCCAGCGTGAACCCCGGACTTCATGTTCATTTCCTAGAGCAAACAAAGCATTTAAGGAGACAGTGGCATTGACCAAAGACCGCCGTGACGAAACTAGCTCAGAAGATTGGATCATACTGCCCTGCCGCACGACTTCCCTTCACTGATCAGATTGGGTGAGCCAAGCTCAAGACTGCCCGGAGCCTGGCAGCAAGCCATGGTTTGAATGCCAGTGACTGGTGCATGTGCAGCTGCAGAGTAAGGAAAGCACTGCTGCAACCCATGTAAACACGTGCGTGAACAACACATATTCTGGACCCTGCTGCTGCAGGGAATCTGGTGACCACCCCTTGGCAGCACCAAGACCAGCCCAGACCAGGAGCAGGACCCTGACATGGTGCAGGATATCAATGACCTGCCAGAGGAGCTGCGCATGCAGACACTGCTTGGGTGGAGACCGGCAGCCTCCCCGCCTCGCGCCTTGTCAGCCGCAGCTGGAACGAGGCAGCCAACTGGAACGAGGCAGTCAACCTGGCTGTGCGCCAGCTGAAGCGTGACCGCCAGAGCAAATGATACTCATCAGGCCAGAGGTGGCCCAATCTAGAGCGACTGGACCTTGATTCTCATGGTCAGCCTGACAACTACTGCAGATACCTGATGTCATCTCTGATGCCGCTCACGCGGATCCAGCACCTTGGCTTGGACATGGGCGCTGCGCTGCTGCCAGAGGGCCAGGACTTCATGACCAGGCAGGCAGGCGCGACTGCTCAGCCTGTGCACCATGAGCTGTTCTGACTTACCCCCCCGGCGCCTCAGATGGGCTGCTGCAGTTATCAGCAGGCTGAGCCAGCTGACGAGGCTGGATTGTGGCCTCCAAGCCGAGCGTCTCAGTTATAAAACAGGGCTGCCGCCAGAGCCAGCAACAGACAAGGGTTTGCGGTGCCTGAGCAGCCTGCAGACCCTTCAGGACGTGACCCTAAAGTTCAGCAGATCTTGCGACAGTCACTTCACTGTTAGAGGCCAGGCTCTCAGTACGATCGGGGCCTGCACCAGCTGACCTGCCTGTCCCTGGTGGGGTGGCCAATGGTGGACACAGACCTGGGCCACCTGTAACACCTGCAGCCCCACTTTACTGCAGTTGAGGTTTTGCAGGAATCTCAGTTCAGGCTGTCTGGTGCATTTATGTCTGCTCACAAGTTTGCACTCCTTAGACATGGACATTCCCTAGGACATTTTCTGGGGCACAGAGGAGGAGCGTGACGCGTTCAAGGAACTCGCAAATCAAGTGTTGCCATTTTTGACGCTGGAACACCATGATACCGTGTGCCTTGTTTCCAAGAGCCATGTTGCTGACAGCCTGAGTGGCGGTCCCCAGTTGTTGTCAGCACAAAACTGAGTGACATGGGCAGCCAGCAGACCTGCGCTGCCAGCCAGTGCGCCTGAACAGCCCCAGCAGCAGGTTGAGTCATTGATGGCAGATGCTGTGCACACAGCCTTGCAGCGCAGCATGGTGGTGGGTGAGCATGAAGCCCAGGCTGCGCTGCTTGCCGTCCTGCTTGCTGCCACATCTGGAGGCTGTGGGCCACAACCGCAGTGTAGCCATGTCAAGGGCGAAGCAGCCTGCCGCATTGCTTGCAGAGCTGCATGCTGCCATGGACTGGGGATGTGGGAGATGCCTGAATTGTGTAATGTGCCAGGAGCAATGATAACAGCTCAGCAAAAGTCTTATCCAAGTGACCACCTGACAGGCTTTGTCCCTGTTACATTTGACCCGAGTTTTATTTCTCTCTGTCTCTCTGGAGAGTAAAAGCCAAGGGTAAGTAATCAGTAGTCAAAAGTGGTTTCAAAGGGCTGGTCAATCAGGCTTTGGGGCTGTTTCAGCTGCTAATTGCAGCAGGCTGCATCAAGCCTTTGACCCCTGGGCTGCGAGGCAAGCCTCATACTCGGCCCAGTCAATAGATTCAATCCAGCTGATCTAGCATGCCAGCTGCGGAAGGCTATGAGGCCCTGAGGCAGGCCAGGATTGCAGAGAACCTGGCCAGGCTAAGGCAGAAACATGGTCTGCTGCTCAATGCGGGCGTTCTCCTTGGGGAGGCGCCACAGCCTGTCAGGTTCGTCTTCTTGTACAATTTCTCATCATGGCTGGTGCATATGCCGGCCCCTGACATGTGGCAGCAGCTGACTGTCCTGCAGGAACCCTGCTAAGAGGCGCAAGGTGGATGTGCCAGCACTGCCCCTCCGCAAGTCTGACAGGTCAGGTGTCCCACAGTCCTTGCAGTCATTGCATTGCCATGGCACAGCGAAGTCTGTTTCCCTGCAATGATTGCTGCCCACTCCGTGGCAGTTTCGGCCACAGGGCACAATGTTCAGATGATGTGCTTGATGCTGTGGCTCATGTCCAGCTGCCTGGTCCCAGTCCTGCTGTAGCAATCCGTAGGACCAGCAGTGTGCATGCACCAATATGTGTTGCAAGCCAGCAGCTCTCATTGCCTGCAACTGATGACCTGTGTGGTGCGTGTGTTGCAGGGCTAAGGGCAAACAGGCGGTATGCTACAATGTGGATGGGGAGCCATTGCGTCCCAGGATGAAGGCAAGGTGAGCGCATTGCAATCTCTGCTGGGCCGGTTATCATCTGCGATATCTGCAGCGTCTGCTGCCAGTGCGACTTCAACGGCCTCTGCCACCAGGCAGAGGTGTTCTGCAACGGCCTGTTGTTGACCCAGCATGTTCAGCTTGCTGCGTGAGGCGGCCCAGCGCAATTCTGCTGCTGCTGCCAAGTCAAGCCCTTGTGTCCTGTGCCTTCACCCCCTAGCCCATCGCACCATGCATAAGTGCAGGCTGTTGACTGCATGTCTCGCCATGCAGTCGCAAGGGCGGCAAGCGCACCTCAAGCAGCGTGGACCGCTGGGAGCCATCCTGGGCTATTCAGACTGACGCAGCCATCCTGGCAGCGACCAACGCGGCTCATGAGCTGACCGACAAGATGAATGACGCCCGGGGGAATGACCCGATGGCTTTCTCGAAGGTGGGCTGCTGATGCTGCATGCTGGTGGCAAGTGATTTGCCAACAGGCCTTATCATCTGACCAACAACATGACTGCCCTGTTGTATTGTTCAAGGTGGGCTGGATGCAGGCAATTCTGCAATCAGGATGATGTACAGGGCCTCTGCTGAGTCAACGTTAGCCCAAGTGTAACAAGGCCATTTTGGCGTGCCTGTGATGTGCTCTTATCAACAGGACTCAAGTCAAGACTGTGACAAGCATACAGCTGGCGGGCCTTCACCCAACTGCTGCTGCTGCACGGCACCATGAAACCACCCCTGTGCCCAGACCGCCAGCAGCCTTTTGTGTCCCTGCAGCTGTTGCAACCACTTTGTACTATCTGGTCACAGCTCTTCACCACTGCTATCAAACAAGTGCTCCAGCTGCGTGCTACTGCAACCCTTCGGGTCAGCCCCTCCTCTGCTGCTGCTGCAATGACTCGTTTGTCTAGCTCCGGCCCATCTGCCAGTGCTGCTGCAGGTGGTCACTGCCTGCCCTTGCTGCTGATGCAGGTCACTGCCCAGTCAGTGTCTGCCATTGCTGCTGCTGCAGCTGATGATGTGGTCAGCGCCCACCATTGCTGCTGCAGGTCATGATGTACTCCCATGTTGCCAAGGGGTTTTGGCTGGAGGCTCCCTATAGCCTGGCAGCAGCCCTGGGAGCAAGGGACACAATGATGGTGGACCTGGAGTGCTCCAACACCACTGTGCCGGTGGCTGATATGGTCAACAGGGATGCAGATGGCCTGTGGGAGGCCAAGCTCCTGATGAGGAGCAACAAGAGGGCGTTTGGATTCAGCGGCGGCTGGCGGGGGTTTGCCAAGGACCAGGTGGGATGTTGGCTCGTCACAGAGATTGCCGCGGGGCTGTGGCTTAACTTCGGCGGCTGGTGTTGTGCTGCAAGGCATTGTTGTGGCGCCGCTGAGAAACCACATATGGGTATCTGAATTCAGCAGCAGCGTTGTTTCTGTTCTGGCCTGGGCTCCCCTGTGAATTGCTGGCAGCACATTCGTCGTTGAAAAGACGTTCCTGTCTCCGCTTTCAGATGTGTAAGGGCGTCCTGAGAAGGTACACAGGCATGTGTTGCAGACAACGAGCTCGGGCAAAGCATTGCAGCTGTCCTGCTCCAAGCTAATGAGCTGCGGCGTCTGTCTGCCTGCAGAGGTTGACTATGAACGACACAATTGTATTTGAGGTGCCTCCTAAGACAAAGGGCTCTAGGGTGGCCAAGCCAAAGATCAAATTGCACATCTTCAGGTGAGGAGAGCCAAGTGTGCCCACAGCGGCGTACGCAGCTCCACAGTTTGTGGCAGTGGCCTTGCAACCTAAGCGACATGCCTGCCAATATGCCTGGCAGCTCACAGAAACGGCAGCTGCAGTGGTCCTTGAGCCTCCAGCTACATACGCCGTCCGTCATCTGTGACAATGACTTGCCAGATTGTCCTGCCTCTTCAGGCATTGAGCGCACTTACGGTCTGGCTCACTTGCTCCTCAGCTGCAGTAGCCATGACAGCTACCTCAGCTGTGGCCTCCTCCACTGCCTGCGCAGCGTTCCCATTGGGCTCTGCCACCTCAACCATAACTTAGCTGCCGCACTGACAAACCACCTGTAGCCTCATGCCCTCTGCATCTGCATATGCGCACAGTCAGGAATTGGAGTGACCACTGTTTTGTAGGGCATGCTCCTGCAAGATCAGGGCAGGCACGCATCAATCTTCCCACCTAGCGGATGCAGCCCCATGGGAAGCATGCTCATTACTTGCTACCGACATCCCTCAGCTTGGCATTGACAAGTGCAGCTGGTATCAGCAGTACTCAGGGAAAGCAAGCAAAGTAAATCACCCCTTGACCTCCCACGTGGGGGGACTGAACTCTGATCGTGCTGCCTCCCAGGGGTGAGGATTATGAGACTGATGAGTCATGGCCACAAGTGAAGCCAGCTCAGGAGGTCAAGAAGGACATGGTGCCCAGCAGAAAGAGGGCTAAGATGAGTATCAAGAGGGCCTCGCCTGCAGGTGACATTCTTTGTTCATGTGGTGGCATGGTGCCTGACTGCTAAAAGGGCGATAATGGTGTCCGCGGGGCCTCGCCGCAGAGACGTGCGTTGGCTAAGCTCATGCATCTGCGGTTGGCTTGGTGCTGACTGCTTACAATCCAGACATGGTGCCAAGAAGGCCTCGCCTGCAGGTGAGCACTGCTTGTGCTCTGTGACTTGAGCTGATATACATGATCTGCAAGAGGGGCTGCGGGCATTCAATGTGCTGTTCCTTTGTGGCTATGCCCACACCACACAACACAACAGATTGAGGCTGCTGCTGACCTTGCAGCTGCCCTGTCAGCTGACCCTGGGTGCTGCTGTACCAATGCCCCCACAGCACTGCCACACCTTTCTGTTGTGGCAGTCCTTTCCACATCCTACGCCCTGCGATATGTGTGAATGGAGCCACCGCAGCTCTTTGAGGCTTCCTCTCCCTGTGTTGTCCTGCTGGTAGCACAGCTGCCGACGTAGACAGGTGCACCCAATAGCTCCGGAACCAACATGTCATGGCATGGCACTGCAGCTGATCCTAAGCTTCTCCCCACTATCCTGCAGCCAGCAATGCAGCCAGCGCTGATGGCAGTGGGGAGGAGGATACCCTGCGCCTGGCAGCCCCCACAGACGAGCCAGGCTTGAAGGACAGCAGCAGTGACGGCAGCGATGCCAGCTGTGGCTCTGACAGCGACTCCGACGCCAGCAACGAGTCTGACGCAGACTCGGACCCCAGTGATGTGAAGGATGATGCACCAGGTGTGATATGTTGACAGGGCATGTGTCAGAGACGGCTGTGTCTGCTGGAAGCACCACTTCATTCTGCTGCTGGAGGTCAGCAGGAGCTACCCTGTGGCATGCTGGCAGAAGCTTCAGAAGGAGCGTGCAGGGGATGGGTGGGCCTGTCCTATGTTCCCCTATGGGCCTCCTGAACCGCATGCAGTGCGTCTGCTGGCTGCACGTAGGTCTGTGTGCATGCTGTTCAGATGTTTTGCTGGCCAAGGTATCTTGCCTGTTCAGACATTTTGCCTAGCGACACCTGGGCCTCTGGAGTTTCAAAGCTCCCCCAGCAGCTGCCACAACACATCCCTGTGGCTGCTTTGGTCACGTCAGACGCCAGAATGTAGCAGCGTTGCCACATGTGTCCTGCTGAGAGCTTCTTGCAAATGAGGAGAAAGGGCCAGTGTCTTTTGTTGTTGTTCAGATCTGTGGTGTGGTACCCAGCATGATCAGGCAGTTTCTGAAGAGGACGGCAGCCCAGTGTATGTCTAGTTTGT
The DNA here is from genome assembly GCA_963969365.1 of Asterochloris sp. CNOR1. Lineage (NCBI taxonomy): Eukaryota > Viridiplantae > Chlorophyta > Trebouxiophyceae > Trebouxiales > Trebouxiaceae > Asterochloris > Asterochloris sp. CNOR1. The sequence goes on from OZ017750.1 coordinate 3,635,346, forward strand.
GGGTAATAGCAAGCCCCATGCACACACTGTGCTATATGCAACTGCACTGGCTGGCTCTGAGGCTTTACGCCGGTCAATCTGCCCGAGGTGCCCATTAAAGCCCTTTCTGCTGGGTCCCAAAACCGTCAGGGCGACCAGGCACTCTGCAGCTTCTTCAGTTTCACAAACAGATTACATGTCTGTGCTGCTGCAGGCAATGCGCCCACAGCTGTGGACATCCCAGCCAGGCACAGCAGCTGCACCAGTGCAGGCAAGGGCAGCGATGGCGCAGACCCAGCTGCTGGTGCTGGCAAGGAGCGCGCCATGCCCCATCGCCTGCCAGCCTCAGCCAGGGGCATCGCCAGCAGCAGCCAGGGGCCCACCAAGGGGCCACCCCTGGCTACTGGCAAGGCCAAGGCAAGCCAGGTGCTTCGCTGCAGGACGGATCTGGGCCATAGCAGCAGCGGCAGGGGTGCAGGCGGGCAGGCAGTGGCCCCAGCAGCTGGCGGCAGCAAGCCTGGCGGTGGCCAGCAGCTCCGCAGCAGTGGCGCCGGCAAGGAGAATCAGGGGGCTGCTGCCAACAACGACGCCGTCCAAGGCAAGGGCGCCGGTGAGCAGGCGGTGGCCCTGGCAGCTGGAGGCAGCAAGCCTGGCAGCCGCCCGCAGCTCCGCAGCAGTGGCGCCGGCAAGGAGAATCAAGGGGCCGCTGCCAACACCGGTGCCGCCCAGGGCAAAGGCGCCAGTGAGCAGGCAGTGGCCCCGGCAGCTGGCGGCAGCAAGCCTGGCAGTCGCCAGCAGCCCAGCAGAGGTGGCGCTGGCAAGGAGAATCAAGGACCCGCTGCCAACAGCGGCGCCGCCCAGGGTAAGGGCCCCGGTGGCAAGGGCGCCAGTGACGGGGCTGAGAAGCGCAAGGGGGTTGCAAGACTAGGGGAGCCAGCTGGGAAGGACACGCAGCCCAAGAAGAGGGCTGCTGCCCCAAAGAGAAGTGAGTGGCTGCGCACTTGTCGCTTGGTGTGGCAACAGGCTGTGATGCAGGCAGCTCGAGAAGCAGCCGCTACCAAGGAGACTCAGTTGATCTTTTTGGCACTGATCACCACTCTTGGGCGGCCTCCTTGCTTGCATCGAGGTGCTCATGTGAGACAGACACTGATAACTGGTGCTGCCATCTCAACAGAACTGCAAGCCTGCACACTCTGAAGGGTGGCTTTGCACCAGCAGCCATGAGCTGCTCCCTTTGTGGAGATGCCCGCGCCGGGGGCTGCCTGGCGAGCCCGCTCTGGATTGTGCACCTCGCTTGCATCAAGGATGTCACCCTGGTGCCTGCAGAGGCGGAGTGGGTGGACACAACTGGGTGGTATGATAAGGTGAAGGAGGCCCGTAGGGAGGTGGGGGCGCCAGACTTTGACCAGGTGGGGATGCTCCTGTTGTATGACAAAATCGTGAAGCCTGAAACAAGCTCTAATGCAACAAGCAGTGAAGGTTCCCCTGTGCAGCAAGCACTCACCTGCAAGAAACGTAAAAGATACACATTGCTGATGTGGAGGCAATTTGTCATAAGGGGTGGTTGGCAGTTGACCCGGTGAGCTCACTGCATCATGAGATGGGCGTGACTTGCACCGTGAGGGCAAGCCCATCCTGCTGCAAGGGTCTGGTGTGAGTGGCATTGCTGGAGACTGATCAGCCATTGCCTCTGCATGTGTGCAAGACTTGTGCTAGCAGCTGCAGTGCAGCGGGCTCTTGTTTGCTGCAGCTGACAGCTGACAGAAAAGCCTTGCCAAGCACCGAAAAGGTGCCCAACTCCATGCAGCCTTGCAGCGTGGGCAGCCTGTCTGACTCTGCAAGCTGACTTGGATACCAATAGCCACAGCCATGGTGCATGGAGGGTCGCCATGCAGCTTCAAGCACAAAGGCAGATGACCAAGGCAGCAATCGTCAACCTGCCCACCTGCTTGTGGTGACTATGTGCACAATGCAGCATGTCACTGTCTGCATTGTTGGACTGTACCGGTGTAGGCGAGGACAAACAGCAGTCATCGGATTTTCTTCTATCCTGGCCTGCAGGAGGTGCTGGAGAGGGGGTTGCCAAAGTGCTGCCTGAAGACGCTGCTTTTCAACATGAGCATAGAGGCTGCAGAGGATGGCACACTGACTTTCGTGCATCCAGAGCAACCTGGTGCCTATGCCGATCGGCTACCCACTGTGCCTCCAGTCCTGCCCAAGGCCAAGGTGGGTGCAGCCAAGACTCTTAGCAATGGGCTGGCCTGTGCAGGCGCCTCCTTCAGATGCCCACGTGTGACACTTCTTGTGCTCTGGGTGGGACACATCAAGGGGACCCAGGCCAGGCGGAGGCCGGGACAAGAGCCCTCATGAGTCCTGCATGACGCAGGGCTGCCATACTAAGGGGAAGCATGCCATTTGTGGGCTGTCTCCTGCCAGCCTTGCAGAACATATCTTAGGCTCTGTGGGATAGCGCTGTGCTCACAGAGCTGGGCTGTTGTGTATTCTCTCCGCCCTGTCTATTTGCCAGGGCTTCCTCTCGTCCAGTATTTCTCGGTACGGACCAACTATGTCTTGAGCCTGCATTGCTGGAAATGGCAGACCCATCGCCATCTGGTCAGTGAAGTGCATCCATAGGCCCGGGAGGGCCTGTAGGACTGCCAATTCTCCTCTGTCTCAAACGTGCTGCCTGTCAGAAGCCGCAAATTTGCACTTTCTTCCTGAGCAGGCAGATCTTGAAGCTTGCCACGACAACAAGCTCTTGCAAAGATGATAGCACTCTGATGCAGCTGTGGCTGCCCTGAAATCCCCTCAAGCTGGCAGTGACCAGTGATTGCTGGCGTGATTGGCCCTGCAGGTGGGCTTGGGCAAGCAGGCTGCAACGTTGTCCTTCCTGGAACACCAACTTTCCCCGCCGTCTCATATCTGCCAGCGGCTAGATAGACACCGACTCTAACGGCCCTGCAGGTGGGCAAGGGCAAGCAGGCTGCAAAGGGAATAAAGCCTGTTGGCGGCGCTGGCAGCAAGGCTGCGGCTGGCAAGGCAGCAGCCAAGGACAGCGCAGCTGGTCCAAGCAGCAGCAGGGCTGCTGGGCCAGGTGCGGCTGAGGCGGCCAATGCTGCCAAAAACGCTGGCACCCGCACTGGAAACACTGATGTGCCACTGCCAGTGCGACCTGGCGCTGCTGCTGCAGCCGGTGCAGGGAGCAGTGCTGCCAGTAAGCAGGCGGCGACTGCTGCCAAGAAGGCTGGCACCCGCATTGGAAACAGTGGTGTGCCGCTGCCAGTGCAGCCCAGCGCTGCTGCGGCCGCCGGTGCAGGGAGCAGTGCTGCCACAAAGCAAGTGGCCGCCAAGCAGCCGATTGCGAAGCGCGCTGCTGGCGGCAACTGTCTTCGGCGGCGCATCAGCCAGGCCGCAGCAGCCAAAGCTACCCGTGCAGGCGGTTCAGGGGCCACAGTGTCCCCTGCGAAGGGCAGCCGCTGCATTGGCACCGCGGGCGCAGAGGGCAAGGCTCGCGGGAAGGTGGCTGCCAAAGACAAGCTGGGAGTCAGCACTGCCATCCAGAAAAAGGCGCATGCCAAGAAGGCCAAGGCCAAGAAGAAGAAGCCTCAGCAGGTGGGTACAGAGGCTGGAAACCTAAGGGTGTCCCTCAATGCTGGCAGCGTACACAGACGCAGACAATATGACCAGTGACCCCAGCCCTTTTGCTTTGCCAATTTTGGCAGCCTGTGATCCCTTGCGCTTTGCACAGCATGGTGCAGCAGCCTGTGACCTGGTGTCATTTGGCACGGTTGAGCTTGAATTGGACGGCTGCAGTTTTTGGTGGACTACATCCTGGACTCCAAGGTGGAGGACGGTGTGACCATGTTCCTCATCCACTGGCTGGGTTACACCGACTGTGAGGACACCTGGGAGCCCATTGATTGTCTGGATGGGCCCCCTGAGAATTACAAGTGGAAGAGGGCTGATGTACCATGTGGCAACTTACGAAACTGTTCATAGCAGTTCTTTACATTTCTTGCTTTCTTCAAGCTTTACAGCTGCTTCCCAGAAGTCTGTGCCGGGCGTCTTGACAGTAACTGTTCAGGAGTTGTTCAAATGGTTCACTTTGCAGTTCAATCCAATTGGAAGACATTGATGCCTGCATGCATTTCTGTGTGGGCCAGTGCAATCATGGATCAGACCGAAGCTGCTTGAAAAATTTTCTGCCGCGGATGCGCTGCTGGCCTTGGGCCTCCTCAGCCATCCGTATAAGAGGCCTGTCACCTGAGATCTGCAGCAGGCAGGCAGCTGTGTTGACAGAGCGCAAGACACATCATGCAAGCGCATGCAGGTGAGCTAGCAGAGATGCTCGCCTGGGGAGTGCCGCTCTCTGCAGGCAATGAAGCTGCCTGGCGCCCTTGGCGCCCTCTGACATCCCATAGGGGCTGCTGCGCAGGTGCTAAGGGCGCAGGGCTGGCAAGTGTGCACCATGTGGTCAATGGCCGGGGCTCCAGCATGAAGGAGTTGGGCTGGCTGGCAGCAGCAACATCATGCAGCAGGCCGTTTGCTGTCGCTGCTGCACTGCTGCTCTGCAGGCTGGCATTCAGCTCGGCGGTGAGGCTGTGAGCATCAGTAACTGCAGGCCGACCGCTGCCAATGGAGGGCGAGGGCAAACTTGAGACATTCCTGCTGGCACCATGTCTGCAGGTGCAATGGGCCTGAGAAGCAGGTAGCAGCCAACACATTGAGGCAGGCTGGCTGGGATTGCAGCTCACTTCTCCACCAACTCCCAGTCATGTCGCTCCCACGAGTCATGTCGCTCACAAGGCTCTGCAAAAGAGTCCTGCCGCCCGCTGCTGAACTCTCTGCGATTGAACAGGGCTTTGAACCGTTCAGACAGCATGTTCAAAGTCGTTTGAGTTTAGAAGCCTGGCAGGTCCTGTGTGTTCGCGTAATGATACGCTTTGTTGCTTCGCAAGATGTGGGGTTCACCACACTGACTCAGACACTCACTAACAACAATGGCCAGGCATGTCGCAAAAGGAGCAGGCAGGTCACAGGGAAGGAATGCTCTCAAAGCGCTGGTAGTAGCCCGTGTTGCTGAGCTCTGCGTCTGCCTCCCCAATGACTGTGCGAAGCACTGTCCTGGGGGCTGTGGTGAAGAGGCATCCAGTCACTACAGAGGCGCCCCAGACGGGATGGAGCGGCGCCTACAGTACAGTAGGCAGCCCATGTGCAAAGGCTTGCTGATGCTTGGGACCTCAAAGACTTGAGCACTCACCATGTGGGGACCTGCCTGACATCTCTGCAGGCAAAGAAGTTTGCAGACCAGGCCGACATGATCAATGCATTCGCGAGTGTTGCCGGATATGACCTGCATGGCAATGACGCTGCTTGATGGCGGCACTGGCGGGAGTCAGGGATGCGGGGGGGCGACAACGTCTCAGGGCAGGGAGCAGGGCTGGCTGCACCGCTGTTCCCAAAAATGGGTCGACAAAGTCTGCACAGCAGCCCCGATCCATCAGCTTGCTGCACACAAGCTTGGCGAAATCCATGAACTACAGCCAGTAGGGAGCCAGTGTCAGCTTGAGAGACCGGTGCCAGCATGCCTCTAGACTCAAGTGAAGTGCTCGCCTCTTCAAGCAAGCGGACGCGCTCATGCTCTGACTGAGGGCTGCTGCCTGAGAGGTCAACCTCTGCACCAGTACTTCAGCCCATGTGACTGTGGCGCCTACCAAGCAATGCAAGCTCAAAGAACCTCACCGGACCTTTGACAGATGGCAATGATCTGTAAACCATGCATGTTCATGTCTGGAATCGCAGCACGGAGGGTCTGCTGATCCTCAGGTGGGCATGCTGCAGCCATGAGCGCACAGCTGAGCTTTCTGAAGCCGCTGCATGGGAGGATGAGTGTGAGAGAGCCAACACCATGCACTGAATACTCCAGCTTGCCACCCCATGCTGATCTGGTCCTGGCAACTGCCATGTGTATCAAGTGCCCACCCCAAGTCTACCAAGTTGCTGCTGCTGCTCTGTACCTGCCAGACTCTCCGGGCAAGCGAGCCAACATCAGCTGCCACAGGGCCACAGCTGTGAATGCTTGTTTCAGGTCAGAAACTATTTACAGCCATGTTGCAGCCTAGTCACGGAAACAAATCTTTCAAAAAGGCACAGGTTTCGAAGGGATCTTAGCTCAGTTGGGAGAGCGCAGCACTGAAGATGCTGAGGTCCATGGTTCGATATCAAAACTGTCCACCTGCATGGACTGTCGATAGCCCGATTGCTTACAAAGCAAGTCTCATGAGATCCCAGTCGTGACCTGATGTTTTGCCCTGTTGCCACCAAGAGTACAGGACATGGTTGAGCACTGTGTGACAGGTGTGAAACTATCAGTGACCTCACGGGCCCTCAGTGTGCTGTCCCAGACTCTGACCAGCCTGGTATGTGGCGCTGCAATGAATCAGGGAACGGCCCCATTCTCTGAAATTGTGAAGCAGCAGTCCATGTTGCATGACGACCCAGGGAGCTTGGCTTGAACAACATAGAGCACAGCTGAAGCAATTTGTTGTCCCCAGCAGGGTGCCACTGGTAGCAAGTGAGAGCGACCAGTGCCAGGAACTCTGCAAGACACCCTCTGCGGCTCCACAAGGGGCCTGTCTAGTGGGCTAGCCACCAAGCAATGCATACAGCAGCAGCTAGTTCAGCAGCGCTCCAGGGCAGCATGGTCAAGTTGGGAAAAGTGCAGATACAGGCCAGGCAAATTGCAGGTGACATGGGCCTTCAGGGAGGCCTGCTGGTGCTTGATCCCTTGTGCAGCCCGCTCCAAGTGTCGACTCTGAGCAGCCATTTATTGCTGTGCTACCTTCTAAGGCCCCCAGCTGTTTCTTTTAAAGCTGTCTAACCAGTCCCTCACGTCTGACTATGGCATGTTGGGGCCCTGGCAGCTGAGGAGGGCTTCCACCTGGGCTGCTGAGGGTGCATGTGGTAGGCTTACCAGCCTCAGCGTGAAGCGAGAGGAAGGCTTGCTGCAGGGCTGCCATTTGCTGGCCGCAGCCCTTTGGTCTCTTCTGACTCTGGTGCAGCAAAACAGCGGGAGCCTGATCAATAATGCAGGCTTGAGGTGATGACCACCTCTCAGCCTGACAATGCTACGACTCTTGAGAGCAAGTCTGTTGTGCAGGGTCGGTAAGTGTTGCAGCGGTATGCAACATGCAGGTCAGCATAGCCCCTCACTGCAGTTGGAGGTCACCAGCAAGGCTTGCACTGCACTGGTGCTGGCCCTGCTCATGCGCCCAGCTGCAACAGGGAAGCCTCATGGTGTCTGTGGTGCTGTTGTCTTGCGTGGCTACTGCTAGCTGCAGATGTCCTTTTGAGCCCAACATAAACGTCCTGGAATTATTGCTGCACTCTGTGCAGAAACACTATGGTGTGCAGAACAGGGAAGCAGTAGCACACATCAATTAGCTCCGACAGCCTTGCTAGTCTCTCTGCGCAGCATGGCTGTCAGATCCCCTGCCTGGGTACTGGCAACACTGTCTGTGACCTCGTCTTCAGCCTTCCCCCTCATGACTTGCAGCCAAAAACCTGGCTTAGCTTAATCCAGACAGCAACCACACTGGAATGCCGCAATGCCTTGATGGACAACTGCAATTGACAAGAGCCAGACGCTGCTGATAGAAGTTACAAAACACCACAGTGCCCAAACATATACCCAAAACAACTCGGGTGGGATACAACAATGTACAGGCGCAGAGCCAGGCGTCAAGACAGTCTGTGCAATGGTGGCAGCACTATGTAAACATTTATTCAGAAAAAAGGTCGCCCATCATGCCATTCTCTGGTCCCCCGTCATCGCTGTACATGCTCCTGGCTCCTGCCACACTGGAGCGCCAGTCTGGCTCAGCAGTGCCCCGCTCCACTGAGCGCCCCCTGCTCAGATACCCTTCGCTGCTGTCGGGAGTGATGGGGCGGCGATGCGCCGCAGGTGACTGAGGAGCAGGCAGTGGCGGCCTGCAGCATGGTGCGCCTTTTTAGTCAGCAGTCCAGGGTGACAATGCACAGCACAGGGGAAGATTGCTGTAATCCACACATGGGAGTGCTGCAAACCATGCCGTTAGGGCAGGTCTGTGTGCCAGGCCATGGTGGCCACCCTTCCATCTTGCTTTGAAAGGTGGGCTGCAGCCCAAGACGGGACAAGCTGCTGGCATGAAAAGACAGCTTGCTCCCTGTGATAACGTCATGTTGCACCTCAAAGCATGTGGCCCACCTGCTGGCTTCAGCCACCGACAGGGGCAGCTCCACCTTGGCCAAGACTTCCTCCAGCGCTGCATACAGGGGATGTGCAGCTGCTGGAGGAGCCACACTGTCTTCCGTCAGCAGCTGCCAGGCCGGCAGGGACCGCCCGTAAAAGCAGCTGTTGATGGAGCCGCGTGTGTAGATCAGCGTGCCCTCCACCCCAATGCCTGCAACAAGGGCACCACATGAGCTGCTGTTTGAGGGGTGCTGCAGCAGAGAGGTATGAATGCGAGGAAGAATCTCTCCCAAAACCGGCGGAAGGTGACTGAACAACTGGGGCACTGTGGCCCTGAGGCTGCAGCACCCGCACCCCCACTTCCAGGCTAGCACAGCCTGACGTGCCCCTCATCCAAGACACACACGCTCTGTTCGGTGCTGCTGCAGCGAGCAGTTTGTCCACTGCAAGCACAACATGTCAGTGCACTTCAGCCCACCTGCATAGGCCCCTCTGCTGCAGCTGTAGGAGTAGCACAGGGCTGCACCCATGGTGCCCATGCGCATGACTGCGTCGGCCTGCCTCCCCAGGGGCCCCACTGCCAGGCTGGCATTGCCGCCCAGGCCAGCATGCACACTCCCACAGAAGGCTTGGACGGCGGCTCTGCAGCAGGCGCAAGGGTGTCTGTCAGTGCTGCCAGGCATGCGAAACGCCTAAACGGCTACGCCGCAGCAGGCACATGGAGTCTCTCAGTGCTGTCCTGCATGCCACCGCAGAGGGCCCAAGTCGCTGCGCTGCAGCAGGCACAGCATGTTTCTCAGTGCTGTCATGCATGCCACCGCAGACCGCCCCAGTCGCTGCGCTGCAGCAGGCACAACATGTTTCTCAGTGCTGTCATGCATGCCACAGCAAAACGCCCCAGTCGCTGCGCTGCAGCAGGCACAACAGGATCTCACTGCTGTCATGCAGAAGGCCCAAATGGCAGCCCTGCAGCAGGTGCAAGGATGTCTCTGCCATGTCTGTGCGTAGAAGCTAGGGCTGATGATCTCTCTGCCGGCCCAGGTCACTGTAGGCACTGTAGGGCATGGACATGGCAGCCTTACCAAGCCTCACATGATTTACACGCAAAGCCAGGCTCTCGTGAAGCCAGCTGAAGGCCTCTTGTTGCAGCAGACAAAGCAACGTCCACTGTGGGGGTCTTCATGCAGTGCTGCCTGTCCAGCCGCCGACATGTCATGCGAGCTGGAGAGGCAGGCACATGTTCGTACAGGACAAGCCCCTGATGCAGGAGTGCACAGCAGTCATTGAGTCCAGCAAAGGGTAAGCAGGGCAGACGGGCAGGTCCAGAGGGGCCCTGATGCTGCAGAGGCAGCACTGACCATTGCATAGTACACTGAGCGGACTCAGCAAGCACGACGTGTACATCGCCCTCGCATGCATCTTGACTAGATGTAGCACATGGTGCCACATCAGGAGAGCCTGGCAGTGAGCTGAAGGAACCAGAAGGGGCTGGTTGCAAGGCAGACTGAAGACTTCTGCCAGCGTATCAGGCTAGTAGGAGGCCAACAAACATGCATCACGCAGGCTCACTGGTTGCGCAGCACGACGAGCAGGTCGTGCAGGGCGCCGCCGGCCTGGAAGCCCCAGCCCAGCGAGACCAGCCCCAGCGCGCTGGGAGCGCTCCAGCTGGCGGGGGTGGCGGCATCCCCCGGGCGCCGCACCACCACCAGGCCAGTCCCCACAGCCCCACTCCAGCCCATGCCTGCCTGCAGCAGGCGACGACATGAGGTGTTGGGTCACAGCGCTGGCCACCAGTTGATAGCCGACATGAGTGAGGTGCCTGGCACTGGAAGCGGCAGGTCCAAGATGTAGTCACGAGGTTGGTTCAAATAGGAGCATCGGTGCAGAGTCTAAAGCAACAGCAGAGACTGGCACGTGCTGTAAGGCTGCAATCGTTCCCATGCCAGCATGCTTCCAGTGCTTGCTTATGAGTTCTGCCTCTCAGCAGCAGGCAGCTACTATTCCTCTGATGTCAGACAACACCCTTGTACATGCTCACCTTGAGCACAGACAGAATGGCAAATCCTGCAGCCCCGCGAAGGACTGCTGCTGGTATGCCCCTCTCTGGCTGAAGGCGGCCCACCTGCAGAGACGACCTCCAGCTCTGAACAGAGGGCTTCTGCTTGCTCTGGCACGGCTGTGACAACAGGCAGTCCCATGCTGCACAGGTCACGCTGGTCGGCGCCACGCGACTCAGCCTGGCACCAAAGGGCATGAGAACTGGCATAGATGCAGCACAGCACAGCACGGCAGCACCACCCTGCAAGCCCAGGACAAACCCCCAAGCAGGCTAGTTCACCAAGCAGCACATCAGCATATCTGTCCTGCATGGAGCACCCAGAACCAGCAGCTGGTGAGGGTATGTGACTAGTGGTGCAGGTGAGGTACATTCTCCACGAACACTGCAGTGAGGCAGCCCTCTGTGGTCTGGCAGGGCAGGTGACGAGCGGCCAATGCCTGCCTAGACAAGTAAGCATTTGGCTACTCGGGGAGCAGAGAGAAGGGCGGCTTGCCTGAGCGAAGGAGCGCACGATGTTGGTGGCCTTGTAGATGTCGGTGGCCAGGCTGCCGCTGAGGGGGTTGTTCAGCCAGCTCCGTGCCACGCTGTTGTCTGTGAGGTCGTGCACTGCAGGCTGCACAGCCTGGCTGATGGTGCCTGCAGGGAAGGGGTTGGCTGCAGCGTGAGCCTGCACTCCATGTACTAACGCTTGTGCAGCCAGTGAAGTTCTGCACAGCAGTGGCTGCACAGCCTGGCGGGTGGCGCCTGGATGGTTCAGGAGATGCAGTGTCAGCCTGCACTCCGTGTGCATGGGCATGTGTGCAGCTGGTGTTCTCTGCTGTCCGGTGCACCAGTGTGATGCCCAGGCAGGGGACGGGTAGTTCCTGTGCCTGCTGAAGGCGCTGGGTGCATGCTCCAGAAAGCAGCGAAAGACCTCCTCGACAGAGGACCACCTGCCTCAGGCAGACATGCTGTATCTGGTCCAATGGCCCCTTTCACACAGACGCAGGGCTGTGCAGACAGCTCTGCGGGGGGGGGGATTGCTCCTCACAGCTCTTGTGACGCCTTTCGCCCTGAGCCCTGCACATCTTGTATGCCCACCTGCCAGGAAGGGCTGCAGGGGCTCCAGCAGCTCTGCGCAGGGACTGCAGCAGCGCTGGGGCTCATGCTCCTGGAACTTGGGGGGCAGCAGCAGCCTCCGCCGGCTGCAGGCGTGGCAGAAGATCTGCCCACACAGGCGGCAGTGGTGCCGAGCCCGCCTGAAGGGCCTGCGGGCAGAGTGCTGACCGTGAGGCAGTGCATGATACTGCAGAGGGCCAGGCTCTGGGACGGGAGGCAGTGGGCGAAAAGCACCTGGCTAAAGCACCCTCGCTTGCCACCCTTCACAAGACCAGGCCAGACGCATAAGACTTCAACCAACATGACAGGCAAGACAGGCATCTTGCTGCCAGCAGAAACCAGCGCCACAGTGTGCCACAGGGAGCTACAAAGGTCAGTAAGATGATGTGCCGCGGCCAAGATCGCCTGTTGAGGGCAGGGGCCTCAGGCTTGCACTCTTGTGCTTGGTTTGTTGACTCTGCACCACAGCAGCTGGGCCCGGCGCTACGACTCACTGGAAGGGCTTCTCGCAGCTGCGACAGGCCGCTGCGTGGCTGTCTGGCAGCCACATGGGCGTCTCCAGGGACAGCAAGTCCCCCTGCCCCGATCGCACAGCATGCAGGGACACATGCATCGGCGGCGCTGTCGGCACCAGCGCCACGTCGCTGTCCATGCTGGCAGCGGAGTCCAATGCCCCCTCCCCTGCAAACTCCCTGCCCTTCCCTGCACACGTCAGAGGAGCTACGGTCGGTCCCTGTGGCTGCGGCGCTGTCTGGCTGAGCTCACGCCTGCTGGACTGCTTGTGGGGGTGTCTAGGCCATGCAGATTGCTGGCCCACAGCTGCTGTCAGACGTTTTCTTGACACCCTGCACCTGTTCCCTGCTGCCCAGCCAAGCGCAGCACTGCCGGTCAGGCAGGTCTCGAACCAATCCCCCAAGCAAGATCTATGCCTCTCTTTGCAAAGCACATGTTTCAAGCGTTCCTACATTGTATGTGGCAATGGTGTACTGGAAGCCTGATCTTTACGCCAAAGGCTTGCAATCAGAGGTAATGTAAGGCCCTAAAACAGGTTGCAGCGAACATGCATCATGATGGCTGACCTGTCTGCCCTGCAACCACTGTCTGCCAGCCGTCCTGGTCAACTGTGTGCAGCGCAGCTGCCAGGGTCACCAGATCCCGCAGCTCGTGGTTCACAGCCTGCAGAGCAGTGAACCCAATTCAGGGGCATACCAGAATCTAGCCCGAAGCAGCCTAGGTTCTGCCTCAAGGCAAATGTCAGCAAGCCTTGTCATGCTGCCTGCAGACCGCAGCCCCCACTGTGCTGCTCTCATGACCTGTGCAGGTGATCTGTTCAGGAGGCAGCTCGCAGCAAGGTTCACCAGCAGGACACGCACCAGCTGGACCTCTTTTGGAAAGGGCGCACGGCACAGAGGGCACTCCTGTTTGCTGTGGCGCGCTGAGGCCATGCACTGAAGGCAGCCGTTGTGCCCTGCAGACAGAGGCAACCGCTGCACTGCTCAAGGAGTCCTGCCGTGGAGCATCAAGATTGCCAGTGGGTATGCGCAGCTGCAGGATCTGTGCTGATCCCTGTCTGAACACGAGAGCATGGTCACATAGAACCTGTCATTTGTGCCAAAAGATACAACAGTGAAGCAGTGCGGGGGCAGGCGCCACTCACAAGAGGCAGAGGGCTCACCGCAAGGCAAGGTGATGGGCCCTCCATACTTGCCCAGCATTTCGCAGCAGATGCTGCACAGTGGCAGAGCATTGCCCCGCATGCTGACCAACTTCTTGAAGTGACACTGCACCCTGGCTTTGGCAGACTACATGCTCTCCTCTTCTGGACGCTGAGGTCTAGGCTGCTTCTCCACAGCCCAGCTGGAGACTCGTAACCCAGCTCAGCCCAATAACTGCAGGTGCGGCGCCTTGGTCCTCTTGGGCCTCGATAACCTTCAGGAGGAGTCCTTGGGGACTGGCCCAAGCACCTTCACGGAACCACAATCACAAGAATGCAAGGGGATCGACACAGACATTTACATTCTTTGAACTACTGAGTTAAGCTTTCATTGTGACCGTGGAGTGACTCTGCGGGTCCCTGTGCACCAGGAGGCTGAAATTCGGCTTGCCTTCTTAGACATTCTGCATAATGGAAGACCTCCCGGACGAGCAAGAGGAGCGTTTGGTGAATGAGGAGTACAAGATATGGAAGAAGAACACCCCGTTCCTATACGGTCTGTCATGGAGCTCTTGCCTCCTAGCCAAAACATTTACATCGCAGCATAAGAGTCTTGTCCTGCAGATCTGGTGATCACACATGCGCTAGAATGGCCCAGCCTGACAGTGCAGTGGCTGCCGGTGAGTGCTGACTTCTTGAGGAACAAGACCTGGTGCAGACAAACTGGCATTGCAGCAGCAGCTTGTGATTGTGGGTGACATTTCGCTCAGCAGGCACAGTCGTCTAGCATTCATGTGGGGGGCAGCAGCCTGCAGCGCTGCACGCAGGCCACGCATAGGCCCGTTTTCGCTCAGCAGCATTATTTGCTCTCCTGCTGAGCACCTGACGACCACACAAACAATTGCAGCCAGCACTGTGTCCCTGTGCCTGTTGCAGCAGAAGGAGCAGGATGCCTCTTCCAAGCACAGCAAGCAACACCTGCTGCTGGGCACGCACACCAGCGAGGGGGAGCAGAACTACCTGATGCGCGCAGAGGTGACCCTGCCCCTGGAGGAGGACGAGCACAATGATGCTGGCTTTGATGAGGAGCGAGGCGAGGTGCAGTGCTGAATGCTCACGGGGTGCTGGGTTTGCATGTGGACGCCCAACAGAGGCAGAGCCTACTTTGTTCAGGAGCGCGTGGATGTCAGGCTGCTTGGACAGCTTGAAGAAAGGAACCACAGCTGGTGCCAAGGGGACAGCCAAGTGGGGTAATTTTTTTTGCTGTGCCTGCAGGTTGGGGGTATTGGAGCTGGCGCTGGCAAGGTGTCTGTAATCCAGCAGATCAATCACCAGGGGGAGGTCAACAGGGCGCGCTGCATGCCCCAGAACCCATTCATGATCGCTACAAAAACAGTCATGGCAGAGGTGAGGTGTGAGGCTCAGTGCTAATGAGCAGCTTGCATTCTGAGGTGCCCACTCTCCTGCCCTGGCAGAGGACAAGGCACAGCTCTGTCTCACAGGGTGCTCAGCCCTTAGGGAGCAACGCAGCTGCCTCAAAGGCTGTCATGCCAGCCTGGTAGACCACGTACGTATGCGCTGCTGCAAGCAGTCTCCGCCAGGTCTTTGCCAAGGCAAAAGTTCAAACCTCAACCGCACCATAGCATGGCTCAATGCTGAACAGCTGACGCTTTGCTGCTCATGTGTAGGTGTGGCTTTTCGACTATACCAAGCACCCCAGCAAGCCAGCAGACAACACCTGCAGACCAGGTTCGTTCAAGGGTGCATCCCATGGTGCTTCTCCTTGATACTTTGAGCCACAGAGGGCGCTGCATGAGAAAGCGGTGCGTGGCATCCCATACCAATGGAACCCGCCACCACCACGTCTCGGCCTCCCACCTCGCAGCGGCCTGAACAGCACCTGTGCCACCTGCTCTGGGGTGCCGGCGTGCTGCCTGCACTGAACGGTGCATCAGCACGCGTCACAGTGCTGCCAGTTCAGCACACCAGGCTGCTGCTGAAGGCTGCCTCTCCCTGCTGCAGACCTCAAGCTGCTGGGGCACCAGACGGAGGGCTACGGCCTGGCCTGGAATCCCTTCACGGAGGGGCACCTCCTCAGCGGCTCTGACGACGCCAACATCTGCCTGTGGGACATCTCGGCTGCGACAAAGGGCGTCAGGGTGAGCCCCCACCTGGAATTGTGGCTGACCATGTGCAGTGAGGCCCTGGAGATCATCGCATCAGTTTGGGCTTTTAGCTCAGGCTCCGTGAGAGCGACCTGCAGGGAGCCCTTGTCGTGACTTGTGCACCAGCAGAGTGACCTGCAGTGCTTCAGCTTGGCAGCAGCTGCGAACAACGTGAAGATCTAGGGGGGTTGAAACTGATAACCAAAGCTTGGTGAAGCCCTGTGTCCTTCGAGAGGGGCATGGCCCACCCAGCATCAACATTCTTGTTGGGACAAACATTATACTCTGAGTGCTGCCAGGCCTGACTGCTAGGGCAGCAGGATGGCTTTGGGCTGCAGTGCCTGCTGTTGCAGCTGGCCTGAGGTGGTGCAGTGTCTGCTTCTTCGCACTGGCCAGATGAGCCATCCGCTGCTGTGCAGGAGCTGGGTGCAAAGAGCATCTACAGCCAGCACTCTGGTGTGGTCGAGGTGAGCAGCAAGCCTGTCCCGTGGTGGGTCGAGTGCACAGCTGGCTCCTTAGGGCACCTCAGGGGCCTATTGGCTCCTCGACTGCTGCCAAGCTGTTGCTGAAAGCCACAGGCTGCCTTGTTTGGCATCTGGGTGATTGCTGTACTCATATTGCTGCTAACATTGCATGCAGAGTAGGTGGGGCTGCCGTTGCTGGCAGTGCTGCAATCTGCAGCAGACCTGACACTCCCTCAATTTTGCAGGATGTGGCCTGGCACACAAAACATGTCACTGTGTTTGGCAGTGTGGGTGATGATCGGCGACTCATCATCTGGGACACCAGGTCACGAGGTCAGCACCTCTGCATGCAATGGTGGTGGGCAGCATCGTGCATCCATCGCAATGCCCAGTTGCCAAGCAAGGCAGCCTGGACTTCCAGACAATGGCTCGGCAGCACTTGGGGAGGCAACAGGCTGCAGACTTGCCACAAAGAAGCCACCTGTGCATCTCATTCACCACTGGACAGGCTTGCTGCCCTTTGCAGCCAGCTCCTGCACAGCAGCGGATGCGTGATCAAGGGCCAGCACCGCGCTGCATGCATTCAGTGCTGCAAAACTAATCGATGTGTACCGCCTGTCTGGCGACTGGACAAGCTGACGTGGTAGCAGTGTGCAGCTGTGAGAAGCCATGTCCGCTGCCTGGAAGTTGCGCCTCCGACTGCTGGCAAGGCTTGGCAGCGGCTAGACAAACCTTGCCTTGGATGAAAAGACCCCTTTCATTGCCATTCCCTGCCACACTTTGAACATCAGGACCTGTCGTCTCGGCCTGCCTGTAGCTGTCACTACGTTGGCTGGGCTCTCACAGCTGACTTCAGCGAGCCGCTGCTGCTGCTGCAGTGCCCAGCGACTCCCACGAGGCGCACTCAGCAGAGGTCAACTGCCTGGCGTTCAACCCCTTTAACGAGTTCATCCTGGCCACAGGCTCTGCCGACAAGTCGGTGAGCAGTCACTGCGTGACCCCAGCTGCACATTGTCAGTCCTCGCGCCGGCAGTCACAGCCTCCTATGAAACAAGTCCCAGCTGCTGCAGCGCTGGTGTTGGGCAGCATCAAGATGCAGCAGGCAGCCATGGTGCCTGCAGACCCTTCTGCAGTCTCTGCTGCTGTGTGACGTGCTGCGCTAAGCATGGGCTGCACCATCCAAGGCTGCCTACTAGCTGCTGCCTCCTGTCACCTGCATGTCTGCTGCAGAAACTGGTCTGTGGTGGCCTGTAGGCAATGAAAAGCTGCTTTGCACTCAGGTGATGCTGCACACCCTGCACCTGCTTTGCCCTGGCCTGCAGGTGATGCTGCACAAATGCCAGTGCTACGCCTTGCTTCTCCAGCAGGCTGGCCACCAGGCAGACTCAGACAGCTGCTGGCTCTGCTCTTCAGGTCCTGCCGCACAATCTGTAGCCGTGTGTGGCAGGGGTTGCCTGCTTGACCAGGCTGTGAGGTGACAGTGTGCTCTGCGCTGCAGGTGGCAGTGCAGACCATGCGCATGCTGTGCTGTTATGGTGCAGCGTCGAGCTGCCTGCAGCACTAGGCTGCACCAGCATGCAGGCTCACAGTGCGTCCCGCACTGCAGGTCGAAGTGTAGAGCCTGCGCCTGCTGGGGCACTGCAGTGCCAGTACCAAAGTGAATCAAGATGCTCGCACTGGGCTGTACTAGCATGCAGCCTGTCATGCTCTGTCCTGCAGGTGACCCTGCACGATCTGCGGATGATCAAGAAGGACCTGCACGTGTTTGAGCACCACAATGAGGAAGTGTTCCAGATAGGATGGAGCCCCAAGAATGAGACCATCCTGGCCTCCTGTGGGGCTGACCGGCGGCTCATGATCTGGGACCTGTCTCGCATTGGCGATGAGCAGGTGGGTTTCATTTGGCGCCGGCTTCCAAGCTGGCACAAGCAACACCTGCCTGTTAAAACGTGTCGGGAGGGTGCCCATGCTCGGCAATGTGTGCTCATGTATTAGGCCACTGGCATGGCCAAGCCTTTCTTGGTTGCATTCGGGAGTTTCTGCAGGTCAAGCGCTTTGGGTCTCTGACACTCAACACCCAGCTGTGCGCTAACCTGCAGCAGAGCAGCCAACGCAACCAGACTGTGTGTGCTGTCAGGCTTGTTGGCTGCTGCAAGCAGTCCAGTTGCAGGGCACCCAAGCGTCTGGCAGCAGTGGCGGCCGCGCTTCATGAGCGTGAGGCATGAGGTTGAACAGCAGCCCTGATGACCAGCATGTTGAAGCGGCAAATAAATTCTGCAGGCCCAGGGTAGAATGGGCTGGCTGTCCCCGTCCTGCTTCCTGGCACCTTCTTTGTGGAGCTGCAGCAGTGCTGCGGCCCAGCCAGGCGTTGCTGCAGAAATCTCAGCTGTGCACGTCACGCTTGCAGCAAAAGAAGGGCTCACTCTGCAGCACTAGTGCCTGCAGGCCCCAGAGGATGCAGAGGACGGCCCCCCCGAGCTCATGTTCATCCATGGCGGCCACACCAGCAAGGTATCGGACTTCTCCTGGAACCCCAGTGACGACTGGGTGCTGGCCTCTGTGGCAGAGGACAACATCTTGCAGGTGATTGCTGGTGTTGGCGCAATGACGGATGTGCCTGCTGGGGTGTCGCAGCACCCCAGCATGGCATCCAGGGGTGGACAGTGCTGAACCATGTACACCAATCTTGTCTGGCCTGCTGTCCTTCAGCAGCAGAGACGTCTATGACTGACACTGTGTGACCCTGACTGCCATGCAGATCTGGCAAATGGCAGACAACATCTACGAGCAGGACTACATGTCGGCACCTGCAGCAGGCGCTGCACGGTGATGGCTAGGACTGGCAATGCAGAGACTGACTTTACTGGAATGATGCCCAATCTGAATGCACGAATGTGACTGCAAGCAAAGTAGTGTGTCCAGCTCTGGTGGCCTCAGCAGATAGCCGTGCAGACTGCGCTGCTGACTTGATGTGGCTAATGCTCTGGGCTTTTGAGATCACCTTTCAGAGACACCGGCAATATTGTTTGAACTGCAAGAGTGTCTGCCTCGCTCAACCAATTTATTGCTCACATCTTAGTTGTGTGTATGAGCTGGCCAGGCGGCGAAGGGCACACTTTATCGTCAAAAGATGCTTTTTTAACTTAACCTACTGAGCAGCTTTGCTCAGCAGCTGCTGAATGGGCTTAGCCTGCTAAAAGGGTTGTGTGCATACACAGCTTAGCAAGCTATGCTTTGCCCCCAAAGTTAATGTACAAAGGGCTCCAGGCTCAAATGAGGGCAATCCAGCTCCCAAGACAGCAGGCTGCGTCTGAGCAGAGGCTGCACAGCATAAACGTTGTTGCCCCCCACCTGATGCAGGCACCATGTGCCACACCATGTGCAGACATGCGGCCACGGCAGCTGATGCCCAAGTCCTGAGAGGCTGAACCAGCCTGCTGCACAGGAGCCTCATTGCTCATCAGCAAGAGGTGGTGCATGGTGCCCGATGCTGGTTTGGGGCTGTGTATTGCAGCGCTGCAACCACATGTCTGCCTGGGCAAAGCAAAGCTGCCCACAGCTGTTCAGCTCATTGGCTGTAGACACTTCCATCAGCTGCGAACGCCAAGGCCGCCGCAAGTCTGAATCCCCACAGGTGCCAGAGCCGCCTGCAGTTCTGGTTGGCCTGCTGCAAGCTCAGCACCTCATAGTGCCAATGCGCAGCACCTCAGCACTGAGAGAAGCAGCATTGGTCGACCCATCAAGACTATAACCAGCCCTGATGCCCTGTTTTTGGTGGGAAGAGCCTTGGAATGCTGCAACCTGCAGGCACAGTCAGCCAATTGGTGGAACCACTGCGAGATGTGTGCCACATCTTGGTGTGATTGCAACATGCTATGCCAGCCAATTGAGATGCTCAGCATGTGCACCAAGTTGGAACAGTGGCTACCCAAGCATGCCTTGCGGTGCTCTCATGCTCCGAGGTCCTCATGGCAGCGCGCCAGCTGCTTCATGTGGCAGTGGTGTCTCAGGGTGAGATACCCAGGACACAGCTGTCAATGCAGAACCGTGGCACAGGGAGTGCCCAGTGGAGGTACAGAGGTGTGCAGCCTCTAGGGCGGCCACTCCCAAACAGCTGTCGGGCGTCTGATGCTCTCATAGCCATCCAAAATTTCCATATATTCAAATTTCAGGGGTTCCAAAACGTTCACTCCAGCCACTCCAGCGCCACTACCCACCAGCGCCTCACAACACCAGGCTTCCAGGACCCCGTCTGTGCCTGCATCAAGCCCATCGGTGAGGAGACCGGCCTAGTTGACCAGCAGATGCCGTCAGGCCCTGGTGCCTGGCAGCCGTGTCCCCGTCTCCCAGCCTGCTTCTGTGATGTCAGCGCCTGCCACCCTGCCCGATGCAGCATCGCAGCAGGTCCCTGCCGTTTCACCGATGCCTTGGCGCCATCAGCCGATCCTGCCTGCTGTCAGCCAGCATCAGCTCAGCCTTACAGCCTGGGACCTCTGCTGCCTCATGGGCCATGCTGCCTTACACTGGGGGTGACTCACTGCCAGCAACTAGCTCTCTACAAGTCTGGCCCCTCAGCCAGCAGCCTGCAGCTCCCAGACTAGCCTGGACCTGCCAGCAGTGGCAGCCTGCATCTGGACAGCATGCATTACTCAAGCGCTGCATCATTGGCCTCAAGTGCAGCTTCCAGATGCTTCGCACCTCTGCTGCAGGTGCTCACCTACCCCAAACAGACATCATCGCCATGAACTTCTTCCTGAAGGCCATCGTGGTGCTGGCAGCAGCCCTGCTGGCTGCCGTGCCAACCCAGGCCGCAGGTGAGAATCATTTCACACCCTGCCCTTTTCAGCACACCGCGAAGCTGGCATGAGTCTCTGATTTGTGATGGCTGTACGCCTCTAGTCATACACACCTTGTGCAGGGATGAAGCCCAATTCATGGCAGCCCACCGATGCCCATGCAGAGTCTGACATCACCACTAACTGATTCCCTCCTTGTTTTGTCAGGCCGGGGCCTTGCCCAGATGGAGCTTGCTGGTGTGTCCTACGCCACAGCACCTGCCCCTGGGCCTGCCCCGGTGGGGGCACCACTGGCTGCGCCAGCTGGCATGGAGTCACCCTGAACGCAGCTCTAGACAACGTCCTACTGAGGCTTATCTGTGTACTCCCAGCCAGCCAAGGCACATGCCTGCTGTAGACAGTTCGGCATCATGCAGTGCCACCAGGGCATGACCATGCCACAGTCAAGGACCTTGCAGAAACAGATGCACCCGGACTCAATTCTTGAGCCATACTTGTTTTCGTTTTTGCTGTATGTACTTTGAACATGGGTTCCATTGGCCTCACAAGGAGCTGCATGGTGTCAATTGATTATTAGATGCAGCTGCTGCAGATTGCAGCTGACATCTGTAAGGTAGTGTGTTACATTTTAGACATTGATGCGTCTTGCTGGGTTGCATATACAAGGTAGTGGCAGCTTTGAATGGTTGTGGAACTGGCAGCAAGAGGGTCGCCAGCAGTCAGGCTGCAGCTTGTTGCCAGTTTCACTGCCTCCTAGAGAGGGAAGCAAGCTGCCTTGAGGAGTCTCTGAGGCACCATCATCTGATGCTTCTGGCATGGACTTGCCGCATATACAACACACGCACAGCCATCGAAGTTGACCAATCTCAATCAGGGTGCCGCATGAGCACTGCAGGCATGCATTCACTGGCCATAAGGCAACTACGAGGATGTGTTTGGTCTCAGCTGGGAGTCCCTATCCTGCATATCTGTTGACTTGTGACCAGTGATGGGACAGGGAAGACCATACGCTGCAAAAGTCGTGTATATCTGCATCTTTGTTCTGTCCAGAGCTGCTGCAGGGGAGTCTAGCGCTGGCCTCACCCTCAGTGAAAAGGCCTGCGGATGGCGATGGGCAGTCTCAGCCACTGCCTGAGTCAGATGGGCGTCGCAGCAGACCAGGTTACAGCTTAAAGGCATCAAACAGACAGGCTGCAGGGATGATGATGCCTTGCAGCATGCATGTGAGAGCTGCTTGTGCAGCACACCCCAAGCCCTGCGACTTCCCAGATGAGCCTGACTTCAAAGCAACAGCAACCAGCAGCCCCTGTGCACACCCCAGTTGGTGGCTGCGATTCCAGTAGAGCTCAGCCAGCAGGCAGCTGGACGGCGCCGGCCCGGGCTGCTCCTGGTCCTGTGTTTCCCCCATGGCGGCCTGCCACTCCCTTTGCCGCAGTGAGCGCCCAGTGATAGAAGCAAGAAGCTTACCCTGATACCAAGCAGAGAGGTCCCGTATGCCTGGGGTGTGCCACCGAGCGGGACATGAGTGCAGCAGAGTCAATGTGCACCTTGTGCTCACCTTGGGGGGCTCCAGCCAGCCCTACACAGGCTGAGTGCCTTGCCCACTTCTGTGGGGCAGCAGCAGTGTCTTGCTTGCCTAGATGCAGCAGCGGGGCAGCGCATGTTGTGCACACTGCAGCAGCAGCTTTTTGGGACCACCCAACCCATAGTTGCAGGACACAATCAAGGCTGACCTCCTTGATGCTGGACTAAACCTGTGCCAGGCTCTGGCAACAGGCTCATCCCAGAGAATGTCATACATGCCAGTTGCCTGGGGGCAGGCATCCTTTCTGCAGCACCACTTTCCCCACTGCATGCCCAGGCTCACCTTGCCTGTCTAGCGCTTGGCTGCAGCCAAGGGTGTGCACCAGCATTTGAGAGACTGCCAGACAGTGCTAACCTCGGGGGTGCCGGCCTTCTCGTCGTCGAAGTAGAAGTCGATGATGTAGCGCACCTCCTGCCCGCACCTGTCCACTATCCAGTCGTGCCTGTCGAAGGGCAGGCCGCCGCCAAACCAGCTGGCAAATCTTGCCATGGGACTGCGGCGGGGGGCAGCAAGGCACAGTCAGTGTCTCCCCTTGCGGGGCTGACAGACAACGCAATGGAGTTTGCTGCAGGCAGACTGCACGACTGCTCACATAGCAGGGCATCATTGGTACCACGCTGCCAGGCGCCCCCAGAGCGATGAGCCAAGCAAACGCTGCGGACCACACAAACTTTCACATGCAGGGCGCAACCGGAACCACACTCCCAAGCGCCCTTAGTCCAGTCGGCATAACAGCTGCTGCAGGCAGGCCGCACACGCCTCTGCATGGAAGGCCACACCGCGCAGCCATGCTGGGGAGAGGCAGCCCTTGATTAAGACCATGCAGCTTTGTGAGGCAGGCTTCAAAAGCTCCGCACCCTGAGCAATGCCATGCACATCGCGCAGAGCAGGAAGCACTGGACAGGAGCAGGGAGCAGACACTGTTTGCCGGAAATCCTGTCACAATGCAATTGACCACACCCCAGCCATGTGCACCTGAGCTTGTCGGGCTTGCCCTCAAAACGTAGCAGCGTGGGGTCGCGGCACTCTTCTCGATGGAGCTGCTCCCAGTCCATCACGCGCTGCCATGTCAGCTCGTTCATGGCTGCAGCACAGTGCTGCCATGGGATCAAGAAGAGTGGCTGGCACAGCACCAGCCGTGCACTGAGTGCCAGACTGAGATAGGCAGCTGCAATGATGAAGCACAGCCCTGTGACAAGCGAAGACCTGAGCGGCTGCCCGCTGCTCCAGCACGCAGACCAAGCTGAGGAAGGCAGCTGCCAGTGTGGCAGACCTTGAGGCGTGCACTGCCTTGGGCAGATGCCTATCGCTACAGGGCCCAGCTGAGACAGACAGCTGCAATTATGTGGCAGGCTCTGTGGCACATGACGATCTGTACCCCGGAGCTGAGATGCAGGCCCTGCTGGTGTGCATGCACTGTCACAGGCACTGCGGCCAGCACTGCGGGCAGGCACAGCAGGTGCGGGCTGTCCACAGGCGCGCTGGAACAGCAGGCGCAGGTCCAGTTGGCAAGTGGCCACCTGAGCATGCGCTGGCTGCCAGCAGGCATGCTGGAACAGCAGGCACAGGTCCAGACTAAGAAGCAGGAGCCTGCACCAAGCCACTGACTGCAGATGCAGCCCACAGTACAGCAAATGCTGTAAGCAAGTTGAGACGAAGAGCCAGCCTGCACAAAGCCATTGGGTGACACCAATGCAGCCATACAGTACAGCAAATACAACAAAAGGTGCACAGGGCAGTGCACCAGACAGTGCAGCTCAGGTAACGCTACAGCAGCTTACCATTGCATGGAGGGCCTGAGGCCTCAGTCACAGCACACTGCAGGACTGATGCACAGCAAGCACCACCAAACCAGCAGGTGCTCACTGTTGTGGGCGTGCACGACTGCATCCATGTCGGCCTCTGTCACGTCATCGCCCTTGCCCTTCCGCTTGAGGGCTGCATGGCAGGGGAAGCGGGTTCTCACAGCCTGAAGTCGTGCAAGTTGAGGCAGCCACAATGTTGCCTCAGCCTGTGTCGCTGTGCGGCAGCAGAGCAGGCCTTGGCGCCCCAGGAGCATCCTGGGCACACTTGGGATGGCTGCTGTCAGGTTAGCACCCTTGCAGACCCCCACAGAGGTGCATGGCAGGGGAGAGAGGAGTGTGGCCTATGAGAAGACGTGTGAGAGCGAAGGCACCTGACCGTGCGAAGGGTCAACAAGGATAGTTTGCTTGGCACTAGCAACAAGAGAATTCGAACGTGACTCTTAAGCATGTAGAAGCACCCACAGCTCTCCAGGGAGTACATGAGCCAATGTTGCAGAGCCCTTGCGCCACAGAGAGCAGCGGCACCAGGCAGGGCAACAGCATCAGTGGCTGATGCAGGAACAGCCACATCCTGGCAGGGCAGCGCTGCCCTGTTCACAGCCAGAGCTGTCCCTTGCACAGCCACATGGGCAATCTTTTCCCTGTAGCCTCACTGGTGTAGAAGGCCTCAGGAGAGATATGCTCTCAGCCAGGCAGTCGCAGCGCTTGTGCAGTACGGGCAGGGCGTGCCAGCGTGAGTGGCTACATCTGTCTGAGCAGCAGGCAATACAGCCTTGCAGACAGCCTTGCTGCCTTACGCATGCAACCAATAGTGGCCACTGCTGTGCCCAATCAGACAGACAGCACTGCCCCTCTCCAATGACAGCGCTGTGCAGTGCAGCCAGTCTGAATTACTGCATCATCCAGAGCAGCAGGCAGGACAGCCTGTAGGCTCACCATTGTAGAACATCTGGGGGGAGGGGTACACCCAGGTGGTGTCTGTGCCGCCCTTACGAATGCTGGAGGCCATGCGGTCCGTGCTGATCAGTCTGCGCTGCCCTGAGCAGGGCTGCTGGTTGGCCTCTGCAGGCATGTTGTTGCGCGGGTCCAGGCGGCCCCATCCTGACAGCAGAGATGAGGGCAAGCTGCTTGTGGAGGCCTGCCCTGAGCTGTCGACGCGCTCGCTGTACACATTGTATACTGCTGGGTTGCGGTACTGCTCAGGTACAGGGCAGCTGCTGTCTGTGGCCTGCTGCTGGGCTGCAGGTCCCACATGCAATTCTGCCTCGTCACGGCTCTGGGAGGTCCCCATCAATTGGCAAAGGGAGCTCAAAGCCTTTTGCTAAAAGGACGTAATAGTGGCAATGCTGCCGGCAGTTAGCTGCAAACGAAATGGCTGAAGCGCCACAAACAGATAATGAAATTGTAAGCGATTGGCGCAACTTTGCTGTGTCTGCTCCTGCTGCCATCTGAGCTGCCACAGCTGTGAGAGCTGCTTACCAGCCATATCCTGCCAGAGGCTCCTTGCCACCCCCTGCTTCACAAGGTTGCGCCAGGTGGCTCCACAGGCTTGCTGAGCCACCTCCGAGGATCCAGGCCATCCCCTGGACAGGCAGCAACAGTGCATGCAGCACTGTCCTTCCCTTGACAACTGCCTGAGCGCGTCTTGGATGGCGCGTGGACGAAGGCTGCTGCTCCTGGCAGCCCTGACATGCCTTGGCACAGCCAGCCGCGCAGCAGAGAAGTACATTGAGGACTCCGACAGGTTCCCGGGCTGGAAGGGCGAACTGCCAGAAGCTGTGCCCTCTCAGCGCATCACAGACGCCTTGAATCAGAGCAGCGGGCAGCGCGTGGCGTATGGCACACCTGGAGGGGTGAGCTGACCCTATCGCTGCCTGCCAGCCAGCCTTGACATTGGATTGTCGAGCTAAGCTCTGCGACTCATGCAACACTCACACTGCAGGCCAGTCCCATGCTGCTCAGTCCACATGGCATGAACAGCTGGACATGACTGTGATGTGCTGGCACGCCTATCCTGCAGATGTTGGTGCTGCTCGCACAAGGAATGTCTCACACTGCAGGACTTTTGGGAGGGAGAGGTTGTAGAGGTGTCCTGGAAGCCAAGGGTGTTCCTCTTCAAGGGGTTCCTTTCTGAGGAGGAGTGCGACCACATGATTGACATTGTGAGTGCCTGGTGTTATGCTGAACGGCGCTGACGGGCTCTGCTTGTGGTGTATGGATGCTCGGGCTTGCGAGGTCAGCGCTGTTGGCAAGGCATGCTCCCAGAGTCAAGCATGGGCTGTTGTGTCATTGCTGCTGGTGAGATCTGCTGAGAGCCCAGCCTAGACCAAGTGCCAGTGATCTGTGCATGTTCCCAACTTCGGCGCAGCTGATAATCCAGAATCCTGGCGTGGCATGAGGGAGCTTCTCTCATGCAGCACAGAGTGTTATGCATTGGAAATATAGGGTAAACAGCTAGTCAGCGATGAAGGAGTGGATACTCTCACCGCCCTCTCCATGCAGAAGGTGGGGTGCACCTAAGCGAGTCTCAATGCCTGTGGAAAGACGCAGCTCAACCTGCAGCGCCCCTGTGCTGCAGCTTTACAGCACAAATCAACTGTGGGAAATGGAAGTTGAAACCAACTCCCAAGCTCGAATCTTACCCTCACTGTGCTGCAGGCCAGTGCCTTCATGACTGTGGTGGATATCTCCAGAGAGTCACATTTAAATCGCACCGGCCAGCACATCGTTCAGATCAATCCACACTCTTCCTGTGCTGCAGTCTCGTCCCTCCATGGTGAAGTCGTCCGTGGTGGACTCGGAAACAGGCAAGAGCGTGGACAGTACCGTGCGAACCAGCACGGGGACTTTCTTCCAGCGCGGTCAGGACGCTGTGATCAGCCGCATCGAGGACCGCATCGCCCAAGTGTCCCACCTGCCTGTGGAGAATGGCGAGGGCCTGCAGGTGAAGTGTGCTCCGCTGGTTGGCACAGCCACATGCAGCACTTGTGCTTGAGAGTGCATTGCACTGGCGTACCTCAATGACAGACAGGCATGCTAGTCTGCAGCTCTCAGGTTGGTCAAGCGCATCTGGGGACAGCATGTGTCTGCCTAGGTTTCAGCCTGCACATCGAGTAGTGGGGGGCGGGCAGTTGAGTGCACTTGCTCTTGGGCCTGTGCCTGGATGCGCATTCAGGAGCCTGCAGAGGCCAAGTGCCCAGCCTGCTTGTTGAGCATGGCAGCGCCTTTCAGGGAGATAGGCAGCCTTTTCAGTACTGGCGGTACTTGTCCTGCATCTAAGGCCTGCTCTGTGTCCAGAGGCCTTCTGGCCTGGGTCTAGGTGCGTAGAAATGGCACTGCACAGGCAAGCTTACTTGGCCTTACCGCGCTCCAGGGCCTTTAATGCAGTGCACTACGGCTCAGACCTGAGGCGTGCGCTGGGGAGGCCCCACTGAACCCACAGCAACACACACGCAGCACTGACTGGGCGGGCTGCATGACGCTGGAGGAGTGCAGCCTGCACGCTGCAAATGTCTTTTGGGTTGCTTTGTAGATGTTGTCTGTGTATGCAGAGGGGACCCAGTGTCAGCCTGGAGGTGCCCATGCTGTTGCTCTCTTGCAAAAGACGCTTCAGCATTTTGCTCTGCAAAAGCCCTGCGTTGCCCAGAGCTGTGCAGCCTGGTCAGATGTACTCGAACTTTGCTGATGCAGCAGCAGTGGTGGGTCCAGCACTGACCGGTATGTGTGTCTGGCCAAACCTTGCACTGCCTCGACGTCACATGCATGGCTGCCTGCTGGGCACCCTGGACGGAGGCAGTAAGGGGCTCCCTGGCCAGCAAGGCAGGGTGACATGCCCAGCTCTCTCTTTCACCCCATGCTGCTGGAACAGGGTGGAAATGGAATTCGTTGGATTCAAACCGCCAGCCTATACAAGAAGCAATCTAATCGAATGGTCTTGTATAAAGGTCTTGCTTCGCACGTGCTGTGCTCACCAGCTCCTGCCCCGCTGCAGGTACTACATTATGTTGATGGCCAGAAGTATGAGGCACACCATGGTGAGGGATACCCCGCTGCATGGAGCTCCTCATGTGACTTGCAGCAGCTCTGTATTGCCATTGACATATCGACTGCCTGCTGACCTGAGCTGGGTGCCTGCTGTGATGCAGACTTCTTCCACGACAGTGTCAATGCCAGGCCGGAGAATGGCGGGCAGCGCATCGCCACCGTCCTGATGTACCTGTGAGTCCTCTGCATGGCTCATGGTGCCTGCCTGTAGCATACCTGCACCTGCAGTCTGGTCTGCACAGGAGCTGGCATGAACAATGCTGCAGGCATGCACGGCGTCGACATGCTGCTAGCGTCTAGGGCTGATGACGCCCGGTTTTGCACATGCTCTCATCAGCGTCGACTGCTGGCTCTGGGATGACTGGCAGGCTCTGCTTGAGGCCTGACCTGGGGTTGCCAGCTGATCAAGTCCAGGTGCCAGCTGTCAACATGTAATTATGTTAATGTCTGCCTGCAGGACCACAGTGAAGGACGGCGGCGAGACTGTCTTCCCCCAGGCGACCACCAAGGTCTCGGGTCCTGGCTGGTCTGACTGCGCCCAACAGGGTCTGGCTGTGCACACCAGGCGTGGCGATGCGCTGCTGTTCTTCAGGTGTGCAGCTCACTGCAAGTCGAGGTCTTAGGGCAAAGGGTTTCTTGGGGGTAATGGGTCTGTGTCCTCACTGCATCTGTGGTGGGTGCATTGGTTGGACAACATGCTAGGCTGTGTCAAGCACGTGTGGGCTGAGGCCTCGGGTGGAGAAAGGATGCCGCAGGCTCTCAGCCCAGGCAACAGCGCAGCTGCCTGCTGTCGGCGCAGCCTGGCCTGGGTCAAGCTGTGAGTTGGCTACGAGGTTGATGCAGAGTTGCTGCTGAGTTCAAGCAGTCCAGCCAGGCGTTGTTGGCCTGCAGGTGCTAGCGCAGCCACCGCAGCCCCCGCGGAGTTGCTCCTCGACTCATTGCTCAGATGCTGCTCAACTGAGGTTGTTTGTTACAGCCTGCACTGAACCAGCTCATGTGCCTCCTGCTGCAGTTTGCACCCCAACGGCACCACAGACCCCACCAGCCTTCACGGCAGCTGTCCCACTCTGAAGGGCGAGAAGTGGTCAGCAACCAAGTGGATCCATGGTGGGCTGGCACTGCTGCACTTCTCTTGCCTGCTAAGCCACTTCGAGCTCAAGCACATCGTGCTGCAGCCTTGCTCCTGGCAGTGGGCCTCTGCGTCTACCTTGCTCTCAAAGGCCTAGGCCAAACTTCTTTGCAGCAGTGGATTGCGACGGTGGCCCTCAAAGGGTTGCATAGCAGCCTTGGTTTCAGCACGGCAGCCACGGTTGCAGGGTTCCCCTGCAGTCTGGCCCTGTAGCAGCAGTGCCTGGGTATTGTCCAGCCATGGTGCCATACGCTGCGCCTTTGGACCTGCATCTGTAGGCCTCCACTGATGCCCAAGAGTGCGCTCACCTGTTGTGCAGTGGGGCCCTTTGGCCTCAGCTCGGCCCAGCAACGAGCCAAGTGGGGCGAATGCCTGAATGCTGATGACCGCTGCCAGCAGTGGGCTGACGAGGCGGAGTGCCAGAAAAACCCAGCTTACATGCTTGTGCACTGCCGTCCAGCGTGTGGCAAGTGCGACCCCAAGGGCAAGACAAGTCAGTCCTGAAGATTGATGTAGTGGTCTGGTCTGTGCTGTTCTCTATCCTCCATCCCCTCTGTTTGCTGCAGCCCCTCAGTCTCTGCAGGACCTGTGAAATGATTTCATCCAATTTACTGTAGCGCATGAATGAGGAGCAGCAATGTCTGCATTGCATATCAAGTTCGTTAATGCTGGCATGGGGTAAGAGCCCCATCTTTTGAAAGTTGACTTGTCTTCTAGGGGAAGTTGAGAAGGAAGCTGAATTTCAGCAGGCCGATTGATTAACCAGGGCTGTTCAGCATTGCAAACAGGGCAGATGCAACATAGGAAACAATTCACCATCCTGGAGCAGCAGCATCTGCTGAGTCATTGTGAGGAAGAGACACCCCACCATCAGCAGAACCACAAGGGCCGGGGGTTGTGCACAGCTCAGTAGCCCACAGTGACAGCTGCCACAGCTATCAGCATGTCATCGCCATTGTCGCCTGCAGCACATGGGGTCCCTGGAGCGGGCTTGGGGCAGGCTTGGCCAGCATTGCCGATGCAGCAGGCCAGAGCAGGCTCACCCAGCTCCTGAATGGCGATGCCACTTTGACAGCACAAACCGCCTTCCACGACCTGCAGGACCATGCAGCATCAGCATTGGGGACGCTGCTGTGACGAAGCCTTGTCCAGCAGGAAGAGTGCTTCGTGCAGCCCACCTCTAGATGCACTTGCCCATAGGGAAACACAGCCTTCACTGCATCTTCCTGCACTGTCTCCTGCACATTGGGAGACTGCATGTCAATTCCACAGGCGCCAAATAGGCGCCAAAGCATGCAGACAGGGGCATGCATCATGGTACCTGGCAGCCAGTTGCACATGACTCTACCCTACAGGGAGCTGGCTGCATTTCCTGTTCATGCATCATGCTGCGCAAACAGGCAAAGCACCTCAGCACTGCCATGCAGAACCCTCACATGTCTGGGGAGCATGTATCCAATGAATGCCCCATGATACGCTGATAGTCAGAAGGCGGTAGTGCTGCCACGCAGGGGCCTCACATGCCTGGGCGTGCCCACTTTGACCATCAGCTTGAGCCCGTTGCGCCCGCCCGGCACCAGCTGCTCCACGCAGGGTATTGAGTTGAACTCTATCGCATTCCTGCATGCCCTCACCGCTGCCTTCTGCAAAGGTCACCAACCCCTCTGCCTGAAGCCTGTTTGCCAGACGCCTGTTGGCAGCCAAACTTGACAGCAGCATACTCACAGTGGCATCCTGCAGGACAGCAGCAAGTTTCTTGTCAATCATGGGCGTTTGCAGACCTGAAAGTACATCTACTTGCCTGCCCATGCTGATCACAACCTGTTCCACTTTCTACAAACAGAACCTGCAGCAGGGATGAGGCAGCTGAGGCTGCAGATGCCCATCAAAGGGCATGCATTCACGTCACCTGGTTAAAGTCTGTGAACTTCATTACGGGACGAAGTCGCCTTGTTGGGGCTCTTCCCCTGTAGCAGATCCTCGTTGCTGAGATCTCAGCCTGCCGAAGACTGCCAAATTTCATTCCATGCAGAAATAGAAAGCAACTCAATGATTTGGAAGTCAAGTTCAAGTCAGTCAAGGGACGCCATACAGCTGCAACCACAAATTCAAGAATACTAAAGCTGGGGTCCGGCTTGCTTTCTTACACACTCTGCATAATCTGCTATGCAGAGAGACGTGTGCTTGCACCACCTGAGATGCGGCACCTGCAGGAGCCTTGCTGAGGGTCAGCAGACCACCCTCAGCAATGGACAAAAGATGTGCCCGAATGGCCTCCACCTCGACCCCAGTGAGGCTCGACAGGAGGGCATCTCCACAAAGTTCGCAGACAGGAGGTGGCATATCGCGCAGGTAGCTTATTATGACGCCAACCACTGTGCCAGCTGTCCCCGTCTAATTTGCCGCGCCAGAGGCGGCTCTGCGCCTCCCCTGGCCCTCTGACTGATCCCCTGGGAAGCAGGGTGTGTGGCAGACAGGGGAGAGAGGGTTCCGTGCCTATCCTGTACATGAACAGTTTCTGGACATGTCACTACCCTCATTAGCCTGCAGGCTTCCAGCTTTGCCTGACTTTGTACATGTCAAGTCCACCTGACCCGCTGTACTGGCTGTACTGCGCTGTACCTGCTCATCATATACTGTGCAGCCTGGGGCATTATGCAATCTCTCACTGTGCCGTGCTCCCTGCCCTGCTGCAGACCAGATCAGGGCAAAGCAGAGCCGCCACCCTCACAGAGCGAGCGGAGTGGGATGTGCGGATCATGACATATAACATTCTGGCAGAGGGCCTGGTGCGTGGGGGCTGGACTGGCATGTGCCTGGCGCACCCTGCCTGCATGCGGCTGCCTTACAGCTGGCAGTCCCACCCCCACAGGCGGGCCCGTGGGCCTCAGTGGCTCCAGGCTGCCTCGAACTTTGAAGCCAGCCTGTCGTGACGTGTCATGCTGTTTGGGAGCACTGCAGTGTTGCTTTATTGCGAGGCACTGCATTTGCCACACAGCTGCTGCTGGGGGCGTGAATGTACGCCAGCCAGGTGGCAGCCATGCCTGTGCCTCATGTTGGAGCAGGAAGAGGGGCGCCAAGTGGTCCCCCTCTCGAGCTGCGTGATACTGGCGCCGATGATCCTCTTCAGTGCCTGTTGCCAGGAGGCACCATGCTCCTCATTTCTGGGCTGATGTCAGCCCTTGAGCTGCGGCTCCTTCAATTCAGCCCTGGGAGACCAGCCAGCTGTTGCCGAGGAACTTGCCAGCATTGTATGCTCAGCAGGAAGCATCAGCAGTGTTTTGCACATGCAGGCCATGCGCCAAGGCGCTGCCATTATGCCAGTTCTTGTCTCACACTCCTTTGCTTTCAGCCTGAGGAGTGTATGCAGGCACTGCAAGGAAGAAGCTGAGACCGAGAGCTGCTGCTGCATGAGGCTGTCAACAGCTTTGGCCTGCTGCGCTGCGAGCCATCTGCAGGTATCTGGAGGCCCTCTTCTGCCTGTCCAGCCGACTCCATGCTGCCTGCTGCAGGCTTCCATGCATGACACGGGGAGCCCCGGCACGCAAGGAGCTACGTTGCCAGGTCACTCCCTCACAACTCAATACTTTGCCCATTCATGCAGTGCTGCAGACCATGGTGCAAGGTGGTGTCTGCAGGCAACAATGACACAAGATTGTGTGCCTCACCCGTTCCTGGGCCTGTTATTCCCACTCACCACTGCTTTTAGACCGGTCCCTTGGGGGGAAGCAGGCACTTCTTGACTAGTACAGGCATTGCAGTTACATAAAGGATGTGCTGCCTGCCGCAGGCTAGTGCGTCCAGCATCACAGGCATCTGTGATAGCTCAAGGGGTGTGCTGCCTGCTTCAGGCGAGCGCACAAGGAGAGCTGTCGTGTCGAGCGGTCTGATGCCTTGCATTGAGGCAACCAGGCATGCTTGCCTGCCTTGCGCAGAGATGGGTCCAGTACTATTGCTCCCGTCAAGAGCCATGGGGTCTCGCTAACCCAGATCTGCTGCCTGCAGGCCACCACACATGGGGAGCTGCAGTACCATCTGGTGCTGGTACAATGCAGGCAATGGTGCCTGCCTCAAGGACGTGTTCCTCTCCTGCAGGCCACAGCGCATGGGGAGCTGTTGTACAAGTCGGTGCCCCACTGGTGCTTGCAATGGGAGTACCGCTGGCCGGGGCTGCTGGCAGAGATTCGGCACTACCAGCCAGACGTGATGAGCCTGCAGGAGGTGGACCACATGGATGAACTAGAGGCTGCGCTGGGCCCCCTAGGGTGAGTGACAGCGCGAGAAGTAGGCCACCAGGGGTGCTGAGGTGACTTGGGAAGCTCTGAGCAGGCCAGAATGGCCCGGCAGCTCTTGGGCTGCTGCAAGGTCAGGCAGCAGGGGCATTTTCTGGCATGGAAGTTGAACCATGGGGAGTGCAGTTGGGTCCTACGTGTGCCCCAGCTGAGGAGCTGCAGCCCGACTGGGAGCAGGCCACCTGAGCCGCACTGCTGGGGTCCTGGGGTGAGCCAGTGATTGTTTGAGGACTGTGCTGGGCATGACAAAAGCAGTGGACTTCCTTGTCACGGCAGGCACGTGCCGAATATACTTTGAAAGGGGAATCTGGCTGCTGGGGCAGGAAGCAGGCATGCTCTTTCAGAGGGCAATGGTGTGCATCCCTCGCATTTGACTGCAAGCTGTGTGGAGGCTGCTGCAGCGAGTGTGGGCGGCATTTGCCATGAGGCAGTTGCTGTGTTACATCCCTGGCCTGACTCCGAGCGGACCACGCAGTGACCCTGTGGAGGCCATGCTCTGCCCCAAACTGAGATGCAAAGCCGGGAAGGACTCAGGTCCAGTCCTCAAGGGATGGCTTTCAATGGGGCGTGTGCTGGATTGAAGTCGTACTGTGGGGCAAGCTGTCGTGTGGTCGCCATTGGAGTCCGTCATTGCTGCTGGTGAGGAAGCTGCATGACGGCCGCCCCTTGGGCCGCTGGGCTGAGGCAGGGCACGTCTCAGCCTGCACCCATCATGATGAGCAGGTGGCTTCATCGCTGCATGGGCAACCTGCCAGATGCTGTTGTGTTTCCTCAGCCAGTGGTAGGGCTTGCCAGGGGGATAGCAAATGTCCTGCAGCTGGGGTGAGTTGAGGCACATGTCACGGTGCTCCTGTGAAGGCCAGGCAGCATAGACGCTGGGCCTGGAGGCAGCCTGCTGGCTGAGCCCACATGGAGAGCTGAGCTGGCACAGCATCTTTACCCTGCAGCACACCCTGGCAGCACAGGGGCGGCTGCCACACTGGAGCTGCTGAGCTGGCATGCTCTGGGGGGCTGGCACACGGGCATGGAATCTTGTGCGAAAGATCCTTACGCCAGCAGCATGTGTCAGCCTACGCCTGATCATGGGCTGCAACGCGTGGCATGCAGCCGTCTACACAGCGTGCTGTGCCCCTGCAAACACGGCACGCTGCAGTGCTCTGGAACAGCCCCTGCCTGAACAGATGGCCAGGCCGGATGTTCGCATGCTGCAAGATCTGTGATACTCGGGATTCTGACAGGTTCCTGGATCTTGCAGGCCTGCTGGTCAATGAACGCCAACAATCGCTGCCTGCAGCATATAGTCTCTCACCATGCTGTTCCCCACTGCACACAGGTATGAGGGTCGCTACGCCAAGCGAAGTGGAGGGCGGTCGGACGGCTGTGCAACCTTTTGGTAAGTTCCTTTCACACTCTGTGCGTCTGCTGCTGCTGATGCTGCTTTGCAGACAGACACTATATGTCCTGCTGCCCTGAATGGAAGGAGGGAGAAGGGACTCAGTGAGCCCCCTGGATTGTGGCCGTGCACTGCTGGCTGGGGATGAGCCGCCCTTGGCTTCTCCCTTTGTGACATGACTGGGCTCATATCAGCATCTGCATGGCTGCAGGCGCAAGGACAAGTTCTGGGCAGTGGCAGTGGATGTGATCCGCTTTCAGACGTACAACTTGCAGGACAATGTGGCCATCCTCGTCCTCCTGCACCGCAAAAGTGAGTGCTGCTTTGATATTTTCACCAGGAGAGAGCAGCTGGCAGAAGCTGGCTGCCCAAGTCTGGCGGCATAGTGTTCCTCAGGACAGCCAATGTCAGCATCAGCATGGAGTCCAGCAGCCTCGCTGGCAGCGTGCTGGGCAGCAGGAGGGTGTCAAATCACATAAACCTGGCTCATATCAGTGCGCTACTGGTAGCCTGCTGCCTTACAGTGCTAGTGTCAGCCAGTTGACAGGGCAGGCATACGCCTTCAGGGTGGATGTGATGGCTATGCACCTTCAAAGACTCACTGCCAAGCTGGAGGAAGGCATCATCCCTGACGCAGTCAGGGTCTGTGCTGACCTCATGGGAACCCACGAAGCGTTGTCTCCTCAAGCTGCCTCACCTCCAATTGTGCAGGTGGTGATCCAGATGATGATGAGGACGAGCCCCGCGATGGAGCAGTTGAGGTCAACATGACTGTGGACCAGTCGGGGGATGTGAGCTTGCTGTCAGGGGAGGTCCACAAGTGGTTCATGCTTCATGCGGAGCTGCCCAGCGAGGCCAGGATGGACCCTGCGCTGCTGGTGGCCAACACCCACATCCTGTTCAACCCCAAACGGGGAGACATCAAGGTGGGTAGGGCAAAGCTTTGCTGGCTTCCTGTGATCTGCTGCACATGCTCTGCACTCCATTTCCCATCAGACCCAACTGTCAGAAGTTGCTGCGCTGTTGCATGCATGTCCTCTGGCTGGCCAGCCTGACTGGCTGCTGTCCGAGCAGTGTATGTCCTCAGAGTCTGCTCCGGTGAACCGCAGCAGCGCTCTTTTCAAGCCCACCCCTCAGTCAGCAGATCGCCCACAGCTGAGCGCATTGAACGACATTGGGTGTAGCCCAGACCTGAACACCTGCCTCGATGTTGCTCTGGCTAGGGCCAGTCTCCATCCATGGAGCCATCTGGTCTGCAGATTGCGCAGGCACGGACGCTGCTGAGCGTGATGAACGACATCGTGCACAAGTGCAATGGCAACGCGCTGGCCATGGTCATGGGGGACTTCAACTCCACGCCTGAGAGCGCAGTGTACCGTTTCATCAAGGCTGGGGAGCTCGACTGTCAGACTGTCAGCCGCAAGCTGGTGTCAGGCCAGATACAGGGCACCTCGTGGCCCGCTGCCATGGAAAAGGTCAGTTGCTGGTCAATCCCAGCCTTGGAAGGTCATTTGGTGTGCAAGTGTCTTCAGCACAGCACAGGGCACATATTGCCAGCTGTCTTTGACGGGTGGGTGGATCAGCCGGTCTCAGGACAGATCAGCTGGTCCGCTGCCCTGAAGGCTGTGGGTGATGCGAAGCGCAAAGACTTGTAAGGTATCTCGGGGTGCAGCGTCCTCAGAGTCAGGATCAGGGCAATACCTTGGGTGGTGCTAATGGGTAGAAGACGTCAACAGATGGCCTGGCAAGCCAGTGCTTGCCTGATGCCGAGTCTGTCCTGGCGATCTGGAGACCTGTACAG
Source organism: Asterochloris sp. CNOR1 (assembly GCA_963969365.1). Lineage (NCBI taxonomy): Eukaryota > Viridiplantae > Chlorophyta > Trebouxiophyceae > Trebouxiales > Trebouxiaceae > Asterochloris > Asterochloris sp. CNOR1. Next base: position 3,671,840 of record OZ017750.1, read on the forward strand.
AGCTTGAGCACCACCCGTGCAATTGTCAGGGCTGCGCCCTTGCAAAAAGGCGGCCTTGTCAAGCTTGATGGCAGCCTGAGTGCCCCCCTGGTTGTTGACCTCCAGCCTTCGGACCGCTCTGCAGATGGCTCGGCAGCGCAGCGCTCCCCCAGCGCTGAGTCTGGAGACTGTGGAGGAAGAGGAGGCTACATCGCCGTTGTCCACAGGCACCTCTGAGCTGGGCGAGTCCGACAGCCCTGAGCGCCTGAGCAAGCGGCTCAAACCCTTCTCAGGTGAGGACAGCCAACGGGGCATGCAAGCTGAGGGCTGGTGCGTAATTTCAGAGCCAATTGCCTGGCTTTGAGATTCCTGAGTACGTGCCAAAGACAGGGCTGGCCCGTCGCAGACCAGACCTGGCTGCTGCAGACCTGCCTGGCCTTTGCAAAGCGACTGTGGCTGCCTGCACAGAGGATGAGCCATTGCAGATAAGCTCTGGCTTTCTGCAGACCAGCCTGACCAGCTCCTGGCATATGAATCTGGGCCAATCAGCCTCCACACTGTGGCAGATATTGAGGCTCATCTGGTCCTGACAGCAGGTTGTTGGAGCTCTCTCTGCTCTGTACAATACCATATGCAAGGAGAAGCCTGAGGCTCTGCTCTGCATGGCAAGCAGGTGGTCTCAACCCTGCGTGAAGCACTGAGTGCTTCTTTGCAGGTAAGGGCATGGCCCATGTGGTGAGCGAGCCCCATCTGGCGGGGCTGGCAGGGTCTGATGAGGAGGAAGAGGGTGACTCTGCCACGGAGGCGGTCAGGTCGCGGGGCTCCTTTGATGAGGAGCGCCGCAACCGCCACATCAACGGCAGGTGAGCTGCCAGGGCTGCTGCGCTACGTCAAACTCTTGCCAGAAGCATCACAGCTGCAGGCCATGTGGCCGCATTGCATCCAGAAAGGAGGGAGCAACCTTGCAGCAGTGACAGCAGCAGCGGCAACAGCCTTCATCAAGCATGATGTTTGTATCAAGTTTCCATTTTCATGCTGTCTGTCTATTCTGAAGAGAGTGGCAAGGCTTCATGTTTTGCAGTCCTGCTCACATGTGGCTTCCTGCGCTTGCAGTGGCGGGCGGGACCCGCCCGCGCCGCGGGCCAGTCAGGCTGAGGCCGTTGCCCTACAGACCCTGCCTGACAGCGTGCCCAACCCGACGCGGCTGCGCATCAGCCCCAGCATGGCGCACATTCGCTACTCAGGACTGCCTGGATTGACATCGGCATCCAGCCAGCAGTCAGGGAGCCATGAGTTGGAGGCCACCTTGGTCGAGGCTGCCGGGGGCCACCCTCTCCAGGTGAGTGGACGCGCCCAAGTCACTCTGCAAACACGGGTGTCAGTGTCCCAGACCCAAGCTCACTGAGCGGGGATCAGCCACCATCCAGAGAGCCACAACTTGGAGGCGCTGGTCGGTCTCCCAGGGCAGCATGAGGGCCATGAGCTGCAAACAATACAACATGTTCAGCTTCGCTCTCTCGCTTGTAAGATGGTTACTTTACAGATGACAGCACTGCCGTCCAGGTGGAGATTGAGCCCAACAGCCCCCCAGGCGCGCGGCGCAGGAGCTTTGAGTTCTCATCTGCCCGCCAAACACCTGCTTCGCTTGGCAGCAATGTGAGAACAGTGGAAACCAAATCCAGCAACGTCGAGTCAGCAGGCCTGCAGCAGAGCGGGAGCCTGCGGCGCAGCAGCAGCTTGGAGCGCCTGCCCACGCCCAGCCTTGGAGAGCCGTTGCAGGGCATGGAGGTCTGTAGTGTGGCTGTGAAGCTGTCTTCAAATATGCATCCAGGGTTTTGGGGAGCCCCCTGGAGGTCAGCAGTGTGGCTGTGAAGCTGTCTTCAATCAAGGGGTCTGAGTAGGGTGTAGCTGAGCAGCAGTCGGTAAGGAGGCATACAAATGGCAGGCCTTACCCAGGTCAGATATCCTGAGTGCAAGCTCTGGTGCTGGCCCTCACAGGGCACCAAATGCTCCTTCGCTGGTGCCTGAAGGTGCTGGCGACCCCCAAGTCGCCGCTGATCACCGTGGAGGTGACCCCCTCGACGGGGCAGCCTGTGCTCAACCCTTCACGCAGCCCCAGTGCTGCGAAGGCGGAGGCAGCCAAGCAGATGCTGTTGCAGCAGAGCCGGCAGATGCCTTGCAGCTCGGCTTTGGGTCCAGACGCCGCAGTGGGGGACAGTGTGCTTCAGGTGAGACACCTGCTGCGCTGGTGCCTCCACTGGTCTGAGCATGCCACCAGGCTCTGCGCCCATGGTGGTTCGTTATGGCAACCTGCTGAGATTGTGGCTGAAGGTTTGCAAGTCAGCGCACACAAGAGCTGTTAAGCTCCTGAAGCGTCTTTCATAGACATTGAAGCTGTTTTGCCATTGTTTTTGGAATGGAAGGTGTGATGTGTGCGACAGTTTAAGGGTCTTGCACCACTGCATTGCGGCCCAGCATTCAAGACTCAGCTTGTGCTCAACAACTGACCCATCGGCCTCGCACCGGCACAGGCCCCACGCAGCTTCGCTTACCTTTGTTGACTCCCCAGCTGTGGGTCTCTGGAGGTTGCTGCTTCTTTGATGGCAACAGCCTGAATGTGATCAGTGTCCAAGAAAATGTCAAGCTCGCTAGCTGCCTTCACCAGCTCACTGTCAGCTATGTCCCTGCAGGACGCTCAGCCTCTGAAGCGCATCAGCTCCCTCAAGACCGACACCAGCAAGGACCTCTCTACGGTGGAGATTTTGGCGCAGTCGCAGCAGGCCGCCAAGGAAGCTGCAGAGCACCAGGCTACAGAGCACCAGGCACAGAGGCCAGCTCGGCCGCTGGAGTCAGTGCTGGAGAAAGGTCTGCCCCCTGCAGGTGGGCCGCTCTTGCAGAAAAACCCCTTAAAACTCAGGCTCATCCAGGCATGCTCTTAGTGACTGCCACAAAATGAATGGCGTCCAAGCAGCACTACCCCCTTCTTGCGCACCTGTCAGCATGAGCTCCCTGGGCTCTGTAGCGGCAGTCCTCCAGGCAATGGCTGCAGCATTAGTGAGCGCCTGCGACATGCGTACTGCTCATCATGCCAAGCTTCAGTCGCTCAAGGCATCTTCATGTGTGGTATCAAATGATACCCATGTCAGTCCCACATCTGGAGCTTAATCTTGAAATGCCTGCCCAACGCAAGAGGGGCACCCAATGCAAGGGTGGCACCCGGACCAGGAGCACTTTGCCATGTGGTTCTTACTGGCCAGTCTGTACTTTTCCTGAGCTTGTGTGTGGCAGGAACAGCCCACCATCAAGCAGAAGCACCCTTTCTGAGCAATGCCTGGTCACGTGCAGGGCCCTCAGCGTCGGCTGCGCCGCCAAATCCCTTCGCCGCTGCTGTGGATCGGGACGGCGCCGCTGCCGCAGGCCCTGAGGCTTCCCCCACAGGGCCGGCGTCCGCCAGCAGTGGGGCAGCCCATGTGGGCGCATCGACGCCGCAGTCGGCGCTGTCGCCGCGAGGGCACAGTGGGAACGTGTCGCCGCTGGCCATGGTGGTGGAGGACCCAGCAGGTGAGGGTCCCTGAAAGCTTCCTGTTCTGACCTGGCATGGCATGGCAAGTGCGTCAATCAGAGCTCTATCCTGCTGTCAAATGATGAGTGGGCAGGAGGGGGGTTTTGCGGTGGGTCTGTGTTCAGGCCCCAGTACCCTTGCGCTGACCCCTGGCTTTCTGCAGGCCAGTGAGGATGGGGCTGAATGGTTCTGCCCCTGAGGCTTGCCTGCCCGCTTCTGCGGACTTCAGCAACCCCTTCGACGAGGGAGTGCAGGGGTCCTTAGCCGGCGCCTTAGCGGGCACCTCATTGGAAGCTTGTTTGCCTGCCGCTGCAGACTCCAACAACCCCTTTGGTGACGGTGAGGTGCTGTCACCTTCATCGGCCAGCTCCCGGCAGGGCCCTGCAGCACACTCCCCCCGGCCTCTTCGGCGGTCGTTGGCTGAGTCCAAGCCCAAGAAGCTCGACTCTTCCACGCCCCCCACAGGGCGGCGGCCGCTCTTCAGGGTGAGTCTCTACCCCTGTCTGTCTTGGCAGACATGTTGTTGGGTGGGCGCAGGCAAAGAGTACTGCGTAGTGGGCGCAGTCAAAGAAAGTGCGCATGGCCGCAGTTGAGGCAAGTGTTGGCTTGTTGCCTGTCACAGGCCGTCCTCATGGTCGGCTTATCACCTGTCAGAGGGCATCAGTATGGGCGGTCTCAGACACCCACAAGTGGTGGCTGTTGCGCAGTGTACATTCTGTGGTGGGCAGGGGTTTGAACATCCGGCGCAGCTGGCAGAGGCCCCGCAGCTGCTACCTGTGGAGGCAACTGCTTTTATCAGAAGCTGCTGCTTTCAGGGATAAAGTTTGTTGTGCTGTTTACTGGTCCCTTGGGCTGCAATTGCCCTCTGGCAAGGTGGTCCTCGCATGTTTCAACAAACAAAGTCTTGCCCTCTGTACAAGAAGGTGTACAGGTGGAGCGTGAAGCACTTGCAAATGTGTCCTCCCCCATGCCAAACCTGCAGCTACCCTTCTTCCTGCAGGATGCGACTCTCTGAGAGTCTGATGGGACAGGCGTCGCTTCTTGCATGTTGCCACAGAGCATGCAAACCCTCGTGCAAACCCTACTCTCCCCGCCTGCAGGACGACTCGTGCACGTGGAGCCCCGAGCACCTGCAGATGGCAGTCGGCTGCCTCCCTGAGGAGCTGCAGGACTGGGCCAGCAAGGCTGATGCTGACAGGCAGCAGCAGGCTACAGAGGCAGATGAGGGGCAGCAGCAGGCAGGAGACGCTCCCCAGGCGGCGGCAGAAGAGGGGGCCAACGACCCCGCGCAGCCCACCTGGATTGCGCGGCACCCTCTCAAGCTGCGCAGTGCCTACAATGAGGTGCGTTTCTGGAGAAAGTAGTGCAGGCACTGCGGAGGCAAGTTGCCAACATCAGATCAAGGCTGAACAGCACCGAGCAAAGTTGCTGGGCCTCCTGTTCTGTCTTGGTTGTATGGGTGATCTAGGTGGTGGGTTTAGGCCTGGAGTGCTGCAGCCCACTTGACACCAGCATGGTATTGTGATTCCCCAAAATCCAAGAGTTTGATACTTGTTCTCAGATTGCTTTGCAGACCAACTTGATCTTGCATGCAATCTGTGCACTTTTGGCTTTGCAAAGGCTGTGTGGCAGTCAGACAGTGGCGTGTAACTTGTCGAAGAGCTTATTTCCATGTCTGTTGGAGATATTGGCAGCTTACCTCTGCCATTTTGCAAAGCCATCGTGGTCGGTCAAGTTGTGCAATGGCAGCCAGTATGCTGCTGCTGCACCTCTTCACATCTTGCCATAGTGGCTGCCCGCAAACTTGCAGTCCTAAGGGGTATAAATCCTCAAAGCCTTGCTTCTGAATGCTGCAGGTTTGTGGGAGGGAGCCCGACTACACCACCTGTCACAGCAAGTTCCTGGGCACTGTAGACTACATGTGGTACACGCCCAACGTGAGTGGCTGCCTGCTGCCTTGATGTGGGCTTGGCTGGCTGTCAGGCTTGTGCTGTGCTGCCTGGGACGTCTAGTGAGCACCTGTTGAGGTTTTTGAGTGCCTGCTTTGCGCAGTGTGACGTGCTCAACCTGCCTGATGCCAGCTGCAGTGCTCTATGCTGAGGCAGTGAGCACAGCTGTGACAATCGTAGCTAGGCGCGCCCCTGGGTTCAAGGTTGCCACCGCTGGCCAGCACCCACTGCCAGCAGGCCACATGTCCAGTGCTTTGGGTATCTGCAAGCAGAGCACATTGCAGAGAATGAGATCCTTGCCGGCCTTGCTCATGGCTGACAACTCATGGCTGCCAGCCCCAGCGCAATCACTGCCAGCCTGCTGGGTGTCTGCAACTTAAGCCCCAGTGTCAACATGACTTTGCCTGCCATATGCTTCCACAAGTCAACATCTCACAGTGTTTTGCCAAAATCATTGCTGCAGGCTGATGCTGGCACCACGCTGACTCCTATGCGTACCCTGGAGCCGCCCCCGTTACAGCACCTGTACTGTGGGCTACCCTGCCCTGAGTGGCAGAGCGACCACATCTCCCTGGTCACTGACTTTTGCGTCAGCCGCCAGAGCTCCAAGCGATCTGTCATGCTCAAGGTGGGCAGCTGGCATGACTGCATTTGGCAGTCAGCTCTGAGCCAAAGCAACATTTGCGGGCCAGCTTGTTTCAGCAGCGCAGCTGCAGGTCATGCTGTGGATGTCACCGCGCTGGGCAAGAAGGTGTGAGGCTGGAGGGGGCAAATGGCTGCTGCAGGGTGTTACTTACATGATGCTCATGATAGCAGCAAGGTCCAGTTGGGCTTGAGCCGTATGGGCATCAGCAGAATGCCCAACAATAGCATCTGTGTGTGACAAGCCTATGTGAAAAGCACCTACGGGGCTCACTAGACAGATCCAGGCGGCCTTTGTTTTGTAGCAGAGGCAAGCTGCTGCAGCAGTGCATAAATCTGGAGCTGCTCATTGCAGTCTGAATGTGTCCAACATGCTACTCTGCAGCTCAAGACAAGGGCGAATCTTGTGTGATTTGCCAATGGTGGTGCTCCTACACATGCTGTCGCAAAGGTCACACCTCAGGGCCCACACACACACCATTTGACTGCTTTAAGCTGACCTGTTTGCTGCTGCAGAGCGTGACCCGTGAGCAGAACATGGTGCGTGCCCGGAGCAAGACAGTGGACAATGCAATTTTCCCAGCGATGGTGGCCAGTGCCGGGCTGACGCAGCGCCCCTCCCAACGACGCTGAGCACAAACCTCGGCTGACGCTGCAAGGCCCTAGGCAGCGCTGCGCCTCTCTTGGCAGGCAGAGTCGCCCAACGCTGCGTGATGTCTGTTCCACGTTGCGCACGCAGCTTAGAGCGGCCCACACTGTCTGGCCTCTTGCCAGCGGCAAAACCCAGATCAGCCTCCCTCACACCGCACACACTGCACACACCGTGCTGGCCGGGCACTGGGGCTGGCCAGCTGGCCCCGTTCCACTCCTCTGCCAATTCCAGCACAGGCACTCATCCAATAATTTGTGGCCTGCAGCAGAAAATGAGACAGGCAGGTGCAGCCGAGCCCCGCTTTTGTGCCCCGCTGCGTGACAAGAGCTCACGCTGAATTAGTCAGTAGGTTCTGCCTGCAGCCCTGCTGCCTGTGAAGGCCTTTTTCCAGGCGTCGCCACAGACTTTCTGATGTATTCTTTTGCACAAGTCCCGTACTGTGGCCCCTGATGGGCCTTGGGTCATTTGAGCTCCGGTCGCCCTTGGATGCTGTGCCCAGCAATTCAACTTCGCCGCGATACGTGCCACTTGTGAACAGTCCCCAATCTGAGAGAGTATTCTGAGAGTGTACACAGCCCTGAACATGAACATCTCCAAAGAAATGCCTTGGGGAATGCCTGCGGTGTGTTGAAGATTATACAGGACTGCAGCTGGTGCTTGAGCCTGTTGGCGACTCAGAGATCAAACATCCATTTATGACATTGAGGCGACACAGAATTGCCCAAGGCCAACCCCAGCATGGAGATGCGCCTCCTGATGGAGATGGGCTGTGCAAGCGATCAGGCTGACATGAAAGTCAGAAGCTGAGACGTACAATCAGGCCCCATGATGCGCATGTCAAACAAAATGGACCCACTCCAGATGAAGCTGCATTGTTTGTCTCTGCAACTTGGCATGGACATGCACTGCTGGCAAATCGTTCTGCACTCATTTGCTGACTTTCCACCAACCTGAATATCTCTGCTTGCTGATCACATCAAACGAGGTTTCAACAGTGTAGGCTGCCTCCTGAGTTCCCCAATCAAACAAGGCAACAGGGTGAAACATAGTCCCCAGGTAGGCAGGGGTGGTGAACGGCTGATGAGGCCAGGCTTCAGCATTGATTGTCGCATGATCCCCTCTCTTGACTGTAGAGGCAGATGTCAACCTGCCGGCCAAAGATCTCCAGAACGTCAAGGGCAGCACTTGCAGTTGCAATGCAACACAGTCAGATGGCTTGCATTAGCTGCAGCCACGGGCGGTGTCAGCATTTCAGGGCCAAGGATGGCCTCCACCAGCCGCCCAAACTTTGTTGGGCAACCACTCACGCTCCCTGACTATATACTGGCCTTGAAACGCAGGCTACTGCGCAGGCAAATTCCCTGGGAATCTGCAATACTGTGAGAAGACACTGGGAATGACCAAGAGCTGATGCGATCATGTGATTGGGACAGGCCAGGTCTCGATGCACAGCATGAACATGTGTAAATCTGGAGGGACCGTCTGCTTTCCTTAAATTTGACCAGAATGCATGCATGCGTTGACTGCCGACATGAAGCCCCCAATGCTTCCTGTTGATCCAGTCGTCCAGTCACGGGCCCTAATGACGATGCTTCGAAGGTCTGGAGCGATTTAGAGAGGCCCCAAATTGTGTTGTCCTGCTTCATCAGGTTCTTGGTCAATGTACTGATGCCATTGTACTGACTGTGAGGCAGGCATGTCTGCTGCCAAGACAGGCAAGCGTGTGGCGTTTGCCGACATCAGCAACAGCGCTGCGCAGCAGGCTGCACCATCAGCCGCAGGCGCACTGCATGGTGGAGCGCCATCCCGTGCAGCAGCAGGAGCGTTGAACCCGCCCTTGGAGGAGCAGGCACTGCCTGCCGTGTCAGCAAGTTCTCAGGGCAGGGCTGGCCTTGAAGCAGCAGCAGCATCTGCTAAGCAAGAAGCCCTGCTGACGGCAGACAGGCAGCCCCGCCTGCAGCTGCAGCACACAGACAGGCATGACGACTGGCAGCGTCGCCTGGATGCCTCCCCCGAGCTGGAGGCTGCTCTGGCACAGCTGCACGCTGCCAAGATGCAGCGGGTTGCGGCCTGGGCCGGGAGGGACAGTGCGCAGGCTGCCACAGCTGTGCACTCCTCTCAGGACCCAGCAGAGTCAGCACAGTCGGAGGCAGACCCTTCAGCAGATGTGTTGCTGTTGCAGCTGGAGTTGCAGGTGGCCAACAAGAAACTGGTGAGACCAGCCCGGAATGCATGGGCCATACTCTCCGTTTGGTGTCTATCTGCGAGGCCACAGGCAGAAAATTGTGAGAGGGCTGTTGCCTGTACTGCATGCTTTCTCTGCCTGCCCAAGCCTGCTGTGTGCCCCTCACTTGAGTGTTGACTCATGGGTGTTTGACAGCTGACCCTCACATGCCTGCTGTTGCTGTGCAGGAGCAACGCAACATGAGGCTCCAGGCTGCTGAGGCAGAGCTGAACGCTCTGCGGCAGTCTGGTGCAGCTCCTCAGGTGTCTCAGGTGACCTAGCTGGAAGCCACGATAGCTGGAGCCTCTTCGCAGCATGGTGCACCTCAATCTATCGTGCCAGCTGAGTTGACCATCACATTGCACTGCAATGCTATCTGACATCAGCAGCTGTATGCCTCGCCTCTGTAGCCCAATGCCCTGCTTGCTGTTCAGGGTCTTGATGCAGCTGTGCAAACCGTGGCGACCCCTCCACAACAACAGAGCCAGCAGGAGACCTCTGAACACTTGCAGGCTCAGGTACAGCACCGGCTGCACGCTATGGTCTCTGGCTACAGTCTATGGCAAGTGGCTGCAAGGCCCAGCAACCTTGCGCCTTCCAAAAGGCACATCACGGTCCAGTTTCAGAACATGCTACCCCTGCTGACTACAGCTATTCATTCTAAGCTGTTTCCTGGCCTTTGGCTGTCACTGCTGCAAGCTTCAAGGGCTGCGCTGAGTCCAGCTGCCTGTGCTGCCGCATTCAGGTGGCCCTGCTGCAGAGTGAGGCATCTGCAGCTGCCAGCCAGGCCAGGCTGGCCCAGGACCAGCTTGCTGACCACCAGAACGAGGCTGCAGCTCAGCAGGAGGTGCTGCAGGCAGAGCGTGAAGCCCACGCCGCTGAGATAGGGCAGCTGCAGCAGCTGCAGCACCGGCTGCAGGATGCGGTCAACATGCAGGAGCAGCAGCGAGAGGCCCACAGCGCTGCTGTGGCAGAGCTGCGTGGCAGGCATGCTGGCGAGCTGCAGGCCCAGGCAGACAGGCTGACCAGTCAGCACCAGTTGCTGCTGGACAGGCACTCAGCGCAGCTGCGTGAGGCCCATGCACAGGAGCTGGCGGGGGCAGAGGCAGCAGCCGCCCAGCTGGAGCAGCTGCTGGGAGCTGAGAGGCAGAAGAGCCTCAACCTCAAGGTGGGGCGGGTGGGCATGGGCGGCTGCTGTTGGTGGCAGGGGGGAGAATGCTCTGTAGGCGATGTTCTGGGGTGTTTGCGGCGTTGTTGGCACTGAAACCACAGCAGGCATCCCGGCTGTGGGGCAACAGGGAAGCTGCTGCTTTGCACTAGCTCATCCTTCTCAGAGAGTGGAGTCCCTGTTGGCAAGGGGTTAGCTGCAAGCCTAGCTTTGGGGAGCTGTTGTGTCCTGATTGCACAGACAACAATGTGTGCAGGTTGAAGGTCGCAGAGAGGCCAGGAAAGCTGAGGAGGCAGCTGCAGACATGAGGGAGAGGATGGCTGCCCTGCAGGAAGACCTGGGTCGAGCAAAACAGGTGTGCATGACTTGTGCTTGATGTCTAGCTTGTCTGCAATGTCAGACAGAGTCTACAAATATATGAGCAACAGTGAGCGTCGTCCACTACCGGGACGCATGCAACCTTCACTCATGTCCCAAAAGAGCACAGAGACGCAATACAGACCTTGAGGACGCAGGCGTCCTGTGCTCTTTTGGGACATGTGTTTGATGCTGCTTGCTGCTCTCAACACAACATGGAGCCTGTCAGCTGCTGCAGCATGCCAATGAGTGTCTCCCCCTCTGCATTGTCCAAGACCTGCACCTGCACCTGTACCAGCAGCCCACCTACTGCATTCATTGAGCCTGCTTGCATCAAGCTAACATTGACCACAGCTTGCTGCATGACTGCGTGTGTCATTGGGCACTTGGGAGGCCCCCAGCACTTGGTTTGCCTGTGCAGGAGGCGGATGGCAGGCACAAGCAGGCTGCTCGCACACAGCAGGCAGCTGAGGCTGCCCACGACGCCAAGGTTGGCAAGCTCAGGCACGTCATGCGGCAGGCAGAGCTGCAGCATCAGGTGCAGTAACCGCAGTCCCTCCTGGGACGGTGTGTGGCCTCAGCGGCGTCTCTGTGATCAGCTGGGCTCGGCATGTGAGGCTCGCTCAAGCATCAGGTTGCACATTGCCTTCTTGCTGGGCTGCACACGCATACAGCAATCGTGCGCCCTGCTGGCTGCCACCTCCAGGCACTCATTGGCAGATTTGTTGCGGACCAGCATGCTGCTGTGGCGGTTGATGGGGACATCTGGACTCTGCTGCTGATGGTCACCATGCGTAGCGGCAGCACCACTTGTCAACGAGTGAATTATGCAAGGTGCTGGCGGAGTGCATGGCGACAATCAGTTGGCTCGTACACAGCACGCATTAAAGCAGCTTGTGGTGCCTGTAGGAAGCGTTGCAGGCCAAGGACGCTGAGGTCCATCGGTGCTCCGTCAGGGCGTTGCAGGCGGCGCGGGACTGCAAGGCAGCCCAGCAGGCTGGGGCTGAGAGCACCAGAATGCTGCAGGTGGGCCCCAATCACCACAGCCAGCAACACAGTTCTTGGTTACCATGCTTGTCCAGGCACAACACCGGCTGCATGCAGACCCTACAGACTGGGGCGCCCATCTCTACGTCATGATCATAACAACGCATGCGCTTGGGGTTAGTGCTTGCAATGATTGAGGCCAGCGCAAAGAGCCATAAGCTGCCGTAGGTGGGCCACCGGTCGCCACAGCCGGCAGCGTTAAGAGCTGCAGCTGGCGGTCACCAGAGACACACAGCCCGCAGATGCAGCACACGTGGCCAGGCAGCTCCTGCACCTTCCTACGCAGTGCTCCAGCTTGGTCGGGAGGCCAGGGCTGTCAGGCAATATGTGCCCATGGGCTCTGCCACTGAGGGCATGTGTGAACCTCCTGCTTGATCAGAGGCAAAGGTGGTGTTGACAAGCAGTCATCTGTTGCTGCGTTTGGTCGCTATGCTTGTTGAGGCACAGGACCGGCAGCATGCAGACCTTGCAGACTGGGGCACCCACCTCTGGTCTGTGATGATAACACTGCAAAATTGTCATCACAGTTTTCAAAGTGGGTGCCCCAGGCTGGCCCTGTTTATGTTTTGTGGTGATGCCTGCAAATGCAAATGATTGGTATATTCGATGACTGGTTGGTCCCGGCTTTGACAGGCATCGTTCGATGCCAGCCTTCTCATGCACATCTGCTGTGCTGCTCCTGCAATGCTGCAAGCGTTATGCAACTCAATGAACAGTCCTCAGCGGCCTCAACCGTCCCCACCTGCTTGCTCACCACCAGAGGTGTCCCCAGCAGCTAAACATGCATCATTCATTTTGTCCAGCAGATTGACATCCCATCACTGTGTTCTAGGCGGAGAAGCAGGAGCGGCAGGCGGCCGAGGACCGTCTGCAGCAGGCAGGGCGCCAGCTGGACAAGTTGCGGGGGGAGCTGGCATTGCTGAGTTCCCGAGTCGAGGAGCGCACGCAACTTGCACTGCGCGGCCAGCAGGTGGGTCATAATTGTTGCCCTGGCCACGGTCTTCGATGGCTGCACACACCTCATCAGGCAAGATGGCAAACTGCAGCTTTGCTCTGCGGGACAACACGGGCCTCTGAGGTGTGCTGCTGGCGGCTTGACGTCTAGCAGGTAATCATGGCAGAGGCGTGGGGCTGTGCTTGACTCCTTGCATCCACTGCAATACTGCTACAGCGCAGCCACTTTGCGTGTCAAATTTACCGTGAGATTGCTACAGCATGTCTCAGTTACCTTCAGGATTTCACTGCAAGCCTGCTACAGCAGGGATTAATCCTGTTACCTTGAGCGTTCTGGCCGTCCTCTTGCTGAGTGCTGTGCTTGATGTATCATGCCAGACCAACATGCATTCACAGAATGACTTCAGACCACAAGCTGGGCGCTGCTGCTCTGCAGGAAAGCGAGTTGCAGCAGCTGACAGAGCTTCACTCCCAGCTGCAGCGCTACCACACCCAGAGCTCCTGCCAGGAGGCAGCGCTGGCCAGCATCGCCTCTGCAGCTGCGGGGGCCCTTCGCCAGTTGCAGCCCAGCCCAAGCCTCACATCCTCTGCGGACAGCGGCTCAGCGCAGCAGACGCTAAACCCCAAACCCCAGGTGGACTTGAGCCTCGCCCTGGCTGCGTCAGCTACAGAGGGTGCGGGGCCTGTGGAGCGACCAGAGGATGCGCAGGCGCTGATGCAGCAGCTGCTGGCTGCGGTGTCTGAGGCTCAGCACACTGCTGCTGAGAGGCAGAGAGCGCTGTCCCAGCAGGTCTGCCAACCATGCGAAGTTGCTGGCTGCACCCTGCCCTGCACATCTTTTGTGCGGCTGGGTTGTGCGTCAGTCTATGTACACCAGTCATGCTTGCCATGGGGCCTGGACGTCTGCCAAGCAGCGTCTGTCTGGCGTCTTCGTCGTGTGAAGTTGCTGGCTGCACCCCACACTGCAGGTCGCTTGTGCAGCTGAGTTGTGCATTTGCTCTACAAGCACCTGTCAAGCTTGCCATGGGACCTGGACGTCTGCCAAGCAGCGTTTGCCTGGCTTGCAGCTGCCGCTCAGGCCACATGGGGAGAGCGCATGGCCCTGGTCTGCCCTGCAGGTGTCTCGTCTGCAGGGCAGCTGCGCAGAGCAGGAGCGCCAGCTTCTGGCTGGTCGGCATGCCCAGTCTGAAGCAGCCGCCGAGGTTGCTTTGCAGAGGCAGCACACCCGCCAGCTCAGTGCAGACCTGCAGGAACAGAACGGGGTGGTGCGCAGGCTTCAGCAGGAGGTGCGCAGGCACTGCCGGTGTCAAGCTTGGTGCTGACACGCTGCATCTCCCGGGCAGATGCAGTGCAGGCCTCCATCATGCAGTACAAGAAGTGCTGCTTTGGCTGCATGAGCAGGGCAGGTAATGCAAGTCAAGAGGGCAAAGCATGCCTTGAGCCCACAGCCTGTGCACCCTGCGAAAGGCGACAGCATGTGATGCACACTGCCAGGAAGCTGGTCTGCTGCCTTCAGTACAGCTCCACAGGTGGTATCAATCAAAAGCGGTGTCCCTGCTATGCTGTGCATTTTGGATGAGCCCACTGGTAGGTACATTGCTTCCTGTGAGCGACAGCTCTCATCAGGCAGATGCAGGTGGTGCCTGCCAGTGGCTGTGGCATCAGTGCGGCAGTGCCTCTGCTAGTGCCCAGGTTTGTTTGACAAGTATGGCTCGTGTCTACCTGTCACCATCTGGAATATGCACACCGTCCTGGCTTGAGGAGGAACACAACACGTCAAAGCAGAGCTGGGACGAAGGAGTTCACCACATCCAGCTCTAAACCAGACCGCTGGTGCAGGTGGAGGATGTGGCAGCTGCAAGGCACAGCCTGGCTGCATCCCTGGAGGACATGCGCCAGCAGCTGCAGCAGGAGAGCGAGAGGCTGGGGCAGGCCGTGGAGGCAGCCTCGCTGTGGGAGGGCCGGGCCGCGGGGCTGCAGCAGAGCCTGGGGCAGGCACACAGCCAGGCAGAGCAGGCCAGGGCTGAGGCGCTGCAGCAGTCAGAGGTGCTGGCAGCTAAGGAGGCACGCATCAGGTCAGTTTCGGGCTCTCTCAGCGCCTTTCCTGAGCGGAGGCGTGGTTGCACCTGCGGACTCTGAGGTCGGGCAGAAGCAATGCCCAGAATTCAGTCCCTTGTTTTGGATGCCAGCTGACCTGCCAGGTCCCTTCTCATTTCCACCTGGCCTGTCACAACACCCATGTCCAGCTGTAGCTGGCTGAGAAGAACGTCCCCAATGATGTGCAGTGCATGTGGCTCCTGTCAACTACGCCTTGCTGTGTGGGACCACCCCAAAGCAGAGTCTGCTAGGGATCTTGACCACTTACGTATGGCCTGATGGATGCACAGTACACCTGTCCAGGGAGTTGCAGAGCAGCGTGGCAGCCAGCAGGCAGGCTCAGGACGCTGCAGGGCAGGCACTGGCCCAGGTCAAAGCGCAGCTTGCCGGACTGCAGGAGCAGCAGAGTGCAGACAAGGTGGGGCCTGCTATCCCTCTGCCCATGTCCCAGATCAAAGGCAGCAATTGGCAGTTCACATCATGTTGGCCCTGCCCACCGAACACTGCACCTGGTGCACTTCAGACCTTGATTCAACCTCATTGCTCTGCCTGATGAAGGGGCCTGCCTGGTCCATACAGCAGTCCCGAATGAATGGCATGCTTGCCTGTGCACGTCACTCTGCAGCAGCCACACAGCAAAGCAGCAAAAAGGGCTCACCTTGCTTCTGCTGCAGGCTACCCTGCAGCAGCAGCTGGATGCTGCAGCCTCAGCTGCTGAGCAGGCACAGACACAGCTGGCACAGACAGCTGACAGGCTGGCGGCCCATGAGGAGGATGCAGGCCTCGTCGCTGGCGCTCTCGCAGACGGCCTGCCATCGCTGCTGCCCAAGCCGCGAGCAGGGGAGGAGCATGCCCTGGGCCAGCTTCAGGCCAGACTAAGGCAGGAGTGTCCCGCGCCGCTGGTGGTCTCTCTGCTGAGGGCGGCCGCCACTGCCGGCCAGCAGCAGCAGGCTCAGCTGCGGGCTGTGGAAGCCAGGCTCACCAAGCTGACTCAGCAGCTCAGTGAGGCAGCTCAGCGGTTGCAGGGCATGACAGCCTGCCTTGCTGAGCATGGCAAGTCAGGACACCAAGCGGCTGCCGCTGCCGAGGACTTCAGTGCAGCACTAGATGCTCTGGAATCAGCAGTACAGCAAGCAGATGCTCGTCTGCAAGAGCAGGTAGACGTGCTTGCCGGTGTCCAACACGATAGCAAGTGTAGCTCATGGTGCTCGGCCTGAGTACTGTCTGGCTGGCTTGGCAGGTGAAACAACCGGGCCAAATTGCGGAGTGTGAAGATGCCTTTCATGTGGGCGCTTGAGAGTCTGGCACTCGCACCTAAAGAAGCGAAGCTCTGCTTGTTTGCAGTGTAACCCGGTGCCTCTCTGGCTGCTGCAGGCCGCTGCTCTTGGCAGCATGCAAGGTGACCTTCAGGCATGCAAACAAAAGCTTGCTGCCCAGCAGGCAGCCACCCAGGATGCCCAGTCTGCAAGACGGGCAGCTGAGCAGCAGAGCAAGGAGCTGGAAGAGGCGACGCAGAAGCTTGAACGCGAGGTGCAGCAGGTGGGCCTGCAGTGCGCAGCTGAGCACATGTCATGCAGGTCAGGCTTGACAGGTGCTGGCGGGGCAGCCAGAGGTTGTGGCGTCCCTGCATGTGCTTTTGCCAGGTGCTGAGGTACTGCACTGATAGTGTTTGCTCTGCCATGCGAGCGTCTGCTGGGTGGCTGCAGAGGAGCCCTGCTGCTCATTGCCTTGCTCTGCCTACTGAGCGCATGAAGCCAACTGTGGGAGATCATGCTTGACATGTCTGTCTGACCAAGAAGTTGAAAGCAAAGCCCTGCAGGTGCGCGGAGCAGCCTCCCAGCAGCTGGCAGCGGTGAAGGGCGACTGCATGCAAGTGGTGGCATCGGCTGAGGCCGCTCGCGCACATGCCCAGCGGGAGGTTACCCAGGTGCGACATGGCTGACTGCCTGGCATGCACTGACACCAGCCTGAGTAGTCTTGGCATGCTGCGCACATCTGTAATAAGGCCAGGCAGCAGCTGTGTAGGTACCAAGCTGCAGGCCAGCAAGTAGTCCTGAGGAGGCACACCCTTGCCAGCACCAAATCTTCTGTGAACTGCTCCAAGCAAGGAGGCTCAAGCACACACCAGATTGTGGTTTCCTGTGTTCCCCCATGCAAAGCTGTGGTC
The DNA here is from genome assembly GCA_963969365.1 of Asterochloris sp. CNOR1. NCBI lineage: Eukaryota > Viridiplantae > Chlorophyta > Trebouxiophyceae > Trebouxiales > Trebouxiaceae > Asterochloris > Asterochloris sp. CNOR1. The sequence goes on from OZ017750.1 coordinate 3,688,638, forward strand.
CTCGCAGATGTCAGTGGTGTTTGGCATGAGCCGTTTTGGGTCCAGGTGGTCATCACAGAAGCAATCTGTAACATACAGTGCTGCAAGGAGCTGACAGGGCCTGCCTGCTGCTGCTGATGGTGACTTGCTGCGCTGCAAGGAGTGCTGCTCGTACGCACTCTATTGGACGCTGCTTTTCGTACTGTAAGAAAACTACCCTCCCAAAACAAGCCTCTGACCTTAGCAAAAGCATGAGCTGTGGTCAATGCTGGGTTGAACAACTTTGTAAACATGCCTCACATCGTCGTTCCATGTTTAACAGTCCTGCATGGTCACCAGTCTTAGTGTCATCACATCCTGGGCAAGTTGTCGCACTCTCTCCTTCAGGTGCAAGCTGACAGTGAGGCGGTGGTGAGCCAGTTGCAGCAGCAGCTGGCTGAGGCCCACGCGGCAGCCCAGCAGGCTGCCAGGGATGCCGGCGCCGCCACAGAAGCCTCCAGGGAGGCCAGCGCAGCCCTGGCTGCCGCTGAGGCTGCCCGCACGCAGCTGCAGCAGCAGCTGGGTGCGGTGCAGGGCCAGGTGCACAGCAAGGGCTCAGAGCTGGCCCTCCTGCGGGAGTGCATGGAGACCTGTAAGTCCAGCCTGCAGCAGCAGGTGGCAGGGTTGCAGGCGGAGCTGCAGCAGCAGCGGAGCCGCAGCGAGGAGCTGCAGGGCCGATGCGATCAAGCCGCCTGCGGCCGAGAGCGCGAACTTGCACAGGTGGGACCTGTGAATGGTGCAAACGCCATAAAAGTCTGGACGTTCCCAGCAAGCAGTGGTGCGACATGCCTTGTTTGTCCTGACAGACTTTGCCTAGTGAACAGCCATGGCAGGGCATCCACGTCCCTGCCAGGAACCAGCGCAGTCCCTCAGCCTGAGCAAGCTTTACCTGTTTTGCCGCTCGCAGGCACGGCAGGAGGCCAGCGCGCCGCTGAAGGCGCGCATAGCTGCACTGTCACAGCAGCTGCGGGTAGCGAACCAGGACCTGCAGGCGGCTGAGCAGCGTGTGGAGGCCAGCGACGGGGAGCTGCAGCAGGCCAGGCTGCGGGCCGCCAGGGCAGAGAACCTGGTGGGCAGGGCAGAGGACCGCCGTGCTGCCGCAGAGCAGGAGTGCTGCCGCCTGCAGAGCGCATCAGGGAAGCTGCAGCAGCAGGTGGGCTGTGCTGTGCTGTTGGATGGGCGGGCAGAGCTGTCTCTTGGTGTGCTTGGCTTTGCACGCAACACGTGGTGCAATCAATGTATCTTGATCGACATGGGATCAAGCAAAAAGTTTGGGTTGGAGAGACCTTCAGCGTTACTCTTGGGCGTAAGAGGCTGCTGTGAGGGAACACGAGATTGCTGCTTTTGGGGGCATTAGGTCGCCTGACGCCGGCCAAGACTGCACATCAATCCAGAGGCACCTTTCATCTGCTCAGATGCTGGCATGAGGTACCAGTCAGCAGCAGGCTCTGCTCTGCAGCGGGGCGCTGCAGGTCAAACATATCACGTTTGCCTCCCAGACACACTTTGCTGAAACAGCAGAAACCAAACCTGGGCCCATGGTGACTCCTCACCACCCTGGCATGCAGGCTGCCTCTCTGGAGCGCAAGCTGGCAGCAGAGCAGGAGGCCTGCGCGGCTGCCCAGCGCCAGCTGCCCGCATGGAGGCAGCAGCAGCGGCAGATGCTGGCGCAGCTGGAGGGGGCTGCCGGGGCCCTGCAGGAGTCCCAGACAGCGGCTGCCCGCCTTGTGCACGAGAAGCGCCAGCTGGCACAGGATGCAGCTGAGCTGCGCCGGCAGCTTGGGGATGCAGTGCAGCTGGTGGCAGGTGAGCTCTCTGGCGGTTTGCGCTGGCGTTGTACGTTGCCACGCACCAGGAGGAGATGGTAGTGCCGCCAAACTATGTCCGGCACAATGCGTGGCAGCCAGGTGGGTGGCCTCCATACTCTACATGAGCTGCTGGAACAACACTTGCGCACCATGTGCATGCAGCTGAAGGGGTGGCTCAGCCAGCTCTGCAGCACACATGCGGCCAGCGGCGCTGCCAATGCGGGCAGCCGTTGGAAGCCAGAACAAACTGCCAGAAGCTGCACACAAAGCTGAAAGGCTGCTTGTGCATGTTGTGTGAGAGACACAGAGGCATGCACAGGTAGCAGGTCCTAGGGCAGCTTGTGCTCTGTGCCTTGACGTGTCTGTGATCCCTGGTGAGCACCTTCAGTTGTCCGCTGCGCATCAAGTGTCTGTGGACCATGGAAACCACCATCAGGCTTGGTCACATGCTGCCTCTCCTTGTTGGCAAACAGCATGTGTTGCCAAGTCACACGTTGTGTGCTGCAGATGCTGAAAGGGGTCAGGTCAGGGCCCAGTCCAGGGCTGCCACAGCCGAGGCAGCGCAGGCGCAGGCTTGCTCAGAGCTGGCAGCTGCCAGGCAGGCTGCTCTGGCAGCGCCAAGCAGCTTCTCAGGGTTTGCGTCAGTCAGCGGCGCATGCGCATCAAGCCTAGCGCCAAGCGAGGGTGATGTGATGTGTGCCAAGGCGGAGCGCATTGCCCACCTGCAGCAGGCGCTGGCCTGCACAGCTGCTGAGCGCGAGGCGTTGCAGATGCAGGTTCAGGAGCAGACCAAGTTGCACCGCCAGCTGCAGGAGACCAAGGCAGAGATCAGCCTGTTTCACAAACAGGCAGGTGGAGTCAGTTGACCTTGCAAATCCAGCACACTTTTGCTTTGCAGCCTGGCTCGTTCAATCTTCAAGTGTTGATGCGTCCCTGACCTGTGTGTACGCTTGACATGCGCAATGTTCTGTGATTCCCCCCTGATATGATACAACCTCAGCAAGGCATCGCTTTGAGACATGCTGCAGCCAATCGTGTGCCAAATGGTAAATCAAGCTGTGTAATCAGATGGTCTCCAGACACAAGGCCACTGACAGTGCTATCTGATGGCAATGTCGTCAGTCTCCCACAAGAGCAGACGGCCTGACCTTATCACTGCTTCTCAACTTCACCCATCAAGCTCAGCTGGCACACAGCTGCAGGCAGCACACTGTCCCAAAATCAGGCTCTGGCGTGCCACTCCCTCCTTTTGCAGAATTGAAGCCCACGGCTAGCAGTGCCATGTGCAGTTCCCAGAGCAGCATGTGCCTGCTGATGCAGGTGGCCCACCTGCAGAGCCAGCTGGCTGAGCAGCAGCGCAGCCATGACGCTGCACTGAGGGAGGAGCAGCGTAGTCATGAGGCCGCCCTGAGGGAGGCACGACGCCAGCAGAGCCATCTGGTAGAGCAGGCGACCTCAGCTTCCAGGGGTCTCGCTGATGCAGAGCGTGAGGTCAGCTGCTGCAACAAAGGTTAGGTGGTGTGCTTGGCTGTGCAATGGTGCTCGTGTGCTCGGCTGCACAAGGATGCTGATGCGCTTGCTGTACAGGAAGCTGCTGTGAACAAGGCTATATGGTGTGCCTGGCTGTCCAGGCATGCCGGCGTGACTAGCGGCCCTCCAGCTGGTGTATCTCCTGTCCCAGTGGCAGAGGCGTAAGCTTGAGTGCTGCTTGAGTAAAGGCTCGTCAGCAACAAAAGGCACTGCTGGCTAGGTAGAGAGGCAGCATTCAGTATCAAGCCATGCTGCAGCAGATTGCCAGGCCCTTAGGCCAGGATCATGGCCACCTCAGCGTGCATCTGCTGCCCCACAGGTGGCGCACCTGAGGATGTCAGAACAGCAGCTGAGAGCAGAGGCAGCCCGCATGAGCCAGGTCGCCGGCAGCTTGCAGGCCAAGCTGCAGCAGCAACAGGGAGAGCTGGAGGCGGCTGCTGACACCGTCAGGCTGGCGCAGCAGCAGGCCGTGCGTGCTGATGAGCTCTCAAGCAAACGCAAGGTCAGCTGCGCTGTCTGGGGCTGCGCGCTGTGCATTGCCTCATTGAGGTTCTTGGGGAGGGCTGGGGTATTTGGCACAGAAAAATGGTTGATGGGTAGTGCTGAAAAACTGCTGCGTTATGTTCAAGACAAACTCACTCTAAAGGCCTCATAAGACAGATCAACACCACCTGTGAGCCTGCGCTGCGCTGCAGGCAGGACTGGGTTGCTTGGGACAATGTCGATTGATGAAAAGCTGACATACTGGGCGTTCTGACTCGGGATGCCTCATGAGGCAGGCCAACACCTGTGAGCATGCGTTGCGCTGCAGGCGGAGGCGTCTGCTGCATGCAAGCATGCCACAGACGCCATCGAGAAGCTTCAGCAGGAACTCGAGCGGGCTCGTGAGGCCGAGGCAGCCGCCAAGGCGGCTGCAGACAAGGCTGCCGTCCTGCTTGAGGAGCAGGAGCAGCAGGCGCAGCATAGGCAGGCGTTGTTGCAGCAGCAGGTTGCCCAGGCCACACAGGCAGGGGATGACGCAGTCGTCGCTGCAACGCAGCAGAGTGAGTTTGTGGCACAGGAGCGGCAGCTGGTGGCAGAGGGCAAGGAGGCAGTCAGCTCCCTTCAGGCTCAGCTGGCCGCTGTGCTGTCTGCAAAGGTAGACATTGAGGCTCAGCTGGCAGCTGCACGGTCTGCAAAGGCAGATACTGAGGCTCAGCTGGCAGCTGCGCGGTCTGCAAAGGCAGATGTTGAGGCTCAGCTGGCAGCTGCGCAGTCTGCAAAGGCAGAAGTTCAGGCAGCCGCCAGTGCAGTGGACGGTAAGCTCGCTGCAGCTTGCAAGACCACACAGGCTCTGCAGGCACACCTGCAGGAGCTGCAGCAGCAGCATGAGGGTCTGCAGATGCAGAAAGAGGAGCTGCAGCAGCAGAGCGGGGCTCTGCAGGCTCAGCTGCAGGAGCTGCAGCAGCAGCATGAGGGTCTTCAGGTGCAGAAGGAAGAGCTGCAGCAGCAGAGTGAGGCTCTGCAGACACAGGTGGAGGAGCAGCAGCAGCAGCTCGAGGAAGCTGCTGCTGCTGCTGCTCTGCTGGCACCTGGCCAGCAGACGAAGCAGAGAGAGGTTGCTGTGCAGACGCATTGCTCCCTGCAGGACGCCAGCACCGGGCCTGATGCTGCTCCTGGCAGTTGGCAGCCTGTGGGGTGCCAGACGGAGCCCTGCACAGGCCTGCCTGGGGTGGCGCACGCACCTGGCCAGCATAAGGACTGCCAGATAGAGCTGCATGCGAACACCAGCAGCAACAGCGCAGCTCACTCAGCCGTGGATGGGGCAGGGCATGTGTTGCTCGAGACTGCGCAGCTCAGGCATGTGGCAGGACCTGCATCCGCTGGGAGAAGCTGCTGCAGCAGGCTCGTGGAGGTACAGACTCAGACAGACTTGCGTGCGCCTGAGCACCAGCCTGCTGGGGATAGCTGCTGCAGCAGGCTTGCAGCAGCGCAGACTCAGGCGGACTTGTCTGCGCCTGAGCAACAGGAAGGGCAGGGCCAGACAGTCTGTGTGGGGACGCAGTCAGACCGCAGCTGCTCTGTGGCACAGGTCGGCGTGCAGGCACAGCCCAGCACGCTGGATGCTGCCAACGTCACTGATGTAGCTTCTGCCATTGCTGGGCTTGATGTTGGCTGCCAGACTGATGTATTTATTCAAGTGGTGGCACCTCAGCCCTCTACCAGATCTCAGACTGATCATGAGGTGGCCAGTGAGATTGAGGATGGTGCTGCTGACCAGCAGCAGCAGCAAGACACAGTGGCTGCTGCTGCTGCTGGCGCAGTTGATGGCAGCTCCTCCTTTGAGCCAAGAACAGGCACGGCGGCTGCTGAGGGCTCTCAGCCAGACACACAGGTGAACAGTGCTGCATCCCTCCCATTGTCATCATCCTGGCATGTGGCGGTCTGTCAAAGCGAGAAATTTTTCTGTCTCTGAGTTATGTAGAGCATGGTCTTGCCTAGCACCTGACTGCAGCCTGCTGATGCGCCCCATCGCTGTTGCAGGCAGAGCTGCACTCGTTGACCCGGCAGGCTCAGGAGGCTTGGGCGCAGTGCGACGAGCTTGCTGCTCAGTGCCAGCGCCTGGAGCTGCAGGTGGCATCAGCAGAGGACCTGACTGCGGCCCAGCAGCTCAAGGTGGGGCCTTGTGCCCATGTAAGTTTGCATGGACTTGTTCAAGACGGTCTGCGGACATGTGACAGAGGACCTCATTGCGCCCAGCAGCGTAAGTTGCGCTGGCCTTCACTGATAGCAAATGGCAATGCTTTGCTCAGAGTCTGATCCAGCAAAGCATCAGCAGGGCTCAACACAATGGCAGCCTGTGTGCTCCTTCCCAGAGCTTAGCAGCAGACCAAACAAATACAGGTGCTGGCTCTTCTCTGCTGTGCCTATATTCACCATCCTGACTCAATGCACGTCACAGCATGTGATACCCAGCCCCGATGCTGCAGATCGAGGAGCTCACGGCAGACTGCATGGCTGCTGTGGACGGCGCTGAGCAGCTGCAGCAGCAGGCCGACCTGGATCAGGCTGAGGCCGCGCAGCTGAGCGCTGCTCTGGAGCAGCAGCAGGCCGCAGCCAGCGAGCAGCAGGCCCAGAGCGAGGCTGCCGTGCAGCGCCTGGCATCCCAGCTGGCTGCAGGGCAGCGCGACGCTGCACTCCTGAAGCAGACGGTGTCCGATCTGCAGCAGCAGCTGCAGGCTGCTGAGCAACAGCAGCAGGAACTGGCTGACAGGCTGTGCAGTGCTGAGGATCAGGTGGCAGCTGAGCAGGGGCATGCTGCAGAGCAGCTGAGCCAGGCAGCAGCTGACAGGGAACACCTTGAGGCAACAGTGTCTCAGCTGCAGCTGGATGTGCAGCAGCAACAGGCTGCATCGGCTGCTGCCCTGACTGAGGCAGGCGCCCTCAAAGCAGCCTTGAGCAACCAGGGGGAGGTAGCACTGGCAGCAGATGAGCGGGCAGCAGCTCTGCAGGTGCAGCCTCAGGCAGCGTGCTTTTGCGTGTTGACTGTGGGGTGCACTGCTCCAAAGGTGTGTGTCTGTACTGCGTTAATGAGGCAGAAATGCCTTCACTACAGGGTGTGTGGCTTGGCTTCTGGTCAGCTGACGCTGAAGCGTCTCTGTATGCTGCAGGTGCGGGCCAGCAACGCAGAAGCAAAGGTGCAGTTGGCAACAGAGGGTGAGGCGGCAGCTGTGGAGCGTGAGCGCCAACTTGAGCAGCAGCTGGCTGAGGTCCAGAGCAGCCTGGAGTTTTCTCAGGTAAAACATGCAATGTTAAGGGTTGCTTCGCTGTGTTGCAGATAGTCTGCAGCAGCGCCTGTGCTACACAACGTTCGTGTGTACCTGTGCAGGCAGAGCTTGCTAGCCAGGTGGTGGGCAGCAAGCAGCTGCAGCAGGAGTCACGTGCCAAGTTGGAGGCAGCCTCTCAGCACAGTCGCAGCATCGCTGCGGAGCTTGCTGAGGCCCGGGAGGCCTTGAGCAGGTAGAGCACACAGACTGCTTTGTTTAATCAGGCTCCAGTTCAGACTTGACAGGACCATGGCTGGTGCACTCCCACCCAGGGCAAGCAATCTGATGCAAGACAACTCTTTGCATACCGTTTTCAGCCATATGGGGCAGCTCAAAGCCGTGCTGTTTGCTGATAGCCAGCCCCAGAATGGTGTCGTCTAGTGCATGCCAAGCACAGTTGTGAGATGCCTGTCGTCCATGCAGAGCTGAGGGTGAGCTTGCACAGGAGAGGCGCCAGCTGCAAGCAGCCCGCAGCGAGGCTGCAGCCCTGTCAGAGCAGCTGGCGGCCCAGCGTGCTCAGCATGGCCTGCTGCAGGCGCAGACGGCACAAGCACAGCGGGCAGCAGCTGCTGCTCAGGTGGAGCTGGCAGGTCGAAAGGCAGACTTGCTGGACACAGCAGCCAAGGTAAGCAGGGTGCCGCCCTTTTGCCCTACTGAGGGTTAATTGCCCATGGTGTCACAGCCTGAGGGCGTCCCAGGTTCACATGGGGTTGCGCCGCAAGGCCACACCCCATGGCCATCAGCCTAGTGGATTGACATTTGGGTTCCCTGCCGCAGTGTTGTGAACATGAAGCCGGTGTGGCATTGCTGCCCATGACACATGTCCCTCTGCCTGGCCAGGCATCCTTTGCAGTTGGTGCATCATGTGCAGCTGTGGGCTGGACCAGCCAGCGCGCCCACGATCCTCATCTCTCTGGTGCAGGCGAGGCTTGCGGCCTCGCCTTGGCGGGAGGCCCCTACGCCGCACAGGCTGCTGCTGGGCACAGACGCTGCGCTTGGGGCCTCAGATGACGAGCAGGTAGCTGCTGGCATGGTCAGCCCTGCCGGCTGCCGGACTCCTGCACCAGAGGTTCAGGCAGACCCGCCGGGCAGCCTCATGGGTGAGGTGGCGCGCCTCAGACTGGAGCGGGGCGTCCTGCAGCAGGCGCTGACTGCTCTCCAGGCCAAGTGCGAGGCCCTGCTGGCGGCCATGGGGTCGGGCACCAGCTGCCAGGCCCTGGCGCAGGAGTGCGAAGCGGGGCAGGAGGACATCACAGAGGGACATGATACACAGGTGAGCGGTGTGTATGGGCAGAGTGCAATAAAGCCGGAATGGGGCAAGGGCCCCAGCTGACAGGTCCTGGCGGAGCACTGTGACGGAGGGCAGCAGGAATCACAGAGCCTCTTGATGTACATGGTGAGCCGCGCAGACTGGCAGAATGCGATGAAGGGGGCTGAGGTGCGTTTTGCAACAGGTCACAGGGTGCCTCTGACTGCCTGCGGCCTGGCAGCTAGGGGGTGAACAGCATGATCTGCGCAGACACTGCTGAGCACTTGTCTTGCAGTGACAGCCATTGCTCCCCGCGAGTTCTCCTAAGCAGCTGGACTGACTGCTGCAAGCCTAGCCTGCTTGTTCTGATGCAGCTGACCAGTGGATACCTACAGCTGCAATCCCCAGCAGCCCAGGCTGACATGCTGCATGGGGGCAGCTCGTCTGTACACAGGGCGACACTCAGCCAAATGTCTGCTGCCCATTGGTGTGATGCAGAGAGCTGCATGTCTGTGTGCAGGGAGCGCTGCAGCTAGCAGAGCTTGAACCTGAGGCTGCCGACCACCAGCAGGCTGACTGGGTGTGGATGCGGGAAGCCATCCAGCACGCTGAGCAGGGGTGGCGCAGCGCTGAGCTGGAGGCCGTGGCGGTGCATGAGCAGCTGGCAGAGGCTGCCAGGGCGCAGCAGGGGATGCTGGCCCTGCTGGCAGCCGCTCAGCAGGAGTGCGCCAGCATGCATGCCCGTTTACAGGTGGGAGGATAAATGTTTGTTGTTGTGGCATGGCATGGCATGGTCAGAACTCAACAACAGCAGCAAGCCTGCATCTCTGCAGAGACAGGGTCGTTGGGTGCGTCATGGTCAGGTGTCGCGCAGCCCTGCTGGCTGATGTGACGATCCTGAGCTGGTAAACTCAAATGCGCCACACAGCCAGGCAGCTTGTGTTGCAACCTGTGCCGTTGTGTTTGCATTATGCATGGTTTTGTTGAAGGGCAGGCCTGCCTGGAGGCCTGCAGGGCAATTCAGGCACCCACAGCTGTCGCACATGTGTCTTTCGGCTGTCACCAGACAGGGATTGTGTGCTCAGCAACCTGGGCTGCTGGCTGCAGCCTCTCACGCTCTCCTCTGTGCTGCCCCCAGGAGAGGTGTTGTCTGCTCAGTGACCTGGATTGCCAGCCACAGGAGCCACCAAACATAACCACCAATGCAAGTCAGGTACAAGCACACCTCTCACACTGTCTCTCTGCTGCCCTTAGGAGAAGGAGTGCGCCCTCAGTGACCTGGACCACCAGCTGCAGCGGCTTGCCAGTCCCCAGGCACAGCTGGCTCGCCTCAGCCCGCCAGGCCTCTCTGCTGCAGCCGCCGCAGAGAGCACCGGCATGGCCTGGCAGGTGGCAGTGGCCGCCAGGGATGCAGAGATCGAGGAGCTGCACTGCGAGTTGATGGAGGTGAGGGGCAGCACCTGCTCTCCAGTGAATTCACTCAGATCGAGGAGCTGCACAGCGAGGTGATGGAGGTGAGAGGGAGCACCTGCTCTCCAGTGAATTCTCTGCCGGAGAATGCAGTCCTGCAGAGGGCAGGCAACGCTGCAGTGGAGGGGGTGGCAAGGCTCTCCCTGATCAGTCAAAGCCGTAGCCAATTGCAGCTCCACATGCATGGGTCAGGTGCAGCTACATGGGTCCGGTGCAGCTCCACATGCATGGGTCAGTGCCGCACCAGCATGCGCAGGAGGCGTCACGCATCCTTGGGGCTGCTGACCAGGTCTGCTTGATGCTATGTGCAGCCCCGTGGTCAGGTGCAGCACCACATGCATGAGTCAGGTGCAGCGCCCCATGCATGGGTCAGGTGCAGCGCCACATGCATGGGTCACAAGTGCCGCACCAGCATGCGCAGGAGGCGTCACGCATCCTTGGGGCTGCTTACCAGGTCTGCTTGATGCTATGTGCAGCCCCGTCATCAGGTGCAGCAACACATGCAGCACCATATGCATGAATCAAAAGTGCACCAGCATGCAAAGGAGCGTCACGCATCCATGTGGCTGCTCACCATCTGCACATATGATGGTGTGTGCAGGCCCGTGGTCAGGTGCGGAGGGCGCGGGCCGGGTCTGAGGGCGCTGCACAGGAGCTGCGCCGCCTGCAGGGCAAGCTGGAGCAGCATGTCGCTGTGCTGGAGGTGGGCCCCTGCCTTGCGTGAGCGGATGGGTGTGCGGCAGCCAAGTCAATGGGCTGCTCTGCCTTCAGGGAGAGCTAGCGTGGCACTTCACAGTGCTGGCAGGCAGCTCAGCTTGGTATCGTGCTCATCCGCTGAACCTCAGTTGTTCGTCAAGCCAGCACACTGTTCACCAGCCAGAGGCAGCACCAACAGCTGTGTATAGGTTTGTGTGCAGCAGGCTTGCACAGGTGCTGGTGTTGTGGAACCGACCGGGACGCCCATATGAAAGACCATATGAAAGACCAGCGCCTTCAGCACAGCATCAGAGAACATACGCAGTGGTGTTGCAGGGGCGGGCGGAGCGTGCGAGGGAGGAGTCCTTCCTGTTGGAGCAGGCAACAGCTGCACGCTCAGACCGGCTGACGATGCAGCTGGCCCAGCAGGTACGCTGATGTTTTTGTTGTTGGTTTGTTATCGTGCCAGGCTGCACATTGACACCTGAATGATGGCAGGACAAGGGCTTCTTGTGACTTGTGGTAAAGAAGGCACCGCTCATGCCTCTAACTGCACTGCACTGCTTTTCTGACCTTGCATGCACAGCTGAAGGTCTTGGCACGCAGGCTTCCTGACTCAGCTGAAGTCTTCCCTCAATGGCAGCTTCAGGCGCAACATAGTCGATCTCAACATCAATGTGCCTGCAGGCTGCTGAGCAGGAGGCACATGAAGCACGACAGGCTGCAGGCGCGCTTCAGGTGTTTGTCATGCTGTGCCGCAACTTCTGCACAGATGCAATGTGACCAGCCACACGCCTGGCACTTCTCATGACGTGCTGCGCTGCCAACCGCATGCCTGGCCCCATCTCTCACAACAAGCTGCGCTACCTACCAGATCACTGGCCATTCTCAGCACAACATGCCCATCACCCCTCACAGCAGCATGGCACTGGCACCCTGCACCTAAGCACTCCTCACGAGCGTCTAACCAGTCCTCTATGACTGGCACTAGCGCTCTGCAACTCAGCCCAGCACGCTGTGTGCTGTGCCTGCAGGACTCAGAAGATGCAGGCAGCATCTATATCAGTGCCACCAGTGCTCATGTCATGCAGGATGAGCTGGTGGCTGTGCGGCAGCAGCTGCAGGGGGCCCAGGAGGAGCAGCACAGGCTTCAGAAAGAGCTGCGCGCTGCACACCAGTCTCTGGACAGCTGCCATCAGCAGCTGCAGGACTCCCAGGTGAGGGTTGCACTCATGATCTGTGAGACTCTGATTGTTATTAAAGCCTAGCACAGCTCTCAGAGATGATGTGATAATGCACAATCAGCAGCAGCGCAGCGAGCCAGGCCGGCACTGTGTGAGTCACTGCAAGCTGCAGCACTGGCAGCAATGGCACAGTGTGTGTCTGCCTGATCTGCAGGCAGAGGCCGCGGATCTCAGACAGGAGCTGGCATCTGGCCACAGCGCTCTCCAGGCGGCAAGGGCGGAGGCCCAGGCTGCTAGAGAGCAGGCAGAGCGCGACAGGCATCTGGAGGCCGTTCTGCAGGAGCGCACCCGTGCAGTGGTCAGGTGAGAGGTGGGGCTGCATATCAAGGCGGCCATCCTCCAGCCTGCAGGCAGCACATGGGGCCAGCTTACCTGGCTGCAGACGTTGGAGCCACTGCCACGTCGTAGATATTAATGGCATCAGGCGCACCGAACATTGCATTGCTTTGAAGCAGCGACTCCAGCCATGGCAGCCAGGTAAGCATGCAGAGATTGGGGGGCATCCTGCTGCTGGTGGCGTCCCAGCACCCGCAGCCGGCAGCACTGGTAAGGTGAGAGAAGGCGTGCCTACTGGAACCTATGTCACCCCAGTTATTGACGGCTGCAATTGAGATGTCCACCCTGCAGGTCAAAAGGAGGGTTTACAAACTAGGTTGCCCCGCTGGCAGGCTGCCTGTCTGGCACTGTTACGCAGCTGGGCCTGCGGCTTGTACTGCGCAGCAGCATGTGGCCGTGCAGTCTGCCCATCTGCATGCTCCATCTGCACTGCAATACTTGAGGAACCGTGCTGTATGTGAAAGATGCCCCTGACATCACCCCAAAACCAAGGGCATCTGGGTTGCACATTCTCTGTCCTGGTGTAGGCTGGAGGATGACCTGCGGCGGCAGAGGAATGACTTGGCTGGCCTCCAGCAGCAGGTGGAAGCCAAGGCTGAGGAGTGCACCGACGCGCAGGCCCGAGCACGGTCCACGGCCCAGCAGCTGCAGCAGGCCCAGGGCGAGCTGCTGCGGAAGGTGTGCCCTTTGCGCTGCAAAAACGGCACTGAACAGCTTCAAGCACCTCACATTCAGGCACGGCTACACCTAGAGAAGGCCTTCTGCCTCACCAGCCCCTGGTGGGTCATGCCCTCTCTTCATCTTCGAAACCTCAATTCAGGCATGGCTACACCTAGAGCAGACCTCCTGGCTCATCGACCCTTAGTGGGCCATGCCTGTGGTGGAACATGTCAGAGCCCAACCTGGTGTTGTTGGATGGTGATGTTTATCAGTGGTCTACCTGATACAATTGGTCTTCAGATCTCGTGTACTATAGCCAGAGCTGCTTGTCACACGAAGGGCGTCCCTGCTGAGGCGTAGCTGTGCTTGTGCGAGGGGCATGCTTTTGCTGCCAGCCCCGTGTGGGACTTCACACAGGAGATGAGTCATGACACAACGTCTTGAGCTTGAAAGTTGACAATTTGCAGACTTTCAAGTTGACTTCTTGATGCACTGCTGTCAGGTGGTGCCCTGCCTCCTGCCCATTCACTCCTTCCCATACGTGAGTGCCCATATGTTGCTGTCAGGTACTGACCTGCCTCCTGCCCATGCAGCCAGGGCTGACATTGCCTGCTGGCTGCAGGATGGCACATGCCGGCAGCTGCAGTCAGAGGTGCAGCTCCTGACGGCTGCCGCAGGCATCAGCAGCACCACTGCTCTGTGGATGGCTGAGGGCAGCACCCTCAGACCTGAGCTGGCATCTGCCATCAGCGGCCTGAAGGGCCAGATGCAATCGGCACAGTCAGAGGTGAGGCTGCGCCACTTGTCCCTGCTGAGCAAGGCCTGGACTCTTCCTCAGGCCTGCCACTGGCTAAAGAGGCACGACTGAACTGCATGTGTGTGATGGGCTGCCAGTTCTGAAAGGGATTCTTATTTAACTATGTTGGCCTGCTCTTGAGGTTGCCTGCCCGCCCTGACCGACCAACTACACTGTGCGGCCGCTGCTGCTGACAAGGCTGCGAACGCGGCTGCAGGTTGATACTCTGCGTTCTGAACTTGAAAGGCGCCATCAGGAGATGCACGATCTCAAGCGCAATCTGAGGGCATGGGAGGCCATGTGCCAGGCCAAGGACCAGCAAATTGCCATGCTCATGGAACGCTGCCGCAGGCTGCAGGAGGAGCTTGCTCTTGGTCATTTGCACAGACCTCAGAGACTAACATTCAGTAGACAAAGTCATTGAACGTACGGTTGGACACCAGCTGGGTGGCAATGGCCACTAGCTCTGCCTTCTATACTTCAAGCTAGCAACCTCTCATCATGACTACTTACTAGAGCAAGAATCAACAGCACCGAATTGTCTCTGCCAATGCAGCCTCTGAGGCATACTGACAACAGAAAACAAGCAACTCTGACTACACAGATGCGAACTGGATGAGTTCATTTCACCCGCGGCCTGCTGCAGCAGCATGCCAGTCGCTGGCGTCTGACTGTTGACCTGGGCTTCTGCACAAGCTGCTCTGCTGCATGCTGCTGAGCGGCCTCTGCCACAACATCTGCCAAGTAGGGGTGCTGCAGGGCCTGCTCTGCCGTCATGCGGTGCATTGGGTGGGGCCACAGGAGGCGCATGATGAAGTCAGCTGCCAGCGGGTCCTGCGTGACAGCGCTCAGCGGCTGCAAGATAGGGTGGGAGGTGGAGGGGTTGTCAGCCTGCAGCAGTGATAGCAGACCTGGGCATCTGACTTCATTCGCAGACTGCTGTGTGTGCTTTGCATGCTGTGGCAGTTTCTGCACGGCATGTGTTCAAGGTGCCGGGAATGCAGATGTTGGATGGGGCAAGCAGCATCTTGACGGCCAGGTACACCACTCTGGTGTGCAGGCAGGCACAGCACAACAGGCAGTGACATCTATGAGGCAAGGCTGCCCTCTCGTGCAGCAGCTAAAGGAATGCAAGACATTGACTATGGCAAACATGTGAAGTGACTGGCATTCCTGTTGCCGTTCTGCAAGCAGGCACTGCCCACGCAGCCAGCCTCACCCAGCCGTCTTGCAGGGCATACATGGCCAGCGCCCGTGCCAGCACATTGGCCCCCTCATCCAGCGCGGTCTCGTCCCCAAAGGGCAGCCTCCCCGTCAGCGCCTCGTACAGCACCACCCCGGCCGAAAACATGTCCGCTGCCTGCCCATTGTAGGCCATGGCCACACCTGCAAGCAACAGCTGCCACCCTGCAAGTAAGCCTTCGAAAAACAGGTAGGACTGGCCAGGTCTGAGCTTCCAGGGACAGATAAGTGTACTGGCCTTCGTTTGCAGAGGAGAAAGAGAGGCACCGTTTATACAGTTGCCTGCTGGTGTCAATCTGCAGTTGCCTTCCTGGGGTCTGGCAAACTTGCGCAAGGGGCAGCGCCCATTGCCAGCTTGCTTTGCTAATGCGCTTGTCAAAGATGGCACTCAGGCAGCAGCTGGTGAAGACCCCTCACCTTCAGCTGTGCCGCAGATGAGCTTGGCAAAGATCTCATAGGCCATGTAGGGGATGGTGCCGCTCATCTCCTGCACAGCCCCATCTGCAGCCACACGCATCACCTGGACAGCAAACATCCTTGTAGACAGGAAAGGTGTATGCGCCTTTGTCCTTGCTTTGCATGCTGGGCTGACTGTAGGTTGCACGAAAGGGGCATCAGAAGACTTCGTGCAAAGCAGGGACAAGCAAAGAGCTGTCAGTGCAAGACGCCGCGGCAGCAGATCCAGCATGCAGCTTACCTCCTGCACGGGCCCATCTGCAGGAGAGGCTTTCATATAGTCAGTGCAGGGTCACCGCTCAAGGGTTTGGCTTCACCATGCAGACTCCCTTCTGCGCCTTCTGGTCTGCTGCACAGCCACCCCAGCAGGCAAGACTACTCTACACAGTCAGGGCAGACTGTCATCCTGTGCCAGTCAGCATGCGGCAGTCCTCCTGCACATGCTGCCGGCAGCCACATCCCATATGCAGCTCTCACACTGCTGAGGCAGGGTCAGTGAAAAACTTGATTTCAGCATGCAGGACGCCATCCCTTGGCCTCGTCTGTCGCCACTAGCTGCAGCAGAATCAGGCAGGGCGGTCCAGACATCAATGCAGAATTGCAGCTCCCTTTCTATGCAGCCGTTTCTGCAGCCACAGGCTCCTGCACAACTTGAGCCAGCACCAGTACAACATCATAGCATGCGGCTTCGCTGCTGCAGCATCAGGGGTGCATTCTGCTGCATGGTGCTGAAGTGGCACAGAGTGCTGCACTGCTGCAGGAACATCCATGCCCAAGTAGCCCTCAGAAGAGAGGTGTTGTGGTAGACATCACTGGCTGCAAGGCTGCTCTGTTATGACCCTGTACCTCGGCACCCAGCTACAGCTGCCTACTGCCACAGCAACATCAGTTCGGTCAGTTTCAGTGCCAACGGGCTTGCGTGGGAAGCGTCGCCCACCTTCTGCACACAGCTCAGCCACCCCAAAGTCCAGGAGGTGGAAGGCTGGGCTGAACTGGAGGTTCTTGGGGGCAATGTCCTTGTGAGCCACCCCCAGGGCATGGATGCTTCTCAGAGCCTGGAAGCAGTTGCAAGACTTACAGACACAGGGAGGCCCTAAGGGCGTTAGATCTTGCAGAGAATGCTACCAGCCCATCTATGCTTCTGACAGCCTGCACATGGCCATGGTGGTGTGCTGCAATGTGCTGCGCACCAGGGCTCCCCGTCTGAGCAGGCAGAGGAGTGATGACCACTGCGGTATGCCTCGTGTATGCTGCACTGGTGTAGGAGGAAGTGCAGGAGCCTTGCTCATCTGCATGCTGCAGCATGTTCTGGGTGGCTGCACTCTGCTGCCCCATTTGGTGAGATCTGTAGAGCCAACTACCATGCCTGCTCAGATGGCAGCAGCATATAAGAACAGCGTCCAGATGCAGAGTCATCTGTCCTCTGCCGTGTCAAAGTGAGACGTGGTGCGCCAGCCCCCACCTGGAGCAGGTGCAGGGCGATGTGCTGCACGCGGCGCTCGCTCAAGTCGATGGGGTACGCATGGTGGTAGTGGGCCTCGGCGAGGGTGGCCAGAGTCACGCCAGGCAGGTACCTGCACAGGCACTGGCGAGCAGTGAGGCTTTGCACTTTGACCTGAAAAGAGAATGTGGAGCCACAGCTGTACAGAAGACACCCAGCACACCATGGTGGACAATCGTTGCTTACCTCTGCATCCAGACTTCAGGCTAGGTGCCTTTTATTCTCAAGCTGGGTGCACTCTGACATGAGAAGATAACAAGGTGTGGAGCCACTGCTGTGCAGGGGCCAAAATACACCATGGCAGACAGTGGCTGCTTGCCTGGTCCTCCGAATCGCAGGCTGATCGCCTCTGAACCTCAAGGTGTGTCTGACCTCGACACAAAGATTGCGCTGCCAGTGCTGCACAGGGGCCCACCAGCACATAATGGCACAGGGTGGCTGCTTGCCTGAACCTCTGAACCTCAGGCTTGGGGCCTCTGAACCTCCAGGCGCGTACACTCTGACATGGAAATCACGGATGTGCAGCTACTACTGTACAGGGCCCCATCAACTCATCATGGCAGACAGTCGCTTCTTGCCAAGAGGGTGGCTGCCAACCCAGCACCACCTGCTCTGAATATCGTGCTGGGGGCAGTCTTGACTCAAGACAAGGAAGGCGCGGCTGGTGCCTTCGTGAAGGGAGCTGCGGCCCCAGCAGACCATGGCAGAAATTTGCTGCTCGCCAAGCAGGCCCTTGGGTTCCTCTGAAATCAACCTGTGAGCATTCCTGTGTGAAGAGCAGGGAGAGCAGCCGCTATCACTAGAGGAGCTGCGCCTCCAGAAGCCCTTCGCGGAGATTTTTTGCTTGCCAAGCTGGCCCATGTGGGGGTGAGTGCAAGCTTACCTGAAGACAAGGAAGGCGCAGCTGCTGCTGTAGAGGGGCCCCTCCAGCAGGCGCACCACCTGGGGCAGGTCCTGCAGCCGCCGCAGAATGGCAGCCTCCCGCTCCACGTGGCCCATGCGCTGAGTCTCATCGCCGGTGGCATCTGCCAGGGAGACCACCTTGACGGCGCAGGCCTCGCCATCTGCTCGCCAGCACCTGCAAGGCAGTAATATAGCTTGTGGGGAGGCCGCTTTGTGGCATGCTTTCATGAACATGTCAGCAATGGGGCGATTGCCACACTGCAGCTGACCATAGCATTCCTGTTAGCAGTTGGCATCTGCAGAGCAGATAGCTGCCACTGCAAAAGCTGTTCAGACAGCCTGCTGCATTTCAGTCAGGACGTTGGGTGGAAGGGTGTGTTTGTGTTCGTTGGGACTCCGGCATGGCAAACTTGCAGCATAGGCACACGCTTCTGCGGCACAGCTGACATCGTGCTGGAGGCCCCTGCACAGCTTGCCAAAAGATGACTCCATCTGTCAGCAGACTGACTGTGTTCAGAGGCAGGGCCCACCACACATGTGGCCACCCCTGCTTGCTGAAGCACCTTGCACAGCTCGCCTGAACACGCCTCTATCTGCCAGCAGAGTTACAGTTGTTCAGGGATAGGGCCTACCACAGATGTGGGCATTTCTGCTGGCTGAAACACCCTGCACAGGTCACCTGAAGACGATGCCATACGCCCCAACCCCGAGCGGCTTGGAGTCCGGCTGCCAGAAGTAGCCATCCCCAAAGGGGCAGGGCTGCGCATCATGGGGGGCCTTCTGCGGGGTGGCCGGCCGCGATTCGCCTGTAGCAGCAGATCACAGTACAGCCGAGTCGGCACTCCCCGACACTGAGCCAATTCCCTCCCACACAGCATGGCTGCCGCCAGCGACAAAGTCATATCTTGGTCGAGTCGCCGAGGGGTGGAGGTGGAGACTGTTGCTCCTTGCCCTGCTGAGAGGTAGGCCAGCCATGTTGCAGATTCAAGCAGCGTCTATGAGGGAGGCTAGCTGGCTAGCTGCAGAACAGGTGCACCACACTCACGCAGCCGCTGCTGGCCAGGCTGCTTGACTCTACTGGTTGTGTACCACTGTTAATCAACTGCTTGTGCCCTGATACCAAGTAAGACTTTTGGTCATCAGTCAGCCTCGCCCACTCACTGGGGTCCATTGTGTCCAGCTGGCGCTTGAAACGGGCAGTCCAGGGAGTGGCAGGCACGGCGCAGGCCAGCCGCCCCGTGTCCTGAGGTACCGCGCCCGACCGTGGCCCCACACGTATGGGCCCTGGGCTGGCGGGCCCCCCAAAAGCAGCTGGGAGCCCAGGCTGCACTGGGGCGGGTTCCTGCTGCTCAGTGCGCACATAGGCGGGGTCTGCAAAGGGGGCAATGGAGTGCAGCTTGCACTGATGTGAGGCAGACTGTCTTTGTGGCAGACCTGCGCCGAGCCCATGACTGTCTGGTATGAGCAATGTCTCTCCTCAAGGCAGCAGATGAGAAGTGGTGCACCCAACTGCTCAGGTACATTCAGTTGCAGGGTTCTTGAAGCGTGTGAGGCATGCGTCATTGGCTGTACACCATGGTTCCCTGAGCAAGCGTGCCAGCCTAAATGCTGCCGTGACCTGCTCAGGCAAGAGGACCGAGGACAGGGCAGAGGATGGAGGGCCCAGTCCTTGCACAGCGATGTGCATACAACCTATGTTCTGCTCTGGAGCAACCTGAACCTCGTGAAGTCTGCTGGAACTTACACCTCTGACCGCCACGCCCTGCCGCAGCAGCTGGAAACTTGACCAGCAGTGCTGGACTACCATCCTCACAGCCTGACCTGACAGGCCGCATCCAGCCCCTGCGCCCGGCTCTCCCAGTGCGCCCATGCCGGCCAGGGGGTCCCCAGTGACTCGCGCTGAAGGAGGCTCCGAATCCAGGTCCCCCGTCACGCGGAAGCTGCGCAGCCCCTCGCTGGCCCCAGCCGGCTCCACTGCAGCATGCGCAGCCTGCCTGCCTGTGCTCAAAGCGGGGCCTGCGCCTGCGCCGCTGCCTGCTCTCCAGAGGGCTGCATGCGCTGCCTGTCCCGCCTCGCCGCCTGCCAGGCGTTCCCTGCCCACAGCTGTGGCTGCCGCGTGCTGCCCCGCCCTGCCATCTGCTGCCAGATGGACGCCCCCAGCTGCCTGAGAGCCATCAAGGCCGTCAGGCAGCTGCTTGGCTGGGCCGCGGGGCGTCTCCAGGTCATGCTGCCATGCTGTGCCGCCAGGCGGCTCTGAGTGGGGCTCATTTAGCCACCAGGGCGTCTGCATGCTGTGCTGCCAGGCCAGGCTGCTGGGGTTGGTAGCCAGGCCCCCTGACAGCTCCTCCAGGCAGGGCTGGTGGTGGGATCTGAGGGTGTCCAGCGTGGGTGTGCCCGGCAAGTACCAGGTGCTGTGGTGTCGCGTCAGGTTCAAGGTGGAGACCTGGTCATCCAGGAGGTTCAGGGCTCTGGCAGCCTCCCAGAGCTGGGCTGATTCTGGGTCTGCAGCTGGGGCGGCACCGCCGGCGCCTGACGCGGCTGGTGGTATCTGGCGCGACCTGTCAGCTGCCTGCATGGTGTGCTGCAGGGTTGAAGCTGCTGTCAGCTGCTGGATGCACAGCGTACAGTGGAAATAGTAGAGGTGTTCCTAAGGCGGCAGGTGCCTGCACATGGAAGGCATTTACCTTGCCAGAGAGGCCAGCCTGCTCAGTGTTGCCTGTTACAGACCCATTTGTTTGAGCATCGCAGACTCCATTCTGCAGGTGGATGTCTGAGTGGTCCAGCATGGCGAGTCAAGCATGCACAGGCTGGGACTTCGCGGCCGACAGCACCTTCCAATGCCTTAAGTCTCAATCACCGTAGCTGACAGAGTCAAAACTGCATGCTGCAGCGCAGCCGGGCCCACAGCTGTAGGACGCACGTGATGTTGGCATTTTGTTCAATCAGCAAGCGTTTGGCAATTGGAAGAACAGCATGGGGCCTACTACATTTCTTTCAGTGATCCTGGCGGCATTCAGCCTGCTGTTCTGCAGCACCTGGTGCGGCACTGGACAGCTGGGAGGAATCTCACGTTGCAGCTGGAGCCTAAGCCTGACTGTACTTGCAGGGCGTTCAGCATCGAGGAGCAGGAGCTGGCAGTCCAAACATTGGCAGGCAGCAACTGGAATGCAGACCCAGAGCCGGAAGTGAATGTCAGGCCTCTGATCGGCGTGATGAGTCAGGTCAGATCAGCTGTATGCCATGGGCTGATCAGGGTTGCCTCCTTTTCTTGCTAGCCTGTATCGGGCTCCTGACCCCCTTGGCCTGTGCCTGCAGCCTGGCGACCCTGCCCCTAAAGGCTTTAGCTGTGAGCCTGCTGCTGTGCTTGATCGCTCTTTGCTTCCGTGCTGGCGGTGTGCATGCAGGCAAAGGCTGATACGTTGCACCGTGTGGTGCTGCAGACATTGCAAGCTCGTATGTCAAGTTTGTGGAGATGGCTGGGGGCAGAGTGGTGCCAATTGAGTATGATCTGCCATTTGATGAGATGAAGACCAGGTGTGCTGCTGCACTGCTGACTGGGTGCTGCATTCCAGTTGCTAACAGGAGGCACCAATGAGGAGCACGCAATAGGCGGGAGGGCAATCGATTTTGCGCAGCGGCAGCAGCCTGTTGTGCATGGCTGTGCACTGGTCTGGCGCTGCTGCGCATGGCAGGCAGTGACAGCATTGTTGGCTGTTGCTGGCAAGTGGTCTGGCACTGCTTCACATGTAAGGTGGCGATGCAGAGGTCAAGATCTGCTGCAGTGCGTGCCCGGTGCCACTGCATGCTTGCATGCCCCCGGCAAGCCTTGCCGAGCTTGGTGTGTGGCCAGCTGAAGGACAGGCCTGCTTCAGATGCTGCCAGTGTGCCAGGCAGTCGCACTGCAACATTTTGGACCTGGCTCCTTGCTGCAAAGCAGGCCTGCTGCACTTGGCCCACAGCTGTGGCATGCCTCACTGCTGCAGGTTCAACTCCATCAACGGCATGCTCATCCCTGGGGGCTCTGCTGACCTGAAGCCAGGCCACCCCTTCTACGATGCCACAGAATACCTTTTCAAGCTAGCACTTGAGGCCAATGACAAGGGCGACTACTTCCCTGTGAGCCACGCACCACACTCCTAGAAGTGCTTGTGCCTTTTTGCTCCAAGAGCCAGCGCGGGGCCCAGGGCCTTTTCGCGGTGGGTCAGTTGTGGCTGCCTATCCTGACGTGTGTGTGCTGCTGCAGATCCAGGGCACGTGCCTCGGCTTTGAGATGCTCTCGGTTATAATCTCTGGCAACACCAGCTTACTGCGAGGGTGACACCTCTTCTGGTGTCTGCTGCATTGCCTGCTCTTCAGGGTTGTTCAGGGGTTGTTCCAGGGTTGCAGCGTGCAGTGCAGTGGCCCTTTGCCCTATTCTGTTCCAGCAAGCTGCTCCCCAAGACTGGCAGCCTGCACTGGCATGACTACCATCCGGTCTCACCTAGCTGCCTAGGCTGTGGATGTCAACATCGCAGTGCCCTATGCCAGTCAGCCCCCAGCAACCCAGCAGAGCCCTGCAGCTCCCAGCATTGAATGCCACTTCTCAGATCACAATCAAGCGTGATGCTTGATGAGCCACGATCAGGCTCTGTCTTCAGGCAGCTCCCAGGTACCATGCAGATTTGACGCTGAAGACTACGCCTCGCCGCTCTATCTGACAGAGGATGCCGTGCCCTCGCGCTTCTTTGGCAGCATGCCCAAGAAGGTGCGGCGTGACCTCCAGGAGCATCCTCTGGCCATGGAGAACCACGGCAATGGTGAGTGCCTGAGTCTCGGTCAATCTTGGCTGCTGATTGGGGGATCTCGTGGCACTGCAAGGACTGCAGCTCCGCAGCAACATCTGCAAGTGGCAGAACCAAAATCCTAGCTTGAGCAACAAGTGTGCCACTGCAAGTCCATTTCTGTCCTGTCAGGGACAGACTGGGTTGCTCCGCATTCGCAGCGCTGCGCCGGCTAGAAGTGACCCCAGCCAGCTCTGTATGGGAGGGCGGCGGCCTGAGCAGTGCATCCCAGCAATGCAACCATGGTATGCTGGCTGGGAGGTGCAGCAGGCATGCATGCCTTCAGGAGGCTTGCTGCCTCTCAGCTCAGTCAACTCTGTCACATTCAGCGGCTCTGCAAGGTCGCGCGCAACGACCTTACTGACTCTCTGCGTTGAGGCATTGCTGGACAACCATTGGATGTGCCCCCTGTGCAGGGGTTTACTTCAGGTCGTATGACGAGAACCCCAAGCTGAAGGAGTTTGCCAAAGTGCTGAGCCTCTCCACAGACCGTGGTGACAGGGTCTACGTCTCAACCTTTGAGGCACGCAAGGTGAGCTGGTGGGAACTGCATTGCGTGTCCGGCTGCTCTGCTGAGCCGTATAGGCCTTTTCACCTGGGCTGCTTATTCGTAGTACGACTGCTATGACTGCTACGATTTGATCCACGGCTTTGCACACCATCAGAGATGGCATCTGCTTTGTTGCTGTCTCATGACCTTCATACCGCACCAGAAGTACAGGCCGCCTGCACAGTGGTTATACCATTCCCCCAGATCTTGCTGCAGCTAATGCTACAGCATGCATTGCAGAAGTGTAACCTTTTACAGCTCTGAGGACGCTCCCTGTCCTCCTGCAGTACCCCATCTATGGCACGCAGTGGCACCCTGAGAAGAATGCCTTTGAGTGGTCAGCTCCGCTGCGTATCCCTCACACCAGGCGTGCGGTAGGCAGCAATCAGCTGCTGGCACACCTAATTTCGCATCATTTATGTTGTTGCTGAGCTCTTGTAACCTGGAACCATCAGTCGTTTGACCATGTCCCAAAGCCAGCTGTGCTCACATCCTTCCATAAGCGACATGGACTGCATTGCTTCTCTGCTGCAGGTTGATGTCACAACTGCGGTGGCCAACTTCTTTGTGGATGAGGCCCGGAAAAACTTTCATCGTCCATCAAACCAGCTTGACGAGGATAACATGCTCATATACAATTACTGTCCAGAGTTTACTGGCAAGCACAAGCATGAGGGCGAAGAGACGGACTTTGATGAGTGCTTCTTCTTCCCAGAGTGGAAGGGCAAGAACACTGCAGCTGCTGTGTCATCACAGTGACTGCAGCACCGCTACAACAACAATTGATACATAGATGCAGCCTAGATGTGACTCCACAACATACATGAGCCTGTAGTACAATAGATAAATCAGGGGAGACAGCCAGGCTACCAACTTCTGGCGCCTGCCCTAGGTTGCTGCCTTGTGTCCTGGTAATTTTATCTTGAACCTCACCATGCTCGCCCCATCTGGCCTCATGGCTATCAAATTATTTGATGTGTGGGTGAGGCTCTGCCAAAATGTGCGCCGTAGGTGCTTGCTCAGCCACCCATGATGTGGACAGCGCAACTTTGGCTGATATTCAATGAAACAAGATGGCATGTATCAGTGAGTGCCTCTGCTGTGCCGGTGCTGTTGAGTGCGGCTGGGGCCCTTGCTGTTGGTACGTAGCCAATCTCGAGCATGAAAGACATCCATGCGCTGTGCAAGGGCCCTGCAGCATGTCACAAAAGTGATTTTGTTGACCCTATCTGGTTCCAAGCCTGGTGGTGTTCCAAAAATCACAACACCGTTTAAGCCAAAAGTTCTGTCAAGAACACACAATGTCCAGAAGGTGGATGTTGGGGGAGCACTGGTGCTGGGGCTGTGCATGTCTCAAAGAGCTATCTTGGCAAATGAGCGCCAAGACAGTTTGCATGGAGCCCTCGCATCCAATGCCTCTGGAAAGAATTGGGATGCTGAATGGGTCCGCCCTGGCTGACTGATCTGGGAGGGGGCATGTGCAAGGCTGCCGTGTATGCCAGCAAAGATACTGCCAACCAGCAGGCTAACCAGCCAGCCTGAGCTGTGGACGCCTCCCTGACAGCAGCAGCCTGCAGTGGAAGCCGACCGGCAGCTGCAGTTCCCTCAACACTGTAACATTGCACCAGCAAGCCAGCTGCAGCAGCACACCTGTCTGTTCTGCCTGACTGCCCAGACCTGAATGCACACTGCACTGTAGCCAGTGGCCACGCATAAACACCTACTGCAGGTGCCGCGTGAGCAGCTGCATGAAATGTCCCCCAGTCTCAAGTTGCTCGTTTCCACAGGCTCACACAAAAGCAGCTGCTGCAGCCACCGCAGACCAGGATGTTACATCATCAAGCTGTTTGAAACATGCGCCTCCTTCCGCAATGCTCACCAGTACTAAGCTCTCTATTATCTGGCCACTTCTAGCACCCACCTCCCACAGATGGTGCCAGCGCTTTGCACCATCTCCTGTGCACCATGTCTTCTCTGCAGCCTCTGAGCACCCTGACCCCGCCTGAGGAGCACCATCACAGTGCCTTCCCGCACCTCAGGCGGTGCAAGATCCTGGCACTGGTGTCACCTGGTGGTCAGATTCTCATCGTTGGTGAACAAGACCATGCGCTTCCCCAGCTCGGCGGCCTTGTGCTCCCAGTGGGCCGCACACTGAAGGATGTAGTCGTCCCCAATGTGGCGATCCCGGTCTGCCATCAGTGGGGGCAAGAAGGCTAGCGGATCGGCAGGCTCCCCAACCTCTGGCTGCACAGCATGCACGCACTGTCAGCAGCAGTCAGCAGTGCATGACCGACGGCAGGAAGGCCAGTGGATTGACCAGCTTCCCCCACCCGCAGCTGCAAAGCAGAGGTCATTGTCTGGTGGACTGCATAGCTGCTTGCAAGCAGTGTACATGGGATAGTGCAAAGTTCGGGACGCCACCTGCAGCCTGAAGTGCCCGCCGTAGTCCAAGGCCAGCGCCCTGTAATGCAAATTCAGCCAGCCACTCGCAGTCATCAGCCTCTCAAAACCTCACCTGCAGCCTGAGCCCTTTGTGGAGCTCGAGTTGGGGCAGCGCAACAAATATCAAGCGCAACTCTAGCCGTGCCAACCTGCAGCCTGAAGCGCCCCCGGTACTCGGACGCCAGCGCGCGGTGCACAAACAGGCAGACCTCCTGTGCGATGGCGGCCCGCTCGCTGTCGTGGTGCTTGTCGTCCTTCAGGCGGTTGAGCTCCAGGTTGGCCATGAATGGGACCACCTGGAACATGGACGCCTCCTCCAACAGCTGCACCAGGGCAGCATGGTGGGTGGGCGATTGTACAGAAAAGGTCCCTTCCAACTCCTGCTAATTGTTGCATACTTTGACTATGCTCTGATGTCTTGCAGACTGCAGGTTGTGCCGCAAGAGGTGGAGCCCCCCCCCAGCGGCTGCAGCAGGGTAGAGATTCATGGAACGCAGGACGAGCACGCCTTTCAAGGAAGCCACACGAAGGTGGATGCCTCTCCAACAGCCGAAACAGAGTGGCAAGCAGTGATGCATTGCCTGTACTCTGCAGCTGGTGCGTGAGCCTCAGAGCTGCCGTGGCTGTGCAAGGAGCATGCACCAGGTTGTCTGTGGAAGGATGACAATCACTGACACACATTGCAGCAGTGCACTGGCTGTTTGGCGAAGTCACTGTTTGCGCAGCATCACTGAGCACTGGGAGAGGTACCCCCCTGGAAGCTTCAGTCAGTGCAAAACCACTCCAGCATCAGCAGCAGCCATGAGATGGGACCGCTCAACAGTACGTTGCCATGCAGCCTGGGCCAAGGGTTCTGACAAGTTTCCAATGACGACACAGGCATGAGCAGCACAGGTGATGCCTGTCAAGGCCTCGCGTGCCCACCTGCTCAGCCACCCACAGGTCCTTCATGAGCCCACAGGTGTCCCACACCACGATCCAGTTCACGCCCTCCATGCCGGTCACGCCCTGGAACACCTCCTTGAGGCAGAAGGCTGAGGGCACATATGAGAGGCCCTTATGCAGGAGAGCCTGCAGCAGCAGCAGGGCTGAGCCAGTGCAACAGCATGCCACAAGTGTGCAGGCCACCTCCAGATCAGCTTCACTCGATCCCAAGCAACCACGAGCGCAGCGTGCACCCCCCTTAGGTCATAGCGGCGCTTGCAGCATTACATGAGACGCAGGATGGCAGCCTCGCGTAGCCCAACCCTAGACCCAGCTCCACCCACTCTCCAGCGCAAGATGGACCACTTCTGGTCAGGGCGGGACTGCTACTGCCTGGCAGTCTCCTGAGGCGCATCTGCAATTCTGGCTCTGGCTGGGGCCCCAGTTACCACAGTGCAGCCTGCAGCATTGTACTGTGAGGTACACAAGGGACCTGCTTCAGCTGTGAACTGAGACGCAGCTGTGACCCACCTCAAGAGCCGGCTCCACCCGACCACCAGCTGCCACAAGCGCAGCGTGCACAGCCTTGGGGTCAGAGCTTGGCAGGCACCTCCCCAGGTAGGCGCACTTGACCCTCAGGGGCTGGTCCAGCAGCCACAGCATCTCGCTGCTGTAGTAGGCCTTGAGCAGAGCCTGCAGGCCACCGATGGGGCCTGAGACCTTCAGCAATGCCTGCAGAAAACCTAAGGGCTGGGAAGACCGGCAGAGGCTTCAGAGGTCACAAGTGTCAGGCAATCAGCAGTGCCTGCAGTGAGACATGAGGCTGCCATGGAGCAGGCACCGCTATGCGGCTCTGCAAGAGACGTGCTGTCAGGCGCGTGTATTTCCCGCCGTCAAAGGCCCTTGCTCCTGCCCAAGACTACTGCAGCTGAGTGGCAAGCAGCAGTCTGGACACCTGCCTGTGCATGCGTCCAACACACTGCAGTGCAGTCTGTCCTGCCACCTGGGCTGGCAGCCTGATTTGCATTTCATCTAAATGCGTTTCCACTTCACAAGACTGCCGGCCCAGCTCATGTGTGCCACAGACATCCTGGAGAGCAGTCAGACTCTTTGACACAGAGTGGAGCACAGGGGTTGCCTGATGTGTGCAACATGTGCCGCCCTGAGGGGGCAGAGTATGAGCCGGATGCTACTGCAGCAACAGTAGCATGTGCTGCAGGTCGTTCAGGCCACACCTGCAGGGGCCGGCCGTACCCCACCCGCAAGCAGCCCAAGCAGCTGCTGCCACCCAACTCGTCAGCACTGACAGCCCAGAAGGCGGCTGGCCATGTGCATCTGCGCAACACGAGGCCCCCAGGGAGGTGTCAACCCCTAAACCCTGAATCCTGAATCCCAGTGCATCACCTGCAGGCCGCCCAGCATGGAGAGCGGGTCCTCTGTGGGCTGCAGGGCGAGGCCGTACCCCGCGTGCAGGGCCCGGATCTTGCGGCGCAGCTTGGGCAGCAGCTCAGCATCTGCAGTGCCGTCCTCTGCACCCTCACGCTCAGGGCTGGAGCCGCGCGCCTGGCCAGCTGCAGGGCGCAGACCCAGCCTGCAGCAGGTCTCACACCACATCTTCTTCAGATCTGCTCCGAGGCCAGCAGCCTGCACACAGACTCTCTGCAGGGTGTGCGAGACCACACAGTGCAGGCCGCTTTCCCCACAGTCCTGCCTGCTGCACACAACTCCGGATGGGGCCCCCTTTCATCCTTGTCCCAGCAGCCTGCACCTGCACCTGCACCTGGTATGCAGATACAACACAGGCCACCTTCCCTACACCCCCGCCTGCGTCATGCAACTCCAGCTCTGCTCTTGTCCTTCATCCCCTAGCACTCTGCACCTGCACCTGCACCTGCACCTGCACCTGCACCTGCGCCTGCACCTGCACCTGCAGGGTAGGCATTCAAGCCCTCCCTGCCTGGTGCTGACCTGGGGGCGGAGCCCACACGCCGAGTCACCTCCAGGTCTGCCCCAGCGGCGACAGCTGTGCGAGGGGAGCACGCTTTCAGACTCCCACCGGGGCTTCCCGGCTGTGTCGAGGAGTCATGACGCCCTGATGCGCTCCCCTTGGAGCGCTCTGGCTGGGCGGCAGCCTCCCGGTTGGCTTCGCTCGCGAGGCGGCTCATGGCTGCCGCCTGCACCAGTCCACTGGGTACACAACGTGGCACAGCTTGTGTCGCTCCAAATGCTGTGGGCACTGCATGCAGTGATGGCCACCAACCCTGTGTCCCTGCGCCTCCCATCTGCAACTCCAGGGCAAGAGGAAGCAGACTTTGTAGCACGGCCTGCTGCGGTTGAGGTACAAGCCCCCTGGAGCTGGCAGGTTCCGGCCCCTTATAGATGCGCCTCCAGCCACTGGCTGCGAGCCCTCAGACTGGTGGAGGTGTCAACACCACCATTTGCGAGTCAGTGCTGTCACATCAGCACTCACCCAAGCCCTCATTCCACTCCAGCAACCATGTTCCCTCTAAGGTGGCAAGATGTGTGCCCCCTCAAGGCCTCTGCTGGGCTGCACCTGCCTCAGTGCATCCCAGACCCAGGTTCAATGGTGACACCAGGGCAGCAGGCAAGACCTCCCGGCAGGACAGCACACCCCAATCAGCTGCGCCTTTCTCCTCTCCCTCCGGCTGGACCCACTTTTCCCCTGCTGGCTCATGCAGACAGCTGAGCTTCTGTACAGGCGGGTGACTGCGCCGTGCCTCTGCAAAGCACAGCACGCACCTGCCATTGTTGCGCATGGCCAAGTGCTCCTGCCCAGCTGACTCAGCCTGGTTCAAGGCCACCACACACCTGGACGATGCACTGCAGCGCGTCGCATGCACCAAGCTCAGGGCAGCCACCTGCATCCTGAGCCTTACCCTCTGAGGCCACAGTCACACAAACCACCTGCTGCACGTGACCCCTCAGAGTGCCCCTGGGGTCAGTGAACGTCAGCGCAGCAGCCTGGCGCCCCTGCGTATCGATAGCGCTGATGCATGCCACTGCTGCACAGGCACCCTCAGAGGCAGAGTACATGCAGCTCCCACCAGCCTAAACCTCACACCCTAGCACCCACCAGCTTGCGCCCCTGCGCATCCTCCTCCCCTTCTGCCACGTCCCCAGAGCTGCGGCGAGTGGAGTGCCCTGAACCTGCAGTTCGCCGCCCTTTGATGATTGCCAGCCAGTCATCATCGTCCTGCCAAGACGCACAAGCCAGGGCCTGTCAGTGTGCAGCAGACCGTTCATGGAGTTCTTGATGACTGCCAGTCAGCACCGCCGTCCTACCAGGCAGCACCAGCTGCGGCAAGCTGTGTGGCTGCAGGGAGCTGCAACGCAGAGCTGGCAGCCAAAAGGGTCAGCCCTGCCGCTGGATGGCACGCAGAGCCATTATGTCTGGCTTCAAGCAGACAGCACGGCACCAGCTTGTGCATGCAGTCAGCATCAAGGCTGTGCATGGCACCCACATGTTTATGATGGGCAGGTATAGAACGAGCAGCAGGACCCTGCTTTACCAGGAACTGTTGAGATGGTCCGGGAGGGCTGCACTGCGTGGACACCTCCACGTGCCTGAGGACCGGTGGCGCACACCAAAGCTGCAGGTGGCTGCCCCTGGTGAAGCTGCTGCCCCATGTAGGTGCACGTGCTGTAGCCATGTTTGCCAGCCGCGGCACACACACCCCTGAAGATGTGTTTGGCTGCCAATCGAAAGCTTTCGCTTTGCCTCCACTTCACGATTTCAGGCCTGCCCAATGGATTTACCAGCCCAATTGAATTGGCCTGCTCACCAGCGCAGGTGCCGCCTGTGCCGCCTCACCCTCGACCCCCGCCTGGCCCCTGACCCCCGGCCCTCGCAGCTGAAGCTCATTGCGCAGCTGCAGCGCCTGCACTTGCTGCACCTGCAGGCCCAAGCGGATGTGGCCCACCTCAGGTCTCACACAAGCAATTGCTTAAAGCCTCAATCACAGAAGAAATGCAATCGCAACAGCTGGCATGGCCTCCATCTCATGTTGTCCTGGCCTGTACATGGCACAGAGTTTCGGCAGTACGCCTGACAGCAGGACATGCTGGATGCAGCGCTCAGCCAACCGACCTGCAGGGCCTCCCGCAGCTCTGTGGCGGTGGCCACCTCCCGCCGGAGAGCTGCCTCTGCAGCTGCAAGCTGCTGCCGCAGGAGCTGCCCCTCTGCCCTCTCAGCTGCAAGCTGCTGCACTGCATCTGCCTGCTGGTCTACGGGAGTGGCTGGCGGTGTCGGCTGACCATCTGCTGGAGCCGCCTGCCGGTCTGTCCTGGGCTGCTGCCCAGGCACAGCGGCGTGACTCAAATGCCCTCCAGCCGCCGGCTCGATGCCAGCGTGGTGGCGTCTGGGGACCACCCTCTGATGCTCTGAGGGGCCTGCCACACCAGCGGGCTCCCTGCACACGCTGCTGGGCTCGGCATGCTGCAGGCCACCCGACTGCCCAGTATCGGCAGCCGCCAGCTTGTACTCAGCTGCCCGACCCCCCCGCTGGCGCGGATGCGCCGGGGAAACCCTGCTGCCCCTGACCGGCTGCCACTGGCCCTGTCCCTGCTCCTCAGCCGCCGCGCTCCTCCTCTCCTGCTGCTCCAGGATCCGCACTTCAACATGGCCACCTGCACCGCCTGGTGCTCCCGCCACCTGATCCCCTGTCGCAGGCTGCCCTTGGGGGCTTGGCCTCTGCTGCTGCTGATGCTCTGCTGCAGGCGCCTGAATCGCTGGATCACCCTCCCCAGCACCCCGCTGCAGTTGCCCTGCCACGGGGAGCTCATGAGGGCCTGGTTTCTGCAGCACCAGAGGCTCTGCTGCAGGTGCCTGTGGCACTGCATTACCCTCCACCACGCCCTGCTGCAGTGTCCCTGCCGCAGGCTGCCCATGGGGGCCTGGCCTCTGCTGCTGCTGATGCTCTGCTGCAGATTCCTGAGGCACTGTGTCACCCTTGCCCTCGTGACTCGGCTGCTCCACTGCAGCAGAGCTCTTACGTCTGTGGCGGCGCCTGGCAGAGCGGGAGGGTGAGGAGGCTGCCACGGCCAGCTCAGCCTGCATCTCCGGCTGCTGCTGCAGAGATGTGAAGGAGCCAAAGCGCAGCTCCCTGCACAGGGCACATCTTGCGTCACTGCCAAGGTGCAGATACGGATGAACTAGCAGTGAAGGCTTGCCCCTAAATGATGTGGAGCACAGCTCCCTTCCATCAAAACACACCCTGAGTGTACACCTAGGTTCAGACTGATTTGTTGAAGCTGTGCGGAAGCATGCGCCAGGGGCTATGCATCAGGCGCACATGCCATGCGAGTGTTGTGCCGGCTGCTCGCTGAGCAGGCTGTGCAACAGCTGTAGAGCGGCGATCCAGCAGCAGGGGCTTGTACGGCACTGGTGGGACAGCAGAGCCTAGCTCAGGGGTGCAAGCCATCACTGCAAGCTACTTTGTTGCCTGTCAACTATTGCTGATGGCCCTGACCGAAGACTTGCACCAGAAATTGACCATCCACTGCTTTTCCGTGCTGCATTGTATGATCAATGTATGAAGGCCTTCTCAGACTTGTGGGCAAGTCTAGGGTCAAGGCCCCACACCCACAGAAAGCAACAGCCAGTGAGTGCAGATGCAGGCCCCAGTTGCCTGCACCTCTGCCCCAAACCCACAGAGAGTGGCAGCCAGCGAGTGCATATGCAGCACCCCAAGCACTAGCTGCAAATGCGACGCAAGCAAGTGCACCTGGGCGCAACAGCTCCTTGGGGGCCGGCAGCATCCCCAACGCTGGCAGCATCAGTCTCATCAGCCTCCGAGTCGTGCTGTTCGGAGCCAGAGTCAGCGCCAAGCAGCTGGTCCAGACCGTGATGAACGCTCTTGCGCCGCTGTCGCCGCCGTGCAGCTCTGGAGCGCACAGGGGCGCCCTGCTCGGGCTGCTGCAGGGCACCCTCGGGTGGGTTTCCTGCCTGCAGATATGAGAGGCAACATCAGGGTGCCGTGCCTGCAGATGTGAGAGGCAACATCAGGGTGCCCTCACTGCAGACATGAGAGGCAACACGTATGCAGAATTGAGGTGGAGAATGCTGGTGAGCAGCTTGCTCCGCAAGGAAGGACCGCTGCGGCTGAGCAAGCCCGATGCAGGCCAAGCGATGATTGGTTGGAATTGGCTACCTCATGGACCGGTGAGCTGAGCTGTGCTGCCCCCACTTTGACTGTGGCAGCAAAGGTCTGGAGAGTCCATTGCTGAGCCCCCTTCCGATGGGCTTACTTGTGGTCTGATTGCCTTAATGCCAGATGCCTGCCTGGCCTCATCGGGGTGCTTAGCTTGTTTGCTGATGACGGTCTCAACGTCCTCATCTGGCACCTCTGCTGCTGAGTGCCTGACTTGGCTGGTTGACATATGCCCCAGCACTGCCCCTGCTGCAATTGCCAACTGCATGCAAGCCATGAAGCAGTAAGCAAATGTAACCCATGAAGCAGTAAGCAAGCAGCGTTCGGGAATATGAGGGACCAGCTGGATGACAGGCCTGCTGTGGAAAGCCTTGCCTTGCGCAAGGCGCCTGCCATTGAATTGCCTCAGCTCTCAGCGCTTACACCGCAAACGACGCATGAAATAGGTCATCTGACATGAATAACGCACATGAGGCAGCTGATGTCTGATCGTGGCATTTTGAAGCGCTGACGGCGTCATGTGAGCTTTGCCGGACAAGCAGAGATGCTTTCATGGGTATATAGCAAGTTGGAGTCAGTTCTGAGTGGTGTTCAGGCCCAGGCCTGAGCTTTGACATGCAGCAGGAAGCAGTCACGGTTCCTGAGGCCATCAGCACTCCTGAGCATGGCATTGAAGGTCACGTCCAGGCACAGGGGGTGGTGGAGTCCTCCTTTCAGAAGCTCAGACGCAGTTGGATGAACCTGCTGGCAAGCCAGCTGGCATGCAGTAGCGTGTCACGGCTGGGGGAGCAAGCATGGCTTCTTCTGAGTATTGCAATCGATCAGGGTGAGACAACACAGCGCACCATGGTGGCTGTGGCCAGTTGCATTCGTGCCCTGCATGTGCTCAGGACTTTTGAGCAGCTCATGGGCCAAGGCAAGCATGCAACAGAGGCAACAGTGCAGTCCACATGATCAGGGGCACCTGGTGGCATGGATGCAGGCTGCCTCTGGCTGGCTAACTGGGACAGCAGATGGGTTTACAAGAGTTGCAAGATCATTGAGTTCATGAACCCCAGCTCAGCCACCTGCTGTCCGGCAGCCGCCACATGTGTGTGTGCTGCACAGCAGATGACAAAGCACCGTGGGGGACTTGCAAGCTCAGAATAACACATTTCAGGTGTCCTCATGATGGTGGACACCTGACTGATGGACGAGATGGACAGCTAAATGACAAGCTGCAGCCGAGGCTCCAGGTTAGGCAAGGTCTTGTGCAGCAATGTCACAACATCATTGGACCACAACATCATTGCCGATGCGCACCTCCCTCAATGTACGCCGAATTTCTGTTGTTCGGCTTCTTTAAGCAAATTGATGTTGACGCTTGACGGGATGCATTAAGGCCACTCGTTTTCGGGATGTAGCATGGCTTTAGTTTTAGGTCATCTGTCAAATAGACAGATATAAAGATAACGCATTGAGGAGGCATCAGCTGCCTGATTGTGGCATCTCGAAGTTGCTGAGCGTCAATCGGGTTCGGATATGGCGTGGCCATTAGCAGGGATAGATTCACGGACCTCCTGTGTACATAGCCACTGGAGCCAGATCTAAGCGATGTCGCCAGGCCTGACCCCTGACATGCAGCAGGAAGCAGCCAACATTCCTGAGACCATCAAAACTTCTGGATCTGACGAGGATGGTGACGTCCAGGCACAGAGGGTGGTGGAGTCTTCCTTCCAGAAGCTCAGACCCAGCTGGATGAACCTGCTGGTGAGTCAGTCGCATGTCACGACTGGGGGAGCCAGCATGGCTTCTTCTAGATATTGGAAGGATCAGGTTGAGACAGATCATCGCTTCATGATGGCTGTGGCCGGCGGCAGTCATGCCCTCCAGGTGCTCAGGACTTTCAAGCAGCTCATGGGCCAAGGCAACCATCCAATAGACGCAATCTCGCAGTCCACTTGATCAGGGGCTACTGGCGGCGTGAATGCAGCCAGAGGCAGCGGGCCTGCAGGGCAGCCTGACACTGCTACAGGTCCTTTGAACTTGCCGCTTGACTCCATATGTAACTGACTCACTCCTTGAGCCTGGTGAGATGAACAGATTTTGGCACGGCATGCAATGGCGACACCACATTCAAGCAAGTGCCCTACATGACGTGCAGCCGCATGGCCTGGCAATGCGTCGGGCCTGCCTTGCCATGTAGCGCTGCTCCGCATGCTCTGCCACCTGTCACTCTGCGCCAATTTTGCTGCAGGACGACCTGGGCAGCATCGACCACTTCATCATCGAGGGCGACGCGCTGCTGCTGGACCTGCTCAGCTCTGCCCGCCTCGACTTTGCGCACGGTGTGCAGCAAGCCACCTCCAGGACGCAGCGCAGGCTGTCGCTGGGGCATGCAATATTCTTTGTTGGCTGCCATGCCATGCCACGCCATGCCATCCCATGCGCTCCTGCTGGACCCGCTCAGCTCCGCCTGGCTGCGAGCACAGTGCATGGGACAGTGCACCCCCTCATCGTGCAGCCTGTCGCCTGTGGGCAGTTAAACACAGAATGACACCCTCTAGGTGGCAGATGCACACATGTGGAAGGCAGTGCGCAGCGCAGCATCCTGTGACCTCAGCAATGACAGTCTGCAGGACAGGCTGGCACAGTGTGCCCTGCAGCTGGGGTGGGGGCCCTGAGCGCTTGCACACCATGCGCTTTGCATGCACTGCCAGGTGCTGCGCCTGACACCAGGCGGAGCATGATGAGCTCAAGCAGCACAGCATATCACAGCAGTCGAACTGGTGCAGATGGTCTTAGTATAAAACAGCCGCAGAAGTGACTGCCTGGGCATGGCTGCCTTCCGGAGCTGCATCACTGTGTGAGGGGCTTGAGGTGTTGGAGTTGCTGACTGCAACATGCTGTTTGTTGACCGAATTTGCAGCAGCAACAAGCCTCCGTCCAGCAGCCCAGCAGGGACAGCCAGCAAGCTAAGCCTTCCAATGCCACCTGCAAGTGGCCATGTCTTTGAGGTTGATCTGTGGCCTAGAGCAAGCCACAATCACTGGCCTGACACTGCACTGTAAAGCGCCATCACAAAGCTTGGCTGCCCCTGCAGACGGCCAACAAACAGCTTTGTGCCTCTTACTGTGCGGCCTGCAGGCGCTAGGCCTGAGTCCCAGCGAAAACACTTCTGTGCTCCCCTGATGTCTACTGGGAAGCATGCCAGCACATGTACTTGCCCATCTGCAGGCGGCCAGTTCCTGCAGCTCATCTGGGGCCTGGAGCAGATCATCGCCCGTCTGGCAGCCTGCCAAAATGCCCACTTTAAGGTTGTCTTTTTTGAGCAGCAGCGGACGCTGTGGCAGCATGAGCCCTCCCTACTCTTGGCCAGGGACCTGGCCGAGCACCACCTGCGCAGTGTGCTGCATGTTGAGGTGCTGA
The DNA here is from genome assembly GCA_963969365.1 of Asterochloris sp. CNOR1. NCBI lineage: Eukaryota > Viridiplantae > Chlorophyta > Trebouxiophyceae > Trebouxiales > Trebouxiaceae > Asterochloris > Asterochloris sp. CNOR1. Next base: position 3,724,667 of record OZ017750.1, read on the forward strand.
GCATGGACAGCTGGTGGAGCCCCGAGTGGAGGCAGTACCTGGCAGAGGTGGGCTCCTGCAGCAATTTCTTGCGCAGCTACGTCTAAACAGGGCTACTGGGCAGCCCTGATAGGGGTCTACTCTCCTGCTATTGGTCCACGTAGAGCTGCAGTGAGGTTTGGAGCATGGTTTTGCAGTGTGTCTCGCCTTGAGGTGCTGTGAGTAAACAGTTGGTGGATCCCGGAGTGGAGGCAGTGCTTGACAGTATTTCTTTGCCTTGCAAAGTCTGCAGCCTTCCTGCTTGCAGATGCAGTGGTGTACCTGGAACGACAGCGCCTAGCAGTGGCAGGCACCAGAACTTGCAGCACCAACACCCAATCTGCTATTGAGCCGCTGTGAGTCGGCAGCTGGCAGAGCGCTGCATGGTGGCACTACCTGGTAGAGACAGCTTCCTGCAGGATCTGAAGCCGTTGCACCTCGCTGTTCTCATGGATGTGCCCGCAGAAGCTGGGGACCCAATCACAGGCTGAGGGAATGCCTGCCAAGGAGTTGAGACTGAGCTGTCAGTGTCTGGTCACAACCAGCCGACGGGCTTCCTGTCTGCAGGCGGCTCCCGCGTTCATCCTGCTGACAGACCTGCCAAGGAGTCAAGCCTGAACTATTCGTCTCTGGTCACAATCAGCCGAAGGGCTTTCTGTCTGCAGGCGGCTCCCGTATTCATCCTGCTGACAGACCTGCCCGGGCCCCAGGCCGAGCAGCGGCTCAGCACGGCCCAGAAGCTGATGCAGGCGGCCTCCCTGTTCCACCTGAGCCACCACACAGCTGGCCACATCACCCAGGTGGCGTTCCTGCCGGAGTTGCATTTTCAGCAGGTGGGCTGCTTCAGCTTGCAAGGCCCCATGGAGCCCAGCTCCACATTCCCAGCAGCAACTTTCCCACTCACAACAAGGCAGCATGCTCCTGCCTGGTGCGCTGTGCACAGCGTGCATTCGCATCACCAGGGGCATCATACATCAGGGCCCTTGCAGTGCAAGCTTGGCTGGTGCGCCTCACTGTCAGGCAGGCCTTTGCTTTGGCGCTCATAGTGCCCTGGAATCTCTGCGGGGCATGGTAGAATTTGGTCTACCCTGTGCAGACCGATCGCTTGTGGTTCTTCCTTAGCAGATGGAAGGGCGTGAATAGTTAGCAGACACATGCCTTCGTGGCATCAAGTGACCCCTACTCGGCATGGAGGTGTTTGCCAGACTAGCGCCAGGAAACATTGGCGTTGGGTGCCATTGCTGCTGCAGGTTGTGTCGGAATTAGATACAGCATCATGACATTTGCCTGACTGCTGCTGAAATGCCTGTTGATGTGCAGTCTTGCTGTTGCAGGATGTGTGTTTTGTATTTGGATGTAGTCAGCGGGCCTTCCTGGGGCTGGAAACTCCTGGTGATGGGGTTTCTTGCTGCTGCAGGATGTGGTGTTTGGCTTTAGATGCAGCCGGCTGGTGGCCAGTCGCACGCATATAGGCCCAAGCGCAGGGACACTGCAGGCTGCACAGACTGCCGGCATCGAGGCTTGCGCTCAGCTGGGAGGGGCACCGACCGAGACGGCCATGGCCCTGCAACTCTGTGATGCCGAAACCCTGCAGGGTGAGCTGGTGCCAGCAGGGGGATGCCTGGCAGAGCTGGCCCCAGCGCACTGCTCATGGCAAGCACAGCCCCCTTCTGACATTGCTACATTGCCCAAGGTCTCAGCACTGCCCTCCAATGCTGGCAAGCCTGGCATGAAGCGCCTACTGAGCGTTTCTGCAGCATTGCTGTTCAAATCAGCAGCCTGCATGTTTTCATGTTGTGCAGCACCTCCTGCAATGCTTTCAAGCGGGAGCTCTGTGCATTGCAGCTGCTGACTGCAGCCCAACGCTGCCGGTGCAGGCACCGGCCTTACGCCCCTGTGGCGTACTCGCGCAGGGACTGCTGTCTGCGCTGCTCTTGTGGGGCAGGCAGCACCGTGCGACCCCAAGCACCTCCCAGTCTTGGTGAGTCCTGCTGCATGCTTATGTTGTGGGACCTCCCGCAGAACCAGTAGTTTTTCTGGACAGCCCCTGAAGCCATGTCTGCCATGGTGGCTGCCTCCGCGAATGCGTCTGATGCCCAGAAGCAACCATGGCCTCACGACCTGCGGCTGCGGCGAAGCACAGCTGCCCCAGCGTGATTGTCCAAGACAGCGTGTGCTCTGGTAGTGTATCTGCACTCAAGAGGTGCAATTTGGCAGTGTGCTTTGCCTCTGGCAGTGCACACGCTCTCAGGACGTGCCTCTTCATAGCCGTGCACGTGCACGCCAGAGGTGTGGGGCTGCGCTGTCGGACTCACCTCCATGCGCCTTCTCAAGAGCAGACTTCGCAAGCCAAATTGGTTTGATGCTGCTGTCTGTCTCAAAGAGCAGCGATGCTGACACAAACCCTACCTCTTGCTGATGCAGTCTATCCTGATAGGAAGACATGCTGGCACAACCCTTGATGATTCTGTGATCTGCTGAGGCTGTCTGTCCTGAAGATCTGTCCCTGCCTGCAGGTGTATGCCTGGTGCCTGCACGAGGCCCTGCTGCAGACCCTGGCGCTGCCCCAGCGCGCCCTCACGCTGCCAGAATCGGTTGCCGAGCCTGCCCCGCTGCTGGCAGCCCTGCCAGGCTTCCTGCAGGCAGTGTGCAGCGGCCTGCACCAGCTGCTGGCGGGCAGCCCGCCCAGCCCAAGCTCCCCAAACCCTACATCTGACCCCGCAGGGCACGACCTGGCCAGCTGTGCCGATCTGCTGGATGGGCGCATCATGCACATCCTGGTGCACAGCCTGAGCGCCCACCAGGCGCTGGGGCTGCCAGAGCAGGTCGCGCAGGCAGCCAGCGGGCTGCTGGCGGCCGTCTTCAGCCTGGCCGGCAGGGGCGTGCCCACCAGCGACCCTCTGCTGGAGGCGGCGGAGCAGTGTGCGGCAGCCCCTGTGCCAGAGGCTGAGGCGCTTGGCAGCGGCAGCCACCCTGAGGGTAGAGCCAATGGTCACGCGGGGCTGCCAGACCCAGTCATGGGTCATGGGCTGGTGCAGGCCTTCCTGGGCAGTTGCAACACTGACGAGACCGACGACGAGGATGCTGACTGCAACACGTGAGGCCTTCTGCGCCGACCCAACCCTAAACCCTGTGAGGGGGTGTTCAGACATCGTGTGGACCTGAGCAGGGTGGTTCAGTCATAGCTTTGTGGGAGGAGGGTGCATTGCTTGGTGGGCAGGAGCGCTGACCTGCATAGGAGAGCTGCCCTGCTCTCACACCGAGCAGTCATGAGCATTTGGGCTGGGTGGTCGACTCTCTGGAGCCAACCTTCCGGTGCGACTGAAGGCACCAGGCCACCTCAGCAGTTCCCTCGAGAGACTCTGGGCTTGCCTGATGCACATGTACATCAATTCACACTCAGCAGCCACAAGCGTATGTGCAGGGTGGAGTCGCTGGAGCCCGCCTTCCTGGTGCTGACCGAGGATGACAAGGCAGACATGCAGAAGTGGATGGAGGCTCCCCTGATAGACGTGGCCAAGGGGTGCCGCTACCTGAGGCCCTTCCAGCGCCGCAAGGTGCAGCAGCTGCTGACCTCGCTGGAGGCCAGCGTGTTCAAGCCATCCGAGGCTCAGGACCGCCAGCGTGAGATGCGCCAGCAGGTCCGCGAGTGGATCCAGCAGTTCCAGGAGCGCATCAATCAGCTTCAGGTGAGACAGGCAGGAAACATGCTTGGGGTGGAAGCACTTCAGCAGGCACAGCAGTCTGTTGCAAGTGGATCCAGGAACGCGTCACCCAGCTTCAGGTCAGTGGGGCAGGAAAAGTGCTCATGGTGGGACACCTGTGCCGGTAGGGCAGGTCTGCATGTGAGTCCAGCAGTTCCACGGGTGCGTCACTGCTTCAGGTGAGACAGGAGCAGGAACGATCTGGCATTGGAAACAAAGCGTGGGCACAGCAGCTTCTGGAAGTGGATCCAGCAACAAATGATCCTAGAGCCTAGAGCGCATCGCTCGGCTTCTGATGGAATGGATACGCAAAATGCCTTGGGTTTGAAACCCAAACAAACATGGAGCTTGGGAGTGTCACGACGGTGCCTCATTACAGCTGCCTGCATGCAAAGAGCTTTGACAGCAGCCCCCTCAGTGGATGCAGCAGCTTCAGGAGCTCAAACATCCAGTTGCACAGGGGCAGAAGGTGACCTGGAATGAGCTCGGCACACACGCTTGCAGCATAGCTGGGTAGGGCATGACCTGGCCTGCTCAGTACCCTTGGGGACTGCTGCTTGCCCAATGCAGTAGAATGTCTCTGACTTCCAGCATGTCCAGGAATGGATGACCCAGGTGTGGCATGGGCTACTTTTCAGCTGCATAACACAGGCTCCAGGTGGTGCTGAAGTGGCAGAGGTATCATTGCGGCCTGGGCTGGCTTCAGATGCGCTCTGCAGAAAAGAGGGTCGCATAGAAGGGGCAGGCAGTTTTGCTTTTCAGAGTTCACTTCACATGGCGTGATTTTGGTTGTCTGCAGAGCGACCACTTGCAGCCTAGATGCGCAGCCGAGTGTCATTGTCGATGCCAAATGCCCTCGTCCCTTGCACGTCCCAACGCCTTGCTCACATAGCTCTTGCTGCTCTGCAGGTACGCTGCTGAGCCCGGTCACACAATGCCGGCAGCGCCCAACATAGTCTCATTGTGTCGTTGCTGCTATGCAGAGTCGTCACTTGCACAACTACGCAGACACGCTGAGCCAGCAGGTGTTTAGCAGCTCAGCGCAGAAGGGCGCCACATCTGGCGGCAGCAGGCAGCCCCAGCCTGGGCGGGGCAAGGCTGCAAAGCCCGTCAAGCTGAGCAAGGCTGAGCAGATCAAGTGAGCTGCTGTGCAGCATCAGATGTGTGTGCCCTGTCCATGTGCCTGAAAAGACACCTGCGAAGCATCGCAGCTGTGCCCAGTCCATGTGCCCGAAGGGACACCTGCGAAGCGTCGCAGCTGTGCCCAGTCCATGTGCCCGAAGGGACACCTGCGAAGCGTCGCAGCTGTGCCCAGTCCATGTGCCCGAAGGGACACCTGCGAAGCGTCGCAGCTGTGCCCTGTCCATGTGCCTGAAGGGACACCTGCCAAGCGTCGCAGCTGTGCCCTGTCCATGTGCCCGAAGGGACACCTGCCAAGCGTCGCAGCTGTGCCCTGTCCATGTGCCTGAAGGGACACCTGCCAAGCATCGCAGCTGTGCCCAGTCCATGTGCCCGAAGGGACACCTGCGAAGCATCGCAGCTGTGCCCTGTCCATGTGCCTGAACGGACACCTGCAAAGCATCGCAGCTGTGCCCTGTCCATGTGCATCATCGCAGCTGTGCCCTGTCCATGTGCCTGAAGGGACACCTGCAAAGCATCGCAGCTGTGCAAATTGTCTGAATTTCAATATACTGCATGCTCAGCAGCTGTGAAGTACTGGGGTTGTGATGGGCATTCGTCAGAATAACTGCAAGGGCCACTGCTTGGCCTGTGTGGCTGTGCAGCAGGCAGTCTCCTGTGCTTCGGCTACTGCGATTGCGCAGCTCTGATCACCTGAGAGGACCTCGGACTGAGCAGCAGTCGACAGGCTTTCTCGCCTCAAGGCATGTGGTGTGGGCAGTACAATCAGTGTCAGCCCCCTCCTTGCCACCTGTGACGCACTGCACGTGCAGGGCTGACAACACAGCCCGCAAGCAGGACAAGGGGGCCAACCAGCAGGTTGGCAGGTGGGACGTGAAGCGCAAGGAGTTTGAGTCGGAGATCAGCCGCAACGGGTGGACGCCCGCTGCCCAGGCCAGGGCCGATGCCTTCCTGCGTGAATGCGAAGGCGCACCAGGCAAGCGCTGGGCAACATGTGCACGCATGTCCCCCGCGGTCGAGCATCAGGTGCCTGCCAAGGATGTCAATTCTGGCTATGTTCTAAAGAATATTCATTGGCTGCATGTGTCCATGTGAGCACACCAGGCAAGCCCATGCCTGATCTCACCCCCGCAGTAGCCAGCCGCCTGCTGCTCCAAATAGGCAGAAGCCTGTGCAACCTCTAATCATGTGCATGCACAGACCTCCTGCTTCACGTCAGCTGCATGCAACTGCTGAAGCTTTGTGTGCTGTTCCTTTGGTGCAGATGTGGCCGCAGCTGTGGCCCTCTTCAGCCTGCAGCACAGTGTGGCGGCCTGGAAGACGAGCTGCCTGAAGCAGAAGGGGGAGCAGTCAGCTGAGGCAAATGGGCGGGAGACGCCGGACGCCACTGTGGATTTGCTGAAACAGTCCGGCTGGCGGCAGCTGCGGGGCAGTGCTGAGCATGCGCAGGTGAGGGTAGCCACCTGATCTGTAGGGCAGCGCCAAGCATTTGCCTGATATTTGCAGAGCTTGTGGTGCAACTTGAGGGTTCATGCACAGCCTGCAAGCAGCTGGGCAAGCCTGCACTTTACCAGTTGCATGGCAGAGCATGAGGTTTACTTTGTCTTAGACCTCATGCCCCAGTGCACAAGTGGCAGGACAAAGACCCAGCTCTTGGCTCTCTTTGTGGGGAGATCTGGGGTGATGCACGCTCTGCAGCCTCTGCAGGCGGCTGCTCAGGGCTGACAAAATACCTGTGTCACACCATCTGCATTGCAGCGCCAATCACCTGCAGCTAGGGGAGACCCTCATCGCGTTACAGCTGTGCTAAGCCCCTCTGAGGCGTGGCAGGGGCTGCTGCATAGGCCATGCAGCTGTGCCCCTTACAAGCACCTGCGAATGGAGTGACAGACACATGCGTCAGGGGGTTTGCAGCTGCGCAAGCAGCCAACAAGGACCACCTGAGGCCTCCAGCCGCCATGGCAATGTGGCCTGGGCACGCAATAGGGTCCTGCATGCAGCCGCAACGCTTGATGCTCACTGTCTGCACTGGATGCTTGGCTGCATGCCAGGAGGCAGGTCTGCCTTTTGCCGTGGCCGCTGCTGAATGTCACTTTTGTTGCGCTGCCGGGGTGGGGCCCTGCAAACTGTTGGTGCTGCCTTGCAGCTGCGTCACCTGCTGCACCATCTGCTGCACCACAGTGCCAGGCATATGCATATGTGCAGGGCGAGGGCGCGGATGGCAGCTCAGGCACCAATGTTTCACTCAACACCCTTGCCGCTTTCTATGCAGGCCATCTGGCACACTGTGCTGTACTCCAGGCAGCAGGGTCTGCTGGCCAGCATAAACATGTCACGCATCACCCTCCATGCTTTCCATGCTGGTACAGGCAGCAGGGCTGCTGGCCAGCACCAACATGTCACTCATTACCCTCCATACTGTCAATGCAGGCCATCTGGTACACTGTGCTGTACTCCAGGCAGCAGGGCCTGCTGGCGAGCAGCCGCGAGCTGCTGGCTGAGGCTGTGAAGGCGCTGCAGCTGCTGGGCTTCCAGCAGGCGGTGGAGCAGACATCGGCTGAGGCGGCTGCTGCAGTTGGTGGGGAGCCCAAGCCTGGGAAGAAGACCAGCAGCAAGAAGGGGAGTGGCAGCAGCAGCTTCAGCAGCAGCCACGGCAGCAAGCAGGTGTGTGCAGAGGCCATTGGGGCCTCTATTGCTGGTCAGCCTGTGCACACGCTTGATTGCTGACCCCAATACGCATGTAAGCTCTGTATAGTGGTACATATTACATTTTAAGTGCAGCTCAACCAAAACTTAGCTGGTCTCTGGATGTCCTTCACCAGAAGAGCATGTCATATTGCAGACCAAGCATTGCTACTGCTGCTGACATGCTTCATAAATACACAAATATCATAGCTGCGCTGTGCTCGCAGAGATATTGCTCATCACACAATTAATGCATTGCCTTTGCCATGCCCTTTGCCTGCGCAGCAGTGTGATCAGCCATTCACCCCAGCATAGATGCAATTCTTTGGGTCGCTATCTCTGCAGAGTGCCAGTGGCACTGGGGCCATGCTGCATTGCAAAACAAGCAGCAACAACAGTGTGGTGTGAGTTCTGCAGTATGCTGCCGGCATGACTGAGGTGGAGTTCCAGCTGGCGCACTGCGGACACCTTCTGCAGCGAGATGCGCCACCCGACCGTGACCCTCGTGCCAAGTCCTTCAACCCAGACTACTGGCAGGTGACTGCTGCTGTGCTGTCCTCTGCGGTGCTGATCTTAATCCTTGAACCCTGACCCCCCAAGTCCTCTGTCTGGAGCTTGTTGTTGGCGTGATGCTTGTCTTGAGTACTTCCTGGCGCCGCAGAGGGAGGTGCCAGAGAATGTGGACTTTTCATGTTCTGCCAGCGTCGTTGACGTCTGTGCAGCGCACTTCAAGCCTTCTGTTGACGTACAACCTTTGTTGCAGACGATGAGAGCATCTTGTCATGACGAACTCCACCGCGCCTGGGGAGTTGTTGTTGAGTGGCTGTTGCGCTGTGTGTCATGCAAGAGATTGCTGGGCCCAGCTTCATAAGAGAGAGGCTGTTTGCTGGTGCAGAGGGAGGTGCTGGATGTTGTGGACTCGTCATCGTCTGCCATTGTGGTGGCTCCCACTTCCAGTGGCAAGACATTCATCTCAGACTACGTGTGCAACCACGTCATGCAGCATGGGGGGCGGGTGGTGTTTGTGGCACCCACCAAGGCGCTGGTCAACCAGCAGCACGCACAGGTCAATACTGGCAGTGCCTTTTTGCTTGAACTGATGGGATACCACTTTGTCCATGCCCCGATGAAACGCCCTAGTGGCATGCAGCCTCACTCTAGTGCTGGCCGTGTTCCACCCCATCAACTGTGCGCTGCCCAGCATCTGGGTCCTGGTAACAGCCATTGCCTGTTCTGGGCTGTGGGGATCCCAGAAGTGCTTGCTTTGCCTCAAAATGGCACAGTGCCTATGCCCTCCTAATGCAAAGGCTGAATCCCATACCCTCAAACAACCTTTCCCCTCTTCAGGCGGCAAGGAATTTTGGGACTGACCGGGCCGGAGTCTTCACCCGGTGAGCCACATGGCACCTGCAACAGCAATTCATGTGCGGCTGCACTCCTGTAGCCTGTGATGATCTCCGGCAAAGCACTGCATGCAACCAATGTCCTGCGGGCGGTCACATGTCTTGCCCACAGCTGCATTCATGCAGCTCTAAATCCTTTCTGGCATGGTGCTGCATATGCTGCTGAGCGCAGAGGCAATGGTCATGCTCAGCGTCATGCCATGCAGCTCCTTATTGGCCTCTTTTATCTCCAATCACTGGGCTCAATGCCATTTATGAGGTTTTGCACAGCAAAATCAGTCACAGACTGCACTAGCTAATCTGCTCTTCTGTGCTGTCAGCTGCACCTCACTGGCCTCTGTCTTTTTTCCAATCACTGGACTGCAGTGCCATGCATGAGGGTCTGCGCAGCAAAATCAGTCAGAGAGTGCACCAGCTGCCTTTCTTCGCTCCTGTCAGCCTGTCCGGCCAGCGATTTCCCCGTGAATCGCACAGTGCGCGCAGGGCCTTTTCCAGCCTGAGCAGCGTGCCTAGCTCTGACTGCCAGGTTTCAGACCTAGTGTTACAGCAGCTGCCTGCTTGGCAGCCTGAATCTGACACATCCCAAACGCTGTTGCAGGGATTTCCGTATCCATGCCCTGGACGCTCGCATCCTCATCACTGTTCCAGCCTGCCTAGAGGTGGGGCGCTGTACTGCCCTGAGACTGTATATGCTGCGTCACGCTTTCCTTCAACCGACGGATTTTTCCGTGTTTGTGCAGATTCTGCTGCTGAGTCCCAGACACCAGGAGTGGGCGCGCAGCGTGCGCTACGTCATTTTCGATGAGGTGGGCCCCTCTCTGGTGCTGGCAGTGGGCCATGGGCTGTGCTGCACAATGTGCTTCTGCAGATGGGCTCAATCAACTGGCCACATATCTGTGCACTCCTGCATCAGCAGCCTGTTCTGCTGGAATGCCCTTCTCAAGTCACTTATAATCCGCATCCAGGATACGCGGTCGGCTGTGCCAGTCTACAAGTCATATCTTGTGTGCAGGTGCACTGCATGAGGGAGGGTGGCATCAAGGAGGGTGGCACCACAGAGGCAACTGGGGTACTCTGGGAGCATTGCCTGGGCCTCATCAGGTGAGTTTGCAATCTAGTCAGTCGGTCAGCTGAAGCTTCATGCGGCTGTTAGGTGGGGCCAGGTAGATCATGTCACTGTCTATGCCAAGGAATGTTGTCAGGAACAGACATGGTCCATGGCGGGATGTTGCCTAATGGGCGGGCATAAACATCGGTGGTGAGTCTGTGTGTGTCATGACAGGTGGTTGTTCTGCTTGTATCTTGAATCGCCAGTTTGCAAATGTGACACTCCTGGCAGCTGTACTAGTCATGACATGAGCATACAGCAGTGCAGCTCTGAGCAGCTGAGTAAAGAGAGCTCTGTGCATATAGCGCAACACTGTCACGAACTGGAGTGCTCCTGCTCTGGATGCCATTTAGCACACTGAGTCGCTCCATGCCCAACTCTTCAAAGATGTGCAGTGCATGTCATGCTTCTACTTGGAAATGCAAATTTTTGCATGACACCGCACCCTTGCATCTGTAGAAAACAGCAGATCAGGAATGCCACTGGTTTGCTGCTGACCAGCGATGCAGAAGATGCTGGCTTTGGAAGAAGAAGTGCCACATGATGCTGCAGGTGCCCCTTCTTGGCGCTGTCTGCCACCATCGGCAACCCAGAGGCCCTGCAAGGCTGGCTCCAGAGCCTGAAGTCGCTGCAGCAGAAGCAAGACAGGGTGGCCGGTACAGCTGCCAAGGGTTCTGTCTATGATGTCCGACTGATTGTGCATCGCGAGCGCTATGCAGACCTCAGGTGGGCCAACATCTTTCATGTAATTGCTGAACTACATATTTTTAAAGTATCCCTGCCAGAGCATGGTGTGTGGCTGCATATCTGTGCTGCCACAGCATCTTACCAAACCGCAGGCCCAACCTGGTTGGGTCTAAGTAATAGGGCCTTCTACTGAGCATGAGTATGCTCCATGTGGTACGGCAAAGGCTTGGTGCGGTGCCTGCACAGCTTTACAGCTCCCAATGCACATGTTTTGGCCTCCCTGACAAGGCATCTTTCAGCCGGCTGTGTGCTCATGCTTGTGCTCTGTGCAGGCACTACATGGTGAACACAGGAGCGCTGGACCCTTGGAGAAGCCAAAATGATCCTCTCCAAGCTTCTGACGTCCAGAACATGAAAGGTCAGCACTGTCTTGCATTGTCCAGCTGGTCAGTGGCTGCTGATGACCAGCTGCAGCGAGACTCAGGCTCAGCATGTTTCTCTTGTGCACTTCCAATAGCCTGAGTTGTTAGATCCAGCTCTGCTAAGTGGAGCTTGGCTTGGCTTGCTCCTCTTCTCTATGAGAGCCATCACCTGGACGCCCCCTCAGGGTGTTGTGTGGATGTCTTACAACGTATACAATGCAGTGTACTTGGACCTTTTACTCTTCTGGGTCAGCTTGGCACCCTCAGGAAACTTTTGGTCACTTTACTGATGTGCGCAATGCAGCCAGCATACCCTTTCACCTGGCTGGGTCCAGCTTGAGGACCTTTGCTGACGATGCTCACTCAACTTCCTGCAATGCAGCCAGTTTGGCTCTTGCACTTGGCTGAGCCACCCCAAACCTGCATGCTAAGGCTGCCCTTTGATGTCCCAAATGTTGCACATGAAGCTGGTCCCTGTGCTGGGCAGCTTAGCGGCTTGGCATGCTGCATTCCTGTAGGCACAAACTTTGCTGCAAGCAGCTGGTCTCACCCTTGATGTGCTGTTACCGCTGCAGGTGGCTGAGACGGCCAAGCTACACGCCTGCAGGCTTGAAAGATGCTGCAAGCAGCCAGCCTCACCCCTACGTGCTGCAGCCACTGCAGGTGGCTGAAGTGAGCAAGCTACGCAGATGCAGCTGCAGAAAAATGCAAGCAGCTGGCCTTTCTTGTTGATGTGCTGTCGCCCCTGTAGGTGGCAAAAGCAACCTTGCGCAGTGTGACTGCAGTCCACGATGCTGCCTGGCTGCAGACAGCTAGCCCTGACTCCATATGTGCTGGTCCCCTGCAGGTGGCCCGCAGCAGGTTGAGGCCGCCCTGCGCAAGCTGCACCCCTGCGCGGTGCTGATGCTGGAGCAGCTGAGCGGCAACTTCCCCAGCGAAGTGACCTTTGAGCCGGCCGATAGCCTGCAGCTGCACGCCACCATGCAGGCGGTGGTGGCAGCCTTCAGCCAGGTGAGCCACCTGCAGCTGCATGCAATTATGCAGGCGGTTATGGTCTAGGGTTCAGCGGTTATGTGGTGGCAGCCCTCAGCCAGGTGAGCCACCTGCAGCTGCATGCCAACATGCATGCATTGAGGGTTCAGAGTCTAGATGGTGGAAGCCTTCAGCCAGGTGAGCTATGCCGTTTAGGGTTCAGGGCTTGAGGTAAGCATGGCAGCACTATCACCTCTGTGTTGCAGTTACCACTTGCAGAGGTCATGCGTGAATGTGGGATGCAGTGAGTTGTGCGTGTTGGTGCAGGCTACCCAGCGAGGCACAACTCATTTGCAGTGTTACTGCAGCGCCGCCCTCAAATGTGGTTGACACTGCGAGTGGGCCAGAACCTGCGGTGCTGGAGGCGGCCTCTGTAGTTTGGACTCCGAGGTGTTGACAAAGGCAACCTTGCAGCCAGACATCCAGAAGGATTGTGGTGCTGCAGGGCCAGGGAGAAGTGGCCAACGGCCACGGCGGCGCCGTACACCAGCTGTGGCAGGACTGGCAGCAGCTGGACGCGGCTGCTGCAGCGGCCTGGCTGGGGCAGGCTGGGGAGGCCTGCGAGCGCCTGGCTCCCGCAGCCTACTTTCCCGCTGGGCAGCCGCTGCTGCGCACGGTGCAGCAGCGGCGGGGCCAGGGGACCGAGGGGCAGACGGATGCACAGGCCGCCCACGCTGCCCAGCCCACCGCCCGCAGCTGGGAGGGGGCCCTCAAGGCGCTGCTGGTGGAGTGGGCAGGCGCGGGCGGGCCTGGCGCCACAGCTGTGGCGGCGGTGCTGGGGCTCCTGCGGGCGGGCATCGACGTGCAGGGGGAGGTGCGCCGTGTCAGAGGTTCACCAGCCTGAGGCGCTGCGCATCATGGTCATGCACCCATGCAGCTGCTTGCTGCTGTGAACAGCACGGGCCCCTGTGCAGGCCCCAGAAGCAGCTGAGCCACTGAGTTACCAAATTCGTTTTGTTTTTGCAGGGCAGTGAAGCCGTGATAGGACCCCGCACAGCAGTGCAGCACATGCTGCCGCTGCTGCGGCTGCTGGACGAGCAGAACCTGCTGCCAGCGCTGGCCTTCCAGTTTGACCGCGCTGGTTGCATGGCATTGACAGGTTGGTGCAGGCCAAGTTTGGTGCGTTTCAAGAGTCGTTGCTGCTTGCCTGGCCAGCGATCACTGGGATTACATGGCGTTGACACATGTGTGTGGGCCATCCAGTGACTCCAGTGTTGCTGCTGCTTGCCATGAAGCCGGTGAGTGAGCAGTCGCATGGTGTTGCCAGGTGGGTGCGCCCTGACTAGGTCCAAGCAGTTCCCTGCAAGTTGCTGCAGGCTGGGGAGTGCATGGTACGGCCAGGCAGGTGCAGGCTGTGCCGTCCAAGATCTCCAGGCTGGCCTCTGCCAGCCTGCCTGGCAGGTCACTTGGTGCATGGTTGTGTTTTGTGGTTGAACACAGTGCTGCTCGTTGCGCTGCTGCCTGCCAGCCTGGCCAGTCTATGGGTGCATAGCATGTGTTGGGGTCGCATGCTGTGCTGCTGGTCTGCCTGATGCCTGCCAGCTTGATTGCAAGTCAGCAAACGGATGGTCAGGTTTTATGGATGTGCATCGAGATGCTCGTGGAGCTGCTCCTGCCTGCCTGGCATCTCATGGCTGACTTTGGTGCATGCACACTGTGGTGTCGGTCTGCCTGCCTAAAGCACTGTCTGATATGTGAGTGCTCTTTAGCAAGCCTTCACGTCCTGTTCTCTGCCTGTACCAGCCACCAGGAAGGAGCCCCTGCGATGTGCGAGCGCAGTGTGTGAGCGCTTCAACAACGTTTCAAGCTGCCTGCAGAGGCCATTGTGGAGGAGCTGGAGGGTCTGCAGCAGCAAAAGAGGGACAACCCTGACTACCAGGATCAGGTAGGGTGCTGGGTTGAGTCCTGGGTGCTGTTTGAAAAGGGAAGTCTTGATATTGACTGACTGAACAGCTAAGTGGGCTGAGAGTGGGACCCTTCAATGACTGAGCGCAGCAAAGCCCTGGTCTTCTGTGATTTCTATAGTATAGGCTCGTTCACAGCACTTTTGCAAAGCCATCTAGCAAGCACGCGCCCCTGATTTTCATAAGGTGGGAAGCTCTTAGGCCCCTGCACCAGTCTAGCCGGCAGTCACTGAGTCTTGCTGGTTGTTCACAGGACAGGTGACACATTTCACCAAGAGCGATTTTATGCACGAGCTGCTGTTAATTATCACAGGGTAGAAATCAGCACTGCTGAGGCCTGGCACATCCTGCTTGTATTTTGTGTAGGCTGTCCTTTGTGTTGCTGGAGCTAGGGTTGTTGCCTTCTGGTGTTGACACATCAGGCTAGATGAACATGGGAGCCCCTCTGCTTCTGTCTTTGTCATGGACTGTGTCCCACACCACACCTGCGGGTGTGACTTGCTTCAGGGGGTATGCGCAACTTGACAATGACTGCCGCCATGTGCAGGTGCGCAAGCGGCAGTCCACCGCTGAGCAGCAGCAGAGGGCTGCCAAGCAGCAGCGCGACAAGAAGGTGCAGCGTCGCGATGCGGAGTCCATGCAGGATGACCAGGACGTCTTAGGTGATGACATGACAGGCTGATCCTGAGGATTGCTACTCTAAGATCATGCATCAGTTAGTCCTGCGCATAGCCTTGGTCATTGCGGTCGCAGGCAATATCATGCTATACCACAATAAGCACAGCTGCAGCGTGCACAGCTGTGTTGGCAGGTTGCAGATGACCAAACGATTTTCGCGAACCCAAGGATCTTGACTGCACGCACCATCAGCAGCAGGTGGAATGGCCCAAGGCGGCCTAGACTCCCCTCTGAACTGCAGTTGCAGCGGTAAGACACAGGCTCTCTGGTTTGTTGATGCAAATATACAAGACAGGGGCTAGGCAAGCTGATGGAACAATGTCCAGCACTTCTTGCCTGTACTAAGCGCTTCGTCTGGCTGGCGGCAGGGCACAGTATGTCCCGGCGATGATTTTAATGCACATGAAAGGCATGCAAGGCAGCTTGCAATGCTTCAACCAGGGCAGCAATTCAGTCTTGTGGTCAAGGCCCTCTGCTGCAGGGGCAGGCAGGTGGCGCCTCAGACTCAGGGTCACGACAGATGCATGCTGAGCACCACTGAACAACACGGCAAGCTCAGGCATGAGCTACACATGCGGCAGCCTGTGCTGCAGAGCACCGGCATTGGCTGCAGCAGCTGGACGTGCACGCTTTCCTAAGTATCTCTGCTGGACTATCATTGCAGGCTGCAGAGCTTCGGCGTAGTTGGGGCTGATGCTTGATCATGCGACGGACACTGCTTGCAGGTCAGGGGCTGCTTACAGGGCAAACGCCCTAAGCACAGGCTCCAGCGCACGCACACACACGCTTCTGACTTGACATGCAGACTTGGGCTGAAGCTAGGGGTTGGCGCCATCCCAGTTTGGCAGGGAGTGCAAACTGCTGAGCTCAGTCCAAGTTTCCTGCAGGTTACGAGGTGGAGCAGGAGATTGACCCTGAGTTCAGCTTTGCTGGCAGGTCGGCCACCAAGAGGCAAAGTGACATTGATGAGGACATTGAGAGGGCCCTGCAGAATCACTGCGATGAGTCAGATGTGCTCTGGAGGGGCTTGAAGCGCGGTATTGGGGTGAGCAATGGTTGAACAGGGTCATTCTTGCTTGGCTAAGGTGTGTGCAGATTGCTCAGGGTTGGCATCTGGGTAGGCAGCTGCGTGCTGACGCTATGGCTGGATGCTTGCCACAAGGGCAACATGAGGTATGTGCTTTGGACAGCAGCACTGCAGGGAATGATAGTTGTGGATGCCGCTGTGAGCAGCCCTGATGCAGGGTGTTAGAGTGACCTTTACAACTTGGGTCGTGTTGTGGCAAGTCAAGTGGACTTTGTCAGACCCACACTGTGTGTGTGTGTGTGTGTGTGTGCGGTGGCACAGCATGGACTTGAGGTAAGAGGAAGCAGGAAGGTTCACTGTGATGTTGAAGGTGGGGTGTGTGCTGGCTCAACAATGCAGAAGCAGACAGGCGAGCTGGCACGTGTCAGATGCTGCTGTGCAATGTAGGGGTTGAAATGCTGCAATGGCAAGAGCCATGCTAGCTCAATTGGTCTCCTGGCTGCAATCTCAACTTGGCAAATACATTCATTGTAGAGATTGGTGGATGCAGCTTCGGCTGCCAGACGCTGACAACCTCTTGCTGTGCTTGTGCAGGTCCACCATAGTGGGCTCCCTACACCATACAGGCAGCTGGTTGAGGTCCTGTTCCGCGCCAAGTACCTCAGGGTGGTCTTTGCCACAGGTGAGATCTTGTGCACACCTAAGGCAGTGTTCTCCTTACCACAAGGCTCAAATAACCAGTTGACTGCAGCGTCTGAGCCTCTAGCCAGCAGGACACAGTGTTCAAAACGTCAAATAATGGCGCTCTGTCATGGTTCGGATTTTGCAAACACAGTGTGCGCCCTGCCGCAACTTGAGCTTGTGCAGATCAGACCCTTTGAGGTTTATCGTTCTGGCTGGGGCTGTCTGGATTCTGCGCAGCTTGCGCTTTCATGACATCATTTGGGCCTCCTAGAGGGCTTTGCTCTGCCTCACTGCTGCCTGCTGCTGTGTTCCTCTACTATCGTGAGCCAGCAAACAAGTTGGCCTCAGGGTACTGCAACTCAAAAGAAGCCTGTGCAGCAAACAGCTGCTGCAGCACAACTTCATTGTGTCGGGAGTGCTGTCAAACAGTAGTGCCATGTGGCAGAGCAGAGCACTCCTGGTGGACAGTGTCCATGCTCTGGCTGCAGGCACGCTGAGTTACGGCATCAACATGCCCTGCCGCACGGTTGTCTTTGTGGGGGACCACGTCTGGCTCAACAGCCTGCAGTACCGGCAGATGGCTGGGCGTGCCGGCCGCAGGGGTTTTGACCAACTGGGCCACGTCGCATTCCTGGAGGTGGGTTGGCGTGTTGTTGTGCTGAGAGGATAGCACTGAATGCGGCCTGACAGAGCAGGAGGTGGCCTGGGTTTCCTGAAGGCAGGTATGGGGAGTACCCTCACTCAGCAGGAGATGGGGTGGACACCTTAATGCTGTGAGACCAGAGAAGGCTTTGCTGGGGAACCTGGATCTGGGTGCCTACCGCTGCAAACCTCTTAAGCGCCCACTGCTTAACATCTGGAACCAGTTCCCAGCCGCAAATTGCGGAAATACCTCCTTTGGTCCTGACCGCCTTGCACCTACTGGAGCACGCTGCATGACAGTAGGGGACTCCCCATTCACGCACACGACACCTCCTGCCTTTGGTCCTGGCTGCCTTAGATCAACTGGGGCTTGCTGCACCATGAAGGTTGGGCACTGCTGATGTGCATGACCTATCACGCCTTTGGCCCTGGCTGCCTTAGACCGACTGGGGCATGGTGCACCACTCAGGGTTGGCACTGCTGATGTCACAACACATCACACATCTGGGTTGCCTTGCAACTCTCTGGTGCAAGCATGTGCGCCTGCAGGTACCCTGCTAGTCCATGCTGTGTTTTTGTGCAGATGCAACAGTTGTAGCTAGTGGTCGCTGGACTCTGGGGTTACAACTGACTGCAGGCCTGTGCCATGTGCAGGTTCCATTCCAGAAGGTGCGCAGCCTCCAGGTGTCCCCGGTCCCCTACCTCATCGGCAACTTCCCACTCACCGTCACGCTCAGCTTGCGCCTCCTGATGCTGACCGGCGCAGATCCCCTGGACATTGCCAGGTGAGCGCTGCGGCAGCACAGCTCGAACCTGGTTGTGGCGGCTCATCCAACTGCTGAGCCTGTGCCTGCTCATTGCTGAGGGGCGCAGACTCGCCAGGCAGGCCCTGCTTGGCTGGTCAGGCCAGGACCATGACCGCGCAGCAGGGTTCTCAAGAGTCCAGTGCAAAGCTGGGGAGCCTGCTGATCATAGTTGCCAAACGCAATCTGCATGCCACAGGCGCATCCCTGGCCAGTTGTGTGACAGTGCATTTCCACAAAAATATTGTGGGCAGTCTTCGCTGGCAGCAACTGCCTCAGCTGAAAGGTGCAACGCTACTGATGCGCAGTGCCTGGCAACCTTTGGTGTGGTTCACACTTCACTGCCTTGGCACTCTGTCAGACAGCGCATTTCGCCCCAGTGTCATCACTGTGGTCCCCCGTGGGTGGCTGAGCTGCCCGTTTTGCTCTCCTCAGTTTGCTCTTCTCCTCAGTTTGCTCTTCTCCTCAGTTTGCTTTGCGCACCATTGCGCTGTCTTCGCCCGTTCCACATTTAGTCAGCTGGATATCCCCGTCTTGCAACAGCGCCTCCCGTTGAGTGCGGCGCTGTGTCTCCTGCTGACCCTTGCCGCCACCACGGTGCAGGCAGCATGACGCCATGCGGGTCCTGAGCTGCCCCTTCTACGCCCACCGGGACCCCGACCTGGTGCAGAAGATGCAGCACCTCTTCAGGTACTCCCTGCGCCTCCTGCAGCGCGAGGGGCTCCTGACCCAGAACGCGACTCCTCAGGGTCTGTCAGGTGAGACATGGGGGGAGGGGTCCTGAAGCAGAACACAAGGCCTCAGGACTCTGCACCAGCATGCAGCGCCTCAGGGCCTGTCAGGTGAGACATGGGCGGACCCACATGCTGTCACGAAAGCCAGGGGCTCCAGACCCAGCAAGCAACGACTCAGGGCCTGTCAGGTAAGACAAGGGTGGCAGATGCAGCGCCTCGGCGGCCTGCCAGCTGAGGCATGGAAGGACTCAACATCTGGCACGAAAGTCAGCTCTGGCTTGCTCTGGCCTACTCTGATCTGCCGCATTGGGTGCTCCCCTGGGTGCAATCAGCTTCTGGCTCTGTCCTTTGTTCAGAAAGCAGGGGCGCATAATCGCAGGTGAGCCATGGCTTGGCTGAGCAACCTAGTGCCCCAGCCATGCTGATGCCGGCCACACAGCTGGTGTTCAGGGCTGAGGGCACAGTGCGTCGCCGCTGACCATCCACAGGGCTTCTACAGAACAGGCAGGCATGTCATGGGGCCCTTCTTAGCAGTAGGTGCCAGCACTCTGCAGCAGTGCTCTCCAGAGCCTGTGGGGGTAGGACGTGGCACAGATGAGCTGCCTAGCCTGATGTGGGTCGAATCATGCTCTCTTCCCATGTGGAGCAGTGGCTGCCAGTGACAAGGTCGCATGTCTCCTTAAACATGGCTCCATTGGCGGGCAAGACACAACCTTACACAAGGGCCTCTCTTGTGAGCCATGGGGCCTTGAGCTACTGGCAAGATGTGGGCTCCTGCTTGGTTTGGTGCCTGGTAACTGCCGCATCACCTTCTCACCTGGGTGCATTACTTTTCAAGGAAGCAGAAGCAGATCACCACGAGTGGCGTGTGCGGATCACCACGGGTCCTGTGTTCACCTGCTGGTCAACACTCTGACTTCTCGCACATGCTGCAGCCTTCACCAGTCCCCTGTTCTGGACGGAACCGTCCAACCTGGTGGCAAGCCGCCTGGTCCTGTGTACAGCTGCTGGTCATCACCCTGACGACTTCTGCTTGCGCTGCAGCATTTGCCAGCCACCTGTTCTGGACAGAGCCGTCCAACCTGGTGGTCAGCCGCCTGGTGCATGCTGGCACCCTGCAGCGCATCTGCGCACCCATGAGCAAGGTCCCGGAGGCTGAGCTGTACAAGCCAGGTGGGCACTTGACTGCAGTCTCTTGTCTGCAATGGCGGTGCTGTTGAGGGTCTTCAGCATGGCAGATGAAGATTGTGGTCGCTCAGCAGTGATCCCCTTGTGTCACATGTGGGAGCAGGTCCAGGACTCGTACAGAGGTGCACCATCAGTAACTCCTGGAGTGCCTGTGCATCCCTCAAGTGCAGCGCTGCAACACGATAGCTCAGGTAGCCATCTGCAGGTGGCTTTGTGCGGTTCTGAGACTGGGGGGGGCACACTGCAGTGGCTGCACACGGCAGAAGCAGCAGTTCCTGCTCCTGACTGAGGGCAGTGTTGCACTCCTAAGAGATCGTGCCAGCCTTGCCAGGTTCAAAAGAACTCAATGGCTGCAATACAACATGCAGCAGCAATTGCTGGCACTGCTGACTGCAGGTGGCATTGCGGTGTGGGACAGAGTTGCCAGCCGCCTGCTGCATGTGCTGGCCTACCTGTTTGAGCGCCTTCCTCTGCGCTCGGCTGGCATGGCAGCCTTGAAGCCAGCAGGCTCCCTTTCCAAGTAGGGTCTCTGCCCCATTGTTGATGCTCACTCCTGTCTGAGACTGCCAGTGTCCATGCCATCAAGCTCCACATTTCAAGTCGGTGCCCTGCCCAGTTGCTGATGGCTACGCTAGTCCGCCCGCCTGCGTTCATGCCATGTGGCTCCAGTTTTCAAGTAGGCACTCTGCTCGTGTGCTGCTACTCATTTATTGTTGTGACTGCCATCCCCCAGGTCCTTTGGGGATGCCTGAAAGTGAGGTCTGCGGCCCTTGCCCAGCTGCATCTCTCTTGCTGCATTCCAGCACCTGGGCCCCACACGCATGCGGCTTCACGTCGTGTCTGATGAGGTTGTCTTCAGTGGTCACTCTGCCTTCCCTGCCAACATGCAGGCTATAATCTGACCAGTGCTCCACATCGTGCAGGGTCATCCTGGATCCCCTGCCCTCTGACATCGCCAGCCTCCTGGCCCAGCACAATGAGGAGGCCTTTGACACGTTTGGGGCTGGACTGGCTGAGCACGCAGCCAGCATGGCTGAGGACTCTGGCTCTGAGCTGCCCATGTCGCACCTGACATTCAGCTTGGCGCCCCAGCCTTGTGGGAGGCTTGGGCTGTCTCCCGATCCCGCAGCCATCAGCTCGCCTTTTGCGTGTCTGTCAGGTGCGTGATGAACTTCCTAGCTGTGCAAGCCCCAGATGCTCAGATCTGGAGATGTCAAACCATAGTGGGCCTGTTGCTTCTGGCCATGCTGATTGGCTTACGCCATGCCTGCTGAGCAAAGCAATGGCTGTGGCTGTCTCCCATGTCTGCAGCCACCAGCTTCCCATTGGATTGCCTGCCACTTACATTCTTATTGTTTTTCTGAGCATCTGCAAATGCTGGATCCATCTGTCGTCGGCAGAGAGAGGACCGCCAGGGTGCAGGCTGTGGGAAGTACCTTTCGCCGCACCGCAGCTGCTTTATGCTGCCCCTGTCCTCGTTGACAACAAGAAGACTGCTGTTGTGCAGGCGTTGGGGACACCTTCCAAAGCACCGCAGAGCTGGTTCATGTGGCCCGCCCAGGGTTGCTTGTGGACGCCTCTGCGGTGCCCCTGCTGAGGGAGGTGGACCGCTATGGGCACAGCCTGCCACTGAATGCCTTCATTGTGGACTACTGGAGCCACTCCAACAAGCACGAGCTGTCTGATGCGAATGGCCTCCACCAGAACACTGCATGGGAGCACCTCAAGGGGTTCAGCACGATTTTGAAGGTGCTGAACAATGGCCTCAAGAGGAGCACGTCAGGGGATCCACTGGTGTTGAGCTGCATGGAGCGCCTGGCCACTGAGTTTGATGTCAAGTTCAAGAATTTCAACACTGTCAAGGGGCAGCAGTGGCTAGCATGAGAGGTATTTTATTTGATTCTGGCCCACATTTATTCTATTGAAGTGAACAGTCCATCAGACTGTCACAACCTCATCGATTCCCTTCTCTGAAGCCAGTTTGACTGTTGCTGTCTGAGCTGTCTGAATCAAAGCCTGGTCAGTCACTGCTTCCTGATCAGCAGTTGCTGCCTGTTCTCGCTTGTCTTTGACCTGCTGTATGAGCTCATCAAGCTGCCAGGCATCCCTGACGTTGTGCTTCCCGACTGCCTCCCGCCGTAGCGCTGTCAGATGGGCGGCGCTCCCCACAGCCTTTGCCTAAACATGAAGAGTGAGCCTCGCACACAATTGCACCTGCCATGCACACCTCGAGTGACTTCCAGTAAAAGCCAATCAACACTGTCAGAAAATGCCATGTGACTTGTTGACAGCAAAATTGGCCAGACGGTCAATTTCAGCAGCTCACAGCATCAAGCATGGTCAAGCTCTGGCGGCAGCTCCTGAGCACTCTCTGCTGAGCAAGAGGCACATGTAGCGTTGGCCGCGCATACCAAGCATTGATGCAACAAACAGGTGTCACCCCCACCAGGTCGTGCGCGAGGGAGCGGACATAGGTCCCCTTGCTGCAGGCAACCCTGAAGTGCACACTGCGCTGATCTGCGGGGTCCCGGCGCAGCTCAAAGGCTGTGACAGTCACACTGCGGGGCTGGCGCTCCACGTCCACCCCCTTGCGGGCACTCTCATATAGGCGCTTGCCTGCACAGCAGCAGGTTGCTTGAAGGTTGCTGGCTTCAGCATGGTGGACCTGCCCCATACTGACGCTGACAGTGTCTGCTGCATGCCTCCACCATCAGCCTAGTGCAGTGCACCTGCTGTAAGGAATGTGTCTGGATTCTGCTCGTTGCTCTGACCAGACCAGCCTTAGCCCTGCCAGCCCTGAGTTGCAAGCACAGCCTCTGCGGCTGGCCTGCCTTCAAGTCATGATCGAATCTGCTCCAGCAGCCTGGGGCGAGCCTCCAGCTGGATACTAGAGGCTGTTTACCCCAGATCTTGCACCCTCAGCCAGGTCAACATGCCTGCTCACAGAAGCACCCAAGACCTTGTCGTCCGCGAGCCAAACACAGGTGTGTATGACAAAGAAGTTTTTTTGCAGTATACCAAATCGACTATGACCTTGCTGATACCAGCACCTCACTGCCGCTGACAAGCTGCAGGAAAATAAGGGGGTGACGGACACTAGCCTGCTGTTGCTCTATCCTACCTGACAGCAGGCTGGGAGACTTTTTGGAGCGCACCTTTCACGCGAATGGCTGAGAACATGGGGGGCAGCTGCTGGATGTCCCCCACAAACTGCTCCTGGGCGGTGCTGTTCAGGTGCTCGTCTGTGACATGCTCCCAGTCAGCTGTCTCGCAGACATTGCCGTCTGCATCGTAAGAGTCCGTGGCCTCGCCGAGCCGCATGGTGCCTGCACAGGGACTCACAGCAGTTAGGATCCACTCAAAACTTTCGTAAGCACGCTGCCTACTGCCTTGAGGTGCAGCAGTGACAGATGCCAAGATCCACGCCATTAGCCCGTTAATTTTTCATGCAGATGCATTGGGTGTTGGAAGGGCTTGTCAAGCTTCAAGCACAGATAGCCTGCGCTTGCCCGCATGCTGCCTGCACAGGCGCATGTGGTCTGATGTGAGCCTGTCTGCTCCTTCCAGATCAGGTGGGATGCCTGCAGGTTCTCTTTGATGTGACAGGCACTTGGCAGCTTCATAATGTTCTATGCAGAGCCGCCTCATACCGCCTGATGGCTGACCCAGTATAGCGGAATACGCAAGGCAAGGCTTGTCAAGGCCCTGCAGGCAGATGCGTGAGCTGCTGCTGTGCACAAGGACACATCCAGTATCCAGATGTCCCCACGCAGCAGAGGCATGATGCTGGGGTAGCCAGGCCCAGGTGCGGCCAGACTCAGGTGCGCCATTCTGTGCCGTGATGGCTCCAGCCGGCACAGCAGCACTGAGGGCAGTCCTGCACTGCGCAGCTGAGGCAACTCAGCTGTGCCACGCAGGACTGCCCTGCAGGCATACTTGTGGTGTCGGGCAGCACCGCACTAATGCGGCCAAGGCCAAGCCGCTCAATCGTGCAGCCACCTGTGTATAACCTGTGCACTACTCGGAGGGTGTGTCTCATGAACTTGTCATTCAGGAAGCATGGCTTCACTCCAAATAGTATTGGTGCCCGCACACCTGTGTACTCCTTATGCATGGCCTGAAAGGTGTCGGCCGATTTGGTGCCAGAGCCTGTGCAGATGATGAGCAGGCCGGTCGCCATTGGGTCCAGCGTCCCAGAGTGGCCCACCTGCAGGGCACAGGAATGTGCTTCTCGCAAGTTTGCGAGAATAATCAGGTCGGTCGCCATTGGGTGCAGTGGCTCAGAGAGACCCACCTGCAGGTACAGAAGCAGTACCCTCCTCAGTTACGCAAAATTGAGCAAACGGGCCGCAATTGGGCATGGCGTCCTGGAGTGGCCTACCTGCAAGCACAAGGATGTGACTGTTCCGAATCTTGTGCTGAGGATCAGCAGGCTGGTGCCATTGGGCTGAGGTTTTCAGGATGCCCATCTGCAGGCACCAGTATTGTTTTTATTTCATGTGCCAGCGATCACAGCCGGGTGGCTGTCAGGCTGAGTGCCGCAGAGTGGCCCACCTGCAGGCACCAGCGAGAGGCAATGCCTGCAGGTGGGCCACTCTGAGGCACTCAGCCTGACAGGGTTGTTGCACCTACCACAAACATTGGGCAGGCTGGTGACCATTGGGCTGAGCGTCCCAGAGTGCCCCACCTGCGAGCAGTGTGTGCCCAATCAAATGCCGAGCAGGTACCTGTTGTGTTTTGAGATCTTCCAAGAGCAGCCCGGTGGTCAATCGTTCAGTATATGATCTGACCCGCCCACATGCGCAGGACGGAGCTGTGAATGCTCTGCAGATGACGAGCTGGTCAAGGGAGTGGCCAGACGGCCAATGCAGGTCTGTGTCTCTTTCTGTGCAGGGCACAGGCTGGCGGGTGCAGCTGTTCCTGCGCCTGTGACCACCCTGTTTGACTATGTGCCACTCCGGTGACAGTGGGGCAGCCTGCACTGTGCCGGGTGCTGGTTGCACGGCTGTGCTCTACTGGGCCATGGCCTGAACCTCTGCGCTGTGCCCTGAAGCTGGTCTCTGAGGACTATGGGCCGTCTCAACCTGTCAGGTGGTGGGGTGCATTGGCCCCAGTCTTAGCAGCTGTGGAGCCAGAACTAGTGGCTTTCAGCCCCAGCAGCAGACGTTTGAACACCCAAGGGACGCGGCAGCCACGACTTGGCAGAACAGAGGTGCACTGGTGCGTGGCATGCTTGCACAATGGCAGCGGTGCAGAGCCAGCAAGGGGCAAGGCTTACTTTCTTGACTTTGAGGGCGCCCTTCAGCTTGTTGCAGACATCAAAGGAGGTCCAAGTCTTTGGTTTGTCCACCAGGAGTGCTCCGCAGTCCCACGCAGCAGGGTCCGTGGGCAGCTCTCCTGCCACAATGAAGTTTGGCTGCGGGGGCTGTTTTCTGCAGGAAAGAGGTGAGGCGGCTTGCACACAGCCAAGCTGCTGTCTCCCTGCAGGGTGTGCAGATGCCTACTTTGCCTTGGCTGACGCCTGCGCCGCTCCCTCCTGAGTACCAGCAGTTGCTGCACCATTGACCTTCTGGCGCTTTGCAGCTGGCTCAGCCATGAGCCTTTGGCTGGAGCAAGGAGCCTGGATCCAACGGGCTCTGTGCCCTGTTGCAGTGCGTAGCCAGCCACCCCTTCTGAGGATAGATTGCATGAAGAGAGGTCTGGAATGCCAGGTCAAGTGGGTTCGGAGCTCATTACGCCGCAGCTGAACGCGGTCTGTGTTCTGGTCAGGATTGGGCAGGGAGCCCTCTCTCAGCGACAGTTATTTGCCTTGCTGGCAGGCATCTGATTCCACAGAAAGCAGTGCATCAGAATATGCTATGACCTGCACAGGATGTCATGAGAGACAATGCTAGCTCTGCAATGCAGCTACATGAATAGAAGATGGGCAACACGTCCTGCTGCATGGCCCCCAGCTTGATGACCTGCACAATGTCAATGGCCACCTGCTCCATCAGCCAGGAAAGGTTTCTTTGCTGACATCCCTCATGAATGAGGCAGTGACTCATGTTGCTAAGTCAGTGACAAGGATGTGACAGTGCAATGGTAGTTAGCGGTTGGCGGCATGGCTTGGGCGCTTGCTTTTTGAGCTGCTGCAGGAGATACAAGGCCTGTGCACTGACGTCATTGCCAGAGAGTGGCCAGATGCTGCAGGACAAGGTGGAGGCTGTGCAGGGCATGGCCACGGGACAAGTTCACAATTCCAGCATCAGGTGAGGAGGCGCATCAATAAATGTGCGTGGCTTGTAGGCACATTGGCTTGGCGTATGTAAGGGGTTGGCTGCATGCGCTCACAGCGCGTGCACAAGGCTGTCTCCTGGCCTCTGCCAGGGTCCTTCTTAGAGACTGTGTCACAGGCAGGAGATCGGCCTTCTCCCTGGCTTTCGAATACACACACAAGCAGGGCAGCAAGGAGTCTGCACTATGTCGCTTCCCAATGCCCCTTTCAACCGGCGTTCCCTTGCAGCCCAAATGAGCCCTGGCCACATCGAGCCAAATGCTCTTAAGCGAGTGATGCAACAGCCTTGTAGCTGCTTTATTATGCTGGCTGCCACGTGCCTCCTGGGGCAGATGACAATGAGTCAAATCACCATGCAACAAGACTTCCCTCCTGCCCCTTCCCTTGCGCATCCAGCCTGGCCTGGGTGCAATGTGCTGCTTTGGGGCCCCAGGGCCTGCGTGCTGCTGTCCGTGACGCGCACCAGATGCCTAACTTTGCAGGCCATGCATGCCTCCAGGCACGCCCAAGCAAGGTATGCAGTGCCCCTCCTGAACAGCAGCAGGATCACTCCTTGATCCTGCATTGCTCATCTGCAGGGTAACAGCTTGGTGGTGTTTGTCAGGGTTGGCCTGAGGCGAGACAACCACTGGGCTGCATATCACCTGCATGTCACCATGTTCTGCATTCTCTGACAGCCGCATTAATGAGTGCGGGGGCACCAGCCCAGATAGACCTCGCCAACCTCACCATTGCTGCCTGGCTGTCACATCGTATGCCTGCCATTGGCTAGCAGTGCACTACTAGTCATGATTGACACTTCAGTAGGGGCACCAGCTGTGGCGAGAGAGAGATATGCATCTAATGTCTTGCGGCCACATTGAAGGAGCATGGGACCGACAATGCATGCATTCATGGCAGAAGCAGTACTGGTAGAGGTTGAAGCAGTGCTGCAGGCACATATCTGGCAAGCAACATTTTCGGGAAAGAGGCCTCTCACCCCAGTGTACGCACACTTAAATTGCTATGATGTGCACCATGTTCAACCAACAGATGGTCCTAGTGGCCGCCGGACATGCAAACAACGTGTTTTCATGCAAGGTCAAACGTGGAATCGCAGGGTGAAGCTTTAGCGGCAGCTGGATTGAACTCATTGCGAGTGAGCGATCTGGCGGTATGATTGGGCAGCTTGTGCTCTCCTCGATAGCTGTGCTGGCTGGCATTTACTTCTTCAGGAGGCAGAGCTTTAGAAAGCGCTATGATCTGCACAGGATGCCAGGCCCACCAGGCCTGCCTCTGCTGGGCAACTTGCTGCAGGTCATGGGCCAGAAATCGCTGGTGTGGCACAAGGTTAGACTCCACATCTGTAGTCTGCAGGGGCATGAACTTCATGATTGCAGCCACTGACTGCTTTGGCCCCTCTGCAGACCTATGTGGACTGGGTGAAAGCCTACGGAAGCATCTTTGTCTGGTACATGGGACTGCCCCTGCCTGTTGTGGTCCTTTCAGATCCAGAGGACTGGTACAAGTTGCTGAGTGGCAAGAACACTCGGATGTTGCCCAAGTGGAGCACGATTTATGCCGTTCTTGATGCGGTGAGGTGACTAGGCAGGAGTCTGCGCACACAGCAGCTGGGCAGGGGCAACTGCCACAGCAGCTGACAGCTGCTCTGCCTGGCCTGATTGGGGTGTTGAGCTTCTAGAATGGAAAACCTTGTGCCTTGAAGTCGCCCCTGCCCTACACTGCCGTGGTTGGAGGGTTCACCCTCCTGCAAATGCAGGATGCCCCCAATCACTACAGCATGATCGCCACGCCGGACACTGAATACTGGCGCCGCATCAGGAAAACAATCAATGAAGCCTTCAGCCCAGCAGCCATGCGTAAGGTGGGTGGTTGCGGGCAGTGAGTCCAGTTGGCGGGCCCAACCTGGCACAATTGTGCCCCAGCACAGCACTAACACAATGTTCATGCACAGCGCGGCAGCCTCCCTGGCGCGCAAGTCAGCATTGTTTCGTCCCCTGGTTGGGGATCTCAGATGCCCCTGATGGCTTCTTTGTGTCTGCACTCCTGGCGCCGGGGTACAACACCCTAGTAGAGATGACCCCTCCCTGTCCTAGCAAAGCCAACAGCTCGGGGCACCACACCACACTCTGCTGCAGCGTGACTCTGCTCCATGCCCTGCAGGCCTGGCCCGTCGTGCTGGCCAGGGCGCAGGCTGCGGTCATAAGCCTGGAGAAACTGGCAGCCCAGACAGGCGTGACTGATGTTGATGAAGCCATGTCCCGGCTGACGGCAGGTGCAGCCAGACAGCCTGCCTATAATATTTAACAATGCAAGTCAATCTGCCTCTGCTTGCACAGTCTATGATAGAGGCAACAAAACAGGAAGGCTGCCCCTGCTAGCTTGCTGTGCTGGATCCCAAGCTATTCCAGCTCAGCACACCAGCTGGCTTCCTGCAAGTGGCTGCAAAGCTTGTCGGCATGCAGCATGGCATCCCCAATTACAAAGCCACAGCTGTGCTAGATCATCTAGCTGATGAGCACTCATGTGTTGCATGCTGCAGATGTCATCGGCGAGGCCGCGTTCAGCAACAAGATGGGCGCCCTGGAGGTGGTGCAGCAGCAGGACGGCGGCTACAAGTTTGTGCCCCATGCCTACTTGCAGGTGCAACAGTTTCAGCAAAGACCATAGCACATCTTTCAGAAGCTGTCCCCTGTCCTTAGCCCTATGTTGCAAGCAGCCCTCCTTAGGTGTACAAGCACCCAAGCAGAGACTCTTCAGCATCTGGCAGGGGCTTGCGCCCCCCAGACTATCTAACTTTCTTTGTCCCGGTCGTGCCAGACTCTGGCATGATCTGGACACATGCGCCTGTTGCTGGGCACTGTCTTTGCGCAGGGAGCTGTCTGGGTGCATGCTGTCGATACTACTCTTGCATCCAGAGCTGCCTGGTCAGATGCTGCTGTGCCTGCAGGGAATAAAAGCCGCATTCGAGGACATGACCAAGTTGGCAAGCAACCCTGTCAAGACAGGCCTTATCGTGCTGCTCAAGGGCCAGGTTGGCAAGGATCGCTTGACCCCAGAGGCAAAGAAGGTGGCCTGACATGTCTGCTCATCACACTCTGTGCAAAAAACATTCTGGCAGCCATACTGAGAAGTGCTGCTTGCTGGGGACTCCAATTTCAGAGAAAACATAATGCTGCTTGGGTGCCTGGTGGGCACGCTTTGCCTGGCTGGCGTTTTGCAGATGAGCTGCCTGCCTGTGGCATGCATACAGCCAGCTTCAGCAACTTGAAGCAGTGACTGACGGAGCCGCTTGCAGCATCAGTATGTGACCTGGCTGCCTGCAGCATCAGACTCCCTGCACAATCTGCTTGGCAGTAGTCACTGACCTGGCTGCTTTGCAGCATCAGACTCCTTGTACAATCTCCTTTGCAGCAGTAAATGAACTGGATGCCTGCAGCAAGAAGAGAGCCTCCTGGAGCTGGTCAAGAGCAGGGGGCCCCAGCCAGAGGACAACACAGAATTGTGGGCATGCGCCTCACGTCTGAAGGACAAGTCAGGTGTGTGTTCACAGCGCATTGATGTTGAGGGCTTCTGCCTTGCTGTCCAGGCCAGAGCTGGCTGCCAGCTTGCACTGCTTGCTGAAGCTTGCAATGCAGCAAGCACAGGCTTGCCATGACCAGGTGGGACATGCCACCTCACCCAACAGGGGACTTCAACCGCTGGGCATAACCCTGGGTTCAGGGTTAGGGTCACTGCCTGTGCCTTTGGTCTGTCTCCTGCTCACCCCTAGCGCCCAGAGCCTTCCTCCCATTAGACTGCCGTCCTTCTAAAGGGACAGCATTTGCATCAACAGATGTCATTGCCAGCCAGAGAAACTGGGGGCCTGAATCCCCCGTACTACCCTGAAAGCTCTGGTGTGAAGTCAGTCTAAATGCTTTGCTATGTTATCTGCACTGCCCAGCTTCCAGGAGAATGCATGGTGCCTGGCACCGCATGGGCCCTGCTGGCACCGCATATGGGGCCTGGCACTGCATGAGCATCCTTACCATGCACTGTGGCACCTGGCACTAGGGCACCCTCTCTGCAATCTGGTAACTGGTACTGCATGGGCCCCTCTGGTTAGCAGGCAGGTGTCTGGGATTGTGTGAACAATGACTGCTTTGCAGGAGCTCCAATGAATGACGGTGACCTGGCAGCCAACCTCAACTTCTTTTTTGCCGCTGGTACGCCACACCTTGGAACATTGCTCCTGCATTGTACGGTCTTGTGTTCAGATGCTGGCATCGTGCTGTTTTGAACTGTGGCCCTGAAGCAGTCTGGGATCTGCAAAGCCAAGGAGGCCATGAAAGGCTCTGCTCCCTAGCTATGCAGTTGTGCAGTCATGAACTTGCCAGCTGTTTCTGTGTTCCTACTGTGCCGTTAAGGCACCCTGCAGGCTTCGAGTCGACAGCACACGCCATTTCCTTTACGCTTTTTGAGCTGGCTCATCACCCCCAGGCACAGGTGGGGTACGAATCCAGCAGCCACCTGTCAGGGCTTCACTGGCAAAGTCTTGAGGCAGATGCTCTACCCTTTGCCTATCAAGGCAGCTGACATTTGTTCCTTGTAGAAGTCCACCCTGAGCTGCAGAGATGGGCCTCCCAGCATGTTGCAGATCTCATTGGCCCAATCTGATGCACAACATGGGCCAGTGCTGTGGCAAACAGGCTCCACCTTGCAGGAAGCGCTGGCAGCTGAGCTGGATGCTGCGGAGCTCTTGGTTACACCCTCGAGGCCGCATCCCCGCGAGCTTGAGTACAATGACTTGACCAAGCTGACCTACCTGAATGCTGTCATAAAGGAGGCCCAGCGCCTGCACCCCACAGCGCCCTTTGGGAGCAACAGGTGCGCCAGTCAGGCCTGCCCCACCAACCATTTGCTGAAGAAGGTCTGCTTCTGGGCCTATGGCAATTTCATCTGCAGTCCTAGCAGACAGTCAGCCTTCAGGTACACTCAATAATAGACATGTGTGGTGACATCCTAACCTGACCTGCATGCCCGGGTCACCTGTTGTCCGAACAGACACCGTGACTCTGCCTTTGGTCTTGGAAGCATCAATGGGCACAACAACTTGACTTTGCTTTGGGCTGGACTTGCCACTGACGGTGCTGCCAGCTGAAGCTGGGGCAATCTCTTTCAGTCGAGGCCCTGAGTCTGCAGGAAGTCAGCGTGAGGCCTGTGATGCAGACGGTCATGACAACGGCAGCAGGCTGGTGCTCGCGTGCGGGACGCATGAACATCTGCCCTTGAAGCACGGCTCCTTGCATGCAGGTGGTAGTCGAGCTGTGCACGACGGCATGCATGATTCTGCCTGTCCCCCTCTGCACACTTACCTTCCTCTCGGCTCTTCATGCAGTGCAGCCTGCTGCCTCGGCCCTGCAGGCAGGTAGGGTTTGTTATTAGGCCTGGAAAGCATCTACCAACGGCGTCCTGTGCTGCCGTCATGAGGGTCCAGGTTTTTCTTGGTAGCTCAGTCCTGAGTGCAACACAGCTCTTGTTGCAGGTGCTGTTGGCAATCCGCCATGCACTGCTGCATGGATCCTGAATCAGCACTTTCCATTCTCTGGACTTGCAGGCAGTTGGACAGGGACATGACTATTAAAGGCTACCGCCTGCCCAAGGGGACACCAATCATCTTTGCGCCCATCACGCTGCACCGCAGCCCCGACAACTGGCTCAGGCCCGATGAGTTCCTGCCTGAGAGGTTCATGCCGCAGCAGCTGGAGGAGAAGGTGGACCCAAGTGAGGCCTGCACACTGTCTGGAGGTCTCCTTGACCTGCGGCGGCACATCAGCCCTGCAACAGACCGCCCGACCAGGTTTGCTGTGGGCTTGGTGCACGCATATTAGCCTCTCAAGAAGCTGCTGCCCTGCTTCCCTGTCTGCACATAAAAGCCAGGGCTTCAACTGGACAGCAACCTTCTAGGGGCCCCAGACCTGCACGTGTGAAAGCAAAACTGCTCATGCAGTACTACATGTCCCAGCTCTTGCTTTGCCTCAGGGTGCTGTTCTTGGGGGCAACAGACCAGCACTGTGAGGGGTGTCCAGATGCTGTGCCTGTACTGATACACTCTGTCTGCGGTCCTTGACAAGATGAGGCCAGTCCACACCGACTTGGCTGTAGGGCACCCTGATGCCACTCTGGCAGGCAACAAGAAGGATTTGACCAACAGCTGGAGTCCTTTCACCTTGGGCCCCAGGTGAGGCCAATGCAGAACATGTGATGGCAAGCCTCTCTGCACCAACTCTGGCACTCCATTCTGTTCGACGGGCACCTTCTCATGACCTTTCCTGCTACCAACGGGTTCAAAACCTGGCATGAAGTGGCATGCACCTGACTCATATGTTCTAACCCTCTTGTCAGACAAAGCTGCGCATCAGTTGCAGCAAACAGTTTGACAGTGTCCATGCACTGCTGCACCTGCGGCAGTAGGCCACAGCATGAAACTGCACATCTGCCCCAAGTGTCTGGCAGCTTTGCAAGCCTTGTGCCTGCAGCATGTGCGTCCTGCTCATCCTGATTGCCTTGTCTGAGACAGGAACTGCGTCGGCCAGGCACTGGCAATGATGGAGGCGCGCTCCGCAGTGGCCACGCTGGCAGCCTCATTTGAGTTTGCGCCAGATGTCAGCATGAAGGGCAAACGCGAGCAGTGGCTGTCCACTGAGCAAGTCTTCAGGGTAGGCAGTTGTGTGCTAGCTTGCCGCTGCTGTCCTTCGACCCATTTGCTGGTGGCGCCTTCTGGCTATCAGCTTGTGTTCTGTTGCAGATCACTCTCCAGCCCAAGACAAGCCTCCCTCTGCAGCTGAGACCTCGCCGTCTCAGCAGTACACCTCTGCTGTCCACTTCTGAGAACGACAGCACATGACTGCGGAGTCCCCATCAAGAGCAGCTGCCTCAGATGCTGGCGCTGTCTGTGTGCCTCCTGCCCTTTTTTCTATTTGGTGTGGCTTGCACATCCTCTGCAATACTTTAAGTATGCCTCAGGGAGTCATTCTGTCCTGCATCCCGCCATGACCTTTGTTGGGCTGCTCCTGACTTATGTATTCGTTTTTTGTGAAAATTTTCCATAGAAATTGGTGTTGCACAATAGGGATGCTTGAAAGTTAATTGCAATAAGCGTTCTTTGTAATGAGCATTCAATCATCCAACTCACGCAACACCAGGAGCCATCCCTCAGCAGCTGCTTCTTCATCTTACGCAACTGCCTTTCCTCAAGCAGGTGGGAAACTCATCCTGCTATCTGTCTGGCTTGTCATTTGTTGGGTCCTCACCACTCTCTTTCATCCTGGGGATGCTGGCCTACAAAGTATTGATTCACTGGTCCAACATGGAGGACTCTGGGGCATCAGTCGTGGCACTGAGCTGTTGCCAGCCCAGAAGTGGTACCACCACATAGCAGTGAACCATGCTGCCACCACGCTGAGGAGAGGAAGCTGGCTCCAGCACAACTGGTAACCGAAAGGGGATAGAACATTTTGCTTCAATGACGTCAAGACAACCGCACTGCACAGTAGGTGCTTGAGGCTTACCAAGCGTCAGGATGATGGCATCTTTTTGAAGTGGCCCAGCCTCCCAACTATCTCTGCAAAACCATCCCCATCCACATGTAGCATGCACAAGGGCTTGTTATGGCCCTGCAGACTCAAGGATCTGTCTGTTGCGAGTCCGAGTCAGCTTGCACGGCAGGTAGCAAGGGGAGCTCTCTGTGTGCACATAGACAGTCGTGATCGGCAGCAAAACGACAGCAGGTGCCAAGCTGAGGCGCCAATGAGAATCCTGTCGTTTCGACATCGAGCCTGCCTTTAGTGATGCAGACCTCAATGGGCGCTCTACTCGGGCACTTGACCCAGAGTGTTCTCTTGTGTACAGCTCCT
The DNA here is from genome assembly GCA_963969365.1 of Asterochloris sp. CNOR1. Taxonomy (NCBI): domain Eukaryota; kingdom Viridiplantae; phylum Chlorophyta; class Trebouxiophyceae; order Trebouxiales; family Trebouxiaceae; genus Asterochloris; species Asterochloris sp. CNOR1. The sequence goes on from OZ017750.1 coordinate 3,758,698, forward strand.
GCAACTGCGCGCAACACCACTGATTGAACGGACGCATAAAGCTGCTTGCGAAGCACCAGCACAACAGCTGCAGAACACAATGCCATGAAAGCAACAGGTCAGCGCGCCCCTCCAGCCAAGGGGGTTGCCCCACTTGCTTCCAGCACAATGCCGCCTGGAGGCTCAAGCATGGCATGTTTCGGCTGCAATGCTTTGCTGAGATCCTGCAGTCTCCAACAACAGCACTGCAAGCAAGCTCCTCCCTCAGCTTGAAGCACCCCATGCACCTGTCCTCATGATGGCCACGGCAATTGCCCAGCCGCCACACCCAGCTGCTGAGGCAGCGCAGCAAGCTGGCAGGACCGAGACCAGCACCCGCGGCGAGGCATGCTGCCTACTACCGCACACTATGCAGAACAGGTACACCTGCAACACCTGCCAAAACTTGCTGACCTTTGTAGGCGAATCTTCTCCAGATCTCACCTGGGTTCCTGTAGCCTGAGGCTTGAGAGCCCCAATCGGTGCAGCTACCAGGGAACCCAATTCCCTCTGCTCAAGTTGTCTAGACCCCAGGCCTGGCTGTTTGTGTTCCGAACAGTCTGCAAGGCTCTCAGCAGCATGAACAGATCTTGAATAACCATTCCAAGCAAACAAGAGGCATTATGCCTTGCACGTAAGGTCCACTCATACTTTCGGTCTTGGCCCCTGGACAGATCCCGCCTTGTGTTCCTTGCAGTGTAGGCAGAACGTACTCTCTGCAGTTCTCAAAGCCCGCTTTGTACTTATCGACACAAGCCGCCTGTGACCATGCATGCCCTGGACATGCGGACTGCGCCTGGTCTGCGGCTTAACAGGGCTCCATCCCTGCATGCTGAGCACCAACAAGCTTTGAGCAGCAGACCGCTGAAGAAGGCAAAGGTCGCCCTGCACAGATCCAGCAATGGTCTCACACAGCATTGCCCAGCCAGTCTGAAGGCCCAGGCAGTAGCAGAGGCACCCGCCAGCATAGACATTACAGATGCTCCCTTGCAGCAACCTGGGCTTAGCCAGCAACAGGTGAGCCTTGCTGCTCGCCTCAGTCCTGGGCACTGCATGCCTGGGCCTCAGGCAATGCTGACCTCCCCCCTGTGCGCCCTGCAGATTACTGTCGTTATGAAGTTTGGCGGCTCATCGGTGGCCAATGCAGATCGCATGCGAGAGGTCGCTGCCATCATGTGCAGCTTCCCTGAGCAGTATCCATGCATAGTGCTGTCAGCCATGGGCAAGGTGAGAGGGCTGTGCATTGGCCTGAGGCGCGTCACCTGTGCATCACCTGACGCCAGTTGCCACCTGGCCCATGCACACCACTAATTTGCCGTGCAAGCTCAATGTTTTACTCACCTATATTGCTGTGTGCAGACCACCAATCTATTGCTAGAGGCAGGGGAACAGGCCCTTGTGACGCCGCCTGGAGAGATAGCGCACCTGGAGTCTCTTAAGTGTGTTCCCACGGCATGAGGACAGGCTCTGGCTGCTGTTGGCTGGTCTTGCAGAGGCATGTCTTGTTCAGCAGCGTGCTGAAGCATGGCGTTCCTGGTTTTGTGCCGCACTGCATTGCTCACCAGTGCTCATGGGCCGCCCCAGCAGCTTCTTGGCCTCAGGTCTGATCCTGCCTTCAATCGTCCTATGGCAGAAGCTGGGCCTGTCTGCCAGCAGCTGCATTTGCTCAGCTGCCGAGGCCTGGTGACTAGCTTGTTCAGACAAGGCTGTCCTCTCCAGCTCTGCAGGGCCGTCCATTCCTGCATCAGTGTACCTGCCGGGCCTTGAACCTATCATTGATTTTCCTGCTGCGGTGCCATTTGATTCTGTCCTTCCCCTGCAGGGCCGTCCAGTTCCTGCACCAGCGCACATGCCAGGAGCTGCGTGTGGATGGGCAGTGCCGCCGCGAGATGGACCAGCTGCTGAGCGAGCTGCAGCAGCTGCTGGTGGGCATCGCCATCATGCAGGACCTCACCCTGCGGGCCAGGGACTCCCTGGTATCCTTTGGGGAGCGGCTCTCCACGCGCCTGTTTGCCGCCTTCCTGCGGGCTGAGGTGAGAGCACAACTCCAGTGTCCCTTGAAAGCATGTCAGGAGGATCTCAGGCTGATGGCCAGGGATTCCCTGGGCTTTGTTGGGGGGCAGCTTTCCACCAACGCGTTTGCAGCCCTCCTGCAGGACGCTAGCTGCCTATTCTGCAAAGTTGAGTAGCCTGCTTTGGGGCTTATGCTGTATGATCACTTCGCACCTGCCAAGGTAGGCCTCACACAAATGGTGTGTTATTCCAGAAGCGGTTGCTCCAGAAGCGGCAACCAGCCTGGATGGCAATGAACTAATGGGGACATCTGTGGCATGGGCACCGTGCAGTGAACCATGCTGAGTGTTTGTGCAGGACCGCTACATGACAGGCCACGCCCTGCATGGTTGAGCCGGCAATATGCTGTCGCTCCTCAGCACATGGTGGAAGTTGCCTGCCAAGGCCTGCTCAAATTGCTGTGCACATTTGTGGCTGCAGGGTTGCATGCCACACCTAGGCTGCTTAGGCGGGTGCTGTGCCCCACAGACGGCAGACCAGTGCAAATCATTGCAGCCACCAGCATGATCTTGCTGCGTGGGCAGGTGCTGTACAGTCAGAGCAGGCAGGGGACTGTTCAGAGGCAGCCCCATACTTTCCACGACGCAGCTGCTCCCCCTGCAGCGCATGCATGCAAACATGTTGCTTCCCCAGGCTGCAGAAATTTGGCAGCGTAGACACAGTCCTCACTCTCTCACCTGCCCTTAGCTGCCATGCAGGGCATCAATCCTTGCCAGGACGATCCTGTGCTTTGCTATCTTTGCAAAGGCTGCAGCTCTTTGCAAGGCATTTGCTGACGCCCCTCTCACTGACCCTTGCATGCCATGCAGGGCAACTGTGCCTGCCAGCATGACGCCTGTGACATGAGCTTTCCTTGCCCAGGCTGCAGCAGTTTCCAAGGCAGCAGCGCACTCATCTCTGCAGATGCCTTTGTCTGCCATGCAGGGCATCCGTGCCCGCCAGTATGATGCCTGGGACCTGGGCTTTGTCTCCACAGACGACTTTGGCCAGGCTGAGGTGCGCTACGATGCCTCCTTTGCCCAGATCCGGGAGACCCTTGTGCGCAACAATGGGGCGGCCCCAGAAATACCCATTGTCACTGGCTTCCTGGCCAGAGGCGAGGGCACAGGTGTGCATCTCTCAGCACTGTCCATTCCTGCACAGCATTGACCTGTGGTTGTGGCCCCTTGTGTGTGCAGCAGCCGCCTCTGGCACTTCAAATGGGAGCAGGAGCCCTGGCACAAGCAGCACATATCTTCAATGTCCCATCGCAGCACAGGCTGCCGAAGCGGGGCTTGGCCTTGAGCTGTGGTGCCTGTGCCAGTTTTTAGCCTGCACAGCGGCACACTGCACAAGTTGCTGGGCTGGAGGCTGTGCTCAAAATTGTACACTGAGGCTGCCACGGGCTGCCGTAGGTACACCTTTGACCAGCCTTGGGTGTCCTGGTAATGTCCTGCTGTTGCTGATTGACATATGCAGGTGTCTCCTGAGTCGCCCTCATGTGTGCACAGCACCTGCAGCATGCCCACAACCCAACCCATCAAGATACCAACTAGATCGTCTGCTTCACTGCAGGGGCCATCACGACTCTTGGGCGGGGGGGCAGCGACCTGAGCGCCACTGTCATTGGGGCTGCCCTCAACTTGCCTGAGGTGCAGGTCTGGAAGGACGTTGACGGTGAGGGGCCATTGCTTGCGGCCTGCAGCATCTGTGTAAACAGCATCAGCCAGGACACTGCAGCCAAATTGCCAGACATGCATGTCTGGAAGGATGTCGACGGTTGGAGACGTTGCATAGGGGCCAGTTGCATCTGAAGGCAGTTGTGCCTTGGGCTGAAGGGGACCAGCTGGGCTCTTCATGCCCACGCACTGCCAGCAGGAAGCGTGCGCAGCTGAGAGCTGCTGCGGCACCCTGCCAGCTTCTTGGCGGCCACCTGTTGCATATTATTCTACGAGACAGCAGTGCAGGGCGTCAGCATTGTGTGGGCATTGGTGGCCGCGCCCAGCTCGATGCCTGAGCAGGGCACAACCTAGCATAGCTGCCTGCATCTGGATGCCCGCCGGCCCATCCACCCTACCAGTTGCTTGACCATGAGCATGTGTTCAGAAGATGCAATCAGACCTCCTGATTCCGTCTGCAGGCGTGCTGACGTCCGACCCCCGCATCGTGGACTCAGCCCATCCCGTGCCCATGCTGACCTACGACGAGGCAAGCGAACTGGCCTTCTTCGGCGCTACTGTGCTGCACCCCCACGCCATGCAGCCGGCCATGCAGAACGGCTCCCTAGCTGTGCGAGTGAAGAACTCATATAATCGGTGAGGCCAGTACGCTCTGGAGGGGGTCGTGTGCTCGAAAGAAGTGGGCATAACATCGCAACCAGGCAAGATAGACAAAAGTGTCTGAGAACATAAACTTTGTTGAAGCAATGTGTGTGTGGGTGCTCTGGTGGCAGGCAGGCATGCAAAGAGTTTGCTGGAAGCAGGTAGGGTTGCTTTGCCTGTCAACAAGGTGGTCTGCAATTCTCAGCTGTGACATAGTTTGCTGCGGGCAGGACATTGCTGCGCTGCCTTGCCTGCCAGTGTCTGCTCTTCAGGCAGACCTGGTTTTGGAGACGCAGACCCACTGCTGGTTGATAACATGCATGCAGTTTGGCAACCAGCTTTTAGTGTCCCTGCTGCCCTGTACTTGCCGAAATTCGACTGCCTGCACTGGTAGTGCCCAGCAGCGTGACCTGTGCTGGTCGGGCTGCCCTGCAGCTCTACCAAGCCCTGGCCAGGTCTCCTAACATCTTCTGACCACCCCTGCTGCGGACAGCCAGATGGCACCGTCATTGCCCAATGATGTGACTTGCTGCGTGGGCCGCCTCGCAGCTCTGCCACGCCCTGTTGAGGCGCTTCTGACACCTGTTCACCGCCCGTGCTGCAGACCAGCAACCCAATGCTGCCCTTGCCCAGCAGCCCTGCCAAACGTTCACCCAAAACCTGCTGGTCACACCTGCAGCCCTGTTCATCTCAACTGCTTCACCTCCTGCAGGCTGGCGCTTAGCGCTCTCACTGCAAAGCAAGCCTTTGTCAGTCCTCTGGCCCTCCAGTAATGTTGCTCAGAGCCCTACCCCTGCCAGTTGTTGCCTATGCAGGCTGGCAGACGGCACCTTCACCGCTCACAGCCCTGCAAACCACACAGTCCACCCTGCAGCCACACCAGACCCTGATGAGACCCTACTGACACTGTCACCGTCCCCGCCGCAGGCTAGCAGATGGCACCCTCATTGCCCAGCAGCGCGACATGAGCGAGGCCCTGATGACCAGCATTGTCCTCAAGAGCGAGGTCACGCTGCTGGACATAGTCTCCACGCGCATGCTGGGCCAGTTTGGGTTCCTGTCCACCGTGTTCAACATTTTCGCTGAGAGCGAGATCTCGGTTGACGTGGTGGCCACCAGTGAGGTCTCCATCTCCCTCACGCTGGATCCCAGGTGGAATGCTGCCCGGGGGCTGCCTATCTGTGGAAAAATCACAGCACCCCCCATGATGAGAAATCTGTGCATTTGGGGGTCGCACTTTGTGCTGTTGAACAACATGCAGCTTGTGATTGGAGGTACCCTGCCAGGTGACGAGCATTGGTCATCACGAGCGTGGCCACATCTCAGTGCCCGCCCAGTAAAGGGTCCAGCTCCCTCATGCTAGTCCCAGGGGGATTGTATTTGTGGCTTACCTTCCCGCACAGATGTGAGGTCGTAGCATGAATTTGGCCTCTGGGAAGGGGTTCTCATGCTGGACTCTACCTGGACTGCTGGGAAGGGCTAAACTTCTGCTCTGACTGCAAATCTAACCGCTTCAAGGGTAGGGGCAGACAGGCCACTGTAAGCAATTCAGGTGCAGCTGCATATCTCTGCTGGCTGCCACCAGCCAGGTGTTGTTAGCCCTTTGCATGGGAGGCCTGGTCAAGTCTGTGACTGCCAAGAGCTTGATTGCAGCAGCAGATGAGCGAATGGTGCTGGGAGCAGCATGGGGCTGCACCTACAGCCTGCACAAGAGGCTTTCCTTTTTACACAAACTCCAGGGCCGATTGTTAACAGTGCCACCTTGCTTTTCCGAGCATCCGCTGTGATGTCCTGGCGTCTTGTTAGATCTGCACAGGGCTTCTAGCACCCCCGAGCTGCCTGAGATGACCGGAGGACTGCTCATCGACCAGATACGGGAGTTCTGACCGTCTCCTGCCACTGCTGCTGCAGCAAGATGTGGACGCGGGCCCTTATAGATTCAGAGCTGGATGCCCTCATCACGGCATTTCATGCCAAGGGCATCGCCAACGCGAGCTACACGCGTGGGCAGTCCATCATCTCCCTCATCTGCAATGTCAAGCGCACCTCTGAGATCCTTGAACGGGTGAGCTGGCTGGTGCTGTACATGCGGATAGCAACACTTGTGTACATCAGTTGCAGATTGCCCATGCCAGAGCTGACTGTCCCATCTGCATCCTCAGTGCACCTCTGATGTCTGTAGGAGGGTGTGCAGGCCTTTCCAGTCACTAACCTTCAGGCCTAATTCAGTTGAATGGTCTTGCCTGAGGCACCTGAGGGGCCTGCTTGTTCCCATCTGGTAGAGCCGGCTGTGATTGGTGCCAGCTGCACGTGTGCATCAGATCCCGCGCCAGCGCAGTTCAGTCCGCTGGCTTGTGTGAGGTTCATCAGCCCGCTGGCCTGTACTAGTCTGCTCCAGTCCACTGGACTTATGTCAAGTGTCTCTCTAGCCCTCTGCCGCCAACAGGTGCTGATGGGGCGTACTCCACAGTCCGGGCTGGCCCAGGGCGCTGCCTTGCACTTCTTCCAGGGTGGCCAGCTGCCTCAGTGGGAGCGCTGCCGTGGGCTGGCACACCACACAGCACTGCACACCAAGCGTCCATGCTGCGCGTGGCCTGCAGGTCTTCAAGGTGCTTGGCAGGGAGGGTGTCAACGTGAAGATGCTGAGCCAAGGCGCCTCAAAGACCAACATCTCCATGATAGTGTCTGACAATGAGGGCAAGCGCGTGGTTCGTGCACTGCACACTGAGTTTTTCCATGAGTGACACGTGGCCTCCATTAAATGTAATGCTACAATGCATGCTTTCTAACAGCCCAGCCTGTGAACTCAGCCTAGCATTGAGGGAATGTTAATTTGATCATGCAATGAGCAGTGATGATGTGCTCATAGCAAGCAGACCATCAGTATCATCAAGCAGCTTTCACGCTAGACTTCTGCTGCACGTCGGCTAAGCGATGAGGCAGGAGGTGTCACCCAATTGGGGTTGCAAGGGCATCAAGTTGAGAGCAACTCTATATGAAGCATTGCCTGCAGGTGAGAGTGTTACTGCTTGTGCCTCAAGGGGTGGGTATGAAACCCAGTTTATGATCAATGACATGTTTGAACAGCTCATCTTCACAGAAGCTTTGTGGGCTGAGATATGCTTCATTAAGGTTGCAGCTATGATATTGTATTCTGGCGTCAGCCCACCCTGGCTATTGGTTTCAAGCACCAATGCGGACAAGACTGGCAATTGCAGAAGCACGGATACGCATGCGTCTGTCAGGCAGAGAGAACCTGATGTTATAATAAGCTCCCTCAATGCACTGGCACGGCGCAACGTTGCAGGTATTGTGGTGACGCCAATGTGTAGGAGCAGGGCCACAATGCATGTCATGCTAGATGAAAGCGAAAAGTCATGCAGCCGCATAGCATTTCTCAGGGACAGGATCGTCAGATGGGAGCACTGCTGGATGCACAGTGGGACTGCGTTGGTGTCCACCCTTGAGACTTCCAGAAAGCTCAATGCCGACAGACTGGGCAGGCTGCGGGGCAGTGACTTGCTGCAAGGCCAACTCAGATGCTTCAAGCCAGCAGGCAAGCTAACATCTTGCCAGCAGTGCCGGCCAAGGTGCCATAGCTCCAGATATGTGAGGTGGATAAGCTGCTCGCACAGCTCTTGTGTCTGTGTCACCACAAAGGAATGCACACCTAGGAAGTGCAGCTGAGTGAGGCGCCCAACGCCCACCGGGCAAGGGCCATAACGCATTGTTGGGCACGCCCTCACTGTCACACTCAGGTGAAGACTTCTCATCCTCACACAGCTGGCTAGTGCAGCCACGCACTGCGCAGCTTCAGCGTCGCTACCACTCAGGTCCAGAGTGACATTTTCACTTGTGTCAGCGCTGCCAGGCTGAGGCGGTCCTCGGGCCATTGTAGCAGTGCCATCGAGCCAGATGTCTGTGAGGGACGCTGCCTGGCACATGAGGACGCTGGCGGCCGCCATAGCATGGACCTCGGCTGGCTCATGCTTGCCGAGCAGCATGAGGTATCTGAAGCATCCTGGGCGCCGCTGCATCCACAGCTGCAAACTGAGCAATCTGCTATATATTTTGGCATGGAAAACATTGTAAAGCGCTGTGCAGCTGCGGGCTGGTGCTTATCTGGAGCATATCCCTGCTGAGCGCGGGCAGCACATGGCGGCTGCATGGGCGTGTCAACTCATGTCAGATAGGAGTACGCGGCATGCTGAGAGGCTCCTGGCTGCTTTCTGTTGGTTTCAGCGGGACAGTCCCGCCAGAAGTGCCCATCACACATCTCGAATATGCGCAACAGCGTGGGCAGCGCCGCAAAATGCATAGCTCCCGGTCTGCATGGCTCCTGGTCGCCATAGCTCCTGGTCAGGGCTCTCGGAAGTTCGGACCGCATGAGTGCCGGGACGCGACTGCCACGTGAATCGTTTGAAAACCAGAATAATGTGAGTTAAAGTGTGTCACGTCGGCTGACCTAAGTTTTAGTTCAACAGCAATCAGTGAAGTCGTGCTGGTGATCGGTTGCCTGCACAGCTGATCAAACACGCCTCCCAGCTGGCGTCAGCCTGAGCATCCCTGAGACAACCAGGTGAGCATTGGGAAGTTGAGTTCTCATCCCGCATTTGGGCGTGCTGAGAGCTGCAGCAATGTTCAGAGTGCCTCAAGCATAATCAAGAGTGCTTTGGAGCCGGGTCGAGATATCTGCACCAGACATGCAAACTATCTGCAGGGGTCGAGGGTCCCCGTTCAAGCTCCGAGAGGTCTTCAAAGCTCTCAAAGCTGGCACTCTACTGTGCTGGTGAGCTGTGTGCACGGGCAGTGGCCAAATCTGACTTACTGTTGCTCGGAGCGACCCCTGAAACCAGCCAACAGTCGTTGATGTGATGAGCGGGCCTTGCTCAGCTTGATCTAGCCAGCCCCTGCTATGAGCACAGGCCTGCATCAATGTCTGAACTGTGCTGCAGGGGTGGTGCCCATGCTGAACCAGCATTCCATGTCCCTGTCTGGCAGCAGTGCCAGCTCCCAGAGCTCCACCAGCTTTGTGGCAATGCCCCCCTCCGGCAGTCCCATCTGCGCACCGCCCACCCAGCCCGCCAGGACGCTGAAAACAATGCCTGTAGCCATCCCAGATGAGCAGCAGTCTGCTGCAAAGCTCAAGAAGGCCCAAGCAATGTACAGGGGCGTCAGGCAGCGCCCATGGGGCAAGTGGGCAGCGGAGATCCGGGACCCCAGGGCTGGGCAGCGCCTGTGGCTGGGCACCTTCGATTCTGCCATCGAGGTGTGTCCTTGGTGGTGATACCTTCCTGTTGGAGGACTGGGCTGCCAGCAATCAGCCTGACAGCATTGGGATTGCATCACTCAATCGGCAGCTGCTGTTTTCAGAGGTACGGTTTTGGCTGTTCCTGGTGATGTCATGGCGCGAAAGTGCAGCACCAGTATGGCGTCTATATCTGCCAGCAGCACACCTCACTGGCCCCAGCCACAGCCGTGCTGCAGTGCTGACTCTGCCCTGCCCCACTCCCGCAGGCAGCGCAGGCCTACGACGCAGCAGCTCGCTCCATCCGCGGCTCTGCCGCTGTGTGCAACTTCCCCATCCCAGACGGCCAGCCACCTCCAGCGGCGCCCCAAAGGTGCAGGTCTCTCCTGTGCTGCACTTAAAGCACATTCCAGTCGCCCAAATGCAGCCTCAACAAGCTCCACGGCCAGGCCTGTTCTATGCAGCATGTGGGCTAGGAGCCAGCTGGCTGGCTCTGTAGGGAGCTGCTGCTGCAAATCTTCAGCCCCAGCCTCTTCAGCAACAACAGCAGGTCTTGTTATCAAGCAATGATGTGACAAGATTCCGCTGTCTGCTTGTACAGGCCGCTGGGGAACAGCAAGCATGCTGCCACCGCTTGATTGGCACCAGCCCAAGCGTGACACCGTGAGTGATTCTCTTACAGGTTGCTGAACAGCAAGAACAGCAAGGCTGCTGCCCGCCGCGTGGCAGTGGAGATGGAGTCCGCTGGCGACCTGAAGCGCTCTGAGAGGAGGTGCCGCCCCCTGGTCCGCTGCGAGAGCCTAATCAGCGGGAGGCAGCGTGATCGGAGCCTCTCGCGCCCTGAAAGCAGCAACAACTCTTCCTGCACGGTGGGTACGCCTGCAGGCTTGGTTGTGCTCAGCAATGCACTGCAGGACAGCCAATGCTGGCTGCTTGCACTGCGTCTAGCCTGCAACCACTTGCTCCATGGGAGCCACGAGTTGTCCTGCATGTTGGGTGGCATGACGTGTGGTTGAAGCTGTCCCTGGCACAGGCAAGCGGTCTGGCATGCTCAGGGCGATGATATGGCAAGCAGGGCTGTGGGTCAGGCGTGCATGCATGGCTTCATGGGCCTGTCGTGGGCTGTGCTGTATGGATGCCCCCCCTGGGCATGCAGCTCACTGCCCTGCGCGCAGCAGATGATTCATGCCCACCCCTATTTACGGCTGGCAGCATGGTGTGAGGCCGGCAGCTTTCATGTGACTAAACTGTCACATGGCCCTGCTGACTGGCTACATCTGGAGCCTCCCACGCTTACAGTGCAGGCTGCGACCATCCTACGATGTACCTGCATGTTGCTGCCAGCAGCCTGCATGAGGCTGGATCTGGCTGTGTGCGGCACAATATGCCGGCTGTTGCCAGGATGGGGGTTAGTCAGGCCAGCCTCGTAGTGACGGGAAGCTTTACACTACTGCCCTCCAGTGTGCCAAAGGCTGCTTGATCTGACATTGCCCAGGTGTACATGCAGATCTGCCAAGCACGCAATTGAGCAAATATCTATGCTTAAAACCTCAGTCATCACTGGGGATCACCTCACTGAGTCCAGCTCGTCACTGGATTAAGCTCTCAGAGGGCCCCCTGCATGTGTTAAAGCTGAGCTGCTGGGCACGGTGCCACCCTGCAGGGTGGGGCTGATGCACTGATTTGCTCAGCCTGCTTCAGCCTGTTGGTGGATCTGACTCGAAATGCCCTGCCTTGTGACCCACCTTGCTTGCATCAGTGTATATCATCATGCATCTCTCCACCCTTTGGAGTGCTTGAGCTTGTGCAGGGGCTCAGGCAAGCCTGCCGTCATGCTTAGCGGGCTGAATGCACATGACATTAGTTGCAGCTCTTGACTTGGAATGCTTGCCTGCACTTGCAGATCGCCAATCATGTCTAATCTGCAAGCCCTTCAGATCAGCCTGATCCATAGCACTGCAGAGGGGCACAGCCAGGCATTGCAGGACGCACCTGCATGCCTGTACTTGGCTTGCTGCACTCTGCAGATACACAGCTCATACATCTGCCTGCTGTGTCCTGCAGGAGGAGGAGGTGCTGGTTTCAGCCGAGAAGGTGCAGGCAACAGCCACCAGCAACATGTCCTTCCTCCAGCGCTACAGCGCAGAGCAGGGGATTGAACTGCCCTCCTTCGGGATGCCGCTGATGATGGGCATCAGCCCAGGGTCTGCCTACATGGAGCCAGACCTGGCCTGGGGCAGGTCAGCAACTGCCTTTCTGCAGTCTTCTCCAAGCCCTTCACAGCCAAGCAGCCTCCAGAAGTAAAGCCTGCCTGCAGGGCATTGCCCTGTGCCTGCTGTGGCAGCTCAACACTTCAAGGTGCTGATGGTCCCTCTGCTGAGGACAGGATCCAGCAGCCTTTGCCTTGCTTGCTGCTATGTCTTCCCTGGTGTCAGCTCCTCTCTCATTGCTCTGTTCTCATGCAGGTCTGAGGACAGCGGCGTGTCTGCGCTGGTGGCCGACGATGACCTGAGTGGTGTGGTGGCCGATCTGCCAGAAGACAGCCTGGACGTGTCAATTGATGACCTCATGGGCAGCATGGCGGTCAGCCCGCCCACGGAAGGCCTCTGGGGCCGCTTGGAGATGGCTCGCTAGCATGCGGATTCTCCGCTGTCATCATCAGGGTAGATGGCAGTCTGCTGCGCTTGTCTGCCTGGCACATAGCAGGCGCCACAACACCAGCCCACTCAGCCAGTGCGGCGCAGGCTGCCTAGCACAGCCAGCCCGCTGCAATACCAGTCTTCCAAAACGGCATGCCCCACACAGGCACTTGAGTTTCCACCAGACGCAGCTCATCAGCTCTCCACCTCTGGCCCCTCCCGCAGCAGATCCTGCAGAGCGTTATAGTCAGGTCCCCGGCTCATTGGAGACAGCTCTTCGCCATTTAGAGGGGCGTTTGGCACTGCATCTTGTGCCCAGACCAGTGCAACTTTGCATTTCTTCATGCTTGTGAGTGTACTGATTGGCGGCGCTTGTGTGATTTGCTCCCTCAGTCAGCTCAGAGCATGCTTCTCTGGACAATGGCCTTGAGATGGAGTGCCCAGCCCTCTGTTCTCAAGCATTCCCGCTATCAACACCTTGGTTGGTGCTGCACCAGCAGGTTGCCGAAGCTTTAGTCTTTCAGGCAGCTCCTGCACCCCTTTTTGCGCTCACCCAACCAGACCACTCATTTCGTGTTCAGTCTACTGTCCTTGTTCATTGCGCGCACATGGCGACTGCTCCCATGCTGCCCCCGAATTGATTTGTCTGGCACCGCAACATTCATGGGCCATTGGGGAAATAGGATGCAAGCAACTGTTCTGCAAGCATTCACGACAATCTGCACGGAATGAACGCTCAACCATCTCCACCTCTGGGCTAGCTCTTCGGCGTGCGTTAGTTTCTTCATTTTGGCTGCAGATACCTAGTCTGAAAGTACAGTACAGTGTAGAGCATGTAATTGTTTCACAGCGCAAGCCTGGAACATGGAAACACACGGAGTACATGCCATCATGCTGTTGGCTGGTGATCCATATCCAAAGCATTCAATATCTCGCCCATCTTCCTGGCGTAGTCAAAGTGTCCTGCATGCACAGGTGGACTCAACTCATGAGGCTGCCTTGAGGTTGGCTCAGAGCTGCACACTGCAGCACTTGGATGCTAGCACGGGGCGGCTGTACACCAGGCAGCCACCCTCAGCTGCCAACATGGCGCAACAAAACATCCCAAAAACTGTTAGCCTGGCCGCCATGTGGAGCGTTGCTGACTCTCAGCCCATGCAGACAGCTTCTACCAGTTCGGAACTGCTGACCTGTAACCATTTCCAGCTCCACATTCTCAATGCCAGGCACTGCCACCTCGCAAATGCCAGCAGCAGGGCGGATGAAGCCTGAGGTGCTGCGGAAGAGGAGGGCCAGCAGCCAGTCCTGCTTTGAGAAGCCGTTGACAAACCTGCACAGGGTTATGGGAGACTTGGTGACTGCACGCCCTGAATTGGTGCAGAGCAATATGCTCAGCACATGACACGCTGCACTAGGCTAGACTGCCTTCCAGCTATGGCTGCCTCCATGCTGGCACCCATGGCGCAGCAGATGGTGCCCAGTCAATATCAGAGCATACCACAGTGCCTGCTTGCCCTCAATGGCTTGGCACAGTGCGCCCAGTGCAGCAGCAAGGCCATGTCAGTGCATCACACGAGGCCTGGCTTGCTCATGTCCCCTACCAGCTTCCCTTGACCATGCGGGCAGCCGTCAGCTGTCAGCCCCTGCCTGATGGTCCCCAGCTGCTGGCTTCCAGTACCCGTTCAGGCAGATGCGGACTGCTGCCTTGTGGCTGCTTCATCCACATGTGATGCGGCCAGCGGTGGCCCCGAAGATGTCAGCTCACACCACTCTGGTATTCACGACCTGGCAGTGGGCACCCTCTCTAAACTTGGGCAGCTGCCTGCCCCTGCCTGTCAGCCACACCTGCCTGGCAAACTGAACGTCAGCCATTGCTGATGTGCCTCATCTGCCACAGCCACAACTTGCTGCGCCATCTCGACGCAGCCAACCCCTGCTGGTGCAACCCTGCTGAAGGTACTCCCTGCATTGAAGGCAGCCGCTGGCCGCTGCACATTCAGCTTATTTACCTCTGGTCCAGCCACCTGTGAGCAGTGGTGCCCACCTCTGCAACCTTGCTCACACACCTCATGGCCTTTGTATGGCGCTGGCCGCCGCCTTGTGGCTATGAAGCCTATGTTGTTCACCTCTCATGTAGCCACCACTGGACCGCATCTGGATGAGGTCAGCTCACACCCAAGTGACTTCTACAAGCTCACCGCCCGGCCACCACAGAGCGAGCCATCTGGAAGCGCTCCGGAATGATGGTCACCGTAGTGCCCAGCAGAATGGCACTCTCCACAATGCCCCGTCCATTGAAGCGTGCCAGCTCCAGGAGGCAGTGGTAGATCAGGCGGGCCCCCATGGAGTATCCAACCAGTGTCACAGGCCTGCGAGTCGCAGCAGCCAACTCCTCAGAAGGCGTCTGCAGAGGTGAACAATGATGTTTCGCAGGCAGGGTCATACGAAGTCACGAGAGTCAAAGGCCTGCACGCGGTAACATTCAATGCCTCAACATATGTGTCAGTGGTTTTAGAGGTGACAGGCGCCAGCTGAGTTCCTGAGGCATCTGGGACCAACACCAGCCAACTCCATAAGAGCGTGGAGCCCTGACTGAGTGCAGGCGTCGCAAGCACAGTGAGGTCTTAAGTTCAGAGGCGCCCAGGCTAGCAACAGACAGCAGCAGACTTGGAGGAGCTCTGTGCGTGCAAGCAAGTCAACTATGAGGTCCAATTCTGGGGCTCTGCATGTAGCTGCCCAGGAAACTCTCTAGGAATGATGCTGTGGCTCTGCTTGAGGGCAGCAAGAGGGTGGCAACTGTGCAGTATTGTGTACTTCGAGGGGCCCCACCCACATGCATCGAGCTGGCAGCCAAGATTGAGTCTGGACAAGGCGGATACCTCACGTACAGGGTACCAAAAGACTGGATGTACATCTTTGTCCAACAAAGCCTGTCCAAGTGTGATAAGTACAGACATTCCAGCCACGCATCGCGTGTCTCAGGTGAGTTCAGTCTGTCACCAGCTGTTGCCTGGCAGTTGCAGTCAACAGAGTGCAGGGAAGCTGGTTGGTCTCACTTGTCACCGTGGGCTCCGCTCATCAGCACATGCGCCAGCAGCTTCCCGGCCTTCTCAGCCCGGTTGAGGCACACGCTCCACCTGCACAAAGGGGTGTGTCAAAGTTGCACAGCGCTCTGCCGAGTGACAAAGTGCAAGACCTGCCGGTGGGCCAAGAGCTACCATGGCATAGCTCCCTGCACCGCATAGCAGCGCTGGACATGGAGATGGAGACTGACTGCGCTACAGCCCGCAAGTCAGCACTGCATTCTCACCAGTGCAAGGCATTGGACCTGGATAAACAGCCAGGAGGATGCAGGTGCACCCCCGCACGTGTATGCGCCTTGCGCCATTGAGGGGGCTTGTGCCTGCAAGCTCGGCACCATGGCAACCAAACACACCCCCAGCACAGCTTCATCATCCAGCAGGTTTCCTGTTCAAAGATGCTGGTTAGCCTCTGCTGTACAGCTCTGCAGGCTACGATGCTACAGCACTCCAGCAGCAGAACATGTGCTGCTGGCAGCCTTGGCAGCCAGCAGCAGCCTGGCTGCGCACAGGCCGCACAGCCATGCGCATGGGGTTTGCAGGCCCTGCAGCAGCTCATGACACCCTGAGTGTCCTCCTTACTGTGCGCTCAGCACATGATTGGGGCTTCACGCCCTGCAGCAGTACTTTGCACCCTGCAATTTTGCAGCAACTTGCACCCTGCCCTCTGCAGCACTTTGCACGCAGAGTGACCCCCTTCCTATCCACTCAGCATAGTATTGGCATGTAAGAAAGGCAAGCAGCAGGCTTGTCAACCAAGCGATTTTGTGACGCAGATGCTGTTGTCCATTGCCTTGCAGATCGACAGGCACAAATGTACAGCTGCACGCCAGCAGCAAGAGTAGTGCTTGCTACAGCTGTAAAAGCAGCAGCCTGGCTTCGCACTTGCAGCCCAATCTTATGCAGCAGTGCACCACAGCAGCGCAGCCCATGGCCGGCAGGCACCATAGATGCATGAGAACTCACTGGGCGTCTATGATATCTGACGCGCCCAGCAGGGTCATGGGCAGGGCAAACGCAGCCACAAGGCCCTGTACTACCAGGTGCTCGACAATCAGCTTTCCAGCCTCCATCATTGCCTGCACAAAACACAACACACAGCATTGGCAGTGGTGCGCACGAGGCAGGCAGCTGCCTGGAGTTGAAAAGCTCCTGCAAAGGTGACGTATGGCTGAATGACTGCAGCAGAAAACACCATGCAGCATCGTTGAGCAAGGGGCCTGGCACCACCAGGTGCCCCACAATGAACTGAGCCTCCCTGACTGCGTCGCAGTTGCAGCACCATTGCGCACCGGAACAGGCACCAAGCGTGATCCTCTGCCCTCAAGGCGCAACAGTCATGCCGCCATCAAACTTTTACAGCACAGGGTTCAGAGGACTGGGAACGTGAAGCTTTAGCAAGAGCCTCAATTTCTTGGGTTTAGTCACAAAAAGCAATGCAGCCCCTAGGGTCTTGCAGCGCTTGACACCCTGCCCAGACCTTGTACAACAGAGGGGAGCTACTTTGTACATGTAAATCATAGCTGAGTGGGTCAGGGTTGTGATGGTGGGCAGAGCTCAGTGGGTGCCCTCCCATAGCAACAGCCGTGCGCCAGCCCTGTACCGGAGGACCTGCAAGATCTCGTGGCTCGGCCCACTTTCTTGAGCTGCTTCAGATGCCCTGCCCCAGTAGAGACAGCATTACATATCAAGTGCTCACCTTGCCCTTCACACTGGCACTCAGCAACTCATGGCAGCTTCACGCAGCCCCATGCAGCTGCAATGGAGGGCAGCACCCTGTAGTGTGGTGTACACTGGAAGCACTGGAAGCATTTTGTCTAGCCCTTGTGCCAGCGGGCAGCACCCATGTGTCCCAGTCTCACTTGTATCTAAAGCCAGGCAGAATGCTGGTTTTAGACAGGTGCTGCATTTGGGGCCAACAGGCAATGGGCTTGCAATCGGCCCCATACAGCTGTGAAGGGCAACGCATGGAAACGATGAGCACAGAAGCAAGCATACTGCTGCACACTCACCTTGTTCTTAAGGAAGGTGATCAGCGTCTTGTTCAGCGCCACCAGCTCCTTTGTCTCCCACACCAGGCAAAAGCGCTCAGCATCTGCGGCAGCCAGCGGCCGCCACACATCAACTGCAGGTCAGGCAAAGCAGTCTGGTGACGCAGCGGCCAGCACATGCTGCGCCATCGCTGAGGAGGATGTGTGCAGACAGCCCATATTGTGCCCTGCCATCCCAAATGTACCTGCGTCGTGATTTACAAGTGCGGTGCAGGCTTCCATAGACAGGTGCCCATACACAATCCTGCCAAGACAGCCAAGCTTTGTTGCCAAGCTGCCAGTGATCGCATGTATTAGCGAGGGCACCCACCAAAGTCAGAGGGCTTGGCAATCCAGCCTGCCACGCCCACAGTGAGCGCCAAGCGGGGATCAGGCCGCCGCTGCGCTGTGACGGGGATGGGCAGCAGTGGAGGCTCGCTGGCAGCCTCCTGCAGGTGAGGGCGCAGCATGAGTGCTTATTGGGGCGCAGCCTGACGCCTTGTCAGGGCACGTCCTAGAAGTCTCCAAACAGGACTAGCCATGGCTGCACCCTGCAGGGCAGGGCGCAGCAGGAGGGTTTCTCTGGGCATAGCAGGAGGGGTCGTCAGGGCACGGCAGGAGGGCGCATCAAGGCGCGGCAGAGAAGACTTGCTGGCAACAGTTTGCACGTGGGGCCCTTAGCAGGAAGGCTTCTTAGGGCGCAGCATGAAGACTTCTTGGGGCGTAGCATGAGGGCTTGTCAGGGCTCAAACAGCAGGGATACTGACTGCAGCACACCATGAGCTTGTACCACCACAGGTACGGGCCTGCCTACTTCCAGGCAGTCTGACGGGTTTGAAGCCTCCAACATGGCAGTCTGGCATTCAACTGTAGCACAGCTGTGGCACCAGTCAGGCCTGCCTGCACAAGAGACAGCTGCCATCCAACTTGAAACCACAGCAACCCCAAGACTTGTGGCTGAGCTGTGACTCTCTACCAGACCCACAGTGCAAGGGTCCTGGCGGCTCACCTTGTCCTCCGTTGTGCGGCGGCCCCACGGCAGCCACGAGCTGTTGCTGCTGCTGGTGTCTGGCGATCCCTCTTGATGGCCTGCACAAGGAGCCCATTGACGTTCTCTGCAGCTGGACACGCTATTCTTGTTGATCAACCACCTCTACAATAAACATGCTAGTTTCTCAGCAACCACAAAAGCAGCAACTGGCATACAGGACAGCCTCAGCAGCTGGAAATGCAGGTCCTGTTGCTCACGCAGCTCTGTACAAGCATGTCATTCAGCAACCCCCACAAGACCAGCATCTGGCATGCTGCTGGAAAACACTGCCGGTCTAGCCAGTATTTGCAGTGCTGTGCAGTGCACAGACCCTCCTTCTGCCAGCGCCGTTCACTGATATGCAAGTTTCTGGACTCCCCCTATGGCCATGTCTGGTCTACTCAATATGTGCAAACATGCTCTATGATGACTGCCAGCAGAAATTTCTGAGACTGCATGCATGTCTTCAGTAAGACCAAGACCCAGTGGCGACCTCCTGCAGCCATGATTGGCGTAATCGACCAGACTGGCTGGCCTCGCCAATACACAAGCCCTCCTGGCCACCATCTGTCTTTGAACATGCACGACTCCAACCTGAAAACGTCTAGCATCCGCCTGTGGCTACATCTGACCTTCAGAAGTTCCGAACCAGCTGGCGGACTTCTCCTTTGGGGCTGCCCTTTTGGTGGGGCTGGATGATGGCGAGCTGGCTGCCGCATCTGCTGTGCTGGGACCATCCTGCTGTGCCTCCTTCTCTGCTGCCACGCTGGTCTCTGTTGCTGAGAAGCGAGAGCTGAAATTGCCGTCCTCAGGCAGCGGCCGGAACCCAAACTCCTTGACATCACCTGCAGGCCAGGTGAGAGTGGTCCTTGTGAGACTAGCCGCAGGGGCAGGAGTCAGACGTGTTTCTGTCTGCCTGACATAGCAGGCAGAGCCGGTCACCTGGAGACCAAGAGGGC
This sequence comes from Asterochloris sp. CNOR1, assembly GCA_963969365.1. NCBI lineage: Eukaryota > Viridiplantae > Chlorophyta > Trebouxiophyceae > Trebouxiales > Trebouxiaceae > Asterochloris > Asterochloris sp. CNOR1. The sequence goes on from OZ017750.1 coordinate 3,778,075, forward strand.
AGATAACACAGGAGGCAGAACACTGCTGTAGGCAGCTCCCTGACATCACCTGCAAGCCACCCACAGTGCAGGCAGAGCCAGCCTTCTTGAGTGAAGAACTCGACTTGTGCAGCCTTGGTGCGCAGCCACCCCATGCTGCAACAATCTGCAGGCCATTTTGCCAGGCCAAGTAGTGCGCCAATCCTGCTCTGAAACTGCATTGTCCTGTCCTGGACAGTCTGCGAGGCCAACCCCTTTCATGAAGCAGTCCCCTCCCCACTGGGCCCTCTCCCTCACACAGCACATCCCAGCCATGATTTACCTATCCGGCGGGCCATCTTGCCACCCACATGGTATGCTCCGCCTGCTCCAAAGCCGCCGATGATGGTGGCAGCTCCCACGCTGCTGCCCATGACGCCTGTGACTGCAGTGGCTGCTGCTGCGCTGCCCCCGACGGTGCTGATCGCAGTGCCTGTGACTGCCGCAATGGCAGGGGCTGCCAGGCCGCCTGCAGGTGTAGCAACAACTCTATAATTTTAGACCATCACATGTACAGGCGCAGTAATGCTTGTTTGCCAGCGGACATGCACACCTGAAGGCGCAGCACCACACACTCTCCAGCAGAGGGGAGCAGCAGGGCTTCACAAACTCTGCATCCTCCGCAACGAGACCTGCTGTTGCTTCTGACTAGTCAGCAACACACCTCCACCCAAATACAAAACATTGACTGGGCAGGCATGATGCCAGCATCATATGCAGAGGCCTCCCCTCACATAGCACCTTCACAGTTCATGCAAGGCAGCTATCACAAGATGGTGCCTTGCAGATGGCTGCAGCATATGCTGAGTCCTCCCCTCACATAGCACCTTCACAAGTCATGCAAGGCAGCAACCCCAAGATGGTGCCTTGCAGATGGCAGCCATCTGCAAGGCATCAGCAAGATAGCAGACGCTCCTGCTTTAGCCAGGACGGCGCTAATATGATTGGTCCATGCCAGGGGCACCAGTGACAGCCAGTGTCATTTAAGTGCACCTGTGATAATCAAAGAGACATTGTGTTCACTCCACAGTGTACCTGTGACCGCAAGGAGGGCGCCTCCGCCCACAGCTGCAGCGCCGATGGCTGCATAGCGACCCCAGCTGGTGCCCTGGGACTTGCTGGCATCCTCAGCTGCCACCTCCGGAGGCTGCAGCAACAGCTGACGTAATCATCATTTCAGGCAATGGGATGTCAGCCAGGCCTCAGGGGATGCACATAACAGACAGATATGGGGCACCCCAGGCAATGCAGCAGCGTGCCTTGTGCTGCACATGAATACAGCACGAAAAGCTTATCTGGAGCACACAATATCTGGCCCAGACAGATATCCAGCAGCCGACTAGTTCACGTGACCCCCAGGGCATGCCGCAATGCTGCACGCAGAATGGCCAGCTCGCGCCAGCTGTCAGTATCTGGAAGGCATTGCAGCGACGCTGTCATGGTCCACAGACTCTTAAATTGCAGGCTGCGCCGTAAAGTAGCAGCCCCTCTAGTTGACTGCTGAACAGCAGCAGGGGCTCTCAATCAGGACAGCATTCTGCCTCCTCTCGCAGCACTGTTTCCAACACATCATAGCAGGCCTGTTCATTGTGACTGCTCCCAGACAGTGAACGGTCTGCTGAAAAATGGCGCAGCTCTCACCCTGCCTGCTACTCCAATTTGATCACGCTGCCACCAAATCAAGGGAGGCCTCATCAAATTTGCCTCAGAAGCAGCAGAGGGCCTCTACTTGCCGTGTGGCTCTCACCTCTGCCTCCTGCGCGACCAGGCACTCATATTTGGCCACCACCTGCCAGGGCACGTTGAGCCACTGTGCCACGCGCTTCATGGCCACGCGGCCCCTCGCGTCAAACCAGCGCAGCTGCGGCTGAGTCTGCACCTCCTCGGCCGGCAGCTCTGCTGCCTCGGCTGACCTGCCGCCAGCAGGCGCATCAGCGTCAGCTGCTGCGCTGCCTGCCTGCTGGCTGCTGGGCTGGCCGGCAGAGGCCTGGGCCGCAGCTGGAGCAGGGCGACTGCTGGCCACCTTTGCTGCCTCAGGCCCCAAAGCAGCACCTTGCGCCGTGGCTGAGGGGGCTTGCTGGTGGCCTGTGATGGCTGCGCTGGGCTGCAGCTTTTTGTCGCTCCCTGCCTCCCGCTCCTGGGCCTCCTGCATCACGCTCTGCAGCGTGGGCATCTGGGATTTGCCGAGGCAGGCGTGCAGCAGCTCGCTGAGCGCAGCGATGGCCTGAGCTGATACTGCGGCCTGCTGCTGCTCCTGGCGTCCCCTGGCAGCCAGCTGGGAGGCGGACAGCTGGTCGGTGCCGCCCCGCAGGCCCTGCACTGCCTCTGCTGCAGACGTCTGTGGTTCTGCAGATGCGCTCTCAGCAGCTGACGAGGTTGTGAACTCGGAGCCCAGCAGATCTGCAGGCACAAGCCACCTGTGTGTCCTCCTGAAGGGTGATCTGGTGGTGCAGCCTTGGGCAGCCTGATGTGGCATACCAACCCCATGCTTCTTCAGGAGTCAGCAGCCTGCAGGTGGCAGGCATGCAGGCAGGGCCGGGCTGTTACATCAGCCGGTGTCGTTAGGAGCCAGAGCTGAGCTTACTCGCCCTGCCTTCCAGCTTGTCGCCCCCTTGATTGCAAGCCAGGCAGCAAAAAGTTTCGGTGGGGCTCATGATGCTGCATCTGCGGCCAGTTCTGGTATGCTGCTGCCAGCCTGGGCAGCATCCGTGCTGGCACACTATATGCAGCCTGTCTGTTGGGTGGTTCAGCAGGGTCGGCCCTCAATGGCATTTTGGCAGGGTCCTGCTTCGTGCCAACTTGTACAGCATGGTTGGCACCTCATGCTGGATGTGGAACGGCGTCTTGAGGGCATTGCACTAGTACAAATGCTGAGCGTGGCAAGCCATGGCCCCTTGGCTTGGGCAAATCAAGCTGTGCCAGCGGTCTGGTTCCCTGCTTATTCTAAGCCTGTAGAGAGCCTTGCACTCTGCTCACGCCTGCCCCGCAAGATCAAATGCAAGCGCTCTAAAAAAAGCAGCCTGCCACGTGTTGAGCCAATGTTTTTTGTGCTTGTGTGCAATGCTGCAATCACCTGTAGATGATGAAGACAATTGGCCTTAGTCTTACATGCGCTGTTGCATGCTGGCGTCTCTCTGACAGAGGCACCCTGGCCAACTTGCACGCCATGCCGCCTGCCCACTCGCGGTGCCATCCTGTGGGCACATGCACTGCAGAATGTCCTGCAGGTGCGATCAGCCACCTCTTCACCTGCAGGCGGTTGCTGCACCTCATGCTACTTGTGCTGCGCCAGATCACTGCCCACCTGCAATAGCAGGTTTTGGTGACCTTGCCTTCCCCACCAAGTCAGTTAGGTTCCCCTGCAGTGCTGGGCCTGCCCCTCTTATGAGGTGATGACCAGCCTCCACCCACAACAACAATGCCGTTTCACATGCTACCTGCAGTGCCAGGGTCTGCAGCGGGCTGCTCCTCCTGCAAGCGCATGCGCTGGAGGTCTCCCTCCAGGTCCTCGTCCAGCTCATCCCCAGCCTGGGACACCTCCTGCTCCATGCGACCCTCCTGCGCCTGAACAGGCACATGGCGGTCAGCAACCACGCTCAGTGCATGTAGGCAGCAGCCCCTGGTTCCACGCTGCCGTCCTGTGTCTGCAGCAGTGAACAGAAACATGACAAGGAGTCGTTGCTAGATGTCTCTTCCCCTGCTGCAGGCGCATGGTGCACAAGCAGGTCTATCAAGGCAAGCCCACATGCTCTGCACCTGCAGTACATGCCATGCCCGGGCAAAAGCTTCTGCACAAAGTATAAAAGCCGCACAGCCTGACACACGAGTATTGGCACAACCAATGCCTGCAGCAAGTGCGCGGGAGCTGCCTCCTTGGTCACCTAGGCCCAGCTGACACTGGCCCAGATGTACTTTCCGCTCTTCCCAGACATCTGCAGGGCCGGCTTTTTGCAGCCTGTGCAATCCTGCTGATGCTGTGTCTAACAGCTGGACGCAAGCGCCAGCGCAGCGGCCACCTCCATCAGGTAATCCGCAAGTCACACCTGCTGGTGCTTCTCGGTCGGCGTCAGGCCACGCCTGGAGGCCAGTGCCACACTGTCGGCTGAGGGTTGCGGCAACTGCTTGAGCGCATGGTCCACGGCAGCTCTGTGAGTGGCCACAGCCTCTGCGATGGCCACGCTGCTGCTGGGTAGGCGCCTGACAGCTGGCCATTCTGCCTCCGGGATGCCCAGGTGGCTGAGCACGCGTTCAAGCAGGCCGCCTGGCCCCAGCAAGTCCAGGCTGGCTGCATCCAGGTTCGCGCCACTGACCCTGCATGATGCTTGATGACCTGAATGAATGTGGCACAGCTTCTGGGTGCGTGCATTTGGGCGCATGGCACAAACCGGGTGCACCTGTGCATATCATGGCCCTTGTCCGCGCGCAGCCCCTGCAGTCAGGACATGATGTTAGCATCCATGGGCATCAAATGCGGACCAGATCTGCCATCGAGCTCGCCTGGGTGACATGAAGAGCAATCGAGAACAGGCTGCCAGAAGCTGTAGCTGCCTGTGAGCTCAAAGACATGACGACCAGCCTTTAAAAGCACCGAGCTTCGGTGTCAAGTTACCAATCTACTGTTCTGAGCATTTGCATTGTCAATTTTAATCTGGTGTGTAGATGCCAGGCCAAATGTGGTTTGAAGGAGTTGCGGAATGATGCATTTTCATGGTTGCACCAGCCGCAGGGCTGCTCTGCATCATTTTGGAGACTCTGAGCGAACAGCAATTGCACCGCATGTCGCTAGTCTAATGATACAGCAGCTTTGCCGCCTGTGAGGGCTGTCAGTCGCCGTTTCACATCCTCGTCCAGCTCATCTTCATCATCTGGACCTGCCCTCTTGCGGGAGGGCTGGGCTGGCGCCTCTCCCTGGCCCCACTGCGCAGTGTGCTCTGCTGCAGCTGCCTGCTCATCATCCATCGGCGTGTTCCACCTGCTCAAGCATGCGAATTCTGCGCGGCATTGCATGTAATGCATGCACATCAGCCCCTGCAGCAGCCCGGCCAGGCAGTGCACCACCATGCAAGCAGGGCGTCTGACTCCAGCATGGTTGCAGCAGACTCGCTCTCCAGCGCAGGGCTTCCAGGCAGCATCTGCTTCTGTCATAGAACATGCAGCTCTAGCCAGCCCCTCACCAGATGGGACCGCCAAACTTGCCATCCCCAGAGCAGCAGCTGATGCAGCCGATCTGCACATCTGGCGTGATCTTCTGCTGGGCTGCCCGTACTCTCATAGGCACCCTGCATCAGCCAGCGGGCAGCATTGCACAGCGAGTGAGGAATGGCATCGACTGTGAGGCCGAGCCGCATCAGGTGCCTGTCTGGTCCTGCCTTTGCTACTGTGCAGCTCCCCTGAGCAGTGCGGCAGACTCCTGGTGACCCTTGCCACACATGAGCCAGGCCATTTCAAAGCTGCATTTGCACTGCACAGCCAGCAGCCAGGACTCAGAAGGTCACACTGGCTGGCCCCACTACCAGCAGGGGAGTGCTCGCTAGCTTGCTAGCTGTGCTCACCTGCAATGTGAGGTGGTGCCAAAGTTGTGATTGCCCTTCTGGATGGCCAGCATGGAGCACAGGATCTCATAGCCAGGCTTTCGCCACTTGGCTATGAGGGGGCCATCAGCGATCTTCTCACGGACCAGGTAGTCAAACTGCACAGCCACAACCAGGGGTTTGCGGTGGTGGGCAGGTGCTTGCTGTCATGCAACATGGAGGTGCAAGTCTGAGATGCGCATTGAAACTTGTGCACCATTGCAATTGAGCAGGCGCTTGATGCCATCACTGCACACGGGAAGCTGTAAAGACAGCTAAGCCTGCTCGGCATGCACCAGTCAAAGCTTGAGGCCCACTGCGATGCTCAGAGTGACACAGCATGGGCGTGCTAATGCATTCTGGGAAACAGAGCCTGAGCTGCACCCTTGGCAGCTGACGTCCCGCCGCCCTGTGCTGCTCACCAGATCTCTGCTGAGCACCTTCCTCTGGTACATCAGATCGTATATGAAACGATTCTTCTCCCAGTGGATGCGATTGATCTTCCAGGTCAGCTCCGCCTTGCGCTTGCCCTCATGCTCCTCGTTGACTGCCTCCTTCATCTGCAGCGTGGGTGCAGGAGTTCTGACAGCAGGCCTACCAAGGACCAGCGGCAGCGTCCTGGCACAGCGCCATTGCGATGGACAAGTGATCACAGTCCCCTCCAGCAAGCGTCTGAGGAAAGTGGCACAGTAGATCAGCCACCTTTGGCTTAGGCAGCACACTGACAGAGCAGTTCACCGGCTGCTAAGTGTCTCAGAGAGCAGACTGCAGCTGTTGCAGGGCATACCTGGGTCTCAAAGTCCTCAATGACCTCCTCAATTAGCTCCCAGCCCTCTGGAGGCTTCTTGTTTTTGAGCTTGCGCCTGTAAGCCATTGGTACTGTTTGTCTAAGATACCGTCGGGACAGGTGAAGCAGAGTTTGCAACTGCCTGCTGCAGTGCTGACAGGCAAAGAGGACTGGTGTGGACGTCGGAACCCTGAATGCACAGTTAGGCCCACTAGGGTTGAACATCATTCCTCCATGGCCAAGCTCGCGAGCACCTCAAGTCCAGCATGTGAACAAGCTCAAGCAGTGAGGTGACCGAGGACGAAGCATGGACAGAGGCCAGCCTATGGGTGAGTGCCAGGAGATCAACCATCGTCATCTTGCAGATCCAGTTTTCAACAGCTGCTCATGTCTGCAGGCTGGCCTGAGGGGTTTCCAGGCTCCCTGCCAATGTCAGACCCCATGCTCTTGCAGGTGAGTCTGACAACGATTTTCATTGTTCTTCCAGCTTTGCATGGTCTAGCCCATGCGAGCTCGCCTGCAAAGTGCAGAGGCTGATGGTCATTTGTTCCCTTTGTAGAGCTTGGCAGGCTTGGCTGGGCTTCCACCTGGCTCCCTGCCTGTCGGACTGGGATCGCTGGGGTTCCCAGAGCTGGGAGTCCTGCCAGACCTGGCAGCCTTTGGCATTCCTGGCCCAAGACCGCCACGTGAGTGTGAGCAGCCGGCAGTGTGCTGGTTGTGAGTTTGCGTGCTAACACACAAAACAGCCAAATTCCTGAGTTGGCTTCGAGAGGCTGCTGAGATGCTGGGGTGCAACAGTATTGCCAGCATTGGGAGGCCTTGTATAATTATGCAGCGCACCTGGCAGAAGTTCTGCAACTGCTCCGTAAACTGACTCGATTGACTGCAGCTCCAGGGCAGCTGGGATTCTTGCCAGGCATGGGAGCAGGCCCAGGATCCTTCCTACCACAGCTGCCGCCTCCCAGCGGCGGCAGAGGACGTGGCAGGCAGCCGATGCGGCACCCTGTGAGCGTCTTGAAGCATTCTAGGATTGGCACTGCTGAAGGGTGTCTGGACCAGACCTGCAGTTGCTCAGACCTGTGCTGAACACTTCCAGGGCTCTGCTGTCACATCAAGTCGCTTGAAGCAGTGTTGCTTCGAAGTAGTCGTGCAGCAGCACAGCTGGTCACCTGCCACAGGGGCTGTTGACGTTGTCATGCCAAGACGCTGTGTCATGGGGGCCTGCCCTATCTGCTGGAGGTCCAGCTGCTGCCCTGTAACCTTGAGCCAACACTGCATCCTCGGTGTGCTATCTGCCAAAAGCTTGTGCTGCAGCAGGCATGCAAGCTGAGGGCTGATGCTGCCAGACCTCGCATTACCTTGAGTATTCTCTGTGTGTCACCTTGTGCACTTCTCATGCAGGTGCCTGGCACCATGCATCAGATGCCGACGGTGCGCGGCCCCAGCCGCGGCAGCGCCAACGACTACTGCCAACACTTTGTGGACACAGGACAGCGCCCCCAGAACTTCCTCAGGGACGGCTACCTGGTAGGCTCAGGCTGCACACAGCATCTGAGTTGAAGCAGAGCAGCAGGGCCACCCTCACCCTGTGCAGTGATGGCGTCATTTCCCTGCCACTGAAGCCTCCTGCAGCAGTCAAGGGCACCTCCTGCAGCAGTCAAGGGCACATCACTGCCAGTTTCACAGCTGCATCACTGGAGGGAAAGGATATCAATGGTCCTGCTCCTCTGCTTGCTTCTGTCACCAAGGGCCGGCTTGTTGAACTACCCAGAATTTTCTTGTTTCTGCCCTATGCCTCATGCAACCACACCCACCAGGCACCAGGGGCGCACTGGGGTGCTGTGCATTTTTGAGTATACCTCTTGCGTGACGCCAGGCTGCAGTGTGAGCTCTTCTGCATGTCCTGTACTCTGCTGGTAGCATGCAACTGCCTCCACACATGCTGTCCTCAGTGTTGGCATGCTGTTGACACTCAGCTGTGCCATTGGAATGTGAAGAGGGCTGCTTGACACAAACAGGTGAAGGCCATGGTCCAGCAGGTTTGCCCAGTGCACACCTCCTCCTGCATTCAATTGGCCCCCTTGATCATGCCAACAGGGCAAACAAAGGCTTGCACTGGCTACCAGAAGGGGTTGTAGGTAGGCTTGACAGCAGGGGCAAGCAGCAGGTCGAAGGCCAAGATGCTAGCATGGACATTGTCTGGCGCAAACACTCCACAGTGGCGACGAGTGCGTGACGTGCTACTAGCTGTGATGCTTGCTGATCGGGTGCTCTGGTGGCTTCCGTCTTGAGGAAGCAAGAGCTGCGCTCTGTCAGCGGTCTGCCAGCCCCTTGGGCCTAGTGTGCGTCAACATCATACCCAGCGTTCCATTGACTGCAGTGCGGGAATCAGAAGTGCAAGAGTCCACGGTGCACACATCACTCAAGCCTATCTTTGAATGATAGCTGTGCGCAGCACCCCAAGCCATGCTCTTGCTCATAACACAGTTTGCATGACTGCAGAATGTGATGCACTGTGAGTCAACTTTAAGGCTTGCCCAGCGTGCAAGCTGCAGTGTGCTGTGGTGAGGCTATGGTTTTGCCTGGATTGCAGACAGACCGATATGCAGAGTACCCCAAGCTGAAGGAGCTCGTGGAGCGCAAGGACTCGATGGCCAAGCACCACGCCACGCCGCCCATGTTCCTCCAGGTCAGCCCGCACCAGGAAACATGCCTTCAAAGAAAGGAGAGTTGAAGGGCCGCCCATGGCTGCTGAGTGCTTGGTGCCAAGACTATGATTGGGCGGCACAACAGGCCGCCCACATCACTTCAAGTCAGCCACCATCATGGAAATTGATGTGCATGGGACATTGCCGCAATCTGTGCATGGTTTCGCCGTATACAATGAGCACAGTTCTGGAGGCAAGCTGCCACCTTGCATATTGAACTGGTCTCACTGCAATTGATATCGCCCTTTCTCATTCAGGTCTGCTGCTTGCTCAGCCAAGTTACTGGCCCACTGTCACAACTAAAATTGCGTCCGGGGCTTATGCTGGTTGAAATCCCTCACTCCAGCAGGGCACTAGAATATGTATGCAAGGTGCAGCCCGGCCATGCATGCTACTGATTGAGTGTCTGACTCTAACCTGACAGGCTCTGCTGCCTGCCCCGCCCTGCATCATTTCCAGGTCAGCCGGTCTTGCTTTTTGGTGTTTGCAGGTGCAGCCAAATGCTGAGTGGGAGTTGGCGGATGTCATGTGTTCTGCAGGCTAAGCATTGGCACATTGCTTGGAATCTGCATGCCACCTGAGTTTGACGGCCGCCTGAGCTGCTGCCATGGTGCCTGACTCACACTGCTGCCATGGTGGCTCTCCTCAAATCGTCAGCTTCGAATGTTGCCAACAGGAAACCATGAGAGCAGCAATCCTAGCTCTGTAACCAGTGTAGTGTCACAGAGGGTATGCTGATACATGCCTGGGCCCTGTGCTTGCCTGCTGCTGTGCAGATGGACGTGACCCAGATCCCCAAGCTTGCACAGCCATGCCTCAGCTAATCTCTGGCTTATCTGCTCTCTGTAGGCACACTGAAGCACCCCTGCTGCCACCCAGACACGTAAAACGCCACAAGCTGCAGTCGCATGAGCACCTGGCACCAATTTTGCCTCCTGCTGCTGTGTAGGCAGACCTGAAGAAGCTTTCTCTATCGCCAGCCACCTTTGGGACAAAGTTTGACGTTGTCCTGATTGACCCTCCTTGGGAGGAGTATGCGCGAAGAGCCCCTGGTGTTGGCGACACAGCCACTTGGACATGGCAGGAGATCATAGCACTGGACATTGACGCTGTCACAGACTCGCCTGGCTTTGTCTTCCTGTGGTAAGCATGCCTGCTGTTTTACAATGCAGGGTGTGCGGTATTCTGACACAGTCACAAGCTCGTTGGCATGCCTTACAAGCCTGGCTGGTATGTTGTCGATGGCTGTGTCCTAGCAGGTCCCTGTGTCATCCAGAATGCCTCTGGTCAGCTAGTCTCCCTACCTTGTTCAAAGCCAAAGTGCTCCCGCAAAGGTCTGCCAGCAACTTGCGGTGCTGTCCATTTGCCATCATTGTGCACAAGGCAAATGTCTGGCATGCAGCCTACGAGAGATAGCACTTCAAAGCTTAGTTTTGTGCCTCAGCAGTGTGTGAGGGCAGGTCCTGAGCTGCAAGACGCGTCTCTTCACATCACTTAAGTCAGTCATCTGCCCTGTGCCAATGCGGGCATGGTGTAGTAGTGGCCAAGCAGAAAAGGAGCTTTGCCAGCAGCCTCAAAGTCTGTCTTATGTCTTCAGGCACTATCTCCCCCAGATGGTGCCACGGCTTTGCGAGATGTTGGCAGCCTCAAGCTTCCCTTCAGCAGCTTACTCTGCTGGCAGGCACCGTCTCAGCGCCCTCTTCTACTACCAGATGGTAGATACGCATGGTACTGATGTGTCTGCAGGTGTGGTAGCGCTGAAGGTTTGGATGCTGGCCGGCACTGCCTCAACAAGTGGGGCTTCCGGCGCTGTGAGGACATCTGTTGGATCAAGACCAACAACAAAAAGCGCAAGGCCCTGCATCAGGACGCCTCCGCGGTGCTGCAGCACACCAAGGTGAGCCGTGCACAGACAGAGAGGCTAGCAACTTGCTGGTGCAGCACGTCCTGTCGACAAGCTGGCTAGTTCTGGCGAACATAGGTGGAGGCAGTGGCAGCAGACTTCTCACTACAGAGCTGCACCTAAGCTCCCACCCTGTTTGGCAGGAGCACTGCCTAATGGGCATAAAGGGAACGGTGCGGCGAGCCACAGACGGCCACATCATCCATGCTAATGTAGACACAGACGTGGTGGTCAGCGAGGAGCCTCCCTTCGGCAGCACGCGCAAGCCAGATGAATTGTACCAGCTCATTGAGCGCTTTGCTTTAGGTGAGCACTGCTGGTGCTCTTGTCTTATGGTTGTGCCTGCTGGCTGTAACCTTTACATAGTCTGCTACGGGCTTGTACCGCTTGATACCAGCAACAGGGCAGCGCTATGGCGCTGATGGAATGCCTCATGCCAGATGATGCCTGCAGGGCGCCGGCGCCTCGAGCTGTTTGGGGAGGATCACAACATCCGCCCTGGCTGGGTCACAGTGGGGAGCGCCCTGACTTCCTCCAACTTCAATGCAGCAGTGAGCTTCTGCTTACTTGCATGCTGTGCATGTTGGGAGGCCTGCAAGTTCTCCTCCTTCTACGGCAGCATCTTGCTGGGGAAGCAGCATGTGCTTGCTGTCCTTTGTCTGCCTTCAATGGGAGGTCTTCTTCTATGCTGGAGGCAAAATGGAGCTGGGATGGTCAGCCATCACCACAGACGTATCACTCAGGCATGAGGCTCCTTGCAGGCTTATGCTGGCAATTTTCGTTTAGCAGATGGCTCGCCCTACATCAGCACAGGGCAAAGGCCACCGGTAGGAGCACCCCATCTGCTTCCTCTGGTAGATGAGATTGAACATCTGCGTCCCAAAAGCCCACCCCCCATACAAAGACACTGAATCATGACATGATGATACACTCAGAGAACAAAGGCCTTCCCCGATCTTCTGCATGATATGGCATTGTTCCGCTTCGTTCACCTGTGGTTTCCTTCGTCTTCACCATACTGAGGAAAATTCCGCAATGTTCCTTTTGAAGTGCCCTTCATTTCACCTTCTTTCCCTGGGCTGCCAAACTTTCACAAATGTTCTCCCTGGCGGTGAAACAAGGGGACAGTGAAAACAAACCGTCTCCTAGACGCTGATCCCGAGATGCATTCTTAATGGGAGTGTTGCAGGTTGCTTACAGGGGTTTCATAGGCATACTCAGGCCATGCGTGACAGATTATGATATCGCCAAAGGAACACCTTGCAATTGCCAACATCTGCAGCGTCTGATTGGTCCCGTCTTTTGCGCTTACCCTTGACTGCAGTGTCCTGGGGGCAACCATGGCAGAGCACACAGTCGATGGAATCAATGTCTGCTACCTCCAGAGTTGGGCAGGGGGCACTCAGCTTGATGACATACAAGTCCTGCTGAATGGGCTGTGGTTCGTAGAACTGGCACACCGCTAGCCTGCAGGTGCTGGTGCCATCAGCCTCAGGCAGCACCACCCTAAGATGCTACTGCACGCGCCCAATGTATGGTTGCATCTGGCCTTCACCTCCTGGCTGATCTAGTTGGAATCTGCAGCAGGCACAAGCAGTCTCATGACACTGTGGAGGCTGCAACACTGTGGTGCAATGCTGAGGTGCAGGACTGTCGCAGTAGCTCCTGCAGCGAGTTCAGCCTGTCCTGACCCACCTGACCATCACATATGAGGAAATGCGAGTGATGCTACGCCTGTGAGCCAGGGAGGTTGCGAGCTGGTCGCCATGGATGTTGGCGACTGTGTGGCGGTAGCACATGAAGCTGGTTGGGAGCCCATCTGGCAAGCCCTCAGGCCCCCTCAAGTGTGCATTTACCAGTCCCTGCTCATCAGCTGAGAGCTCAAGCTGCTTGCCCATGTGCACCAGCCATCCGCGCCCGGCGCCAGGGTCCACATCAAAGCGCGGGCCTTGCATTGGCCTGCTGCGGTAGTCTGGGCACAGCTCGTCAAAGGTCCGCACGTTGCCTGATGCAGCCAGCTTCCTGAGAGCTAGATCCTCAAGGAAGCCGCGGACTGCAGTGACCTCTGGCTTCCTGTAATCAGCAGGTTGAGAGCGGCATGTTGAGTGCAGATTTGGCCGTGGTGGTCTCTGTGCGCAATGTCACAGGCCACATGACAGCTTGACACCTGCAGCCTTCACTTAACAAGGACAGACCTTTTCACGAAGTTCCCATGCTGAGCATGCAACTGCAACAACGCTTGTACAAGCCCACTTGTGGTGGCAGCTCACTTGCTGATCCTCTTGCAGAAGGACTTCAGGTGGCGCACCAAGCGCTCGCCCCACCACTCCCCATCCTTGGCAAGGGCGCCCCGTGCTACCTCCTGCCGACGCACGCGGCAGACCAGCCAGTGCAGATTGGCGGTGCACTGGTTTTTTGGAAAATGCTGCAGGCATGACCACAGTTTCAGCCCATGGCGTGCATGGCAGTGCAGTGCTTACGCGCCAGTACCTTGAGGAATTCCTTGGCAGCTTCCCAAGAGGCAGTGATGCACATTGAAACCTTGTTGGCAGGTGGGGAGCAAGAACTGGTGTGCAGGCTCACCTCCTCCATCAGCTTGGCAAAGTCGAGCATGGCCTTCTCTGCCCGCTGGCAGGCCTCCTGTGTGAAAGGGAAGGTGTCGTGCTCAACAGTCAGTGCCCTGAAGTAGTGCAACACCACAATGCGCAACAGGGCCCAAGCCTCTCGGACCCTGGAGGCCCCCTGCCCATTAGGTTCCTGCATGCAAATGAAGGTTGCTCTGCAAGGTCTGCCTGCTGGGCCTCAGCATGGCATGACAGGGTGCAGAACACTGCTCATACCAGGGACAGCAGACTCACCCATGCGTGAGCAGCAGTCTTGAGTCCCCAACACGGCATGCTGGGTGCCCCAAGATCAGGTCCTGATTTGCCTCCTTTGCATAGCCAAAGAAGCGCATGGCACCATCAAATCGCTGGCCCTGGAAACGGCACCAGCCACAACCCAGCTGTGCTGAGTGCCCAAGCCACCGAGTCAGCTTAGCACGTGCTGGGCTGTCTGCAAATACACCATCAAGGAAGAGATGCTTGTGCACAGTCTCCTCCTTGATGGTGCCATCTGGCTGTGGAACCTTGCACGAGAGGGCAAGCTGAGTCCCTACAGCAATTTGGCTGTCAGCTGAAGGAGTGCTGTGCTGTCAAGCTCTCAGGTCTGCATGAGGCAATAGAGCTCACCTTCCGGGCCATGGTCCTTGAAGACAGAGATCACCTGCCCAACGAAGGCATCCAACACTGCAGGCTCATTGGGGCCACAGAGGACACCCAAGATTGCCATGTGGTTGTGCTTGCTGCGCAGGTGATCCGGCAGATCAGAGCACCTGCGTGGTGGCATACTGCTGTGCATGTGGGCCCCTTTTGCAGGGCATCGGCGGTTGCCAGAAAGCCGAGCGGTGCCCAGCGAGGCGCATGCGCTGTGGCGGGTGGGTGTAGGGTTTAGGGTTCAGGGTTCAGGGTTCAGGGGTTCAGGGTTCAGGGTTTAGGGTTCAGGGTTTAGGGTTCAGGGTTCAGGGTTCAGGGTTCAGGGTTCAGGGGTTAGGGTTTAGGGTTTAGGGTTCAGGGTTTAGGGTTTAGGGTTTAGGGTTTAGGGTTTAGGGTTTAGGGTTTAGGGTTTAGGGTTTAGGGTTTAGGGTTTAGGGTTTAGGGTTTAGGGTTTAGGGTTTAGGGTTTAGGGTTTAGGGTTTAGGGTTTAGGGTTTGGGGTTTAGGGTTTAGGGTTTAGGGTTTAGGGTTTAGGGTTTAGGGTTTAGGGTTTAGGGTTTAGGGTTTAGGGTTTAGGGTTTAGGGTTTAGGGTTTAGGGTTTAGGGTTTAGGGTTTAGGGTTTAGGGTTTAGGGTTTAGGGTTTAGGGTTTAGGGTTTAGGGTTTAGGTTTAGGGTTTAGGGTTTAGGGTTTAGGGTTTAGGGTTTAGG